>CM077081.1:42943086-45343086 GCA_039513925.1 Platanthera zijinensis
ATTGATAAAATGTCTACGCAACATCACTCAATTGCCTCGATAAAAGACCCCTTTCCCGATAAATAAAAATATATCTCAAAAGAGTGTAGTACTTCTAGTGGAATGTCTTATGAACGGATTACATTCCTTAAGGTTAGATAAATTTCTAACTAGATTAATAAGCTCTTGTTTGCTACCATAACTGTTTTTCATTTATTTGTGAATGATTGCACCATTAAATGAAAGTGTAGACACTAATTTTCTATGATGTTCTTCAAACTTTAGAAATCTAGTTTGAATCTAAGTATATAAAAACAAGTTATGGTATAGGACAAAATTCAAAGGACAACATCCAGGAAGTTGAGATGAAGATATTCTACTAGCAAAAAATAAAATGTAAATTATGGAATGTAATGATATGTAAGACTCTAAATAAACAATAACAAAGAAACAAATGAAACAAAATATTACCATCTTAGCCTCTTATGAAAAAATAATATTTATTATATTTCACCTTAATAATTCATCATCAACCTCCATTTTAAAGTATTAAGTTTAGCGTATTTGTTTCAACTAATCCCGAGCCCTTGCAGGCTTGCTGTACAAGATAATTCAAATTCTTCCAACATGATGAGTGAAATACTAGTATGTGAAATAAAGTAACAGTAGCACACCACAGGGTCTTGGAAATGCAAAGCAACAATATGCTTTGCAAGACGTCGATCCGTTTGCTCGTCTGCTTTGTCCAAAATAAGATAAATTAAATCAAACCTGAAAATACACAGGTTGTATAATGAAATAAGATAAGCAGCACAGATTCAAATAATTTGATTGCAGTTTTTTATAATGTAGCAGTCTCACCTTGACAGTAAGGTGGGGGAAGATGAATGTTCTCAATGACTGAGAGACGAGGGTTGTAGCGAGAACCACTAGGATTTGCACAAGCTAAGACAGAGGTTCTAGCATTCAATGAAGCAATTATTCCGGCCTTTGCAATTGATACTGTTTGTTGTTCCATAACCTACAAGTACTACTTTTATCAGCACGTATGATTTCAGAAAGTTACAATTACTTTTCTGCGCACAGCAGAGAGTGACACATGTCATGAAATCATGCAGAAGCAATCGAATTTAACTCTTTGGAAAAGAAAAGACACAGTTACTGTTGCCACTTTGTATATGAAGTAATGACCACTAAAAAAGAATGTCTCTTTTCATATGATGATGCAAACCTCGTGCAACATGCTTCGTGCATTTTCTGACATCTTATCAAACTCATCTATACAGCAAACACCTTTGTCGCTAAGGACCAGTGCTCCGCTCTCCAAAACCTTCATGGATGGAAATAAATTAGGGAACCATAATACTACCATTATAAGACATTATAGAATGATGAAAGGTAAGTCTGGTGTGGAAAATCTTACTGTTTCACCAGTTTCTGGGTCTTTTGCTACATATGCAGTCAAACCAACAGCAGAACTCCCTCTGCCACTGGTGTAAATGCCACGCGGAGATAATTTATGCATGTACTGAAGAAGTTGGGACTTACTAGTTCCAGGATCTCCAACAAGTAGAATATTGATGTCTCCCCTGAAGCTAGCTCCAGATGGAAGATTCACAGCACTTCCACCAAAAAGCTGGAAAAATTTCGAAGTAAATCACGTGTCCGTCAATAAACAACAAATATTACATGAGAGTAACATGCCGAAGTAAGAGCAAACACCTGGCAAAGAAGTCCTCTTTTGACATCATCCAGTTCCCATATGTTTGGAGCTAGTGACCTGGTCAGCCTATCATAAATATCCGGTAGTTTGGAAAGCTCTTTCAACTTCTTCACCTGAAAGAGAACATTCATTGATATTCAAAGAGAATACTACAAACAGATCACAGGATGTCAAGACATCGATTTAAATGGTGACGAAGGGAACAGTGCCAGATGGGAGAAGATTCACCTTATCTTGATAATATTGTGAATCCTCTGCAGTATCGCCACCCAAAGAATTGTTGCTACATTGCATAGGATCGTCAGCATGTAGATTTGACTTATCAGTCTTCTTTAAGTGAAGACAATCAATGTATGTCTGTCAACAATAGTTAATGACTACCAGTATTCATAAAATAGAATGTTGAAACAAACTTACACTTTAGAAAACACAACAGAATTATTTAATAACTCAAAATACCTTGAATATTGACTTGACAGATCTCTGAGTTGGTCCCACTCTAATACTCATGGCTCTGTAAACCCCAGTAATCTACCTCCAAAGTAAGTCAAATAGTTATGAAAAAAGAATTTGATGATTGATAAGATAGGCAGTAATTCTATTCCTAATAAGTGTTGACAATACTAGTAGGGCTTCCCTCATAGAACACCAACCAACACAGTCAACTGTGAATTTCTTACCTCAACTCTATCTCCAGGTTTTCCTGTATCAACAAGTTTGTCATGCATAAGAATGCTGACTGTGTGTGGAGTTCCACCATCAGGAATTTCATCTGGGGTCTCCTGTAACTTGACTATCTGCTTGTCTGCAAATCTAGTTGACAGTCAAAAAATTAAATTATGAAGGTCTATTCAACAAATTAGGTACAATTTGCACAGCAAAATGTATCAAACCTGCATCTATTATGGACCAATGTCATGGAGTGTGTAGCTAGGCATTCCGGTCTTCCACACCTAGATGGCTCATTAATTCGGCCTATAGAACAAGTAAATGAGGGGTCAAAAAATAAATTTTGAAGAGGAGAATTGAATCATATAATATATAGCTCGGGTGATCTTGTTTATGCTTTCTCATTATAATCAGGATTTAGATTTGTTGAACGGAGGAAATGAAATTGAATTATTGAAATAAGGAGCACTCCCTTATATATGCGAGTGACAACATACAAGCAAACTACCAAAAATAAAACCATAGTCTAACACTCCCCCTCAAGTTGGGCTTGTGATATCTATCACACCCAACTTGGATATAATGTTACCAAAACATCTTTGAGACAAAGCCTTTATAAACACATCAGCCAACCGTTGATCCGAGGGAACAAATTAAGTGCTAATAACTCCCCTCAAGATGTTTTCCTTGATAAAATGACGATCGACTTCAACATGATTAGTGCGGTCGTGCTGAACAGGATTATGAGCAATGCTAATGGCGGTCTTGTTATCACAGTATAGTCGGATGGGGCCTTTGCTTTGAATCCCAAGTTCAAGTAAAAGGGATCGAATCCACATTCTTTCACAAATTCCCTGGGTCATAGCCCTAAATTCCGCTTCGGCACTGGATCTGGCAACCACATACTATTTTTGGCTCCTCCAAGCCACCAAATTTCCCTGAACCAAGGTACAATACCCGGACGTGGATCTACGATCATCAACTGACTCTTCCCAATCAGCATCAGTGAACACTTCAATGGATAATTCTTTGTTCAGAGAAAACAAAATGCCAAGTCCCGGAGAGATTTTGAGATATCTAAGAATCTGATGGGGAGGATCCAAGTGGTGAGATTTGGAGCATGCATTTACTGGCTGATAACACCAACAACATAAGATATATTTGGGCGAGTATGGGATAGATAGATGAGTCTCCCCACCATCTGTTGAAAGCTATTAGTATTTGTGACATGTTCTCCACCATCCCTCCCCAATCTATGGTTTGCTTCAATGGAGGTGTCAGCAGGTCTACACTCAATCATCTCCGTAGTCTCCAACAAGTCAAGGATGTACTTCCTCAGTTCCTCTATGAGATAAAGATACTGTGCATTGATCTGGAAACTTCAATGCCAAGGAAGTACTTGAGATTCCCAAAATCCTTTACCTCAAAATCACTCGTCAATCTTGTTTGTGCCTTACAAATCGTGTATGATTTGCATTACTCTGGGTATACCCAAATGTCACCATTGCTCGTTGGAACCTCCCAAACCAAGCCATCGGTGATTGTTTCAGGACGTATAGAGCTTTCTTCAATCTGCATACCTTTCCCTCAGATTTCTCAGAGGTAAGACCAGGAGGAAGAGACGTACAAACTTCCTCTTCCAAATCTCCATGGAGGAAGGAATTATTCACATCCAACTGGCTGAGACTCCACTCTGCAGGCAGCACAGGAGAGCAGAATCCAAATCGAATTCATCTTTGCAATTAGAGCAAAGGTTTCCTAATAATCAATCCTGGCCGATTAGGTGTATCCTATGGACACCAACCTAGCCTGTAACGGTCCACTAGCCCTTGGAGGTTCTGTTTTACCGAAAAAATCCACTTACATCCAACCACCGTCTTGCCTTGAGGAAGGTCAATAAGGTCCCATTTGTAATTCTTCTCAAGGGCAAGCATCACTTTTCGCATAGCATCTTTCCACTCTTGATGCCTCAGAGCGTCCTGTCACAAAAAAGGTATGGAAATGAAGTACAGAGAAGTGACAAAGGCTTTATGCCGGGAGGGCAATGAGTGATAAGTCACATAATGAGATAAAGGATGTCGAGTGGAGACACGGTTACCTTGAGGACCAGTAGACGGATCCGGCTTGGATGCAGGTATAGTGTGCAATAGCTTCCTGTTTGTGTCCCTTTGCCAATGAGTATAAATCTGCAAAGGAGGAGTAGGGCGAGAAGGCAGAGGCGGCGGCAAAACCACAAGCAGTGGCGAAACCACAAGTGGGATAGTAGGAGGAGAGATAGTAGGCTGATATGGAGGAGATATAGGTAAGGGAATAACATGGGGTCTCACTTCCTCGGTAACAGTCTCCCCCTAAAGAGAGCTCCTATAATAGGACTCGAATTCCTGGAAAGTGACATCTATGGAGACAAATGTCTTGCGGGTCACAAGAAGAAAACACTTATACCCTTTCTTAGTGTTGGAGTATCCAAGGAAGACATACTGAAGAGCACGGGGATCAAGCTTGGAGGTGTGGTGCACATGGACAAAACACACATCTAAAGATACGAGGGGTGAGGTCACTAGGGAGGATATTGGGAGTTTCTAACGGAGTTTTGTGGTTTAGGATACGAGTTGGCAAGCGATTAATAAGATGTGTAGTTGTGAGGGCAGCGTCCCCCAAGTAGTATTTGGGTAGGTGCATCTAAAGAAGTAAACAACGAGCAACCACGAGGAGGTGCCGATTCTTTCACTCAACGACCGCATTCTGGGCAAGGGTGTACGCACATGAAGTTTGGTGGTTGATACCCTCAGTCATGCAGATAGCGTTCAAAGTGAGAGAGTGTATTCACGACCATTATCACTTCGCAATATTTTTACCATGGCATTGTATTGGGTCGTAATCATGTTGTGGAAACGTTGAAATAACGGGAAAACATCATATTTGTTTTTCATGAGATAAGCCCATGTGCACCGAGAACAATAATTGATAAAAGTGACAAATCATTTGCACCCAGAAATAGAAGCAATCGGGCTAGAGCCCCAAACATCAGAATGAATAATCTCAAATGGTGTAGCACAAGGAGGGGACATCCGAGGAAGAGAGGCTACAACGAAAAATGTTAAAAAAAGAGGACTACATAGCAGGAAACAATAATTTCATAACAGAGATAGAGGGATGTCTGAGGCAACAGTGCCAGGAATCCAAAGTAGAAGATGAAGCCAGTTCATATACCCAGTTCATATACATCACAACGAAAAATGTTAAAAAAAGAGGACTACATAGCAGGAAACAATAATTTCATAACAGAGATAGAGGGATGTCTGAGGCAACAGTGCCAGGAATCCAAAGTAGAAGATGAAGCCACATGAAGAGCACTCAGAGAGGAAGTAGAAGTCGAGCTGGAGGGGTCAAACAAGTACAGTCCATCGCACAGTTTACAAGATCCAATCACCTTCTCTGTCGTCAGGTCGTAAAAGATACAAGAAGAGGGGAAAAAGTCAATGAGCAGTGCATAGAGTAGTCAATTGACTGATAGAAAGAAGATTTCGAGTAAACTTAGGAACATGAAGAACAGACGAGACAGTGGGGGAAGAGCATGGAATAGTTCCTTTGTTAGCAATATAGGAAAAAGAACAATCAGCAACACTCATTTTATCACGACCCAACAAGGGAGAGTAGGATATAAAACCCGAAGCAGTGCCAATCATATGATCTTTCGCTTCGTTGTCAATGATCCACTGGGTTGGGGAGCGGCTGGTAGCAGAATGAGCACTCGGGGGCCCCCTGGTGGGCATATGAGGAGGATGAAGCAGAACTCTCTGAGGGACTGTCGTGCATCAGGCGACGAAATGCAAGAATTTCATCCAAAGAGAGAGCAGGAGGGGTTGTCAGAGAGTACATATCAGCAGAAGCATCGGAGAGATGAGCGGAGCGGGACTGGGGATGACGGCCCAGAGAGCGACCATAGCCACAACCAGCACAAGTAGCAAGACCCCCTTTGGGCGGACGAAAGTCATGGAGCTTTAAACTGGTGTCCCTAGTGTGTTGTGTCTTCCCGCAATAATCACAGAGAAGATGATCCCTCTCCCCAGGATTAGGTAGTAAGTCACGAGAACAATGCCCATCGGGGCGAACATGAGCAGCAAGAGCAGAGCCATCAGAGATAGAGTCGGTATGTAAAGTCCGGCAACCATCGAATTCTTGCTGAACAAGACTGTACACTCCTGGCAGGGATGGAAAAGGAGACCGCCCAAGAATCTGGACACTAATTTGATCAAAGCCTCGGTGCAGCCCATGGAGAAACTCAAAGATTTGATTGCGTTCTTCACAAGCCCGAACAAGAGCCTCATCTTCAGAAGAGACAAGGGTGAAAGCATCAAAGTGGTCATACTCCTAGTAGAGCTGAGTAAATTCCAAGTAGTAGGAGGAAGGAGGACAATCGTCTTGCGGCAAGAGAAAAATTCGTCGGCGAAGTTGAAAGATCTGAGCGGCATTCCCCTGACAAGAGTAAGTAATCTCAGCTCGTTTCCAAATATCGACAGTTGTGCCCAGAAACAAATAGTTCCGAGCAATGCTCTCCTGCATAGAATTGAGAAGCCACGACAACACCATGAAGTTTTCGGACTCCCATTGAGACCATGTTGAAGAGACAGGAGCGGGAGCTACTGTAGTGTCGAAAGCATAGCCAAACATACGACGGATTTTGAGAGCAAGAGTGATGGACCAAGCCCACTAAAAGGTAATTGGTGCCATCGAGCTTCATGGTGGTAATTTGAGGAGTTTTGTGGTCAAGTAGAGCGTTTTTAGAGACCAATGCTAGCATTTGTGAGGATTCAACGCGCACATTGGAGGACATATTTGGAGATTCAACACTCCCTTTCATAGCAACCCGATGATAGAAACCGTGGGAAGGGACACAACCGGTAAGAGAAGGGAAAGCAACCCTAAAAACTTCTCATAGAAAGAGAAGTACACAAATGATCCCGGCAAGGAAGCTGAGGAAGGGAACGGAGGAAGTCATCCCCTCATACAGAAGGAGACGCCAGAAGTCCCAAAATCGGCCTCACGAACACATCCCCTCACGGGATCTGGCGTCCAGAACTGAGCAGAAAGGCGGGCTAGAGGCGGGAGAGGGAGGGCTGGGGCGGAGCGGGAGAGAGGCGGGCTGGAGGCGGAAGAGAGACGGGCTGGAGGCGGAGGGAGGCGGCTAGAGGCAGAGAGCAGAGGGTTGGAGGGCGCGGACAGAAGACGAGATGCGGAAGGGGTAGCGGGATCGACTTCGGCGGCAGGCGCACGATTAGGGTTTTGCTCCCTCTGATACCATGTTGAACGGAGGAAAAGAAATTGAATTATTGAAATAAGGAGCACTCCCTTATATATGGGAGTGACAACATACAAGCAAACCACCAAAAATAAAACCATAGTCTAACAAGATTTATATGATATTAACTATAAAATCATAAGTAATTGTGAGGCAAAAAGCAAAATGTTGGCATGAAATTCTTAGGGTTCTTTCAAACTTGTTCTAGAAAAAATGTCACCGAGCACTAATTGAAATTAACACTTAATGCTTATCTTGTAGTCTTAAATTTTGGTAGTCTCAGTTCCGTTTCGATGGATTCACATTGATTTCTAAAACCTGTTAACCATTCAGGATGGTTTCAGATTTTTGGTAAAGTTTAGGACAAACTCAAGAATACACTAGTGCCAAATTCATAGAGTTTGAATAAAATTTTGAACATCTGTAGTCATCAAAATTTTACCAAAATTCTTCAATTATAACCTCATCAAATTTCTTGCATATTATAGCTTATGCATATGTTAAATAAACTGCATTGTTTTATACCCTCTATATATATTCAAAGTATCAAATAATATAAAGATACCAAAACTGCAACTAGATGATCAATAAAAATATCAAAACTGAATCTTTTGCCCAAGAACAAACCCAAGATTGAAAACCTTTTTTATATAATACATTTTCTCTGATTTCTTCAAGTTCACCCTAAGTTTTAACCAAAGTTCTCTTTCAACACTTAAAAATGACAACCTTTGAAAAAATGACAAAAAAATCATCTTATTTTTGCTAACCTTGCTAGTAGAAAATGGTGTACCGTTCACACAAAATGATCTCATGCACAAGTCTAAGATCTTAAAATCATGATTATGAGAGCATAACTATGTTAATTTTTGTTAGAAAAGACATTGTAAAGGCTCAACTAATTGCTCATTTTGTTTCTTTTTCTCTTGTTATATTAGTCTCACACCTTGTATATGGGACTCCTCTCTCTTCCTCTTATATATATGTACTCATACATCGTATTTAGATACACAAGAAGTATACACAAGGTTGACCAAATTTCCTGCATTACTCGTGTACTTCTCTATATGGTATCAAAGTGATCCGGTCCTACCTCCTGTTTTGGGTGGATAGTTCCTTTCTAACCGCACAGCTTCTGCGGTTAACCGCCGGCCTGTTCTCTCTTCTTTAACCGCCTCTTCTTCGCGGTCTTCTTTCTTTCTACCCGGCTTCTCCGCTCCTCCCGTGGAACCACCCTCCTTTCCTTCTCCCGCTCCGCTTATACTTCGACTGCGTGCCTCTCCTCTCCTCTAGCCGCCGCTCTTCTCGTTGCCGGTCTCTCCGCCGCGGATCTTCTCGCCGTTGCGATCTCTGCTTGCCTAACCGCGGCCTTCTCTTGCGCGGTTTCCTCTAAGCCGTTGCGGCATCTTCTCATCTTATCTAGCTGCAACCTTCTCGTCGTGCTCTCAATCGTCTCTCCTGGGTGAAGATTATTGTGCGGTTTGCCGCGCGGTTTGTCTCTTTGCCGCACGGTCTTTCTCTGCACGCGGTCTTTTCTTCTCTTCTCACTGCGGTCTCCTGCTCTGGCCGCTTCTTCTAGCCGCTATTCTAACTGTTGCTCTAGCCGCTGCTCTAGTCGATCAGCTTGCTGCTCTAGTCGATCAGCCCGCTGATCTAGCCGCTTGCGGTCTCCTGCTCTGGCCGCTTCTTCTAGCCGCTTGCTCTTGCGGCTTGATCTAGCCGCGTCTTCTAGCCGCTTGCTTTAACCACTGCTCTAGTCAGTTACCCGCCTGATCATGGATTCGTCTACTGCTACTTCCTCTCCTGCTACGGCCGCTGCTCCTGTTCCTAAACTCCGTGATGAGTTACGCATCACTACTATCTCTCTCACAAGGAGGAAGAACTTTGTTGAGTGGGTGCATTTTGTTCGTCGGGCTCTTCAGTCAAAGGGATTTTTGCATCACTTAACACAGGATGTTCCTGCTGCCCCTACTGATGACTAGCTTCACAACGATGGGCGAGTTCAGACATGACTTCTCAACTCTCTTGATAGCGAACCTTACCGCATGGCCATGTATCATGAGAAGGGCAAGGCGATGTGGGATGAACTTCATTACCTTTACTCAGGCAAGGACAGTCTCCAGCACCTCTATGATATCATTATTGGACTTCAGACTCTTGACACTGGCGATGTTACCGACCTAACCTCATTTGTTTGTTCAGTCCAAGACTCTGGTTGAAGCCAGGATTCAGCATCAGCAACCGACTACAGATCTTGCTGTTCAGCGCGCTCAAAAGGAAGCAGCCGATATTGCCATGATGATGGCTCATATCCCGCCTCATCTTCAAATTGTTAGGGCTCAGATCCTCTCGTCTGCTACGACTCCCTCGTTCTCTGATGTGTGTTCCATGCTGCAAAAGGTTTCTCCGCCTCTTGATACAACTGGACCTCCCTCTCCGACCCTTCTCCAGCACTCCTCTGCATCATTACTCCCTCTCCCTCCTCATACTCGTGGAGGACGTTCAGGCTCTCAGGGAAGGGGTCGTGGTGGCCGGCCGCAGCCTAAATGCTCTTTTTGTGGCAAGGATGGACACCTTGAGGCGACCTGCTATCGTAAATATGGTCTTCCTCCTCGTCCGACTGCTTCTGTTACTGATCGCAGGCCCTCTGCCACTCGTGTTGATCATGACAAAGTCCGCCTCAGCTCCAGCAACTTCAAGGGATGCTCAGTCACCCACTTGCCTCTGTTGCCTCTGTCTCTAATGAAGGTATCGCTTGTCTCTCCACTGATCAGCGCTGGATAGTGGATTCTGGTGTCACTCACCATATCACCTCGTTGAATCCACATCACTACTTGGATTCTTTATATCCTAAGTGTATCATTGTGGCCAATGGCGCTACCGTTCCTGTCTCAGGCTTTGCAGATATCCCTCTCAATTCACCTACATCTCTTCGCTCGGCTCTTCATGTCTCGGGCTCCCTGTTTAACTTACTTTGTGTTGGTCGCTTCACTGCCGATTTGAATTGTTCTGTCACATTCACCTCTACTTCTTCTATGATGTAGGATCGACGGACGCAGAATATCATTGGTAAAGGATGACTGCAAAATGGGTTCTACCTTCTTGATGTTTCTCATACCATCCTCTCATCAGTTTTCTCCATTGATTGGAATCGGTGTCTTGGACATGCTCCTCTACCAGTTCTCCAGAAGGCTCTTCCTGATATTTCTCTTCCCCCTTTTTCTTGTGATTCATGTATTTTGGGAAAACAACATCATTCATCTTTTCCTCCTCATCGTACTCGGAGCTCTGCTCCTTTTATTTTAGTGCATTCTGATGTTTGGGGCTCGTACAAAATACCTAGTGTGTCTGGTTATCGTTACTTTATCACATGTATTGATAACTACTCTCGGACGACATTATTATACTTGCTTCGTGATCGCTCCAAGCTTCCCCGTGTGTTCCGGGCTTTCGTTCTTGAAACTCGCACACAGTTTCTAACAACGTTAAAACACTCCAAACTGATAGTGTTCGTGAATACACTAGTCATGAGTTTGCTAAGATCAGCTCTGAATTTGGAATTATTCACCAGACTTTGTGTGCCTATACACCGCAACAAAACGGCGTCGCCAAACGTAAAAATAGACACCTTCTTAATGTTGCTCGCTCCCTCATGATTCAAATGCAGGTCTCAAAGGTGTATTGGAACTTTGCTCTTTCGACAACATGTTATTTCATTAACTGTCTCCCTTCCTCCGTCCTCTAAAATGCTACTCCATTTAGTCTTCTCTTCCCATCTTCTCTGATATTCTCTCTCGCGCCTCGCATCTTTGGTTGCACTTGTTATGTTCACGTTCTTGGTCCGTTCTCGGACAAGTTGGCTCCCCGGGCAACCAAACACATGTTTGTCTGCTATTCATGTACCCAGAAAAGATATGTGTGTTATCCCCCTACTACCCGCAAGGTGACCGTTTCTGCTAATGTTACTTTTCGGGAATATCAACCATACTTCACCGCACCAAACCCACTTCCTCCACCACCTTCTTTGCCAAGACCTATAATCCCTGTTACATCACCACCACCATTCCTACCTGCCCCGGATCTCGTTCATCCAAAACCCCCTCTTCTTCGCGTCTATACTCGTCATCCTCCTCGCTCTGCCGCCCCAATGCAGTCGACTTCGATCTCTGACACTCTGCGGCCTGCTGATCCAACACCGACCTCCACCACCCATCCCATGCGAGAATTATGTGTCTTTACATCGGTTGTCACCGACGCTTCACACCTTTGCTACTTCATTATCCTCTGTTTTTGTCCCTAACTCTATGCAGGAGGCTCTTTAAACATCCAGGCTGGAAGGCAACCATGGACGAAGAAATGACAGACCTCTGGGCTAACCGAACATGGGAACAGGTTCCTCTTTCTCCAGCCAGACTACTGTTGGTTGTAAATGAGTCTTTGCTATCAAGCATGCTCCTGAAGGGACGATTAACTGTCTTAAAGCCAGACTGGTGGCTCGTGGGTTTACTCAACAACAAGATCTCGATTATGAAAAAATATTTTCTCCAATGACCAAGCTCAACACAGTTCGGGTCCTCCTTTCCGTGGTTGTGCATCGCAAAGGCCCTTACATCAACTAGATATTAAGAATGTTTTTCTCAATGGTGATCTTCAAGAAACAGTCTACATGCAACAACCTCTGGGGTTTGAGATCACGGGGGAGTCTCGGGTTTGTCACCTCAAAAAGTCGATTTATGGTCTCAAAAAATACCTTCGGGCATGGTTCGACAAATTCAGTAGGGGTGCGGAGGTCAGTTTTACTCGGAGCTCGGCAGACTTCTCTCTGTTTACTCGACATTACACAACAGACAATGTTTCCGTAGTATATGTCGATAGCATCCTAATCATAGGGGATGACTCAAAGGGAATACAAATGATCAAACAGTACCTGAGCTCTGTTTTTTCAAATTCAATAAATATCTGGTAAACCTACGATACTTCCTCGGCCTTGAGATCGAAAGGCGTCTGAATGGCCTTGTCCTATCTCAACGGAAGTACTGTCTCGACCTCCTTCAGGATGTTGGTTACTCTGGATGCAAGCCAACCAAAACTCCCATGGATGTCAATCATAAGCTTTGTGTTGGAGGCGCAAATACAAATCCATTTCTTTCAAATCCAGAATACCATCGATGTCTTGTTGGAAAACTAACTTACCTAACGGTCACAAGACCTGACATATCCATTGTTGTTGGGGTTGTCAGCCGGTTTATGCACTCTCCTAGGATGTCTCATCTACAGGTCGTCGAACGCATCCTGAGATACCTAAAAACAGCCTTTGATCAAGGGCTGGTATACAAAACCCCTTCCTCAAATTCTACTCCAACTCTGGTTGCGTATTCAGATACTCAAATACAGATTATGCTGGATCTCTGGATGATCGGCACTCTACCAGCGATTTTTATACCTACTTGGGAGGTCATCTTGTTACCTGGCGCAGTAAGAAACAAGTTGTGGTTGCTCGATCTTCAGCAGAAGCTGAATACCGTTCGATGGCGTCTGTTGTATCCAAGCTTACTTGGCTACAAAGTCTCCTACGTGATATGTGAGTAAAACTTCCCTCACCAGCTACCTTACTCTGTGACAGTCAAGCTGCTATACACAGCTAAGAATCTGGTCTTCCACGAAAGAACAAAATACATTGAAGTTAATTGTCACTTCATTCGAGAGAAAGTTCAACTGAAGAAACTGGAATTAAGACATGTTCTGGATGCGGACCAAGTTGTTGATCTTCTCACTAAAGCCCTCTATTCTATAAGTTCTTGTCCAAGCTTGGTGCCGACAACTTGTACGCTCCATCTTGCGGGGTAGTGTAGAAAAGACATTGTAAAGACCCACCTAATGGCCCATTTTGTTTCTTTTTTTCTTGTTATATTAGTCTCACACCTTGTATATGGGACTCCTCTCTCTTCCTTCCTCCTATATATATATGTACTCATATATGTATTTAGATACACAAGAAGTACATACAAGGTTGACTTGATTTCCTGCATTACTTGTGTACTTCTCGACAATTTTCAATAACACAATTATGGGATGATGATGGTATGCACATGCTAATTAAGGTGCTTAAATAATCATGAGAGAATCAAACCTCGATCCACCATAATTGGTTCAGAGAAGTGGCCACAAATAAGACACCTAAAAATTGCCTCCTTGACCTCAGGTATAATAGAACTGCATCGAATGATCATTCCCTTCACCAGCACCATCTTCTCAATATCTGCAAATAGCAAACAGGCAAAGAAAATAACACAAATAGCTACACTATAAGCTACTAAAGGAATTAAAGCCATTATATTGCAAACAATCATTTAAGGGATTTCTAATGTGGTATCATGAATGCCACCATAGTATATGATATTACCATGAATCACCCTTACATGATCTAATGAAAATGTCACATTGATTGTTAGTGTAAAACTAAGGCTTCGTTTAGCACGGCATTTTTGCTCTAGTGAGTTTAGACAAAAACGCCACCGTCATAGAATGCATGTTTGATGTGACAGTGGTTATGACCACCACCAAGAAAAAAAATTGAACATAAAAGTAGATTAAGTTCCTTCGGTGAAATCGGGCGTTCACGAACAAAGATTCATAACCACCGCGTTCACGACCACCACCACCGTGCCAAACAAAGCCTAAATGATCATTCCATGGCATTTTAAGAACAACACTTGCTGCAGACCAAATCAAATCATATAAACCGCTCAAAAGGCTAAAAAAGCTGTGAGTAATATCAGGCCAAGCAACACAACCTAACTACCATGCCGTATACATATCACTAGAGTAGCAAAATTCCAAAGTCATGTGTGGGATTACAATTAATTAGCTTATCTAACATTGGCATTATATAATAATTTCAAATGAGTTATACATAATGTAAGAGGATTGTCTACCAAAAAGAAAATGTTGGGGCCATGCGCGAGTAAATCTGTAACTTTGGGGTAGGATGCGGGTAGTTTATTCATTTAAATCAAGATTGTTGATGATTGCATATTATAAATGACAATAGTAAAATGATAAGATAAGGACTTTTGGCACTAAGCATCCTCCAATTAGGAGTTTTTGCACATTGAACCTTAAATAATTAATTTTGGCACTTTGCACACCCAAAGGCTTTAACATCGGCACTATGGACGCCCAAACGCAATGTACAAGTTTAGTGTAGGGCGCAGTTAGTTGTTAAAACTTATACAATTTCACTGATTACATATCTATACTATATTAAAGGGGAAAACACCTTTTGGTTAAACATTCATTATCTTATTTTACCCCTTTTATTAAAAAATTCCCGGTTTTTAAAATTTGTGTTATTTTATTTTTAAAAATGTTCTCATATATAGGTAAAGTCCTCTACCTACAATAAAAAATGTGTTCTTTACGCCACTCGAAAACCCCCGTGCACACGACAAAAATGAGTGACGGGGAAGTATAACGTTAGACGGTTTGCAAGCGGCAGAAGCGTCCTATCGAAGTTGAGGTATCGTCATGGTTGGCCATAGGGGCAATGCCCCATGCCTGTAACTCGTATTATAAATAAGAATAATATGACAAAAAGGCACGCTAGTGAATTTATATGAGTAAAATATGGTATGGTTTGTTAACAAACTCGTTCGAAACTACAATTTGACAACAATTTCTCTATTTAAACACTGTAAATGAGGATGGCAGCAGTCCAAAAAGAAAATGTAGGGATCTTTAAGAGCAAAAGAAACTTCTTTTACTTATAATAGTCAGCTAACGCAAAAACCAGCTATGGAAGAATAGAAAATACAATATAGTCATACCAGAGGGATTAAGATTTCTCATGGAAACTGAGGATTTGAGGTTATGAATCCTTGTTTGAATATGCTTTTCAAAAAGTGGATCGATTCTGGCGACCAAATCCATCAACACAATGTCGAAGATCGCCAGCACCTCAAGCGGATACCTCAACATCTTTCCGTATAGATCGGGATCGTAATCGAATACATCATGAGCATCCACATCGAGCGATTCCCCTCCATCGAGCTCTATTATCCGATGCACGGCTCGCATATACTTCCCTTCATCCATCACAGCATCCCCGTTACTAGTGCCGTCGGGAACCCGTTGAGGGTCTCGGAAATGGCGCAGGAAACGGAGAATCGCGGCGTTAACATCCTGCACGCTTATGTTGGTCCCCCACACGAACACCGGAGTTGAGTCGGCGTCTTCGCCGCCAACGGCGGCGCCGGCGTAGTCATCGGCGTCCGAAGATGGACCCACGGTGTCGGTAAAGGACATTGGGGTAGCGGGGGTGGAAGGAGTGGCGGCGTTGCGGCGCTGGTGTCGAGAAGAAGAAAGAGGGGTGCGGTAGATTCCTGGGGAGGAGGAGGGTAGACTGGGGCTTGCAGCGACTGGATAACGGCGGGGTCGGCCGGGACGCCGGTGTCCTCCATTAGAGGAGGGAAGAGGGGAGGAGTTGGTGTTAGGGATAGGGCTTGAGATCTGATCAGGAGACGATGGATCTGGTAAACGAGAAAGAATCTGAAAGTTAAAATTAAAAAATACGAAGAAACGAAATCAAAGATTTGAGTTCACAGTACCGTAAGGAGAGGAGGCCATTGCAGATTGCAGGCGGAGTTGCAGGACCAATTACTGGAGGGTTGGAGAAGGAGAAGAAAATGATACAGAAATAAGGCGGGAAGTGATCAGTTTCCCGCCAAAGTGGAGAGCCTGGGTTGGCTCATGGCTGTGATACACGCTCGGTTGGATCTGATCGGACGGCTGTTTGCTCACGATTATTATGTAATTAGTAAATTATATTAGTGCTTTTGAACATTATTATTATTATGATATAGTTAGGCGATTGTTAACCGCAACTTCATTATTGGCTAGTGGCACCTCAAAATCTCATAACTTTTCGTGTTTTTCGAAATATGTCTTGTGCATGTAATTTTAGGAAAAGTGCTCAACACAAACACGAAAATTGTAGATCTCGTCGAGATCTACAACTTTTGTGTTGAAAATTTTTCCTGAAATTGCATGTACAAGGCGTATTTCGAAAAGGCGCGAAAAGTTAGAAGATTTTGGAGTCCGACTAACCAATAACGAGTAGTGGTTAACAATCGTCTGTTGTTATAGGCACTATAGTTTTGACTACAAGTAACTTAAGTAATATTCTAATTAAAAACTTCAAAAATCATTATTGGCACTAGCCTTTTGGCACCCCCTAATTGACGTCTCCCTTGCCCGCATTTCGGATTTTTAAGAGGAAACACGTGTTCGGGCAAAAACGCGCTCTAGGAAGATAAATGTATTCCCGGAAGAAAAATGCGAGCTCGAGTGAAAAATGCGAACTCAAGCGTAAAAAATGTGCGGCCCAGAGAAAAAATGTTTGCACAGGCCAAAAACACGTAAAACATGCTAAGTGGTGAAATGTGCGTGCGTATGTAAAAAATTCGTGTTCCGGCATCATATGCGAGTCCTGACGAAAAATGCGTGTCCGGACAGAAGAATATGTGCCCGGTTAAAAACGCACATCCGGGCAAAAAATGTGCACCTAGTTGTAAAAGTGCAAACCCGGGCATAAAACACGCACGGGTGAAAAAACACAAGTCGAAGCGAATAATACTCGTCCTAGCGAAAAATGCACCATCAGGCAAAAAACTAGAGGAGGACGGAATTATCCAATTCCAATATATATTGTAAACAATTGGCTTTAATTCAAAATGAATTTCGTAAAATTCATTAGAATTTTAATTCCAATATTTAAGCAAGCAATCGAAAAACAAAATTTGAATTAGATCTTCAATTTCAATTCCAAACTCTCACTTCCGCCCCAATTCCAATTCTCAATTTCAATTCTAGGGGGCCGAACGGACCGTAATAATAGCAGTAAAAAGTCAATTTGTCAAAATTGGAAAACGAATCAAAACTTCAAGGTAATCTTTGATTAGATAATTTATCTCGTGTGCTTTTTTATACGAGACAAGCATCTCTCTCGAGGGCAATCGTGCGAGGAATTGTAATCGTTCGCTCGGGGGTTGCGAGCGCTAGGAGTATCATTGCGTCATTGCAACAGGGGCACAATCCTGACCACACGACCCCGGTCCGCTATTTGTCGTTTGGCAACTTCCGCGTTAGATGATCATGCGAAGAGGTGGTGTAAGTCCTTGATGGATTCCACATATGCAGATAGAGAGCTTTCAGACATTTCATGGGAGGAGTTCAGTGAGGTTTTCCTAGAGCATTTTGTGTCTACTACAGACAGGGACGAGCTGGAGGAGAGGTTTTTGAACCTCCAACAAGGGAGCAGATCTGTGACAGAGCACTAGAGGGAGTTCTCCAATCTGGCCAGATTTGCGGGGATACACGACTTGGATGATAGGAGGTATGCAAAGAGGTTCTATCGTGGACTCAGGGATCCATTGAGGAAGGCATTACTATTCTTATCTCATGGCACTTTGGCCCAGTTCATAAAGATGGCGAAGAAATTGGAGGCAGACCAGCTGATGGTGCAGAATAAAGGAAATAGACCTATAGATGGGCCACCCTTTAGGGAGAGCAGCGGGGTAAAGTTATTAGCCATAGGAGAGGTGGAGGACATCGTCGTCCTAAGTTCAGGCAGGAGCAGAGGCCTCCTACAGTAGCAGCTCCTCCACCGTTGCAGATCCAGGGACTGATGAGGAAAGATGATCGAGGCCATCGACATGTGATAAGTTATGGATGCCACTAGTCGGGGCACATTAGAGCTAACTACCCTCAGTAATTTCGTCCACCTCCTCCTCCACCTCTAGCAGCCCCTCCAGCACAGCAGGGCCGAGGCCGAGGATGAGGTCAGAGCCGAGGACCTCACAGTAGAGGTCGAAGGCCAGAACAGATGTACGCATTGGATATTGTCGAGCCGAGAAAGCCCGAGAAGGTTATCACAAGTACTTAAGTTAAATTGCAATTTTAATTTCATTTATAATACCTTACAACTCCTAGTAGAACGCCAACATAACATAACAAACAATACCTCAGGTATAGTCTTTATTAACGACAAACCTCCCCATGCTTTGTTCGATACGGGTGTCTTGCACTCGTGGCTTCCAGGAGGGACTAGAAGGCGTACACTGCTTCACCGGCACGACCATGAGGGTTTGTCTACTAGATGGATCAGAGTTTTTATCCTTTGTCAAGTTCAACATGGATGCAGAGATTGGAGGCAAGATATTCGAGGCACCAGCGATGATCTTGAAGATGCCAGATTTCGACCTGATTCTGGGCATGACATGGTTGCACTGGAACCATGCTCGGATTGATTGCTCGATAAGGAGGATCACCTTGCGACATGGAGATTCAGAGGTCGTCATCAAAGGTATTAGACCTGTCTCTCGTATACTATTATCATCTGTACAGGATGTCAAAGCCCATGAGCAGGGAGACAAGGTGTACTTGATCTGTTTCGGGATGGCGGAAGCAGAAGCCTCCATTACTGATATTTTGGTGGTTTGGGATTTATCCGACATATTCCAGGAGAAATTTCCCGGATTGCCTCCGACTCGAGATATGGATTTTCGGATCCAATTGGTACCAGGAGCGAGACCTGTGTCTCGGGCACCTTACAGGATGGCACCCAAGGAGTTGGCAGAGTTCAAGACCCAGCTACAGGAATTTGTGGAGTTAGGTTTTGTTTGGTCGAGTTCATCACCATGAGGAGCTCCAGTATTATTTGTCAAGAAGAAGTATGGGTCGCTACGACTTTGCATCGATTATCGGGAGCTAGATTAGTTAACTGTGCGAAATACTTATCCACTTCCACGGATTAATGAGTTGTTTGACCAGTTGCATGGGGGTCTATTGGTTCTCCAAGCTTGATTTGAGATCCGGATACTACCAATTGCAGATCCGGGAGGAGGTCATATCAAAAATAGCTTTCAGTTCACAATACGAACTCTACGAATTTACGATGATGCCCTTCGGACTCACGAATGCTCCTTCCGCATTCATGAGCCTGATGAATTATGTGTTTGAGCCTTATTTGGATATATTTGTCATAGTCTTCATCGACGACATCTTGATCTACTCCAAGACAAAGGAGGAGCATTCCCAGCATTTGGCGCTAATGTTGGGCAAGTTGAGGAAGCATCAGATGTACGCCAAGTTTTTTATATGCCAGTTCTAGCTGTAGGAGGTAGCCTTTTTGGGACACATCATTAGTGGAGTCGGGTTGACTGTGGACTCGGCCAAGGTGCAAGCTGTGAGACACTGGCTATGGCCGAAGTCAGCCTCAGATATCCAGAGTTTCTTAGGATTAGAGAGCTACTATTGCAAGTTCGTGGACTGATTCTTGAGGATAGTGCCTCCCCTCACGTCCTTGACAAGGAAGGATGTCGCATTTACTTGGACAGAGAAGTGCGAGGCAGCATTTCAGGAGTTGAAGGACAGCCTAACCCCCTCCCCCATCCTTGCACTTCCATCTAAGAACGAAGGATTTCACATCTACATCGACGCATCATACCAGGGGTACAGTTCTGATGCAGCATGGACATGTTATAACATATGCTTCAAGACAACTAAAGAAGCACAAGCAGAACTATCCGGTACATGACTTGGAGCTTAGGGCGGTGGTGTTGCCTTGAATATATGGAGGCATTACCTGTACGGGGTTCATTGTGAGATCTTCTTGGATCACAAGAATCTCAAATACATCGATACACAGAAGGATCTGAACCTACGTCAGAGGAGATGGTTAGAGTCCTTATGTGATTATGACTATACTATGCACTATCACCCGGGGAGGACGAACACCGTAACAGATGTTTTGAGCAGGAGAGTCGGCACTATTGGACCGAAGCCCCGGGTGATGGCCATGGAGTTGGTACAGATGCTGGAGGATATGCATATTACCTTGGTTTCCAAGGCCGAGCCAGAGATTTATAAGGAGTACTTGGCCTCTCTGAGCATCATATGTGATATACGAGACCGTATCAGGACACAACGAGGTAGGATGCAACAATGGAGCCCATTTTTAGAGCCTTGGAAGGGGGCAAGTCAGAGGAATATTCACGGCATGACAACCTCATTCATTTCCGTGGCCGTATCTATATACTTACAGGATGTGGGATCCAGGACATACTCAGAGAGGCACACTGCACTCAGTACTCAGTGTACCCCGGTATCTCCAAAATAGCGACAGACCTGAAGGGATATGTACTGGCCCGAGATGAAGAGTGAGATCATATCTTTTGTGATACACTGCGAGACCTGCCAGTGGGTGAAGGCAGAGTGTAAGAGCCCGGGAGGACTTCTTCAACCATTGTTAGTGCTAAAGTGGAAGTTTGAGGACATAGTCATGGATTTTGTACACTGGTTGCCTCGCTCCCACTCTGGGCATGATTCTATTTGGGTCATTATTGATAGATTGAATAAGGTAGCACGATTCATACCAGTCAAGAAGGACACTTTGGTTGCAGTTTTGGTTAGATTGTTTTTAGAGCAGCTTGTCAAATACCACGATGTGCCTAGGACGATTGTCTCAGACTGTGATGGTCAGTTCACTTCTAGGAATAGAGAGCAGTGCAGGCGTACTTAGGTTCTTGACTTGCTTTCAGCACCGCTTTCCATCCACAGACTGACGGTCAGACGAAGCGGACCATCCGGACCATGGACGACCTACTTCGCTTATGAATCTTGGATACAGGGAAGCCTTGAGAGAGGTTGTTGTCACTGATAAAGTTCTCTTATAATAACAGCCACCGGACAAGCATTGGAATGACACCATACGAGGCCTTATATGGGAGGAAGTGTCAGACGCCACTATCTTGGGTCCAAGACGAGGATCCAAGGACACTCAGATCAGATTATATTGAGGACACGGACACGCACATTCGATTGATCAAGTACAAGATACTAGAGGCTCAGAGTAGGCAGACCAAGTATTACGATGCGAGGTATTAGAAGGTAGAGTTCTAGGTTGAGACAGAGTCTTTTTGAAGATACGCTTGGTGTACGGGGTTTCGCGGGTACGGAGGAACAAGAAGCACAACCCTCGGTTTATGGTGCCTTACATGATCCTGAAACGGATCGATCCTTTGGCATATCGGTTCGGATAGCCTTGATTCGACCGGAGCAGCACATCACAACTACGACGGGCCCAGTAGCATCCGATCGTTCCATTCGTTTGGAGCCGATCAGGATCGACGATACATCAGTTCGAGTTCTATGGAAGAAGAAGGTTCCTTTAGTCAAGTTGTTGTGGTCCAACCACGGGAGGGAGGAGCACACCTGGGAGTCGATGGACCTGATGCAAAAACATTACCCGGGACTCTTCGCCTCAGGCACATCTTAAACATCATTGAAAAGTTTCATAACTTCTTATGCTTAGAACCCCGTAGACCCAAACTTGAATTTCGGGGACAAAATTATTTTTTTATTTATTGGGATTTGTAACATCTATTTTCCTTATAGACCCCCCTTAACACACATTAGGATATGACCTATGCTGAATGTGATGAGTTAGGCTAGGAAGTGATCTTAGGAATCAATGAATTAGGGTGAACTCACATGGGGCTCACTATAGTGTACAAGCCAACTTATGTAAAATTAGCCCAAATTGAACTCACAAGTGCAAATTGACCTCACCACAATGTCTCTAACCCTAAAGGAAACTTAAGTGACCCAAAAACCCTATCATAAGGTCACCAAATTAGTCAAATTTATCAAAGTGCCATTTACGTCAACATAGACCAACTCAACCCTAATTAGCTCAATTAAGCATCACATGGTCAAATTGACCCCAACACTAAATTCCAAATCCTAATAGGAGTGCATTAGACCATAAAGCCCCATCACATGATCACCAAATTAGCCCAATTGACCAAAATGAACTTTAATTCTAATTTGGTCAAAATCACATATATGGGTTCAATTAGCCCAATTGGGGCATCACCATGACCTAACCCTCATTGGGTGATGTCACTAAACCCAAGACTAACACATGGGACCAGACCACACCTTAGTTGACCAAGTTAGCCCCCAAAGTCAACCTTGGTCAACATAAAGCCTAAATGCAGGGATTAAGGAATTAACCCAAACCCAATGGGCTAAGGCCCTAACCCAAGCCCATTCAGTAGGCCCATGAGCCAAATTACATCCCTTACCCTATGTATTTGGAGGGTAGTGACATGCATGGGGTAAAATGAGTTTTTCCCCAAATTTAAGAGAGAGAAAAGAGGGAATGACAGTCATGTGGCCCTCCTCCTCCCTTCCTAAGCTCATTTCTGAGCTCACACGGTAATTCCCAGTAGAATTCCAGTAATGGGGGACACTTGGCAGCCATGGTGAAGTATCCAATGTTTGACGCTGAACTACCATTGATGACAACTCACTATACAATCACATCTAGCCAAAACCAACCCTTTCATCACCTTTAGAGCACTGAGATGAGTTGAAATCGATATTTGAATCAGGGAAAATGGTGGAAAATCGAGTTCGAGAGCTATCTCGCCGGAGAAATCGTTGGCAATGGCGCACCACCACCATACTCGCCGCCAAGCCCATCTCCAGGTCTATTTCTCCTCCCCTACCTCTATGCTAGCTTTCTAGCTCATCTAGGAGAGATATCAGGCTCAATTGAGCCCGATTCCGTGGGAGCCATGTGAGAAAATCCGAACTTTTTTATTCTTGCTCGGGTTCGCCGGAGGAGCCGCCTCCGACAACCATGTCGTTGGTAATCGACGGCCACCGCCTCAATTAAAGTGGCGGTGATAGTGGTCGACGGTGGCGGTGGCCTAGTGGTCGGGAAGTAAGTTTTGAAGGTGGCCCAGGTCGGGTTGATCACAGCCGTCGGCTAGAGGTAGGAGATGACCGAATATAGTCGATTTAATGTGAATTAAACTATATGGTTATTTAATATTTTGTCACAGTTTATATAGTAACTTGCATGTTGAAATTAGGCCCTTTAAGGGTAGATTCAGGAAAGGTTCCCAATGTGAAAAGTGTAGCCCTTTGTCTTAAACTTAATTAGGCACCTGAATTAGGACATTTAGAGCACTATAGCTCCTTGTAGGTCTATTTCCCTAGTACTGCTCCTAGCCTAGGACAAAAATTATAATGAGTATATATGATAGATGCCAACTCCAAATGTGATGAAATTTAGACCATGCATTTATATGTCCCAGACCTAGCTTGTGCCCAAAAATCAAATTTTTAGGAGAACATTTTCCTATAGTTTATTTCATTATTTGATTTATCAAATTAATGTGATTTAGGGAGTTTTACAACTTAAAATAATCCCAAATTTGAGTGATATGTCTATGAGGTCATTTTAGGACCCTAGTAAAAATTTAGGGTCATTTGGACCTCTGTAAGTTAGAGGATTCAACTTATAAGTTGAAGGTATATATATTTTTGGGGTGTCTCTAGCAAAAAAGTGAAAATAAGGAATTAAGTCCATTTGGCTAATTGCATGTCAATAAAACTTTGGCTAGGAGTTTATGGAGATAAAATACATCATCCATTGTGAAGTTATGACTTTTGGAATAAAAAATCCTAGGGTTTCAATTTATTTCAAATATAGCACATTTTTATGTCAAAATAGGAACTATGGGCAATTCAACTCAGCAAATTTTAGATTTCTGACAGAAGCCTTAAAATATTATTTTATTGCTCTAGAGAATTTATTGGAATTTATTTCATGTGCAGAATAGTACAAATTTCAAATATGCCCCTTAGATGCTTTTAATAAAAGGTGAAAACATGGCTTGGAAAATTATGAAATATTTACTAGATCATTATTTTAATACTTTGTATCTCTGTTAATTTTCTTAGAATTTTTGGATGGATAAATATGATTTTTCATGAATAATGGTATTTTGTAATTTTATAAAATTATGAATATCTGGAGCCAAATCTCTGTAAATGTTTATTAAAATTGGTTTTGACCACTCCCATATCATTATTATCATTTAGGAATTTCTCTTAATTTTTAGTTGATTATTTTTGATACTTCATTTAGAAAGAGATAATAATGTATTTTTATGCATAAATAGAAAACAAGGGTCAAAAAAATCTGAAAAATTGTGAAATTCTGTACATTGACTTTCTATATCAAGATGAGCATCAGATAAATTACTTAGACCCAGAGGACCTCTGGTTTTGATAGTTCATGTTCAATGTGACTTAGGTCTCATAATTAAATAATTTTAATTATGACCAAAAATAAGTAGGAAAATTGTGATCTGCTGATTTTTCACTATTTATCTTCTGATGAACTTATGATAAAAATTTGGAGGCATTTGGCCAAGATAATTGGAAGTCACCTCATATGGATCTTGATTAGATCCTTGAGCTGCATTTAGTAAAATTGTGATATAGTGTTTTGATGAGTAGAATTTATATATATATTTACTATAATATTTAATATAATTTAGTAATATATTATATAATTTATTATATAAATCGGTTGTTTTATATTTTTATTCTAATATAACTATTTTATTTTGTAGGATTAATGTCACGTTAGCTCTGCGAGCTCATGCCGCACCCATCCAAAGCAATGCACGCCATCGCCGTCGTTCAAGTTAATGCCCGCCATTGCCGTCATCCAATTAAAGCCCATGCAAGTCCACGTTAGTCGCACCCGTTCAAGCTGCACAGGTCCTAGTCACTTCATCGCCTTTAACCACCTTCGCAAACTGTCACGTCACAAAATATTCCATGCAAATAATTTCACGCATGCAACCAACCATTCGTTTTCTCTCTCTAAAAATCAGATAGCCACTTTTTTAATTACTCTCTCTCTCTCCTCCTTAATCTAATTAACCTCCAGCCACCTCTCAATTAACCCGCCACTTATCTTTCTAAACCGCCAACTCTCTCACTCCTCTCAATTAATATTGATAATTAAACTCATTAATATCTTTAAACAGCCACTTTTTCTTAATACCTCCACGGCTCCACCATTCACCTGGCCGAACCCCACTCACTCCTATTTAATTAAGGGCAATGTTAATAGCACCCCTCTATTGGCTAATAATACCTCAAAAAAGTCAAAATAACACATTGAAATGGCTGCTAATAACGACTTCAGGAGTGCTATTAACATTGCCCTTAATTAATTAACCGGCCAGCTCACCTTATCCGAACCCTTCCCCTTCTAATTACTCCTCACCATTTCCTCTTCCTAAAACCGAGCCAACCTAATCATAATAGCAACCTCTCAATAATTTATATCCACCCATTCATATAACCGAGCCCACAACAATATTATATTATTAATAGTGTTCATCATATTCGTCCCCCTATTGCTAGCTGTGAGCATCATTTCTCTCCCTTGGCCTTCCAACCCTTCATATTATTCCTCTTGAATGCTCCTCATTTCAACTCTTGATATTCCTCTCATTTTCACCTATTTATAAATGCCTAAGATCTTCATATTTTCGCTCTCTTCCTTTGCCCCTTTTGGGCAGAGATTCTTTTATTTTAGTTGTAAATTTTATTTGTCGTTTCATTTTATGTAATGTAGCTTCAATTTTCATTCATAGATTTTTTTTATGAAATGATAATTTAGTATTTTTTTTATCTTGCACCATTTTTATTTCATAATGTTAAGTAGTTATAATATTTAGTTTTGATCATTGCGAACATTGAGTGAAATTATATTTCTCTTTATAATTGTTCTACCAACTTCGATTTATTTCTAATTTATTGTGCATCGAGTTCATATGCCGGTTATTATGAATTTCGATATATGTTTTCGTACTCTAGTAACCGAGAGGATCGTGCGTATGAACTGATCGCTCAGGAATAAAAAGTGTTGATCGCAACCCTCGAAGGAGGATGACGAAAATGTTCTGGATATGAGTCAAATCCTATAACGGGATTCACTTCGGTAAAACGAGTATTAAGTTATCGATTAGATTGAGAGTTCGGTCAATATCTTAATCTCAGTTGAGCGTATTCCTCGAGAGAGGTGCGTTCATATGTTGGGAATCTCCACGGTCAAGGATCAGATTAGACATTTATAAAATATCTTTTATATTTCATTCAAAGTGCGTTTTGTTCAAGAATAAATTTCTTATTTCACATTTTTAATTTAAATATAATTTCTCTAAATTTTCTTCCGATAAATAATAGTTATTTTCTCGAAGTATAAGTACTCGACAGACCCGAGTTTTAATACGACATTGATATTTTTATATCACATGTTATATTTCGATATGTACACTTGCTTTAATCGAGTATAGATTAGAGAATACGACTTCCTCATCATGTTTTGACCACTCAAATCACATTAAATTATTACCCAACCACCTAAACTCATGAATAAGGTCATGGTGCATCATTAGAAGTACTTTTGATTCATGAGAAGTTACGAGTAAGTTTGCACCACACTTAAAGGTTTACAAGTCTACACCATCTATGAAACAGATGCATAAGGATAGGCTGGGTATAACATTCATAATAGTGGACTTCTAATTGACTTGGAGGTATGTTTGGGAGTTCTTGGAATCCTGGTTGGAACCCTAGGTTATGTCATTACATAGAATTAGGTGTTAATGAGAAGGGTAACTAAAAGAATAGCTAACTTGGAGTCTGACGAAAGATCGTCGCTCTCCTATAAGTACTTTAAAACATTAGGTTTACTCAAGAGTAACAATGAGAGTGAGATGTTAGTAACGGGTAGACACTAATAAAAGTAATTGTCCTGGAAATGAAAATTTGGGCTTCAGCCCATCGTATTCCCTAGTACCGCTGCGAGTCTTTCACCGGGTAGATCTCGGGAAGTCTAGGATTAACCCTAAGTCTCTAAGTATAACTAAAAGTTAGACAAGAATAGTGATGCACCCTTCAGACACTCGACTGCTCGCAGGGCTATCTCACCCAAGATATATAGCCAGTCTAAGCCTGATGCACCAGGTCCCGCGGACCATGTCACCCCAACCCGTCTTCGGTCCCACCACAGAAATTCGAAAGGTTGTTGAGGTCGAGATTCAATCTCGAGACCTCCTTGATGAAGAGCTCTTAGGCGAGCTTTCATCACCAACTGAGCCGCGACTCAATTGGTGATGAAAGCTCGCCTAAGAGCTCTTTATCAAGGAGACCTCGAGATCGAATCTTGGCCTCAACAACCTTTCGGATTTCTGTGTGGGACTGGAGACTGGTTGGGGTTGCATAGTCTGCGGGACCTGGTGCATCTGGCTTGGATTGATTATGTATCCTGGGTGAGATAGCCCTGCAAGCAGTCGAGTGCCTGACGGGTGCATCTAGTAGTCTAATATGTTAGGTTGAAGGAACAGTATAATAATCTCACCCTTGTTAGATTGGAGTGATACATGACGAATTAGTCCTGCGAGCTGGAGGTTCGGGTTAAGACTACTTGTATATGCATATAAACAAATTAGTGGTGGTTCTTTAGTACTGGGCTAGTCATCACACCGATGACAGTACGTTGACTCTGGCGAGGTGTGAGGGTTTGAGGGGCCAGTAGGTTGTTTATACTGGGGTCCGGAGGACGATCCCCGAAAACGCACACTCGACCATAAAAATTGGTGGGATGTCCAATAATTAGTACACAGAGACTCTAGAGTGCATCTAAGACGTGTACAGAGACGTACAAAGGGTCTAGGCCTGGTAGTGTGTATACCCGCCTAGGAAGTGGAGGTGTCTGCTCCACTGCTGTCGTAGCCACAACGGTGGTACTAGCGAGTTTAGCTAACTCCAAAAATGGGAAACTAAATGTATGTAATCATAGAGTCGCGTGGGTGAGGTGTACTTGTATGAATCATAACATGCATAACATTCATCACTCATAATGCAAATTCTTATCATATAAATTAGTATGAGCTCTTTTATATGATAAGTTACAATTCTAGAAACTTAACTTATAAGTTTGTATGAACATTCATATAAGTTAAGGTACTCTTGTGATGATAGTATAATAGTAGTTGTTTCTTTACCTGCGCCACACATACTTACTTTACTGCTTTTATACTTCTTCTACTAGTTTACACTGCTTCTACCAGTTTACTACTCATTACCACTGTTATTATATACAATTAATTGCTAGCTTAATTTTACGAACAATATTGGATTTTACTTATGTTAGTATAGTTCCCTTGTCACCTGCTATTTGTTGATTCTGCCCTTGTTGTCCTCCGCTTTCATCCTCCCGCACGGTACCTAGGAGTCGTAAGGGTGAGACGAGGACAAAATAGCTTAGTCTTTACGACTAACAGTCGGTTGTGACCGTAGGAGCTCGAGGAGATGGAGCCGGCAGGATCGGCGTCGTGCGGTGGCGACTAACCTGAGAGTTTGTGTCACCGTAAGGTGGCGGTTCTGGGCATAAGACCCGGGTAACTACTTGGTAAGGGAGGGGTCTTACTCGATGCTTGTCACGAAAAACACTATGTTAAAGGTTAAGATCCATGAACTAAACCGTGTCATTCAAAAGTTTGGAATAAGACAAAAATCTCTTAATATGTTGTTAGGATATCCGTGTCAGGGATTTGGAAAGTTCGGGTTGGGATACAAACATGTGAAGCTACAGCCTAACTGTACCACTACCGCCGGTGATAACTCTTCTCCAGCAAATCCGAAAAATAAGCTTCAGAAACATAAAATGAATTATAATAAAGCTGAAAGCTTATGCCCATCTTCCAGCATGAGCCCAAATAAAGCGCAAAAGGTGATATCCACCACCTATATCAAGTGTGCCAAATGAAATAAATTTGGTCACACTTCTGACTCTTGCTTGAAGAAATAATTAACTAAAATTGCTCAAATCTGGATGCCAAAGTCGACTACCTATACTATGGGTGGAATAACTTGGGTAACAAGATTTTTACCCTCATCCTCCTTTTAGATGTGTTGGCAGGCAAAAGATGGGGAGAACATGTGATACTTGAACTCCGGGTGTTCCAAGCACATGACTGGTGATGAAGACAAGTTCCTTAGCCCGGAGAAGAAGAAAGGAGACATGGTGATTTTTTGAAGACAATAACAAATGACACATTCTTGGTATCAACATCATAGGTAACAAAGTATTTTCTATTTCAAATATATTGCTTGTAGACAGTTTAAAGCGCAATTTAATTTTTATTAGTCAACTTTTTAATAAGAGCTTGAATGTTTTGTTTGAAACCTCTACGAATAGATGCAATATTATAGACGCTAAAACAAACACCGTGTTGCTCACTGTACATAAAACCATAATGTCTATACCATTAAGTTTTGAGGACTTATCTTCATCTAATTTAAGGTTCTAGTCGCTAAAAATGAAGAGTTAGAATTAAATACATAGGTATGACCACGATCATTTAGTCATTGTTTGTGTCTTATAATAGTGGGGGTGTTGGGTTGTGTGCATTAGAGATGCTAACCTATAAACCATGTATTGTCCTTAACTGGGAAGAGTTTCAGTGGGGCCTTGTGAGGCAAAGAGGGGAAAGAGTATTAGGTTGAGTGGGTTCTTTTGTATGCATATGAGATTAACACCTCAACCTACAACATGTGTGCAACTCTTCATGCTCATCCGTCACTTAGTACGGAGCTAGGGTGTAGACAATTGCTTAGGTAGTTTTTGTCTTGGACATACTCATATTTTATCAACTGCATGACTATTACTTCGCTCATCATGATTATTTATTGCATGCATATTTTAGTTGTGCGAACATGTAAATCCTATGTGTCAATACTTATCTTACTGAGCTCTCAAGATAATTGACATATACAAGAGACTTTTATGTACTACCATTTCGACACATTAGGCTAAATGAATTAATAAATAATTTTTTATGTTCTTCGCTGCATTAGATTGAACTTACATCGAATAATCATTTTCCAAAAAAGTTGAGAGCGAAAAATAGTCAAAACTGGGCTTAACTCTCAAAAACTCAACTCTCTGTTGTATATCGCGTGGTGATAGGTCTATCGCCGACGATAGTGATTCCTGCATGAAATGCTTCGATTGTTTGTGATGTTGTTGTTACTTTCTTTTATTTTCTTTTTATGCAAATTAACTTTATGTTTTTGTTTTTTGTATGTAATTTCAGATATCTCTTTATTTTATAAAAAAAAATATATATAAATTATTTAACAAATATAAAAATCACGAAAATATATTTTTACTTTACTCGTGTATCTGTTTATTCTTTAGCAAAAAAAATTAAATTAAAAAATAATTAAATAAATAAAAAACTCTTTTACCGAGTATTCACGTTTTTTTATTTCAACACTGCAATAAATTGGCACGATCATTATTAGGACATGTATGACTAGAACTGAAAACATAAAAATTATGTGCAATGTTTGATTTAGGATTACTAAACTCGGTTTAGCATTATATGTTTGTATCATAGTGCGTCTAATCTATTGATATTTAGCTATGGAGTGCGACTATATAAGATAATGTATGTTTAATATGCCTCTAAGTATGTGTGAGAATTTAGGTAGCGTAATAACTTTTTCACTGATCACACATCCCTAGAAAATGCACTCGTGTAAAAATTTCAAAACTTACATGTTATAACTCGTGATATTGTGTCTAACATGCTAGGAATGACTAGAAAAATCAATGTCACGTTGTTTATTTTTCATATATAGAGTTTAGAACATTGAACCAAAATTATAGTAGTAATGTTTTTATATACAAGTTAAAGTATATCTATCTATGTGAGTAGATTTTGATTGATTCATGGACCTTGAACTAAACAATATATATATATATATATATATATATATATATATATATATATATATATATATAAAATTGATAGTAAAAAAATGAAATGAAAAAAAATGTGTGTACATTATTTTTATGCTATCACACTAAGTGTGTGTCAAGGTTACCCCCCATGTACAACCTCGGGCTCACGGGAGGGAACCCAGCAGAGAGGAGATCAGAAGAATCCCCCAGGAGGAGAAAAAGGCAATAGGCGAGAGGAGCCAAAAGGTGGGTCCGCTCGCGCCAGGCGAGAGGGGGCCTAAAGATTGGATCCACTCGCAATGGGCGAGAGGAGCCAAAAGGTGGGTCCGCTCGCACCAGGCGAGAGGGGGCCTAAGGATTGGATCCACTCGCAATAGGCGAGAGGGGCCTAAAGGTGGGTCCGCTCGCGCTAAGCAGGAGGAGCCAAGGTTGAGTCCATTCATCTGGCAGGCATGGATCAAAGGAAGATTTTATATATGCCGACGGAGGGTCTCGCCCGAAAGGTAGTCCTTTTCGGCCGCAAGGTGGTCCTCTCGCCAAGCATCAGGTCAGCAGAAAGAGATAAGGCCGGTTCAGCAATTGGGTGGGGACCGGTTCAGTTGGCAAGCGGTTCACCCTTTTTGGCCCTTTTTACTCTTTTACCCTCGGTGGTCTGCTCATAGCCCTTCAGAACAGCGGAGTTTGGCTGTTGGCAGACCCAACCCAGGGTATTCAGGTAATTTCGCAGGTGCTTGATTTGGTTATTTGCAGTTCAAATCCTGAAGCCTATAAATAGACCGGTAAGGTGTCTGAGAAGAGTGGTGTGGAACCTTCTTTTTCCTTCTCACTCAGGCACCTAGCTCAGCACTGGCTAGGGAGGGGAAGGATTCTAGTCCTTCCGGGTGAGCGGTGGGACCTCCGAGCTGAAGCTCCCGGTCTGTTCCTTTGGGTGTCTTGTTAGGAGCGTGGTTCAAAGAAAGTAAGCGTGGGTTGCAGCCTTAGATCCGAGCTTCTAGGAGAAACTAGTTTGACTAGTTTCAACATTTTTGGTGCGGTGAGCGTGGATCGCAGCCTGCGTCGAAGAACTTTGGATCATCTCATGGCAGGAGATCTAGGAGGAGGGGACGAGGGCGGAGGAAATGAGGGCGGGTCCCAGAACCCAGGAGGATATGTTGGGAGGGAAGAATTCATGGCATCCATCGGGGGCATCATGGGGATGCTGCAGCAGATCTCGCAGCGAGGCGAATGCGTGACCCCTCTACCTCAGGGGCCGGGCCTCTTGCCTCCGGAAGAAGCCGTCTCGGCAAGGGTGGGCGAGGATGCGCCAGGAGGGCGGCCCGGAAAGGAGAAAGTGGTGGAGGGAAACGGGCGAGACCTGGCAGGAAGGGAGTTGTTCCCCAGCCCGGCGAGCGCCGTCTTGCCAGTAGATCTCGTCGCGCGAGTGGAGACGGCGAGACCCCTGGCGAGAGGGTCCCCCTTTTGCGAGCTGGTTCTTTCGGCTCCCGTCCCGGAGGGGTTCCGCGAGCCTGAGATGGTTTATTATGTGGGGAAGGATGATCCCCTCCAACACTTGCAATGGTTCGAAGATGCGGTCTCCATCAGGCCGATGACGGATGCATTCAAGTGCCGCCTTTTCGCGATCACCTTGAAGGACAAGGCCCGGGACTGGTTTCATCAACTCCCAGCAGGGTCAATATATGGTTTTGAAGATTTGAGTAGGAGCTTCCAGCTGCGCTTCTCGACCTCGAAGAAGAGGAAGAAAAACCCGGAATCCATCTTCCTGATCAAGCAAAAGGCAGACGAGTCCTTAGCCCAGTACGTGGATCGCTTCCAAGAGGAAATCCTGGACATTCAGGAGGTGCCGGGATTTGCTCTCCAAATGGCCTTTACTGTGGGTCTCAGGGAAGGCTTCTTCAAAATGAGCCTCACCAGGAAGGCACCTTTATCATTTGAAGGGTTGATGGAGAAGGCAGCCAAGGAGATAGCGATGGAGGCAGCGAACCCGGCTTTTGCCAAGAAACTAGCAAGGCTGACGGAGGTAGAGTCCAGAGAGCCAGGAGGAGCGAGGCAGCAGGAAGGGAGGAGAAGGGAGGAGCCAAGGGGGCCGGCACAGCAGGAGTTGAGTTGGAGGCAACCGAAAGGCCCGGTTCAAGGGCAATGGAGAGGTCTTCCCCCGGGGGGAAGGAACTACTACCATGGAGGAGCAGGAAGGTTGCCACAGCTGGGGTGGAGACAGGGACCTAGGCCACTCCCACCCCCGCCTCAGCAGGCTATGGCTATAGGCCGGGGAAGAGGAAGAGGAAGAGAGCGAGGAAGGGGGGAGCCGGAGCAGGGAGGAGAAGGAATCACCAAGAAGGGAGGCAGGAGGGGGAAGTAGCTATACCATTCTGTGACTTTCACGAGGAGGAAGGTCACGCGACAGCTACATGTCCAGAGTTTCTGGAGCTGAAGGGGAGAAGAGGAACGAGAGAGCAACAGCCACCGGCGCGGATAATAGAGATGACCGGAGGGGGGGAGGAGGATAGATGTGTAGATCGGTCAGATGTGGGGGATAGAGGGGGGATCGGGGTGATTCATGGTGGGGTGGGCATCGAGGCTACCCGAAAGGCCAGCCTTCATACAATGTACCGTCGAGGTGTCGCCTCGACGTCGCAAGCCCCGCCCCCAGACGAGAAGATCACCTTCTCCAGGAAGGACTTGCCAGATCACGAAGACCCATTCTGCGATGCGCTGGTGATTCGGACGGCTATCGAGGGTTTCACGGTATCAAGGATCTTGGTGGACAATGGGAGCTCGGTTAATGTCGTCTTCAAAAAGGCATTCAATGAGATGAGGGTGGAAGCCAGGAGGGTGTTAGCAGCGGACGGACCGCTGTTCGGATTCTCAGGAGAAAGGAAAGAAGTAGAGGGGGGAGTCGGTCTCCAGGTAACCCTGGGAGGGCTGTCCAGGAACTGCCGCTTTGTGATAGTGGACGCTCCCAGCAGTTACAACGCCATCTTCGGGCGCCCCTTGATTAGTGCCTTTAGGTGTGTACCATCATCTTTTCATCAATGTTTGAAACTCAATTCAGGAGGGACCCAGATCAGGGTGAGAGGAGATCCGAAGGCGGCCCGGGAATGTTATGTGACGGCAGTAAACGCTATCTCATGGAGGGGGGATGCGGAAGAGTTAGAGAGAAGACTGGAACGGGAGGAACAAGAGGAGAGTAGAGTTGAGGAGTTGGAAGGTGGCATTGCGGAGGAGCCAGTAATGGCAGGGGAGTTAAGGGTCGGAGGAGAAGGGAAAGAGGAGAGAGGAAGGAAAAGAAAAATAGGAGAGGTGGAAGAGTCAGTGCTAGGAGGAGGCCCGGTGCGGGTGGAGGAGAGGTTCGTAGAGAAAGTAGACATGGCAGTGGAGAAAAAAGAGGGTGGAGAGCAAGAGCTCGGAAACCAGGAGGAGGGCTGGGAGAGGAAGAGGTGATTCCGAAAGATCAGGAGGAAGAAGAAGATCCCTCGAGGCTGAAGGCTGCAGTCGAGCTACAGGAGGTGGACATCCTAACAAAAGAAGGAAGGAAAGAAAAGATCAGAATCAGCGGAGAGCTCGGTCTTGAGGACCAGGAGGAGATCCGAAAATGCGTGCAGGAAAACATTGATATCTTTGCTTGGAGCGCGGCCGACATGCCAGGGATTGACGCAGATGTGGTATGCCATCGTCTCAACCTTGACCCCAAGGTTCGTCCCATCCAGCAGAAGAAAAGGGCCATCGCCTCCAAGATGGCCAAGCCTGTCAGGGAGGAAGTGGAAAAGCTGCTCCAGGCAGGGTTCATATCTGCAAACAAGTATCCAGGGTGGGTGAGCAATGTTGTGATGGTAAAGAAGGGGGAAGGGAAGTGGAGAATGTGTATTGACTTCTCTCTTTTGAATAAAGCATGTCCCAAAGATTGTTACCCTCTGCCTCGAATCGACGCGCTGGTTGATTCAGCCGTCGGTTTTTCACTAATGAGTTTTTTAGATGCCTTTTCAGGATACCATCAAATACGCATGCACCCACTAGACATCAAGGATGTCACCTTTATCACCGAGGATGGATGCTTCAGCTATAACATGATGCCTTTTGGGTTGAAGAATGCGGGGGCGACCTATCAACGGATGATGGATCGGATTTTCCGAGAACAAAAGGGACGGAACCTCGAAGTCTACGTAGACGACTTGATGATCAAGAGCCAAGATCTCAAGTCTCATATTGCGGATCTGGAAGAAACGTTTGCAACGGTAAGGAAGTATAAGATGAGGCTTAATCCGCTGAAGTGCGTATTCGGGGCCAGTAGGGGAAAGTTTTTAGGACATCTCCTCACCCCATCAGGAGTAGAGCCCAACCCGGATAAGGTAAGGGCTATCCTAGAACTAGAGTCTCCAACGAATACCAAAGAGGTCCAGCGTCTTACCGGCAAGTTGGCAGGGCTCAGCAGATTCCTTTCCAGGGCAGGAGAGAGGTGCTCACCTTTCTTTCGGACATTGAGGGGGGGAAAGAAATTCGAGTGGACCTCCGAATGCGAGAATGCTTTTCTAGCCTTAAAGCAGCAGCTCACCAAGGCACCGCTACTCCAAGGCCCGAGAGAAGGAGAGATTCTATTCTTGTATCTAGGGGTAGGGGCAGGGGCAGTGAGTTCGGTCCTCGTGCGGGAAGAAGGTAAAAAACAATTCCCGATCTACTATGTAAGTAGAGTCCTCAAGAAGGCAGAGCTAAAGTACCCCATCCTAGAGAAGCTAGCCTTCGCCCTCGTTATCTCAGCTCGAAAGCTCAGGCCCTATTTTCAGGCCCATTCTATCCAGATCATGACGGACCACCCTCTCCGCCGTATTTTGGAAGGGGTAGAGCACTCAGGGAGATTAGCTAAATGGTCAATAGAACTCAGTGAGTTTGACCTTTCTTATGTTCCCCGGTTGGCTATCAAGGCACAAGCTGTAGCAGATTTCTTGGTAGATTACACGGTGGAGGTCAGGGAGGCCGAGACGCCTCCCGTAGTAGCTTGGGAGATGCTTGTAGATGGGGCCTCGGGAAAGAATTCTTTTGGAGGAGGGATAGTTTTGGTAAGCCCTGAGGGAACACGGATCGAACAGGCCCTGAAGGTTCATTTCACCCTCACCAACAATCAAGCGGAGTACGAGGCCATTATAGCAGGGCTGAGGTTGGCTCGTGAGCTCGGTATACAAGATATTAAGGTCTCCACGGATTCTATGATAGTGGCAAGGCATATAAAAGGAGAATTTGAGGTAAGAGAGCCCACCCTCCAGTTGTACTTGACAAAGGTAAAGAGAATCATTGGGCAGTTCCGCAGTTTCTCAGTTCAACACGTCCCAAGGGAAGAAAATATTCGGGCAGACCTGCTCGCCAAGCACGGTCCTCGGGCCGGAGGAACCATGACAGAGCTCTTTAGGCCCTCCATCGAAGAGGGAGAACTGATGAAAGTAGATCAGCAGAGATCCTGGATGGATCCATTTACCACCTACTTGACGACGGGACGTCTGCCCGAGGGAGAGCTCGAGAAGAAACAGGTCAGGTACAAGTCAGCATACTACCTGCTAAGAGAAGGGATCTTATACCGTAAGACGTTGTCGGGGCTGTTGGCTCGATGCGTATCCGAGAAGGAGGTTGCGAGGGTGCTGGAAGAAATTCACTCTGGAGAGTGCGGCAGCCATTCCGGGAGTCGGACCTTGGAAGGAAGGGTGTTGAGGCAAGGCTATTTCTGGCCCGCCCTTAGGAAGGATGCCGAGGAATTCGCAAGGAAGTGCAGAAAGTGCCAGGAATTTGCCCCTCTTCAGCTCCTCCCGGCCCAAAGGTTGCGCACGATCACAACTCCATGGCCCTTCGCCATATGGGGGCTAGATCTGGTGGGTCCATTCCCTCAAGCCAGCGGCCAGAGGAGGTTCCTGCTGGTCATGATAGACTATTTCTCAAAATGGCTGGAGGTGAAGGCATTGGCGAAGGTGACGTCTCAAGTGGTCAAAAGCTTCGTATGGGGGGAAATCATCTGTAGGCATGGGCTCCCTCTGGCCATTGTCACGGATAACGGACCGCAGTTTGCCAGCAGAGAGTTCGTGGATTTCTGTATACGACTAGGTATAGACCTTCGGTTTGCTTCGGTGCATCATCCTCGAAGCAATGGGCAGGTGGAAGCCGCGAATAAGGTCATCGTGAATCTCTTAAAGAAAAAGGTGGAAAACTTGAGGGGAAGTTGGGTGGAGCAGCTCCCCTCCGTCCTCTGGGCCTTAAGGACCACGCCAAGTTCCGCCACAGGGGAGACGCCATTCAAACTTTCCCATGGCTCCGAGGCCGTTATACCTGTTGAGTTCGAGGTCGAGTCACCTAGGGTGACGGCGGCAAGGAGGGGAGATGAGAAGTGGCCGGCAGAAAATGGTGAAGAGCAAAGGCTCTCCCTCGACTTGGTGGAGGAGCTTAGAGAGCTGGCATCTATCCGACAGGAGGAGGTCAAGCGCCGAATGTCAAGATATTTTGATAAGCACATCAGAGTCAAGCAGTTTGAGAAGGGAGACTTGGTCCTCAAGAAGGTGGATGCAGCAGGGAGAGGGGCTTCGGTAGGGAAGCTCAACCCCAACTGGGAAGGTCCTTTTATTGTAAAAGAGGTCTTGAAATCAGGAGGGTATCACCTCCAAGATGTAGACGTGACACCCCTAGATCGCGCCCGAAGCGGCGACGACCTAAAGCGTTTCTATCCTTAACTTTTGTTCATGTTCATTATCTATGCTGAATGAGATGTGGTTTCCTTTGTTTTTCTCTCTCACTTTTCAATGTTAGCCAATCTGGCAGGGCCTTCTGGTACCGCCATACAGTTTCAAATAGCTGTCTCCTCAAAGCAGGAAGATTTTATTTTGGAGAGGAGACCCCGAGAAGACCCGCTGTCCAGGCTACCATCGAGCTGGCAGGTCTGTAGGCTCACTCGGCGGTTGGAGTTGGTTTTGGAGAGGAGACCCCGAGAAGACCCGCTGTCCAGGCTACCATCGAGCTGGCAGGTCTGTAGGCTCACTCGGTGGTTGGAGTTGGTTTTGGAGAGGAGACCCCGAGAAGACCCGCTGTCCAGGCTACCATCGAGCTGGCAGGTCTGTAGGCTCACTCGGCGGTTGGAGTTGGTTTTGAAGAGGAGACCCCGAGAAGACCCGCTGTCCAGGCTACCATCGAGCTGGCAGGTCTGTAGGCTCACTCGGTGGTTGGAGTTGGTTTTGGAGAGGAGACCCCGAGAAGACCCGCTGTCCAGGCTACCATCGAGCTGGCAGGTCTGTAGGCTCACTCGGCGGTTGGAGTTGGTTTTGAAGAGGAGACCCCGAGAAGACCCGCTGTCCAGGCTACCATCGAGCTGGCAGGTCTGTAGGCTCACTCGGTGGTTGGAGTTGGTTTTGGAGAGGAGACCCCGAGAAGACCCGCTGTCCAGGCTACCATCGAGCTGGCAGGTCTGTAGGCTCACTCGGCGGTTGGAGTTGGTTTTGAAGAGGAGACCCCGAGAAGACCCGCTGTCCAGGCTACCATCGAGCTGGCAGGTCTGTAGGCTCACTCGGTGGTTGGAATTGGTTTTGAAGAGGAGACCCCGAGAAGACCCGCTGTCCAGGCTACCATCGAGCTGGCAGGTCTGTAGGCTCACTCGGTGGTTGGAGTTGGTTTTGGAGAGGAGACCCCGAGAAGACCCGCTGTCCAGGCTACCATCGAGCTGGCAGGTCTGTAGGCTCACTCGGTGGTTGGAGTTGGTTTTGGAGAGGAGACCCCGAGAAGACCCGCTGTCCAGGCTACCATCGAGCTGGCAGGTCTGTAGGCTCACTCGGTAGTTGGAATTGGTTTTGAAGAGGAGACCCCGAGAAGACCCGCTGTCCAGGCTACCATCGAGCTGGCAGGTCTGTAGGCTCACTCGGTGGTTGGAGTTGGTTTTGGAGAGGAGACCCCGAGAAGACCCACTGTCCAGGCTACCATCGAGCTGGCAGGTCTGTAGGCTCACTCGGCGGTTGAAGTTGGTTTTGAAGAGGAGACCCCGAGAAGACCCGCTGTCCAGGCTACCATCGAGCTGGCAGGTCTGTAGGCTCACTCGGTGGTTGGAATTGGTTTTGAAGAGGAGACCCCGAGAAGACCCGCTGTCCAGGCTACCACCAAGCTGGCAGGTCTGTAGGCTCACTCGGTGGTTGGAGTTGGTTCTAGAGAGGAGGCCCCCGAGAAGACCCGCTGCCCGGGCTATCATCGAGCTGACAGGTCGGTAGGCTCACTCGGAGGTTAGGTAAAGGGGCAGCATATGGATAGGAGTTTCATAATTTGATCAAAAGCAAGATCCTTGTCCCAAAGGAAGAAGAGGAGGAAGGAGTCGGTCCCTCAAGATCCTCTCGCGCCAAGGGGCAAGGCGAGTGGAAGGGTACATGGCTATTCGCACCTAGAGTAAGGGGTCTGCTCTTCGGCCAAAGGGCGAGAAGAGGAGTACCTTCGTCTCGCAAACGAAACCAAGCATAATAACGATTCGAGACCCACTCGCGCCTGGGGTGTCCGAGGATAAGGCGAGAGGAAGTGACACGTCCCTGCGCGAGAGCACTGAGAGCCCGCCCACTCGCGCCACAAGTAAAGCTAGCCCCTCCATCGTTAGGCGAGACGAGTCGCGATCTCGTTCCGCAAAGTAAAGAAAGGGTAGGCATACAGGAGAGAGGAAAAGAAGGGCCTTAAAAATAAAATATATATATGTCATCCACAAAAAGAGGCTGTAATACAAAAATGCCTCAGCAACAAGTATCCAAAAGAGAAAAAGGGGGGGGGGGGAGAAGAGGAATATACAAAAAAAAAAAAACATTGTAAAATAAATCCTCTATTCTTCCGCGCTGGAGGACGGGCCGTCTCCCTCCTCGCCATAAATCTCTGGTACCAGGTCGCGGGCAGTGACCTCCTCGCAGCCTTCCCTGATAACTTCCATCTCCTTCATCATCTTCACGATTAGTTCGGCGGTCCTGATGTTGGCGTCTTTGCAGAGCCCCACGACCTCGGCATGAGAATAATGAGAGGGAGGAGGTTGGGGAATCACCACGCGAGAAGGCGAGAGAGCAGCCTCCTGGAGCCGAGTGATCTCGGACTCCATGCTTTTAACCTCCCCTTCCAGAGTAGCTATGCGCGAGTGCATCCTGTCAGCCGTCTCGGCATCCTGCGAGAGGTTTATTCATTAGGGGAAGTTGAAGGTGAACAAAGAAAGGGAAGGAATTGAGAATGGGGAAACTCACCACACCACCCCGAGCTTTGGCGAGAAGGTTTTCGGCCACGGCCAACCGTTTCTCAAGATCCGTGGACTTCTCGCGCTCGGCCGCCAGGCTCGCCTCTGAATCCCTCCAGCTCTTATTATTGTAAATCAGACGGCGTGAGACCTGGTGCGATAGCTCTAGCGAGCGCAGCTGGGATTGCGCGGCCCTCAGGATCAAATCCCGCGAGGGAGGCTCAGCGGCAGGTTCTCGCTCTGCGCCACCGTAAAGGCCGAAGCCCAGAGAAAACGCGTGAGCCGTAGGTTGGTCTCGCTCTATCCAGGGAGGAAGGAGGGTAGAGATAGAGACCCGGTTTGCCTCCTTGTCCCATATCAGGGTTGGCTCACCGGCAGCATCCGGGATCGTTGGGCCCATATTGAAGTTCAGATGAGTGGAGGGAGCCGGGTGGCTGGAAGAGCCCACCTCGCGAGCAGGAGATTTAGAGGGAAGGTTGTCAGCAAGAGAATCAGGTTGACCCGTCCCGCCAATCGGCGAGACTGTCCGCTGACCAAGAAGCCGAGAAGGGGATTGGGGAGATTGGGAACCCAAAGAGATGGGGGATAAGGATCCCGACACATCTACCATCTCGGTAGGAACTTGCTTCGCCTTTCCAGAGGGAAGAGGCGCCCCTTTCTTGACCTTTGCTTTCTTTGAAGGACTCTGGCGAGACGGGGCGGAGCCTTCTGCAGGCCTTTTCTTCAGGGAGAGGGGTAGGTTTTCTCTCGCTGCCTCAGCTGCCATCGTGGCGAGGGCGACATCTTTGGAAGGTTTGATGCTGCTTTTGTAAGGCGGGCGAACGGGAACATTTCTTTCTCCTGGAAACGGCGAGACGATGCGTTTACAAAAACTATTCGCTTAGACCTAGACGAAAATAAAGGGCCCCAGCATTTACCTTCGCCTGGAAGCACAGGAAGGAGGGAGTCGAGGCCCCGCCTCAGGAACTGCACCTCGAAGTTCTTGCCGATAAAGAAGTCACAGAGAAGCTTGTCCGTGCCACTAACCTGGGGAGTGGTATAGAACACCTCGGCTGGCGACACGGGCGCCAGCGGAATGCCACCCATGTTGCCGCGAATAAAGACGAAGCGAGTAAGCCAGTGATGATTCTTGTTAGGCGTCTCGCAGACGTTGAGACCCAGCCCCGTGAAATAGGAAACGCCGTCGGCATTGGCGTGGTAGACAAAAAGCTTGCGGAAGGAGTTTAGGCTGAACTCGATTCGCTCCCGGCGCATGTAGCAGGCGAAGGCAACAAGTACCGAGATAGCGTTTGGGTTCAGCTGCGCAGGAACAGTCCCGAAGTACTTGAGAACCTGTTTCACTTCTGGCCAGAGGGGCAACCTCAACCCCGCTTCAAAATGCGGGACGGGGAAGGCGAGTTCACCGGGATAAAAAGTGTTGATTGACTCGCCCACCTTTGGAGGGCGTGACTCAAAACCTTCCGGCAAGAAATCGCGAGTAAAGGCGTTGTAGTCCTCCTCGGAAATCCGGCCGGGAGGAAAATCATGGTCACCGAACCGCCTCCCGCATCGGCTTCGCCCCTCGCCTTCTTCAACCTTCTTTTTCCCCATTCTGGGCAAAGAGAGCGAAAGGGAGGATGCAAGAAGAACAGGCGAGACGAGGCACCAGCAGGATCAGTTCGCGAGAAAAGGGAGAGAGAGGTGAGGTGTAGGGCGCCGAGACAAATCGAGAGCGTGATCCGGGCCCCAGGGATAGGGGGGTATTTATAGCCCGTTGGGTAAAGGGAAAAATACGAAGAGGCAAAAAAATATATAGTGTAAAGGAAGGGGAAGAGTCGGCCGTCCTTCTCTCTCTCCTAGTTTCGATGGGGGTAACCTAACGAAAGTCCCAGGCCGGGGACGAGGCAGTATCATAAAAATACAATAAAAATAAAAAGAAAAAGTGATGATTTAAGCATAGATGTGACGCGCGAGTCACAATGTGGAAAAGCACGGTACTAGAGGTAAAAATTATCAAAGGAACTACTAAAAGATGTTATTAAGCAGACCCATTCCGTAGATCCAAAGAGTTCGGGCGGTAGCCGCGAGAGGAAAAGTTATTACAAAACGAAGAGCGGTACAAAAAAATAAAGGCGTAGGGCGGCGCGAGGGATTCAATCCTTATGCCACCGCCAGCGCCCCCCACCGCGAGACCTCGCGCAGGGAGGACGGTGGGGGAGGTGAAAAGCACGAGCCGCATCTACGCCACGGCGCGCGAGACGGAGTTGTTGATCGACCTCGTTCAGAATCGCCTGGGGATCGGTCTCGTCTATCTCAATGTCAGCATCAACTTCAGAGGTCAAGCGGGCAACCTCCACCTCCAGCCAATCAATCTGCCGGTCGGCCGTTTGCTTGTCTTTCTCCAACTCTTGAATCATGATCGCGTGTTTTCGGAACATCTCGGCCACCCTGCGCTTCATCGCCAGCGGATCCATAGGGTCGCCAAGGTAATCTTCTATCTCGTCCATAGGAGGAGGAGGCGAGGAGACCGCTCGCCTCGGGCGCTCCTCAGCAGGCGAGTCGTCGGCAGATGAGTCTACTCGCACATCTGCAAAGGCAAAAACAGAAGGAAAGACATAATAAAAGGTGGGCGGCCAGAGAGGCTAGAACCAAGGGTAGGGGATTCCTAACCAGAGTGGCGAGAGGTCCCAGCGACATGGGAAGGCTCGTCATTCTTCCCACCAAGAGTAGAAGGAGGAGGCGAGACAGGGTTTAGATGATGGCTGGCGAGACGAGTTTGTGTACTACCAGACTGACCGAGGGGTGCGTGACTTTTCTGAAAACCAACAGCAAAAGGAGCAATGAAAGGTGTATAACGAACAGGTGAGGTATACAAGGACCTTACCTCCTTTTCTTGGGGAAGCGATGGTGTAGGAGGGATGCGTCTCTCCGGGGGATCCGGTAAGAGTCCTCCCGACAGGGGATCCAGATCGTTTGTTCTCGCCTTCTTCGGGCGAGAAGAAGAGGGCGGGGGTGAGGAAAAAGTGCGAGCGGGAATTAGGTTCAAGGCAGCCGCACTCGCCTTGTTCCGCTGGCGCACCAGCGCGATACGATCGCGAAAGCTTTTGCTAAGAGACATAGCAGCAGGGTGGATGTAGCTGTAACGAAAAGAGGAGGTCTGTTGCACTTGGGGAAGATCCCAATATTTATAGACGCATGGGGGGGGAATCCCACCCGAAAAAGATTCCGCTTTAAAGTCACTGAGATGACGTGAGCCTCGGTTGGACTTTTCTTTTCGGGCTTAGACAACCCCGAAAAGATCGGGGATTGTGTACAACCTCGGGCTCACGGGAGGGAACCCAGCAGAGAGGAGATCAGAAGAATCCCCCAGGAGGAGAAAAAGGCAATAGGCGAGAGGAGCCAAAAGGTGGGTCCGCTCGCGCCAGGCGAGAGGGGGCCTAAAGATTGGATCCACTCACAATGGGCGAGAGGAGCCAAAAGGTGGGTCCGCTCGCACCAGGCGAGAGGGGGCCTAAGGATTGGATCCACTCGCAATAGGCAAGAGGGGCCTAAAGGTGGGTCCGCTCGCGCTAAGCAGGAGGAGCCAAGGTTGAGTCCATTCATCTGGCAGGCATGGATCAAAGGAAGATTTTATATATGCCGACGGAGGGTCTCGCCCGAAAGGTAGTCCTTTTCGGCCGCAAGGTGGTCCTCTCGCCAAGCATCAGGTCAGCAGAAAGAGATAAGGCCGGTTCAGCAATTGGGTGGGGACCGGTTCAGTTGGCAAGCGGTTCACCCTTTTTGGCCCTTTTTACTCTTTTACCCTCGGTGGTCTGCTCATAGCCCTTCAGAACAGCGGAGTTTGGCTGTTGGCAGACCCAACCCAGGGTATTCAGGTAATTTCGCAGGTGCTTGATTTGGTTATTTGCAGTTCAAATCCTGAAGCCTATAAATAGACCGGTAAGGTGTCTGAGAAGAGTGGTGTGGAACCTTCTTTTTCCTTCTCACTCAGGCACCTAGCTCAGCACTGGCTAGGGAGGGGAAGGATTCTAGTCCTTCCGGGTGAGCGGTGGGACCTCCGAGCTGAAGCTCCCGGTCTGTTCCTTTGGGTGTCTTGTTAGGAGCGTGGTTCAAAGAAAGTAAGCGTGGGTTGCAGCCTTAGATCCGAGCTTCTAGGAGAAACTAGTTCGACTAGTTTCAACACCCCAAGCATTACTCATTTCTCCTGATATATAAGGCTTCATGAACATTGTGAGGATAAACACCTTGGTCTATAGAATCGTTTCGATTTTGTGCAAAGAGAGTAAATTGAGTTAGAGACATTTGTTTTACTCTTAGTATATTGTAGATAGAATTGTGACACAATTTTTCACCTCATCACTCTTGTGTTAGCATATTGATTTATTGAGATAAAAATATGTATTAATGATTATTTCTACCTGATGTTTTTTCTTTTGATGTTACACGTACGCCAAACATTATTCTATCTAATTCTTCCATGCATAAAAATTGAACTTAAACTGCACTTACTATCTATCGCACAAGTGTACTAGTAAACATTTATTATTCATAACACTTATAATGTTATATTGCATTAAGTCTATAAATCACCTGACATTGTATGCCAAATCTTGTGTATTAGTTTCACATACTGTGTCCAAAATTGGTTTATGCTCTGTCATCATTTAAATCAAATATTTTTCTTATGTCGGCTAGGTCTGTCCAAAATTTTTTTTCTCTCATGTTTGTGTGTTTGTTGTGTCAAAACTTCATCTCTTTGTTTAATCTCTAGCCTATATCGTTAGTTTCCCGCCCTTTCGATAATACCAAAAGGGGGATATTTATTTGTTCATGAGTATGCCTTATACTAGTCACCTAGGGGAAATCACGTGTATGGGGAGCACACGTGTAGGGGAGTCGTATTTCTGTCTATATTTCATTCTTATTAATTATTGAATTACACTATACCACGCTACTACAGATTTATATCTCATGAACGATATTTGATATTATCAAAATGAGGAGTTTGTTAGAACTCATGGTCCACTTCTCATTAGTTTGACAATATCAATTCTCAAGTTATATTTAATCATATTTGAGTTGGGTATAGTGTGCAGGTTTATATGTATAAAGGATGATAGTTTCAAGATCTGTGACCTATCGCCGGGCACTAGCACTATCGCTGGCGCTAGCGTTGAAGAATTAATGTTGAGCCCGCAAAAAGTCTTCTCTATGGCCTACCGCCGGGCATTATCCCTACCGCCGGGCATTAGCCCTACCGCCGGGAGCTAGCCAATTAGACTGCATCGAGGAGAAGTCGTTACTGCCGGGCGCTAGCCAATTCGACTGCATCGCTACCGCTAGGCGCTATCCCGTCGAATCAGCTGCATCGAGGAGGAACTACTACTGCCAGGTGTTAGCCTTGCCGCGCCACGGTATCCAAAAGTGGTGTGAATATTTTATGGATATTTTTCCTAATTTAATGGATAGCTGGAGACACAGCGTAAGAAGACCTACGACAGGGCGCTAGCTTTACCGTCGGTAGTAGATTTTTTAAAGACGAGTATAAAAACACGCGTTTCTTTTTTTGAGGAGACGAGAAGGAGAATTGCACGTCTAGGGTTCGTCCACCACCTCTGTTGGTGCGAACTACCGTCTCTAAGAAAGGAAAAGCGAAATTTCTCCCTCCCATTCGCGATCAAAGAACTCCGGAGAGTGAAGTTTCAAACGACCATCAACGGTTGATCAAGTGCAAGAAGAATGGCATTCAGAAGCCTCGATCGCGCACCGTTCTACATGGGATTTCTTATTTGAGGGAGCAATAATTTCAAACTCTTTTATTTTGTTGTATTTTGTTTAACTTTATTGTATTTTGTGCGGAGAAATCGTCCGGTGTGGACGTCGAGTTCCTGAGAAGAGTTCGTGAGAAAATTGGTCTGGGAGGCCGTCAGATTTCTAGGAGGAATATATGGAAATTGTCCTGGGAGGACGTCTAGATCTGGGAGATCTAGTAGGCTCTAAGACCCTTCTTGGGAAGAAGGTGAAGAGTCGGCTCATCAATCTTCTTGGGAAAAGTGGTTGTATGTTGCTAGTTTTTTAGAGTTGTATGGAAAATCAGAAAACGAATTTTCACAAGGGAAAAGTGGTACTGTGACCTACCGCTGCGCGGTAGTAGTATACCGCCCCGCGGCAGCTTCCAAACCAGAGTGTCCTTCGTGAAATTTATTTTAATTCTGAATTTACTTAAAAATCTTATTCACCTCCCTCTAAGGTTGGCCACCAGATCCAACAAGCACGACCCGCCATCGGCTCCCAAAAGAGGCAGTAAGCATCATGTCAATTCTGGACAACTAGGAGACTATCTCTCGCATCAACGCTTCACCGCTTAACAACATGCGGGGGGAGGTCTTGCTCGCCATCTAAAGTCACCCCGCTCTTCGAAAACCAAGGGCCCTCACTCCAAATTGAGGAGATCTATCCAAGTATTGTAGTTATCATCAAGGTCCCGAGCATGAGGAAAAAAGATGTAGGCTCGTACAAGAGAAAATTGTGTGATTTATTTGCATGAGGCTTATCGATGAGTTTTGCCAAAGACGGCCAGCCCAAAGGACGCTCACACAAGGGAGAGGAAGAGATGAAAATGCCCGTGACATCATAAACGATCTAGACTTCCCCAAAGAATGAACCCCACATTGGTGGTCAATAAATATCACTCAGTCATCGGGGAACCCCCCACTTAGTTAGATTGGGTCTTTGTTGATGACAAAATAACAGTCAATGTGTTATTCGTGTCAACACTTTTGCAACACAAGCTAACTAACGGAAGCATTAAGCTAAAAGCAGTTTGCGCACACATGACGGGAGACTCCTCTGTTCAAGTTTTGGGAACCATCGTCCTTCCAATCACTTTAGGGGAACCTCCTGTGCAGGTAACCTATGATGCACCATTCAACATCATACAAGTCAATTCAGATTACAATGTCATTCTCAAGCAATCATTTCTGAATGCCTTCCAGACCAGCGACCATTATTATCATTCCCTTCGAGACAAACCTAAAGATAAGAATCAGACACAATTATCCCACTATATTCCGTCTTCATTTATGTTTCATTATCTGTATCTAAAAATAATCATTAACTTTATAAAGTCGCAAGCATGCGCTTGTGCATGCACCCTCTTATAAATTTCTTTCTAATGCAATTTGCTTTGTTTGCTTCTCACTATATCATCGTAGAAACGCTTAAGGTCTACCCTCTTAATCGTACACCGATCGCTTCACGACAACCCTTATTATCCCGGATCGAAGGTTCGAAATTTGTCCTCGTAATAAGGGCATGTTGTTGGGGCCTTGCCCTAGTGACCTCTCATGACCCCGAATTGAAGGTTCACACTTCTCCCTTGCGATAGGTCACGACATTGTCATAGCCTACCTCCTCACACTCGCTAAATGGTCGGTAGGGTCTATCCCTCGCCGTCTCTCCGGGGCCTTGCCCTAGTGACCTCTCACTGGCGCCCCGAATCGAAGGTTTGCACTTCTTCCTCGCGATAGGTCATGACACCGCCAGAGCTTTCCCCCGTTATGGTTGCCCAGGTTTGAAGGTCTGCCCTTCACCACCACAATCAGCGACACCCCCCAGTTCAATTGTCTTGACCTCTCACTTCCTAGCTAGAAGTGTTATCCCCTTACCCTGGTAGTAGGTTGAAACGTCGTTTGGGTCTTGTCCTTCTATCGCTAACCAATCAGCGACATCCCTCAGATCGATGCTCTGACCTCTCACTACCTGGCTAGAAGAATTTGCCCTTTGCCCCGATAGAAGGTTACGATGTCGCTTGGGTCTTGTCCTCCAAACTCAAAATCCAGAAAGGAGATCGTGGTGATACACGAAGCAATGGTTCCTGCATCAAACAAGCTCTATCAACACAAAGACAAGACTCAACGATAACATCTACATCAGAATCGGAGCCCGAGCTTTTGTCCTCGGAAAGATCGTCAAAGTCAAGATCAACAACGTCACACTTGTGCTTCCGGGCCACCATCCAAAGAGTCTTTGACACTCCATACCGAAGGGCTACCTCTCGCACGCCCTCCATCTAGGGCTAAACTTCTTTGATCCAGATCTCCTCTCAGACCTCCTCAAAAATTAAGCAGCGATCACACATGTAGTCAAGTGAGTCCCTATACTCAGCAACTTCTGCAGCCTTCAGCTCTGTGGTCCGCTCCTACGAAGAAAGGTGCTCCACCTTGGCCTTTGAGGCCCCCCAATTCAGTCTCCAAACAGGTCATATCCCCCTATGCACTCTCCAATAGCTCTGCACAATCTTCTTTATGGAAGATTTATCTGTCTGAAGCTTTGCCCGCAACTACTCTACCTCAGTCTTCAGCTCTGATTCGATCTGCCGAAAGAGAGATATGTCCTGATCCCGCCTCCCTCTCAAACCATAAAGGGAGCTCTCAGCTCCACAAAGCCTCTTCTTAAGCGCCAAATATGTATCCTTCAAACACACATAGGGGTCATTCCACGTAAGCGCTATATTGGTCTGAGCCTTGATCTGCACCAAAAAGAAAGAAATCATATTCAAAACAATATAATGAACGAAACAAGAGAAAGAGTATTTAACTCACCACATTATTCATCGCCTCCAAGAATGAAGACATGCACTTTCCCTTCATCATCAATGGCACATGAGCCTCCAAAGGAGGAACCTGGGGGGCAGAAGACCGCAAAAACTCAAGGTCAGGATCAACAAATATAGCCTCAACTCCAGAGGTGCAGGGAACCACCTCGACCGGACGATATCTCAGCCATGAAGAGGGTCAAGCCCATGATACCCATCATCCCTAGAGGAGTAAACTGGGACACCGACATGCTAAAATACTTAAGGATCTCAACCATCTCGTCGCGCGGGTCTGCCCCATTCTCTTTCTTGTTGATGCATCCCACATGCAAGCATGCCTTGCGCACGCACGACCGCTCTGCCTCGTTCTCTTTCGCGAGTCACCTTGGCATTTCCTCCGCTTTTGCCTACATTTTCTGGCACCCCTTCACTCGCCTCCACAATGGTCGCCGCAATTCCAACTCACGCAAAAAGTCCATGTTCTTCTCACGCTCGGGCTCTGATCACTGGGGGCTTTGGGGGGGGGCAAATAATGGAGTCTCTCATAATTTATAGGAATTCCAGGCTGCGATTACCCGAAATTCCATAACCCTCGCTAACTTAGTGTGTGTGTGTGTGGGGGGGGGGGGGGGGGTTATAGGAGAAACCACCTCGCACCTGATCCGCACATCCAATCTAAGTGTGCTTTACGTGCGCGATCCATCCAACAACTTAGCCGTCCACGGTCGGTCGTCGTCTCTACATGCATCGTCTGTGGCCACGCACCCCATGCGCGACCACGACCTTTGCCCGACCGGCCTCCGCGAGGTCGGTGCCTGGGCAACCCCCGCCAAGTCGGCCTCTATGAGGCTGGCGCTTGGACGCCCCATCAAGGTCGGTGCCCAAGCGACCCCCGCCCAGCATGTCTTTGCAAGGCTGGCGCCTAGGCAGCCTCTGCCCGACCGATCTACACGAGGTCGTCGCTCGACACGGGCACCGCCTATTTGGCCTCGCGAGCCCAATGCCCGGGCGACCTTCGCCAGAATGGTCAACACGAGGTCGGTGCCCGGCGCGGGCGTCGCCTGGTCGGCCCCACAAGGTCGGCTCTCGGGCAGCCTCCGCCTGACTGGTCTCTACGAGGTCGGCGCCCGGCGAAGGCGTCTTCAGATCGGCCCTGCAAGGCCGACTCATGAGCGGCCTCTGCCTTGACGGTGTCGATGAGGTCGGTGTCGCGAGGCTGTCTGGCCTCCCCGAGGCTAGTGCCTAGTGCGTGTGCCATATGGCTGGCCTCTGGTGCGAAGTCGGTGCTCGGGCGGTTTCCGCGCGGCCCCTGCGAGGCCAACGCTCGGGCGGCCTTCGCCCGACCGGCCTCCATAAGGTTGGCGCCCGAGCGACCTCCGTCCGGCCTTCGCGTTGCGGGCGGTCGACCAGTCTCCCCTCCCAACCTATCGCCCGATCGGCCCTCCCCAGACGGGCTCCCCTCCGATCAGCCCCTCTTCAACCACCGTCTTCTGATCGCCTCAGCGTGATCTCTACCGTTCGTTGTGCGGGTAACCACCCACATAATCACCAACATAATCACCCGTCATGGATGAGTGTAAATAGCCAAAATGATGACAGTATGCAAATAATAAAATCATAAAAGTAATACGCATGTCAAACTATATTAAAGTAGGTTGTAATTAGTAAGAATGATGATTACAGTCTCTCTCACTCTCAAGTTGTAACGAGTAGCGGCTCGCCGCCCTCGACATCTTTAAAATCTTGTAAACAACAACAAATAGTGAAGTTTGGCTGACACAAATCCATCACATGGTTTTTTACCCTATTCACGGATTTTCCACGTTAAAACCCGCCTTGTCCCCTCTTTATTTTTTTGTGATTGTTTGCATGTTCGACCGCTCCATGGGCTAAAACATTCAAATTAATTTGTTCTACCAAGTGCCTCGAGCGATACGCAATAGGTATATTACATATATGACTGACATTAAGAGGCGTATTGAAGACAATAATGCAAACTTCAAAAATACAATTATTTATATTTGAAGACAAGTACACCCATTTAGATGTTTTGATTTTTATTAAAAAGTGTTTTTGCTTAATTGTTTTATCCGAAAAATTGCTATGATTTGTATTCTATATCAAATGTAATCATGTCATCATCTGGGGGGATCCAAGAAATTTTACTAGGGGGCAATCAAAAGACAATGTTTTTAATGTTCAATGCTTATACTAAAATATGCACATGTATGATATCACAATTGAGTCACACAAAAAATTATTTCTAATTATAGCTTATCTATTTAGAGACATCTGAGCTCTATCTTTAATCAACTTTCGGACCAAATGAAATGTTATGTGATGCTGATCTTATCTTGGTTACAGTATGCATAATATTAACTTTTCAATAATTTTAGATTTGAGAATGTAAAGATTATCAACAATATCAATTTGATTTGTTTCTTTAGGTGTTCAAGTTAAATGCTGGTGTGATGAAGTAAATAAATCCAAGAAAATATGTTAGTTGTAATGAAAATGTTAATATGACCTCTTTTCTACAATGTATGAGTTGCAATAATAGTGTAAAGTGTTATCATCAATAGTTAAACATTCGACTGAGCTCATTGTCGTCATCATTTGTAGACACCTCTAAAAGCATATGAAAGTTCTTCCTCAAAGTAAGAGAACTCTGTATTAAAATGAACCTCCAAATAATGTGTGGACGCGTGCGCATACTGTAAAGAATGGTAATATCAACAATGAGAGCTCAGATCGTTTAAGAAGTTTGAGAAACTCATAGTCAAAATTTATTGACTCTGATTTCGTGTACTCTTAAGGAGTAATAAATGAGACATTATTAAAATAAACAAAATTATAAGAGTTAGTAAAAAAAGATGTCATACTATATCGTGTCAAAGGTGACGATAGTATTTTTTTAAGAAATTCCAAATAAGTTACGAGTAAGGAAGTAAGTGGACTTAGCGAAGTCAAAATTTGTTACAAATATCTCAACTATATTATATATATCGTCTGTACAAAAATTAATTGAACAAAATTAGCTCTCATGTCTTGTTTCCCTTTTATAATAAAAAAAATTAAACATCTCAATTTTTCCGCCCTCTTCTCTCTCTTATTCAGACACTATTTTTGACGTATAAGTAATCAAAATTCATTGACTTGACAAGAGAAATCCAAATTCATCATCTATTTTATCAAAATTCTTGGGGAGGAGCTCGCGCCCTCGCCGACCCCCTTAGATCTGCCCATGAACTCGTCCTAACTATTAAGTATTCTCCTTGGAAGTGGAAAGCCACTAAAGCAATTGGCAATCCAATCAGGTAGGGAATTTGTTAAAATTGGCAATATATACTACAAAATGTTGTATTGTCGCACGAGGTATGAGGGACAACCTGCAAGAGATATGATCATCAAATGAAGCTCCCCCATTTCATTCTTTGTCCAAATCATAATCGTGAAACTCCCGATCTCCCTACAACCAAAACCAAGCCTTGCAATCGACACCCCATTTCATTCTTTGTCCAAATCATAATCGCGAGCCTAGTGCCCGACACGGGGCTCCGCCCCTATGGCTACGCGCCACAGTACCTCGCCCGCAACAGCGGGCTTCGCCCGCCCCCGGTGGCTCGCCCTGCGACAGTACCCTAATCCATAAACGTCTCAACAACTCAATACCACTCAATACCACCCGCACAACCGTTATCTTCTCACACTATTTTAGACTATTGAAAGTGCACCCAATTAGATCTGTACACTGTAAGGTATATACCTTGGTGAGACACTGATGCGTAAAAATTGTCTCACGGACTACAATCCGAATAGACAAGTGTACCTATCGTTTTATAGTATAGTGATAAAAATATATCAAGGTCGTATAAAAACTCGGGGCAGGCAAGTACTATTACTCACAATGAATCGATTATCCTACCGAATGATTGATGCGTTTTGAAAATGAAAATAAACTAAGTTTTAAAAAGAGAAAATAAACTATTACGAGAAAAGTGCTCGATCGACGATTCACCTTGAAACAAAATAACGAAATAAATTAGTTTAGCATTTGCACTTCTATTAAGACCGTGACGGATCCGATATTAGGAAGTAATCTCGCTAGAGCATTAAATCCCCTAACTTATAGACGTTTTGACTGAAATCTCTTTACAAGTCAAAATGGCCTAAAGTAGTATTATCGAAGTGACCCGCACTATTGGATTTGACTCCAATCCGAAGGATTTACGTCATCCTATCTCTAGGGGTGCGTTCAACTCCTTCCTTGAGTGATCTTTCATATTCACGAGCCTCTCGGCTACTCAAATATGAGATCAGATGCCTACTACCGTATACCAGAATACGGAGTCGACACGATAAAAATCAAAGAATGATCAAAAATAGAAAAATACAAATCCAAACATAAAATGAAAGATATTATTTTATCGCAAAGCTTATCGCGATCGGGCACAAAATAAAATTAGCTACGCATAATAAGGGAAGAAAACAAAAGAAATGAAAATTGCATTATCATTAAACTAAGAATAAGAGTACATAAAAAGATAAAAAAAATACTACACTATTACATGGAAAAATGAAATAAAATAACAAGAAAATAAATACTTGAATGGAAGCTTGCTCTCTAACTCTCTACATTAGCATTCTAACAACTACAACAAAAACTCTCTCCAAAAACTACTTAACAAAACTAGAGGGATGAGGTTCCTTTTATAGGAGATGGAGGAATGTTCTAGATGGAAATGAAGAGGGGGGAAGACAATAGGGTGGCCGGCCATGTAGGGGGAAAAAGATTCATGCATGGCATTTAATTGAGGGGAGAGAGAATACATGTGGAAATAATGAGGAGGAAAAATAATAAAGGGAGAAAGAGAAGGAAGTGGCCGGCCATGTGCATGGGGAGATGAATGTATGCATGTAAATAATGAGGGAGAGAGAGGTGGCCGGCCACATGGGATAAAATGGGCTACATGTATGGGCTTTATGAGGGGCTCGGGTAGGGGGGTTTGTTTGGTGGGCTCGGGTAGGCTGCTTGGTTACTTGGGCTGCTCCAAGTAGGGCTCGGGTAGAGGGCTAAGGGCTGCTCCATGTTCTTTAGATAGTGGGCAAGAGGAGGAGCTTGAACCTACAAGCAAAAAGATAAAACAAACATTAGTTAATTGTTTATAACATAGAATTAATGAAAATAAAATATAACATATCATAGATTATAATAACATAACATAACATAGTATTGGTTAAACTAAACTTAACAAACATGACATAGTATATAAATATTTATATTTAAAATAAAACACAAGTTAAACATAGAACATAAAATTAAACATAACATTAATTGTAACTAATAAACATAATATAATCTAATACATATAGTAGCATAATACATATAATAAGATTATATTGATTTTTATATCAAAACATAAAATAACTATAATAAAACTAGGATTTTATAAAAAGACATTAAAACATGAAATGACAAGCATAAATTATAACTAAACTTAGGCATTTAGGCTACTAAATTACCCCAAAAACGATGACTAAAGCTAGTCATCAGACACATCCCGAGCTTGTAACGACGACGTTGGTCCAGTTTGATGAGATCACAAAGTAGTTATTTTTTCATGACCAAGATAGCAGGAGAAAAGGTTCGAGAACACAAAACATAAATAGCACAGAGAAATGCTTGAACATCAGCGCGGGTAGAAGCTCATCGAATGTAATTTTGAATGCTAATGGGAGAAAGTTAATGTGACTGCTTTAATACATAAAAAAATGAAAAACACATTGCACACATAATAAAAACACGTATAAACACGTATAAACAAATTAGCCATATCTTGTGGGTTTAAGCAGTTTACTATGACAGATGTGAAATGAAATAGTAGATCCGAATTGGCCATATCTTCGCCATATCACGGCTCCACCCCTATGACTACGCGCCACAGTACTTGGGCATAAACCTTGGGCATAAACCAAATTTTTTTTGTCCAACTCATCCAATGGTAAAAAATGAAACTTTGGCGAGAGCAAAGGAATATTGACATTTGTTTATGATGATAAGAAGAGTGAAAATCATGACAGTAATAGAGTAAAAAAATATTATTAACTCAACATTATACCTGCCATTGAAAATAGGAGAAGATGAATTTTTCGCTTGGTACATGAGATCACAGTCTTTAATTTTCTTGATTAATTTATAAAACAGATTGATAAATTACAAAATAAAGTAAACTGGAATAAAAAATGTGTAATTTGGACAATGCACAACACATTATTTTTTAATGAAGTAGGGATGCAAATATAGAAAAATTGGCATTTCTTCCATGGAAAAATAAAAAAAACAGGAACATGCATTGAAAGCAAAACCCAATGGGCATTATTTTTGAAGTAAGTTGCGCCCGCCCCGGCCAGAAGCCCTATGGAATCCTGCTTAATTATGTAATTAAACATTCATGGTGAAAGTAAATACTAAGCATGATAAAAATGTGGTTATGAGTATATCTATAAGAGCTAGGCTCTACTCCTTTATTGGGGACCATGCATGCCAAACTGTTATTGGTTAAGTCCGCAGGTATTGCCACTGAAAGCAACACCCTTCATGAAAGGTATTAGCGGCAGGCCGAATGCTTGTTGTCTTCCAATCCCCCAGCGAGCAACTAAGTTGTGTCTGTTTGGCATGCATGATCAAGAAACTCAAGCTCAATGGAGACTTTAAGAGGGGGAAGGAGTTAAAAACATATTACTTGCACTGAGCGTGCGGTTAAGGTTATCGCCATTAATCACTCAGCTTTAACCTTTCATGAAATCCTCTATCACATCTCCATTAACCACTCAGCTTTAACCTTTAAACCCATATTACAATCATCATTATATAAAATAGAACCAGAATAATTGCATGAAATCTTCTATCAAAATAATATAACAGAAACACTTCTAGGAGAGGGCATAAAACAGGAACACTTATATCACATTATATTTCTGAGTCACATCTCCATTAACCACTCATCATTATATAAAATAAAACCAAAATAATTGCATGAAATCCTCCATCAAAATAATATTGATGCTAGCAAATTTAGGAGAGGGCCAGCCCAAAATAAAACCAAAATAACCCGCATTTAGGAGAGGGCCAGCCAATATTTTCATGAAATCCTTGTTCAATTATTGCATGCAGGTAACAAAACAATATATTAAAGCTAGCAAAACTTAGACAAATTAACTTATTGCATCTTTTAGGCAATCTATCTTTTAGGCAAAAATCTTGGGCATAAACCTAGACAAAATATTGATGCTAGGTAGACTTCATGAAACAGGAACACTTGAGAGAGACATTTAATTAAAACCTTGGGCATAAACCCCATTATTAGTGTTAAAGAATCACAAATTTTTGAGACATTTGAGAGCATGACATTCAATATTGAATTAGGAACACTTGAGAGCATGACATTCAAAGAAGAATCTTGAAACAGGAACACTTCGAGACATTCATATTACCGGAGTATGATGAAAAAAATGAGAGTAATCATATAACAGGAGGGAGCAAGACTTAGATAAATGAATTTTATGTCCAAGGTTGGAGAAGAAAGCATATAACAGAGGGAGCAAAGCCAATAACAAAGGAAATAATTAATTTATAGAACAAAGGAAAAAAACTCAGTTTACCTGTACCGTAAACTGAGAGCACCAACGCGGTTGAGGTAGCCGGCGTGCGCGTCGATGGAAGCCGAAGGCGCAAAGCCTATAACAGAGGTAAAGAATGGTGAGAAAGTAGAAGGTTCCGACACAGTGGAGAGTAAGAGAGAAAGAGCGGGAGAAGGAGGTTTACCTGAGTGAGATTGAGAGCGAAAGAGGAAGATCGCCACCGGTTCAAGAAGAATCAAACTGGAAGCTTGCCGTGGAAGTAGTAACTCGCCGTCGAGGAGCAAGGTTCCGGGAAGTTTGCGCCGACGTTCCGCAGCAGAGAGAGGATGAAGGAGCGACGAGATGACCTAGCGGCGGGAGATAGAGCGCAGACCGGTAAAGGATGGCTGTATATTCGATGCGGATGAGTCGCGGCAGTCGAGGGTGAGAGCAGGGGCGGAACTAGGATTTTCGCTAAGCCCGGGCACAAATATTTATAAATTATAAATAAATGGTGAAAATATTACGATATTTATAATGAGGTTGAAATTATAAACTCCCAAAAAATTATAAATAAAGAACAACATATGCAAAAATACACAAAATTATAATACCTTGTTCGTAAGCATTGACATAGAAAAACTCCAAAATCCTAATAACTTGCTCACCAGTTTTTGAAATATAAAAAATATCTCTGTTCCTGCAAAAAATTGACATTAACTAGAATTATAAGATTGAATTATTCAAAAGAGTGAATAAAATTTTGAAAATAAAAGTAAGATTTTCATACCGTTCAACAAGCCACTTTTCGTGGACACATATTCTGAAATTGTGTAATGATAGTCTCATTACTAATAGTATCAACAATATTTTTCTCAATATAAACTATCATACAGTCATTCATCCATTCATCTCCCATTCTATTCTGTAAACGATTCTTTATAATTTTCATGACAGAGAACATTCTTTCAACACTGGCAGTCGCAACCGATAGAAGACATGCCAATTTCAAAAGCTTGAAGACCAATTGATAGTGATCCTATTTTTTCAACTCAACTAATGTCTGTAAAAGTCCACTGATTCATTTACAATTAGATAATGTGTCGGTTGACATAGACCGCATGTCCATGATGTATATATGAAGTTATCCTTCAAGTATTTGTAATTCAATTAGTGTAAAATCTGATTGATATAATTGCGCAAGACGAATCAACTTTGGTTTATCAAATGAAGCAAATTGATCACATGGGTAAGAAACGCATAGAAGCAGTTCAGTATTCACTTCATTAAACAGGTCATTTAACTCATTCATTGTCAAATCGAGCACTGTATTGAAGATTTCAATACGGAAATGATCATAATTTGTAATCTCTCTTGCATTGCGCCTTGATCTTCCTACTTGAATATATTTTTCATCCATATTTGGCACTTCTATACACTGCCTAGTGCAAAAAGATGAAATCTCACCCATAAAATTGTTTCATTCAAGATCATCATTTCTCAAATTAATCAGCAATTGTTTGGAAAACTTTACAAATTTCATTGCATTAATAATATCTTGATCTTTCTTCTGTAAAGCTTGTGATAGCTCATGTGTTTTGACTAAAATTTTCTTCATTAAATACAGCAGGAATATAAATTTAAAAGTAGAGAGACTTTTAATTAGATTGTGAGCCATTCCTCTTTGATTTCCATCTGATCCATCAACTTTGATAAATTCAAGTGCTTCAATAATAGACGAGAACATCCGAATAACATTTAAAATTGTACCAAAGTGTGAACTCCATCGCGTGTCTCCTGGTCTTTTAAATTCAAGAGGTTGATTTGCCCCTCGACCACTTTCTAAATCTCCGCAACCAAGCTCTTTAGCAACTCGATCAATTTCTAATGCTCTAATATAGTCCAGCCAGTCTTTAAACTCATTAAACCAGTTCTTATTGAAACGACGTGCTTTCTGTCCAATTTTTGTTTGTGGAAAATTTTGTAACAAAGGTTGAATAGGACCATTCTGCAAGTACTTCCTTCTTATCATGTCTTGAAGATTTACATCATATGAGATTATAGGTTGTCTCAATCCTGGATCTCCTTGTAAATTCTCTAAATCAAACTCAACTCGATTTCTTTTACCACAAGAAACTGTCATTTGTAATTCTTCAGAAGTTTGATTTGATCCTACTTTTGAAAAAAACTTCTCCATCGAATTTCACAACTAAAAAAAGGAAAGAAAACTTAATAAATCAAAATATCACTACACGTCTACACTTAAATGCTTAACAAAATCAAATGATCATTTCGATGGAAGAGAGCAAAGAGAAATAAAATGCATCAATTAGAAACTGAGGAGCAAAAGTCACCTGTTAATTGATCTTCTGTAGCAAATAGTTGTCAAAACACTGTTTCCTTCTTCCCCTCTGTTTAGAACACAAACCATTTTCAGTGAAACTAGGAAAGCCAGAGTTATGAAAACAATTAAAAGTGACATTCATGTCAATGTAAGCAATTAAATAAGTTTACAACAAATGACTTGTAGTTGCAAATCAATCCACTTAGATTCTCTAATCCCTCTTCCTCACCAATCTAAGTCACAGAACAAGTTTACACACTCAAATCAGAGCTTCTTCAACTCCAATCAGTAGAATATATAAAAAAGAAAAGATCAACATCTCAAACGATATGAAGAACCTCCCTAACAAGACATAACTTGCAGTTGCAGAGCATATTTATGTCATTATGTGGCTCCAAAATAAAACTAGAAAGTTTGTTTTGTATCCCATTCATCATTATACAACTGTGTAAAGTGAATGAGTATGCAACTGACATAATCTTGTGTCACTGAATTATGGCAGGATGGAAAGACAGTCATAACAACAATTCATCAGCCATCCAGTACAATTTGCTAGATCAGACAAAAATTAGAGTCATAATGAATAACAATTAGTGAACATAACAATTAGAGAAAAGCGATCATACAAGATAATTTTCTAGATCAGACAAGATAATTAGAGAAAAGCTTGCAACCCAATTAGAGAACACAATTTGCTAGATCAGAAAAAAATTAGAGTCATAATGAATAACAATTAGTGTATTAGAACAAGTTATATCACAAAGAAATGCATCAAACAAAATCACTTAATCATTAAGACATACCAGATAATTTTCTAGGAGTTGTAGCACAAATACGCATTGGCCTGCTTGAACAATAAACACCGTTAATTTTCAAGAAGAAGAAGAAGAAGAAGAAACCAGCGGGCAGCCGGGCTAGGGCACGCGATCAGTGATCGATCAGGGAGGGCACGGCGGGCGGCCAGGCTAGGGCACGCGACCGATCAGCGGGAACAGCGACGGCGGGCGGCCGGGCTAGGGCACGCGACCGATCAGCGGGAGCATGACGACACGCGATCAGCGAGCAGGAGCAGCGGCGGGCTAGGGCTGGGAGTGATTTGTTCTACTTCTCCCCCGGTACAAATCGCGAAAAATCACGCCCGGGCACGTGCCCGGGCGTGTCCAAACCTGGGTCCGCCCATGGGTGAGAGGGCGTAGACGGCTGGTTGCAGTCGAGGGGAGAATAAAATTTATTGAATATTTTTTTTGAGTCAGTTTTTTGGATGTATGTGATTTCAAAATTGGGTGGAATGGATGGTTAGGATTGGGTAGTTGGGTTACTTTCAATGGCTAGGATGTGTCAAAACTACTTCCTAATAATATTTTTTTTTGAATTCGTTTTTTTGAGTCCGTTTCTTATAATAATTTTTTCTGAATCTTTTGTGTTGAGTCCATTTTTTGGAAGTATATGATTTCAAAATTGAGTGGAATGGATGGTTATGATTGGGTAGTTGGGTTACTTTCAATGGATAGGATGAGTTGTGACGCATCAAGCACGGGTGAAACCCGTGCAGAGCCCGTCGGGGGGCGGGCGAAGCCCGCCGTAGCCGGCCGGGTACTGTGGCGCGTAGCCATAGGAGCGGAGCCCCGTGTCGGGCACTCATATATATATATATATATATATATATATATATATATATATATATATATATATATATATATATATATATATATATATATATACGAGCATCTTCGCACGGGCTACGCCCGTGCTCGATGCTCTCGGGCGGCCTTCGGCCGCATCCAGGCGGGCTTCGCCCGCCTGCGCACGGGTTTCGTCCGTGCTCGATGCGTCGCTGCGGGCTGCGCCCACCTATAAGCGGGTTGCGCACGCACCAATATCTTTTTTTTTCAAGATGCGTCACTATTACATAGAGAGGAAGAAGGCCTATAATGGGCCTTTACATTATCTTTTTCTAACAATATATATATGGTAAATTAAAGCTTAGAATGGTAACTATTTTTTAACCTCGCGAGTCGAAACAAAAGCAGAATGCTAGAATATATATGTAGGCTCCGTTTATATTAATTAAATCTAAATTAAACTACAGCGTTTATATATATTATTAGATGTATGCTCTCTGCCGCCCTATCTCTCTCTCTCCCTCTCCATCTCTTTCTCTCTCTATATATGCTCTCAGCCGCCTTCTATTATTATATGACATCACCTTATATTATTATATGCCCTCTCTCCCCCTTATATATATTATTAGTTGTTATCCACCGCCTTCTATTATTATAAGCCTCTCTGCCGCCCTCTCTCTCATCTCTCTCCTCACATTCTCTCTCTCCTCCCTTTATCTCTCTCTCTCTTTCCCTCTCTCTCTTTCTCTATCTGATCCTTCACCGGCTGTAGCTTTAGGGGAGCTAGAGTTTTTTAGTGTTTCCATCAGAAAAGATCTGATGGCTGCTGAATTAGTGAGATAGATCTAACGGCTGATATTACTTCAATGAGTTTATAATTCATTGCAGAAGTATTTCTTTATATATGGTTGAGATATATATATATATATATATATATATATATATATATATATACACACACACACACACATATATACACGAGCATCTTCGCACGGGCTACGCCCGTGCTCGATGCTCTCGGGCGGCCTTCGACCGCATCCAGGCGGGCTTAGCCCGTGCTCGATGTCTCGCTGCGGGCTGCGCCCGCATCAAAACGGGCTATACCAGCAACATATACATATGAGTACTCAAAATGACTGTAAAAAAATATAAATCAAAATTATAATTTTTATTTTTTTAAAAAAATGTACGCTTTAATTTGCCGTAAAAAATTTAATTTCTCTCTCACTCTCTCTCCTCATCTCTCTCTCTCATTTAATTTTAAGAGGTCTAGTAATATTATTTTTTTCTCTCCCCTCTTCCTCTTCAATCTTTCTTTCTCTCTCTATCTAAAGGATGAGATTTAACATGCTCTTTGATCAAACGGTTGCGGGGAAGTTTTTGGTGTGCTTGAAGATATGCATATTGATATATATGGTAGAAATAAATAAATAATTATATATGTATATATATATGGGTGATATCTAGTACGGGCAAAGGATTTATACGGGCATGCGGGCACAGGCTTTTTTTAGCAGATTATTAGGCTCTGTTTGGCGCGGCGTTTTTAGAGCGGCACGCCGCAGATTCTGCCAACGCCGCGCCAAACTAAAATAATGGTGGCAGCGGTGGCTGACGCCACCGCTAAAATCAGCGGGCCACCGCTATTTCCGAGTCGCGGAAAGTTTCCGCGACTCGGAAATAGCAGCAGCGCTGTTTTTTATTAAAAAAAGTTATATATTATAAAGTTAGTATATTATAAGTTATTATATTAATATATTATAAATTATTATATTATATTAATATATTATAACTTATTATATTATATTAAATTAATATTAAATTATATTATAAGTTATATTATAATTTAATTATAAGTTATTAAATTAATATAATTATATAAGTTATATATTATTAATAAATATAATATTATTTATAAAATAAAATTATTAACAGCACTGCAAACGCTATTCTTCCAAACAGATTTACAGATTCTGTCACCACTCTGCAAAACAGCTGATTATTCCACCACTGCTTCTCCAGTCGCTGCAGCCGTGCCAAACATAGCCTTAATCTCCGACTGTAATATAGAGTTGCGAGGACTGCTGCTTTAATCTTTTAGTCTTCAGTATATGGTCATGCAAATTAGTTGTGATCAACCATACAAATGCAAATTATTGATGCTAAGAGACCATACAAATCAGTTATAAGAGACCATACAAATCAGTTATAAGAGACCATACAAATCAGTTGCGGTCAACCATACAAATGCAAATTATTGATTTAATCATAATTCTAAAAGACCATACAACTCAATTATACGGGCGCTGACTTTCACAGATGCGGTCGGCCATGGCGGGCTTGCCGGCTAGGATTATGTCGTCCATTAAACTTCTGAATCAAGTAGAGCCTGCAATGATTAAATCAAACAGATTATTAGAAAAGGAAATGATGTGATGTTATTAAAAGCGTTGTTTCTATACCAAATAGAATATTACCCAAATCATGAATTTTTTCGGGCAATTCCAGCTATCGTGCGCAGCAAGTTGACCACATGATTTACAAACTCGAGTTCTTTGTGGTGCTTCTCAATTGCAATCTCCACGGCGCTCTTAATTCTCTTCCCTCTGTCTTTTGTTTTGGAGTGAAGTGGATGCAAGATATTGATTTCTTTGGGAATTTCTGAACGAAAATACTGCACATTTGTTGGAACTGGTACCAGCAATATTTGCATCTTCACACAAATGATTTTTCCAATTAGATGCACAATTTGCTAACTCTATTAAAGCTTCATCATTGTCTTTAGCATTTTCCATACAAGTCGTGGGACTGTTCCAAGCGCTCGCAATTAGTCTTTTTCGTTGTTCACTTGTAGAAACATTACAAAACTTATTTACATCCATGTCATAAACTAGTTTAGTTGAATTAATTTTACTCGATCTCTTTAAGATACAAGTCACTGGCAATTCGTTAATTCCTTGTCCTATTAAAACGGTTATAGCATGACGACATATAATACCCTGAGCTTCATACATTTTGCAACTGCTTGATACAGTTGAGCTACTAAAAAACACCTTGCGTAATATCTGTAAAGGATTTTCACTATCGAAGATACTGTATATTGCTGAGCATTTATTATCATCTGCATCAAAAGGCAATATTTTTCTAACATCGCATGTCATACATGATGCCCATAATTCCTCGTGAAAAAAATAAAAGTTTTTGTATGTATATATCCGACTTGCATGCTTTTCTAGCCACAAACTAGTTTTTAACATAGAGTCACCATTTAATGTATCATAATTTGTCTTCAACTCTTTATGTCTTTGAAAATCTATAACATTTTCAAATCTAGAGTAAAACTCAACTAAACCAAGCTTGTTATTCACAAATGTATTGAAGAATGAATTTTCACTTTTCGAGCGAGAAGTTGTGCGTAGCAAACCGAATGAAGGTATATCTGTAAAATATGTTGGAATCCATATAGATCGTATACTAAAGATATGGGTTAACCAATCATTGCTTTGAAGAATAAATTCATGGATTAAAGAGTACCAATTGGATTCAAACTCATGCGGTGACTCTGACTTCCATACACAAGAATTTAATTTATTTTTAAATCTGCCATCACACATAATGCCGCCTCCAAGTTTCTCTGAAACTTTTCTCAATATATGTCGCATGCAATACCTATGCTTTGTAGAATTAAAAGTTTTGCGAATTACACTAGTCATAGCAAGATCCTGATCAGTCACCATTAATGTAGGCTCAGTGCTCATACACTCCACAAATTTATTGAATAACCATGTAATTAAGGATTTTGTACTTTCATTAGAAAGAAAGCCGGCGCAGAAATTAATAGATAATCTATGATGGTTAATGTCAATAAAAGGTGAAAAAAATCATAGAATACTTGTTTGTTCTATATATCGTATCAAAAGAAATAAGCTCTCCGAACATATAATAATCGCGTCGTGCAATTCCATCTGCTCAAAACACAGACTTCAAATGTGCATTCTCATCTAACTCATATTCATAGTAAAAAAACAGATGTTTAATCTGTTGTATTTTTAAATTTTGTATAAAAATCCGAGCATCTGAATCTTGGACCAATGCTTTCAAGTTTCTTGAAAAATTTTGAGCATCTCTCAATGTAAAGCCAATATTTTCAAATCCTCCAACCTATTCCTTTATAATGTGAAACGCCTTAGTGACGCCTACATTTACTCGGTCTAAAGAACATATCATGTTCTTTTGTGCATCATATAATTTTCTATTTGATCTTAGGAATTGCTTCTTGCTCGGAGTACACAATTCATGGTTGTGACCCTCATAGAAGATATTGACAACATATTTGCCTTCTTGGGTACGTTTTACCGCTGCTTGTGCATTACAACCTGTTCTTATGTTTCCTCTTTTCCGACTCACTCCTTTACCCTTGTCCGTATTAGTCAAGAGTAGTTCTTCCTTTTTATGTCCTTGTTTAAAGCATACAAAATACTTATACTACAGTGCATCATTTGAATCTATTCTTGCTGACCACCTACGGACACTAAATCTCACTGTATGAGCATAATTCTTATAAGAAGATTCAAAATCTTTTACAGAATCGTATAAGCGACCTATAATTGGCATAAGTTTCTCATTACATGGAGGTACAATTTCGAATTCCTATACATTGAAAATAACAACTACTATATAAGACTAGAAGATTAAAGCAGATTGATATGATGCTTGTAGAACATTTTACCTTTAAACTAATTGATAATTCCGCTGAATCTGTCATGAACATCCGGCCTCAGCCATCCCCGCACTCATCAACGCCCTTTTCAATCCCTCAATCGCCGACCTCCGCCATAAACCCTTCTGAATATAAACCCTTCTGAACATGCACATCATCTATTATCCAATAGAATATCACAGTCTAAAAACAAAACATACCTGAACAGAATCCTTGTATGTCGTATTGGATGAAGCCCTTTTCAGCAACTAACTTGGAAAGCCTCCAGGGAAAACCCAAATCTAGGGTACAAGAGACGTCCAGGTCACCGTATTCCTGCCGGCTACCGTGTTTGCGAAGCCCACCTGCCCCCAATCGGCGACCTAGCGGGCAAGGCAGCAGTCCCCGCAAACACCAACCTCCGCTGAAAACCCAAAACTATGGCACAAAAGATGTCCAGGTCGCCGTTGCTTTGCCGGATTTGGTGTTTGCGAAGCCAACCGCCCATAATCGGCGACCTAGCGGGCAATGCAACAGTCCCCGCAAACACCCACCTCCGCCGACTATCGTCCTCCCTTCGCGACCTAGCGGGCGATGCAGCGCTGCTTTAATTTGGAAAATGCCTGCACGCCCGTATGGAATAATGGCCCGTATAGGATATATATATGTATATATATACACCATATATACCAATATATATATCTTCAAGTACACCAAATACTTCCCCTAAACCGTTTGATCAAATAACATATTAAATCTCATACTTTAGATGGAGAGAGAGAAAGAAAGATTGAAGAGAGAGGGAGAGAGGGGGAAAAAGAATATTAATAGCCCTCTTAAAGCTATATGAGAGAGAGAGAGTGAGTGAGAAATTAAAATTTTTTATAGGAAATCGTACATTTGTTTTTTTTTAATTGTAATATTGATTTATATTTTTTTACGGTCGTTTTGAGTACTTATATGCATATGTTGCGGGTGTATCCCGTTTTGATGCGGGCACAGCCCACAACGACACATCGAGCATGGGTGAAGCTCATGCGAAGGTGAGCGAAACACACCTGGAAGCGGGCCGTCCGAGAGCATCGAGCATGGGCGTAACCCGTGCGATATATATATATATATATATATATATATATATATATATATATATATATATATATATACTTCAAAGCATTGTAATGTTCATGTGGGGGCACGATGGGAAGTCCACAAGAGATATCAAGCAAAGCTTCCCCATTTTGTTCTTCGTCCAAATCATAATTGCGAAACTCTCGATCTCCCTGCAACCAAAGCGAAGCCTTACTTCCTGCCATCACCTGCCCATGTCATATAATCCGGCTGTCCAATGATGGCAATGACTGAATGTTGCCGCATGACGAATAATACTGCCCGTCGACTGATGCCGCTCGTCGAATGATGTTGCCCATTGAACGGTGTCGCCGGACGAATGTTGTCACCCGTCGAATGGTGCTGTCCAGTGGCGGAACTAGAATTTTTTAGCAACTCGGGCACAAAAAAATTTAGGCTAAAACTGAAAATGAATTAGATACCAATTTAAATTTTTATTTAATGAATTCTATCCAATTTGCTAATGCCAATCAACTAAAAAATTCGTTCATTGCATGAGCAGTTCCAATACAAAACTAAAATCTTGATTAAAAAAATTGATAGGAGGGAGCATGTTAAAAATAAATTTAGCCAGAGTTACAATAAAACTAGCAGATGAGGGGAAAGAAATTCTTAAAAAATCTATACTGCTTCAAAATTTTGTTGACTCTGAAATGGAATTAGTACACCAAGTATCATGAAACGAAGTGGAAAAAGGAGGAGGACAAGTTACCTATTTCGACATCTTAGGGGAGAATTTTTTCTGCTCCAGCTCGCCCGTTCCGCTTTCCATCTCCGGATCCATTTTCAGAACCACGTCTAGAACTTGGAAGAGAGGGGGAGGGGGGAGGGGGGAAAGGGGAAGGAGGGCATTGCCTTACAAATAGATAAAACTATTATGACTTTAGCAAATTGGTGTAGAGCTATTCTGCCTTCACGGCCACTCACGGCACAGAGCTAGACATTAGGAGGCGCAAAGATGCTGATATTTTCCACCTAAAATCTGCTTTTTAGCCTAGGGACATAGCTAGGCGTCAGGCTTTTTTCCAAAATATGACCCTGGCACTTGCCCGGGTGTGTCTCCACTTGGATCCGCCTATGGTGTTGTCGGTCGAATGTTACCACCCGTGACCCGCCAAATGTTGTCACTCACCGAATGTTGTCGCCCGCCAAATGTTGTCATCCACCGAATGTTGTCGCACGCCAAATTTTTGCCGTCCGCCGAATGATGCCACCCGTCAAACATTGCCGCCCATCAAATATTACCGCCCGCCAAATGTTGCCGCCCGCCAAATATCTCCCAACCGAATGTTGCCGCCCGTCGAATATTACCTCCCGTCAAACATTGCCACCCGCCGAATGTTTCAAAACTTAACATGAAAGAGTTAAATTGTGAAGTCCTCAACACAAACATGCACGTGTGCCACACACGCATTGTCAACGTTTCATACGAAAACCTGCAGCCATTGGTTGGCCCCCGTGGTTAAACTCAAGACTTTTTTTACAGTTTGCTTTTACCACTAATCATGGGAACTCTGTCCACGTCAGCCGAGGAAATAAAAGGGAAATCACGGAAACGCGTGGGTATCGTTTGTGTCTACATACTTCGAGGCGGAGCCCAACGAATCCGAAACCACTTTGCTGGCCCGAACTCGGGGGCCCACCACTAAACTCCCGCCCTCTCCGGCCTCCGCGATTCCCATTTCCAAATTTAAAAGTCTTTTTTAATGGTACCCATAACGATGCATTTATTTACAATCGTACCACTCACCGTCCTCCTCCTCATAGAGCTCGCGCCCCCCTTCACAGCATCCTCTCCTTCCCCATTCCCCTAGCCTTAACCCCCTTCATCTCCCTCCCTCTTCACCATCCTCCAAACCTAGCTCCTCCACATTGCGCCGGAATCCTAGCTTCCGGCAATCATGCCGTCGGGTCCTAGGAAGAGAAAATCGAAGCGGAAAAATAAGTCGTCCGTCTCCCCGCCTCATCAGGGCTGGCTCCGAACTCACATGCAAATGTTGAAAGGTCCATCTCTCGGTAAGGATTTTGATCGGCCCCCTCTTGTTTAACCTACTCCCGCTCTGCTTTTTTTCATTGCATGATTTATTTCTTATCTGGCGCAGGAAACGGATCGAAGGGTAAGGAGAAGAGCAATCCAGCATCGCAGGAAGCGGAGCCTAACCGGGATCGGAAAGGAATGGATTCATTAGAAAACGAAGGAAGCCGGGTTTCTGCTACCTCCACTGTAGCAATTGAATCTGAAGCTGAGAATTCTCAGAATGCTGATGATTTGAAAATGTTTCAAGCGACGGAGAACACGGAATCTTCTGTATCAATTGGGGTTTTCGAGCATTCCCTGAGCAGTGATATAAATGTTGGCAGAAGCCATGGATTGGAAGAGAAGAGAGAAGACGAGGATACCGAAAAATTTGGGGTGGATAGTTCTTTGGCTGAAGGTGTATCATCACAAAGAGATGCATCTGCGCCTGCACGGGAACAAGAGAACGAACAAGCTGCAGTGGGTAAGGCTGCAGAGGAGACTCCTGTTCTCGAGGTAAACGTATCTGCAGCTGAGAACGATGAGAAATTGATGGTAGAGGCAGATGGATCCATGGAAACACTTCAAAATGGGGAAATGGATGCAAATACTCCTAAAAATGAGGTAACTTGTTTGAATCCACTTATATATGTTGCATGGAAAATTGATCTGTGAAAGCAATTTTGAATGAAATCTAGTAACAATGCTTAGACTTATATACGGGTTAGCCAAAAAGAGACAAGTAGAATAAGAAAGAAGATGATGTATGAAGGAGATGAAGTGGGGAGAGAGAATAGGGAAATGGAAAACTTGAAGGACTTGATGCGGGTGAAGTCGAGGCGCTCTTAAACCAGTCGAAAATTGAACTGTCCGGGAGCAGTTGAGCACGCAAACAGTCAAAGAAAGTGCTGACGGCTGGCAAGAGGATTTTTTACGTGGAAAACCCCAGGAAGGTGAAAAATCCCGGGGCCGTGTCTATGCCCGCCAAATTTTCTCTATCTTTTGTGTGTTGTTACAAGAGTTAGTTGAGAACTCGAGGGCGACATGTTATCTTGAGACCGGATCGAGCATTTTGGAGACTGCCTCCTGAACCGGTTCATGCCTTTGTATATATATACATCAGAATATGACTGTAATTGGAGAGAACTACCGCGGGGATAGAATAGACCACGAGTTATAGTAGCACAAAGATATCAGAGAACACACAACATATGAGCATTGCGAACGGTTGTGGGAGCACTCACAAACTGATTCAGCACGTGAACAACAAAGACAATGTCCAGTCTAGTAATGGTGAGGTAAACCAAGCTCCCAACTAGATGACGGTACCGTATCTGATCGGAAAGAGGAGAGCCCTCATTCATATGCAACTGAAGGTGAAGTTCCATAGGAGTAGCAGCAGTGTGAGTGTCAAACAGAGCAACACTAGCCAGTAAGTCTGAGGTGTAGCGTTGCTGAGATAACTCGTAGTCTGTAGCAGTGGCAGAGAACGCAATACTTAAGAAGCAGAATAGTGTGCCAAGATTAGTCATGTGGAACTGCTGCTGAAGGTGATGCTTGACAAACTCAATATGAGAGACATCATCACCAGTAATAATCATGTCGCCTACATATAGTAGGAGAAGGGTCCGACCCCGAGATGAGGAGTAAACAAACAGAGCTGGATTATAGTGACTAGGCTGAAAACCATTTGCAAGAATTGCTGAATTAAAACGCTTAAACCAAGCTCGAGGAGCCTGTTTGTGACCATAAAGTGCTTTACGGAGGTGATAGACAAAAGTAGGAGCGATAGAGAGGCCTGGAGGTGGAAGCATGTACACCTCCTGCTGCAAGTCACCGTGAAGAAAAGCATTCTTTATATCTAGCTGAAACAAGGACCATTGACAGACGACTGCGACGACAATGAGGGTCATGATAGTAGTCATGTTAGCCACAGGAGCGAAGATCTCATCATAGTCCCGACCGTGCTCTTATTGAAAACCACATGCCACCCTCCATTGTGCCATCCGAGTGTGTCTTCACTTTGAAGACCTACTTGCAGGTGATGGGGGTTGTACTAGCAGGTAAAGGAACTAGATCCTAAGTAGAAGTGTGCTTCAAAGCACTCAACTCGTCAAATATGACGGCCTGCCACTCAGGAATCAAGACAGCCTCCCTGTAGGTACTAGGCTCTGGAACACCACAAGTAGCCGCTGGAAGGACTGATAGGTCAAAGACTGGTAGATCAAGATACTGAGTAGCAAGGTTAAGCCGATCTGATGGGTGTCGATCACGAGTGAGACAACGTCGTGCTGGGGGATCATCCACAGATAGCTCACTGGAGGAGATCTAATGCAGAGGGGGCAAATGACGCATTTGTAAAACAAGACTGTCGAATAGTGTCGAGCATAGTGCTGAGGAAAAGAAGGGGCACAAACCTAGACAAAAGGATCATGAGATTGTGGGGATGACTCAGGAAGACTAAGGGAATGAACCTGGACAGAAAGTTTGGGGGACTATGGAGATGCCTCAGGAAGAAGAACTGGAGATTGTGACCCTGGTGGAGACTGGGTGTGAGGTAACTCAGTGGAATGAGGCGGTGGTATGGAGAGAAAAAGAACGTCATCAACTGTAGTGGAAGTGTGAGTAGAGAAAGAATGAGACAAAGGCGAGGATGAAACAAAAAAGGGGCGGTCATCAACAAAAGTAAAGTCTCGAGAGATACGAACACGACAAGCTACATGATCATAACACCTATAACCCTTGTGCTCAAGACTATAACTAAGGAAGACACAAGCGATGGGCTGAACAATTAGTTTGGTGCACTCACGAGGAGAGGGAAGAACATAGCATAACCAACCAAACACATGTAGGTGGTCATAAATAGGAGGACGACCAAACAAATGCTCACCAGGACTGCTACCCCATAGGAAAGTGGATGGTTGGAGGTTTATAAGGTAGACAACAATGTATATGACCTCAGCCCAGAAGTGAGGACGCACATGAGATGCAATGAGGAGAGTACGAGTCGTCTCAATGATATGACAATGCTTCCTTTCCTCAGTGTCATTCTGAGAATGAGCACCAAGACAAAAGTGTTGAGGTAGAGTCATGAAAGGGCAAAAGATCAAAAAAAAACATGTGACAGATAATCCCCCCCCCCGAATCGGAGCAAAACATGCAGATAGATGTGGAGAATTGAGTGCGCACCATGGAGACAAACTCAACGTAAATGTGAAACAAATTAGTATTTGTACGCATCATATAAACCCATGTATAACGAGAGAAATTATCAATAAAAATAACATAATAACGATGACTATTTTTGAAATAAAGGGGACAGGACCCCATACATCAAAATGAACTAAAGCAATGAGAAAAGATGATCGAGACTCGCTGGATCGATATGGGAGCTATAGCTGTTTGCCAAACTTACAACACGTACATGAGTGCTAGCGATCAACAGACACACGACCTAAGAGACCTCGACGAACAAGATATGATAACTGAACTCCACAAGGATGTTCGAGACGGTGCTGCCAGTTGCCACTGCGAAAAGCTGACCGACGAAAGACAAATGGGAGCTGCAACAGGGGAAGCTGATAGCGAAGTGGGTGAGGGAAGTCGAAGATGGTCTGAAAGTGAGTGTAAGATCAACCCTTCACTCTAGAGGGGGGTGAATAGAGTGTTTTAAAATAATTTTGCAAATTTAAAAATTACTTTAGCAGTGGAAGACTTAATTTACTTAGTGTAGAGTGCTTTCAGTAATTAGAATAAAACAAATACAAGAAGCAAATCCACAGCACACAGCAAACAAAATAACAAGCAACCAGAAGACACAAGGAACTATAGTTGTTCCCCAAAAACTGGGTACATCCACTCTTCTACCACCCTTGGTAGGAATCCACTGCAGAATGAGTTGATCAGGTGTCCTGGGCACCAATGAGCTTTTGATCAGGTGCCCAAAAACCAAACAAGATTTTTTGATCAGGTGTCTTGCCACCACTGAGTTTTGATCAGGTCTCAGAAACCAAACAAAACTTTTGAAGGGAGTTTAAAGAACTCTTTTACAGGAAAGAAAAAGAAAAGGTTAGGTTGTCTTCTCTGTCAACAATCAGAGAGAAACACAAGTGGATGCTGATGTTGTCAAAGTTCCCCCTGAGATTAGCAAGAGTTCAGGAATAGAAGCTTTGCAAGGGTGATAGGTCTTCAATGAAAAGAATGCTCCAACAAAAGATGATTTCAGCATGAACTGAAATGTGTGTTGTCTGGAGTATGAATGATGAAGACTTGAGAAACTTTGAATCAGAAGGAATCAGAAAGAATAGAAGCTTGTTCTCTGTTCTGTGTTATTGAACTTTTTTTTTTCTTCTGTCTGTATTTCTTCTCTGAATCATAATATGAAATCCAGTCTTCAAATCTTCTAGATAGCCGTTAGCAAAATCATAATTGCTTTCCTTAAATGACAACTGTCTCTGAAGGAAAAACCTAAATAACATTCCTTCTTTGTTTTCTTGAAACTTGCTCGAGATTTAATATAACGGCTAAAAATCTTCTTCAATAAATGCTCTGACTTGAAGACATTTGAAATCCTTAACAAACTGACAGAATTCTAGAAATCGTTGATCTCAGAAGATAATCGTCGATCTGAGCTCAACTATCGTCGAACTGAGCTCAGAGATATTGGAACTAGTCTTAGACAGAAAACGTCGATCTGAGCTCAGCGATCGTCGAACTGAGTTCGACGCCTCGTCGACCTGAGCTCAGAGATAGTCGAACTGGGTTCGATGCTTCGTCGATCTGAGCTCGACGACAGGTTGAACTCTATATCTGAGCTTCTCATCTGAACTAGGAGGTCTTGGAGAAAGCTTCAAACCTAAGTCCTAAGCCTTAGACCTTAACTAGTTGACCTTTACTCTATACAACAAGGTCAATGCAATAATCCTATAGACATAGTGATCCTGACCCAAATTAGTAATAGGGTGTTCTAACATGGTCGATCACATAAACCCTTCTACGGAGACGACCATTTATAATGAGTGTCCCTGTGTGATGATCTTGCACATTACACAAAAACGCATAAAAAATAACAAAATAACCATGAGAAGCAAGCTGACTAACTGATATGAGGTTCATGGAAAGCTTAGGGACATATGCAATATCAAGAATGTGAAAATGAGCGTTATGCAGGGTATCACGGCTAGCAACGGACAAGGTGGTGTCATCGACAATGATGACTTGAAGGTCAAAAGAAACAGACCGACATGAATGTAAGGGAGATGCATCAAAGATCATATGAAAAGATGCACTAGAATCAAGTAACCAGGAAGGCTTAGTGATACCTGCAGAGGCAGATGCAACCGCTGAATCGGTCCGAATAACGGAGTCATGGCTGACAATAGATGCCGAGGACGAGGAGACACAACTCTGAGAGAGTTGCTGAACGAGCTGTATGATTTGATCAGGAATATAGGTAAAACTGTCAGGAACAAGTGGTAGGATAGGAGCAGCTCGATGCGGTGCCCCCTGTTGGAGTAGGGCACACTGTAAATTGCGACATTCTGAAAGAATATGTCCCAAGTTGTGACAGTAGTGACAGTGGGGAACATGACGCTGTTATGGCCTGGGGCCTGGTGGTGCACCTGACAAAATACTCTGTGAAGCTATTGAAGACGGGCGATACGGAGCAGGTGCACTAAATCCAGGAGGAAGAGGTAAGACTGGTAGATCAGGTACCGCCGTACCGAGGAGCAACGAGAACTGAATGTGGCGAGGTGGCAGGGCACATGCCCTCCAAAGAGTGAAGACGGGTCTCCTCAACGACAACGACAACAAGACAGTCATGCAAGGATGGTGGAGCAACCCGGTGCATCAGCTGAGCACGTACAAACTCGAACTCAGGTCGAAGATGCATGAAGAACTTATACATGTGCAAATGATCCCTCTTCGCAGCAATAGTGGTGCAACGAGCACAAGTGGGGCAACCAGAGGTAGACATCCCATCCAGCTGATGCCATAAATCACTGAGCTCCGCAAAGAAGGTCTGAACGGAGCGGTTGTGCTGATAGGCTGAAGCAAGTGTCTGCACTAAGGAGTACTTCTGTGCTTGCCTGGATGACAGATAGAGCTAATGTAGATGATCCCAGATCTCTTTGGCAGTGGGAAAATCACATACATCCATACGAATGGATATCTCAACGGACTGATAAAGAATGTCAAAATGATCCGAGAGTCGTCATCATGTCATTTTTTCTAATCTGTCCCACTAGTGATAGAAGGGGAGAATGTCTTGTCAATGAGAATGGGTGATGGAGCTGGAGTGGAGCCATCAAGATGACCCCAAAGTTGCAGTTCATTAAGAAGCACTTAAATCATGGAAGACCATTCCTTCTAGTTGGTCTCATTAAGGATCATGTCGTATTTCAGAAGAAACTGAATCTGAGATGAGGAATTTAAATAAGCCGAGGCAGTAAGAGAAAAGGGACTCACGGGAGGGATGGTGTCGGAGAACAGCAGCAAGGCCGCCAAACAGGAAGAAGACAACAACTGTCTGGAGGATCGACAGATAGGAGACGACAAAGGCTGGAGGAATGGCGTAAGCAACGAAAAAACGCTTCCTCTGGCGCACGCAGATGGGAACGAAGAAACAAGCACAAACGACTTTCTTAGGGATCGGGCAGTCGGTGGGATTGATGAGGTCTCACGGGTTGGAGCAGCGAGATCGAGTAGTCTCACGGCGAGATCGATGATCGGCGAGATGGAGCGACGTAGTGGGATTGAAAAAAATCTATCTCCTCTGATACCATGTTACCTTAAGGCCGGATCGAGCATTTTGGAGAATGCCTCCTGAACTAGTTCATGCCTTTGTGTGTGTGTGTGTGTATAAGAGCATCTTTGCACGGGCTACGCCCGTGCTCAATGCTCTCGGGCGGCCTTCGGCCGCATCCAGACGGGCTTCGCCTGCGCTTGATGCTCGGCCGCCCGAGAGCATCGAGCATGGGCGTAACATATATATATATATATATATCTTTATATATATATATATATATATATCTAGATATATAATTACGGTGGCTACGCCCGTGCTCGATGCTTCCCGGAGGGCTTCGCCCGTTGCCCGGCGGGCTTTGCCCGCTCGCCCCCCAGCTGGCTTCCTGAAATTATTATATAGATTTTTAAATTATTCTTTTTTTTAAATTATTTTTTATATATTATTTTAAAGAGTTTTAAATATATTTCAATTAATTTTTAAATTATACTAAATAATTTGCCATAAAGTCTAAAGTTTCTTATATAATTTTAGTGTTCCATGGCATTCCGCCGCTTGCATCCGCCACCCTCTCCTGCATCCCGCTGCCGTCGGCGAAGCACTGACGGCCTGCCAGTCCCCCACCGGCGGGTTCGCCGGACCCCGGCGAACCGCCGGGAGTCTTCCGGCGGCCAGCGGGCTGGCGGTGGCCCTGCCCATGAGACCCGAATCTGGGTCTCACAAGCAGTCCCACCGCCATCGGTGGCCCTGCCCGCTGGACGTCGAAAGAGTCCCGACGGGTTCGCCGGCCGCTCCCCTCCTTCTTCTCCCACAATAGCTCTGCTCTGTTGGCGGAGCTGGCGGCGGCCTGTCCGGCCTACCACCGCCGGGGTCGCCAGCATCTGGCCACGACGAACACGCCGGTGGGATCCGATGAGGACATCGGCGGCTCCGTCGCCGGCGGTGGCTAAAGTCAATTTTTTTAATAAAAACCGAAGCCGGCGAACAGGAAGAAGGGAGGGGCAGTTCCGGAAAATTCCTCCCATGAACGATGACATCCTGTTATTGTAGCAACACCTATATATCTTTATTTAATATATATATATATATATGTGTGTGTGTATATATATGTGTGTATATATATGTGTGTGTGTGTGTGTGTGTGTGTGTGTATATATATATATATATATATATATATATATATATATATATATATATATATGAAGGGCACATCTAACACGACATACCGCCTCTCATTATAGTAGTAGTTGGAGAAGAAGAAGAAGCTTCGAGAGTGACAGACCATTGCTAGAAAAACTAACTACTTTCTGGACTGTTGGAGTGGAGAGCTATGTGCTTTGTGCTCTCTGGAGTCTGTTGCTGGCGCTCGGGAATAGGAGCGATGCGCTTGGCGCGATCTGAAGTCTGTAACTTGTTTTATGGTCGTGAGCGACGGAATTTGGTGTGATGTGCTCAGTGCAATGTGCGCGGTGCAATGTGCTTGGCGCAATGTGCACAGTGCAATATGCGCAGCGTAATGTGCACGGTGCAATGTGCTTGGCTCAATGTGCACGGTGCAATGTGCTTGATGCAAGGTTGCAGATGTCGGATGTCAGACTCATGTCATTTTAGTTTTTTTATGTCGGATTGCGGATGATATATTGGGGATATTTCAAAATGTCGAATTATAATATTATAATTATATATATATATATATATATTTCATAATATGTTTCATTTATTAATTAAATGATAATTATTTTATCTAATCAAATATAAACTTAAATTAAACAACAAACAACACTCAAGCCTTTATCTCACTACAGTGGGGTCGGCTATATAGATCCTGTGTTACCATTGTGCCCTATCTTTTGTCATAATCTCACTAATGTCTAAGTACATCATGTATTTCCTTGTAGTTTCATTCCAAGTCTTTATTGGTCTACCTCTCCCTTATTTAACATGCCTAATGACTAGACTCTCACAACGCCTAACAGGTGCCTCTAATGGTCTCCTTTGTACGTGTCCAAACCATCTTAGTCGAGCTTCTCGCATCTTCTTTGCAATTGGTGCTACTCATCTTATCTCTGATATATTCATCCCTAATTTTATCTAGTATCGTGTGTCCACACAGCCACCTAAGCATTCTCATCTCCGCAACTCCCATTTTTTGCCTATGTACACAATTCACTGCCTAACACTCTGAACCATAGAGCATCGCGGGTCTAATCGCAGTACGGTAAAACTTGCCCTTAAGTTTTAGTGGTACTTTATGATCACATAAGATCCCTACCCGTTTGGATTCTATGTGTCACATCTTTATCAATACCTTCATCGTTTTGAACTATCGATACAAAATATTTAAAACACTCACTACGGGAAATATCTTGATCACCCAACTTAATAACGATGTCATCAGCCCCTGTACTACTAAATTTAAGCACTATATACTCCGTCTTTGCCCTGATCAACCTAAAACCATTCTTTTTTAAAGTATCTCGCCAAGATTCAAGTTTTGCGTTTACACCCTCGCGTGTCTCATCATCCAAAATTATATCATTCGCAAACAATAAACACCAAGGTATTGTTTGTTGGATATGTCTGGTGAGCTCATCTAAGATAAGGGTAAAGAGATAAGGGCTTAAAGCTGAACCCTGATGTGAACCAACAGTGATAGAGAATTCCTGTGTTAATCCTCCAGATGTCCTCACCCTTGTCATTGAATTTGTATACATATCTTTGATTATGTCAATATATGGTACACTTACACCTCTCTTTTCTAAGACTCTCCATAAGATCTCTCTTGAAACTAAATTCATATGAAAAAATTAAATTACTAACAAGTATCTAACCAATTTTTAATAAAAAAGAAACGTTACATATTTTCAATCATGTAATACAATATCACAAAATCATATTAAACTAAAAATATAATCGTACCTTAACTTATTCCCAAAATGTGAGTGCACTGCTCCACAAAATCTGCTACTTTAATATAAATCTATATATTATTTTCCTGGAATCAATGAACGAACATTTGAGCAAGAACTAAAAACTATATTAAAGATTGGAACATGACAAAAAAGAATTAACATAATAAAACTCACATAAATAATATCAAGATTCTTGATCTGCTGGATAATCTTTGGAACCGTAAAACATTAATGCATCAGCAATGTCCTCCTCAAAACTCTCATCCTTATCCCTCTCCTACATAGACCGTTTTCCTTTTGCTTTTGCCATATATACCTGCTTTAAAGCCGACCGTGCACTTCTCCTAGAAGCAGAACTCACATCAACATCTATATTGCCCCCAATCTGAGTCCAAGTCAACTCTTCTCCAGGAAATGTTTCGTCATAGTCATCATCATCTACATCATTAGCAGCATGACCCGTTAACTACTCAACAACTTTTCCTTCATCAATACTCTTTGTAGACAATGAGTTTCAAGATGAATCAAAATATTTATACTTCAGTTTAGAATTGAATTTCACAAGTACAAGATCATTCAATCTTTGGCTTTCTAGTCTATTCCTTTTCTTGAAATGAATCTAAATATAAGATATATAAACATTAAAAATTGTTATCATTTTAAAATATTATTGAAATATCATCTTACAATTTATATTTACAAGTAAATCACATCTCAAAAGTGTTTCAACTCCTTTCACAATCAGAGCAACTATTTGTCAAATTTAAGATTCTCATGGGCATAGTTCTCAAATTTGAAGTTTTAATTCCATAAAACTTCCACCAATGAGCTTATAGAAAAATAACAAATTATTATACTAATCAATTCAAAAAAGTAATCGAACAATTATTTGGTGAAAAATGGAGTAAGATAATATACTTAGATTGAACCCTGATAGTACCTTTTGCCTATTTGCTATGTCTTGGCCAAATAATTCTTTCTCTAGCTGATAAACTTCAACCTCAACAATAATGTTATCTCATAGAAGTATCATGAGAGTACATTCTAGTGAGGCAGTTAATAAACCCACTCATAAACTTTGGGTCTTCATCTATCTCTTCCCTATTTGGGTAGTAGAAAAGGAGATTCAGAAAATAGCCTGTTAGATGTAGAAGAATGCTCATCTTAATCTCTACTCTTTTATCTATTAACTTCCATATAGGAAGATATTTGCTCTACTTAAAGTCAAGAGCAACAACAATCTCCTCTCTGGCCTTCTTCATTTCACCATATAACCATCCCATTGAAGGCATGTCTCCATCAACTCTTCTAAGAGCTTTTACCAATGGGGAATATACAAGAAGGGCAAGCTCAAAATTCGCTCAAAAAGTACCACCCAAAACTGTAGTTGTAGCCTATAATTCAAGAATCAAGATAATATTATAAACAAATTAATCATAGAATTAATATTTGAAACAATCTACTAAGATTCTGTTATGAACTTCCGATCTGGATCTCGTGAGAGGGCCTACTGAGGAGGAGTTCCCTGGTGGAGGAGTCGAATTTCTCGACGGTGCTATCCCTGGAAGTTACCGGAACATGTGAGGGAAGGGGAAGAAGAGGAGAAGATGAGAAGAAGAAGAGATAGAGAGAGAGGAAGAGAAGTAGGGCGGTGAGAGGAAGCGCGGGCCTGGCGTCGGCGGACTACCGAACCCGGGATGCGGCTACTGCTAGGGTTGCACTCGGGAGGGGTTAGAGAGAGGGGGATTTAGAGAGAGAGAGAGAGAGAATTTTAGGAAAAATACTTGCTTATCTTTCCCAAACACCAACCAGACCCATATAGGTCCCAACCCAAACCCAAAGTAAATTGTTTGCATAGTCACGCCCCTCACCTGGGCTTACTACAAGTGAGGCCAAATTATAATAAACTACGAAATACGAAAGTATCAAACAAAATATGAATTCATGCGGTCTTGGCCGATGGGCGGCGCCGGTAAGTGCGACCCTAAAGTGGATCTGGTGTGTCGAGCGCCATAACATCATCACCCTAGTCGAAAGACAGCTTGTCCTCAAGCTGTAGTGGAATGTCGATTAGGGGAGCCTGCGGCAGCGGTCCCACAAACAACTTGAGCTGGGAGATGTGGAAGACATCATGAATCCGGGCTTCGGGCGGTAAGTCGAGGCGGTAGGCAACGTCTCCAATGCTTTCGATGATGGGGAAAGGGCCAAAAAATTTAGGCCCCAACTTGTTGGAGGTGGGCCGTGTAGCTGAGACCTGCCGGAAAGGACGAGGCCACACCCACACCAAATCGCCTATGGCGAGGGTGAGCTCTCGTTGCCCCCGGTTGTATGCAACCTCCATCCTCTGTTGGGCTTGTAACAGGCGATTCCGGGTTGCATGCAAAAATGTGTCACGATCTTCCAATTCTCGGTCGATGGCCGCCAAGCGAGCCGAGCCACCAGTGTAGGACAAGAGATGGGGAGGTTCCTGGCCGTAGATGAGGCAAAACAGTATGGTCTGCAGTGCAGTGTGGTATGCCGTATTGTAACAATATTCCACCCAAGGCAGGCAACGTGGCCAATCTCGAGGCTGATCTCCTTTCACACACCGCAAGTACATCTCTAGAGTGCGATTGACCACCTCGGTCTGGCCATCAGACTGGGGGTGGTATGCCGATGAGAAGTCCAATTTGATGCTGCTGAGTGAGAAAAGCTCTTTTCAAAAGCTACTCGTGAAGACTTTATCCCGGTCTGAGAAAAGCATTTCCGGCATGTCATGCAGTCGAAAGACCTCCTAGAAGAAAACCCGTGCTACGTGCTCTGCCATGAGCAGCCTCGCCAAAGGGATGAAATGGGCTCCTTTCGAGAACCGGTCCACCACCACCATCAAAATGCATTTGCCACGTACGAAAGGCAACCCTTCGATAAAATCCATGGAAAGATCTGCCCAAATCTGCGTAGGGACCGGCAAGGGCTGAAGAAACCTGGTATGAAGGAGATGATCAACCTTGTTTTGTTGGCATACGACACATGTGACGATGAAATCATGGACGTGTCGGCACATGCCCTTCATATTAAATTCCGTGCGGAGGCACTGGAGAGTGCGTTGAACGCCTTCGTGACAGCTGGAGTGGACATCTTCCAAAATGGTAGAGATGAGAGGTGATGCCTGATCCATATACAACTGATCACGGTAAAAGATCAACCCCTGGCAGGTTGTCCACTGCGCATCCGTGAGGTCGTGTTCCGCCCGGTGAAGTAGCTCGGATAGACTGGGAGAAGCGTGGATCTCCTAACAAAGCAAGGATAGGAGATCGACAGTCGGGAATGAAATGACATGGATGGCGACGTCCAGTGGAGTGTCCCGACGGGAGAGTGCGTCGGCGACACGATTTAGTGCCCCGAGCTTGTGTTCCATATGAAAATCGAAGCCGAGTAGCTTGCTCACCCACCGCTGCTGTGGCACGGTAGTGAGGCGTTGCTCCGGAAGGCACTTGAGGTTGTAGTGATCTATCCAGATGATGAAGGAACGACCACATAAGTAAGGCCGCCAATGTTGGATGGCCTTGGCGAGGCCAATGAGCTCTTGCTCGTACGCAGGCAACTTTTGATGATGGATGGCTGTCTGGCGGCTGAAATAGGCGATGGGATGGTCCTCTTGCTGTAGCACCGCGCCATAGCCTAGGCAGGACGCATCGCACTCGACGAGAAACAGTAAGGTGAAGTCCGGAAGACGGAGAACCGGGGCGGACAACAGTGCCTCCTGGAGAGAGTAAAATTCCTGTATCGCCATATCTGTCCATACAAATGCGTTCTTCCAGAGCAAGCTGATCAAGGGGGCAGCGATACTGCCGTAGTCGCAGATGAATCTATGGTAATAGCCCGTAAGGCCGTGAAAGCCGCGGAGGTCGGTGATGTTTTGCGGCAGGGGTCACAACGCCACTCCCTCGAGCTTGGCCGGGTCGGCCGATACCCCCGAATGATCCACCACATGGCCCAAGTAAGTGATCGAGCGCTGCCCAAACGAACATTTTGAAGCCTTAAGAACCAATTGGTGTGTGCACACCAAGCTGAGGATGGCTTGAAGATGGTGTAGGTGCTCCTCCCAAGTTTTGTTATACACCAAAATATCGTCAAAAAAAGCCAGAACCGACTTGCGGTGGGAAGATTGGAATACCTCATTCATCAACGCTTGAAATGTGGAGGACGCGTTCGTTAGGCCGAACGACATAACCAAAAATTCGAAGTGTTTGTGGTGTGTCCAGAATACAGTTTTTTTCGCGACAACATCCACCATCCGGACTTGATGGTACCCAGAAAACAAGTCGAGCCTGAAGAAGAAGCACGCCGCGTAGTTCCTACACTACCGGAATGGGAAACTTGTCCTTGGCCATAATGGTGTTGAGAGCCCGATAGTTTACGCACATGCACCACGAGTTGCCCTTCTCGAGCTTACATCAAGGAGGTCTGAGGATCGAGCCCTGATCTCAACAACCCACCTCACCGAGAACACATGCGGAGAGGGATTGGGGTGTATGAGCCGCGACCCTGTTGTGGGAGGGACCAAACCCGGGAACGGGATTAATCCTAGAGTCCCAGAGTCTCGGGCCCGACCCACAACAGATTCTTGTTTGCCCGCATCATTGCCAGATAATTTGGTAGCATCCCACCTTGCTGATGTAAACATCTCCCGCAACTGTCTCTTCTTCTCATGGATGCTCTGTAACGAAAGAAATGTTGTGACGAATCTGGTAACTCCAAGACGCACAATATCATGGGACTCCAAGTCTTTTGTAATCTCCCTAAACATGTCAAGGGAGATAGTATGATCATATATAAACACTGAAAATTGACGTCCAAATGCAATAACATTTTTATTTACTTTATTCTAGCAATGTCGTGGAGAAGCAAATTGATTGTGTGTGCAACGCATGAAGTCCAAAAGAGTTTTGGCCTCTTCAAAGCCATCAACCTTGATGCCTCCATGTTATTGGATTCATTATCTGCCACTACTTGTATAATATTCTCCTCTTTTGGGCCATCTGGGCTGACAATCGCCTCATCCACAAAATCATAAATAAATTTTTCATCATGTGTGGATGACGAAATATTTTTGGATAGCCAAATTGCCACCCCAACAATAATGTGCACCACTATGTTCATGGTGTTTATTTGTCCATGCATCCGTAAGAATGTTGCAACCATGCACCCTACAGGTTTGAGTGAATGTAGTTAGCATCTCCTTCGTTCATTGAACCTCCATCTTTAAGAATTTCTCTCTCATCTCATATGGGGTTGACCCCTTCATTCTTGGTCCACATAGCCCAACTCCATGCAATGTTTGTTGGATGGATGTAACATACACGACATTGAAAGGAATGTCTGTCTCGTATGCCCACTTAGCAATATACAAACATGCATCATCTCTAGTTTTTTTTTCTTGTACTTGCTATCAATGGTGGTTTGCACCATTTTGTTTGTCTCGGTGCTTTGGAGCTGAACAAATTGATCCATAGGCCCTTTAATACCTACACTTGCATAAAGGTTCATTTGTATGACTTATTTTTTGTGACTATCCAATCCTCCAACAATTACCTCTTCCAAAGCTGTTTGGAACCTTTCAGTCTTAAACTTTTTGTTTGCTTTTGTAGTGTTTAAATATCCCTCAACCTTTTCTTTAACATCAACCGGTGCCGTCGGACAAGCCTTAATGTTGCCCCTTATCTCCCCAAGTGATGCTTCAAGCGAGTAATTCCATCATTCACAATTTGCTTGCAATATATGCATCGTATTCTATTGGTATCATTTGGACTCACCTTCTCCCTAAATGCCCAACAAGGATCTCGACCTACTACGGAAGAAGCATTATGAATCTTGCTAGAACATTTCGATGAATTCATTCCACACAAAAGACAACATTCATGATATTTTATATCTAAATTCCCACAATATTAATGTCATCATTAATCAATGGTCATTGACCAGTCTAAAAACATAGCTAAATAATTTTTTTTCACATCATATGTTGCCAGAATGTTTCAATCGTGGAAGACGGGGGAAGAGAGAAATAAAAAGAAAGACATGATTAGGAATAGAGACAACCACATTGCTAAAATGCCACAATGTCAGCCGACTGCCATAAGGATTGACCACAGATATAATGCCAATCGACTGCCATAAGGTTTTTTTCACAGCCACAATGCCAACCAACTCTCATAAGAATTTGCCACAGCCACAAGGCCCACATTGCCAGAATGCCAACTGACTTCCATAGGACTGTTGGACTGGCCACTACCGCAATTCCACAATGCCAGCCCACTGTCATAAGACTTTGCCACACCAACAATTTCATATGAGCCACACCAACAATGTCACAATGCCATTCGAGAAGGAAGAGAGAAATAGAGGAAGAGTGATAAGAGAAGTAGAGGAAGAAGGAAGAGAGAAATAACCAGTCGAGAAGGTGTCACAATGTCATCCGAGAAAAAGGAAGAGGGAAATAAAGGAAGAGAGATCAAAGAAATAGAGGAAGGAGGAGGGAAATAAAGGAAATAACATGAGAAAAAAGCCAGCCAAAAAGATGTGCCAAATATAACTCATAGTGCCAAAAACCAGATTGGCAAATTAACAAATATAACTTAAAAAATAAAGATAAAACTCATAGTGCCGAGGGGATGAGCCACAAAAGATTAGAGGAGAGGAGATGAGGAAATGTCGAGAACCAGTGGTGATAAAAAGACACAGACGAAAGATTGCCGACGACAAAGTCCAAACAACCAGAAGAACACAGCCCAGGTGCGAGAATCACCAGAGAATTATTAAACTAAAGAGCCAGGAAGAGGACTAGAGCCGTCTGCCGAAAGAGTTAGAAATCACAAGAGAGGGAGATTAAGGCAAGCCTGGCGGAAAGAGGCGCAAAGTGAGGAGTTGGGCGTCGAGGAGAAGTAAAATAAGTGATAATAAATAATTATATAAGTAATAAACTAATGAAATAAGTAAATTAAATTTAAATAATATAAAAGTATTTAAAAATGCCACAAGCTGCAATAAGCCGCCATAATCGCAATACTGGTCGGCCGCAATTCTGGAAAACACAAACTTTGGCACTTGCAGTCGTAACATTGCTATTTCCCCCAAAAAATGACATGTCGGCCGCAATCTACAAGCTTGACTCTGTGCAATGTGCGCGACGCAATCCCCAAGGGATCTTCAAATGCTCGCAAAAAATCTTCAAGGGATCTTCGAAGGTCATCGAAGATTTTCGAGGATTTCTTCAAGCACATAGGGAGATCTTCGAAGGATTTTTCGGGAGCTCTTTCGTGCGTAGGAAGCAAGGTGAGATGAACGGAGGGTCTGTGAGCCCTTTTATAGGTTTTGACGGTGGCATTTCCGTAATTAAGTGGTTATGGTGTCCGGCTATTCGCACACCTCACACACTCATTATGGGTGGTTTTATGGCTATACACACACCTAAAATGATTTTTATTGCTACGCGCACACCCATGATGAATATGGTTATGCATACACCATAACCATATAATTTACTTTACGCACACCACCATGTGAATTTCCTCCATATGCCACCCGTAATGCCGATTTCCGCTATTCGCACCCCGTCATCATATATTTTACTATGTGTATATTAATATAACTAGCGATGCGCACACCCATTATGTGGATTCAGTTATACGCACCCCCCATAATGGATGGTTACGCAGATGACGGGGTGCGATGGTTATGTCGAGATAGTGGATGACAGACGGCGGAGGTTGGGCGGCGACCGAGGGGTTGGCCGGTGATGGCCGGCCGACGGAGGCCAGTTGGTGGTGGAGCTCGGTGGGGTTCGGTTGGCAATGGAGCTTGGCGGGGGCCGGGCAGTTGAGGGCCGATCGATCAGGATTGTAACAATACTATTTGATATTGCATTGTAATTTTTAGAATAAACAATATAATATATTGATATTGTAATGCTAACAATATGATACGAGCACGGGATTGCGAGCATGTGCTCCGGGGAAGAGGAGGGAAGTCCCCAAGAGAGAAGGCAGAGTGATCCCGGCGAGCAATGGCGGCTGTGGCTTGCGGGCTGCAGATCGGCGGTGGCGGCACGGGCAAACCGCGAGTATCGCGGCCTTCGCGATATGCGGGAGCGGCGGCTAGGGCACCTGGCGGGTTCGGTCCGTGAGGGGAGAGATAACGTGAAGGTTAGAGAGAGAGAGAGAGAACTAGAGAGAGAGTTAGAGAAATAAAAATGAAAAAAAATACTTCTTGCTTCCTTCCCAAGTTCACCCAACCGGGTATTAATAGTCAAAGCGCCCCCTCCTTGGGCTTATACACGGATGATCAAAATACGCATAATAATAAGCATAAAATAAAAGTAAATAGACAAAAGTGGGACCGTAACATCTCCACCCTTCTCGACGACAAGCTTGCCCTCAAGCTTGGTCTGTAGTGACAGTGGCCGTCGGATCTCCCGTGTCAGTGTCTGCATCCCAGTCAGGAGCCGAGTCGTCGATCTCCAACCAGAAGAGGCGCTTGCAGCGATGTCCACGGAAAAAGGGCTCGTCGCAGTTGTAACAGAGGCCCTTGGCATGACGGTCATTCATCTCCTGGGGCGACAGTCGCCGAATAACAGTGGGGCGGTCGGCGTCGCGATCTGGTGTGAGGAGACTGGGTGTGGGCGATGACATAGGCCGCGGAAGACACTTGGACCCCTCGGTGTCCTGGTGATGTAGATGAGGGCGGTCCAAAAGCAGACGCTTCTCGCAAATGCGATCCAAACTCATTGCTGTGGTCAGATCTGCGGGTGCCCGGAATTCTACGTCCATGCGGAGACGCTCATGGAGTCCCGCTGTGAAGATGGACACATGCTGTGTCGGAAGAACGGTGGTAGTGCGGGCCAGTAGGACTTGAAACTGTTCAAGGTACTCGTCGATCGGACCAGTCTGCCGGATGGAAATGAGATCCCCCAAGGGATTGCTGTGGAGGGGTGGCCCGAAACGGAGGGTGCAGTTCATCTTGAAATCGTCCCAAGAAAGGAGAGGTTTCTCCCGTTGCAGTTGGGAAAACCAAAGCTGTGCCGGGCCCATGAGGTGAAAGGCAGCAATGCCGAGCCACTCGTCCCACGGAGTGCGCTGGTGGGCGAAGAACTGCTCGCAACGAGAGAGCCAAGTTAAAGGGTCTTCGTGGCCGTCGAATATTGGGAAATCCAGCCGCAAGTATCGTGGCAGCCCGTAGCTGTCATGCCGCGGGGGACCAAACTCTAGCAGAAGTGGTGGAATCGGCGCTTCACTGGAGGAACCCGTGGCCGGTTGGGCCGGTCGGTTAGCCGCTAGTTGCGTGGTGACGACGCCAATGAGGGCGTTGTTGTTATCCGTGAGGAGCTTGGCGAGAGACTCGAAAACTTGTGAGAGGGAGGGTTGGTCGGCCATTGCGGGAGGCGGTGGTGGTGGGTTCGCGGCGCCGGAGGGAATGGAGGAAAAAGGTGCCGGTTGCCGAAGGAGTCCGGTAGAGGCAGCGAGCAAGGGGCCCCGTCGAGGGAGGAGCCGAGAAGGATGCGTGGTGAAGAGGGGCCGGCGAGGAGCAGCCGGTGCGAAGCCCGGTGCGGAGGGCTTGACTGCGTTGAGGTGTTGTGCGGGTCGGAGGAGGTCGGGGAGGAGCCGGACGGACCGCAGCTGGGCGGTAAGGGGCCGTGCGGGCCGGAGGAAGTCGGGGCGGCGCTGTGCGGGCTTGAGGAGGTCGGGGCGGCGTTGTGCGGGCTGGAGATGGTCGGGGCGATGCTGTGCGGGCCGGAGGAGGTCGGGGCGGCATTGTGCGGGCTGAAGATGGTCGGGGCGGCGCTGTGCGGGCCGGAAATGGTCGGGGCGGAGCTCGGTCGGGGCGGATCTGGCGTGGAGAAGGCGGGGAGAAGCGTACCCTCTGATACCAAGTTGATACGAGCACGGGATTGCGAGCGTGTGCTCCGGGGAAGAGGAGGGAAGTCCCCAAGAGAGGAGGCAGAGTGATCCCGACGAGCAATGACGGCTGTGGCTTGAGGGGTGCAGATCGGCGGTGGCGGCACGGGCAAACCGCGAGTATCGCGGTCTTCGCGATATGCGGGAGTGGCGGCTAGGGCACCTGGCGGGTTCGGTCCGTGGGGGGAGAGATAACGTGAAGGTTAGAGGGAGAGAGAGAGAGAACTAGAGAGAGAGTTAGAGAAATAAAAATGGAAAAAAATACTTCTTGCTTCCTTTCCAAGTTCACCCAACCGGGTATTAATAGTCAAAGCGCCCCCTCCTTGGGCTTAGACACGGAGGATCAAAATACACATAATAATAAACATAAAATAGAAGTAAATAGTCAAAACGGCGGGACAAAAGTGGGACCGTAACACAATACAATATATTGGTATTGCAATGCTAGCAATACAATATATTGTATTGTAAATGCTAGAAATGATGATACAATATTGTAATTTTTTCAAAAGTTTCAAACAGATAATGCGAGTGTAACTGATTTGAAATCACACAATGTCTGCTTATGACGACGAATGTTATTTCGTTGCGCCGCTGTTGGGATAAATTCGGCAAGCTCCAGATTGGTTTCATCAATATTCGGCAATAACTGCTCCAAACCGCTCCAAACCACTCCAAACCACAAGTGCATTTACACATTTTTTGTTCTGGACATATGGGAGCATTGCCAAAGAACATGCGACATATGACCTTCGAAGAAGGTGGAACCCTTGGCCGCCCATGCAAACTCATTTTTAATTGTGTCACCTGCGCACAAGAGTTGATTTCGTTGCTAGGGCAGAACCGCAGAAGAGGCTCCTTTGATGCGAAGCGATGCGAGTGAAGAAGAGGGAGAATAAGGGCTTACCGATCAAAATTACCGTGCTCCGTCCGATCTCCCATGATCATGTGGCTGAGATTCGTCTAATGATTATAATACCAAAGATTGAGAGGTGCGGTTGTAATTAAATCAAACGGTTGTAAATGAATTGAAAAAAAGATTGAGAGGTGCGGCTGCACCCCTAGGCTCTAGCTCATAATTTTTTTTTGTATTTTTGTTATATATATTATATATTTTTTAAACTTTAAATTTACAATATTATTGTCGATATATTGTTATTGTCAAAATAACAATATAATATATTGTTATTGTCAAAATAACAATATAATATATTGCTTACAATATATTATAATATATTGTCTCATAAATATATTATTTCCAATCCTTGTGTCCAGTTGAGGGCCGACCAGGTGGCCGGCTCGGCTAAGGAGGGGAGATCGCGTGACCTTGCGGCTGCGTGCGAAGGCGTGCACGGTCGTGTGGCCGCGCAGCCGAGGGGGTCATCTGGACTGCCGACCGCACGATCACGCGCAAGGGGGAGGGTGCGGTCGCCCGCGCAGCCGGGTGGTTCATGCGGTGTTATGCGTGTCCGTGCGGTTATGGCGTTAGCGAGGTTAACTTTGGTCAACCCCACTTAGCCGCCCCCCCCCCCCCCCCCCCTTCCCCCACCAAGTTAGTGGGGCAGATTGGAATTTCGGCTATCCGCAACCCGAGATTCCTATAAACTTGAGGGGTCCTTATCACGACTTAACATTCATTTCCTTTTTTCCATCCATTAAATACAAGGGGCTAAGCCCCTTCACAGGTCATTATCGGGTCTAACCCGTTACATGATCACTACATTACCTGTTGGAACTAAAGTAAATTAGGCTTTGCAGATTTCAATCTCAGCACTCTTGAAATCTTCCAACCTTAGATGATCATGCAATTGAGCCTAATCAGAAGTACTCTTCAAACAATTATATTGAAGACGAGCATATATTAAAAAAAGTTCACAGTTTTACCTATTTTTTTACAAGTCCTCCATTAGTCAATCCCTGTTGTCTCTTTCATGTATTCAATCTCATGTGATGAGGCCAGTACCCTCTCACTTTGTTTTTGATCCAACACCTAAAAAGTTAATGGAAGAGGTTTGTCTTCCTTTTTTTCTATCATTTTCCCTTCACAGGAGGCGGCATGCCTCATGCTATTAATGAATCATTTTATTTATATTGATAGTTCAATATTGGAGTATATTAAATGTTGATAGAACCTTTGCTAGTGATACATCCTTCCCTTTCACCATACACCTCGAACCTCCTCCAAGTCCTCCCTATATGCTTGTATGAGTCAAGGAGCTGGCTTCCCTCTGAGAATGTAAGGAATATAAATGACCGAATAAGAACCACGTAAAAGGAAATTCAGGAAAAAATTTCATTCATATTACTCAGGGTCCGTTTGGCACAACGGGGGAGGTCCTGAATGCGTTGGTTAGGAACTGTTGTTCGTGAATGTCTGACCTAACCTGAGGAACTCCATCCACTTTTATGTTCAAAATTAGTTTTTTTTCTCGGTTGCGGTCATAACCATTGTTATGACAAACACATAATTTATGACGGTGTCGTTTCTGTCCAAATTCACCAGAGTTAAATGCCGCGCCAAACGGACCCTTGGTGAACGAATTGTTACCTTGTCATCTGAGAAACCATCATCATATTGTCATGAAGTTAGTCTTAGAAGATACCAAAAGGTAAATTTAAAAGGTAGTGTTCAAAACATTGTCTCAGGTGCTTAATGAAGTTCACAAAGGCTCTACTCAAATTGATCTTGTAGAAAATAAATAGTCTGGCTTGATGTAGAGCAAAACAGTCTTTTTATCCGTGCGGCTGTGCCGTGCTTTTTTGAATTCACCGGTACTTAGAGTCTGGAGAACCTTATATAAAGTGGCATTAAGTAAATTTCTGGAAAAATTAATTAAGTAATTACTTTATATTAGTGGTTTTAAAAGAAAATTTGAAAATAAACTTTAAATATTTTGAAAAATATCTTTGTAATTGCTTAAAGATGTTAAGAAAAAGTATCCAAGTATCATGAAAAAAAATTCCATTTAAATAGGATAAATTTTCTATTATAATATCGATTTATAGTAAACTCAGAAAGTTCAAAGGCTAGCCAAAATTAACAGCTTTTTAGGATATATAGACTATAGTACATGTTTATTTGTATAGACAGATAAATAGATATTTAAGTCGGTAGATGTTTATCTTATGGTGTTTTTTTTTGCTTATTAACATGAACATGCAGTTTACTCATCGAGGTATATTTTGTTTGTTTTCAGATTCCTCACCCTCCAATGGTTGTTCGTCACGCTCCAGTGTGGAATTGTTGTGGCTTGATTGAAGTTCTTATGAGTTTTCAACGTTGATTTATGGTGAGAATTGATGGATGTTCCTTCTCTGTTATGTTCTCTTTAGAAAGGAAGTAGTTTGGATAAATATATTTTCCTGGATGAAGGCAACTGGATTGATATTTGGGTTTTATTACTAAGGTTTTGGAGGACTTGATACCTAAATATAGATCTAACAATATATACATATATATATTCAAAAATAAAAACAAGAAATATGACATTATCATTTAGCAATCCCTTTCAAATTGGGTCATGGGTATCAAACAGACCCAACTAGTTACATAGAAATTTTATTTGAGGACTAGTAACTCCATTCGTAAGAATATTTGTAACTTGGTTCCGGTCTTCACATGATTTAGAGAGATAAGTCTTTCGTCATACTTCTTCCTGATAAAATGACAATCAATCTCGATGTGTTTTGTGCGTTTATGAAAAATATGATTATTAGCAATTTGTTTCGCAACTTAATTATCATACTATAGTTGAGTGAAATCTTGAACAAAAATATTTCACAGATGATTTTTCTAATCCACATTATCCCAGCAATAGTGTGTGACATAGCTCAATATTTTGCTTTTGTACTAGATTTGACTACTTTGGTTTGTTTCCCACTCTTCAAAGAGACAAGATTTTAACCCATAAAGATAGTGAGCCCTGTAATTGTCTTCTGAGTGGCTAAACAACCGGCCCGATCAAAATCACAGTAACCTTCTATATTGGAATATCATCGATTCTTATACGTTATCCTGTGACAAGGATTTTCTGTTTTTTTTTTCAATAATCCGAAGAACAGATTCCCATTGAGACTTAGTTTGGGCTTCCATAAATTGACCGACCTTACTTACTGCATAGACGATATTTGGGCGAGTTATGGTATGGCAGTTCAATTTTCCAACTACTATTCGATACTTCTCTGGTAAATCAAATATTTTACTTTCGGCATGAAGATTCTTTTCTCCTGGTTTAAGTGGGGAGTCCATAGTATCACACTTAGACATCCTTAGATCTATTAGCAAATTGTGAGCATATTTTTGCTGATAGTTATCATAATTTGCAGCTTCCATGTCAAGTAAAGCAATGAACCCTGATCCTTTATTTGAAAGTTAGAGTGTATGAATGTCTTGATATTGATTACCCCGTTTGAAATACTTTCTGTGATAACAATATCATTGACATACATCACTAATAGGATAATGTCCTTAGCAGAGGTTTGATAAAAGAGGGGCGAGTCTTTCTTACTCATTATAAGACCAAACTAAGTGACCACAGATCTAAACCGAGCAAATCATGCTCGAGGAGATTGCTTCAACACTTACAAAGACTCTTGAGGTGGCACACCTTGCTTTTGCGCATGTCGGTTAAGGGTAACTACCAATCCTACTTCCCGTTTGATCATGGTGGTATTCACTATTTCCAAATGGTTGCACCATGAGTGCATTGGGGCGGGTTGATAAATTTGCTAGGGTGACATTTTGCATTACTTCCGAGTCCGCTACCATCCTTGTGTCCGTCTCCATCATTAGATCATGGTGATTGCATGATTCCTCCATGTGTGCCTCTAATATCAAACAGTTACAAGTTCGTAGGTAGGATCCTGTTATCGATCATGATAAATGGGTCGTGATAAATGAATGATAGATAGAGAGGAAAGGGGGCTTTGAGTGCTTGTTTTCATGGGAGCTGGGAGGTCTCTCTATGGCGAGCAACCGTGGTGGAGCCTTGTCGCGAAATTTAGTGCGTGGGCTCGGTGGAAGAGACGTCGATGAAGAGGCGCCTTATTGTGAGGGAACCATAGATAACCTCTCACGAAGAAGGATAAATGAATAGAAAATTGATTCCTGTGGCCATTCAGCCCAATCATATACTTGGGCTAGTCCCATTGAACAGATTGAAATGAACTTAATCAAATCACAGATAATTATAGGAATCAAAATTACCTAACACTTTGAATGAATTAGTGTCAGCGAGTCACACTAGGGTCGTGCAGTCATGTTCCTTCTTTAGTATAGTTGCTCGGCAAATCTGCCCATGACATCTTAATGGAGATCCACTTAATCAGTGCAATGTCTTGGACTCTGGTTGATCTTGCTCAATCCTACTTGAACTATGACAATAAATTTGCCTGAGGAGAGAAATTGTTTAAAAGATGGTTGGAGGAATAGTAAGAGGATAAGCTATGAAATGAAATTGTTTAAAAGATGGTTGGAGAAATGAAAATTGCTTTTATAGCTGAGAGAAATATTGTTAAAGAGCTGTTTCCATTTACATAGAATTTCATGTTAGTAGTTGCTATTCAAACTTTTAGTCATATATACATCAAATCTAACTGAAAATCTTCTTCTGCTCTTTATTTTTGCAGTCTTTTATTCAAAGACAAGACAATTACATGCAGTTCTTCATGAAAATGCTCAACTTTGATTCTTTTGCAAAGAAATCAATCCATCTCAAGGTGTTAAATCTCTCTAATGACTCTTTCACTGTTCTGCAGAACTATAATGCTCTTGGAATAGGGCGATGGTGGTTAATCGAAGGGCGCATTTTGAATAAGGTAAGCTGAGGTTTGTGTGATCCGAGCATTTTTCGCCTGCAATTGCGAGCATGTGGCCTCTATTTGAGCACAATCTTACTCCCTTGAGCAGCAATCAGTGAGAACTTGTTCATCATTTATTATAATGTGCTCCGGTGGTTTTATGTTTCATTCTTCTTTTTCTCCTCGTGTGCTCTTCTCTTTGCCCCTTCTTTTTTGTTAATTGTATCAGAATCTGCAGTAAGCCTGACTATTCCGTTTATTATATCAATGTTTGTTTACAAGTTAGAAAGAGAGAGAGGGACAGAGAGTTAGATTTCATGTTCTTGAAAGAGTTTAATGAAGAATATGGTTCCTGTTCTACATAATCTTCGGAATTACTGTGTCTGCGGTTCCGATTTCGATTCAACAAGAACCACGTAACTAAATTGTATAGTATTGTTGAAGATCGCTCAAGCCTCCTGGTAGATCGGACTAAATTGAACCGTCTTAGCTCGGGAGCGGTCGAGCGCGCAAACAGTCACAGAAAATAGAAAATTGATAGGTCAAATTTTTTAACGTGAAAAACCCGCAAATTGGGTGAAAAATCACGTGGTCAGAACTGTGCCGGCCAAACCTCTACTATATGATGGTTGCGGTACAGAGCTTTTTTAGAAAACTCGAGGGTGACAAGTCGCCTCTTGTTACAGTTGTTGAGTGAGAAAGGTTCAAAGAGTGACAAACAATCACTCACGGAGCTGAGTATTTCTTTGTGAGTTGTCGGGAGTGATGCGCTAGTTACGCCTTGAAGTCCTCTACTGGTGCTTGGAAGCGGGAGCGACTTGTTGCGCTTGTTCTGATGTCTGAGGCTTGGAAGCTCGAGTGGCGCGCTCAGCGCGCCCTATCCTTTATGGTTTGTCTTCTGTTGAGCTTAGAGGAGTCTGGAGTGGTTGACTTGTCGCCGACCGGTAAGTTTGTTGCTGAGTTAAGGGCGTTAAGAATATTGAACGTTGTGTACGTCTGATTGTAATTGAGCGGCGACAGTAGTTTTTAGCAAAAAATAATGATACATAAAAATTGTGAGGCTGCGAGCTTTGTACGCTTTTACGGGGAGAGACCCCTTCCCCGTGGTCTTCATTTTACCCATGCTAGGGTGTTGCGTCATATTTTGCTGAGTTGTCCACCTAGGGCGCGCACTGATTTGAGTCTTGGTTCAGTAGGAATCTCCCGAGAAGTCCCCGATGGATGAGGCACTCGATCTCCATCTTTAGCATATGACAACCTTCTCTCCTATGACCGCATTCTTGATGGAAGTCACAATATTGGGACTAATCTCCTCTTTTTGGGGAGAGCGACCGAGGCCTACGGAGGGCTTCGTCATTGCGGATGGAGACCAGTACGTTGGTTCGAGTGGTGTTGAGTGGAGTGTACGCTTGTCGGTAATGATGCCCCCTAGTTTAGCAGGATTTGCAACTAAGTCCGCCACTCTTCCTAAGAATCTCTAGTGGGTTGCGTCCACATTCCTCTTTTGCCTGCTTTTGGTTTGTTGTTGATGAGCTTTTGCTGCTGACGACGAATGATGATGTATGAGATGTTGGATCAAAGCAATCCGCTGCTCGTCTTGTCTATGCTCTTTGACGATCAAGCTACGAATTTCTTCACTAGCAATCCTTTGAAACGAAGGATCGGGGCCAGAGATCTTGCAGGATCGAGTGATAGGGAGGGCTGTACTTGCAACACCGACGGACCCTCTTGCAGGCATGCGTATCTTGCATGCAGACTGTTTGGTCATGACACGGTCCAAAGTTGACGGAGGTGGGCTGCCGAGCCCAAAAGCTGGGTGAGGAGCAAGGGAGACCACCCGCTCTCTCAAAAATGCGAGTGTTTGACTTTGGCTCTCCTCCAACCGGTGTATGCGCTCCTCCAATTATGCGCTGGGCGCAAACATAGCCTCTTCCACGGGAGGCGTTCTGTCGTGCGAATAGGAGAGGCATGGAATAATGTGCCCCCAGGGAATAAATAAGCGATTTCTCTTGTCATTGTCTTCAGTCACGAGTATCGTTGTGCAGAGGATACTGTCTTCTAAATCATCTAAGAATACTGGGAACTCGTTTCCCACAAACGACGCCAAACTATTGTGGATCGCTCAAGGCTCCTGGTAGACCGGACTAAATTGAACCGTCTTAGCCCGAGAGCGGTCGAGTGTACAAACAGTCAAAAAAATAGAAAGCTGACAAGACAATTTTTTAACGTGAATAACCCGCAAGGAGGAGGCGTGCCCACGAGCGCGTATTAGCGCGCAAGGAGGAGGCGCGTGCACGATTGCGCAAGGAAGATGCGTGTGTACGAGCGCCCAAGTAAGAGGCACGCACACGAGCGCGCAAAGATGAGGAGCGCGAGAGCGCGCAAGAAAGAGGCGCGCACACGAGCACGCAAGGAAGAGGCGCGCACACGAGTGCGCAAGGAGGCGGAGCACGAGAGCAAGCAAGGAAGAGGCACGGGTATGAGCGCGCACGGAAGAGGCGCTCGCACGAGCGCGCAAGGAGGCGGTGCGCGAGAGCAAGCAAGGAAGAGGCGCACGTATGTGCGAGCATGGAAGAGGCGCGCGCAAGGAGGCGGCGTGCGAGAGCGCGCAAGAAAGAGGCGCGCACACAAAAGAGAAGGATAGAGAGAGTCGTAGGAGGAGGAGAGAGAAAATTCGTAGTAGGATTTTCCGGCCGAGTAGAGAATGAAAATAAAGTGGAAAAAAGTTTATTTATATATTTCAAGAGTGACACTTTAGTAATTCTCGCAATAACTACCAGACTGACGAATAGGAACGTCCGAAAAGGGACACCCAGATTGCCAAATTTATGAAAATGACAACCGCCGGGGGCGATTTTGTGTTCATCGGAAAAGTAACCGCTCCTCCTGTGAGGGGAGGGGCGACCGACGAGGCTGGCGGCGGGAGGCTGCCCCTGCTAGGCGGCGGCAAGAGGATGGGCGGCCGAATCGGCCGCCGCCCTCACTGGGGCGGCGGTAGGAGGACGTGCGACCGAATTGACCGATTGTCTTGGGCGAAGAGGAGGCCGCCCCTCACAGGGGCGACAGCAGGAGGAAGGGCGGCCAAATTGGCCGCCTATCTCGGGCGAAGAGGGGGCCTCCCCCGCTGGGCACGGCGATCGAGATCGGGCGACCAATTTGGGCGAACCGGGAGGCCGTCCCCGCTAAGGGAGGCGGCCAAAGTCGCGCGGCCGCCCATCTCTGGGGTGGCGGCGGAAGCCGCGCGGTGGCGGCGACGATGACGGTGATGTTGACACCGTTGGCGGCGATGACGACGGTTGCCGTGGCGATGACGGCGACGGTTGAACCGGTGATGGCGGCGACGACGGCGGTTGCCGCGGTGGTGGCCGCGGAGGTGGCGGCGACGGCAATGGTTGCCACGGTGATGGCGGCGGCGGCGGGGGTTGCAGCGGCGATGGCGGCAACGACGGCGATGTTGAAAGAAGATGATGACGGCAGTTGCGGCGGTGATGACGGCGGTTACACCTCGGATAGTTACGTCATTAGTGGGTGCCTCTTTGAATAGCCTAATTTTTAAATACGGGAAACGTATGTGTAGAATCATGCGGAAAATCAATTTTAATTCATATTTAATTTTTTTTTCACAAAAAAAAATCATGGATTATTGATCCATGCATTTTTATGGTTATTTTAAGTAGTCATATGTATATATTTTGAGTTGAAAATATACTTATAAAAAAATGATTTTTTTGAACTATTATTGCAACTGCATTTTACACTGAAAATGCAGTCCATTTACAACTGCATTTTACGTTGCAGTTGTATTTTATATTGAAAATGCAGTTCCGCAGGATCCTTTATATGTGTTATACGTACAGAATTATTGCCCCTTTGAATAACCAAACGCCATACATAGGATGCGCCTGGCACTTCAAAGTAGACCCCATCAATAGGATGCGCCTGACGCTTCAAAGTAGACCCCATCAAGTATCATTTTGGTTCGTTTTTGTGCGGTTTCAGTTTCGTTTTAGTTTGATCCCTGATGGGCTTCACCTTAATTTATAAGGAAAAGGAAACCCCCATGATCCCCACCAATGGAGATCATGGGTGGGCCCCCCTAACCCCCATGATCTCTCATGGAGATCATGGGGGCGGGCCCCCTTTCTCCCCACCTTTGGGGGAAGGAACCGCCACCGGCGGTTCCCCTCCGGCCATGGACGGCCGCGGCCATGGCCGGCCGCGGCCATGGCCGGCCGCGACCATGGCCGGCCGCGGCCATGGCCCCGGCCTCGGCCATGGCCCCGGCCATGGCCGGCCTCGGCCATGGCCCCGGCCATGGCCGGCCTCGGCCATGGCCCCGGCCATGGCCGGCCTCGGCCATGGCCCCGGCAATGGCCGGCCTCGGCCATGGCCCCGGCCATGGCCGGCCTCGGCCATGGCCCCGGCCATGACCGACGGCGGCCATGGCCGGCCGCGGCCGTGGCCGGCCTCGACCATGGCCGGCCGCCGCCGCGTCCGGCCGCCTCCTCGCCGTCGGCATCGTCCGGGCGGCCCCACCTCGGGGTGACCTCCCCACCGTCCGATCAAGGGGGAGGCCCCGCCGGCCGTCCGATCAGGGCAAAACCACCCACTAACCCACTATGTTAGTGGTGGGGCCCGCCATAACTTCCCCTGGAGCCTATAAAAGGACCCCAGGGGCTCCTCATTTAATCATCTTCTTCTCCTACGCTTCCCCCCCTTCTTCTTCCTCAGGTGGGAGCTCTCCCGTTCTTCTCCGCCGGCGGCCACCCCTCGTCGCCAACAACCAGCGGCCGCCTCTCGCCGCCAACCACCGGCCGCCGCCCGGGACCTCCAGCGGCTATCAGCACCCGCCAGCGGATATCAGCACTAGTCATAGGCCGTCGGCCCCGTCATCGGCTGTTGGCATCCCACCAGCGCTCAATCGCAAAGGAAGCACTCCAAGAACAGAGAAAGACGAGCAAGGGAAGCAGCAATGACCCTGGAATACACACCGCCTCCGAGCGCACGCGCCTAAAGCATCCCGCGCATTCCACCGTCCAAGTCCCGTTGGTGAGGCAGTCTGTTGCCCACCAACGGCTGCGTACACTCTCTCCCTCTTCAAGATTGTAACGGGAGCGGCCTGTCGCCCCGATTCCCCCATCAAATTGTAACCTCCAGCAATCTAGTGGATTTTGACCGGCAGAGACCCGGTCACGTGGTTTTTCACCCGATTGAAGGGTTTTCCACGCTAAAACTCCCTGTGTTCATTCCCCCTTTTCCAACTGACTGTGTGCGCGCTCGACCGCTCCGCGAGCTAAGGCGGTCCAAGATTATCCGGTCCGACCGGGGCGTCGAGTTAGTCCGCAACAGTTTGGCGCCATCTGTGGGAAACGAGTTCCCAACATCCTTTGAAGCGTAAGATCACCAGCATCGCCCCCTCCAAGTACTATCTTAATGACAAAGAGAAGCACCCGTACCGCTGAAGGCTCCGCCCCTGGCAGGCAGGCCGAGCCTGCACGCCAAATGGAAGAACATCAAACTGAAATGCTCACACTGCTGCGAAACTTGGGAGCGCCTCCGGCTCCCCCGCTGCAACAAGCTCGTGTGGATCCACCGCCGCAACAAAATCAGGGCAGAGCCCAAGAGGTTCCTCCAAGGCAGGAAATATCTGAAGAATATTCTGAAGCTGCAAGTTTCGCTCACTCGGCCCAGAGGAGAGCGAGAGCAGATCATCATCATCATGAGCCCGCTAACGAAGTCCGCCTACATCCGTTAGAAAGATTTACTCGGGAGGAAATTCGAGAGGTCATCGCCGAAGAATATCATCAAGCAGGTGCGAGAGATATTTGTACCCGCCGACCACTCTGCCAGGGTTCCCCGCTGACACCCCAGATTCTGGACCATCCAATTCCTCACGGTTTCAAACTGCCCGATATCGAAACTTTCGATGGAACTGACGATCCGTTCGAACATGTTAACCACTTCACTACCATTATGAGGATCTACAACGCACCTGATCAGTTACTCTGCCAAGTGTTTCCTACCACTCTCAAGGGGCAAGCCCGCACATGGTTTCACTCCTTGAAAGCGGGCACTATCGCCAACTTCACAGAACTAACGAGACAGTTCACAGATCAGTTTATAGTAAATCAGAGGATCATCCGCGACCCTTCCCACTTATCAGGTATCCGCCAGAACGAAGGAGAGTCTTTGAAGGATTTCTTCTGCAGGTTCTCCATAGAAGCCCGCCAAATCCCAGGGGTTGACCCTGAACTGTTAAGAGGAATGTTCCTCGGAGGTCTTCGCCCGAGCAGCTTCTATTCAGCATTAATGAGGAAAACCGTCGCTAGATACCCCGACCTCGTGCACCGCGTAGAGGCTCAGATCGCTGCCGACGAGGCTATTGAAGCTCATCGTCAACAGTTTAACGACAACCAGAAGCGAAAAAGGGAAAATGAGCCGGCCCCTCAACACCAAGAAGGAAGATTGCGTCGTAACCATCAGAGAAATCAGCCGCCCCGGGAGTACACACCCCTCAACACCTCTAGGACAAATGTATTTTATGCAATCCAAGGCAAAGAGGCGCTCCGCAAGCCCAGACCTCTCGCTAAAAATACTGGGGACCAGACAAAGTACTGTGAATTTCACCATGGACAAGGACATGACACGGAAGAATGCTCAAAACTCAAGGAGGAGATCGAGTATCTAATCAAACAAGGCCTCCTGGGGAGATTCTTACGGGGATAGGAACCAAGTCCACAGAAAGGAACTCGGCCCACCGTTTTGCTAGACCAGACTGGGGGGCAAACCCCTAAGACGACCAACCCAAGAGAGGGCTTCGCACCTCAGAAGGGCTCTATCTATTATAGCGTTTATTAATTTTAATTTCCTATAAATTATGTGTTCTCACAAGAACAGTTTCACGACTGTAACTCTAAAAAGTTAACATTTTCTCATTTTAAGCCTGTTGACGTCAAGCGTCACCCGTTCAGTCCGAAATGCATACTCACTTTGCCCAAGTACGAAGACGTCCCTCTACCCCCACAGCAACTGCCTCCGTGCAATGCGCTTTTCACAGCAACTGCCTCCGTGCAGCGCGCTCCTTACAGCAACTGCCTCCGTGCAGCGCACTCCTTACAGCAACTGCCTCCGTGCAGTGCGCTCCTTACAGCAAATGCCTCCGTGCAGCGCGCTCCTTACAGCAACTGCCTCCGTGCAGCGCGCTCCTTACAGCAACTGCCTCCGTGCAGTGCGCTCCTTACAGCAACTGCCTCCGTGCAGCGCGCTCCTTACAGCAACTGCCTCCGTGCAGCGCGCTCCTTACAACAACTGCCTCCGTGCAGCGCGCTCCTTACAGCAACTGCCTCCGTGCAGCGCGCTCCTTACAGCAACTGCCTCCGTGCAGCGCGCTCCTTACAGCAACGGCCTCCGCGCAGCGCGCTCCTTACAACAACTGCCTCCGCGCAGCGCGCTCCTTACAGCAACTGCCTCCGTGCAGCGCGCTCCTTACAGCAACTGCCTCCGTGCAGCGCGCTCCCTACAACAACTGCCTCCGTACAACGCGCTCCATACAACAACTGCCTCTGTGCAGCGCGCTCCGTACAGCAACTGCCTCCGTGCAGCGCGCTCCATACAGCAACTGCCTTAGTGCATCGCGCTCCGTACAGCAACTGCCTCCGTGCAGCGCGCTCCTCACCAACAACCATCTCATGACAAAACGCATTTGTGCAAAACACATGACAATGACATACAAGTAAGGCTATCATAGAAAACAATGAATTGGAGCCCAAACGGCAACAATCTCAAAAGCTACAACAATCGCTTCTCCTCTACAAATGCATATATATTGAAGAGACGATTAGCCAACTCGCGAGGCTCGGAAAATCCCAGCACAGGGGAGAAGTCTCGCTTCCTCCCTTTCACACGGCGACAACGGTCAGGAAGCACATTCCACACCTCGGGAAGACCCCAGGAATTCTTCACATATCCAAACAAAGTATTACCGTGGCGACGATCCTTACGAGACTCAAACTCCAGCCAAACCTTGTTGCTGCGCACCTCGATCCGCTCACCACCATCAAAGCACGTTGCACCAATCCCGGAACTGGTCTAGAGAAAGAGAGCCCCAGTGCTCACGAAGAAAAGCAATCAAGCCCATGATACGAGTAACCCCGGTTGGAGCAAACTGGGAAATAGGAACTCCGCAAAACTTCAGAATCTCCACCACCTCGTCGCAAGGAGGAAGACGGAAACCAGATCTGAGCGACACTTCGCAGACAGTCAGCCAACCACGGGGAGGATTTTGAACCCGCTCCTCGGGACGCGGGATCCTCACCTCCAAGTCAGGAGGAAGTCCGAACTTCGTTCTCCAAATAGCCACGCCATCTTCAGTCAAAGAGGAGCGTAGACGCATTGGTCCAGCAAAGTGCTTCGGTACCTGCGCACCACAAAAAATTAGTCAGTTCAAAGTGATAAAATTACGTAACTATTCACACACACAACCTCCTCCATGACCGCGCACGGCTTGCAGGCGCGCACGGCATGCACGTGCGCACGGCCTGTACACACGCACGACCTGCGCACAAGCACCGCCTGCGCGCGCACATAACCTGTGCGCACGCATAGCCTCGCCAGGACCGGCCTGCGGGCGCGGCCAGCGCGCGCGGCCTGCGCGCGCGCGTACGAGCAGCCTGTGCACGCGGCGCGCGCGGCCTGCGCGCGCGCGTACGAGCAGCCTGCGCACGCGGCGCGCGCGGCCTGCGCGCGCGCGTACGAGCAGCCTGCGCACGCGGCGCGCGCGGCCTGAGCACGCGCCACGCGCGGCAAGCACGCGCACGACTAGGGCGCGCGCATCCAGCGCACGCGCGGCCAGCGGGCGCGGCCTGTGCGCGCACGGCCTGCGCGCGCGCGACCTACACGCGCGCGGCCACCGCGCGCGCAGCCTGCGCGCACACGGCCAGCGCGCGCGCGCCCGGCGCACGGGCGGCCAGCGCGCGCGACCTGTGCCCGCGGCCAGCGCGCGCGGCCTGCACGCGCGCGGGCGGCGCGCGCGCGGCCAGAACGCAGGCGGCCAGCGCGCGGGCAGCCATCACACGCGCCACCAGCACGCGCGGCCCGCGCGCGCAGCATGTCCGCGTACGGGCCGCCTCTGCGCACGCACGGCCACGCACGACCGACTCCTGCGCCTTGCCGGCCTCCGCGCATGCTCGCCTGACGTCCGGTTCCCAAACTAGCGCGCACCATCATACCTTAGAACTGAACGCCATCGCCGCCATCCCGGATTCCACGCTGACGATCACCACCGTGACCAGAGTTAGAAATCTCTCCCCGTGCTCGCTTCCCTCCCAACTGAAAGAGATTTGGGGGGCAATTGATGAGCTCCACCTTAATTTATAAGGAAAAGGAAACCCCCATGATCCCCACCAATGGAGACCATGGGTGGGCCCCCCTAACCCCCATGATCTCTCATGGAGATCATGGGGGCAGGCCCTCTTTCTCCCCACCTTTGGGGGAAGGAACCGCCACCGGCGGTTCCCCTCCGGCCATGGCCGGCCGCGGCCATGGCCGGCCGCGGTCATGGCCGGCCTCGGCCATGGCCCCGGCCACGGCCGGCCTCGGCCATGGCCCCGGCCATGGCCCCGGCCACGGCCGGCCTCGGCCATGGCCCCGGCCACGGCCGGCCTCGGCCATGGCCCCGGCCACGGCCGGCCTCGGCCATGGCCCCGGCCACGGCCGGCCTCGGCCTTGACCCCGGCCACGGCCGGCCTCGGCCATGGCCGGGGCCGGGGCCTCGGCCATGGCCGGCCTCGGCCATGGACCCGGCCATGGCCGGCCTCGGCCATGGCCGGCCTCGGCCATGGCCCCGGCCTCGGCCATGGCCCCGGCCTCGGCCATGGCCCCGGCCATGGCCGGCCTCGGCCATGGCCCCGGCCATGGCCGGCCTCGGCCATGGCCCCGGCCATGGCCGGCCTCGGCCATGGCCCCGGCCATGGCCGGCCTCGGCCATGGCCCCGGCCATGGCCGGCCTCGGCCATGGCCCCGGCCATGGCCGGCCTCGGCCATGGCCCCGGCCATGGCCGGCCTCGGCCATGGCCCCGGCCATGGCCGGCCTCGGCCATGGCCCCGGCCATGGCCGGCCTCGGCCATGGCCCCGGCCATGGCCGGCCTCGGCCATGGCCCCGGCCATGGCCGGCCTCGGCCATGGCCCCGGCCATGGCCGGCCTCGGCCATGGCCCCGGCCATGGCCGGCCTCGGCCATGGCCCCGGCCATGGCCGGCCTCGGCCATGGCCCCGGCCATGGCCGGCCTCGGCCATGGCCCCGGCCATGGCCGGCCTCGGCCGTGACCGGCCTCGGCCGTGACCGGCCTCGGCCGTGGCCGTGACCGGCCTCGGCCGTGACCGGCCTCGGCCGTGACCGGCCTCGGCCGTGGCCGTGACCGACCTCGACCATGGCCGGCCGCCGCCGCGTCCGACCGCCTCCTCGCCGTCGGCATCGTCCGGGCGGCCCCACCTCGGGGTGACCTCCCCACCGTCCGATCAAGGGGGAGGCCCCGCCGGCCGTCCGATCAGGGCAAAACCACCACTAACCCACTATGTTAGTGGTGGGGCCCGCCATAACTTCCCCCTGGAGCCTATAAAAGGACCTCAGGGGCTCCTCATTTAATCATCTTCTTCTCCTACGCTTCCCCCCTTCTTCTTCCTCAGGTGGGAGCTCTCCCGTTCTTCTCCGCCGGCGGCCACCCCTCGTCGCCAACAACCAGCGGCCGCCTCTCGCCGCCAACCACCGGCCGCCGCCCGGGACCTCCAGCGGCCCCCAGCGGCTATCAGCACCCGCCAGCGGATATCAGCACTCGTCATAGGCCGTCGACCCCATCATCGGCTGTTGGCACCCCACCAGCGCTCAATCGCAAAGGAAGCACTCCAAGAACAGAGAAAGACGAGCAAGGGAAGCAGCAACGACCCTGGAATACACACCGCCTCCGAGCGCACGCGCCTAAAGCATCCCGCGCATTCCACCGTCCAAGTCTCGTTGGTGAGGCAGTCTGTTGCCCACCAACGGCTGCGTACACTCTCTCCCTCTTCAAGATTGTAACGGGAGCGGTCTGTCGCCCCGATTCCCCCATCAAATTGTAACCTCCAGCAATCTAGTGGATTTTGACCGGCAGAGACCCGGTCACGTGGTTTTTCACCCGGTTGAAGGGTTTTCCACGCTAAAACTCCCTGTGTTCATTCCCCCTTTTCCAACTGACTGTGTGCGCGCTCGACCTCTCCGCGAGCTAAGGCGGTCCAAGATTATCCGGTCCGACCGGGGCGTCGAGTTAGTCCGCAACAATCCCTATGCTTAATCTCAATATTATATCTTCTACTAGACGTGCACATTAAGATCGGTCGGGACTAGCGGTTTAGTTGACGGTCGAGTTAGCTTACCTGGAATCGAAATTATATTTACAAAATTATTTTGAAACATTCGACGGTCGAGTTAGTTTAACGAGCGATGTTTGGACTAGCGGTTTAGTTGACGGACTTTCTTATATTTGCATAACTTGTCACTGGGTCGATCCCGATAGTTGGGAATTAAATAAACGTATAATTTGTTTTGAAGGTTTTGAATATCCGCACACCGGTAAAATAATTTATCAGGTGATTATTAAGTGTATTAGAGATTTTAAAATAAAAGATAAAATTTTAAGATTTTGTTTGATAACGCCTCGAATAATAATATGACTATTAAATATTTGATTGATGATCTGTAACCTATGCTAGATGGTATTTTTTTTCATACACGTTGCGTATGTCACGTTCTTAATTTAATTGTGCAAGATAGTTTAACTTTTATGAAAAATTATGTTATTAAAATACGTACTATGTTACAAGTTATTTATAGTTCAAAACGGCGAAAACAAGATTTCAAAAAAATTGTTATAGCACAGGATAAAAATTTTTTGGGTCCATCGCATGATATGCCGGTACGATGGAATTCCACGTACAAAATATTAAAACGGGCTTTGTCAAAAAAATCGTTATTGATAAAATTTTATAATAATGTAGAAGAAGCACATGATTTAGATGCGTCCGATTGGGTCGTAATCGAAGATTACGTAAATTTATTAGAAAGTTTTTATCGGGCAACAACTAATTTATCTGAAGTTTATTATCCTACTAGCTCGCTTGTTATTGAACATTTTTTATTAATTACTGAAACGTTTAAAACTTATAAAATTAACCCAATGTGCCGTCCGTTAATATTAATAATGGAGGCAAAATTTTTAAAATATTATACGCATATGCCACCTATGTTTTCTTGCGATGCGCCTTTAAACCCTTTAATGGGTGTAGACGGGGTTGAAAATTTTATAGAGGAAATTAATCGAAATTTAGAGTTAAACGAATCTTCTACTGATTTTGAAAACGTTACTGTTTTAAAATTTAATTCTGATTTTACTCGCCTATATAATTATTACGATCAATTATATGGATTGCGACCTCGCGAGAATTCCACCGCCTCTCGAACAAAAGATATTTTAAAAAATAGATTTTTAGAATTAGTTTCGAAGAAAAAACAACGAACTTCGAGTACTTTAAACGAATTAGGTTTATATAGCAAAACACAGTTTCAAGATTTTATGACCGCAAACGAAATTGAAAATTTTGATATTTTAAAATGGTGAAAAATTAAATCTAATAATTATCCTATTTTGGCCTTAATGGCCCGTGATTTACTAACCATCTAAGCTAGCACAGTAGCTTCAGAGTCTGCGTTTTCTTTGAGTGGCAGGATTCTGAACGAGCGAAAGAGCCGTTTGACCGAAGAATCTTTGGAGATTTGCATTTGCTACAAGGACCATTTGAACGCTTTGAGGAGGAGACAACACGTCTCGTCAATTGAAGACAGTGAGTCTGAAGGTTAAGACGAGCTTAATAACTTAAATCTGGAGAGCGCCGCAGAATAATGATAAAGTTTGTATTTTGTATTATAATTTCAAATTTAATGATAATGTTTGTAATTTCAAATTTGTATTTTAAATTTATAATTTGTATTTTGTATTTTGAATTTTTGATTTTGTAGTTTTATTTCAAATTTAATAAAAAAATTAATTTACTTTGCAATTTTTCAAGTTTTATTTCAAGTTTAATTTTATTTCAAGTTTTATTTCAAATTTTGCATTAAAATATTTTAACTTAATACATGTTATTATTTAATTTAATAATATATAAAAAAATGCCTTAAAATTTAAAATGGATTAAAAAATTAATTAAAAAAACCGGTCTCGGTCTGTGACCGGTCCTTCCGGTCCCAATCGGTCCCGGTTTTCAAAGGAAAAATCGGTCCCGGACCGAGACCGGTTTGGGCAGGACCGGTCCGGGACCGGTGTCCCAAAGGACCGGTCCTGCCCAGGACCGGTCCCGGACCGGGACCGGGGTCTTTATGTGCAGACCTATCTTCTACACCTATTCTTTATTATCGTTATAAAGTTTTTTTGGAGAAATAAATTTAATTAATAAGACTCGGGGTGTTATTACTAGAAACTAGAAAGGGAGGTGTCATAAATGAGTTTGCAAAAAAAAAACTATTTGTGAAAATTGATGTTTGCAATAAAAAATGGTTTATGTTAAAGAAGTGTTTGAAAAACAGTGCTTATAGGCTGTTGTTGTAGAATCCGGTACACAACAGGTACAACAATAAAATTTGCAGGTAACATAACACATAAAAACAAGCATAGAAATTCTATAATGAAAATATAAATGCAAATACAAGAGAAAACTGGAGAAAAATGATCGTTCAGCGAGGACGCCAGGGATGCTCCGGACACGCACGATTCACGACGAGAATCTGAGATCGAGACGGTAATCCGCCACGCAGACGCACAAGGTTTACCGAACCTTCAACGTCGAAGTCCAACGTTCAACCGCACTGCCACTGGAGAGCAACGCCGTCACTGGAGAACAATACCACCACCGGAGAGAAACCACCGTCGAGGCTAATTTTACTCACATACAACGTCTCTCAACTCCAAATAACGTCCACTGTAACGCCGACGACAAACTCTAACAAGTCCTGCGGCAACTCCGTCTCTCAACGCTGACGGCTACCTCCTCCAAGACTGGCAACAACACCCAAGACCAGCGGTCTCTCCGAGTGTACGAGAGAGAGAGAGAAAGAAGAGAGAGGGGTGGAGGACTCTCTCACAGGCGGCTCCAATTCCTCCTCCTTGAAAGCTACAGGCGGATTCTCCCTTCTAAACCTTATAGGCGACCGGCTCCCTCTCCAGTAAACATGAACATTATATATATACCTAGGTTTTAATTAAACCAATGGATCCGACTCAGGTTTTAATAAAAAACCCAAAGAAAAACGGGCCTAGATCCTAGGATCCGAACCAAAATGCAGCAATCCGCCACCTTAGTTCGGGATCGGGAGCCATAACCTGCACGAAGCACTCCCTCATCTGCACTAGACAACACTGTACGTAACACGTTTTACATGAAATACCAGTCTGCACGAAACACCACCTGAAGTACCTGTGACGTCAACCAACCTGCTCCAATAGACTCATCCTTGCTCTGGCTCAACCGCTGAATGTCGACGCAACTGGATTGCTGAATCTGACTCGTCTAGTCAGACTAACAGAAGGGCGATCCCCTGCACCACCTCGACCCTCAACTCTGTCGGTCGAAGAAATCATGAGCACACCAACTCACATCGTGGTCCCCATCAGCCGGTAAAGACTATCACACTGCATAGCTCGCATGAGCACAGCGCGTCCTCGCGTCATCGTCAGAACTTCACCTCTTGCCGCAAAATTGCATCCACTGGAGTCTAGTCTGCCCAGCGATATTAGTTTTCTGCGCATTTTGGGTACCAGGTGTACCCATTCAAGCATACGCACCGCTCCATCATGCATCCTGATGTCCACCGTCCCTATTCCCATGACCTCACATGCTGAACCGTCAACTCCAGTGAACTAAACATCCATGCATCTGAGCAAATATGCTGCGAAGTACCGGAATCTAATATCCAGCTATCTAATTCACATGGACTCGCAGTGATGAGGAGAGACACATCACTATCCTCTGCCGTAGCTACCGCCGCCTTGCCCGCACCCTGGACGTCCCCATAAATCTGCGCACACTGCTGATAATGTCTCCTGATATGGCTACTTTGTCTGCAATGGTAATACGTCACTGTCTTCCTCGATGCGGATATGGACCGTGCACGCCCAGATCCTTTCTCAAACTGCCTTCCTCGTCGTCCTCCTACAACTAAAGTATGCTTACCCTCAGGAGCGGGGTCTAACAGCATTTTACTGGACAGTAACGCAGACGTGATCTGCTCCACATCTACTGTATCCTTCCTATACAACAGAGTGGTCTGCATGCGCTTATACGATTTCATGAACGAGATAAGAAGTAATAAGACTTTGTCTTCTTTCTCCACCTTCACACCAACCACATGCAGTTGGCTTAGAAGTCCATTGAACACATTGAAGTGTTCATGCATGTTACCACCTTCTTGCATCTTTAGGCCATACAATCTCTACTTCAGTAACAATCTCGTGGTCAATGACTTGCTTATGTAGAGTCCCTCCAGCTTCTCTCACAGTGTGATAACAGACTCTACAATACCGATGTTGAACAACACTTTGTCGTCAACGCACATCTTGATAGCGCTAGTGGCACACTCATCCATCTCCGTCCACTCAGAATCCTTCACCGGAGTTGACAAATAATCACGCCCCTACAATACTTGGATCAACCCTTGCTCTACCAACATATCTTTGACCTGAATCTGACGTAGGCGAAAGTTGTCACTACCGTCAAATTTCTCCACCGAATATCTGGCCAACACCGTGTTCTTCACTGCCATAGTTGTCCGCAGTACCTCTAGGCAATCTGATTAATTCACAGATTAGATCTGGGAAGATAGGGAGTAGACCGATGTCGTCACCTACCGTTGACCCAAACCTAAAACTGGAACGTCCAATCAGTCACCTACTCGGATTCTTGGAACCTGCCTCTTACATCACTTGTTGTAGAATCTGGTACACAACAAGCACAACTATAAAATTTGCAGGTAACAAGAACACATAAAAATAAACACATAAATTCTATAATGAACTATTCAGAACCTGTCTCTGATACTACTTGTTTAAGAATCCGATATATAACAGACAACTATAAAATTTGCAGGTAATAAGAACACATAAAAACAAACAAATAAATTCTATAATGAAAATATAAATGCAAATACAAGTAAAAACAAGTGAAAAATGATCGTTCGACGAATACGTCGTCGATGCTCCGGACACGCACGATTTGAGGCGAGAATCTTAGATCTGCACTGCAATCCGCCACGCGGACGCATAAGGTTCACCAAACCTTCAACTTCAAAGTATGATATTCAACCACACCACCACCGGAGAGCAATGCCGCCACCGGAGAACAATGCCACCACCGGAGAGAAACCATCGTCGAAGCTAACTGCACTCACACATGCCGTCGACACCACGTCTCTCGACTCCAAAGTACGTCCATTGCAACGCCGACGACAAACTCTAACAAGCCCAACGACAACTCCCTCTCTCAACGTCGGTGGCTACCTCCTCCAAGACCGGCGACAACACCCAAGGACAGCGACCTCTCCGAGTGCACGGGCAAGAGAGAGAGAGAGAGAAAGGAGAGAGAGGGCCGAGGACTCTCGTACAGGAGGCTCCAATTCGTCCTCCTTGAAAGCTACAGGCGGATTCTCCCTTCTAAACCTCACAGACGATGTTGAAATTTTTTGAAGTGGAAGTGGGAGGCCTGGGCGGTCTAGGAGGTCTGTCCGCGCGGCCTGTGCGGACAGAAGGAGACGAACTGTTAGGTCGACTTGTTGTGGCTGGCGGTCTGTTCCCTGGAGTAGCCGGGCGGATTGGATGGTTATCCGCTCAGTTGCCGTTTTGAGAAGTCTGGCTCTGGAGTCGCCGGCTTTGTGCGGACTGGCCTTGTTATCCGCTAATGTTGTGTTTGCACCAGAGATGTCCGGTGGTGTGGACTTGGTTTGGATTTGGACCAATTCTAGGTTGGCTCTGTCCTGGAGGTTGCGCGGTCTGCACGGGCTGGTTTTCTGTGTTCGCCGAGTTCGGCAGATTGCTTTGTGTGCTTTGGCTGCGGGCTCGGGATATGCGGACTGGAGTTTGTGTCCGCAGGCGCATACGGACTGAAGCTGTCCGCTGGAGTGCGGACTGTTCGGTTTCCGTAGTTTTCGGCTTTGGTGGTGCCATCTTGGAGGTCGGGCTGTCTTGCCTAGTCGCTGCGGTCTGGTTGTGTATCTGCAGCTATGTAGATACACTTGGTATTTGCCGCGAGATAGGGCGGTTATCCTATCAACTAGGGTGGTGATCACACTCCTCTCCGCGCCTATAAATATGACCCCCTATCATATCAATTTACATCAAGTGAACAGTAAGTGAACTCGCGGGAGGTTACTGCGGTTAGGTTTTTCTATCTGCACTGTTTGAAGAGGTTGATCGGTCTGTGTTGTGCGGATAGCGCTTGTGAGCTAGGGACTTGGTTTTGACTTCGATTAGGGTCAATTCGGATTCTGTGGTTTGCAACCAGTAGTTAGCAGCAGGTCGCGGCTTGCGACCAGACGGTCTTCTCTTTTGTAACTTGTTACCCAGTTCAATTAGCTGTCCGGTCTGGCAACTTGTTCAGTTCGGCAGCAGCAGTTCGCGTGATCTAGCGGCTAGGCGACCTCGCGGTCAGACGACTTGCAGTTCAGCGAATAGAGTTCTTTTCAGCTTTGAAATAGCAGGCAGTTTGCACGACTTAGTTGCAGTTTGGCGACTTAGCAGTTCAGCGGTCTCCGTAGCGGTAGCAGCAGAGCCGACAATTACTCTATGAGTTTGCGCGACTTATTTTTGTCCTTGTATTTTTTCTGTTTCCATCGAGTACATCAACAATCATGTCTCGCTATGTATGTCTTGCCTTGTAAAATTTTTTTGATAATACAAGATACTTGCTCTTCTATTTGCATTTGGTTACTTGAGCTCAGATTGGTTGATTGTTCTTGCGCCTGGTGTTCCGTTTTCCGCTTATCACAATTTTTTACATGGTATCAAAGGGATCAGAGGCTGAGCAGTGATCAACCGTCAGTTTGTCTTATTGTTTCTGAGAGTCTAAGTAAACCAAGGTGTTTGCAATGGAAGGTGGATTCACAAGAGGTGTTGGAATTGAGCTTCTTATATCAACTAACTTCAAGAAGTGGAGGTCGTGTATGGAGAGCTATCTTTTGGGCGAGGACCTTTGGGAGGTCGTTTGCAGAGACGAAAGGCAAGAGGTCACTGCTGCTGCAGGTGATGATGCTGTGAGAGTTTGGAGGAAGACAAATGCAACAACAAAGTTTACTCTCAAGCGGGCTATCTCACCGGAACTCTTCGACCACATCATAAGATGTCAGTCTACTGCGGAGATTTGGACTTCCCTCGATGGGTTGTTCAATAGGAATAATGTAACAATGCTACAGTTCCTGGAGAATGAGTTGGCAGGGCCACTCAAGGAGATCTGCCCGTCTCGACGTTCTTCCTGAAGATGAAGAACTTGTGCTCTGAGATTTCAGCGCTGGACCCTGATGAGCCTATTTCTGAGGCGAAGTTGAAGAGGCACATAATCTGCGGTTTGCAAAAGTAATATGTGGCCTTTGTCACTTCTGTTTAAGGCTGGGCCACTCAACCGTCTTTGCTGGAGCTGGAGAACCTGCTGGCTTCGCATGAGAGCTTGGAAAGACAGATGGCTGGAGTCATTATATCTAAAGGAGGCAGTAAGGCGCTCTTCTCAGGGAAGAAGAAGAGGTGGGAGAATAAGAAGACTGATGCTGGTGATGATCCTTCAACTTCTTATCAGCAAGATTCGAGTGATGCTCCTAAGCGTGATTGGAAGAAGAAGGATTGGCTTAAGTGCTATAGGTGCAACCAGCCAGGTCACTTCAGGAAGGACTGCAAGGTCAAGCTACAGCCAGGGCATGTTGCAGACAAAGAGGAGGCTGGTTCTAATGCTGAGGAAGCTGGATAAGGAAATGCGTTCATGACGGGCAAATGTGTCCGTGCATTATCCACCATCGACTACAAAGATGACTGGATAATGAACTCGGGGTGTGGTCATCACCTCACCGGGGATGAGTCAAAGTTCTCATCTCTGCACACGATCTCAGGTAACGAAGCTATTATAACTGTTGATGATACTGTTCACGCAGTCGAGAAAGAGGGTGTCGTTTATTTAGGTAGTGATAATGTTCCACTCACCTTAAGGAGTGTCTATCACGCACTGTACATGAAGAAGAACCTCTTCTCAGTGACCAATGGAGTAGATGCAGACTATCACGTTTTGTTCGGTCCGACAGAAGTGAAGTTTCTCCGTAACGTGCCAGCGATTAAGGCCGACGTTGCTCATGTAGGGAGAAGGGTAAGGGACTTGTTTGTATTGTCAACAAGTTCTTATGTTGATCGGATGAGGCACAACGATAGTACAACTATCTGGCATGAGCGGCTGTGACATGTTGGGATGGCCAAGCTGAAAGCCATGACAGTGAAGAGTCTTGTAAAAGGCTTGCCTAGGTTATCATCCTTCGACGATGGTCATGTCTGCGCGAGGTGTCAATATGGAAAGGCTCATCGCCTTCTGTTTGATAAGTCGCAGACCAGGTGTAAAGCACCATTGGAGTGTATCCATGGTGATCTGATGAGGCCGATCGTAACAGTCAACCTTAGAGACAACAGATACATGTTGGTCCTGATTGATGACTACACGAGGTACACTTAAGTATACTTTATGAAGGAGAAGTCGGACACGTTCTGTTTGTTTGCGGAGTTCAAGGAGCTAGTGGAGGGCCGACTTGGCCTGCGAGTCAAGAAGTTAAGAACAAACAACGAAGGTGAGTTCGTTTCAACTAAGTTATCTAACTTCTGCAGGAAGCCCGACATCCAAAAGGAGCTCACTTGTGCTCATTCTCCACAACAAAATTGAGTAGCAGAGCGGAAGATTCGTCATCAAACGGAAACCTGCAAGTATTGGCTTCATGCTAAAGGCATTTCAAGGTCCTTCTGGGCAGAAGGGATGACCTGTGCAACATATGTTATCAATCGTATGTCTCTGAGTCCGATCAATATGAAGTCTCCTCATGAGATGATGTTAAAGGAGACGCCTGGAGTTGGACATCTTCAGATGTTTGGATCTACCTGCTACGTACACATCCCGGATGCTCTCAGGACAAAGCTGGATGCAAATGCAAGAAAACTTGTCTTTGTGGGCTATGATGAGCGGAAGAAGGGGTGGAAGTGTATGAATCCAGTGACAAAAAAGTTGATGGTTTCGAGAGACGTGGTCTTCGACGAGCTGGCGTCATATGGAGGTGGATCCTTTATGGAGCTGCAGGAGAGCAGGTCGAATGGTGGGCATGAGGAGGATGCTAAAGATCTTCTGGTAGAGCTGCATATGTCACCAGGAGCTCCAGGTGTTTCTAGCTCCGGGGCAGAGGCTTCTGGTTTAGGAAGCAGGGGGAGCGATGCTCCAAGTTTGCCCGGGAACAGAGCTGATTCAGAAAAAGCAGCGGAGATGGTTATCAAGGGTCAGACTCTTCGGAGATCGAAGATGACCATCAAACCACCGACTCGTTATAGCGAAGGAAACACTGTGAGATTGATCTCTTGTTTCTTTGCAGGCCCTCTGAACGAGCGAGAGCCTTCTAGTTTTGAAGATGCTATTGGAGTCAAGGAGTAAGAAGACGCCATGGATGAGGAGATGACTGCCCTCAGGAAGAATGAGATATGAGACCTTGTGCCCAAGGTCGATGGCGTTACTCATGTGACATACAAGTGAGTCTATAAGCTGAAGAAGAAGGCAGAATGGGAGCATCGAGCGGTACAAGACTCGTCTTGTAGCTCAAGATTTTTCTTAGCAGTACGGAGAAGACTACGAAGAAATGTTTAGTCATGTTGCGAAGATGACTTCAGTTCGGGTGGTGATGGCCTTGGCGGCTTGCCAAAGTTGGAATGTGGCAGCTAGAAGTAAAGAATGCTTTTCTTTATGGGGAGATTGATAAAGACATCTTCATGGTTCAGCCACAAGGATATGTGTCTGAAGATCATCCAGGATGCGTCTGCAAGCTTCGGAAGGCTCTTTATGGTTTGAAGCAGGCTCCACGAGCTTGGTATGAGAAGATCGCAGAATACCTCCAATTCTGCGGTTATTTTGCCTCAGATTCAGATTCGAGCATGTTCATCAAGAAGAGGGGGAGCTTCATGTCTTGGTGCTGCTATACGTGGACGACATGATCGTCATAGGTAACTTTGAGGAAGAGGTGGCTAGGCTCAGAGCAGAGCTAGCCATTCGGTTTGAGATGAATGACTTGGGTGAGCTCCACCACTTCCTTGGACTCGAGGTAGAGAGGAAAGAGAGCGACATACTTGTTTCCCAAAGGAGCTATGCATATCAGATCGTTCAGCGATTCGGCATGCGAGAAGGAAAGAGTTGCTCTACTCCACTTGATGTTGGCATCAAGCTTCGACGAGACGAGGGGATGATACTTCTAGATCCTCTAGTGTTCCGTACTCTGGTGGGGAGCCTTATTTACTTGACAATTACGAGGCCAGACATTGCATATGTTGTAGGTCGAGTAAGTCGGTATATGGCGGAACCTCGGAAGCCTTATCTAATGGCGGTAAGGAGCATTCTGAAGTGCATGAAGTCCACTTCTGATATGGGTCTCCTTTATGGGAGAGACATGAGCTTCAACCTGCACGGCTATACAGATGCTGATTATGAGGGAGATTCAGACGATCATAAATCAACTTCCGGTTACGACTTCACATGTGGATCAACATGTATTTCTTAGTGCAACAAGAAGCAGGATTTGGTGTCTGTCTCTATTATGGAAGCGGAGTACAAAGCTTCGGCCTTAACAGCTCGGGAAGATATTTGGCTCATGAGGCTTGTAGATGACGTCCATGAAGAAGTGCATGACCCTATTTTGCTATGCGGTGACAATAAGAGTGCCCTAAAACTGGTTAATAATCCAGTTTGTCACGCGCGGACCAAGCATATTGAGATTGAGCGTCATTTCATTCAGGAGAAGGTTTTGGAGGGGTCTCTTGTGGTTGGACATGTGCGGAGCAAGGAGAACATCACAAACATCTTCACGAAGCCACCGTCGAAGGGGCCGTTTATTTGGCTACGAGGATTGTTAGGGTTGGTTTCCACTTCCCACCTCAAGGGGGAGTGTTGAAATTTTTTGAAGTGGAAGTGGGCGGCCTGAGCGGCCTAGGCAGTCTGTCCGCGCGGCCGACAGAGGGCGGCGATCTGTTAGGTCGGCTTGTTGTGGCTGACGGTTTGTTCCCTGGAGTAGCCAGATAGATAGGATGGTTATCCGCTTAGTTACCGGTTTGAGCGGTCTGGCTCTGGAGTTCGCCGGCTTTGTGCGGACTGGCCTTGTTCGCACCAGGGATGTCCGGTGGTGAGGACTTGGTTTGGATTTAGACCAAGTCCAGGTTGGCTCAGTCTGGGAGGTCGTGCGGTCTGCGCGGGCTGGTTTTCTGTGTCCGCCGAGTTCGGCAGATTGCTTTGTGTGCTTTGGCTGCGGGCTCAGGAAATGCGGACTGGAGTTTGTGTCCGCAGGCGCGCGCGGACTGAAGCTGTCCGCTGGAGTGCGGACTGTTCGGTTTCCGTAGTCTTCGGCATTGGTGGTGCCATCTTGGAGGTCTGACTGTCTTGCCTAGTCGTTGCGGTCTGGTTGTGTATCCGCGGCTATGCGGATACACTTGGCGTTCGCCGCGGGATAGGGCGGTGATCACACTTCTCTCTGTGTCTATAAATAGGACCCCTATCACATCAATTTACACCGAGTGAACAGTAAGTGAACTCGCGAGAGGTTGCTGCGGTTGAGTTTTTCTATCCGCGCGGTTTGACGAGGTTGATCGGTTTATGCTGTGCAGGTTGTGCGGATAGCACTGAGGAGCCAGGGGTTTGGTTCTAACTTCGGTCAGGGTCAGTGCGGAATCTGCGGTTTCCAACCAGCGGTTAGCAGCAGGTCGCGACTTGCGATCAGGCCGTCTTCTCTTATGCAACTTGTTTCCCAGTTCAATAAGATGTCCGGTCTGGCAGCTTGTTTAGTTCAGCAGCAGTAGTTCGTGTGATCTAGCGGCTAGGCGACCTCGCGGTCAGTGGCTTGCAATTCAGCGGATATAGTTCTTTTCAGCTTTGGAATAACAGGCAGTCCGCGCAGCTTGATTGCGGTTTGGCGACTTAGCAGTTCAGCGGACTCCGTAGCGGTTAGCAGCAGAGCTGACGGTTACTCTTTGAGTCCGGGCGGTTTGTTTTCTGCCTTGCATTTTGTCTTCTTCCATCGAGTACATCAGCAATCATGTCTCGTCATGTATGTCTTGCCTTGTAAAATTTTTTTTGATAATACAAGATAGTTGCTCTTCTGCTTGCATTTGGTTACTTGAGCTCAGATTGACTGAGTGTTCCTGTGCCTGGTGTCCCATTTTAAGCTTATCACAAATTTTTACGGGCGGTCGACTCCCTATCTGGTGAACAAAAACATTATATATATATATACGAGTGACAGGCACGGGCCTCCGGCCCGATGGCCACGCACCACAGTACCCGGCCGACGAAGGCAGGCTTCGCCTGACCCCCGGCGGGCTTCGCCCGCCCTGGGGACGGCGGGCGAAGCCCGCCCTATAACAAAACATTAAAAAGCAGGCGAGCCTGCTATTTATAATAAAACATATAATATTTAATATATAATAAATTTTTTTTTATAAATATTAAAACAGGAGTCAGCCCGCGAAAAAATGCAAGTCAGCCAAGCCCGTGTATATAAATTTTTTTTTATAAATATTAAAACAGGAGTCAGCCCGCGAAAAAATGCAAGCCAGCCAAGCCCGTGAAATCAAGCCCACAACACAGTAATTCGGCAAGCCCGTCCGCAAGCCTGCATCCCACATTCCTTCAAAAATCTATTCCTGGCTTTATAATATATACCAAAAAATAAACTTTTAACTGGCGGTGTGGGACTAAAACAGGCGGGTTCACCCGCCTGTTTTAGTCTCACACCGTCAGTTAAAAGTTTATTTTTTGGTATATATTGCATATCCCGGAAATGATGTTTGAAGCAATGTTGGCTGCAGGCTTGCGGTCGGGCTTGCGAAATTACTGTTTGGCGGGCTTGCTGGCTTGCATTCTGCGGGCTGGGCCGACTGGCCGGTGAATTTTGCTAACCCAATTTTGTACCTATTTCACATAGGTCGGGCTTGCGAAATTACTGTTTGGCGGGCTTGCTGACTTGCTGGCTTGCGTATCCCGGAAATGATGTTTAAAGCAATGTTGGCTGCAGGCTTGCGGTCGGGCTTGCGAAATTACTGTTTGGCGGGCTTGCTGGCTTGCATTCTGCGAGCTGGGCCGACTGGCCGGTGAATTTTGCTAATCCAATTTTGTACCTATTTCACATAGGTCGGGCTTGCGAAATTACTGTTTGGCGGGCTTGCTGGCTTGCATTCTGCAGGCTGGGCTGACTGGCCGGTGAATTTTGCTAACCCAATTTTGTACCTATTTCACATAGGTTTAGAACCATCCTAGAGTAGGTTTAGGAGGCCTATAAAAAACATTTGGAGAGAGGGTTAGTTTGATCCAACGGTTCACGATCAAAACACTGAAATCCGACGGCCACCTAATTTCCCTCTAATTTCGAACTCATGCTATCTACAGACCACAGTATTTCTATTATAGTGATAAAGATATATATATATATATGTTTTAATTAAATCAATGGATCCGGCTCAGTTTTAATAAAAAAATCAAAGAAAACAGGCTCGGACCTAGGATCGGAACCAAAATACAGCGGCTTTTCGGTAAAAATAGAGTTTGATCGACGTTCCTTTTCAAACTTTTACGCAGGTAGGTGTCAGGTTGATTATGGCTGTGCAATTTGAAATTGTATTGATTATTGCTGTGCAATTTGAATAGCAAGATATATATATATATATATATATATATATATATATATATATATATATATATATATATATATATATATATATATATATGCACACGCAGCATCTTCTATACGCCCGCATAGAAAATGCGATTCCGTACGCCCGCATATTAACAATTCCGTATATTATATATATATATATATATATATATATATATATATATATATATATATATATATATATATATATATATATATATATATATATATATATATATATACACACGAGCATCTTCGCACGGGCTACGCCCGTGCTCGATGCTCTCGGGCGGCCTTTGGCCGCATCTAGGCGGACTTCGCCCGCCTCCGCACGGGACGGGCTACGCCCGTGCTCGATGCTCTCGGGCGGTCTTCGGCCGCATCTAGGCGGGCTTCACCCGCCTCCGCACGGGCTTTGCTCGTGATCGATGCGTCGTTGCGGGCTGCGCACGCATCAAGGCAGGCAACGCCCACAATATATACATATGAGTACGCAAAATGACCGTACAAAAATATAAATCGTTATTACAATTTTTATTTTATACAAATTTTTATTTTTTGACGTTAAAAATTTAATTTCTCACTCTATTTCTCTTCTTATTTTCTTTCTTTCTCTCTCCCTCTCTCTTATCCCCTCTCTCCGCCCCCTTTCTCATCTTACTTCCGCCATCTCTCTCCTATTCTCTCTCCCTCTCTCTTAACCCTCATAATTACTCACTATCCCCTCTCTCTTCTCTCTCTTTCCCTCTCTCCTACTCACATCTAACGATTCCCACCCCCTCCCTTCCACTTCCGCTTGCTTGTCACCCCCCTCTCCCCCATTAAGGCTCTGTTTGGTTGGGCTGTTGCTGATGGAAAGCTGCTGATGAACTGTTGCTGATGGAATAAGTGCTGATTCTGGAAAACAGAGTTTTGTTAAAAAACTGTTTGGGTGAAACAGAGTTTACAAAACGGAGTTTTCAAAAAGTTGTTTGGATTCAAAACGGAGTTTTTAGAAGAAAAAAAAAATCAAATATGAAAGTGGCAATAGATAAATTAGCTACGTACCCGGGATTTTTTACATCAAATTAAGGTTCATAACACCAAATTAAGATTCATTCATAACACCAAATTAATGTTCATTGACACAATATTTTACACTCTACGTTCTTGCTTCATACAGTTGATTCGCAATAATATTACGTAAGGCAATCATCTCCTCTACACCACCTGCAGTGTCAGTACATGTCTCTTGTTGACCTTGTGATGACATCCCATCATCTTGAACCCTTTGTTCAGACTCACTGAAATCAATGTTCACACGCGATGGATGCCGACGAATGAAATTATGTAAACACATAGTGACGATCACAATAGGCCTTCCCCACCCGCTGCCCTTCAACACATCATAATACGCCTTCCCCTTCTCCACCAAATGGGCGATGTTAGCCCCCGCGCTGTCCCCTGCCCAATTAATCCGTGAGTGTGAAGATCGGATATACTCAGATTCAATATATATATATATATATATATATATATATATATATATATATATATATATATATATATATATATATATATATATGATGAATTAAAAGCCATTGAAGAGAAATCTAGCTGTTGAGGTAGGGGTGATAGGTGGTGGAAAAAGCGGATTCGATGCAGAAGGCGCCGCCGTGGAAATAGACGAGCAGAGGGATCTTCGACGGTGGCGGAGATGAAGTTGGGGGAAGATACAGGCGGGCGGATACTGGAGTGGCGGGATCGATGACGAAATCTTTGGAGGCGACGCCGGTGGTTGGATCGCTGGGGGAGGGGGGAAGGATGGTCGGAACGGTAAAGCGCTCGACTCCGCCGTTTTTGTAGATGCGGAGGAAGGGGGGCAACTCCAAATCAACCTCCTCGTTTGTGGAAGACATGGATGATGCTTGCAGATCTGAAATGGGAAGAAGATGAGAGCGACGTCGTGACTCCCTCCCTCGTGGAGGAACGCGAGGCCGGAGGCGACCCCGCGGAGGACGCGGAGGCGGGTTGACCCGGAGAGCGAGGTTGAGGATTCCTGCTTCTGCGGTTGAACGCAACGAAAAATAGCGGATGAGGAGATAATGTAAACAGCGGATCCGTCCAAACGGATTTTTCAATATAAGCAACGCCAAACACAGCTTTCCCTCAAAACGCCGGTGCGTTTGGGCCGCACAGCAGCCGAACCGCCGAACCAAACGCCACCTAATTCTTCCGCCCGCCCCTCACCCTCTCCCATTTTAAATATATATATTTATATATCCCCTCTCTCTTCCTCTCTCTCCTAGTCACAGCATCTACGGATAGGAGATCTATGAATATGCTCTTTTGCCCATTAAATATCATTAAATATCCGATGGCTATGGCTTGAAGTTGAGATCATCGGACGGCTAATATTCAACCGATTGTATGAGTTTGAAGATATGTATATTTCCTTATATGTAGTAAAGATATATACAAGTGACAGGCACGGGCCTTCGGCCATGGGGGCATTCGGCGGGGGTGCGACAATCGGCGGGATGCGACATTCGGCGGGGTGCGACATTTGCCGGGATGCGACATTCGCCGGTGGTGTCAGATTTGTCGTGGGGATGACATTTGTCGTGGACGGCGACATTTGTCGTTGGGACGACATTTGTCGTGGGCGGCGACATTTGTCGTGGACAGTACCCGCCCATATGGCCTCGCGCGACATTCGCCAGGATGCGACATTCGCCTGTGGTGCCAGATTTGTCGTGGGGATGACATTTGTCGTGGGCGGCGACATTTGTCGTTGGGACGACATTTGTCGTTGGGACGACATTTGTCGTGGGCGGCGACATTTGTCGTGGGCGGCAACATTTGTCGTGGGCGGCGACATTTGTCGTGGGCGGCGACATTTGTCGTGCCCGGCGACATTTGTCGTGGGCGGCGACATTTGTCGTGGGCGACTACATTTGTCGTGGACAGTACCCGCCCATATGACCTCGCGCGACAGTACCCGACCGACGACGACGGGCTTTGCCCGTAACATATACATATGAGTACTCAAAGTGACCGTAAAAAATATAAATCAATAATACAATTTTTATTTTGTAAAACAAATTATATGTTAACTTTAAAACATTTATTTTTCTCTTGTCATTCCTAACTAGAGACAATAGGTTTAGGTTATCTAGTATTTTTCTTTTTTGTATTTTAATATTACAAAGTTGTGTAATTACCTAAAAAGATATTGTCTTTATAATATATTAATATAAATTTTGGTATAATTGTGTAATTATGAATACAACTATAAGATCAATATAGGGACATCAGACAATGTTTCACCAAAGAATAGTTTTTGTATATTAGTAGAGATATACTTCAGAGTTTGGGAGTGGATTAGTTTGTAGGTGTTGTCTTCTAAAACACACTTCAGAGTTGATGTCTGGATTGGTTTCCACAGCCTGCTCTAGGATTGCTTCTCCCATTGAAGTTTTGCAGTGCAATGAAAACCAAAGTGGTGGAGAGAACTGCTGATTCTACCGCTTCTTGCAGACGAGCTCCATCTGCAAGCAGAAATTGACGGAGCGCTTGCTTCTCTCTCAAGCAAGGCATCGACATCAATCGCTAGATGTTCGTCTTCTCTCTCGAGCAATCAAACCGCTGAACTCCTGAACAATCATCTTCTCTCTTGAGCAATCAATTGTGGGACATGAGGGAAAAAAAACCGGAGCGAGAGTGCCGTGCGAAAACTTAGGCCGTTCAACGCCTAAATCGTATGCAAAAATTTTAGGACCGGATCCCGAATCGTCTCGGACCAATTAAAAGCCTCTCTAATCAAATAAGTTCGGTCCCACATGCAAAAGTGCATGCCAGATTTATTTTTTTGCAGACCTGAGATGTTCTTGAGTGTTGTACGTGCCGCCTATTCCGTCATATTTAACTCCGCAATTTGCTCCAGACCGGCGTTGCTTCTTTTGGAGACCGCTCAATTTGAGGCTCTATTTTTGAAACCTCACAAAATCAATTGACGATGGAGAAGGATCTTTTGGAATAGATTTCAAGGCCCCGTTTGGGAGGGATTTTTTCCTTCTTTTCATTTTCTGGAAAACAATATCGTTAATAATATTGTGTTTGTTTTCTCTATCAGTGAAAAACACAGCTCATCCAAAATGAGTTATTTTGTCATTTTAGAAAGTCACACGTCGTTTTTAAAACAAACCTGATATTATGGACGGTGGTGTTTTTCAGAAAACGAAAATGAGTTAAAAAGCCCTCCCACACGGGACATTGATCTCCTTCCATATGTGTAGCCAGCCCCTCCCCTCTTTTGGAATTCCCTAAACTCCAGCATTTGCATTTGTGACAGAAAATCCTATATTTCCCATTTTGATTGGATTTAGTCATCCCCTCCTCTCTACCTTGTTTGGGTTCTTCATGCCTATAAAAGAGGGCTGTCCGGTCTTCCCCTATGAAAAAAAAAATGCAGACATCATGAGTACGAGTTGTGGTCAGCTGGAGGGTTGGCCGATCCCAGGGTTGTGTTGACCTGTTTCTTTCTCTTTGTTCCTGTGGGCGTTTTGGTGGTCAGCGATCGTCTTCTTGGTCGACTTGTTTTCTTCTTATTGCAGCCTCGTCGACGGGCTTCCTGCTCACTGCAGTGTGCTCGTCTCTCAGCGGCCGACTTCTTCTCTTGTCGTCAGATTTCTTTCTCGTCGCAATGTGTTCAGCCGGATCTTGGAGGATTTGAAATTTCATCAATCTCTCGGTTTATTTTTCCCTCCCTTATGACTGTATTGTATGTTTGAGAAAAATAAAATAGAATATTTTGTCTGCAAAGAAGACGTACCTAGTTTTGGGGAACTATTTTATATTTCGTGTTCTTTATTTATGGTGTTTCTTATTATTTCGTGCTTATCGTTATTCGTAACCGCTTTTTTGTCATTAGATTATCTTTTGGAGGATCTAAAAATTAGCTGTCTAGGACCGGTTTTTCATAAACAGTGGTATCAGAGCCAAGCTCGAGCAGCGACTAATTGGACGTTCCGTTTCGAGTTGGTTCAACGGTAGGTGAAGACATCGGTCCGCTCCATATCTTCCCAATCTTGATCAATGAATTTATCAGGTTGTCTCAGTCTAAATGCTTTTTTTTTGAATTGGTCTCTTTGGCTTCTTCTGTACCCAGTACAAAGTTCAAAATTACAAAGTTTGATCGGAAGCATAATTTTGGCCTATGACAGGAAGGTCAAAGCACTACTGATCAATGAAGTTTTAGATTGTGTCTTATTGGGAGAGATCCATAAAGATGTTGAGGTTACCGATCGCATGCGGGAGTATTTGGATCTCAGAGCTCTGTCTACCATTCAGCTTGGTTTACATGATGATATGCAATATGGAGTTCTTTCAGAGATGACTGCCTTTAGTCTTTGGGCAAAGATGGAGAGTATCTATATGACAAAGTCTCTCTCCAATCACATCTACCTCAAGAAGAAGTTGTACAAGTTTAGCATGAAGGAGAGTTCCTCTCTACGTGATCACTTGAATAGTTTCAATAAACAATTATCAAAATGTCTCAGCATAGATATCAAGATGGAGGGAGATGACAAGACAATTATTCTCCTGAACTCTCTTCCAAAGTCATACGGGGGCATGATCACTACTCTCACCCACAACAAGTATGTTTTGGATATGGAAGAGTTCACTGCAGTCTTACTCTCAAATGACATCCGTAAGAAGTCGTCCAACTCAGGTATTGCTGAAAGTTCAGCTTTATTCTCTCGGGATCTGTCTGGTTTAGGTAGAGGATGCAAGTCAAAGTTTAAGAGCATTTCAGATAGCCACTACAACTACTACAAAAAGAAAGGTTGTGAAATCAAATATTGTTGGAAACTTCAGAATAAGGAAAAAGGAAAGACACCTGAATACGAAAAGAAAAGTCTATTGCATCTCTATGCCTTGAGGATATAGATGAGGATATCCTCTAGTATATTTCTTCACCTTTTGTTTTTCCTGTTCTGTGTTTTTTTAGGTTTCCTGCATTTGAATCATTTTGTGTTTTTCCTAGTTATTATTTCTTCATTTGCTCAGGTTTATTTCCCTTCATTTATTTTTAATCATGTTATCTTTATACGTGTATTTCTATAACTCCTATTTTGAGTTATTTTTTCTTGTCAAGAACTTCATTTTTTAATGTAGTTTGGTCACCCTCTATTACCTAAGCTCTTTCATTGTAATTACTCATTCTACATAAGCTTAGAGTGTGTCTAATCAACTTTTTTGATTAGTTCTCATAAGAGTTCATTTTTCATGTTGATGTCAGTTCGTTTGCTTTCATAATTGGTTTGTCTGCATTTATCAATTTCCCTCCCGCGCGCACATCACATGCCAGAAGTCTTGACAAGTTTATTTTGGTATAAGAGATCACCGCTGGAGGTGGAGCAGTTAAAATTTAGCTTCAAGGTGGAGCATTTTTATGAGTCAGCCATGCCAGTCCTATTTGCGCGCTACTCAGAATTGGAGGAGTTTTCTTATGATGCATTTTCGGTCGAAGTTCATTCAATTAATTCCTTTAGTTTTGGATCTTGGTGACCATTGTGGTATCTTGGTGTTATCTCAGTCAGGTGGAACATGTCTTAGAAGAAGCGTCAAGGTGGAGATTATTATACGTGCAATTTGCTTCAGGCCATCACTCTTTTTTTGGAGACCGCTCTATTCGAGGCTCTATTTTTGGAATCCCCTAAAATAAAGTGATGATGGAGGAGGATCTCTTGGAAGAGATTTGATCTCCTTCCATAGGTGTAGTCGCCCCCCTCCCCTCTTTTGGAATTGCCTAAATTCCAACATTTGTATTTGTGCAGAAAAATCCTATTTTCTTATTTTGATTGGATTCAGCCGCCCCCTCATCTCTACCCAGTTTGGGTTAGTCGGTCTTCCCATATGCAGATAAAATTCAGACAGCAGGAATACGAGGATCCCAGACCCAAAAAAACCTAGATTCGGGACCCGGACCCAAAAAGACTTCTCTGGATTGAATTCTTCAGCGTTTCTAGCAAAAAAAACATAGAAAAATTACCAAATTATCCACAAATAGAATAAATATTAATTTAATTGCATCTCATTTAAAATCATTTTTTCTCAATTATGATAAATATTAAGTCAAAATAATGGACTGAAATAACTTGTTTTAAGAAATTATCAGAAGCACAAAAAGAATAAAAAGAGCGGGGGAGAGGGCATATATGTAGTGAACCACCCTAAACACTAAAGTTAAAACCCTAAATCTTAAATTCCAAATCCTAAACTTTAAACTTTAAACTCTAAACCTTAAACTCTAACCCTAAATCATAAACTCAAAACCCTAAATCATAAACCTGAAATCATAAACCATAAACCCTAAAAACCCTAAACCAGCGAGTGGTCAGAAGGGATAATAATAGATGGAGAGGAATCAGAACACAGAGTGTCAAAAAGGAATGAGATATTGGCGTCGAAGCACTAACATAGCATGGTCGCGGAAGATTCTTGAGGGACAAAGATTAGTCTGGAGTACTTCTGTTTTGAGGAGCCTTATGTGAAGAATCCCGGGTAGGGGTGTAGACGAGTTGAACTTGAAAATTTTTTCAAGTTCGAGCTAATCATTTCAAGCTTGAGGAGCTCATTTTTCTTGGCTCGAGCTCGGGTTCATGACCTACTTATCAAGCTCAAGTCGAGCTGCTCACAGAGTTTTTAGCTCATGAGTTTTTTTTTAATGTAAAAATAAAAAGCTCCCGAGCCAGCTCGCGCCTCATGAACAAAAATATGTGTGCTCGAGCTCTAGTAAATCAATTTTCAAACCGGCTCAGCTCAACTTGCACCCCTAATAATATATTTTTTTCTTCTGTCAGTTTGGTCGCGGAGGGGCCCTGAGTATGGTAATTTTTTTGGTGCGCATAATGTTCAGAGATCTATGCGTGTTAAGGTTTTTTTATGCCCTAGATCAATTATTTCAATCTTAAAATTTTTTTGGTTTTAAAAAAATATTAAAAATTAAAGTTCTTATTTTTACGCTCATTTTATGTATCATGTTAGTCATATTCCGACCGTAAAAAATGCATCACGGCCGTAAAAAATGCATTACGGCTGTAAAATGAAATTACTGCTGTATTTTCATTTTACAGTCGTAATGTCATTTCACGGTCATAGTGCATTTTTTTATGGCCGAAATATGAGTAATATGGAACTTAAAAAACATGTAAAATAATAACATTAATATTGTATAATTTTTTAAATTTTTTTTTTTAAATCAAAATAATTGATTTAATGCATTATTAAACCTTTGACGCACAGAAAGTTATGCATGCCATCTGCACCAAAAAAAAAACGACTCCTGAGTATGCCGCGGATGTGGAGTAAATAAGGAAGAAGATTTAAAGTACATTACATTGGAGGGCTAAGAGTGCAACATTAACACGCGAATATAAATTATATTCTCTTATTATATAGTATATAATGACAAATTTATAGACTCTTATAGTCTTATCCATTCATGTTAGAATTTTAAATTATTATTAACATTTGTCCTGTTACTCTTTTGAGAAACCAGTTGATGTTCAGCTCTAGGCTCCGTTTTGCGCAACCGCAACGGCAGTAATAATGAGTGTTATGGTTGTGAATCATCGCTCGTAAACGTCTGATCTTATCTTGGGAACTTTATCCATTTTATGTTCAAACTAGTTTCTTTTCTGGGTTGTCAAGCCAAACATATATTCTATAAATGTAACTCCTTCAAGCAAAAAAGCCCATTCTGAAATCTCATGTCCGGAGGCCATAGCTTTTTGCCGCCCGGAAGAAGTGATGGTGGTGATCAAAAACTAAAAATCCATTGAGATTTGTGAACCCTTTTCGATATTGTCGGTGAGAACCAGAGTCCGGGCTCCGGACGGAATGATTTTCGGCTAAACAGAGCCCTAATCATGGTGGATGAACGGCCATGATGTAATAAAATATATAAATTATTAGTATACTTATATTAAGGACATGTCTGTATCGGGTGGCGCCGGTTATGGATAAATTTTTAGCCTAGCATTCATGGGACATATAATAAATTTTATTTTATGAGATATAATAAATTTTATTATAGAAGATGAAAAATTTAGGCCACTGTTAATGGCAAGATAATTTCCGCTACTCACACTGCTGAACCCTAGATTTTAGGGGGTTTTAAAATTTTAACCGCACTGCCTTCTTTTTTTTTTCATGCACTGCAAACTTTACGAACAGTCGCGAAATCCGTAACCCCGCCTATCCCGCCACACATGTCCCCCGGCAACGCTGCTCGATCTCCTTCTCCGGCAGCCCTTGTTCTCCAACACTTCCATCTATTGTCGCGTGTGTCTTCTCCAGCGAGTGCAGCAACCGCCCCCTTCTTCATCTCTGGCGAATCGATTGTTTCAACTTTGTCTTCTCCGGCTATTTGACTGTTTCAATTGTGTCTTCTCCGGTTGTTTGACTGTTTCGATCAACTTTGCCTTCTCCGTCTGTTTCTTGGTAAAACCTCATTTTCTTCCCCATTTGAGTTCTCATTGATTTCATCTTCATTTTTCCCCCATTTGATGAGTTTTTTTTGTGGGAATTTAAGGTTTATCGTTTGGGAAAATGAAATCCGAAAATTCATTCTTCAGTTGTTGTATTTGTATGATCAATCTCACAATCCCCTACATTTTTCCAAAAATCATTTTTATTAGCTTAAAATTTATTTGTTTTTATTTGTGATTTTAAAGATCCACAAAATACAATCAAAGAACAAGTAGAGGAAGGTTGCAAAATATATTACAACCAAAGAATTATAACCACATAAACTTCAATTGGGATTGTGCAATTTCATGATGTTGAATGAAGGGAGGTACCTTATTTTTTACTTTCAAAATATCTTATTCATAATTAAACATACTTGTTGGTTTATTTAGCAAATCATTTTTCATTTATGTAGGTATAGAAGTTGACCAGAAAGAGCCATAGAGGATTTAAAAATCGATCAAAATTTGGATGATATTTTTGCAATCTGATTTTAGAAAATTATATGTATTTTGATAATGTTATTTTTTTCATTTGGATCCAGTACTATCTCTCTAAATATTTTTTTAAAAATCAAAAATATATCGATGTGCAAGTAGTAATAATGCTTGCGGATAGCCAATTCTCAAAATAGTGATTGCGGATAGCCAAAAATACGAATAATAAAAAATACAGTGCGGATATGATAGCCCAAAATTTAATATAAAAACTTCTCTAAGAAGGGATTAGAGGAATATTAACGTTTTCCTCCAAAAACAATAGAAGGAGCTGTCATGATAAGTATCATTTCACTATCAGTCACGTCAGGTGACTCAGGTTTTTCTACACAGCTGATAAATGTCTAACAAAATTTTAAAGGTGTTTCTCCCACTTAAGATTAAGGTGTTCTCGCCAATCAAATTTTTGGTTTTTGCAAAAATAATATGATTGATCGAAATACTGACAATACTAACAGTACGTGAGAATAATTCTGCCTTAGAATATCTATGATATTTAATCTCGCACCTAAAACTATGAGGGAAATCCTAAGATTTTTTCGTGCACATGAGGTGTATCATGAGTTGGGGACTAGCATCCATGATTATATGCCAATTTATTTTTTGTTATTCTTATGGGCACATTTATTTTGAACAAATACAAATTATTTGTAACACATCAAATTATTATGTGCAAATAAAAATAAAATCTTTCTCAATTCTTTATTAAAATATGAAAATAGTTAGCTTTAATATTATAAAATTTAACGTATAATAAAGTTTTTAATTTATGAAATCCTCTTAGTGTTGTTGCGGCCAATTCAATCATTCTGGTAGACCGAACTAAACTAGGCCACCCTAGCTTGTAGAGCGGTCGAGCGCGCACACAGTCACAGAGTAAGCAGAAGTAAACAAAAAAATTTTAACGTGAAAAATCTTTTCAACTGGGTAAAAAATTACGTGATCAGTATGAGACCAGTTAATTTTCATTACTGGAGGCAGTTTAATTACATAGTATCTTGAGAATTGAGGGTGACATACCGCTCCTCGTTACAGCTTTGAGATGAGAGACGGTATTACGCTTGGTGAGCGGCAGACAGTCTCACATGAAACTTGTACCTCTTTATTTTTTGATAGGGACCAGCGTTCTCGGACGCTGCTTGGTTGACGAACTTCGTGGCGGGATGCGCGGAGATGTGTCGACGGTGACATGAGAAACGTCGCACACGAAGGAGGTTTCGCGAAATGACGAGCAGAACGTCTTCTTCTCAGGAGCATCGTAGACCTAGGCAAATTTTTGGGTGGCCCGACAGGTGAGACACGTAGGAGGATTCCGACATAGCTCCGACCAGAGGAAGGAGAAGATTGGGAGGAGGAAAAGTTAGAAATGAGAGAGGTCTTGACGCCTTTTATAGGCTCTAGGAGGTGGTTATGGTGATTACGCGGCTATCCGCACACTGTAATCACCTAAAATCACTAATTAAAGACCGCATTCAGTATAGTTTTGGGGTATATTATTTTTCATGATTTTAGCTTGTTGAGGTGGATGTAGGAGAGGTCTCGGGCCTTGTCTCTATCCCGGGGGTTGAACCGTCCCTGCCCTTCGTGATAATTCCCCCCACCCTGGAATTCTCTGCCTTGACCTTGAACGGGCCCTTCTTACGGCCTCCAGGCTAGCCGGTTGTTCAGCTCTTGGTGACCCCATCTCTGCGGCTGTCCCTGGAACCCTTGCCATCGGGGCTTTTATCTTTTCCTTTCTGCCTCCTGCTGCATGTTTTCTCCTTACTCCTTTTCCTCATCCGCTCCCAACCTAGCCAATTTTTTGGCGAACACCGCGTTAGACGCCTCCCCTTCGATCTCCTTCGCCTCCCTCTCCATCAACTCCTCGAAGGATAGTGGAGACTCCCGCTTTAGCTCCATACTGAAGAACCCCTGATGAAGCCCGAGTGTGAAGGCTAGCATCAGGGTATACCCTGATACCTATTGGACTAGGAGAGTCTCCTTCTGGAACCTGTCCAGATAATTTCCCAATGACTCCTCTGCCCCTTGCTTGATTGAAAATAGGAACTCTGCTTCCTTTTTCCTCTTATTCGATTTTGAGAACCTCAATAGGAAGCCTCAACGCAGATCCTCAAGTAATAGATCGAATTCGAGGGGAGCTGATGGAACCACTCTCTTGCCTTCTCCTTGAATGTGACCGTGAAAAATCAGCACTTGAAATCGTATAATATCTTCCTGATGGAGACAGCGCCCTCGAACCACTGGACTTGCTGAACGGGATCATCCCTGCCTGTGTAATAAGATATCTCTGACTCCCTGAACCCCACTAAAACTGGGGCCGAGATAACCAACTCACTGAAGGGACTTCCTCCCCCTGCAGGGCGAGTCGGCATATCGCGCATCATCGACTCACCAGCCCTGTCGGTACTCGCCGAGCTGACAAAAAGCTCTCATCCGACGAGATCTCGCTCATTGACCTCGATCGTCGGCTCCTTCCCAAGTCGCTTGACCAGGGCATTTTAGCCTACTGACGAGGGTGCAACCACCGAAATTGATGGCGTCGAGCACTCACCACACACAGCTAGTGCATGTTTTAGGGTCTCAAGGATCTCCCTCTTGAACTCTTCGAACATCCCAACCGTGGCTACTCCTACTGGAAGTGGCAAGTCGCCTAGGTCAACACCTTGTCTTTCACCTCCAACCATGACGCTAAACTCAGGATTTTCTTGTATAGACTACAGTACACGCTCACCGCACCAAAATGTTAGAACTAGAAATCGATCTTAAGAAGAGTTTATTCCCAAGAGGTGTAGTCCACACCTACTTCTCCTGAGCCAGACACTTGACTGGTGGTCAAGAACTAAGGAACAGACCCAGAGCTGCAGCGAGGAGGTTCCGCCACACATCCGGAAGATAAAAAAGAGCTCTCCCTCCCTTACCAATGCTGAGTTGGGCACCTTGGAGGGCATTACAGGGCAAATAAAGCTAACCAGAAGAGGAAGAATCCAAAGAATCAGATCCTCTCCAAAGGTGCCCTTAAGATTCTATTTATAGTTTTCCAAAACTGGCCTGCACATAGCATAATCCCTCCTTTTGGTTATACTATACACAACCAAAGTTGGTTTGCCAACAACGAAACTCCGTTGTTTGGAGGGGTTATTAGCAGGCCAACATGGGCTTTCTGGTAAAAACACTGTTAGGCGAGTGGTTCATGCGGCTGCCACTCGCCTGGGACGATGCGTGTCTGATGAGTCCGACACTCGCTGTCATCCCGGGGTTGAGGGCGAGTGCGGGCCTATTTACCCCACTCGCCTCTCCCTTGTCTTAGTCCTGGGGCGAGTAAGAGCCTATATCCTTACTCACCCCCAAGCTTTGGTCCTAGGGCAAGTGCGGGCATATATGCCCCACTTTCCCCCATGCTAATGGCGACTAGATATTATGCGAGTTGGGAATTCCTTCTCCACTCGCCCAAACCGACTTGCCTGAGCCTAAAACTGCTCTCTTTGCCTTGGTCTTTTTTGAGGGGCCCACTTGACGAATACAGGGTTGTACACATTCCATAATGATAACATTTTATACAAACTCATCGAAGAAAAAACAGCGTGCCAAACAAAGTCCTACTTTGGATACTAAGAGATCAGTCTTTTTTCTTGGAAACTTATTTTTAAGAGTTGTTTTGGTCAAAAAAAAAACTTCTTACATCCCACTTCCCACATTCCGTCTCCTCCTCTATTCATGACCTAACATGATTTTGAGTCCCCCATGGTCACGCCTACCGACTTCTCATTGAGCATGCCAACACCCTCCACCTCCCCTCGATAGCTACTAACTTCTCATATCGGTGGCCGCCTGCCATGTATCACTATTTTTGGAGTTAAGTCCCCAGAGGATTCTAGAAAAAAATGGAGTCTTGCACATAAGATAAGTCATGAATATTTTTGAGAATTCATGTATTTTGTATATACTAGAGATGTATAGAATAATCTAGAATAGTAGGAGTCTAGAATTTTTTGTATATTGGAGAAAAATAACTTTGGGGCCTATAAAATCACTTGTATTCATCTAATTTTTGGACAAACATTATAATTATTTGAGTTTTCTCATTTGTGAGCTATTTATTGAATTGTTTCTCCAGTCTTTCTTCATCATCACCCAAATATTGCTAGGGGATGCTGACTTAGCTAGGCTATGCAGAGTGACAAAGAGGAGCTAATGCCGTATGGGAACTTGAAAAGAGACAAGTCCATGACATGTCGCTCGTTAGCCCGCCGCTCATGCGCCTACACCCAATCTCCCACGTGTTTTGAGAACAATCACGTTTGCCACAATATAGGCCATGACCCATAGTTGTATAAATATTTTGAATCCCAACATCTAAAAATCCATCTCCATTTTCAAGCAGGTTGCTCCTCTCGGAATCCCTTTATAGTCCCCATATTTGAAATTGAGCTTTCAACATTGTCGTTAATGATTCTCGCATTGTTCTTGATTTTTTTAATACAAAGTTTTGCTTCTGATATTTTAAAACGAAGGCTCTATTTGGGATGTGGGCGGCGATGAGAAAAGTTATATTCCCACACCCACCATTATTTTGCAGGCATTTGATTTTCTAGTGATGAGAAAATATTTGTGTGAGAAATATGTTTTGAGGACTTTTTGAAAAGTACTATATGTTAGAATACTAGATTTTGAGAAGGAAAAGTGAAAAGAAACTGTGAGGAGGAAGAAAGATATTAGCAAGCCTTTTTCATTCATATACATACTTAATGATTACATTTGATTTATAGATGCAAGGAAGAGAAAGAACAACATACATGAAGAGAAAACAACATTCAATGAAGAACATTTTCTAGTAACACAACATTAAACAGGAAATATTAAAGAGCTTGCATAGATAAATGTATTGACCGGTTAGTTCATCTGCCAATACCACCGCTTTAGCCGTACGATTCAACCAGGTTTAGCTTGTTCCTCAGTTCTACAAAATGATTCATGTGAAGAAGCTTGGTGAGAATATCGATGAAATGGGATTCACTTGGGCAAAATTCAATTTGCACTTCTCCTTCTTCAACCTTCTCACTGATGAGTGGTGTTTAATATCGATGTGCTTACTCTTGTTATGGAATATGGTGTTATTTCAGAGGGCAAGTCAGATACATTATCACTCAAAATCAGGAATGACTTCTTCTCTTCTTATTCCTTCAACTCTTTAATCATTCTTTGCAGCCATATTTCTTCACAAATTTCTGCGCTTAAGGCCATGCACTTGACCTCAGTTGTTGAAAGCACCACATTGCCCTATTTTCTAGAAGGTAAGGAGACGAGTGTGGTTCAATGGAAGAAGATGTAAGCAAATGCGCTTCTTCTATCATCTATGGATCCACCCCAGCCCGCATTACAATATCCTAGCAGTGAGAAATTTTGATTTATTTGGTAGAGTAACCCCATGTGTTTGGTCCCTTGAACATATCACAGAATGTACTTTGCTCCGTTCATGTGCCCTTCAGACGGGTTGCTTACAAAACTTGATAATATGTTTACAACATATTCCAAGTCTGGTCTGGTGTTGGTTAAATACATGAGTGACCTAATCATACTTCTATAATTTTCTTCATATGTTTTTTTCTCCTTCTTGAAGCTTGTTGAATTTTTCTCCAACAATCAGTGAAGTAATGCATGGATTGCAGTCTTCCATGCTATACTTCTTTAGTAGTTTAATTGTATACCTCTCTTGGGATAAGAAGATTGATCTGTGGGTCTATGTGATCAACATTCAAAGCAAAATTTTTAGCAATCCCAAATCAGTCATTTCATACATTATTTGCAAGCTTCTTTAGAATTCTAATATTAATTTGGAAGAAGACCCAATGACAATCAACTCGCCTACATATAGTCACACAAAGAGCTTGCTTCTATCTGAGTCAATTTTGATGAACAGAGATGGATCTGACTTGCTCAGATGAAAACCTTCTTGCTTCAAGAAACTTGATATGTTGGAGTGTCAAGCCCGTCAGCCATGCTTTAGCCCATAGAGGGCTTTATGCAACCGATATACTTTATTCTCTTCTCCTTTCTTCTTGTATCCCTCTAGCTGCTCAACATATATTTCTTCATTGAGTATTCAATTTAGGAAAGCCGGCTTGACGTTGAGTTGGTGTACACAATAGTTCTCATTTGCTGCAATTGAAAGTAGCAGGTGTATGGTGTCCATGCGTGCTACTGGAGTATAGGTTTCATCAAAGTCTTTACCAATATTTTGGGAGTAACCCTTTGCAATTGGTCTAGCTTTATGCTTTATGATCTCACCTTTTTCATTATTTTTTTAGCATATAAACCCACTTTACTTCAATAATGTCCTTGTTCGCAGGCTTGTGAACAAGGCTCTATTTTCTTTCTATTAAGCTGCTTTCATTATTCATTGCCTTCTTCCTCTCATTGCTTATGACTGCTTCAGGGTAGTTAGCAGGAGTTGAGTGAAAGAGGGCAGGCACAGTCTCATCATAAATATCTTGGATCAGCCGAGTCTTTCGGGGCGGTGATGAGTAAGATACCTCTTCCTCATAAATCAAAGAATCTATTGGTGCCAGATTGATATCCTCCTGAGAAGTATTATGGAAGGAATCATCGGTGAACTCAATCAGGACATGTTTGAAGTCAATAAATAGTTGATGATATGAGCCCCAAATTATAGCTTGCATCTTCATTGAACTATACATCTCTTGATATTATTAACTTCATGGATTCTGGGTCAAACAACCTGTAGGCTTTTCTGTTATTGCTATAGCCTATAAAAACATAGAATGCTTATTTGGTCAAGTTTTTCTCTTTTCTCTTTTTGGAAGTGAGCATAGGCAGTACATCTAAAGGTTATGAAATTTCTCAAGAAGGGCTTATCATTGTTGAGCAGATCATAAGGAGTTGTATCCTTTAGAATTAAAGTTGGGGTTCGATTCAGAAAATGTACAACAGTGAATGTTGTTTCTCAGTTCAATAAGTTGTTTAGTCTGGCATCTTGTTCAGTTCGCCAATAACAGTTCGCTTGATTCTGGCGACTAGACGACCTTGCGGTCAGGCGGCTTGCAGTTCAGCGGATAGAGTTTTTTTCAGCTTTGGAATAACGGGCTATCCGCGTAGCTTGATTACGGTCTTGCGATTAGGCAGCTTTAGCGGACTCCCTAGGTAGCTCGGTAGGGTCGAAGACTTCTCCTTGGGACTGCTCAGCTTATTCTTCACCTTATAATTTTTCTGCTCCCATTGGATACATCAGCCAATCATGTCTCGTCATGTATTCCTTGACCTGTAAAGATTTTTTGATAGTATAAGATTCTTGCTCTTCTATTGATATTTGGTTTACTTGGGCTCAGATAAGTTGAGTGTTCCTGCGTCTGGTTTCCCGTTTTCCGCGAATCACGAATTTTTACTTGGTATTAGAGGGAATAGAGGATGAGCAGTGATCAACCGTCAGATTGCTTTATTTCTTCTGGGAGTCTAAGTATTCCAAGTTTAGTGCAATGGAAGGTGGAATGATAAGAGGTCTTGGAATTGAGCTCCTTACATCGACTAACTTTAAGAAGTGGAAGTCATGTATAGAAAAATTTCTTTTAGGCAACGATTTGTGGGAGGTCGTCTGCGGAGAGGACATGCAAGAGGTGGTTGCTGCTGGTGGCAATGTTGATGCTGTGAGAGCTTGGAGGAAGACAAACGTGAAATCGGAGTTTGTTCTTAGGCGGGCTATCTCATCTGAACTCTTTGACCACATCATCGGATGTCGATCTACTGCAGAGATTTGGACTTCCCTCAATGAGTTGTTCAATAGGAAGAATGTAGCAAGACTACAATTCCTGAAAAATGAGTTGGCAAGAGTAACTCAAAGAGATCTGCCCATCTCGACGTTCTTCCTGAAGATGAAGAGCTTATGCGCTGAGATTTCAGCGTTGGGCCCTGATGAGCCTATTTCGGAGGCAAAGCTAAAGAGACAAATAATCCGCAGTTTGTGGAAGGAGTACGTGGTATTTGTCACTTCTGTTCAAGGCTTGGTCACTCAGCCGTCTCTGTTGGAGCTGGAGAACCTGTTGGCTTCGCAGGAGAGCCTAGCTAAACAGATGGCTGGAGTCACTATCTCTAGAGGAGGTAGTGATGCGCTTTTCTTAGGGAAAAAGAAGAGATGGGAGAATAATAAGAAGCTTGTTGCTGATGATGGACCTTCGAATTCATATCAGCAAGAGAGGAGTTATGCTCCTAAGAGTGATTGGAAGAAGAAGGAAGGGCTAAGGTGTTTCAGATGTGACAAGCTGGGACACTTCAAGAAGGACTGCTAGGTCAAGCTATAGCCGGGGAATGTTGCAGATAAAGAGGAAGCTGGTTCCAGTGCTGAGGAAGTCGGATGGGGGAATGCATTCATGACGGACACGTGTGTCTGTGCATTATCCACCATCGACTATAAAGATGATTAGATAGTGGACTCATGGTGTGGTCATCACCTCACTGGGGATGAGTCAAAGTTCTCCTCTCCGCACATGTTCTTAGGTAACAAAGCTATCACATTAATGTTGATAATACTATTCATGCAGTCAAGAAGGAGAGTATCATTTCTTTAGGTAGTGATAATGGTCCACTCATCTTGAGGAGTGTCTATCACATACCGGGCATGAAGAAGAACCTCTTCTCAGTGATCAACACAGTAGATGCAGACTATCACATTCTGTTCGGTCCGATACAAGTGAAGTTTCTCTTCAACATGTCAACGGTTAAGGCTGATGTTGCTCATGTAGGGAGAAGGGTAAGAGACTTGTTTGTATTGTCAACAAGTTCCTATGTTAATCGGATGAGGGCCAACGATAGTGCAGCTATTTGGTATGAGCTCCTGGGACACGTTTGGATGGACAAGCTGAAAGCTATGACAGTGAAGAGCCATGTGAAAGGCTTGCCTAGGTTATTATCCTTCGGCGATGGTCATGTCTGTATGGGGTGTTAATATGGAAAGGCTCATCACCTTCCATTTGACAAGTCGCATATTACGTGTAAAGCACCATTGGAGTGTATACATGGTGATCTGATGGGGCCAACCGTCACAGCCAGTCTTGGAGGCAGCATATATATTGGTTTTGATTGATGACTATACAAGGTACAATTGGGTGTACTTTTTGAAGGAGAAGTCGGACGTGTTCTATTTGTTTGTGGAGTTCAAGGAGCTAGTTGAGGGCCGGCTTGGCATGCGGGTCAAGAAGTTTAGAACAGATAATAGATTTTAGTTTGTTTCTACTAAGTTCTCTAACTTATGCAGACAACACATCGTCTAAAAGGAGTTCACTTGTGCTCATACTCCACAATAAAATTGAGTAGCAGAGCGGAAGATCCGTCATTTTACGGAGACCTGCAAGTGTTGGTTTCATGCCAATGGTATTCCAAGGTCCTTCTGGGAAGAAGGGATGGCCTGTGCAACTTATGTAATCAATCAGATGTGTCTGAGTTCGATCAACATGAAATCTCCTCATGCGATGATATTTAAGGAGAAGCTTGGAGTTGGACACCTTTGGGTGTTTGGATCTACCTACTATGCACATGTTCCAGATGCTCTCAGGACAAAGCTAGATGCGAAGGAAAGGAAGCTTGTTTTTGTGGGCTATGATGAGCGGAAGAAGGGATGAAAGTGTGTGGATCCAGTGACGAAGAAGTTCATTATTTCGAGAGACATAGTCTTCGACGAGTTGACGTCATATGGAGGTAGCTCCTTGGTGGAGCTGCAAGAGAGTAGGTCAGATGATGGGCAGGAGGAGGATGCTAAGGATCTTCTGGTGGAGTTGCATGTATCACCAAGAGCTCCAGCTATTTCTAGCTCCGGGGCGGAGGCTTCTGGCTCTGGAAGCAGGGGGAGCGATGCTCCAAGTTTGCTCGGGAACGGAGCTGATTCAAAAGAGGCAGCGGAGGTGGTCAGCAAGGGTCAGAATCTTTAGAGATCGAAGAGGACCATCCGACCACTGGCTCGTTATATCGAAGGAAATGCGGTGAGCTTGGTCTCTTGTTTCTTCACAGGCCCTCTGGATGAGCAAGAGCCTTCTAGCTTTGAAGATGACACTAGAGTCAAGGAGTGGGAAAATGCTATGGATGAGGAGATGAATGCCCGCAGGAAGAATGAGACCTGGGACCTTGTGACCAAGGTTGATGGTGTTACTCCTGTGACATGCAAGTGAGTGTATAAGCTGGAGAAAAAGGTAGATGAGAGTATCAAACGGTACAAGGCTCACCTTGTAGATCAAGGATTTTCTCAGTAGTACGGATAAGACTATGAAGAGACGTTTAGTCTTGTGGCAAAAATGACTTCAGTTCGGGTGATGATGGCCTTGACGGCTTGCCAATGCTGAAAGATGAGGTAGCTGAACGTAAAGAACACTTTTCTTTACGGGGAAATTGATAAAGACATTTTCATAGTTCAGTTTCCTGGATATGTGTCTAAAGATCATCAAGGATACTTCTGCAAGCTCAGGAAGACCCTTTACGGTCTAAAGTAGGCTCCACGGGCATGGTATGGGAAGATCACATAATAGCTCCAATTCTGTGGTTATTTTGCCTCTAATTAGGATTCAAGCGTATTTATTAAGAAGAGGGGGAGCTTCATATCTTGGCGCTGCTGTACGTGGAAGACATGATCATCACAGGAAACTCCGAGGAGGAGGTGGCTAGGCTCAAGGCAAAGCTATCCATTTGATTCGAGATGAAGGACTTGGGTGAGCTCCATCACTTCCTTGTAGTCGAGGTGGAGAGGAAAGAGAGCGCCATACTCATTTCTCAAAGGGGCTATGTAGATCGGATCGTTCAGCGGTTCGGCATGCGGGAAGGGAAGAGTAGCTCCACTCCACTTGAAGTTGGCATCAAGCTTCGACGAGATGAGTGAAGGATACTTCCAGATACTTTAGTTTTCTGTGCTTTGGTTGTAAGACCCTCCCCCCCCCTTTTTGGGTCTTATGCCCATAACTGACGCTTTGTGGTGACACCAACTCCCGAGGAGGTCATCGCCACAAATCGCCGATTCTGCCGAAAAGTACTCGACTATATACCACAGAAGAAAAGAAATAAACATATATAGATATGAATCCAGTCCACAATCATATTGCAACATATGTATATAAAGTCCATACAAAGTGTAAAACTAAATAACAAGTAAAACTGAATCTGATAGGAAGATAAAAGGGCTCATGCCCGGTATATATAATCCTCACTACGTAACGCTCACGGAAGTAAAGCTACTAGTTACTCACTAATCTCATGACTGCTGTTGCTGCTACCACTGCCACACTAGGACTAGGATGGTTCACTCCCTCCTGGATGTGCTGGTTCCCCTGGTTCTGCACCCTGTCTTCCAACTGGTGTTCCTGGTGTTATGGTCATCAGGCTGTTTGAAAGTCTTTGATTTCAATGTAGCTTGCAACCTAGAGGGGGGGGGGGGTGAATAGGTTTATTTAAATCTTGTGACTATCTTTTTGTTTCTTCCTTTAGTACTTAGTGTGTTGGCAGTAATTATCTTTCAAGAACCTGCATAAAGAAAACAACACAGAAATGCACACACATAAATTATAGTGGTTCTCCAGATTATGAGTGCATCCACTCTCCTCCCACATTTCTAACTTTCAGTTAGACAAGACATTTCTCCAAAACTCAGCTCAAAGAGCTTACACCTCAGATACCTTAGGATCTTCCAGTCTCCTACAAGACTTACAACTCAGGCATAAGTGCCCTACAACTCAGTGATCAGCAGATCACCTACCTCAGGCCAAAGACCCAACAACTCAGGCTGGGAGGACAGCCCTACCTCAGATCCACTAAGGATCCTACCTCAGAGAGAATGACTTTTATACCTCAGGTTGTTAAGCCCTACCTCAGATCCAAATGATCCTACAGCTCAGGCACAAGTGCCCTAAAACTTAGTGAGAATGACTCACCTACCTCAGGCTGTTAAGGCCTACCTCAGATTCACAAATGAATCCTATAATTCAGGCCAAAGCCCTACTCTCAGATTCTCTGCAGAATCCTACCTCAGATCCAAACTGGATCCTACACTCAGAGGGTAAAACTCTCCTACAGCTCAGGCAAATTTTCCCTACCTCAGGCCAATTGCTCTACAACTCAGAACCATAAGGATCCTATAGGAAGAATAGTGGTTTGATTAATTTGACATAGAGAAATTTCTCTGTGTCAACAACTAGGGCTGAGTTATCTCAGATCTATCTTACTTCACAGCAATAGGGATAAATTTTTGCGTCTACTGGAAGAAACTCAGAATATAAATTCTGATCTTGCTGAAGAAGAAGAAGAACATCTAGGTCTTGAGTTCTTCAATCAGCTAGTTAATCCCGCAAAAGAATGGCGACTCTTCTTTCTTTCTTTATCAGAAGTCTTTCTGATTTTGTTGTAGCAGATGAAGATGCAACAGCTCACTGAACTTTTTATTCTTGCTGGAAGACTTCAAGCTTTTTCTCGGCAGCACTAGCGAGAGAGATGAAGTCCAGCCTCTTTTTCTCTTGTTGAGTAAAACCCTAAACGTTGTCTTCTTCCTTTTCAAGCTGTCCCTTTTATCTTCCGCCGATTAACGGCTCCAGGAAGCAGTGGGGAACACCTACAGTTGACTTCTGCAACTTGCTTTAACGTAAGGAGACGTACAGTAGATCTCTGACGCTTGTTGTTGTATTCTGTAGCTTTCCCGCGAGTAATTTGAACCTTGTTGACTTTTGTTGATGTCAATATCTATGGACTTAGCCAAAATCAAGCATCTTAGTATAGGCATTGAGTGAGTAAGTTTCACTCAACGCAAAAACACTTAGAAATTTTTTTTCTGCCTCTTGGCATTGAGTGAGTAAGCTTCACTCAATGCTATATCACTTAGAAATGATTCTAGTTGTCTCGACACTACAGTCTGCTGAGTGTCGACATCTTTAAGTCTACACTCAGTTCTTTATTTTGTAGAGACAGTTGTATTATCTCAACACTACTGTCTGAATTATCTCGACACTTCTGTCTGAGTTGTCTTGACACTTCTCTTGAATTGTCTCGACACTTTTGTCTGAGTTGTCTCGACACTTCTCCTGAATTGTCTTAACACTTCTCATGAATTATCTTGACTCTTCTCCATTACTTGGAATACCCATCCTATCAATGTTTCAAGGACAAACCTGCATGCATGAACTTAAGCACACATCAAATATAACTTTGTGTATGTCATTGATAAGATTTACTTCTTCAAATTTAGGACATTGTGGGCAATGGACCCAAAACTATTACTTTAAACTAAGTCTTGGTCCCCCCCCTGCGGTACCTAGGCACCGTGCAGGGGAGGATGAAAGGAAAGGGACTGAAAGTGGAGAGTAAGCAAAAGAAGGAGACAGTGACCCTAACTGTCATATATTAAAAGTATATAATACAGTAATGTCAGGTATATGAAGAGCAAGTAAAAGCTGCAGTAAAATAGAAATAACAATTAAAGTAAAAGTAGAGCAGCTAACTATCATCACAGAGAAAGTAACCTTAGCTTATAAGAATACTCATACAGACTTATAAGTTAAGGGGATCGTTTTGCAAGACCTAACGTATAAAAGATCCCATACTAATTTATACGTTAGGGGTAGAGGTTTTATGCAAGTTATGTTTGACATGGAATGTTATGCACACTAAATGATGAATTGCATACATGTGCAACACACCCACCCAACTTTATGCGCACAGACCTTTAGTTCCCCAATTTGGAGTTAGCTAAACTCTAAGGTACCTCTCGTAGTGGAAAACAGAGGCAGTGGGTTGGGCCTCCCCACTCTTAGGTCGGTATTCACGCTACCCAGTCTAGACCAAGTGTACTACTCGGTATACCCACAGTCAGGTGCTATAAAGTCTCTTGTACTAGTGCTGACAAAACCACAAGTCTTTTATGGGCTAAGTGAACACTTACATTTTGTAACGCCTCCATCCGTCACATGGAATATAGTAGAGGGTCCGGCCGGGGACCCACGCCATATTTCACAGACAGACAATAGAATCACGTGTGAATATTAAAATACTTTCTACTTGCATCTTAACTCAGAGCATTCTAGCGAAAGTTTAAAGCTTATAAGAACTCATTCAACGAATGTCCGCTAAATATATAAATAACCATTTATATATAACACCAGGAATGTATACAAACACAAACGCTCACGACCTTAAGTCCTTACATGTTTCTCTTTACAAGAGGTGGTTTCATACATCGGCACGCAGTCCGGCCACACATGAAATCCAATTCTTCGCACGGACTTCAAGGGCCTGCAACCAGCAGTAACAAGGGCTTCAACCCGCTCAATCCAGTTCAGCCTGCAACACCTGCATATGGACATCCACCCCAAGGGTGATAAAAAAACAACGGTCAGTATTCAGCTGACCAATTATAACGACCCTACCCCTTAACTGGGGCAGTGGTTCCTTCCATGCATGCATTGCAATTACAATATATATATCACAACAAGTGTACTCAGGCACAACAACATCACAAACGCCGTCCTTCGTGCCAGATGATCCGTGCACTCAGGGCACGCTTACGGTGTACCGAATCATTCCAGGTCCTACCACTGATCAGAGGTTATTAGCTTGTTGGTCGGGCACTAGTCTACTATAATATGCATGTTGGAGACATCCTCGCACATCCCACTCAGAGGCGTTTACCTCACGATAACCATGAGCACTCTAGTAACAAGCCGGGAAGGCCCGCAACCCACCATTTGCATTGGTATCAACCAGCCGGGAAGGCCCGTAGCCCCCCATTTGCACTGCTATCATCCAGCCGGGAAGGCCTGCAGCCCCCCATTTGCACACTACTTTCCGGTTCAGACCACAACTCACGCAGAGTGTACGACACAAGAAGCTCACAAGCATCCTCACACCCTCCGTAACCTACTCGTTACATACACGGAGTCTTCTCCGGTTCGCAATATAAACATCACCAATCCAGACTAACCGTCTAGATGGGCTCCACACAGCATGCCTATTCCATACTACTTATTTCCGGATCTAGATGCAGACTCAACCAGGGATATAACCTATCAACCCGCTGGAATCGCTTATGCTTTCCACCTCTTTGTGGAGGATTCCATGCACATTCATAAAGGAGGACTTCACTTGTCCAAGAAGGAGATCATTGCCCTTGACGATCGCTTTGGAGCCATGGACAAACTAGCCGGATGGTAATCACTGCGATGGCTTTGCCTCCACAACACTGAACTCGACTCTCGATTGGGATCGTTGAAGCTCCACCGGCGGCCGGAAATCTTCTCCTTCTTCCTTCCTTGCTCTCCTCTCTCTCTTCTCTTTAGAAAGAGAATGTTCAATATAGAATGAGAGTTTATCTCTCACTCCTCAGCCTTATAATAGCAGGAAGGAACTTGGACCACAGGATCCAAATAGAAGGAAATGAACGGCCACGATTTGCTCTGAAAAGCAGCTTTTTAGGGCTGACACGGCCTGTGACAAGCCCGTGTCACAGGCCTTGTCCCTTAAGCGGCACACAAATGACTCAAACCAGACCAGGACATGGGCTTAGACACGCCCGTGTCAAGCACCTAACACGCCCGTGTCAAGCACCTAACATGCCCGTGTCAACCAGTGCATGCCCGTGTTGAGGGGCGTGTCCCTTAATAGACACAGGACCAACCATCCCGAAAGGGACACAGGTTCCCAACACGTCTGTGTCACCTTTGACACACCTGTGTCACCCAGAACACGTCGGGGATCCTGGGCGTGTTCCTCACCCGACACAGCTCGGCTGCCAAACCGAGCAGGACACGCCTGGGACATGCCCGTGTCCCAGGCCGTGTCGCCTACACAGTGAAGGACATGCCCTGGGACACGCCCGTGTCCCAGGCTGTGTGCCTCACTTTAGACACACTCGAGGCCCACTCGAGTCCTACTCGAAACCCACTCGAGTACATAGAGCTGGACACGCCCTAGTGCACGCCCGTGTCCCAGGCCGTGTCACCCATCCTGAACTCCAAATTGGGATTTGGGGTGTTACAACCCTCCTCTCCTTACAAAAATTTCGTCCCGAAATTTAGCGCAACATATACACCAACACAACCATTCCGTTGCAATATAAACAAAAATGATTCAGGTTTAGAGCTCAGAGGCCGCAGCTTGTTTCGCCCCATGACATCGCACAAACAACAATTTTTTACAAACAGACAAACAACTTTATCTTACAACAACAGTAAAGTACAATCTTTTACTTCATTTCCGCTTGTCTGTGTCTTTCATAATTCGCTTTATGGCCTCCTGCAACTCCAAATTATACACGCAAGGCTGTTGTACTTCACGATTCGAGCTTTGCGATTCCTGCAACTCGAGAGTGTACATGCGAGGATGCGCCCGGGATGTAGATGACTCTGCAACTGCCTTGCCCTTTTCTTCATAGGATGCACCGGTCTTTTTCTCACCCTTTGAAGGGCCACTCCAATAATTTCGGGCGAGATGTCCCTGCTTCCCACAATTATAACATGTACGCGTCTCCACACATCCTTGGCCATATGTTGCTCCCAAAGCAACATCCGAAGAAGTTTGTTCAGCATGCCTGAACTTCTTCTTATTTCGTTTCCTCAATTCCGATTGTCCCGACTACGGAACTTTGAACTCCGTCTTTTCCGCCGCCAAGTTCTTCTTGTCCTGCACCTGTTTCAAATCTTTCTCCAGCACACAGGTTGTATCTACCAACGCTTGGAAGCCTTGGTTCACCGAACTCGGAAGCGCCAACCTCAGCTCATCACGAAGTCCCTCATAGAATCTATTCGTCTTCCGCACTTTTTCCGCAAAAGTAGACCTTGCATAGAGCCCTAGACTGGTAAACTCATGCAGGTAATCATCAACGGTACGCTCACCTTGCACCAGACGTTGGAACTCATTCTCCATTATAATTCACAGCGATATTGGCAAGTACTTTGCCCAAAATAATCTGGAGAATTCGTCCATCGATATCGCTCCTAGGCTTCTGCCTGCCAATTGGTGCAATTCCACTTCATCCCAACAAAGCCTCGCCTCTCCTTCCAACAGAAAAGTGGCTAAAGTACCTTTATGCCCCTCATCAGTCCTGATCGCTGTCAGGATCCTCTTCACTCTTGCGGATCAATCCTCAGCTTGCGTTGGGGAACCCGCCTCATCGAACGTAGGAGGATGAAACTCCATAAACCGCTCCAGTTGCTCATCAGCCGCTTGCTCGTCCATCAAAGCCTCAACACTCTCTTGCCTCGCACTAACCCGAACTTGCTCCACTGCAGGAATTGCTTGCCCAATAGGATGTGCATTAACCATGGCAAATAGCGCTTCCGCAACTAGGCGTATGGTTTCCGCAGAAGGAGAAGGTATGGGCACCTCAGCTGGTGCTGCACTCTCATCTGAACGCTAGGGTTCAGATGTCCTAGCTCCACTCCTTGTCACCTATACATGAACAAGACATCATTAACGTCCATTCCAAAATGGCAAACATGCCTAATATACGCACTCACATTCCTAGTGGACATTCTTAAGTTCAATTATGTGATCCCTACCAAACCCTAACCTCTGATACCACTTTGTAACGCCTCCATCCGTCACATGGAATATAACAGAGGGTCTGACCCGGGCCCCACACCATATTTCACAGACAGGCAGCGGAATCACGTGTGAATATTAAAATACTTTCTACTCGCATCTTAACTCAGAGCATTCTAGTGGAAGTTTAAAGCTTATAATAACTCATTCAACGTGTTGAAACCGAAAAATCGGTCCCTGTGGAGTCCGACCTTTACGGAAGGGGTGATCGCACACTTACTTCTCTACTCACAAGCCCAAGTGACAAGGGAGAAGGACCGGGAACAGACCCAAGGCTTCAGCACGGAGGTCCCACCACACACCCGGAAGATCTTAGAGCGCTTCCCCTCCTTAGCCAAGTGTTGAAGCTAAGGTACCTCAAAAAGCGCTAGAAGACCGGGCACAAGAAAGCGTGCCTTCTGAGGTATCCCTTGGGTCCTATTTATAGGAAAAGATGGTCTGTAAATATCCAAACGTCACTGTTTTCGAGGACTATAGGCAATCCAAAGGGGGTAACATGGTAAAAACACCCCACAACTGAAGGGCGAGCCGGCCCTGAGAAGAGCCCATTGAGCGGGGGCGGCGAGTACGGGCGCGAGAAGGCTCCCCCCTGCGCCGAGGTGAAAAGCGGCGAGTGAGCTCGCCTCTCTCAGTGCCGCGGGAGAGGGCGTTGGATGAGCTCGCCTCTCTCAATGCCACGGTCCGGCTCGCCTCGCCTCAGGCCTGGGAAATTTAGGCCTGAAGCCCCTGCTCGCAGATGACGGTCGCGTTGGCACTCGCCAACCCCTTGGCTCTAGACGAGCACGTACTCGGCCGGCCCCACGATGAATGGCTTCCTCTCGTCGGGCTCAGCTCCACGATCTTCGAGCTCGACCCGATGATTGCTGAGCCCGTACTCGGCATGCTGGGCTCGACATACCCTGCTGAACTCGCCTGGGGCTCGGGGGCGGTCTGGGCCGGCCGGATCGGCTCCTGTTAGCTCACTCGCTGGATACAGGGTTGTACACAATCCCCGCTCTTTGCGAGGTTGGCACAAACTCGAAAAGAAACATCCAACCCACTAGGATCCTGCGAGCGCGACAGGAGCCGAAAGGAATCTCTTGGTAGGACCCACCGGTGGCTATATATTCATGCCCTGCCTGCTCGACTGACCTCTGCCTCTCTCTTTACTTAAGCCCTGCCGAGATGCCACTCCCGAAAGAAGTCATGGAACGACTCGCGAAATCACGCGAGGAGACCGCCCTTCGCGCTACGGCCCTGACGGATCTGAGCGCCCCGGCTCGCCGTTTTGCTGAATTTGGCTCGGCCAAGAGGGCGAGGACCTTTCCTCCCGAGGCCGAGCACATCTTTGCTGACCTAAAGAACACTTTGGCCAATGGCTCCGACTCTTCCAACCGTTCTGCCCTGGCCCCTCATGACAAAGACTTTGTGGATCTTACCGCCGAACAGGACCAAGGCGGCGAGGTCTCCACACCAAGGGTCGAGAATCTACCTGCCAAGGCGCCTGAGCCATCCTCTGACCTGCGCCCGCGAGACTCGCCCCTTGTCACCGAAATCATGGAGCCGGATTCGCGGGGGCTGGTATCGCCAGCTCGCCTTCACCCTCAACAACCCTCTTCCGCTCCCGTGGCTACTGGGGTGGATGCCGAGCACACATCCGCTCCTGCTTCCCCCCGAGATTCTGAAGGTATGTCCCTGACCCCCTCATTTTGCGTCCGATTCTAACTGGCGCTCGCCCCTCCCACTCGCTATCTCGACTTCCCTGTGCAGGCTTCCCTAACCGATCTGGGGCTGATGACTCAGCCGAACAGGCCATCTACTCGCCCCTTCCATCGCCGCGCGCTTTGGAAATCTTCTTGGACTCAGAGGTGGACAGCCCCGAACGGTCGAGGCGGATCCAACTGGTCCTCAAAAAGTTAGTGCGCGAGCTCCAGGAGCTGAAGAAAGACAATTCCAGACTGCAGGAGGAGTGCGCGCGGCTTGCTGGCGAGCCGAGGGTCAGCTCGGTATATGCGGCAACGTCTTCCTCTATACTCTTTGATGAGATTGATGAGAACCTGCGAGCGGTGAACAGGAATCTGGGGCAGCTTAGGCAACTCTTCGCACAGCGGCTGGCGACATCGGGTCGGCGAGACCGGGGTAATTAAGGACGGCTCCCTTGCGAGCCGACCGGTACTCGCCCCCACTGTCTCCTGGTCTATGCACGCGCTTTTTTGTTTTTCTTTGTTCTGGACAATTTGCTTTTTTAATGCTAATAAAGTGTATAAATTTTTATCATGCGAGCGAATCTTTTCTCCTTCGAGCGGTGCGTGCCTTTTCGAATTCCTCAGCTAGGCTCGCCTAGGTCGGCGAGTAGAGAGCGGCGAGACGGGATACGCGAAATAGGGTATGCGAGCCGGGCTGGTCAGTCGGTTTCGCTTCCCCTCCCTTTTTCTATAAATAGGGATCCCCACCTACCCCCGGCTACGCCTTTATTGCCTTCTCATTTCTTCTTTCCCTTGCTCTCCCTACCTACTGCTTGCGTGTTTTCGTTCCCTCAGCGAGTATGGGTAAAGGAAACCCCGACTCCGAGTGCCGCACCAAGTGCGCCCAGAACTTCGCGGACCACTGTTTTTTCGAGGGGAACACCACGGCGAGCGAGCTCGCCAAGTTTGTGGCGAATTATGTCCCTGCCGGCTTTGTGGCCCGCCTCCCGGCGGAGCATGAGGCCATCAACTCCTTCTTTGAGGACGATCTCGCCTTCCCCATCTCGCACTTTGAGGTGGGGTTGCGCCTGCCGCTCTGGCCGGAGGTCCGCCAGGTACTCAAGTACTACGACGTTGTGCCCGCGCAGCTCAACCCCAACGCCATCGCTATGATAGTGGGGTTTGCCTGCTACCTCCGCCGAGAGCGGATCGAGTTCAACCTCACCGTCTTCCGCAAGCTCTTCTCCTACAAATCCAACGCCGACGGGGTCGCCTTCTTCGGCGGTACATCCATAAAGATCCGCGAGGTCGCCAACAAAAATCACAACTGGATGTCGAAGATCGCCTTCATCCGGGGCGACCTCGGCAATATTCCCTTCTCGCCCCAGCAGAAGAGCGAGGAGGTGTACCGGCCGCCGTCCGTGTCTGGCAATGACGCCGAGCTCCACAAGTTCTTTCTGTACAAGGACTTTGAAGTCGCCTTCCTCCGTCGCGGCCTCGAATCCCTGCCGCCTATCCTTCCTGGTGAAGGTTTGCCTCGCCCACCTCCCGCTCGCCACTTGGCCTAACCGATCAGAACCTTATTTTTCGGCTAAGTCTTTTTTGCAGGGGAGCGACTGATCCCGGTGAATCCTCCCTTCGCCGACCTGGGAGTGTTTTCGGACCCGCTTGAGCGGGCCCGGGCCGCGGCTGAGGCGTGCCGGGAAGAGAAGGTCAGAGGCGAGCCCTCCAGTAAGAGGCGGCTGGAGCTTGGGGGGCCGAGCTCGGTTCACCGCCCCCCGGCCCCTAAAAAGGCGAGGGTGGTCTCGCGAGGCCTGCCACAGTAGCCCGTGTTGCCCGTCAGGTTCATGAGCTCGCCGGAGGTTTTCTCCGACGAAGCCCCGGCGAGCCCACTGAAGGAGACATCATCCCCCCGCGGGAAGAAGCGCGGGTCCTCCTCTCCTCCTTCCGTCGAGGAGGTTGCCCCCAGTGGCTCGGGAGCTCCAAAGGACCACCCCCACTTCGGGAAGGGGGGAAGGAGCAAGGATGTGGCTGGCGAGCCGATGCTGCTCTGGGATGAGGGGGCCCACCGCATCTCCGTCTCCACTCGCGCTCCCTCCTGGGGAGCTCGCCGGCCTCCCATGGGCCACGCGTTTTCCCTTGGCTTCGGCCTCTATGGCCGGGAGGGCGCCGATGCCTACAAGAACTTGACTCCTCGGCAGATAGGCCACGAGGGTCTGCAGGCTCATCTGAGGGCCTTCGAACTTCACCATATGATGGTCCGCCGCGGCTTCCAGCTCAGCCAACTCCTGGTAAAAGCCGAGCAGGAGCGCGACCTGGCGGCGGAGAAAGCTGCTGACGCGGAGCGGCGGTTCGGCATTGCCGAGCGCTTACTCGACGAGGCCTCGGGCGGGCTGGTAAGTGCCGACCAACTTTCCTTTTAACTTGGAAAATATTTTACCGAGAATCTGACCTTTTTGCTTTTCAGGATGCCGAGTCCGCCAAGGTGTTGCAAGCCCGTGCCAGCGAGTTGGAGGGTGAGACTGCCCTGCTGCGGCTCCGCCTCGCGGATCAGGAGGCCAGCTCGCGTGAGCAGGAGGCCCTTGCTGCTCGGTCGGCGACCGAGGTGGAGGCGCTAAAGAAGCAGAACCACTGTCTCCAAGGCGAGGTCCGTCGGCTGATGGAAGCCCTCTTCCCCCCAGATAGTGCCGAGCCCCCTTTCCCCTACAAGCGGCCCCGGGTTTTCGGCGAGGGGGAGGTCATGGAGCGGCTGCGAGTCAACTCGATCGAGTCTGCCGAATGCCTCCTAAACGCCATAAAAGGATTGGGGATTCTGGCCGAGGGCTGCGGGGAGGTGGCGGTCCGAGATCTTCTGCCAAGCCTGTTCCTGCCGTCTCCACCCAGCGAGAAGGAGGAGAGCTTTGGCTCCCTCTTTGATGGGGCGAAGGGCAAGGAAAGGTCGCTCGGAGGCGAGGAGGAGGATCGCCATTCGGGAGAGGAGGGCGAGAGCTGACCGAACTCCCCCCCCCCTTTTCTCTACTGTCTTCTTGTAATCATCCCCCCTTTTGCAAATATAATGAAAAGGATTTTCTATCTCTTTTTCACCTTCAGCGCTAGAATGCACGTGAGTTAGGATTCGCGCTCGGCGAGAGGCCTTGAGCATTGGCAGCGACCAGACTCACGATTTCTCGGCCTACTCGCTGTGTGACCTTTGTGAGAGCGGCCGCCGCAGGTGTCCGCCTATCATTCCGGGAAAAGATATTCTACCGAGCAGACCCCTGCGAGTCCAGGCTCGCGCGGGAGGCACATTTTTCCTTCGACTAGGTGGGGCAAAAAATCTTTTCTAGTCAGACAACCAAGGGAGACAGGACCCCTTGGGCTCCATGATTGTTGAACATCCTCAGGGCTCATCCCCAGGGTCATAGCGACGTCCATCGAGACCCCGGCCCTGCCAGCTTGGAAGGAGCCTAGCAGCGGGAGAATCGAGACCTAACCCCAGAGCGAGAATACTTAGAACATTTTCCTCTCCCGGGTGCTACCACTAGGCCTGTCAGCTAGATGGGAGCCTGAGGGCGGGTGTTGAGCATCCTCCGGGCTCAGCTCTAGGGTCATAATGACGTCTATCGAGACCCCGACCCTGCCAGCTTGGAGGGAGCCTAGCAGCGGGAGAATCGAGACCTAACCCCAGAGCGAGAATACTTAGAACATTTTCCTCCCCCGGGTGCTACCACCAGGCCTGTCAGCTAGATGGGAGCCTGAGGGCGGGTGTTGAGCATCCTCCGGGCTCAGCTCCAGGGTCATAACGACGTCCATCGAGACCCCAGCCCTACCAACTTGGAGGGATCCTGACAGCGGGAGAATCGAGACCTAACCCCAGAGCGAGAACACTTAGAATATTTTCCTCTCCCGGGTGCTACCACCAGGCCTGTCAGCTAGATGGGAGCCTGAGGGCGGGTGTTGAACATCCTCCGGGCTCAGCTCCAGGGTCATAACGACGTCCATCGAGACCCCGGCCCTACCAGCTTGGAGGGAGCCTGGCAGCGGGAGAATCGAGACCTAACCCCAGAGCGAGAACACTTAGAATATTTTCCTCTCCCGGGTGCTACCACCAGGCCTGTCAGCTAGATGGGAGCTTGAGGGCGGGTGTTGAACATCCTCCGGGCTCAGCTCCAAGGTCATAATGACGTCCATCAAGACCCCGGCCCTGCCAGCTTGGGGGGAGCTTGGCAGCAGGAGAATCGAGACCTAACCCCAGAGCGAGAACACTTAGAATATTTTCCTCTCCCGGGTGCTACCACCAGGCCTGTCAGCTAGATGGGAGCCTGAGGGCGGGTGTTGAACATCCTCCGGGCTCAGCTCTAGGGTCATAATGACGTCCATCGAGACCCCGGCCCTGCCAGCTTGGGGGGAGCCTGGCAGCGGGAGAATCGAGACCTAACCCCAGAGCGATAACACTTAGAATATTTTCCTCTCCCGGGTGCTACCACCAGGCCTGTCAGCTAGATGGGAGCCTGAGGGAGGGTGTTAAACATCCTCCGGGCTCAACTCTAGGGTCATAACGACGTCCATCGAGACCCCGACCCTGCTAGCTTGGGGGGAGCTTGGCAGCGGGAGAATCGAGACCTAACCCCAGAGCAAGAACACTTAAAATATTTTCCTCTCCCGGGTGCTACCATCAGGCCTGTCAGCTAGATGGGAGCCTGAGGGCAGGTGTTGAACATCCTCCGGGCTCAGCTCCAGGGTCATAACGACGTCCATCGAGACCCCAGCCCTGCCAGCTTGGGGGGAGCCTGACAGCGGGAGAATCGAGACCTAACCCCAGAGCGAGAACACTTAGAATATTTTCCTCTCCCGGGTGCTACCACCAGGCCTGTCAGCTAGATGGGAGCCTGAGGGCGGGTGTTGAACATCCTCCGGGCTCAGATCTAGGGTCATAACAACGTCCATCGAGACCCCCGGCCCTGCCAGCTTGGGGGGAGCCTGGCAGTGGGAGAATCGAGACCTAACCCCAGAGCGAGAACACTTAGAATATTTTCCTCTCCCGGGTGCTACCACCTGGCCTGTCAGCTAGATGGGAGCCTGAGGGCGGGTGTTGAACATCCTCCGGGCTCAGCTCCAGGGTCATAACGACGTCCATCGAGACCCCAGCCTGCCAGCTTAGAGGGAGCCTGGCAGCGGGAGAATCGAGACCTAACCCCAGAGCGAGAACACTTAGAATATTTTCCTCTCCCGGGTGCTACCACCAGGCCTGTCAGCTAGATGGGAGCCTGAGGGCGGGTGTTGAACATCCTCCGGGCTCAGCTCCAGGGTCATAACGACGTCCATCGAGACCCCGGCCCTGCCAACTTGGAGGGAGCCTTACAGCGGGAGAATCGAGACCTAACCCCAGAGTGAGAACACTTAGAATATTTTCCTCTCCCGGGTGCTACCACCAGGCCTGTCAGCTAGATGGGAGCCTGAGGGCGGGTGTTGAACATCCTCCGGGCTCAGCTCTAGGGTCATAACGACGTCCATCGAGACCCCGGCCCTGCCAGCTTGGGGGGAGCCTGGCAGCGGGAGAATCGAGACCTAACCCCAGAGCGAGAACACTTAGAATATTTTCCTCTCCCGGGTGCTACCACCAGGCCTGTCAGCTAGATGGGAGCCTGAGGGAGGGTGTTGAACATCCTCCGGGCTCAGCTCCAGGGTCATAACGACGTCCATCGAGACCCCGGCCCTGCCAGCTTGGGAGGAGCCTGGCAGCGGGAGAATCGAGACCTAACCCCCGAGCAAGAACACTTAGAATATTTTCCTCTCCCGGGTGCTACCACCACGCCTGTCAGCTAGATGGGAGCCTGAGGGCGGGTGTTGAACATCCTCCGGGCTCAGCTCCAGGGTCATAACGACGTCCATCGAGACCCCGGCCCTACCAGCTTGGGGGGAGCCTGACAGCGGGAGAATCGAGACCTAACCCCAGAGCGAGAATACTCAGAATATTTTCCTCTCCCGGGTGCTACCACCAGGCCTGTCAGCTAGATGGGAGCCTGAGGGCGGGTGTTGAACATCCTCCGGGCTCAGCTCTAGGGTCATAATGACGTCCATCGAGACCCTGGCCCTGCCAGCTTGGGGGGAGCCTGGCAGCGGGAGAATCGAGACCTAACCCCAGAGAGAGAACACTTAGAATATTTTCCTCTCTCGGGTGCTACCACCAGGCCTGTCAGCTAGATGGGAGCCTGAGGGCGGGTGTTGAACATCCACCGGGCTCAGCTCCAGGGTCATAACGACGTCCATCGAGACCCTGGCCCTGCCATCTTGGGGGGAGCCTTGCAGCGGGAGAATCGAGACCTAACCCCAGAGCGAGAACACTTAGAATATTTGCTGAGTGTTTTTGATGCTCTTCCACGGAAGTTCCGCCACATCACATGTTATTGTTGCGATTATTGTGAAAAAGGGAGGCTCAAAGGAGTGAAACACATTGCATTGAAAAAACTGAGGCACGTACAAACATTCAGGGATAGAAGCGTTTCAGGTCGTCGCCGCTCCAGGTGTGGCTCAAAGTCTCGCCTTCCACATTTTGGAGGCGGTACCCTCCCGATTTTAATGTCTCCCTTACGATGTAGGGCCCCTCCCAGTTTGGATGGAGCTTGCCCACGGCCGCTGATCTTCCCGCCGCATCTACCTTCTTTAGAACCAGGTCACCTTCCACAAACTGCTTGACCCGGACATGCTTGTCAAAATACTTAGCCATTCTCCGCTTGACTTCCTCCTGCCGAACCGCGGAGAGGTCACGCACTTCCTCTATCAAGTCCAAGGAGAGTCGTTGTTCTCCCTCATTCTCAACTCTCCACTCCTCCCTTCCATCTTCCGCCTCAGCGACTCTGGGAGTACGGACCTCAAGTTCAATGGGGAGCACCGCCTCGCTTCCGTGAGATAGTTTAAAAGGCGTCTCCCCCGTGGCGGTGTTGGGAGTAGTACTCAGGGCCCAGAGGACCGAGGGGAGTTGCTCTACCCAATTCCCCTTCAAATTTTCCACCTTCTTTTTCAGGAGGTTCGCGAAAATCTTGTTGGCCGCCTCTACCTGCCCGTTGCTCCTTGGGTGGTGGACAGAGGCGAACCTGAGGTCGATCCCGAGCTCTCCACAGAACTTGATGAACTCGCTGCTGGCGAATTGTGGTCCGTTGTCGGTGATGATGGCTTGGGGCATCCCATGCCTGCAGATGATCTCCCCCCATACGAAATTTCGAATGATTTGCGAGGTCACCTTGGCCAAAGCCTTCACCTTCATCCACTTGGAGAAATAATCGATCATTACCAGCAAGAATCTCCTCTGCCCGCTTGCCTGGGGGAAGGGACCTACCAAGTCCATTCCCCAAATTGCGAAAGGCCAAGGGGCCGTGATACTCCTGAGTCGCTAAGCCGGTTGCAGTTGGAGGGGGGCAAACAGTTGGCACTTATGGCATTTTTTGACAAATTCTAAGGCATCGTGCCCCAGGGTAGGCCAGAAGTAGCCCTGCCTGATGATCCTTCCCTGCAGGGTCCGACCTCCCGAATGACTCCCACATTCCCCAGAGTGGACTTCTTCCAAAATCCTCGACACCTCCCCCTCCGCCACGCAACGAGCCAGTAATCCCGAAAGGGTCTTGCGGTAAAGTTGCCCGTCGCGCAAGAGGTAATATGCTGACTTGTACTTGAGCTTCTTTCTATCCATCCCTTCTGGGTACTCTCCCGTGGACAGGTAGGTAGTGAATGGGTCCATCCATGTGGACCGCCGATCTATCTCCATCAACTCTCCTTCCTCCAGGGATGGGTGGAAAAGGTCCGTGATAGTGCCCCCACCCGAGGGCCGCGCTTGGCGAGGTGGTCGACTTGTTCATTTTCCTCCCGCGGCACATACTGAATGGAGAAGGTTTGGAACACCCCAATAATTCCCTTAACCTTGGCCAGATATCGTTGCAGGGTGGGCTCCCTCGCCTCGAACTCCCCGTTGATCTGGGAGGCTACTACCATAGAGTCAGTGAGGACCTTCACATCATGCACTCCCAATTCCTTGGCCAGGCGCAGTCCTGCGATTACCGCCTCGTACTCGGCCTGGTTGTTGGTTATGGAGAAATGTATCACCACCGTTTGCTCAATTCGGGTCCCTTGGGGACTCTCCAAGACGACCCCAACCCCCAAGGAGTGTTTCCCTGAAGCCCCATCCACCATCACCTTCCAAGGGACGGGGCAAGTGAGTTTGTCTTCTGCTACCTCGACCACATAGTCAGCCAGGAAGTCAGTCATTGCTTGCGCCTTAATCGCGAGTCGAGGGACAAAGGAGATGTCAAACTCGCTCAACTCTACCGACCACTTGGCGAGTCTTCCTGAGTGCTCCACTCCCTCGAAGATGTTGCGGAGGGGGTGGTCGGTTACCACCTGGATGGAGTGTGCCTGGAAGTAGGGCCTGAGCCTCCGGGCCGAGATGATTAGAGCGAAGGCCAACTTCTCCAAGATGGGATAGCGGAGTTCCGCCTTCCTCAGAACCCTACTCACATAATAGATGGGCAGCTGCTTTCTCCGCTCTTCCCGAACTAAGACAGAACTTACGGCCTCCGCCCCGACCCCTAAATACAAAAACAAGTCCTCCCCCTCCTTTGGCCCTTGGAGCAAGGGGGCCTGAGTCAACTGCCTCTTCAAGGCCTGGAATGCTTCCTCGCACTTCGATGTCCATTCGAACTTCCGACCTCCCCTCAAGGTCTTGAAGAAGGGAGAACACCTCTCCCCGGCCCGGGAGAGGAACCTGCTCAGTCCTGCCATCTTCCCTGTCAGCCGTTGTACCTCCTTCGCATCCCGAGGTGGCCCCAACTCCATAATCGCCCGGACCTTGTCAGGGTTGGGTTCGACTCCGGCGGGGGTGAGGAGATGACCCAGAAATTTGCCTTTGCTCTCCCCGAAGATGCACTTCAGAGGATTCAACCTCATCTTGTATTTACGCAAGGTGCCGAAGGTCTCCTCCAGATCCTGGAGGTGAGAATCGACCTCCCGGCTTTTTACCATCAGGTCATCCACGTACACTTCCAAGTTCCTTCCCTTCTGCCCCTGGAATACACGGTCCATCATCTTCTGGTATGTTGCCCCTGCGTTCTTTAACCCAAAAAGCATCATCTTGTAGCAGTAGCATCCATCTCCCGTGATGAACGAGACATTCTTTATATCAGGAGGGTGCATCCTGATTTGATGATAACCTGAAAAAGCATCTAAAAAACTCATTACAGAGAAACCAACGGCTGAATCTACCAGCGCGTCGATTCTAGGCAAGGGGTAACAATCCTTCGGACATGATTTATTAAGTAGTGACAAATCTACACAAATCCTCCATCGGCCGTCCCCTTTTTTCACCATTACAACATTCGAGACCCAGCCGGGGTATTGAATTTCGAAAACGAAGCCGGCCTTAAGGAGCTTGGCGACTTCCTCCCTGATGGGTTCGGCCAGTTTGTCCGTGACAGACCTCCTCTTCTGCTGGATGGGGCGAGCCTCCGGGTGTAGATTGAGGCGGTGGCAGACGACGTCGGCATCGATCCCAGGCATCTCTGCTGCGCTCTAGGCGAAGACATCCACATTCTTTTGGATGCACTCCAGCATCCTGCCTTGATCTTCCGGGGTCAGCCCCCCGCTGATGCGGACCTTCTCCACCCTGTCATCCTGGGTGAGGACTTCCATCTCCACTACCTCCTCGGCGGCCTCCAACCGGGACTGCTCCTCCCACTCTACGGTGTCCTCCCCCCTTGGAGTAAGGACCTCCCCTCCTTCTACGATCATCGCCTCAACTGACTCCTCTGGGAATACCTCCTTGCGTGATTCCCCTTCCATCCTTCCTTCCTCCCCGCCTTCTTCTCCGGCCTCCTGCCCTTCCACCTCCTCCATCCTTCTCCCCATCTCTTCGGCCTCCTCCTGCCAAAAAATGGAATTCACCACCGTCACGTAGCATTCCCGAGCTTCCTTGGGGTCGCCGCGAACCCGGACCTGGATCCCGTCCACGTTGAACTTAAGACATTGATGGAAGGAGGAGGGGACGCATCGGAAGGCGCTGATGAGGGGCCTCCCAAAAATGGCGTTGTAGCTGCTGGGGGCCTCCACTATGACGAACCGACAGTTCCTGGACTGTCCCCCCAAGCTGACATGGAGTCCCACTCCCCCCTCTACTTCTTTCCTCTCCCCCGAAAAACCGAAGAGAGGCCCATCGGAGTCCAGCACCCTCTTGGCTTCTACTTGTATGGCATCGAAGGGCTTCTTGAAGATGATGTTGACGGAGCTCCCATTGTCAATGAGGATCCGGGAGACTGTGAAATTCTCGATGGCTGTCTGGATGACCAGCGCATCGCAGAAGGGGTCATCATGACCCGGCATATCCTCCCTTGAGAAGGTGATCCTCTCCTCTGGGGGTGGAGTCTGAGATGTGGAGCCGATGCTCCTTCGGTACATGGTGTGGAGGCTTGCCTTCCGGGAAGCCTCGACTCCCACCCCCCACCCCCCCCCCACGGATCACTCTGATCCCTCCTCGGGTCCCCACATCGGCCCGGTCTTCGCAACGATCCCCCTCCGCCTGAGGCCGGACTTCCTCAATCCGCACCTCCTGATGATTCCGCTGTTGCTCCCTGTTCTCCCGCATCTCGAGGAACTCCGGACACGTGACCGTCGTGTGCCCCTCCTCTTGATGGTAGTCGCAATAGGGCAGGTCTACCCTGACCTCCCTCCTCCTCCTTAGCTGCCCTCTCCTTCGCCCCCCCAGGGCGATAGCCATGGCCTCCTCCTTGTCGGGAAGAAGCGGTCTCTGGCCCTGCCTCCCTCCCTGGGGGTAAAACTGGCCACGCCCACCTTGACGGCTGTATCCCCCCTGATAACCCCTCCGTGTCCCTTGATCCTGCCACTCCGGCCTCCAACCCAATCGGTTGTTTGGCTCCTGACGCCCTCACCTGTGCTGCTGCGGCTGCTGTTCTCTCTGCCGGGGCTCGACCCTTCTCTCCTCCTGGGCCCGACCTCCCCTTGGCTTCTCCTCCTCCACGGCCCACCTGGCCAACCTCCGAGCGAACTCTGGATGTGCTGCCTCCATGTCGGCCTCCCTTGCCGCCCTTTCCAGGAGCGCTTCGAAAGACACCGGAGGCGTCCTCTTCAACTCCATTGCGAAGAACCTGGGTTGGAGACCTAGGGTGAAGGCCACCATCATGGTGTGCCCTGACATCTCTTGTACCTGGGACAGTTCTTCCTGAAACCTGTCCAGGTAACTTCCCAGGGTCTCCCCTACTTTCTGCCTGACACGGAACAAGGACTCGACCTCCCTCTTCCTCTTCTTTGAGATGGTGAATCTCAACATGAATCCCCTGCGTAAATCCTCGAAGCAGTAGATGGAACCGGCCGGGAGCTGATGAAACCACTCTCTCGCTTTCTCCCTAAGGGTGATGGCGAAGAGCCTACACTTGAAGCCATCCGACATCTGTCGGATTGACACCACATCTTCGAACCACTGGACGTGCTGGATCGGATCTCCCTTCCCTGAGTAGTAGGACATCTCCGGCTCTCGGAACCCTTCTAGAACTGGGGCTGACGAAACGAACTCGCTGAAGGGACTTCCTCCTTCGGCCGGGCGAGTTGGGAACTCCCTCCCCACCGTCTCGCCAAACAGGTACTCGCCTGCCGAGCCTGGGAAGAGGACTCGCCCCCTCGGCTCGCGACCTCCTTCCCCGCGCGTTTGAGGGGCGCATCGTTGCCTAGCGCTGGATCGGCGACCACGGGAACCGCTGGCGTCGTGCTCTCGGCTCGCATGCCGAGTGCGACCCTGACGAGTCCGAGCACTTCCTCCCTGAGCTCCGCGGACATCCCCGCCATCGCGGGAGGGGGAGGGGGTGGCGAGCTCGCCCTGCCTGAACCTTGCCCCTCGTCTCTTGCCATCGGTCCTGCGGAAGATTTTCTGTGCTGACCACGCTCCACGCTCACCGCACCAAAGTGTTGAAACCGAAAAATCGGTCCCTGTGGAGTCCGACCCTTACGGAAGGGGTGATCGCACACTTACTTCTCTACTCACAATCCCAAGTGACAAGGGAGAAGGACCGGGAATAGACCCAAGGCTTCAGCACGGAGGTCCCACCACACACCCGGAAGATCTTAGAGCGCTTCCCCTCCTTAGCCAAGTGTTGAAGCTAAGGTACCTCAAAAAGCGCTAGAAGACCGGCACAAGAAAGCGTGTCTTCTGAGGAACCCCTTGGGTCCTATTTATAGGAAAAGATGGTCTGCAAATATCCAGCCGTCACTGTTTTCGAGGACTATAGGCAATCCAAAGGGGGGTAACATGGTAAAAACACCCCACAACTGAAGGGCGAGCCGGCCCTGAGAAGAGCCCATTGAGCGGGGGCGGCGAGTACGGGCGCGAGAAGGCTCCCCCCTGCGTCGAGGTGAAAAGTGGCGAGTGAGCTCGCGTCTCTCAGCGCCGCGGGAGAGGGCGTTGGATGAGCTCGCCTCTCTCAATGCCACGGTCCGGCTCGCCTCGCCTCAGGCCTGGGAAAGTTGGGCCTGAAGCCCCTGCTCGCAGATGACGGTCGCATTGGCACTCGCCAACCCCTTGGCTCTAGACGAGCACGTACTCGGCCGGCCCCACGATGAATGGCTTCCTCTCGTCGGGCTTAGCTCCACGATCTTCGAGCTCGACCCGACGATTGCCGAGCCCGTACTCGGCATGCTGGGCTCGGCATACCCTGCTGAACTCGCCTGGGGCTCGGGGGTGGTCTGGGCCGGCCGGATCGTCTCCTATTAGCTCACTCGCTGCATACGGGGTTGTATACAACGAATTTCCACTAAATATATAAATAACCATTTATATATAACACCAGGAATGTATACAAACACAAATACACACGGCCTTAAGGCCTTACATGTTTCTCTTTACAAGAGGTGGTTTTATACATCGGCATGCAGGCCGGCCACACATGAAATCCAATTCTTCGCACGGCCTTCAAAGCACTACAAGTAGCAGCAGCAAGGGCTTCAGCCCGCTCAATCTAGTTCAGCCCGCAACACCTGCATATTGACGTCCATCCCAAGGGTGATAAAAAAAGCAACGGTCAGCATTCAGCTGACCAATTATAACGACCCTACCCCTTATCCGGGGCAGTGGTTCCTTCCCTGCATGCATTGCAATCACAATATATATATCACAACAAGTGCACTCAGGCACAACAACATCACAAACACCGGCCTTCGTGCCAGACGCTCCGTGCACTCAGGGCACGCTTACGGTGTACAGAATCATTCCAGGTCCAACCACCGATCAGAGGTTATTAGCTTGTTGGTCGGGCACTAGTCTACTACTACATGCATGTTGGAGACATCCTCACACATCCCACTCAGAGGCGTTCACCTCACGACAACCATGAGCACTCTAGTAACATGCCGGGAAGGCCCGCAGCCCCCCATTTGCATTGCTATCAACCAGCCGGGAAGGCCCGCAGCACCCCATTTGCACTGCTATCAACCAGCCGGGAAGGCCCGCAACACCCCATTTGCACTGCTATCATCCAGCCGGGAAGGCCCGCAGCCCCCCATTTGCACACTACTTTCCGGTTCATACCATAGCTCATGCAGAGCGTACAACACAAGAAGCTCACAAGCATCCTCACACCCTCCGTAACCTACTCGTTACATACACGGAGTCTTCTCCGGTTCACAATATAAACATCACCAATCCAGACTAACCGTCCAGATGGGCTTCACACAACATGTCTATTCCGTACTACTTATTTTCGGATCTAGATGCAGACTCAACCGGGGATATAGCCTATCAACCCGCTAGAATTACTTACGCTTTCCACCTCTTGGTGGAGGATTTCATGCACATGCATAAAGGAGAACTTCACTTATCCAAGAAGGATATCGTTACCCTTGACGATCGCTTTGGTGACCTTGACAAACTAGCTAGATGTTAATCACCGCGATGGCTTTGCCTCCACAATGCTAAACTCGGCTCTCGATTCGGATCGCTGAAGCTCCATCGGCACCCGGAAACATTCTCCTTCTTCCTTCATTGTTCTCCTCTCGCTCTTCTCTTTAGAAAGAGAATGGTCAATATAGACTGAGAGTTTATCTCTCACTCCTCGGCCTTATAACATCAAGAAGGAACTTGGACCACATGATCCAAATAGAAGAAAATGAACGGTCACGATTCGCTCTGAAAAGCATCTTTTCAGGACTGACACGGTCTGTGACACGCTCGTGTCACAAGCCGTGTCCCTTAAGCGGCACACAACCGACTAAAACCAGACCAGGACACGAGCTTAGACATGCCCGTGTCAAGCACCTGACACGCCCGTGTCAACCAGTACACGCCTGTATCAACCAGTACACGCTCGTGTTGAGGGGCGTGTCCCTCAATTGACACAGGACCAACCATCCTGAAAGGGACACGGGTTCCCAACACGCCCGTGTTACCTTTGACATGCCCGTGTCACCAAGAACACGCATGGGATCCCAGCCGTATTCCTCACCCGACACAGCTCGGCTACCAACCTGAGTAGAACGCGCCCATGTCCCAGGACGTGTCGCATACACAATGAAGGACACGCCAAAATTTTAGGCGAAGTTTGAAATTGGCCCATAGTTCAACTTTAATTAAAGTTTCAAATTGGTTTAATTAATTTTATATTTGTATAAATAATATAATTTAATGCATTGGAGTTGGGCAGCACGATATTAACCGTCAGAACGTGGAGATGCGTGCACATGTTAGGGTCTGTTTGGGACAGCTCTGGCGGATTGAAAAGCTGCTGTCCGGATAGAGCTGCTTTAAAATAGCTCTCTGGGGAGCAGTTTTGAAAAGCTGCAGTCTGTTTGGGTGATTTGTGCAGAAGTGCTCTTTAAAGAGCGATTTTCTATTTTTGTTGTTTGGTGGAACAGCTTTTGGAAGCTGGGTTTTTAAAAACTCACACACATAAATATTTAAAAATTACTGATTACAGTAGTCTTGTACATAGTTCTACACCATAGCAAAAAAAGTCTTGTTGAATCCCGCGACCGCGTCTTTCAATCCTTTTGATCACCTGGTAGAAAAAAAATGAATATGAATCAAAAATGTTTAATTTTAAAGTCCCTAAACGTTTACTAAATCATAAATCAAATGTTGACCTGCGCGCACTGTATATTTCTTCGGCAATGCTATCTCGCACAGTAGACATCTGTTCTGCTCCAGCAGCATCCCACATTTCACCTTCATTTAATGCTTGTGATGCTGGTGAGTCTTCGTTCGTTCCCTCAGAGGATGGAGACCATGCGATAGAGAATGATCTTGAAGGTGAAATGTGGGATGCTGCTGGAGCAGAACAGATGTCTACTGTGCGAGATAGCATTGCCGAAGAAATATACAGTGCGCGCAGGTCAACATTTGATTTATGATTTAGTAAACGTTTAGGGACTTTAAAATTAAAAAATTTTGATTCATATTCATTTTTTTTCTACCAGGTGATCAAAAGGATTGAAAGACGCAGTCGCGGGATTCAACAAGACTTTTTTTGCTATGGTGTAGAACTATGTACAAGACTACTGTAATCAGTAATTTTTAAATATTTATGTGTGTGAGTTTTTAAAAACCCAGCTTCCAAAAGCTGTTCCACCAAACAGCAAAAATAGAAAATCGCTCTTTAAAGAGCACTTCTGCACAAATCACCCAAACAGACTGCAGCTTTTCAAAACTGCTCCCCAGAGAGCTATTTTAAAGCAGCTCTATCCGGACAGCAGCTTTTCAATCCGCCAGAGCTGTCCCAAACAGACCCTTAATGTACATATTTCAAAATAAGTTAAGATGCGCCGCCTGCTTATTAAGAAATTAATTACGGGACTGATATAATTTAATATAGAGTTTAGCGTGTGTTTTAGGGGAATTCTCTTCTACCCCTACACACGTCTATTTGGGATTAATTTAATTTTTTTAAAAGATGGTCATTATGTTTACCACCAATATTATCTATCCTTTACAGTCATATTAATCCCAAATGAACATTAACTGTTCTTGTTGCGGACTTGCGGAGTAACTCGATGCTCCGGTCGGACCGGATAAATTTGAACCGTCTTAGCTCGCGGAGCGGTCGAGCACGCACACAGTCAATGAAATTGGACAGTAGACACAAGTCTTGATGACGTGGAAAACCCCTTAAATGGGTAAAAAACCACATGACCAGGTCTGTGCCGGTCAAATTCCACTAGCTTTCGGTGCTTACAGTATGCTTTGGTGAATCCGGGCGACAATCGCTCCCGTTACAACTTGAGGGGAGAGAGAGAGACTGTAGTTTCCTGCGGGCAACAGGCTGCTCCGCGGAAGTAACTTTGGACGAGGGAATGCGCGGGATGCTTCTGGCGCGCGTGCTCGGAGCGGCGCGTGCTTGCTGGCTTCGACTGTCTTCTTCGTTCGGCTTCCTCGCGGTCTTGGGCGTCCCTTTGCTGACTGCGCGCTGGTGGGGTGCTTATAGCCGCCGGTAGCTGCTGGTGGCCGCTGGTGGCCGCCGGTGGCTGCTGGTGGCTGGCGGTGGTCAACGACGAGCGGAGGCCGACTTTGTTGAGGAGGCGGGAGAGCTCTCACCTGAGGAAGAAGAAGAAGAACCGGGGAAGAGAAAAAGGTGAGAAATAAGGATCCCCTTGGGGTCTTTTTATAGCCTCCAGGGATGGATTATGGTGGGCCCCACCACTAAAGTGGTGGGATATTGGGTGGTTACCCCTTCGATCGGACGACAAGGAGAGCCTCCCCCTTGATCGGATGGTGGGGAGGCCTCCCATGATGGCGAGCCGCCACGACCTGCGCGCGCCCAGCCTGCGCGCACGACCTGCGCGCGCGGCCAACACATGCACCCCGCCGGCTTCCATCCGAATACACCCGACACACGCTCGCCAACCCTTCGCCTGCTATCGTACCTTGGAACCACGATCCGTCGCCACCGCCTCGGTTTTCTCACCAGCACTCACCATGACAACACAGAACAAGAAAAATCTCTCCTCTCACGCTCACTCCGCTCCCGGCCAGAAGAGATTTGGGGGGCATTTGATGGGTTTCACCTTCATTTATAGGAGGGAAAGAGCCCCCCATGATCTCCATCCAAGGAAAATCATGGGTGGGTCCCACCCCTCATAATCTCTCATAATGATGAGAGTTATGGGGGCGTGACCCGCTCCCTCCCCTCATGGGAGAAACTGCCATCGGAAAAACCACCGCCGGCGAGTGGCCTAGCCACCGTCGGCGGCCGACCCTCCCTCCGCCACGGCCAACCCCGGCCATGGCCGGGGTTGGGCGGCCTTCGACCGGCAAGGCTGACCCCGGCCATGGCCGGCCACGACCGGCCTTGCCGTGGCCGGCCACGGCCGCCCCGCCGCGGCAAGGCCGTGGCCAGCTTGGTCATGGTCGGCCACGGCCGTCCCGGCCTAGCCGCGGCAAGGCCATGGCCGGCCGTGGCCGTCTCGGCCTAGCCGCGACAATTCCATGGCCGGCCGGCCGCTGCCTCCCTAGCCGCGGCCGGTCCCGCCGCGACAAGGCCATAGCCGGCCTTGCCATGGCCAGCCTCGCCATGGTCGTCCACAGCTTCCCCGGCAGCGTCGCGGCTGACCACGACCTCCTTGGTCGCGGTCGGCCCTCCGGAGAGCCACCGCCGAAGTCGCTCAGCCGGCCACTCCCGCCGCCGACCGCCGACCGCCGACCGCCCGGTCGCCGCCGCCGCCGTGGCGGCTCGCCATCATGGGAGGCCTCCCCACCATCCGATCAAGGGGGAGGCTCTCCTTGCCGTCCGATCGAAGGGGTAACCACCCATTATCCCACCACTTTAGTGGTGGGGCCCGCCATAATCCACCCCTGGAGGCTATAAAAAGACTCCCAGGGGATCCTTATTTCGGACCTTTTTCTCTTCCCCGGTTCTTCTTCTTCTTCCTCAGGTGAGAGCTCTCCCGCCTCCTCCACCAAGTCGGCCTCCGCTCTTCATGGACCACTGCCAGCCACCAGCAGCCACCGGTGGCCACCAGCGGCCACCAGCAGCTACCGGCGGCTATAAGCACCCCACCAGCGCGCAGTCAGCAAAGGGACGCCCAAGACCGCGAGGAAGCCGAACGAAGAAGACAGTCGAAGCCAGCAAGCGCGCATCGCTCCGAGCACGCGCGCCAGAAGCATCCCGCGCATTCCCTCGTCCAAAGTTACTTCCGCAGAGAAGCCTGTTGCCCGCAGGAAACTACAGTCTCTCTCTCTCCCCTCAAGTTGTAACGGGAGCGGCCTGTTGCCCGGATTCACCAAAGCATACTGTAAGCACCGAAAGCTAGTGGAATTTGACCGGCACAGACCCGGTCACGTGGTTTTTTATCCATTTAAGGGGTTTTTCCACGTCATCAAGACTTGTGTCTACTGTCCAATTTCATTGACTGTGTGCGCGCTCGACCGCTCCGCGAGCTAAGACGGTTCAAGTTTATCCGGTCCGACCGGGGCATCGAGTTAGTCCGCAACAGTTCTTATTGATTATTTACATGCACTAAGTTCTTACAAGTGTAAATAATTTTTGCATGTTTTTTCCATAAGTATTAAAAAAAGAGCGCTGATATTAGTACTGTTTTTTTGATATCTGCACTTAAAATTTGAGATATTTTGAACTTTTAGAATTTCTATCAGCAAGTACCGGACAACAATTATTTCTTATTCACACTTCCCCTCTCGTGCTTCCGTCACCCCTCCAAACCGTGATTCCGACGATGACCCTTCCTCCTCTCTTTCCGTCCGGCCTGAAGAGCTCCAAATCCGGCTAGTGCTCCTCATCCATTTCCCGAGCGGCGTTCTTTATCCCGACACGTTCTCCTCCATTATTTGACGGCTATCTTTTCCACATCCGGCGATCTCTCTTTCTCTTGACGACGGTGCTCCTTTATTCCGCGATTTTCAAGCGCTCATTCCTCCTCCAGGTGGTGATGCTCTGCTCCTCTCTTTTTCCAATTTTTGAGTGTGAATAACTTTCGTGCTTACGGATAATCAATTTTTAAAAAACATTACCTACGGATAGTCAAAAATACTAATAATCAAAACTGCATTGAGAATATCTAACGCCCTTAAAAAAGGCGATTGTTAACCGCAACCCGTTATTTGCTAGTCGCATCCCAAAATCTCATAATTTTTCGTGCATTTTCAAAATACGCCTTGTACATGCAATTTTAGGAAAAATGCTCAACACGAAAGTTGTAGATATCGTCGATATCTACAACTTTCGTATTGATCACTTTTCCTAAAAATGCATGTACAAGGCGTATTTTGTAAATATATCCAGGTTTTGCGCCTTTCAGAAATACGCCTTGTACATATAATTTCAGGAAAAGTGTTCAGCACGAAAGTTGTAGATCTCGACGAGAACTATAACTTTCATGTTGAACACTTTTTCTGAAATTGCATGTACAAGATGTATTTTGAAAAAGACGCGAAAAATTAGGAAATTTTGGGGTGCGACTAACCAATAACGAATTGCGGTTAACCATGACCTAAAAAAATCCGAAATGGATTCGTAAAGAATCCAATATGATTCGCCTTTAATAACATGTTTTTCACAATCGCCTGAAATCAACATCGGGTGGGCGCCTCAGGATACCTGGAACTGGAAGGTAAAAAAAATCAATTTTTTTTCCTGCCAAAAGAAAAAAACATAAGACATGAGTTGCTTTTCTAGCTTTGAAGAGGGTAAGGAGACGGGCCCTGTGATGACTTAAAGCCACAGAGGGAAAATTGCAAAACAAGGGATAGAGTTGATCGTAGCGGCGGCTCGTGTTGTTGAGGGAGAAGATATCGGATGGCTTCTTTGGCGCTGTGGTCGCCGGAAAACTCTTTCTACGATATATGCACCTTCGCCGCCGGCTTTGCAGGTATTTTTGCTTCTTTCTTCTCTACATTGATTATTCCTCTTCTTTAATAAACAGAAGATATCTTCTCTATTGAATCTTCGACGGTTTCTCTGCTGCGAATAATAATGCTTCAAATGATCAATTTATGATAAGAACCGGGTTCATGACTATGCGATTCGTCTTCCCCCGCGTGTTTCTTTCTGTTCACGTTATCGTTTGAACTTACCTTTGAACTTATTAGGGTTTAACGCCCTGTTCTTTGGGAGGAAGAACCGAAAATGGGGATGAAAGTTTCTCTCTTGCGCCCTCTCTTTGTTGATTCAACTGTGAAGGGATTTTCTTTTTAAAAAAAAAATCAGGAGCTCTTGATAGAATTCTGTGTTACGATTAGCAAAATTGATGAACAATTGATTAAACAAAGAGTCGAGCTCCTGACATTTATTTTTTTCATGTTTCCAAGCAAACTAGAGCTAAAGGGATGATCTTTTAGATGTATTCTTACAGGAAATCTCTTCGCCTTTGTTCTCTTCGTATCGCCAATGTAAGTTTTCCTTCACAAATCTCCATTTTTTTATTACTTTTCGTCTCTAAATCCTACTCCCGGATGGTCTTTAAATCCAATTTTGTTGGGGGTGGGTGCCTTCAGACCAACTTTCAGAAGAATTGTTCTGAACCGATCGACGGAGCAGTTCTCGGGACTGCCCTACGTGTACTCCCTGTTGAACTGCTTAATTTGCTTCTGGTATGGGCTTCCTTGCGTCTCCTATGGAGTGTATTTGGTGGCCACAGTCAACTCCGTTGGCGCCGTCTTCCAGATTCTTTACATAACCCTCTTCATTACATTTGGTGAAAATGCTACAAGGGTATAGAATTTCTACACTTCTCATCCTCATCAATTTTGTTATCTTCTTTCCTTGTGATTTAATTGATGAATTGGTGCCACTTGCGCAGCTCAAGATATGTGGATGGCTGGTTGGAGTTTTCACTGTTTTCGCTCTGATAGTTTATGTTAGCCTCGAGATGTTTGACCATCAAGCCCGACGCACCTTCATCGGATATCTCAGCGTCGCGTCTCTGATCTCAATGTTCGCTTCCCCCTTATTTATCATTGTAAGCGGTTTGTGGCGAATCTTCGGTCCGTTTCCTTGCATGGTTTTAATGAAAGCTCGATGACATGTTGTGTTTGTTGTTGATGCAAGAATTTGGTGGTCCGTACGAAGAGCGTTGAGTTCATGCCTTTCCACCTATCGCTTGCGACTTTCTTGATGAGCATCTCATTCTTTGCATATGGTATGCTAGTGGATGACTTCTTCATATATGTAAGTAGTTTTTTTTATAAAGAATTTGGGTTCTTCAAATTTAGCATTTTGTTGGTTTATTATTGATTTGGGGAATCATAACTGTGAATTATAGTTGCCCAATGGAATTGGATCAGTGTTGGGAGTCATACAATTACTATTGTATGCCTACTACAGCAAGATCTCAAGAGAAGAGTCCATGCTGCCATTGCTCATATCATGATGAAGGACCTCCATGGCAAGTTCAGACCCTCATTTTGTTCTTTTCTCGTGTTATTCATTGCTTCTTTTGGCTAGTTTGTGTATGGTCAGTATTTGAAAATGGGAAAATGTCTGGTTTTCTACATTGTGTCATGATGCAAATCCTGTATAATGTCCCGGTTCTTTTTTTTTTCTTTCTAATCTGTTATAAATTGATTGTTCTTGTTGACATTTCTAGTATAATTCTATCATTTGTGCATCATTAGTGCATGCATTCCCTTGTTGTGAAGCAAGTATTTCTCCTCATGTTTCTTCTTGTGCTCTGTTTGGCGGGGCGTTTCTGCTCCTGTGAGTTTAGACAAAAATGCCATCATCATAGAATGTATGTTTGACATGACCGTGGTTATGACCGCTACGAAGAGAAGAAAATTAGTTTTGAACATAAAAGTGAATGAAGTTCTTTAGGTGAGGTCGTACGTTCACGAACGATGTTTGATAACCACTGCATTCACGGCTACCATCATGCCAAACGGCGCCTTAGTTTGTTTATTGTGTTGTCCTATATATTAGCCATGTTATAGTATTTATTAAAAGAACTCATAATATTAGAGAAATCTTCTCTTCCAATGCCTATATGTTTGATCTCCAATGTTCTTCTCATGACGGCCAAGGTTCATTGCCTAGTAGTCTAGTACACTATGCCCTGCATATGCTCTCATCCTTTTTTTGGCTACACGAAGCACTGTCGCTTTAATTATTTCATCCGTCTTTGTTCCTTGGCAATGTCTTCTCTGTATTCTCCAGTCTTGTAGAAGGAGTCGCCGCTCTACTCCATTCCCGGTCTCCAGTCACTCCAAAACCTCTCAACTACTGTTTTGCCTGAATTTGCTACCCCGAGAGAGGCTACGGGGAAGAATGTATCTAACCTCTTTCTTTTTCATTGCATAGACCTAAAACTCTTTAAATCATGAGAGAGATTAAAGGGAAGAATGTATCTAATTTCTTTCTTGTTCATTCCATTGACCTAAAACCTTTCAAATAAGATCACATTTCACGGTCGGGATGATAAGAAGCTTCTCCGAAAATTTGAGGATGATTCGATGACATTCATTTTTATACGAAATGGCCACAGATTTAAGATCAAAATGAATTCCATGGAAGTCGTATTGAATTCCAATTCTACCTTTCAAGTGCTTAACCGAACAACAGAATTGAACTTAAACATCCAATTCCAAATCCAAATAGCCATTTCCAATTGATATATTAACACTTCTTTTAATTGCATTAATTATCCTCTCATTCTGCTTGTGTTTCTCGAGAACAATCAACCTCCAAAATTGAAGGCCTTGAATAACGAGGCTGTCCTCGTGTGCCTGCCGCGACAGTGGATTCAATTAGATGCCTTGACCGGAGAATTTGTGCATGGACTCATTTCTTAGCTAACATATTTGCGTATAGACTCCTCTCTTCGGGAGGGAATTTAGGTTTTCGGCACAGCTAACAGCTCCCAACTAATTGCTTCAGATTCTCAGAAATAGTATCAAGCTATTTGTTTTAACCCAGAACTGCATTCAGTAAATGAATCTGAAAGATAAAAAAGACTAATGTTATTAAACAATTTTCTCATGTTCAGATTTATTTTGGAAATTGAAGCTTTGTAATTGAAATTAGGGGTTTAATTTAAATGAAAATGAGCTTAATTCTAATTATAATGCCCCAATTCTGCGACCAGATTCTTAATACTTTCCCACAAACCCATGTTCAAACATGGAGAAAAATGCTTAAGTTTTGTTTTTGAAATTTTTGTTGAGTATTATCGTTATTGTCATCATCTATTATGATTTTATGCCAATTATTTCAGTGTTGGCTTTATGAATTCTCAGTATTTATTTGTTCTGTCAATCCTTTGTACTTTGATCACTGCTTCGGTTAATTATTATTTTATCTAGTAATTGACAGAATGCATCTTGAAAATACAGGATTTTGATAGAATGCACCTCCAATTTTTTAATTTGGCGGGATGCACCCCCAATTACCATTATTAGTCTTTCAGTTGCACCCTAGGCTTAAAATTCAACGGTATTTTTGTCCGTTTTTTTAGAATTCTAACAACAACAACAACATTTAAGCCTTTATTCCACTATAGTGGGGTCGGCTATATGGATCCTTTGTCGCCATTGTGTCCTATCTTTTGTCATAATCTCACTAATGCCAAAGTGCATCATGTCTTTCCTTACAGTTTCATTTCAAGTCTTTATTGATCTACCCCTCTCTCGTTTAACATGCCTACTGACTTACTAAATACTAAAAATTTAGGCAATTGTTAAACCTAAAATAACTGTGCATGATAACTCAGCAATTTCACTGCTTAAATATGTGCCTGGACCAAAATACACTCCTATTTTGAACATGAGGGTGCAAATTGCCAAACTTCTCTTAATTGGAAAATGCACTCCACCAAACTTAAAAATTCGGCGTGCATTCAGCTAAAATCCTATGTTTCGAAAGTGCATTCTGCCAACGGCTCTTACTTTATCATACATATTTTAAGAGTGGTGTTATACGCACACTGATATGTGCTATTCGCACGGCTAAAACCTGCCAAATTAACTCAAAACCATACTTATTTTAATTCATAATCTCCGCTACCCGCACACCACCCCGGCTGCCAGTTCCCAAGCTCCCTTCTTGTCGGGCCAGCTGGTTCTCGCTGCCTTCACGAGTGTCTATGGCTGACCCAACTCCGACTGCCAGTTTGTAAGATTGGCGACCGGAGAAAACAGTGGCGGAGTTGGGTGGAGGAGGCCGGCAGTTGTGGACAGCTACCCTGCTTGGCAGTGAAGAAAGAGAGCATGCCGGAGAAGACAAGGCTGAACTTCCGTTTAGCAGCAGTTGTGAATCACTTCATCTTCGAATGAAGTGGACCAGAAATCCTATTGTATCAGAAGATTGACAAATTCGTACTCCAGCCTAGCCATTACTGGACTTGGTCAACAACTTGCATAATGTCAAAGGCTTCGGCTCAGGTTCATTCGGTTGTAACCGCTTGACCGGTGAAAATAAGTCCCCCCAAACGGAGCCTTCGTCAGAGTGCATTTATCTGTTAAAAGCCCATTCTTGATGACTTCGGCCCCGTTTGGCACGGTGGTGGCGGTCATTCACTTTTATGTTCAAACGGTGATGTTTGTTAGGTGATCCTTAACGAATGACAGTTTAACCCATGCATTTATGACCGCCACCACCGCGCCAAACGGAGCCTTCATCAACAATTTGAATGGTGTTCTCTGTAATTTCAAATTTGAAGAGTGCGCGAACCAGTTAAAAGCTCCTTCTGGCTGACTCGCACAATCTGCCATAGAATATGGATCAAGCCAAGAAATTTGTTCAGTAATCTGCATAAACAGAGGGTATATTCTTCCCTGGCCTGGTGTTCTTGAGGCATCCAGCACAGCTTCCTCAACTGGAGTTGGATTCTGCCATACAATTGAATCAATTGAGTTGCCCACAAAATTTGAATCGAAAGCTGCTGGGGAACCATGGAAGGGTTCAAAAAAGAGATTTTGCAGAGGAGAAATCGGGCCGGCCGATGATTTTATTATTATTATTTTTGACACAAACACAAAGGATTTCATTCATTAAAATCACAATCCCGAACACAATAGATTTAAAACAGAACCAGACAAAGCGGTAGGCAAATAGAAGGAAATCAACACGGTAGCATGTGTCATCCGATTGGTCAAGCGCCCAGAAAATAGAAACTCAACACACGGGATTTCCTTGGCCAGCATAGAAAGGATATATGGAGCTCAAAGTCGAATTCTTCAGAAATTAGGGGATCAAGGAAGGAAAGTTCCAGGAATACCAGAGGAAACTGGGTTTTCTTCCATGATCTCACTCCTTCCCATTAGAATAATTGCTACTGTTATAAGAACTCTGGTATTAATTATGTGTAGATGATAAACTTCATCAATGAAGAATCAGCATTATATTACATAGTAATACCCACTAATGAGCGAATGCAATAAGATTTGAAAAATTAAACAAATTTTTTTTTATATAAACTACCTTTTGGTGTGCAGTTAGCATGTCAATGTGCAAATATAATTATTTGGGTTGTGAATATAAATCAATTGTGAATAGTTGATACCAGTGTGCTTCTAACATCACTTTATTTTATTAGCCCTCGTAGAAATTCACAGGAGTGAAAAAGAAATGGACTTATTAATTTTCTCAAAATATTCACCTCATATAATACATGTATGAGTACGCTTATATAGAAAAAGAGAGAGGAGGAGAATTCTCAATCTTGAGCTCCCATTTGGGCCTCCACAATGAGCCTTTTTACATATCTTTTTTAAACACTTCCCCACAAGCCGGAATATACAAATCATAAGCACCAAGTTTGGACAAAAACTGATGATATAGTGACTGCGGTAAGGCCTTGGTGAAGATATCCGCAACTTACCCGGTAGCAGGAACATGCTTCAGCTCCAATTTCTTTAATTGAATCTTCTATCAAATGAAGTGACAGTCAACTTCAATGTGTTTGATTCACTCATGAAATACGAGATTCTTGACAATATGTATAGTCGCTTGACTGTCGCAAAACAACGTTGCTGGTGAGGAAAGTTTGACTCCCAAATCACCAAGGAGATTTTCCAATCAGGTGAGCTCAGATACAACAACAGCCATCACACGATACTCGGTCTCAACAGATGTGCGATCGACAACAAATTGCTTCTTGCTACGCCAGGTAATAAAGTTTCCACCAAAGTGCATACAAAAACCAGTTGTGGTGTGTCGATCATCAAGAGAACCCACATATTCAGCATCAGAATATACAATCAGAGATAGAGAGGAGAATGGTTTATACACAACCCCTTGTCCAGGACCAGTCTTCAAGTACCCGAGGATGCGCTCGACGACCGGGAGATGGGAGATCCGTGGAGTATGCATGAATGGACAACTCCAACAGCAAACGAGATATCAGGTCTTGTAGCCGTTAGATACATCAGTTTTTCTACAAGACGTCGATATTATTCTGGATTTGCAAGTAGTGGATCGAAGTAAGACTCATGAACACAAAGCTTATGGTTGACATTCATAGGAGTATCGATAGATTTGCATCCTGAATAACCCGCATCCTGAAGGAGATCAATACAATACCTCCGTTATGATAAAACAAGACCATCAAGTCTTCTTGCCACCTCAAGTCCAAGAAAGTACCGAAAATTCTCCAGATCTTTAATTTAAAAAACGGAGTTTAAGTGTTGCTTAATTAGTTGTATCCTGATGGATTCATTCCCAATAATCAGAATATCATCAACATATACTAGGAGAATAACTGTGCCGGTTGGTTGATGACGTGTAAAGAGAGAAAAATCAGCCGAGCTTCGTGTGTAACCAACTTCACTGTTGAAGTTGGTGACCGGGCGGTCTGGCGGTCTGTCTTGGCGGGTTGAAGACCGGGCGGTCTGGCGGTTTCCCTTCAGCAGGTTGGTTGATGTGTTGTTGCTGTCTGGTAGCCGAGCGGTCTAGCCGTTTGTCTTAACCGGCTTGGAGACCGGGCGGTCTAGCGGTCTCCCCTGGCGATCTCTCTTTCTCTCTGGTAGTAGCCGTGCGGTTAGCCCTTCTGTCTAACCGCGCGGCTTGTGCGGTTTGTGTCTGTACAGTCCGCTTGTGTCATGTAATTTTTTAGTCTCACATCTCTTATTTGTATTCTCTCTTCTCTCCTCCATTCTATATAAGGGAGACCATACCTTTGTAATAGATACCTTTTTCGGATAATAAAGTTTCAATTTAAACCGCTTTCGACTTGTTTTAGTTCTTTTCTAACATGGTATCAGAGGACTCGATTTTCTCCGCCTAATTCTGTGCGCCCTCTCTGACCGCGCGACCTGTCCGCACGGCTTGCTTCTTCTTCTCGCGACCTGTTCTCGCGGCTTGTTTCTTCCGGTCTGTGCCCTGTTCGCACGGCTTCTTTCTCTCCTTGTCGTTTCTCCTTCTTCTCGCCGCGACCTGTGCTTAGTCGCCCCGGCATGTTGCCGCGACCTGTTTGCCTTGTTCGCCGTATTTGCCTCCCAGCGGACTTCTCTCTGTTCACGTGGTGTCTCTTTCTTCTGTTCGCGCGGGCTGTTTTCTAGCCGCTCGACTTCTTTCCCTCTGCTTGTTTCTGCGGCTTGGTCGTGGCTTTTCTGGCCGTTGTTGTCTATCATCGTGACCGCTGCAGATCTCTTTCTTCTAACCGCTGCGATTTCTCTCTGTTCGCGTGTGTTCTTCCTTGTTTTGGCGGCCTCTCTGCCCTTCTTCCTTAGTCGCTCTCTCTCTCTTAGTCCCCGCGACCTGTCTCTAAGTCGCAGCGGCCTGATCTCCTCTGTGCGGCTCTTCCTTTAGCCGCTCCTGCTTGTTAGTCGCCGCGACCTCTGATTTAGTCGCGCGGCTTGTGCTTCCCTCTTCTTTCCCTTTGCCTTGCTCTGCACCTTGGTCGTGACCCTTCTTGCCGCTGGTGTGCTGTCACCGTGACCACTGCAGTTTTTTGGTTCCTCCCTTCATGGCCTTCATATACTCCTCAAAGCCGTTCGTCTCGGTGGTCACGTCTTCTGGTAGTGCCCACGTTGTTACTCAAGGAAAATGACTGATCGACACCGGTGCTACTAATCATATGACCGGCAATCTCCAGTGTTTTTCTCTCCTAGAAACACATGATCGATTGCCCCCGGTTATTCTCGCTGACGACTCTTCATCATCGGTCCATGGGACGGGGATAGTTCATGTCACTCCGTCTCTTCGCTTGGCGGATACTCTCTGCGTGTCAAAGTTCCCGTGCAACTTATTATCTGTTACCTCTCTGTGCAAGCAATTACAATGTTCCGTCACATTTACTTCTACTTCTTGCTCTTTTCAGGATCCGGACTCCCAACGGACGATTGCTACTGGGACTGAGAGTGGCGGCCTATACTTCTTGGACAACATTTCCGCTTTCTCCAACTTCTCCTCCACCTCCACAGATCTTCTCCAATGGCATCTCCTCCTTGGTCATGCTCCTCCACGTCTTCTTCGTCAACTTCTGCCCCAACTTCCTCCACGAAGTCCTCCGCTCAACTGTGAGGCCTGTCAGCTTGGCAAGCATCACCGCTCCTCCTTCCCTCCAAAACACGTTCGTGGATCTACCCGTCCGTTTGATCTCATCCACTCCGATGTTTGGGGTCCTTCTCCTACTCTTACCGTTGGTCGGGGTAGTTCATATTTTGTCACGTTCATTGATGATTTCTCTCGCTGTACGTGGGTGTATCTGTTAAAAGATCGCTCCGAATTATTCTCTGCATGGACGTCCTTCTATCTCATGATCAAAACTCAGTTTAATGTTTCTATTAAAGTTTTTCGATCTGATAATGTCAAAGAATATATCAGTCATGACTTTTCTACCTTCTGCATGCAAAATGAGATTATTCATCAAACTAGTTGTGTCTATACTTCACAACAAAATGGTGTGGCAGAACGCAAAAATCGTCACCTCCTCGATATCGCTCGCACCTTGATGACCCAGATGCATGCTCCTCGCTCCTATTGGGGCTATGTTGTTCTCCTTGCCTGCTACCTTATCAATCGCATTCCCTCCACGGTTCTACACGAAAAAACCCCATTCTCCATTCTGTATCCGGGCAAGGAACCGTTTTCTCTCCCTCTCCAAATCTTTGGATGCACTGCCTTTGTGCATGCCCCTTCTGCCACCCGTGATAAGCTCTCCCCTCGCTCCACCAAATGTGTCTTTTTGGGGTATTCCACCACTCAGAAAGACTATTGTTGCTTTGATCCCGTCCTTCGTAAGCAATTCGTCTCTGCTGACGTCACCTTCTTCGAGAATACCTCCTACTTCTCGGCTGACTCCTCTCCTCTTCTCCCAGCTTCTGATTCTCCTGCTGTTCCCTTCGTTCCCTCATCTCCTACTGCGATCTCCACCCCTACACCGTCTCCGTCCACTCCTCTCACTCTGCCTCTTTCTCCCTCATCTCCGCCACCATCTCCCTCATCTCCGCCGTCGTCGCTCTCTCCTCCCAGGCCAGCTCTCTCTGCCACGGATGCTCCGGATGCCGAGGGACCCGCTGACCTGGATCTTCCTATAGCTCTTCGCAAAGGGATGCGGACGTGTACCCTACACCCCCTTGCTGCTGTTGTTTCATATGATCGTCTTACCCCTTCTCGCAGGGCTTTTGCACTGGCTATCTCTGCCACGGCCACACCCCGCTCCTACCAGGAGGCCCTTGCTATTCCTCATTGGAAGATGGCCATGGATGAGGAAATGGCGACCCTAACTGAGCGGGGTACCTGGACTCTTGTTCCTCCTCCCTTCGGCACTGATGTTGTTGGCTGTCGCTGGGTCTTTGTGGTCAAATTTGGCCCAGACGGCACTGTGGATCGGTATAAGACTCGCCTTGTTGCTAAGGGCTTTACTCAGACCTATGAGGTTGATTACTTTGACACCTTATCCCCCGTGTCTCGTCTCAGCACTATCCGGGTCCTCTCTGTGGCGGTAAATAGGGATTGACCGATTTCCCAGCTGGATGTCAAGAATGCCTTCCTTTATGGTGATCTTCAGGAGGCCTTATACATGGAACAACCTCCTGGGTATGTTGCTCAGGGGGAGACACGAGTATGCCGGCTGAAGAAGGCAATCTATGGCCTCAAGCAGAGCCCTCGAGCTTGGTTTGACAAGTTCAGCGGCATCGTGGCGGTCGTTGGTTTTGTGCGAAGCTCTGCCGATCACTCTCTCTTTATTCGCAAAACCCCCTCAGGGCTGGTTGTTCTTGCTGTGTACGTCGATGATATTCTTCTCACTGGCGATAACCAGGAAGGGGTAGCCCTGACAAAGCGACATCTTCGTCAACATATGGTCACGAAAGATATGAGCTCTCCAAAGTACTTTCTGGGGATCGAAATCTCTCGGAAGCCCGACTCATTAGTTCTCTCCCAGCGTAAATATGCCCTTGATCTTTTAAAAGAGGCAGGATTGACTGGAGCAAAACCTGCCCGATGCCCCATGGCAACTGAAGAAGACAAAACCTGGATAGATGATTCGCCTCCTCTTTCAGATAGTTCGCGGTACAAGCGTCTGGTTGGTAAGCTCATATATCTCACAGTGACCAGACCCGACATTTCCTATGTTGTGGGCAAGGTGAGTCAATTCATGCAAGCACCTAGGGAGTGCCATCTACAGTCCGCCTTGCGGATCTTGGAGTATGTCAAAACAGCGCCAGGGAAAGGATTACTTTTTCAGAAGAATGGTCATTTGAGGGTTGAAGCATACTCAGATGCAAGTTATGCTGATGACAAAGGGGATCGCAAGTCAACCTCGGGTTTTTGGACCTTTGTTGGGGGAAATCTGGTAAGCTGGAAAAGCAAGAAGCAGTCTGTTGTCTCCAGGTCCAGTGCAGAAGCTGAGTATCGCAGTATGACGTCGACCACTTGTGAGTTAAAATGGCTACGGGCTCTCATGCTAGATTTAGGAGAGGTCTACAACCATCCTCTACCTATGTTCTGTGATAACAAGGCTGTCATATACACCTCCAAAAATCCGGTCTTCCATGAAAGAACCAAGCACATTGAGGTCGACTATCATTTCATTCGTGAAGAGATATTAAAGGAACAAATTTGCACTCCCTTTGTCACTTTTGATAAAGAGCTGACTGACATCTTCACCAAGCCAGTTTCTGCCTCGTTTCTTCATATTTGTGACAAGCTGAGCATGATCGATATATATGCTCCAGCTTGAGGGGGAGTGTTGAAGTTGGTGACCGGGCGGTCTGGCGATCTGTCTTGGCGGGTTGAAGACCGGGCGGTCTGGCGGTTTCCCTTCAGCAGATTGGTTGATGTGCTGTTACTGTCTGGTAGCCGAGCGGTCTAGCCGTTTGTCTCAGCTGGTTTGGAGACCGGGCGGTCTAGCGGTCTCCCCTGACGATCTCTCTTTCTCTCTGGTAGTAGCCGTGCGGTTAGCCCTTCTGTCTAACCGCGCGGCTTGTGCGGTTTGTGTCTGTACAGTCCGCTTGTGTCATGTAATTTTTTAGTCTCACATCTCTTATTTGTATTCTCTCTTCTCTCCTCCATTCTATATAAGGGAGGCCATACCTTTGTAATAGATACCTTTTTCGGATAATAAAGTTTCAGTTTAAACCGCTTTCGACTTGTTTTAGTTCTTTTCTAACATTCACAAACAACCTTACTAAACTTGTCAAACCAATCTCAAGGAGACTGTTTGTGACCATAAATTATTTTTTTGAGATGACAAACACGAGACTCCCCCGTGATCTCAAACCCATGAGGTTGGTGCATATACACAGTTTTGAGAAAATCCTCATTGAGAAAAACATTCTTGATATCCAACTGATATAAGGGTCATTGACGATGAACAACTAAAGAGATTAGGACCCGAACGATATTTAGCTTGACAACTGAGGAGAATGTTTCATCATAGTCGAGACCCTGTTGTTGAGTAAATCCCCGAGCTATAATACGAGCTTTTAGGCATTTAACTGTCCCGTATGAAGCGTGTTTGATTGCAAAGACCCACTTATAGCCAACACAAGTCTGACCTGGAGGAAGAGAGACAAGATCTCAAGACTGGTTAGCCCAAAGGGCTGTCATTTCCTCATCCATGATCACACGACACCCCTGATGTTGGAGAGCCTCCTGCAAAGAGTTAGATATAGAAATGGAGGATAAAGATGACGAGAATTTGAGGAGAGGTGGGGAGAGGCGATGGAAGGATACATAATTCGCCAAGAGGTGCGCTGTAGAGGTTAATGTCGGATCGACTAGCCGTGAGATAGTGCTGGTAGAGGACAACTGTTGTAGGGCACCCGATTTGGGAGGACGACGAGTGTACACACGAAGAAGTGGTGGTTTGGGTTATACTAGTTGGGGGGGGAGGGGGAAGAGGATACATGACAGAGACGGTAGAACGAGGCAGAGGAGGAGGTAGAAGAGGAGCTGTTGGAGAGGAGTGAAATGGTTGGTCCCCGAGAAAGGTTACACCAGCCGAAACGACTAGTTTGCCCGTGGCTGGAGAGTAACACACATAACCCTTCTGAGTACGAGAGTATCCAACGAACATAAATTTGGTAGCACGATGAGCAAACTTGTCAATAAGCAGACTAAGGTTATGAACATAACATGTACATCCAAAAAACTCGAGGTGTGAGGGAAAACAGAGGCTTTGAAGGGAAAAGAAGACTAAACAGAGTCGTAAAATTGAGCATATAAGAGAGCATGCAAATTATGAGATAACAAACAACAGTAACAACGAAGTTCCAACATAATGTGGGTACCTGCATTTGAAACATGAGTGATCGAGCTACATCAAGAAGGTGACGATTTTTTCGTTCGACCACACCATTTTGTTGAGCAGTGTAAGCGCACGACGTTTGATGGAGAATCCCAAACTCGGCACACAGATTTGAGAATGTACGGCCGGTATATTCACGCACATTGTCTGTGCAAAGAACTTTTAAGATAGTGAAAAATCGAGTTCAAGTTTCGGTAATAAAGGCACGAAAGCTGAAGATAATTTCAGCACGGTCACAAAGTAAATACAACCAGGTGAGACGCGAATAATCATAAATAAAAGTAACGAAGTAACAGTAACCATAAACACTATGGGTTTTATACGGACACCAAATATCAGAATGCACTAAAGATAAATGAGCATCACTCCGAATACAAGTAGAATGAAAAGATACATGATGTTGTTTGCCAAAGATACAAGATTCACACGTAAACTCATGAAGGAAGACATCATGAAGAGCTTTCAGGAGAATCTGGAGGGGAGTATGCCCAAAACGTCGATGTCAATCAACAGAAGAGACGGCTGAGAGAACAGTAGATGGAACATCCAAGAGATATAGCATATTAGACATCCACCCCTTACCAATGATATTTTGCGTTGGTCGATCCTACACAACAAAGGAGGAAGGTGAAAAGGTGACACAACAATCAAGTTTCTGACTGAGGCGGCTAACAAAAAACAAGTAAACCGGGGTTGGTGTGCGAGGCACATCAGTAGCGCCAGAAACCGGGGTGGTGTCTCCATTGGCCACAGTGATGAACTTGGGATAAGCAGATTGCAAGTACTAAGGTAGTTTCTGTGGAGTGATCTGGTGCGTGGCCCCTCAAGTCCACAATCCAGTGAGAGCTACGTGATAGATATGATATACCTTCATTGGAGATCGACTCGACAGAGCCAGATGAGCGACTAATCACCCCGTGGAGATGTTGGAGCTGGGTGCGCAAAGTCTCAATGTCGTTGCGGGTGGAGAGGGGATCAGCCGTAGTAGAGGTTGTGAGACGTGGAGGCAAACCATGCTTGTGATAACAGGTGGCCTCAAGATGACCATCCTTACCGCAATGAGTACATTTAAGAGGAGGTCTTCCAGCACGTCCCCATCCCCGAGAAGTGTTACGACCTCTACGAGTCGAGGGACCATGACCCGAAGGAGCAGGAGGAGCAGAGAGGGGCTATTGGAGGAGGCTGGCCGGAGATAGATCAGGAGCATCTGGTGGTGGTGTAACCTTTAAGAGCATAGAACAAACATCCGACAAGAAGGGAGTTGTAGATGAAGAAAGAATCTGGGCCCGAACACTGTAAAGATGAGGTGAAACACGAGCCATCATCATGAAAATTCCAACTGCTTCTTTTTGGGTCCGTTGAGCAACCAGATCCATCGTGAGAGGCTGATGTTGTATCCAAGCCTCAGCAAGAGTCTTAACTTTTGCATCAAAAGCGGTCAAGTCACTTGTTGCCCCGGGTGCAAGTGTTTGCAGATCAGTGATGATATCGAACAAATGTTGGAGGCTGTCCTTGCCAGAATATAGGGAGTGAAGTTCCTCCCACATAGCTTTGGCTGTCTCATGATACATGACCATCCGATATGGCTCAGTGTCCATGGAATTGAGGATCCATGATTGGACACGACCGTCATCACAGAGCCACTCCTCTGTGGGTGTTGTAAGAGGTGCCCTAGCAAGATGATGAAGAAGACTTTTGGTTTGCAGGACACGACGAACTGAGTGTACCCACTCAACAAAATTCGGCTTCCCGCTGAGAGAGATGGTGGTGATCTGAAACTCATCACGAATTTCAGAAAGAGGGACAACAACACGGGCAGGAAGGGAGGAAGCATCGTTCAAATCCATGAAACAAATAGAAGCAGCTAGGAGATAGCGGGTAGATATCAAGACAAGCCGCTGCGACTAGACCGCAACAAGTGACTAGACCGCGACAAGCGACTAGACTGCGACAAGCAACTTAAGCAACAAGCAGCAAGTGACTTAAGCAAGCGGCTAGCAGGGCGACTACGCAGGTGTGACAGGAAGCGCGTCCAGCGGCAAGAAGTGCGAGAAGAAGCGGCAAGAAGTGCGACAAGAAGCGGCAAGAAGTGCGACAAGAAGCGGCAAGAAGTGCGACAAGAAGCGGCAAGAAGTGTGACAAGAAGCGGCAAGAAGGGCAGCAAGAGGCGCTACCAGTAGCAAAAAGACACGTGTTGCGGCAAAAGTCAAGCGGCAAAAGGAACGGGTTGCGACTAGACTAACTGCGACAAAAAGAGAAGGACCCAGCGACCTGAGACGCGCGACCAGAGACGCGCGACCAGAGAAGCGCGGCTAAGAGGCGAGCAACATCGGCTAGACCAGAAGGAACCTACGGTTAACAGAAATCTATCCGCCCAGAGAACAAGAGATTGCGGCATGGAGAAGCTGCGGTCAAGAAGGGCACAAATCGCGCGAGCAGAAAACAAAGTCGAAAGAGACACAAATCGCAACAAAGGAAAGAAGTCGCGAAACACGACAGAGGTGGGGCCCAAAAGAGACAGGGGATAGAAGCCATAAAAGGGAGAAAGAAGGGACTGGGGGAGAAAGCAGGATGCCTGCGGTTTGACAAGACCAAGCCGCAAAAACAAGACGTGCGGTTAGAAGAGTCTAGCCACCCAGGGAGCATGGGAGAGCACGACATGCAGAGATTGCAGATCGTTCGGCTTTGATACCATGTAGAAATCCACGGGAGTGAGAAAAATAAATGGACTTTATTAATTTTCTCAAAATATTCACCTCAGATAATACATGTATGAGTACACTGATATAGGAAGAGAGAGAGAGAGGAAGATTCTCAATCCTAAGATTTGGGACTAAACTAAATTACACATGAGCTCCCATTTGGGCCCCCATAATGGGCTTTTTTACATGTCTTTCTTTAACAACCCTTAGCAAGTTGTTTTTTTTTTCTTATAAATACATTTCTTCTTCTTGACAGCAATGTGCTACAAAAAAAACTTGAACAGAATCTAACCCCCAGAAAATACACAATAAGAAACTCACATTTAATACTGAGATAAACAATTTTTTTAGTAGGCCAATTGATGAGATTTTATTTCCTATGATCAATGTTAGAGATGAGCATGGCAATGAGGACGAGTACTAGATGAAAATAAGAGTCTACTCTTAGGGTCCGTTTGGCACATTTTTGCTCCAGTGAGTTTGAACAAAAATACTACCATCATAAATGTGTTTAGCATGACAACCATGCTGAACATAAAAATGGATGGGAGCTCCTTAGGGGAGGTTAGTCATGTTCGTAAACGATGGTTCGTAACCACCGCATTTTGTAAAACAAATGTTACAAAATGCACAAATTAGACTAATGTATAGATTTCATGTCGAAGAATTTGGTACCGAACAGGATTACATGTTCGATTTTGGTAGTTTAGGTTTAACACCTGAGGCACGTGTTATCGACAAAAATGAATGAAAAATGAGAATTCAGGCTGTTGGCTGCAGTTAGTTGGCACGTCTAATTTGTTTTACAAATGATTCAGGGGGGGCTACATAAGAAATGATGAAACAAGAACCGAACTTGACCCAAATAAATGATGAACAATTTTTATTGAGAAAAACTTACATCCTTTATTACAAGCCAGCACTCCATTCATCGTCTTCCAGGCAGATAATCCGACCTAATTATGCTCAACACACAAAGAGAAACTGATCACAAGCAAACATGGCAAAGAGAGTACTCCACAAAGGCAACAAGAAACAGATAGCATGATGAGAAAACACAAACATCAAAATGCATAGAAACAGGATCAAATACTTCCTTGGATCTCCTCCACCTTATTAATGGCAGAAGCTGCAGCCTCCAGATCTTCATCCAGGAAGATATCCCAATCTCCATCCCAGCGTATGAAGAACTCGGTATCCACAAAGTACTTCACCCTGTGCTTGTCTCCTGCTGGCGTGAACAAGTAATCCCCCTCCCCCAGCTCATAGCTCTCATTCTTATCCAAGTTCCAGACCTTCTTCCTCCCCTTCGTCACCAGCACATCGTGCCCGAACGTGTGGTGGTGCGCCGGCTCCACGCTTCCGGCCTTGAACTTCACCACCGCGGAGGTCGGGCTCTCCCTCACGATCTTCATCTCTGCGCCCGGCATGATTGCAACGGGCTCGAACTCCAATCCCTTTCTCAAGCAGCAGATGGCGCAGTTTGAGGACGGTGAGGCGGATTTGGGGATCTGGGCCATCTCGGCGGTGGAATTATCGAGGAATGATTCGATTTCGTTCGGCCAGGGTTTGTCGCCGGAGGCGGGGCAGGGAGATTTAAAGGGGGTTTGGAGCCAAGCATCGAGGATCTTGGCGCCATCCTCCTGGGAGGTGGAGCTGCCGGAGACGCAGAGGACGTTGCAGTTGTTGATGGAGCGGGTGTTGACGGCGTCGGCGACGGAGGTGCATGTGGATGCGTAGACGCGGGGGAATTTGTTGGCGAAGATGGAAACGCCGACGCCGGTGCCGCAGGCGAGGAGTCCGCGAGTTTCCGGCGATGAAGGGGAGGAGGAGACGCGGTGTCCGATCTGCTCGGCCACGGAGTAGTACTTATCGGTGCCGAGATCAATGATTTCGACTCCGGGAAGAGAGCGGAGGTGGGAGAGCAGGGTATCCTTGAGGTCGCATCCGAAGGAGTCGGCGCCGGTGAAGATGCGGAGGGTGGTCGGCACCGCCGGCGTGGGAGGAGTCGGAGTGTCGGTGGTCGCCATGCTGCCGGAGTTTCTCTTCCACTTGACGCCTTGACGGGAGATCGGACAGTGTGCTGCTGGATTTAAGAAACCCTCCTCTCTGATTAATTCTTGGGCCACTAATAATTTTTTTAAAATAAATTCAAAAATATATATTAATACTATTTAATATTATTTTTATTAGCAATGGAAATAATTACATAGTATAATTTCTCTAAAATTAATATTTTAATTATGGACGAAAATAATTATCTGAATTAAATATATAAAATAATTATATAAAAATTATTTTAATTAAATATAAGCTACCGAAATTACATTTTCATATGAGGACACCGAATGACAGTCATAAACATTGTCTCTACTTGCATAAGCATGGGAATTCGTACACATTAAGCTAGTAAAGTATTTACAAATAAAATTTTATTTGCAATACATTTTATCAGCAGAGCAATTAAAACCGCTTAATCTATTTATTTCATCCAAATAATAACTTGAAGGGACCCTAACTTGAATTACTATATATACAGATAAATATATAGTAGCATAAACAAAATAATAAAACAAATTGAACTATATAATATAAAGCAATATTAGTCTACATATATGCAGGGGCGGATCCAGGAAATTTGACTAGGGGGGGCCAATCAAAAGGCGAAGAATTTTTTTTATGATCAACGTCTATACCAAAATTTGCACATACAGAGATATCACAATTGGGTCATAAAAAGAATTATTTCTTATTGTAACTTATCTATTTAGAGACATCTGAGCTCGGTCTTTTATCAGTTTTTAGAATAAATGGAATATTGTGTGATGTTGGTCTGATCTTTGTTGCAGTATACATAAGAATAACTTTATAATAATTTGCGATGTGGTAATTTAAAAAGTATTAACAATTTCAATTTGAATTATTTGTTCATGTATTTAGGTTAAATATTTGTGTGATGAAGTAAATAAATCCAAGAAAAAAAATATGTTGATTGGAATAAAAATGTTTAAGATGACTTCATTGCTACAAAGTATTAGTTGTAATAAAAGTGTAAAGTGTTATCATCAGTATTTAAACATTCGACTGAGCACATTATCGTCATCATTCGTCAACACCCCTAAGGACATATGAAAGTTCCTCTTTAAAGTAAGAGAACTTCATATTAAAACGAACTCAAAGTAAAAGTGTGGACGTATGCTCCTGCAGAGAATGAGAATTTTGACTAAGTTGAGCGAGCAAACATACTCATCAAGACACGTGACGCAAGTCAGGCAATTCTTTAGGACATGAGAGAAGAAGTCATGCGTAGAGGACGAAGTCGGAACTTGCCAACTTAGGCATCGCTCAGGGCACCGGTGGGCTCCATTCCAATAGCAAATGGAGCCTAGTGGCAAATTGAGATCCTCCTATCCGGTGGGCAATGAAGTCCCGCAAAAATCTCAAACTTTCCCACAAGAAACCAAAAACAACGTGTTGTTTGTGATACCTCGGTCTTTCACTGCCCGGAGGCAAATGGAGCCGCATTGGTGCCCCAAACACAACCTTACACTACAAATAATCAAGCCAGGTCAAGATGGTTAAAAACAAGAAGAAAAATATCTGAGTGTGTAGTCAACAGAAAAGAAAAACCATAATCAACTAAGTCAACCCAACACAATGCACTCCGAGAAAAATAATCTTGAGCAAAAGAAGAGTAGTCCTAATTGAAAGTTAGTTCTCAAATCAATGAATCGGCGCCAATCTAGTTGGTCGAAAATCCAACGAGCAGCCGAAATTCTTGCTACAAAACCTGATAAAAGGAAAGAATGAAAGATGAGTGTTCCACGAAAAATGCCAAAAAGTACGCCATCAGTCAATGGACTCGCTCTTTTCTCTCGTGCGACTTCATGGTCGTATGAGCTTCACATGGAAATGAAATAAAATTTTGATCTTCTATTTAAAAATAAGAACATTCAAATATAATGAGTAAATCCAAGAAGAAAAGCCTCTATAATTATTACTATTATTTTAACTCTAGGATTGAATTCATCATAAGTATGCACAATCTATTTATCTCCTTAAAAAGTTCATCAATACAAATTTGATTAATCTATATTACTATATATATACTTTCTCCCATATTCATAGAGATTCCTGAAGACAAAATTAAGTTGTTTTTAAAAAAAATCAATACACCATAGGGATATATACACAATAGGCACAAAGCAAATCTCTATTTGCATAGAGCAACACAACAAACAAAACCTTTCCTCGGTTTCCTCCCTGCAAACTTCAGAAGCAGAATTTCTTCTTCTGCGAGACAAAATGGAAATGATTCTTAGGAAAAACAAACATATTATAGATAGAAGTGTAGAGGTGTAAAATAATCTGTGTATTCAATCCTTGCCATTCAAAGCGAATAGTAAGATCGGTATGTGATAATTGTGCAATTGAACTTACCCTGAACTTGGTCTCCCGTTCTCGGTCGACATATGCGAGCAGCTCGTCTTGTCTCATCAAAGCTTCATGCAATGCCTGCACAAAGGGCGGGGATCAATACACGACGCAAAATTCTTTTGGTTCTACTTCGGGATGGTTTTAGCTTTGCTTAAGCTTCTAATATCAAAAAAGTCACATAGGTCTGAGATCCGGGAGGGGGGGGGGGGGGGGGGGGGGGGGGGGGTGGGGGGACTACCTTGCAAATTTACATAATTAAATGAACCTCCCCTTCTACTTTTTAAATTATTAAGACCTCCCCTCTGAGTTTGTATTGCTAACATGCATGTCCAAATAAACCCCTCCATATGTTCTTTTTTTAATACATGTATGTTAACAATGTAAATTCAATAGGGAGGTCTTGGTAATATTAGAAAAATGGAGAATTTGAAGCAGGTCTTAATCAACAATACGAGCTAGGGAATGCAATGCAAAATACAAAATGAAGACAACTTCAAGTGAAGCTACAGTAACCACACAGCAAAATCTCTTTGGAATGTCAAACAGGGAGGTAAAATTCATTTCAAGAAATTCTTAATAGCCAAAGAAACACAATCACAGTGAATTTAACAATAAAACCTCCAAAAAAGGTACCTTCTTGGTGGCAATAAGTTCTGCTTCTAATGCGTCGACACGGCGCACGGCAGCATCAAGTAGCTCCTCTTTCTCCGAAGGCAACTCGATAGGCTTTGTCTGCAGCGTATCAACCTTTTCCTCGAGTTCTCCAAGCCTCCTTGTAACAGAAGAAAGGAGCTCTGCATCTGTGAACTCGGGAATTGGAGAAGGGGGGCGAGATTCCTCTTGTGGAGTATTATCATTTAGCGTAAAAGGAGAGAAACTGCGACCAAGTTCAGAACTCTCTGGAAGCTTCTTAGTCACACTGTGGGCAAACACGCGAAGCATAGTATAGAATGTCATAATGAAAGCTATGATCATGGCCACCCATCGATCTCTTGCTCCAAGAGACTTGAGGTACCGACCTTGGGGAGGGAGACCATCTGTGGAAGTTAGGAAACAGAGAGAACATTGGTAGTTATACAAAGAAACACGAACAAAACACAGTATAGAAAGAAGCGTGATTTATTGGGGCTTCCCCTCCAACTTTGCATAATTACAAAAACCACAACTCTACATTTTAAAAATTACTAGGCCCACTCATTTGAGTTTAAAATTTTAACATAAATGTACAAAAGAAAACCTCCAATAAACTCGAGGAGGCCTCGGAAATTTTAAGAAGTAGATGGAAGGAAGGACCCAGTAAGAATACAAACCCGTAAGGTAGTTTTCAGTAAATATACTAAAAAGAACGGAGAAAGCAAAGAAAATGAGAAAGAAACAAATTCCCGCACATTATCCGGTCAAGATTTGACATGAAAACATTCAACTTTCACCATATGTTATATCTTAATGAAGTATTATGTTACAGAACCATTAGCAGGAGACACAGAATCGGATTCACATTGGGGGACGCACCTACCGTCGACGCAACATCGGCACAAGGACGAGTGCAAGACTCTTTTTAAGCCCAAGTGGGGGCACACAACTCTTTTTTTTTATTTCTTATATATGTACCCATGAGGGGGGCGGTGGACATTAGCTTTTGAAGAAATCAACTTGCATTTCTCATCTCTCTCTCCTCATGCCGATTTCCCGCTACCCCCTTACCCTAATTTCCTGAACCCCCCCTTCCGCCGCCGGTCGCAGGGTGCAACTCCGCCCTTCCTCCCGTCGCCGAACCACGTCCAAACTGAAGGATCTCCCTCCTCACCGGCACACTCATTCCTAATCTGCGGCACGTGACACATTGGTATCAGAGGGACCTCCGGCCGATAACTCTAATCCCAGCACTACCGCTCTGTCCGCCTCCACGCCCCTCCCCGCAACGCCATTTTCCACCTCCACACCCCGCCTCGCAGAGCCGGGTAGCACCCCCCTTCTTTCACTACCGCCAACACCTCCGCATCCTCTGATGGCCGATCCGGACTTGTTTCAACAAATATTGGACCGCCTCGACCGCATGGACTCCGGCCTCGGGGAGGTCGACGCCCACACGGTGCATCTCACCACGGGTATGCCCCCTCGACCGTCCGCCAAGCCAACACTCCGTGCAAGAACAACCATTCCACGATGGCCCCTCCGACCACCGTCATGAGGGCGGCACTTTTCCTCGGTACGTCAAGTTGGATTTTCCGGTTTTCGATGGGCACGAGGACCCCCTCTCATGGCTTACGAAATGCAATCTTTTCTTCTCCAACCAACGCACAACCAGAGAAGATCGACAGGGCCTCGCCTCCTTCCACCTCAACGGCCGCCCAACTGTGGTTCTCTCAACTACAACGTGAACGCCCGTACCTCCAATGGGATGAGTTCAAGACCGCGCGCATGTTGCGCTTTGGGCCATCGTTATGGGGCAACCTCCTCGGGGACCTCATTGCCCTTCGCCAAACAGGTGCCTTGGAGGACTATCTCGATCGCTTCCAGTTAATGCTCGCTTACGCGCCCACGGTACGACTCGATCAACAAGTCCCCATATTTATGGCCGGCCTGCATGAGTGTCTCCGCTTCGATGTCGAGTTCCAAGATCCCCCCGATCTCAATACGGCGATGAACAACGCCCAAACTTGCGAACGTCGCATCCTCTTGGACCGCCAATACATACCCCGCCGAGACCATGGGCAGCCCTACCGGGGGCCTCTCCACTCATCACTGGCGGCCCAATCTGCCAAGCCAATCGAATTACCCAAACCACCATTTCGACGACGTCTATCCAACACGGAAATGACCGACCATTGCGCCAATGGGGCTTTGCTTCAACTACGACGAACTATTTGGGCCTAGTCACCGTTGCAAGCACATTTTTTGGATTAAGGTGGACGACCCTTCTGATGAGGACGGAGAAGAACCGGATTCCGAGACACCGGAGATCTCCGTCCACGCTATTGTTGGCCCACCGGGGGGCCATATGCTGCAGCTTCCCATCCATTTGGTGGGCACTACTCTCGTCGCCTTGTTGGACTCGGGCAGTACGCACAACTTTATTCGCCGCACGACCGCGACAAATCTTCAGCTACCAATCATTTTCGGCCGCCAGCTCCAAGTTTCGGTGGCCAATGACCACAGCATGGCGTGCCCCGACATTTTTCGTCGCGTGTCTCTGACGATCCGCAACCGGCCCTTCGAGATAGACCTCTTGGTTGTCGACCTCGACGGCTTTGACATTGTTTTGGGCGTGCGTTGGCTATGCACATTGGAGCCCATTACCTGGGACTTCAACAATCTCACAATGCAGTGATACCACGACTCCAAGCGAGTGAAATGGCAATGTCTCGCCCCCACCTCGCAACCGCGGGCCTTCATCATGCAAGGTCCGGACGTTCCGACCTGCCCCGACACCCAAGACTTCCATCGACTCTTGCAGGAGTTCGGGAACACCTTCACCATACCCGCGACACTGCCGCTGCACCGGTCGCAGGACCACCGTATTTGCTTACTTCCGGGAGCTGCGCCAGTGGTTGTGCACCCCTACCGCTACCTGTTTCTCCAAAAGGACAAAATAGAGCGTCGATGCTCCGTTATGCTACAACAAGGGCTCATCCGACGGAGTGTCTCCCCATTTTCATCGCCGACTCATCTGGTCCACAAGAAGGATAATACATGGCACTTTTGCGTCGATTACCACGAACTCGACGTCAAAACTGTCAAAGATAAATTTCTCATTCTCATGGTCGAGGAACTCCTCGACGATCTGCATGGCATGCGCTTCTTCTCGAAGCTCTACTTATATTTCGGGTACCACCAAGTTCGCATGGCGGACACAAACGTGGAAAAGACCGCTTTCCGGACGCACCACGGGCATTTTGAATTTATCTTCATGCCTTTTGGCTTGACCAATGCGCCATCTACTTTCCAATCACTTATGAACGAGGTATTCCACTCCGTCCTCCGCAAATTTGTACTTGTGTTTTTTGACGATATTTTGATCTACAGCAAGTCTTGGCCCGAGCATCTCCATCATGTCCGTGAAGTGCTCGCATTACTCCGCCATCACCACCTAGCTCTCAAGGAGTCCAAGTGTTCATTCGGGCATACTAGCGTCACCTACCTCGGGCACGTGGTCATGCGCATGGGGTGTCGGCCGACCCGGAGAAACTTCAAGGCATTACATCATGGCAGGTGCCCCAGGCGCAACGCGACCTCCGGGCCTTTTTGGGGCTCACCGGTTACTACCGACGGTTCATCCGTGGCTATAGCTCAATAGCCGAACCCCTCCCAGCTCTCCTGCGACGCACGGCTTTTGTGTGTGAGGAAGCCGCACAGAGGGCTTTTGAGGCCCTCCAAGCAGCCCTTGTCTCTGCTCTGGGATGTGGTGCAGTTCTCCAACAACGTGGCCACCCGCTTGCGTATTTCAGTCGGTGCACCGCACTCCACCACCGGAAATTACCGGCCTATGAGTTGGAACTAATCGTCTTAGCCAAAGCCGTCCAACACTGGAGGCCGTATTTGTGGGGCCGCTCATTTGTCGTCTGCACATACCAGTATAGTTTGAAATACCTTATGGAGCAACGCTTGACGACTGTGCCGCAACAACGATGGGTGAGCAAATTACTGGGATTTGACTTCACTGTGGAATACAAAATCGGCCCCCTCAACAAGGCTGCGGACGCCCTCTCCCGCCGACACACGAACGACACCTCCTTCATCTGCACCATCTCCAGGTCAACCGCCTCTCTCCTGGATGCCATTCAGGGAGACCTCGGCCAATCGCCTTCCCTCACCGTGTTGCTTAAACGGGCGCAGGACGACCTTTTGCCACCAAGGTGGACGGATTATGATGGCCTCATTCCCTATCAGGGCCGGGTCTATTTGCCGCCAACTTCACCTCACATTGCCTCCATCTTGGCGGATACTCACAACCGCGCTCATGAAGGAGTCCACAAGACTCTCCACCCATCCGCGCCAAATTTTATTGGAATGGACTATGCCGTCATGTCCAAGATTACATCGCCCAATGCACTATATGTTAACAACAGAAATCAACCAATCTATTACCCACTGGGCTCCTACAACTATTACCGGTGCCCACTAAAATTTGGGCTGACATTTCTATGGACTTTGTGGAGGGACTCCAACGCAGCAAGGGCAAATCTGTGTTGAAGGTGGCGGTGGACAAATTTTCCGAGGGAGCACATTTTATTTCCCTAGTCTGCCCCCTCATCGCGGAACGTGTGCCCCAAATTTTATTCTATGACGTTTTCCTCCTGCATGGCCTCCCGGAAAGCATTGTGTTTGATCGCGACAAGACATTTTTGTCCGCATATCACCCCCAATCGGACGGCCAAACGGAGGTCGTTAAACACGCCGTGGAGATGTATCTTCGTTGTCTAACGGGCGAGCACCCCAAGGATTGAGTGAAGTGGCTTCCATTGATTGAATACAGCGATAACACCTCCTATCATTTGGCACTTCAAACAACACCGTTCTGGCTGATTTATGGCTCCGACCTGCCCAAGCTGCTCACATAAGGGCACGGTCTCGCCACGCTAGCCCCGGTGGACCAGGAGCTTCTTGATCGAGACCGACAACTTGTCGCCGCCCACGACCATTTACTCAGAGCACAACACCGCATGGAGACCACATACAACCGTGGCCATCGAGATGTCTTCTTTGCAGTCGGGGAATGGGTGTGGCTCAAGCGCCGACCCTACCGCCAGACGACACTGCGTCCTATAGATTCCTCCACCAAGTTGGGACCACGATTCTATGGGCCTTTTCAGGTCGCCCGACACATTGGCGAGGTCTCCTACAAGCTCCACTTGCTACCGGAGGCACGCATCCATGACGTGTTCCACGTATCCCAAATCAAGAGGTTCTACGGCGAGCCGCCCTCTACACTGATCGTGGCTATCCCCTCTCAGCTTGAGGACAAGTTGTCTTCTGACGAGGAAGGAGATGCTACAAAACCATTAGCAGGAGACGCGGAATCAGATCCGCATTGGGGGCGCACCTACAGTCGACGCATCACTAGCACAAGGATGAGTGCATGATCGCTAATTTCGTCGTACTTTTATTTCATTATTTTTCCACGTATTTTGATTCCAGGCGTTTAAGCCCAAGTGGGGCCACGCAACTCTTTATTTTTATTTCTTATATATGTACCCATGAGGGGGACGGTGGACATTAGCTTTTGAAGAAATCAACTTGCTTTTCTCATCTCTCTCTCTCCTCATCCCGATTTCCCGCTACCCCCCTTACCCTAATTTCTCGAACCCCCTTCCTCCGCCGGTCGCATGGTGCGTCTCTGCCCTTCCTCCCGTCGCCGAATCACGCCCAAACTGGAGGATCTCCCTCCTACTCGCTGGCACACTCGTTCCCAATCCGCGGCACGTAACATATTACTTAGACATCAATAATTTTGTCCAACAAAAATATGTTATAATAGAAAAAAGTACCAGGTAATATTAAGTCTCATGGAGATCCATCCGTTGGCAGTATTGAGACAAAACAGAGACCCGGAGAGTTTTGTTACGGTGGAAGGCTTTTCTACGTAAATTTAATTTGATTTTCAATGTTTTGTTATGGTTAAATGGTGGACCTATATACAAGGAGTGAAAATGAGAAAACCGTGATGAGAATGTTCTCATAATATCGAGCCGCACGACGTTGAGTATTTTCTCTTCTTTTCTTCATGGTATCAGAGTGGGTTAAAGTGACCTAGCTCTCCTTCTTCCAATCGGCGGGGATCCATGGTGGCTTGTTCGTCGAAAGTTACTGGGACCGACGAAGGGCGACGATGCTGAGATCAACGCACGAATGTCTTGATCATTCTTAGGGGATCGATAAGAGGGAAGTGTAGATCAAACCAGTTTGTGATCGATAGCCCAGAGGGGTTTGATCGCTCATTAGGACGTCGTTGCTTCCATCGCAGAATTTAGTTTCTCCATCTGCTGGATCCTCATCGTCTGACTTTGTTCCACCTGTGCTATTATTGGTGCGAGGCTTCCTTCTCCAGGCGCGATCTCAATGGGAACCTGCTTGCATGGAACAATAGGAGGTCGGGGTAGCCACCTTGCTCTGTTTGTCTTGCCATTTGTTTTCAGAGGGTTTCAGTAAATTCAGTTTGCTTTTCCTATTTTGGCCCACATTTTAGATATCTCAATTTTTTTGTTTCAATTTGGATTCCTTGCGGTGATTATTGGCCCAATTCTTCCGCTTGTCTAAGGTATTATTTTTTTGTGGCTTCCACACTTGTCGCAGGTTGAATGGATTCAGATATCTTAACCAAAAAGGGAAAATGGTCTCTAATGTCTCTAATTCAAGTGTTGATTTCTTAGTGATGGCAGTTACAAATGTCAAATTGAACGGAAAAAATTACTTACTATAAGCGCAATCGATGATGGTTGTCGGGAGTAGGAGAAAACTTAGCTTTATAACTGGAACAAAAAGGACTCATATCATGGACCCATCCTATGAAAAGTGGAAATCAGATAATCTAACTATTATGACATGGTTAATCCACTCTATGGAAGCTACCATTGCTCGCCAATTCATGTTCCGTGAAACAACAAAATACTAGTGGGATTTGGTTGAAAAGAATTACTCAAAAAGGCGTGAGCAGGCTAGAATCTATCAACTGAATACCGAGATTAAATATATAGACAGTGGGAGTTCCTTTGAGGATTACTGCGGGAGACTTACTCAAAAAATGCGAGGAGATAGATCAATACATTTGTACAACCCCATATCCGGCCGAGCGGGATCCTCCCCAAGTGGCAGACTTGGGGCGAGCTACGAGCGACGTTTTGATGTAGCCCAGTTCGGGGACGTGCGAGTGCTCGCGCGTGCGTGCGGAGGCCTTGTTTGCATAGGCTTTTATATCCTTTGAATTATATATATATATATGATATTAAACATATATTATATTATATTATATTATATATATTATATATATATATATAGATTTTGGTAAAGAAAGGGGCATAGGCGGATCAGGTAGAGGGGGCAGCAGAAAAGAGACAAAAGACAAAAGAAAAAGGAAAAAGGCAAGAAAAAGGGGAGGAGCAGATCGGGTGGGCAGGGAGCAGCAGCAAAAGAAAACGAAAAAGAAAAGAGGGAGAAAGGGTTTTCCGTCCCTCTCTCTCTCTCGACCGGCTAGGGCATGAGTCGCCTACCCCCCTCCGTCCCTCTCTCTCTCTCAACGGCCTGGAGCCCGACGCCGCTCGGCCTCCTCCTCCTCTCCCGCCGCCAGCTTCAGCAACCCAACGCCAGCATCGCCCCTCCGCTCTCCCTCTCTTTCCCTCGGCAAGCAGCGGCCGAGCCTCGGCCTCCTCCTCCTCTCCCGCCGCCGGCTTCAGCAGCACGACCGCCTCCTTCCACCTCCTGTCCAGGCCGCCCCCCCTCCCCCCTTTTTTTCTCCGGCCTGGAGCAGCACGGCAACCCGATCCTCCCTCCGCCTCCATTCTCCCTGTCCAGGCCGCCGCCTGGAAGCACAGCCCGACACCTCCAGCGGGGCCGAGCTTCTCTCGGCCCCCTCTTCCCACCGCCGCCTCGAGCAAGGCTCGGCCTAGAAGGGAGGCCGACCGCCGTCATCGCCGCCTCGAGCAAAGCTCGGCCTAAAAGGGAGATCGGCCACCAGCACCGCCACCAAGCACGCGTCAAGGGTAACGAAGTTTCTACTTGGGCAGGTGAAGCCCTTATTTTACATATTCGCATGGAAGCCCCTCTCCACCAACGGGTGGGGGAAGGGAGCTCTCCGACGGGTTGACGTGTGCGTCCTCGCTATTGATTGCATTTAGTATCCGGAAGTGTGAGTACGGATTTAGGCATGCTGTGTGAAGCCCATTCGGACGTACGAGCCGAATTGGTGATGTGTTGTGTGAAGCCCATTCGGACGTACGAGCCGAATTGGTGATGTGCTGTGTGAAGACCATTCGGACGTACGAGCCGAATTGGTGATGTGCTGTGTGAAGCCCATTCGGACGCATGAGCCGAATTGGTGATGTTCTGTGTGAAGCCCGTCCGGACGTATGAGCCGGATAGGGGATGTTCTGGGGTTCCCGGAGAAGACTCCGAGGAAGTTGGAAATTATCTATTTGCAGGGAATGCGCACCGTGACCCCGAAAAAGGGGTGTACGGAATATATTTGGCCAGCTTATGTTATCCGACTGTAGTTCAGCTGGCAGTCGTTCGTCGAGACGTTGGCGTACAGGTGTTGCAGTACCAAGCGAGGAATAGCGGGCTTAAGCCCAAGCTTGTGCCGGCCCTCGAAGGCCTACTTTTGTTTATATTGCCGGCCTGCGTGCCGATGTATGGAATTAATATTCCTGTAATAATTTATAATCTGTGATGCTCTGTGAATGTATGATCTACTCTTTTTTGCTTCGGGCGAGCGGTGTGCTTGTGAACCGCTCGTCCCATGGGAGCCCCGAGGTTTATGCCGGGAAGCCCCTGTTGGCCTGTTGATAGCCTTTTAAGGCAGCGGAGTCGCGCTGTTTGCAGCCCAGTTGGGCAGCGAGTTGTAGAATTGCTCGGCGATGTTGCGCCTTTAGTAGGGCAGGCGAGGAGCATTTTGTATAGACCCGAGGAGACACATCTGGATAGGAGAGAGAGATGGTCTTGAGACCCTCCTTAGATGTTCCGGTCGGCCAAGAGTGCCCTCCGAAGGTGTCTTAGCTCAGCCTTTGGCTTGGGAGGGGAAGAGTTCGTTAGTCTTCGGGGTATGCGGTGGGTCCTCCACGCTGAGACCTTGGGTTTGTCCCTTACGATCCTAGTCTAGAGCCTAGATTGTTCATTTGAGTGTAGTAGGTGTGCGGTCACCCCTCTTTGGGGACCCCGAACTCCACAGAAGCCAATTTTGACTTCGGTCATTTTTGGCTTCAACAACATTGATGTTAAAATCTCTCCCACCTGTTCTGGGTGTGGGAACAGTCAGAGAAAGTTGAGTCAAAGAAGAGTGTTTGAACTCCTCAGAACTTGAATTTCAACGGGTCCAAATGCTTCAAAGAGATGTTATTCCTGATCTGGATATTGTGGCCAATTATCTCAGGGGAAAATCTCATAGGATCTTGATAAACAAAATTAGTAGTGCAAAGAACTATGAAAAATCAACGATGGTGCCTGCTAAACGGGATGGAATAATGACTCTAGAAGTGAATCCAATATCAGTTGACCTCGATTGACAGAGTCGAAGAAACTAGAAAGTCAAACTGGTTTGTTCTCATTGTGGGGGCAAAAAACACACGTAAGGGAAAATTGTTGGGAGTTATACCCACACTTTGTTTCAAAACACTTCATTAAAAATGTTGCAAGAAATTATGCGGTGAAACCTCAATTTGCTCACTTGGGAATATTCTTTTGGGGAAGTGGAGATAACTCAATTAGTCAAGAAGCCTTATCTATTTAGGAGATGTGATACAAGACGACGCGTAGGATTTGCGCGCCTGTCGGCTTTTCTTAGGAAACCCTAATGCATATGATGATTAATGGAGTTTGCAAAAAGAATTTCGAGCAGCTGTTGCACAAACTTTAAAAAAAAATAACTTTGAATTTTTTTGTAAAGCATAAAGTAACTATTTTGTTTCAAAAACGAATTTCTTGAAAGAATAGTTCAATTAAAAATCCGGGAAAATAAAATTTGCAACTTTCGTTCCTTTCCCTATGTTGTAGCAAGCGAAAATCGTGAACTCAAAATTGCGCTCCCGATTGGTATTTTTGACGTAGCGTTTGCTGACAAAATCAGATCGAAAATCCTGAAATGAGTATATTATCATAAAGAGAAAATTTAGACACACGCAAAGCAGGGGGAAGAAACAAAATTACCCACGAAAATAGACGTTTTTCCGCAATTGAAGTCGATCGGCGATCCCGCGAGGCATTCCTTGTCACCTTTGATCTCCCGCTATTGCACATGGGCACCACGAAAAAAACTCGCTCTCTCTCACACTAGTGGCTCCAACAGAAAAAAACCAAAGCAAGAATTATAATTTCATTCTTATCTTCAATCTGAAGCAACAAGCCAAATCAATTAATTTTCATTCCATCGGTCCTTAAAAACAGATCATCGAACACATTTATATAGGGTTTAAAACAAATAAAAAAACACACACAAAAACACAACAATAACCCAATCCTCTGAAATTGACGGGCACAGATGAGAGATGATGAGGCTAGGCGCATGGACAATTGCTGAAAACCATCGGGAGGGGTGGAGGCAGCGGACATGGGTGGCATCGTGGGCGTGCATCCGAAGGAAGTGAATGCTCTTGCTGGCAGTGAGATGTTTGGCAGTTGTGGACGGCGTTCGTGGGGTTGAGATGTACAAGGGTAGAGCGTGAAGTCTGCATGACGTGAAGCCGAAAATGGCAGGGTTGATGCTTATGTGTTGGCCAACTGGGGAAGTTGGGTTGACCCAGTCAATTGGCTATCCTCTCTTTTTTTAAAGGGAAAGAACGACTTTAAAAAAAAATAAAGACTACGCTCGTAGGCGTGCAAATAACACTGGCCCAACATAGATTATAAAAAAAATGCAAAATAACAGAAAATAAAAATGCAATAACTCAGGGCTGGTCGGGTGCGGTGTATGGTACTTTCGCATTGACCTGATCTGGGCCGGTCTCCACCAACTCTCCCCCTCTTGAAATCACTCATCTCCGGTGAGTGCTCTGATCGGTAGTGTTCAAGAAGATCAACATCCATATGTTATAACTCCTCGGCTAAGACCAAAGCTGGTCTTGATCTCAAGTCTGTCATACCAACGAACTAAGTACCTCTGAAAATCACCATCAGTAGTGGTCACTATCTCATCATCAGGGATCTGCTTGGGAACCAAGATATGTCGCGGAAGCCTGTCAGCGGCTCTGGGAACCGGTATAGTAGTATCACCTGGTGTCTCATGCTCTGCCTGCAAACTGTTAGTGGAAAATGAAGGAACTGTAGGAGTGTGTCAGTAACTGAACAAGGGTCAGTGTGTCTTGAATGTGGCTCCTCACTATCACTCACCAACCTAGAAGAATCAAACGGAGGAGAATGCAAGGGAAAATCTAAAGACTCGTGTGGATATTCGTGGCTACATTAAATACTGGATTTGCTCCACAAACGGAAGGCATCTCAAGTTCATATGCATTTTGCCCAATCTGCTTTACAACTCTAAATGGTCAAGTTCTACGGTTAGCTAACTTTTTACGGTACCGAAAGGTAACCGTTCCGGATTTAGTCGAACCATCACCAAGTCATTCACTTTGAAACTTGTAGCTCTTGTATGCATATTTTCTTTAGTTGCATATAAATCATAAGTACTATGCAATTTCCGCTCAATTTCTTTATGCAAATCATGCAAATGCAATGCATGCATAATCATATGCAAACTGGTTAGTCCTAAAAGTTGGTGGCTGTGGTGTTAAATCTAGCGGCACTTGTGCAGTGTATCCATGAACAACCTCATTTGGAGATAAGCCTGTGTATCTATTCTTCGAATTATTATAGGCCAATTGAGCGCGTGGAAGAACTAGATCCCAATTCTCATGATGATCTCCTACCAAACAACAACACTCAAGTCTTTATCCCACTATAGTGGGGTCGGCTATATGGATCCTTTGTCGCCATTGTGCCCTATCTTTTGTCATAATCTCACTAATGCCTAAGTACATCATGTCTTTCTTTATAGTTTCATTCCAAGTCTTTACTGGTCTACCCCTCCCTCATCTAACATGCCTAGTGACTAGACTCCCACAATGCCTAACAGGTGCCTCTAATGGTCTCCTTTGTACGTGTCCAAACCCTTTTAGACGAGCTTCTCACATCTTCTCTGAAATTGGTGCTACTCCTACCAAACAACGCAGCAAATTTCCTAAACTCCTATTTACAACCTCTGTCTGACCATCGGTCTGTGGATGATAGGAGGTCGTAAATAGAAGTTAAGTACCTAATAATCTCCAGAATGGCTTCCAAAAATAACTAGTGAACTTGACATCCAGACCAGTAACGATAGTTTTAGGTATCCCTCGACGCACAACAACCTCTCTAAAATAAATATGGGCAATGTGAGAAGTGTCATTGGTTTTGTTGCAGGGGATGAAATATGTCATTTTAGAAAACCGATCAACCACCACGAGAATGAAATTGTGCTTTCTAAAAGTGCGCGGTAACACAAACACAAAATCCATGTTAACATCTTGTCAAGGCATACTAGGCACAGGTAAAGGTGCATACAATCCAGCGGGCTGTTTATTGCCCTTCGCTACCTGACAAGTGTTGCAGCTACTGACAATCTGTGTGATAACCCGCTTCATCCCGAACCAATAGAATCACTCCTCTACTAAGGCTATCATTTTGTCTCATCCAAAATGTCCACCTAAACCTCTACCATGTAATTCCCATACGATAAAGTTTCACAACGAAATGCAGAGAATGCATAGACGGGTACCACGAAACAGATAATTGTTTCTAATCACATAATCGGTTTCATGGTGAAAGAGATTCAAACGTATCGCATCATAAATGACACCAAAATAAGGACAATTGGGATAGTCACCTATGATACGCTCAAATCCTATCACCTAAGTGCTCATTTGAGATAGTACGAGAGTGACTCGACTAAGGGCGTTGACAACCCTATTCTCCGTTCCCTTGCAGTGCTTGAGAACGAAGGTATACTCCTATAAATAATATACTCACTTAGCATGTCGAGAGTTCAATTTTTGCTGCAAATTGATGTAACGAAACGTCTGATGATCGAAGTGGAGGACAAACTCCTTGGGCAACAAATAATGCCTCCAGTGACGCAACGTCTGCACAATCACATAGAATTCACGCTCATAATTGGAATAATTCAACTTAAGGCCTGAAAACTTTTCATTGAAAAATCCAATGAGATGACCTTGACTAAGCACTCCTCCTATCCCAACCCCGGAGGCATCACATGATACCTTGAACAATAGACCAAAATCAGGGAGTCTCAGGACAGGTGCGGTGGATATCTTATCCTTGATAATCTCAAAGGCTCTAGAGGCTGAAGATGTCCACTGAAAATTTCCCTTCTTGGTACACTCGGTGACTGGCGCCATAATAACACTAAAGTTTTTAATAAAACGACGATAAAAAGTGGTTAGCCCATGAAAACTATAGACATCGTGGATGTTCTGGGGTGTAGGTCACTCACGAATCGCTCGAACTTTCTCGGGATCCATAGTGATATCAACGAAGCTCACTATATATCCAAGAAAGATCACAGACTCGGCCATAAAAACACATTACTTCAAGTTGATGTATAATCGATCGGCTCGTAGGAGCTCGAAAATAGTACGTAGGTGAGTCAGGTGCTCACTATCAGTCTAACTATATATCAAAATGTCGTCGAAGTATATTACTACAAACTTCCCTATATAAGGCTTGAAGATCTAGGTCATCACCAAAGCAAAAGTACTATGAGCATTGGACAACCCAAAGGTCATCACAAGCCACTCATAAAGTCTGTCCTTCAATTTGAAGGCATTTTCCCATTCGTCTCCCACGAGGATCCGGATCTGGTGGTATCCACTACGAAGATCTATCTTTGAAAAGATCGTGGCTCTAGTCAACATATCTAACATATCATCTAGTTGGGGTATCGGGAAATGATATTTCACCGTGATCTTGTTGACTACACGACTGTCAACACACATTCACCAAGTACCACACTTTTTCGGAGCAAGGAGGGCGGACACCGCACAGGGCTAAGGCAATGCCAAATAAAATCTCTATCTAATAGTTCACCGATATGCTTTTGCAGCTCCTCGTAAGGGATGGATGGATCCGATGTTTGGTGGCGGATCCGGGCTAAGAGGTGAAGTACGGGTGGAGGGAATGATGGATCGGGGGCTGGAATTTCAGAACTGTATTGATCTGGAAAGTTCCAGGCTGCAGGAGGTGGTTCCATAGGGGGGGGGGGGAGGTTGGCAGCAAGACTGGGAGGAGGGGAGAGGAAGCGACAACTATAGGGGAGGGGAACCAGGCTGGCGGTGGTTTGCTGGGAGTAGTAGAGGGCTACAGCTGAAGGAGGGGGCAGGTTTCACGGGAGTGGAGAACTATATGTTAGGAATAGTACATCTCATCAAACAAGAAGATTATATTATAGTGCAGGAATTGTGGCGATAGGGGAATGCTGGGAGGGAGATCGGTTGGAGGGGAAAAATTGGACCAGTAGTGCGGCTGATTTTGAGGGGGGGGGGGGGGGTTGGGGCGGCAACAAGGGAGTTTCGGAGGGGAAATGAGAGCTTAGGGTTAGGGGAAGGTTCAGAGAGGAAGATACCAACCTAGGAGTCGTCACCTAAGGTTCCACGGACTCGACACCGTGGCAGGATCACAGGATTCCAGAAATACAATCACCAAAATCTGCAATGCCTCAAAATCAGCCACTACACGTCTATTTATAATAAAACAAAAGCTAGGGCATCCCACCTTCGATGGATATGATTGGCCGAAAGTTGGGCCACTCAAATAGTCAAATACAATGATAATAAACCAAAAATACTAAAGTAATATATGAATTTGACTCGAAACACGAATCCGGACGTTTTGCGGAGTCCGATCATCGATTCGGGCACGCAATGTATGGAAAGTCGCCAATCGGCCCCGAACATGCCCAAAACCCGTCCTCCACTGCAGGTCCTCATCTCCGCTCTGCATCAATCTTCCCGTCTTGAAAAAATTCATCTCCCGATAAATAGGGATCAAAATTCTCTCGATGTATGCCAGGTAAGACTCGAAGAGGTCCACCAAAGGTCGTCCAAGTGTCGTCGATGGAAGAGTATCTTCGTCAGTCAACTCCCCCGACTGAAAAACTATCATCTCCGGTGAATGGAGACGGTTGCACTGAAGTCGAAGTCCAGGGGTGAATCGATCAAGCTCTGCTGCAAGTACCCAAGTGACTGTCATCAACGTCTGTAGTAGTAATGTACTGGCGAAATATGGTCTCTGAAATGCTTAACTCACGAGTGTTGGATCCTGGTGTGATCAACAATGTCGTAGGTGGAACTAAAGAAGACAAGTCCCCAGGTGGGTGGGTGTCAGAAATAGGTGAGTTGTGGTGACCATCAGACGTGGGTGGGCTATAAAGGTGGTAAGGCAACGGAAGTGGAGGTGTGGGCGGCTGGAAGTCCCCATTGCTCGGGTCCACATACTTGCGAGGCTCAAAGTATGACATCATATCTTCAACACTAAATGCCAGGTGGAAACCCATACTTGCAGGGATATTAAGATCATAAGTGTTTGCTTCGATTTGTCTCATAATTATATAGGGATCCATTCGCCTAATGTTCAAGCTTTTAGCAAGCCTCGCACGGAGCCTCACAACGCAGATTCTCACCATCACCTGCTCGCCCTCATGAAGTACCTGCTCTTGCTAGTGAATATTCACATGTGACTGATAAAATTTATTATCAATATGGATTCTCCGTCGGACCGACTCATGACACACACGCAAACGATGGACAAACAATTCAACAGACACATACAAATGATAAAGAAACGACTCAACATACTCATGCAAATGATGCAAATGAAACATGACCGACACAACATGCTCTCTATGGGAAAAATCTAATAATGACCTGAAAATCTATCACCGTAGGCGGTCTATCAGGAGAAGCTCGGGGGAGTGTAGAAAAACTCATCTCGTGTGTGTCGAGTGTTCTGGTGACTGTGAGACATCTACACTCAAATACGAGCTCGTAACGAGACAAATGTCTCTCAGGGAACGTACTGCATCATGGGCCTCACCAGGAGGTATGTACGAAAAGTCATCACGAATGAGACGACCACCTGAATGAAAATTGTGTATACGGACTAGAAGGCGTGACTTTATAGTGTGGTGAGTATCCCCGAAAATAAAGAACTTGTCTGGTGGGTCAGCAGGTGGTGCATCCCAAAACTCATCGAGAGTGTGGTACGTCAACAGGTGGTACCCTAAATACTCGATGTTCCACACAATAACCATCCTCTAGGGCAAGGCCATGGGCGATAATGGAAGAGGCGTCACTAACTCAAAACACGTAAACAAGCAGCTCACCTAAATCGCATCATCACCATGATGTGATGGCTCATCAGGAGGCTCAACAGGGGGGTCGTCATAGAGCTCGTCACTAAGGTCATGATCCTCCATATGAGTACCCTCGTGGGGGGTAGTGTCCCCATGAATGGGTGACATAGCCACTTCTAGATCAACACCAGGATCCAAGCTCTCGGTCGTGATGTGACTCAAGGCAATGACAATGAGAGGGCGACATAGGCCTACGCTCAAGAATGGATCTGTGGGTGCGGTGTCAAGCAATGGGTAATTGGTTGAGGTGCTAACTAACCTGATGTATATAAGAAGAAGAGGTGTGAGTGAGGGGTACAACACTACAGAGTCAATAGGCTGCTCAAGCTCGCTCTCAGTCGGGGTCACAAGAGACGGGTCAGAAACAAGAGATGGATCATTCACTGGGCTAAGCATCTCACTGGGGTCATCAGGTATCACTTCTGTCGTGGCTGACAGGACAATGGTAGGCGTCGTGGTGACCTCAGTATGGGAAGGACTCGTACTGTTGAGGTGAAGGTGAGAATCCAATCGACCAGCTCTTGCGGATCTCAAAGACTGTTCATAATGAAGGACAAGCTAATATGCCTGCTCGAGGGACTTTGAGCTATGATAAACTACATTAGTGCATATGTCAGACTGAAGTCCAGACTGAAATCGGGAAATGGTCATGGTTGGGTCCTCACGAATATCACTCCTCACCACTAACTCATCAAAACAATACATGTACTCAACGACAGACATATATGTTTGCTGAAGGGAAAATAATTGGTCAAGCAAGCGACTCCAATACGACGAAGGCAGATATCTCTGACACAATATACGCTTCATGTCCACCTAACTATTGATGCGACGAAGACGGTCTCGTTCGCGGGTTCTCTCAACGCTAGACTAATAAGCACTCGCCTGATCTAAAATTCTAAGTTTCGCAAACTTGACGTGACGCTCACTGAATGCCTCAAAATGATCAAGATAATGCTTCATATCCACGAGCCAATAACTGAAAGACTCAGGACTCGATGAGCCATCAAAGAAAGGGGCATCAGTACGAAATTGACTCTCAAGATCTCTCTCGGAACGACGATCCTTATAATAATCATCCCTAAGATAACCGAGTCGTGAAGAAGTATCAACATGATCCGTTCGCGTGTACAGATAAGAACGACGACAATCATCATACTGATCGTCTCTAGCATAATGGGGTTGTGTTGGTGGGTCAACACGATCTCTGGTAATGGTGTGCTGCGATCGCGAATAATCATTGTAGTGTCGTAAGGGTCTCCCTGAAGGGGATCTATGAGGGCGGGTGCAAGTGGATTGAAGACCTCCAAAGTGAGGAGAGGAATAATTGTGACACCTAAACATAATGAAGAACCTATATACTCTACGACTGTGTATCAAAAGAGCGCGTAACCTGGCTCTGGTACCAATTGACACGGGGCGAATCTATAGGCGGCAGAAAATCGAAGACCTAACCCTATATGCTATGCAAATCCGACAACGTGAATCCAAAGTAGATAATAAATTTCAACATACCACGCAAATAATTTCACAGCAAGACAAAGTAATTAATTAGACGAAACAAGCTTAGACTTTCTTCCGCGTGAAAGGGCCAAAGCAAGAGCGTGCGACAAACAAACCCTGCAAATCACAATAATAATCTAAAGCAAAATTCTACGATGTTGTTTCTCCAAACAAATATAAATGTCCAACCCAATAAATAAATGTTGAAAATAATAATCCAGTACAATGAAATCTCACCAAATAGTGGGTTGACTAAGGCACTGAAGAATTCAGAGCCGGAGATACGTGTCCGACGATCTGAGGTGGAACCGGTGGCGTGGAAATAGCGGAGGTGGATGTCCTCGGCGGTGGAAGATGAAAACGGACTGGAAATTGATAGATCCGGCCACGTATGGGTAGATCAGGGCAAGGGATGGATGGATCCGATGTTTGGTGGCGGATTCGGGCTAAGGGTGAAGTACGGGAGGAGGGAATGACAGATCAGGGGCTGGAATTCCAGATCTGGACTGATCTAGAAAGTTCCGGGTTGTGGGAGGTGGTTCCACGGGGTGGGGGGAGGTTGGCGGCAAGGCTGGGAGGAGGGGAGAGGAAGCGGCTGCTGTAGGGGGGGGAGAACCAGGCCGACGGAGGCTTGCTGGGAGGAGTAGTAGAGGGCGGCGGCTGAAGGAGGGGGCGGGTTTCACAGGAGTGGGGAGCTATAGGTTAGGAATAGTACACTTCATCAAACAAGAAGATTATATTATAGTGCAGGAATTGTGGCGGTGGGGGAATGCTGGGAAGGAGATCAGCTGGAGGGAAAAAATTGGACCAGCAGTGTGGCTAGTTTTGGAGGGGGGCTGGGGCGGCGACAAGGGAGTTTTGGAGGGGGAAAAGAGAGCTTAGGATTAGGGGAAGTCTTGGGGAGGAAGATACCAATCTAGGAGTCGTCACCTAGGATTCCAAAGAGTCGGCACCGTGGCGGGATCACGGGATCACGGGATTCCGGGAATACAATCACCAAAATCTGCAATGCCCCAAAATCAGCCACTACATGTCTATTTATATTAAAACAAAATCTAGGGCAACCCACCTTCGACGACTATGATTGGTCGGAAGTGAGGTCACTCAAATACAATGATAATAAACCAAAAATATTAAAGTAATATATGGATTTGACTCGCAACACGAATTCGTACGCATCTGCGGAGTCCGATCATCGATCTGGGCATGCCATATATGGAAAGTCGCCAATCGGCCCCGAACGGGCCCAAAACTCGTCCTCCACTGCAGGTCCACGTCTCTGCTTTGCATTAATAATTCTCATCAGATTTATTAATAACAATTACTTGTGGGGCTATGCATGAAAGATGAATGTCTACTACCGCAAATCTACCATCCTTGGATTAGATATCATCATCCAATTTCAAGTTCATGGGAGAGCACCTACGCTCCACGTTTTCAATGCTAAAGAAAAAAAGGCGAGTCTTAAGCTAATATTTGGTTATTTTTAAAATTTTCTACTTCAATTTGATAAGATTTTGAATGAATTTTTTGCAGGATATACGACACTTTTTAGGAATGGAGAAGGGTTTTAAAGTTGGCATTATGGAGAATGTATTTTTGGACAGTGAAAAGAAAGAGTAGACCCTAAACAATATATTTTTAGGACAATGTCGCTTAACAATGCTTGAAAACGCTTCAACAATGCTTGAAAATGGTTCAACAATGCTAGAATTTTTTTTTGATGATTTGCCAATAGCCATTTTAAAATAGATGGTTTCCTAATAACTAATTAACTATGGTTTGCTAATAGCATAACATGGTTTGCTATTAACAATTTCCTTAATAAGTGAGGTCACCACTACACCATCATTGTAATTAGGGACGTTCGGTTAAATCCTAAAATAAAGTAAATACGGTAATATACATTAAACTAAAATAAATTCAATTAAAATAAACATAATAAAATATATAAATATAAAACAACGAAAAATAGGTATGAGAACTGAAGAACCGTCATCGTCGGCTGGCAACTTTGCGGTGAACCTCGGCCTGTTCCGCTAGTGTGTGTGTGTATATATTAATATATACAAGAGTGCTTGTATACATGTGAATGTTGTCCTATAACACAGTAATTGTTGAAAGTTTATGTATACTAATTTTCTAGTATATTCTTGACATGCAAAAAGGGCAAGGGCAGCCCGGTGCACAAAGCATCCCCGAGCAGTGAGGGTCCGGGGAAAGGTCCATCACAAAGGTGAAATGTGTTGGAAGAGCTCAAAAACTTGTATGTATTACTTGTGTGTCTAAATACAAGGAGAGAATACAAATATATAGGAAGAAGAAGAGAGAAGAAAATCCTATACAAGATGTGGGACTAAAGGAGGAGAGAAGATAAAACAATAAATGAGCCCAATAATGGGCCCTTTACATGAACTATTTTAACACTCCCCCGCAAGCTGGAGCGTACAAATCGTATGCGCCAAGCTTGGACAAGCATTGATAGAAGAGTGTCTTGGAAAGAGCCTTCGTGAAGACATCCGCAACTTGTTCCGATCCCGAGACATGCTTTAGGTCAAGCTTCTTCATTTGAACCTTTTCCCGGATGAAGTGACAATCGACCTCAATATGCTTCGTTCTTTCGTGAAAGACCGGGTTCTTTGCGATGTGTATGGCGGCTTGACTGTCACAAAGGAGAAGAGACGGTGATGGTAATTTTACACCCAGATCAATAAGAAGACTCTCAAGTTATGTCAATTCTGATACAACTGATGTCATTGCCCGGTACTCTGGCTCGGCTGAAGATCGAGCAACGACCGCTTGTTTCTTACTTCGCCAAGTAACAAGATGTCCGCCAAGGTAAGTGCAAAAACCACTCGTAGATCGCCGGTCATCGAGAGAGCCAGCGTAATCAGCATCTGAATATGCCACCAATGTTGGAGCAGAAGAGGAGGTCCTGTAGACAAGTCCCTGACCAGGAGCGGTTTTCAGATACCTGAGAATTCGTTCCACTGCTTGAAGATGAGATTTCCGAGGAGAGTGCATGTATCTGTTGACAAGGCAAACAACAAAGGAAATATCCGGTCTGGTAACCGTGAGATATATCAGTTTTCCAACAAGACGTCGATAATATTAGGGATTCTGGAGAAGGAGATCGGAGTCAGATGCCTGGGGACACAGTTTGTGGTTCACATCCATAGGAGCAAGGTTGCAGATGTCGGATGTCGGGGACACGTCGGTTTGGGTTTTCATGTCGGTTTTTTATATATCGGGGGATATATCGGGGATATTTCATATATCGGGTTTTAATATTTAATTAATTATATATTTAATTTAATGTTATTTTTTATACATATCACAATGCCTATTTTGCAACCTATTGAAATTCTAAACATTAAAAGCTATATGTAACATTTAACATACATTTTTATGAGATCAAATTTTTAAAAATTAAATTTCAAACGTACCTCAATCTTGATCGCTCATAGACTCATCTATAGTTGGCAGAGTAGATAAAATAAGATCTTCATCGGATGAACCCTCTAGATCTGTCTCGGTCACCTCAGATATTTTCCTTTTTCCCTTTCTTTGATAACCAACTATGACTTCTTTGCTTGTAGCCGCTCTTTGAGGTCTCCTTTCCTCATGATCAGCGTCGACTATATTGCCAATTTGCGCCCATGTCAGCCCCTCTCCAGGAAATACTTCATCATTGTCATCTTCATTTTCATCCTCCTCAGGATCAACTGTCACCATCCACTCCTGTACCTTTCCAGAATCAATATTCTTCGCTGTCATATTATTAGACGCGCTATCTGTCACAATCTGCAGGATACTGTCCTCTCCTGGGCTCTCAGGACTATCAATCGCCTCATCCAAGAAGTCAAAAATGAACTTTCCATCATGTGTGGAGGAACAATTCAACATCAGAAAATCCCCATAACTTCATTAGATCGTTAGATCTTCAGTCACCTTTCATATTATACGCGCAACGTTTTATTTATCCAACAACATTTTGCATCATCAGTTGTATACTAGTGTAGACATATAGCAGATAAGCTCACTAAAATGAAAGGCATCCACATTTTATTTATCCTCAACTATCATTCAAACCATCAAACCATCAAACCATCAAACTATCCAACAAAGCATCCACATTTTATTTATCAAAATTTACAAAGGATCTCACTTTTTTTATCAAAAGACACTTAGCAGTAAGGCAACTAAAATGAAGTTGGGTATACTTGCATCATCGATTGCAAAAATGAAGTTGGATAAATAACTAGCAGTAGGGGTATTTAAAATCATTTGTTGACAAAGAAATAATTCAACAGGAAAATCTAAACTCCCAAATCAATAAAGCAACTCATTACCAACATCATTTTAGTATAGGCACTGAAATTAGTAGTATAGGACACTGAAATTAGTATAAGCAACTCATTACCAACATCATTTTAGTATAGACACTGAAATTAGTAGTATAGGGCACTGAAATTAGTATAAGCAACTCATTACCAACATCATTTTAGTATACGCACTGAAATTAGTAGTATAGGGCACTGAATAACTCAGTAGTATAGGCATATTAGAAATTAGAATGCACCAGAGAGAGAGGGGGGGGGAGGTAGGGAGAAGAATGCACCCGTAGGTATAGGCAGCAGTCAGTCACACAACCACTGTCGAGAGAGCCCGAGAGAGGAAGAGAGCACCGGAGAATCAGAGAACCAGATAGCACCAGCGAGAAGGGAGGAGAAAGCACCAGAGAGAGAGTGCCGACAGCGCGCGAGAGAGGGAGAGCACCAACAAGCTAGAGAGCACCGGAGAATCAGAGAACCACAGAGCACCAGCGAGAAGGGAGGAGAAAGCACCAGAGAGAGTGCCGACAGCGCGCGAGAGAGGGAGAGCACCAACAAGCTAGAGAGCACCGGAGAATCAGAGAACCACAGAGCACCAGCGAGAAGGGAGGAGAAAGCACCAGAGAGAGTGCCGACAGTGCGCGAGAGAGGGAGAGCACCAACAAGCTAGAGAGCACCGGAAAATCAGAGAACCAGAGAGCACCAGCGAGAAGGGAGGAGAAAGCACCAGAGAGAGAGTGCCGACAGCGCGCGAGAGAGGGAAAGCACCAACAAGCTAGAGAGCGCCGGAGAATCAGAGAACCAGAGAGCACCAGCGAGAAGGGAGAAGAAATAACCAGAGAGACAGTGTCGTCGACGCGCGCGGGAGAGCTAGGGCAGGAGCGACGGGGAGAGGTAGGGCAGAGCGGGATGAAATGAAATGAGCGGGGTCGGGGGAGTTAAAACAGTAGCCCGACCCCAGCTCATTTCATTAGTTATAAAAAAAAAAAAAAAAATTTAATATAAAAACGTAACTTTAAAAAACGGCCGATACAGGCGTTTTTTGGGGGCCGGCATGTCGGTTAAAACCGACATGTCGGTCCGTTTTTTTCAAAACGCCACACGTAAACTTTGTGCCGGTTTTGTGTCGTTTTTGCTCCCAAACCTTCATGTCGGCCGACATGTCGGACATGTCGGCCGATATCCACAACACTGCATAGGAGTATCACTTGGCTTGCAGCCGGACTGACCCGCATCATGAAGAAGGTCAAGACAATATTTTCGTTGAGAGAGAGTGAGCCCATCCGGCCTTCTAGCAATCTCAAGACCCAAAAAATAGCGAAGAGGTCCCAAATCCTTTGTCTGGAAGACTGAGTTTAGATGGACTTTGACTGCCTGTATCCCTTGAGAGTCATCTCCAGTAATGATAATGGCTCTGTTTGGGACAGCTCTGGCGGATTGAAAAGCTGTTGTTCGGATAGAGCTGTTTTAAAATAGATTTCTGGGGAGCAGTTTTGAAAAGCTGCAGAATGTTTGGGTGTTCTGTGCAGAAGTGCGCTCGGAATCGCCGGAGAAAGGCCGTCGGGGGCTCGGAATCGTCGGAGGAAGGCCGTCCGGGGCTCGGAATCGCCGGAGGAAGGCCGTCCGGCCTTTGAGAATGTTCCAACTGAAGAAACCATTAGGGGTCTGTTTGGGACAGCGGCTGCGGATCAGAAATCTGCTCTCTGATCCGCAGCCGCTCCTAAAGCATGTTTGGAAGCTTGGCGTTTTACGAATCGCGGAACGGAGCCCTTAATTGATCCGCGATGTCTCCAGCGCTATCTCCCCCCCGCGTTTGGCGTCCGAAAAATCGCGCTCCTCTATTCTCTCCCACGCGCGATTCTCCCAAACCCTTCCTCCCGATCCCGCCGCGCTTCCTCCAGGCGATTTCCGGCGCTCCTTCCCGCAGAGGTCCCCTCTCCGCTCGACATTTCGCTATTCTGCCGCTGCCGAGCTCCCTCGACGAAGTCCCAGCCGCCCTTGCCGGCACTATTTCCATCATCTTCCGTCGCAGGGCCCATCGTTCCAGCAAAGGCGCCCCTTTCCGTCGGACCTTCAACTTCCGCCAGTCAAACGTCGCTCGTGGACGACAACTCCTCCATCCAGCAGCCACCTCGACATCTTACCACAGGAAGATTGCTTTCAACTTGGGCCTTCCCTTTCATAAATCTGCAGACGGCCACCATTCGACCCCTGCTGGACGAACTCGGAGCGGACTTGAGATCCTCTACTGTATCCGTCAGTATCTTTGGCACAACTAGTTAGTACTAAATTTATGCATCCCTTTTAGATAATCTTAAAGCTTGTCTCGCATTTCCTATGTTGCCAGACAACTCACCTCTTCCCTCTCCCCCTCCACCCTGTTTTCGTGCAGAACTTCACAGCTCCTACTGTAGATCCGACTGTAATCAACACCAGCAGGTATACCCTTCCCTCTTCCCCATTTTTTTCTGATTTTGATGGATTTTGTGTTGATTTGCACCGCAATGTGTGCTGATTTGCACAGTAATGTGTGTCATGAGCTAGTTTGAGTAATGTATTTATTTGTAATGTGTGTGCTGTAATGTGTGTCATGAGCTAGTTTGTGTGCGTGTGTGTGCTTATTTATGTGTGTGCACTTATGTGTGTTTGTGCTTATTTATGTGTGTATGTGCACTTGTGTGTGTGTCTCTCTTTTTGTGTGCTTATGTGATTGTGTGTGTGCTTATTTATGTGTGTGCACTTGTGTGTGTTTGTGCTTATCTATGTGTGTATGTGCACTTGTGTGTGTGTGTCTTTATGTGTGCTTATTTATGTGTGTGCACTTGTGTGTGTTTGTGCTTATTTATGTATGTATGAATGTGTATGTGTGTATGAATGTGTGTGTGTGTTATGTGAAAGAGTGTGTATGAATGTGTGTGTGTGTGTGTGCATGATTGTGTGTTTGTGTGTGTGTTTATGTATGTGTGTGTGTGTGTATGAATGTGTGTGTGTATGTTATGTGTGTGTATAAATGTGTGTGTGTGTTGTTTATTGGAATCTCACCATTTTTACTGGTTATTTTAATTACGGTTTAGGGTATAACATAATGGTAAAGGATGGAGGAATCGTAGCGAGTTGGGAGTCAGTTGAAGTCATGTTGTTTTGTGATCTCTGCATAAAGGAGATTGGTTTAGGGAATCGGCCAACCACCCACTTTAGCAAAGAAGGGTGGAAAAATTTGATTGTCGGGTTCAGAGAACGAACCGGGAAAAGCTACGATCGATCACAAATGAAAAATAAATGGGATCACTTGAAGAAGGATTGGAAGTTGTTTCTCCAAACAGCCAAAATTTGCGCATCCAAACAGTCTGCAGCTTTTCAAAGAGCAGTTCTGCAAATAACAACCAAACAGACTGTAGCTTTTCAAAACAGCTCCCCAGAGATCTATTTTAAAACAGCTATATCTGGACAGCAGCTTTTCAATCCGTCAGAGCTAAAACAAACAGACCCTAGATTTCCAAAACCTGTAGGAGAGAAAGCTATTTTGCGGAAGCTGAAGCTGGGAGGGGGAGATTTCTGAAGAGCTGCAAAACAGCTCCAGATTTCTAAAAAGCTGCTGTTAAGGAGCTCCCAAACAGTTAAAAAATAGCTCTCGCGGCTGGAATAGAGATTCTCCAGCCGCCAGAGCTGCGCCAAACAGACCCAATATCGTCGACGTATACTAACAGAATAACCGTTCCTGTTGGTTGGTGACGAGTAAAGAGCGAGAAGTCGGCAGAGCTCCGTGTGAAGCCAATCTCACGGAGGACCTTGCTGAATTTTTCAAACCATGCCCGTGGAGATTGTTTGAGACCATATAGAGCCTTTTTAAGATGGCAGACCTGAGACTCCCCCGTGGTCTCAAACCCGGGTGGTTGTTGCATGTAGACAATTTCCTGGAGATCCCCATTCAAAAAGGCATTCTTGATATCCAGCTTAAAGAGGCCACCAGCGATGGACAGCAACAGAGATGAGGACGCGAACACTATTAAGCTTCGCTACCGGAGAGAACGTTTCCTCATAATCTAGCCCCTCCTGTTGAGTGAAACCTCTAGCCACAAGACGGGCCTTTAGACGGTCAATTGTCCCATCGGCAGCATGTTTGATGACAAAGACCCACTTGCACCCAACTGATTTTTGGCCCGGTGGAAGGGGAACAACAGACCATGTCTGGTTAGACCAGAGAGAAGACATTTCTTCCTCCATGGCCGCTCGTCATCCTGGATGTTGAAGCGCTTCCTGCACAGAATTAAGAATAGCAACCGAAGAGAGAGAAGTAGCCAAAGTATGTAAATGGGGAGAGAGGCGATGAAGAGAGATGTAGTTTGCCAGCGGATGAGCAGTGGAAGGCGATACCTGATCATTTGGACGCGGAGTATCCATGGTAGAGACCGACGACAGAGGGGCAACTGAAGTGGTAGAGCGACGAGTGTAGACGCGGATAACTGGTGGTTTGGAGGGAACGACAGTCTGTTTAGAGGGAACGACAGTCGGAGGAGTAGTTGCGGGAATGACCGGGCGTGGGATGGATGGAGGAGTAGGTGTGGGTGGTAGATGGTCAGGTAAGGGAGCAGGAAAGAATGGTTGATCCTCGCGAAAAGTGACATCAACAGAAACGGAGATCTTGCGTGTAGCAGGAGAATAACATACATACCCATTTTGGGTGCGTGAATAACAAACAAAGATATGTTTGGCCGCTCGGGAATCCAACTTATCCGAGGAAGGCCCCAAACGGTGGACATAACAGAGGCTACCGAAAACACGGGGTGAGAGAGGAAAGGCGGGAGTGGAGGGAAAGAGTATGCTAAACGGAGTAGCATAGTTGAGAATAGAGGAAGGGAGACGGTTAATGAGAAAAGAGGCGGTCGAGACCGCAAAGTTTCAATATGGTTTGGGAACATGCATTTGAAGCATGATGGAACGGACAACATCGAGTAAGTGGCGATTCTTGCGTTCGACAACACCGTTTTGTTGCGCCGTATAAACGTAGGATGTTTGATGTAGAATCCCGAACTCAGAACATAAAGCAGTAAATTCGTGACTAGTGTGCTCACGAGCATTGTCAGTTCGTAGTACTTTGATGGTCGTGTGGAATTGCGTACGGGTTTCGAGGACAAATGCCTGAAAGACACGGGGAAGCTCGGAGCGATCACGAAGTAAGTATAGCCAGGTAGTGCGAGAGTGATCATCAATAAACATTATAAAATACCGGAAACCGGAAATACTAGTAATTTTAAAAGGTCCCCAAATATCTGAATGCACTAAATCAAAAGGAGCGGCGCTCTGAGTACAATGGGAAGAAAAAGATGAACGAGTCTGCTTGCCGAGGATACATGAGTCACACTAAAAGGGGGTAAAAGAAACATCGGTGAGAACCCGCTGGAGGACTGGTAGAGGAGCATGCCTAAGTCGACGATGCCAATCAGTTGAAGAAACGGATGAGAGGATGGTGGGAGAGTCGTCGAGAAGGTAGAGCTCATTCCGCAGCCGGCCTTTACCAATGGTAGTCTGCGTCCGCCGATCCTGTATAACAAAAGAAGAGGAAGCGAATATGACAGAACAATCCAGATCATTAATAAGCCGTCCAACAGAAAGTAAATTGAACGGGGAACTTGGGACGTGAAGAGCCGAGCGAAGGGAGATGGAGGGGGTGAGAGGAAGATCTGCCGAGCCGGAGACGGGAACAGTGGCTCCATTGGCCACAGTAATAGACTGTGGATAAGGGGAAGTTAGGTATTGGGCAGGTCGATGTGAAGTAATGTGATGAGTAGCGCCAGAGTCCACAATCCAGCCCAAGCCGGTGGAGAGACAAGCGGTACCTGTGTTAGAGACGGAGGCAATGGAGGCAGATGGTGGGTGGAGCAATCCCTGGAGATGCTGGAGCTGAAGACGGACACTTTCAAGATCAAGAGGACCAGCATCGGTAGCAACAGAAGCCGTCGGGCGAGGAAGATAACCAACTTTCTTGTAACAGGTTGCCTCGAGATGACCATCTTTCTCGCAGAAGGAACACTTCGGCCGACCCCGGCCACCACGACCACGACCGCGAGATCCCGAACGACCCCCCCGAGTAGAAGGAGGAGGAGGGAATGGTAGAAGCGGAGGTGTCTGCTGAAGAAGGGCCGGAGGAGCCGTAGTATCTGGAGGAGGTGAGACTCGGAGAATCATGGAGCACACATCAGAAAATGATGGTGTGGTAGAGGAAGCTAGGACCTGAGCACGAATGCTCTGAAGGTGAGGGGGAAGACGGGCCATGATGATGGCAGTACATGCGGCTTCCTTCTGAGCGCGCTGAGCAACAACATCATTGGTGAACGGCTGATGCTGGATCCATGCTTCAGCAATAGTCTTCGCACGAGCAACAAAGGAGGTCATATCCGAAGCCCCTCCAGCGTCAAGAGCAAAGAGGTCAGTGAGGATGTCGTAGAGATGTTGGAGGCTGTCCCGCCAAGAATATAAGGAGTGTAGCTCAGTCCACATATCTTTGGCAGTCTCATGATACATAGCCATTGATATGGCTCACCATCTAAAGAATTCAAGATCCAGGTCTGAACTCGGCCATCATTGCGAAGCCAGTCATCGGTAGGAGGGGTGGGAGGAGCCTGAGTAAGGTGAGGGAGAAGGCCCTTGGCCTGAAGAACCCGTCTAACTGAATGTACCCAAGGGACGAAGTTCTTCTTTCCAGAAAGAGAGATGGTAGTGATGCACAGCTCGTCACGGACTTCCGTAGTGCAAGTCGGGCGGTCAGTCGGACAAGCCGGGCGGTCAGCAGGCGGGCTGGCCGTCGAGCCAGAGGAGTTACCGGAAGAGCCCATAAGGGCAGACCGCAGAGGAAGACAGTTGAGGTCGCTACGAGAAGGGCAGGAGGCCGCGACGAGTAGAGGATAAACTGCCTGCGAGAAGACAAGGAGGCCGCCGCGAGAATGACTGAGGAAGACAACGACCAGAATGTGGATAGGCAGCAGTCCGCACGGTCAAGCCGGACACCAGCGAGTAGTCAGTTCGCGACCAGAGAGCAGAAACAAAAGAGAGACCGCCCCGGTCTAGGTGAAGCCAGCAACGGTCAGAGAGCGGAAGGAAACCGCGAGAGATCGCAAGCGAGAAGAAGGAAGCAGAGAGAAAGCGGATAAGAGCAGCCCGCAAGAGAGAACCCGCAGTGGTTTGACAGAGATCGCGGTAAGCAAAAAGGGAGACTGCTGCCTTGCAGCGGACAGAAGGCGAAGCCGTAGCGGACAGAAGGCGAAGCCGCAGTGGACAGAAGGCGAAGCCGTAGCGGACAGAAGGCGAAGCCGCAGCGGACAGAAGGCGAAGCCGCAGCGGACAGAAGGCGAAGCCGCAGCGGACTTGCAGCGAACAAGGAGGCAGAGGCCGTGCACGAAGCAAGAGGGAGAGGAACTCGCAGCGGATAGAAGGCGAATCCGCAGCGGATAGAAAAGAAGTGGACCCCACGAATTAGAGAGAATGGTGGCTATAAAAGGGTCTGAAGAGGGTGGAACTACGGAGAGGGAGAGGAGAAGAGGAATGCAGAGTGCAAACCGCAGAGGCCGCGGATAGGAGCCCGCGGATAGGAGACCGGAGCGGGTAGGCTCACAATCCGCAGGAGAAGCGGAGAGGGGCGGGCGGGGGCGGGTTGGGCGGTTAAAGAGAATGAGACCGCACCGGAAAGACCGCTCCCTCTGATACCATGTTGGAAGAGCTCAAAAACTTGTATGTATTACTTGTGTGTCTAAATACAAGGAGAGAATACAAATATATAGGAAGAAGAAGAGAGAAGAAAATCCTATACAAGATGTGAGACTAAAGGAGGAGAGAAGATAAAACAATAAATGGGCCCTTTACATGGGCTATTTTAACAAAATGTAAAAAGGGTAAAGCAAAAAATTTTTGTTGAGGATACAAAGGAATGATAAAATTCAAATGAAGATGCCTCGTCATGGCATAATCAAAATTAAAACTGCTAACCTTTTGGATGCCATAACTTTTGCTTGGAAATATTGCTTCTCCACCCTGCATCTACAGTCTTGTCAACCATAGGAACACAGTCATCAAAGTTTGACGAGACAATGGATGGGATTGCTACCCGGATAACCTTGGCCTGCATAAAAATAAAAAGTTATCTAAAAATACAATAAAAATCTGAAAAACTGAACCAGAATAAGAAGGTATGCGTGCACACAAATATATATATGTATATGTATGTGTGTGTGTAAAAGACCCAAATATGAGTAAGCTTTCATTAAGTATAATCATGACAACCTATAGCTTGAGACCAGATGAATAAGTACACGCATGTGCAAGAGAATGCAATAATGTGAGTTTGCATGCATGCATTTATGCCTGCAGGTATGGAGTTATGTTTACCATGTACCTATATCTGTACACATCAATATGATTCATATATGTAAAATTGAGAATCTGGCACAAATAAAAAACATAGGTAATTGTTATGGGCAAACCTATTTTGGCTAGGGGCAGACCATTTTTACGGGCAAACCAAAAATTTATATGTGCAAACCAAATTGTTTCGTGCAAACCAAATTGTTTCGTGCAAACCAAAATAAAATCTTTCTAAATTCTTTTGCAAAATATGAACTAATAGTTTAGCATCAAAATCAAAAACTTTAACGTATTATAAAAGTTTCAAATTTATCGTAGAAAGCCGCGAGCAATCTCTGAAGAAAACTCTAAATGGATGAGTGAATCCGAATCGGAATGTAAGAGCTCGGCCCGGACATTGCCTCCTAAATCGGGATGGATGAGCGAATTTGAATTGAAAAAAAGTAGGGGAAACTTGAGAAAACTCTAGGAAACGAGAGAGGCATGATGTTGCTATTACCTGAATCGGAATGTAAGAGCTTGACGATGATGAATAACGCCGAAAAATGGAGGGAAGCTTGCCGACATAACCTGGAGGCGCTGTTTAGGGTTTTACGAGAGTTTTTCAGGAAGAAACGGGAGAGGTGGAAACGGGAGAGGCATGATGTGGGAGTGGTTTGCCCCAACCCTTACTAGGATAAATTATTTAATAGTTATTTAATACTTTTTATTTTAAAACTTGGTTTGCGCCTATCCAAAATAGGTTTGTCTATAACAATTACCAAAACATATCCATTTTTTGGACCAGATCAAATACAAATCAAACCTAACCAATCTCGACACGGTCAGATCGGCTCAAACTAAAATATTTAACCACTCTACTTCTCCACTATAATGGCAAGTCATCTTCTTTCACGCTAATGATAAAATCAGTGGAAGTAACATAATTCTCATTTTTCCCATTTGAACTCCCAAAATATGTTTCTGTTGACAATGAACATAATATGTGTTTTTCACTTCAGTGCACAATTCTAACAAGACCGTTTGCTCTAGCCAAGCATTCTTAGTGCTGTCTTGCTAGAAAAGGTTGAAAGCACAATGTAACGATGAATAAATCTTGTTCTCATAAACACAAAAAATTCCTGAAATCCAAACTTAATAATGCACAACAATTTTTACAAAAACAAAATGTCACTTGCCTCTTCATGCAAAGGTGTCAGCTGAAGATTAGAATTGCATCCTACTCTTACTTTTGGGGAAGTATATTCTGCTTCTGACCCAGACTCAGCTGTAGAAGTATCACTACCTTTTATCTAGTTCAAGTAGCAAAAAGTTAAGAGCTGTGTCAAAAAATAAAAACTAAGATCATCCCAAGTAAAAAATAATTTGATCTCTCACATTAGAATAATGCTGTTTGGCATAAGCAATTATTTTCCCATCAATATTGGAGACAGTAACAATCTGTCTAGCATCATGTACTTCACCACTGAGGACCATCTAAGCAAATGAAATAAAATAAAATTCTGCACATTAAACTAGCAATAGGAATAACCAATGGATGTTAAGAGAAGAGACACCTTCAATATATGAGGGTCTTTCCATGGTCCCCTATCAGACTTCATACAGCCACCATGATCTGCACATGTACACGAACCACCAAGAAATTCTGGCAACTCACTGCATAATCAGAAGACTCAAATCTTAGCATATGATATGTGCAAAAAAAACAGCGGATGACACCGGTGGATAACTGCTGGTGTGGGCCAAACATCAGACCATGGGAGTGATGGGCATCATGTCACAAAAGGGTCTACAAGACGACCAGATCCATTCAGTTTGTGTGAATCGGCAATTCATGATTTTTTAGATACTTTTTGCATTTTTCTGAATTTTATTTTGGCGCTTTTGTAGGCCGTCGTGATCCGAGAATCATGACCGTCCATGGTGGCTCCTTAGTCTATAAAATGATATAGAAGGCTCATTTATAAGGGATTGAAAGTTGAAGGAAAAAAATCATTCTTTGGTCACCCAGTGCCGAAACCATACATTAGGTGTTGAAGCCTAGACTTCTCCCCTCCTTCCCACCTTGGCTGGCCGCCCCCTCCCCACTTATGCTTCATTTCCGGCCACCACCCAAGCCTCTAACCATCACTTGGCCGGCCAACAACCACCCCCATCTCCACTCCTCCACTTCCCAAAACATCCTAGTAACTACCCACTACCTCCTCATATCTAACATAACTACCAACTAACCACTTCCCCACTACTCATATCTAACATAACTACCAACTAACCACTTCCCCACTACCCAAGACTACCCCCATTATCCTATAACCACCCTCCATTAACTCGCAATTACCTCCCTAACTCCCCATTACTCCTTCTAACAGCAATAGACTACTTACAAATTCCCAAAAACAGCCAGCCCACCTCCTCCCTCCCACACTTAGAAACTGCTCCTCCCACACTTAGAAACTGCTCTATGCACACGTCTCCAGCATTCCCACCGGAGTTTTTGCTCTTAATTAATCCAGAAACCTCATCACTACCGCTGGAAATCAACCTCCACCCCCTGGCCAAGCCAGCCAGCAACCCTTGCAGCCGTCCAAACTCCTTCCAGCAACCACGACATCCCAATTTCCCCATCCCAGCAGGATGCCAGCCCTCCCATCTCCCTGGAAATCAGCACAACCAGAATATTGAATTACAGGCCTTGGAACTTCAGTACAGCACCCTAAAACCCCATTCCAGCCTCTTATGATTCAAGAAGAATTCCGGACTAGGGGAAGAGCCGGCGGTGAGAGGGAGAGAAGAGGGAGATTAGGGTTTGAGAGAAAATAAGGGAGCAACCCTTTTCATAACACATCCACGATAAAACATAACAAGTCCAAATCAGCCCCTCTTATAGTGGAGGGGAGCCAATAACAAAATACCAAAATAAAATAAATATAAAACAAAACATAAGACTGAATATTAATTATCCTCCGCGCCGACCCCGCCTAGGTTGTCCACGTCGGTCCGAGCAGCTCCCGACGCGTCCGGTTCATCTTCATCGGTCCGCGCCACGTCCGCCGTTAATATCCGTAACAATGCCGCCGTCTGGAAAATATGCCTTGTCCCCAAGGCAGTAGTCGGAGAGGTGGCGGTGGAAGTGATCCTGGGGCAACCTCGTGGCATCGGACTCTGGACGGTAAGACCCAGCAACCTAGACCACTTGCGAGTCAGAATCCCCCTGAAGGTGGTAGCGGCGACCAAGTAGCTTGGCTGGGTGGTTCGGCGCGAACTATCGTCTTTCTTTCGGACCAGAGAAAGCTGGGCTAGTGGCAATCCCGTCGGAGGCTGGATGCCTTCGGCGAGCGCAGTCGAAAGCTCATGGTGACCCGTCGGGAAAGGAAGAGGCACAGCGGACAGGCCCGAGAGGGCCCACAACCCCGCAGGGAGGCCGATGTTCGTGGTCTGCTGGATCATGCAGAGGGAGCTCAGAGAGCATAGGAGGGCAGAGTCACTATCAAGGCGGCATGGCTGCCCCTTATGCAGGAACTGCATGGACATAGCCTGCCAACTAACTTATACATAATCAAGCGTGCAGAGCCAAGCAACTCCCAGAATGGCATCGAGACCGCCTAAGCCGAATATGTAGAAGTCTGTGGTCACGGAACAGGTCCCCACAGAGAGAGAGTCGACAATGCAACGACCCTGAGATGGTCGTTGGTGCCCATCGCCCAAACGGACCGCAACATCCGGGGAGGGAACTGAGGGAAGACGAAGCTGCTTCCAGGTGCTCAGAGATGAGGTGTCCACCATGATAATGATCGAGCGATCCCGCAATGTGCTTGAGAGCTGCATGGTCTATTGTCCAGAGATCCCGCCCGTCGAGGCGCAAGATAGCTCCAACTAAAGGAACGTAGCTGCGGTGGGGTCAAGAGGTGGATCCTTCGTTGAGAGTTCCAGGGCCTAAAAGTCAGCCAAGGTAAACTCCTTCATAGAGCACTCATGGTTGGGGGAGTACGATTGGCAGCACCGAAAACAGAGAACCTTGCTGCGAAGTTCATTGTACTCACTGTTCGAGAGACGCTGGGGAGCCGGTGGGCGGCTCGGCCAGTTCCCCCAAGGCGGCGGCCACGGTGGAGGAGTCGTGGCCGGCGGAAGCCAAGGAGGTCGGGGCTGGTGGTGGTCGGTCAAAGGAGCCGGTGGCCCAGTGGTGGTCGACAGACGGGCAATGAGATCCGCATCCACGACACGCGCTAGATCGAGCGCTTCGGAGACCGTTCGCGGGTGGTGGGTGCGGAGATGAGAACGGATCAACGGGAGGAGGCCTTGCATGAAGAAACTCAAATAATGGTCCGGCGAAAGACCGGGAACATGTGTCACCAGGGCGAATGGGCGATGAACTCGTCAATGCAGGCATCGAGACCGGCTGACTGGCGGATGCTACAAAGGCGCTCGACGACGGAGCCAGTGTAGAAGGGCTCGTATCGTTGGACTATTTCTTGTTTCAGTTCCCCCCAGGAAATGTGGGGCTGGGATTGGCGTAGCCATCGCGCCCAATGGAGCATGGAACCGTCGAGACCGACCACGGTAGTGCCGACCTTGTCCGCCCCGGGTGTGAGGTGGAGGTCGAAGTATTGTTCGGCCTTGGCGATCCACCACATGGGGTTGATGCCGGAAAAATGCGGAACGTCGAGGGCGAGGGTCGAGCGACCCGGTAGAGGCACGACGATGGCGGGCTGGGGAGGTGTGCCGAGCAGCGTGCCTCCGTCAACAGAGGAGGCGCAGCCTCCCGTGGCTACGAACGCGGGCATCTCGGGGAGGGCGTCCAGGCGCGCAAGGATGACCTGCAGTGTGGCTTGGATGGAGGCAAACTGAGTGTCGTGGCCATCGAGGCGACGTTGGACGATATCGTCATGGCCCTCGGCGGCGGAAGCGTTGGTTTGGGCGCGAGTGGTCGGAGGAGCCATGGAGGAGGGGGGCACAAAATAGACGCCGAGTTTTGTTGTTGTTGTGGATGCGTGCAGACGGATTGGCGGCCTGGGCGAGCGACGGATCCCACAGATCGGTGGATCCGCGACCTGGGCTTGTGGTGGAGGCCCGGCCTGGGTGAACGCAGGCAGCGGAATCGGAAACGCGAAACGCGGCGCGAGATCGACGGACGCGGATGTGCGGGATCTTCAGACGCGGCAACAGCCTGGGTGAAGGCGCGGTAGCGCGGGATCAGCGAACGCGCTGTCTGGCGAAACAACAGATCGACCTGAGCGATAGCGAACGACGACCACGATTCAGCGTAGGGTGGGACACCGACGGCTGCGGTAGCGGGCGGAACGACAGGTCGGACCAAATATTACTATTCAAGAATAAATCTGGACTAGGGGAAGAGACGGCGGTGAGAGAGAGAGAGAGGAGGGAGATTAGGGTTTGAGAGCAAACAAGGGAATAGTCCTTTTCATAACACATCCACAATAAAACATAACAAGTCCAAATCAACCCCTCTTATAGTGGAGGGGAGCCAATAACAAAATCCCAAAATAAAATATAAGACTGAATATTAATTATCCTCCACGCCGACCCCGCATAGGTCATCCTCGTCGGTCCGAGCCGCTCCCGACTCGCCCGGTTCATCTTCCTCGGTCCGCGCCAAGTCGGCCGCGAATATCCGTAACACAGCCCTTCAATACAGACTTCTGAATCCCCTCCAAAGTCAAGATTTAGTCCACTATTATTTCTCCGGGAGCCGACATCTCATTGGGCATCCATTAAGCATTATATACCGTTATTATCGTGACAATGTTTTTTTGGTTGTAATTTCTTTATGCTTAATTGTGTTAATTCACTGTTTTTATGAATATTGCAATGTAATCCTTGTTCCCAAGTATCATGTGACTTGCTGCATTTTGTTCATTTCTGTGATTGTTTACTTGCATGCATGTGTATTACTTTACTTGTTCCCTTTACTAGAAACTCTACTAGAAGGTGATTATTTTGTAATAATTTTTATAAGTTCTTTTAATGCACTTGTGCTTGGGCGCGAGGCTTGATTCTCAAATTTGTACCAACATATTACCAAGACTACTAAAATGACAGAATAAACCTTACCTGGAATCAATTACATCAAGAAGTTTACTCTGATACTTAGTTCCAAGCACCTGAAATGATTAATACTTTATAAAAAATTGTCACTGATATTAGAAGATAGAACTGATATTGACAAACCCATGCAAGTACATTTACATGAATTTTCGACGTGGTTTTTGGGTCAAGGAAAGATTTCACGCTGTTCCAAAGCAGCTTAAAACCTGGGCCAGCATTGATGATGAACATTTGATGCAGAGTCTGGAAAATAAAACAGGAATTAAATTTCTATAGTAACATTTTAATTGCTAACAAATATTTATACTACTATTCAGAGTGAAAATGGTAAATATTCAAGATTGTGAAGTAAATGTGGAAAACCTCATACCTCAGGGTAATTGTCGGCATCAATTTTTTGCAATAGCATAATTAATTCCCTAGCATTCTTGGTAAAGTTTTTAAAACCCTGAATAGTGATGAAGTATCAACCAGTCTGATCATATAGGGTCATAAAAATTCATGTTATGCAAGTTAAGAATGAAGCACGCAAATTTTTGACATACCACGCCTTGAACATCAAGGATTGTTGTACTCGAGTCAATGTGTCTTTTGGAAGCAATTGAGCACGCAGGAAACTTGACTTGGAAACATCTCTCAAACTCCTTTACATGATACTTTACATAACGATCCAAAGTTGTTACTTGCATTAGTTTGTTAGGATCAACTTTTCCAAGCATTTCAATGTAAACAGGTCTTCCCTCCTTATCCACGCCATGATAACCATGAGGGTAGTATTTCAGAACTTCATGTAACTCTTCATACTCAAACTCCTGACAAAACATAAACTGCAGTTATGGTAAATTAAAGATAGAGGAAGCGTGTAGGTTAAGACTACATATGAAAAGGAAAAGTTTTAACCTCTGCATCAGCATAACAATTGAACTACCTTAACTTAGGTTTTGCAATGAAATATAATTTTACAAGTCAAAGGATACAAAAATTTTGGGTTAAAGGTGGCAGACACTGGTATCACGCAATAACATGATAGATACAAAATTGTTGCAGAGAATAAGCCAGGCGAAAGGGTTACATTCTGTCACTTGTGAACAAGTGGTCAGTGGTACAACTAGCCGAGCCTTGTATCTCTCTACAGATCCATCGGAGTGAGTCTTGACCTTGAAGACCCACTTGCAAGTAATCAGAACAACACCAAGTGGAAGAGAAACAAGATCCCACGTACGAGTGTGCTCAAGTGCCTCCAAATCAGCAGACATAACAATCTGTCACTCAGGTGTTTGGACAGCCACGAGGTAGGTAGTCGTCTTTGAAGTACTACAAGCAGTAGCAAGAATGGCAGGTAGGTCCAGCGGTAGTGTAGCGAGGCTAAGGCGGTTGGGAGGACGTCGCTCACGAGGTGGGTTGCGATGCACAGGAGGATCGTCCATAGGACACTCGCTGGAGGAGGCAGACGCTGAGTCTGGGGCACTGTAGGCGAGGGACTAGGAGGAGGATGTCGAGTGTAGTGATATGGAAGGGGGATGACAAACATGTCAGAGGGAGAAGTGGGAGACGAAGAGGAGTGAGAAGGTGAGCCTGGAGCGATCAGAGATGACATAGGCGATAACAAGGGGAGAGGGGTGTACATGCCAGTGGAGAAGAGGAGACATGCGGTGGGGGTATGGGAAGGGTGAGAAACTGCACATCAGAGAGGGACACAGATGAGTGTGAGATCGAAGGGATAGAGGACACAAAGAAAGAGTGAAACTCGTCAAAGGTGACATCACGTGAGATACGAAGTCGACGTGCAACAAGATCATAATATCGATAACCCTTGTGCTCAGTATTGTATCCAAGAAAGACACAAGATACAGAATGAGCGGAGAGCTTGGTACTCTCACGTGAAGAAAGAACATAACACCAACAACCAAAAATAGGCAGATGAGTATAACGTGGGGGTCGAGAGTACAGACACTCAACAGGACACTGACCCTGAAGAAAAGTGGAGGGTTGCAGGTTAATAAGATAGACAGTAGTGGAGACAGCCTCAACCCAAAAATGAGAAAGAATATGGGAGGAGATGAGAAGAGTGCGGGCAGTCTCAATGATGCGGTGATGCTTCCTTTCAGCGGTGTCATTATGAGCGTGGGCACCAGGATAGGCAAGCTGAAGGAGAGTGTCGTGGATAGCTAGCAAATGTTGAAAAGCATGAGAGAGGTGCTCTCCTCCAGAGTTGGAACGAAAATTACGTATGGAATCAGAGAACTAGGTGTGCACCATAATGGAAAAAACAAAATAAATCTGGAACTCAGAACGAGAGTGCATAAAATAAATCCAAAAATAACGACAGTAATCATCAACAAATATAACATAACACTGATGTCCGCCCTTTGATACAAAGGGTGCAGGACCACATACATCTGAATGAACTAAATCAAAGGGATGTCGAGACCTGGGCTCACTAGACTGATAAGGGAGTTGTAGCTGTTTACCAAGCTTACAACCCGTACAAGAGTAAGACCTATCAACATACGACCAAAGAGACAAGTACTGATGAGGGACGAAAGATGCGAATCACTGGGATGACCAGGTCGGTGATGCTACTGAGAGAAACCCGTTGAAGGAAGAAAAAAGGAGGAGGCTGCTGGTGACGATGGAGTGAATGAAAGATGAAGACGATCAAGGACGTATACCCCGCTACGGCGACGACCAACTCCAAGGAGTGTCTCTGTCCGACGATCTTGCACACGATAAGCAAACTCATTAAAAATAAGAGACAGAGGCGCCAGAAGCATCTGGTGAGAGCACGGAGGCAGAGGAGCAATGCAGTGAACCGTGAGATAGCTATTGGGCAAGCTCTGAAATAGAGAGTGATTGTGCCATAACAGAAAAATGAGCTGGAGGAGCACCAGGAGCACGCTGCTGACCAGACTGCTGAGCCCTTTGAAGCTTGTGCCACTCAAATTTGGCGTCGCCAAGGCACTGACAGTAGTGACAGCAGACATGCTTTCGACGAGGAGCATCAGACTGAGCAGTAGAGGGCATTGTAGGACGAGGAACGGGCCACACCGGTGCACTACAACCCGACGAAGGCAGCATAGGAATACTCACAAGAGAGAACTGCGGTGGAAACTCAGGAGCATCAAGTATAACATGAGTCAGCACACCAGAAGGAGTAGCGGTGTCCAAGGAGTGGAGACGAGTCTCTTCAACAATTACCAAAGCCAACGTATCGCTGAGAGAAGGTGGAGGATCCTGGTGCAAAAGCTGGGCATGAACAGGCTCGCAATCAGGGCATAAGCGTATGAAACTCATACATGCGTTGAAAGTCGCAATCCCGAGATGTAGCAATACACTGAGGGCAAGTAATGCAGGGGGAAGGAGTCATCTCATCGCAGCAAAGAAGACCCGGACAGACCGATCACGTTGGTAGCAAACACCAAGGTTCTGGAACAGAGAGTAGCGCAGAGCCTGACTAGAAGGCAGGTAGAGAGGACGCAGGTGATCCCACATCTCCTTGGTCGTAGGTAGCTGGTAAACGGTCATGCGAATGGGGAGCTTGCAGGACTGACAGATGACGGCTATTGCACGAGAGTCGTACGAGCGCCACTTCGTCATTTCAGAGCGCTGGACGGAAGCGGTCGTGCTAACAGTGGAAGAATCATTGACAGAAGGGGCTGCTGGTGGAGGCGGAGCAGGCTTAGAGCCGTCAATGTGGCCCTAGAGATCTAGACCACGGAAGATCATGTCGACGGTGGCGGACTATGCCTTGTAGTTTCGTCCATCGAGAATGACATCTTCCTTCTGGAGAAAGGCAAAGGAGTAAGACGAGGCCATCGGGGCTGCAGGATCAGCCGGAAGAGGAGATCTGTCGGCTACAGAAGGCAGCGGAGGAGACCGGCAGGGTTAGACAGCGGAAGCAACAGGATGCAGCACAAAAGAAAGTGCAGTTTGGAAGGAGTCAAGCAGGCGTCGATTGGAAATAGCGATCAGAATCATCCACAGAAGGGATCGATCAATCGATCGATCGGAAATAGAGGAAAAATCGATCGAAAAAATCAATCGATCGATCGATCGGAAAATCGATAGAAGGGGATTGTGCGGAAGCAGGACGGGATTGATCGATCGGAAAAAAGACGGGATCCATCGATCGGAAAAAAGATGGGATCGATCGATCGGAAAAATCGGAAGAGCAACAGAAAGGGATTGTGCGGAAGCAGGACGGGATCGATCGAAAACAGCGGGATCGATCAATAGGAGCGACGGGATGGAGCAGGGGAGACGATACGTTCGGCCAAAACGGCTAGGGTTTTCCGTAGCTCTGATACCAGGATAGAAATTAATGAATCAATGTCTATTCACAAGAGTAAAGGTAATATATATACATGTGCATGAGAGGATATTCGCAACACCCAAGGTGAGCAAAAGATAACTCTACCACACATAAAATACACTATCTAACAACATACATCAAAGCCCATGGAAATCACATTTAGGAAAAAGCTCATGAATTAGGTGCACCGTTTTTTTTCATATAGATGACAACAGTATAACTAGGAATCTTGAAGGCAGTGCTTAAAACGGTGCCACCATCTTAAAATGGGACTGAACCAAAAGAATGTTATGGCAGTTCACTTGAGCTCCATATCGACTACAGAAAAGTAATATTAAACATAATTTCCGAATACTCCCCACCTCTCATAAATGATCACAAGGAAACTAACTGATTTGTGAACCACACATCACTACATCTTTGTTCAGGTTCACACTACGGAATAAGAAATTATCAATTACCTCAGTAAGATTGTCAACACCAAATTCCTTTCTCCATCGAACCATATCAGCCCACATGTGCTTGGCTTTCTCAATATCAAACTTCCTTGCTTTAAGAAATCTGAAGAGTATAAAAAGGTATCATTAGAAGGCCGCAATCAACTCACAACAAAACAGGAAAACTTGGCTATGTACTAAATAGTAAAATCCGTTTGAAAATATGCTAAGGATGTTTTATTGTTACTCAAAATGATCAAACATAGTACAAAAATGAATGGAAATATAACCAAATACAAAAGGAAATTATTCCTCATTATCAATGTCATCACCATCATCAGCAGCATCTTTAGCATCATTATCGATAGCTTCACCTCAACTATTTGGGATCAGTTTTATAAATTCACATCTTTCCTTTTGCTTCTATAAAATGTTGTGTAAGCTGTTATGATACCCCCTACGGAGGTCTCATCTGTGGTGGTGGAAGGAAGGGAAGAACTATGTAGCATGAGAACGAAAACGGGACACGGGATACGATAAGAAACAGATATGAGAAACGTGATTTTTCAAAAAAATAAGGATACGAGAAACGTTTTTATAATTTATTAATTATTTTAATATAAGTATTAATTAATATAAAAATAAGACAACTAATAAACTAAATGTACATATCTTGAATTGTACAAATTTTTTTAATAAAACTACAACATAGACCATACATATGATATGTTCTAAATAATGTGTTATGCAATGATTGACCGTGTTTACAGATAGTATATAAGAGAATTATAATGTGTTATGCAATGCAACCGACTTATTTATAACTAAAATCAAACCAATACTAGATGCATTGACTAACCATGTGGAGACATTTTGTAAGGATATCAATGTTGTAGATATCGGATATCGGGGACACGTCGGTTTAGGTTTTTCATGTCGGTTTTACTATGTCGGGGGATATATCGGGGATATTTCATATATCGGGTTTTAATATTTAATTATTTATATGTGTAATTATTTATAAATTTAATCATTTTTCATTTATATATATTAATAATTTGATATTTATTGAACTTCTAAATTTATTAAATTAATATAAGCATTTTGTGTTAAAAAAGTAATAACAGTATAATGCATGAAATAAAACAAGAGAAGGTAGAATGTCGGGAAGTTGTCCGTAACAATGAAAGATAAGAAATCTTTAGTTCATAATTTAAAGACCATGCATAATTGACATCGATGATACACTTGGGCAAGGAAGAAAACCAAAGGGAAAAAAGAACCTAAACAATGAAACAATTTTGGTCTATTATCTATTAGACCATAGACACTAATTAAAATTAGTTGAAAAAAATCAATCGATAAAATATCGGGATATATCGGCCGATATATCGGCGAATATATCGGTCAATATAGACATATCGGAGGATATATTTCAAAAGGATATTTTGCAAAATAATATCGGAAACATGTCGTTTTATCCATAAAACCTTTATATCGGCCGACATGTCGGACATGTCGGAGGATATCTACAACATTGAAGGATATAACATGATAAAGTTGCATTTGATGCATTGAAATTTAGATATCATGCTTTGACATGCCGGAATACTCATCTAAAGTTTTAGATCATCAAAATATAACTTGGAGTGCTTTAAACAAGCATACGCTATAAGTTAAGCTTTATGGAAGCTTGGCATAACCAAAGTCAATGTCAAGAATAACAACTACACAAATATGCCATGAAGTTACAGTAATAGACAGTTTCTATAGTAATAAATCTGTAACACCTCAACCTAGTTTAACAACAAATTAACAGTCCGACCGGACACCGCGATAAGAAGTAAACTAAGCAACAGTATTAAAAATGGTACACAGAAGGCATAAACAAGAGGTAAAAGTGTACCTCAATATCTTACAGCGGAATTCAAGTAAGAAAACTAAGGGTAAAAGTGTCCTCAATATCTGAGGTAACAAAGCCATCTAATACTGAAAATCTGAAATAGTCGGGTACAACAAGACATGAATGAAGTGCTAATACATACTGTCTGAAATAGAAAGAAGTACAACAAAAGAGAGGTACAACTGACAAGTGAAAATGACGGTGTAGATCGCACCGCCTATCCTATGTGAATCCACTGACTTGAGACCCCTGTAAAAACAAGTTCCAAAGCTCACTGGAAAGTAAGAAAGACTACTCCCAGCAAACTAAAAAAAATAGACTTTTTCTTGTATTCAAAATATGTAATGTTGAATAACATTAGTCTTGTCATTTTGTATCCTTGTTCTGTTCATGTAATCGACATATTATAAGTTGTCTCATTTTTTGAATTCTACTAGCTAATGATTTTTGGAGTTTCTGAATTGTGTCTTCTGTAAATTCTATAGATTTCATGATTGACATATTAAATTTTATTATTAATGGCGGTCACGCACAAACTGAAAAATGTGGTCTGAATGACAAACTTGATGGTGCCCTGAACTGAGTGTCCCTTGGAAGGATCACAGACTCATGTCGGTCAGCGTTGTTAAGATCGCGAGTAAGATCATCCGATCTTACACAGGCGACCGATCCATGTTCTACGTGGGATCGCCGGGACTTCTTCTTCTGGCAATCCCGCAGCAGGTCATCGTGGGATCGCCGGGACTTCTTCTTCTTCTGGCAATCCAGCAGCAGGTCATCCCTGATCCTCCCGCAGCAGGTCATCCCCGATCCTCCTCCTCGTCCTCCTCCTCGCCCTCCTCGTCCTCCTCCTCCTCCTCCTCCTCGTCCTCGTCCTCCTCCTCTTCCTCGTCCTCTTCCTCTTCCTCTTCCTTTCCCTCTCCCTCTCCCTCTTCCTCTTCTAGCAATCCCGCAGCAGGTCATCCCCAATCCTCTTCTTCTTCCTCTTCTTCTTCACTTTCTAACGGTTTTTTTTGCAGGTGCAGCAGAATCCCTACTCGGAAGTTTTCTCCTCGGCTGGTATAATATCAGATCCCACCTAAACAGATTTTTCTCCTTATTGTTCTTTGTGCTTGGTACATTTTTCTGATGCTTTTGTTTTATAAAAATAATTCTTCCAATGTGTATAATTTTTTTAAATTTTTAATATAATACGATCTTGCGATCCGTGTCGATCCTACGTTTTACAATCTTAGGGATGCCTCCCGATCCTAAGTAAGATCTCAATCTTCACAACCTTGATGTCGGTATTAAAACTTATTGTTAAAGGAGGTGGTGCACAGACTGAAAACTGTGGACTGTGTGACAAACCTGATGGTGCCCTGAACTAAATATCCCACGAGAGGAACCTAGATTCCTGATTAAGGAGTTCCATAACTAGAATCAAGGGTCATCGGCCCTAAGTCTGAAATTCTCATGGTGGGTTGCTATCCCTGTGAACACGGTGGTGTGCCTCCACCAAAAATACGAGGGAGAACCTCTCTCGCCATTTTCTGGATTGATCTAGACTGCTGATTAGTGAGACACTCACGGGGTAACGTTCCACCTAAGTACACTAGATTAAGATTTTGCATGTGTCTGATTCTAGTATTTTAGTATAACTGTATCTTATACTATAAACTGGTTCTGATCATGGATTAAGTTATTACTTTAATATTTGATTTTATACCCCTCTATGATCATGAAGAGTAAGAAAGACTACTTTCAGTAACACTAAAAAAAATAGACTTTCTTGTATGCAAAATATGTAATGTTGAATAACATTAGTCTTGTCATTTTGTATCCCTGTTCTGTTCATGTAATCGACATATTATGAGTTGTCTCATTTTTTGAATTCTACTGGCTAATGATTTCTGGAGTTTCTGAATTGTATTTTGTAAATTCTATAGATTTCATGATTGACTTTTTAAATTTTATTATTAATGGCGTCAGCGCACAAACTGAAAACTGTAGTCTGAATGAAAAACCTGATGGTGCTCTGAACTGAGTGTCCCTTGGAAGGATCACAGACTCATGTCGGTATTAAAGCTTATTGTTAATGGCGGAAGCGCGCAGACTGAAAACTGTGGTTTGAGTGGCAAATTTGATGGTGCCCTGAACTAAATGTCCCATTAGAGTAACCTAGACTCCTGACTAAGGAGTTCCATAACTGGAATCAAGTGTCATCGACCCTAAGTCTGAAATTCGCATGGTGGGATGCTAGCCCTGTGAACACGGTGGCGTGCCTCCACCAAAAATACGAGGGAGAATCTCTCTCGCCATTTTCTGGATTGATCTAGACTAGTGGTTAGTGAGACGCTCACAGGGTAACGTTCCACCTAAGTACACTAGATTAAGATTTTTCATGTGTATGATTCTAGTATTTTAGCCTGAGTGAATCTTACACTATAAACTGGTTCTGATCATGGATTAAGTTATTACTTTAACATCTGATTTTATAACCCTCTATGATAACTTCTTATCATCCAATTCGTGAATTTGACTGAAAAATATCTAGTTGTCGATCATATTATCTTATTCCTTTTTTGTTGGTCTGATTTGATTTGACAGTAGAAACTTGTATCTTTCAAATGCGTGTCCTGACATATTCAAATCATGAATTATTCAAATGATATGTTTAACTAAAAGGAGTTGAATTTTGCACTTGTACTGATTCTTGGTATACTGAATTCTTTTCTAAAAAACTAGTATTCTAATTCTATGATTAATGATTTGCAGGTTTAGAATGATCTTGGAGTCCAAATGGCGGCCCGAAAACGCCCTGAACTGAACTGAAGTGCTCCCTGAGTGGAGCATGACTCGCAACTGAAAATGTCCAAGTTTGGAAATGTGTTTGATGACCCCACGTCTGAGGCTCAAATAGACTGCAAGTCATATAAGAATGAAGCTGCTGATCTGAAGTCTTTAACATAATTAACACTTTGCTTCTTCATTTGAGTATACATACTTATTTTTGTTTGTTCTTATTGTGGCTGGATGTAACCGAATTAAACGATGTATATTACATAGTACTCAATAACTGGCTTCATGTATTACTAAGTCACGTGATCCTAATTTTTTTGTGTTATCTGGAGTAATCTAATTGTTAGTACTGTCTTGAATAATTAAATTACGCACGCATTGTTAAATAACTTAGAAAATACATTTATGTACAGTGATATGTCTAGTCAAGAGGAGTCAGATTTCTTAACTCAGGGTTACAACATTCGCAAACACGGTGTGGCGGCATGCTTTCACTCTCAAAGTTTTTTTTCCCAACCGCAGGAGTTGTTTTCCTAAAATAAAGAGACAAGGCCTTCCTAAGACAAAATTATAGAAGGGAAAAGTAATAAGTACAAGAGAGGAGAGCTCCTCACCTTGATTCAGAAAATTTACAAGGTTTCTCCAAACAAACCCCAAACATACCCCAATCTGAAATCGAATTGAGAAAGCCCAAGCGATTAATACTTGCAAGAAAGACTTGAAAACAACAAAAGATTCACTTAGCCAAAACCCTTAACACTGATCATAATAGGAGAGCGGTGATCTGAAACTGAGAAGGAATAATGGAAGGTTTACCTCTTCTCGACAGAACCAAAAAGGGTTTCTCTCTGGTATGAGTAAGGTCCCCGATTCCTAGTTAGCCAGAGAGGTAGAAGACGCTGGGTAAGGGACGACAAAACCAGAAACAAGGGTAGGACATGGAAGAGTGGGGAGGAGGCTACGGCGATTTCTGGAGGGATCGATGTCGTCAGAACCTGGAGTCGTCGGTGAAATTGCGTAGAGGGAGAGCATCGTCGGCTGGTATCAGAAAGGAGAAACGGGGCTGCCCTAACATCCTCTCGATCGAACTGTGGGGGAGAGAACATAAACAAGCGCTTGAATTTATCGGGCGCCCAAACGGTTAAGGAAGGAGTGGTAACTGTGCGAGCATTACGCAAACTGCGGGGGAGGGGGGAAAACGTGACTTGTAGTCTAAGGCTGAAGGAAGAAACTCAAATTCCTCCAATTTACAAGACCGTCATCGCTTAAGTAAAATTTTATGATTTATGCATATTCTAAGCTCACACACCCTAGCCTTTTGCGCTAAAAATAAATCCATTGATTTCACTTAATATCCTTTATTTAATTTATATATTGACACCACAAATGATCAACAGAAAACATACCACAATATGATGCTAGCTCGGTTAGCTTTTCTCGTATTCAAATTCTGTAATTTACAGAGTGTGAAGCATAAATTTTTGGGAGTTACAAAATCTTGGGTATCTTTCTAATCAAAACTCGGAAGAAGAAGAAGAGGAGGAAGAAGAAGAAAAAGAGGAAGAAGAAGAGGAGGAGGAAGAAGAAGAGGAGGAAGAAGAAGAGGGGAGAGCTTCGGTGAGCGACGCAGGGACCTCTCCTCTCGACGGCGGCGTGATGTGAGAGAACTTCGGGTGCACGATAAATCGCATAAACCTAAAGCTAAGTCGTGAAATGAATAAGCAACAAGACTTTTACCGCACGGGAATTGCGTATCCCACAAGCGGGATATGCGATTCCAAATTTAAAATGTTTTTTATTTAAAAATGTATTTTCTAGAGTTTCGGAAACGCATTTACGCGCGTTTCCGTACACTTCCCGTATCTGATACGCGTTCGAGCCGATACGCTGAGTATTTTTAAGTATTCATGCTTCGTAGGGGAAGAGAAGTGTGAGAATATCAAGGAGAGCTCTCTGAGGCCAGCTCTAGGCTCTTTTCAAAATCATCAAAAATAATAGGTTCCAAGCATAAGTCGCGACTTAAGCCCAAACATTGAGGGGTAGAAACGTAATCAAAGGAAATGTTCTAAGCAAATACTAACTGCAGCCTTGCAGGAAATAAAATACAAATTGATGAAATTAAACATAGTGCCAATTCCGGTTGCTATTTGCCGATGTTCATCAGCCCTGCAAAATTCTCCTTATTCGTGCATCTTAATTAAATTCACCAAGTACATGTATTTGTCACTTCGTTGGTTAGGTTTTGCTTCTCTTCTGCAGCATATTAAACATAAACTATGCAAGTCAACTTGAGCAACTTTTATCCATGTTTCCTTGAGTTTACCACATCGCCTTTCTAATCCTTCAACACAAACTCAATATAATTGATGTATCAAACTTCTCAACTCGATTTTAAATAAATAAATTTGAATTTTCTTTAAAACAAGTAGCGCTAGCGTGATGTTCTCGAGCAAACGATAAGCGACAATCGACCCATATTTTGTAAACGCACATACGAGTCTAACATTCGAACACAATTAACAATATGAAATAACTCTTCCACAAGCATGTGAACAAAAGATGAGGGCGTTTTTAAATTAATGACAAAGAGATTCAAAATTATTTAAGGGCAGGATCTGAAATTTAAAATTCAAATAAACATATCATAATATTACTCTAACTCTTCACAAGCAAAGAGATTGGAGGGGGTATACCTTAGATCAAGATTGCAATGTCGGAATCATGTAGTAGGGCTAGCGGATTGATGCATGCGGGTGGCAGGTAGAAGAAGGAAATGAGGGTGGAACCGAAGTGAGTTGATCTCATCGGAGGGTTGAAGAAGGCTGGTCGCCGGAGCCCACGGAGGCTGGCGACAGTGGTAGTCTCGGCTTGTGGAGGTGCTACGGGAAGAGGCGGAGCTTTGGGGTGGCCGATTGATTTCACCGAGGCAGGAGGGGTCACCGGCGACGGGGATTGTCGGAGGAATTGACGTCGGAACTCAGGGGAGTCGGCGGAGATGGTGGCAACGTCCGATGAAGCAAAGTCGGGTGGATGGACAGAGTAGCTCACGTGGATATGATGATTGACTGGTCTCTCGGGAAACAAGGAGGTTTCCCTGTTCCTGATTTAATCCAGCATGCCCCAACAAGAATTTCAGGGCTGGTTTTATAAAGGCACAATTCCCCCCTTCCTTCATTGACAATAGCTTATAAGGAAGAAAGTAAATAATTGATATAAATATAATTTATTGAAGGGATTCTGATTATATACTTCTCAATCAACCTTTTTAATTACTATAACTTTCTTTATTTGTGAAATGCCTACAAAGTAATAATTTGAAAATAATTTAAATTTTAGTGCTTGCCCTAATTACTATTTTACGCATTTGACGGATCTTTTTATTCAAGGGCTTATTGGATGATCCCCCAATAAGCCGTACAAAAATGCGAGAGTGACATGCACCAAATTAAATATACGCATGCTAATAATGTGTACGAAAATACAAGAGATAAACATGTGCAAGTGATATGCGAGATACATATGTGAATAAAATAGAAATAAAGATAAGTTGCGATGATGCGACGTAGGTTGCATCAATAATCGTCTAATTGGTGCATTTTCTATTAGTAGTTGTAAATGTGTAAACCACCTAAGTATATTTCTATTATTGGTATCATCATTCCTTATTTTTTTTTCCAATTTTGCCACAATAAACTTTATACTCTTAATTTTGTTGTATATTATATTGAACTAAAGTAACAAATATATAAAATTTTAGATCTTATCCAAATAATTGTAACCATGCAATATGCATACACAATACACAAATATATATATTTCATAAATAAAAAATTGAGGCACGAATTGAGTCTTGGTAAGGCATGTTAAACGCTGCCCTAAAGAAGTTGCGCAACTCTTTAACAGGGTTTTCCATCGATATTGATTCTCCAAAGTACAATATCCAATTTGATCCCAAAACACCAATGAGTACAGACATTGAATGAGCAAATATACAAAACTTGGAGATCCAAAAAACCAAAGAGCTTGGAAGAGAGAGAGAAAGATCGGGAAAGGGGCAATGACCAAGATTTTATATGTGAAATAGGTGATGCAAATATTTATATATATAGGCATGACGAAGGTCAACATGTGTTAAACATGTCCATTACATTTTAATGTGAGAATAATAATCAGTGATCAGAGTTAACATATAAACTATTATATTAGATCATGTTTAATGGAAACGCCCATATTGGCGTTAATCAATCACAAATGGTAACAATGGTTGATGGAGATAAATGGTTGTGAACTAACCAAAGTAGTGGTTATAAATATAATAATTTTGTAACGAAGGAATTAAATAGTTCAACGAAGGAAACATGCATCAAAATGTTACAAAAAATTAGACTTGATCAAAATTAGCTTAATTAGATTCAATAGTTTCCAAACCCAAAGCACTGAGCCAGTCATCACAACCGCTAATGTCTGATGTAAAGAGAGGCCTCAAACCTTGTATATACTTCTTGAATTGATAATTATAAGTATGAATACATTTATATAGGAATAGAGGAAGGAGAGAAAACTCAATACAAGATGTGGGACTAATACAAAGAAAGAGAAAAGAGAGAAAATTGGGCCCCTAAATGGTCCCTTAAGTAGGCTTTTCTAACACTCCCCCGCAAGCTGGAGCGTACAAGTCATAGGCACCAAGCTTGGATAAAAACTGGTAGTATAGCGGCTGGGAGAGCGCTTTAGTCAGGATGTCAGCAACTTGGTTTGTAGCAGGAACATGCTCCAAATCTATCTTCTCTGACTGTACCTTTTCCCGGATAAAGTGACAGTCAACTTCAATATGGTTTGTGCATTCGTGAAAGACCGGATTCTTGGCAATATGTATTATTGCTTGACTGTCACAAAACAGAGTCGTCGGTGATGAGAGACGAACAACTAAGTCTCCCAGAAGGCTCTCAAACCAGGTTAACTCGGAAACAACAGCAGCCATAGCCCGGTACTCGGCTTCAGCAGAAGAACGAGCAACCACAGTCTGTTTCTTGCTACACCAGGTTATGAGATGTCCACCGAAGTAGGTACAGAAACCAGTTGTGGAACGCCTGTCATCAATGGATCCTGCATAGTCAGCGTCAGAGTATGCGACAAGAGATAGAGATGTGGATGACTTGTACACAAGCCCTTGTCCTGGAGCGATCTTGAGATATCGAAGAATGCGCTCGACAGCTTGAAGATGAGATGTCTGAGGCGCATGCATAAAACGGCTCACGACTCCCGCGGCAAAAGAGATGTCTGGTCGAGTAACTGTAAGATAGATCAGCTTCCCAACTAAACGTCTATAGTATTCCGAATTTGTAAGCAACTTGTCGGAGTCAGAGTTGTGGGCCGAGAGCTTGTGATTGGCGTCCATAGGAGTATCCGCAGGTTTGCATCCAAAATAGTCGGCATCATGAAGGAGGTCCATACAATACTTCCTTTGCGATAACACAAGACCATCAGGGCGACGTGCAACCTCAAGGCCAAGAAAATACAGAAGGTTGCCAAAATCTTTGGTCTGAAAGACGGAGTTTAACTGTTGCTTGATATGTTGTATCCTTGTAGTATCGTCGTCAGTGATGAGGATATCGTCAACATATACAAGTAGGATCACAGTTCCGATTGACCGGTGTCGAATGAAGAGAGAAAAGTCAGCCGAGCTCCGAATGAAGTCAATATCACAGACAACTTTGTTGAATTTGTCAAACCAAGCGCGCGGGGACTGTTTGAGACCATAAAGAGATTTTGAAGATGACAGAGCCGAGACTCCCCCGTGGTCTCAAACCCGGGAGGTTAGTGCATATAAACAGTCTCATGTAGATCGCCGTTGAGGAAGGCGTTCTTAACATCCAGCTGATAAATGGGCCAATGAAGATGAACAACCAAGGAGAGAAGAACGCGGACCGTGTTCAATTTGGCCACCAGAGAGAAGGTCTCCTCATAATCAAGGTCATGATGCTGAGTAAAACCCCGGGCCACGAGACGGGCCTTTAGACGCTCAACGGTGCTATCCGCCGCATGTTTAACAACAAAGACCCATTTGCAGCTAACACAGTGTTGGCTTGCAGGAAGAGGAACCAGATCCCAAGTCTGGTTAGCCCAGAGAGCCCGCATTTCATCGTCTATGGCCGCCCGCCACCCCGGGTGTTGAAGCGCCTCCTGCACAGTGTTAGGAATAGAAATAGAGGAAAGAGAGGTGGCAAAGGCGTAGAGAGGTGGAGTCAGACGATGGAGAGAAACGTAGTTGGCCAAGGGATGAGTTGCAGAGGCGGGAGCTGGATCTGCCGTTGCCGGGGTGTCGCTGGGAGCATGGAGCTGGTGCAGGGAACCATCCTGGGAGCGACGACGAGTGTAGACACGGATAACGGGCGGAGGAACCCGAGGGGGCAGGGAGAGAGGAGGAAGGAGATGGCAGAGAAGAGGGCGTGACCGGTACGGTCGACCGGGGAAGAGGAGAGGAAGACGGGGTGGGGGAAGGTAAGTGGAAGGGTTGGTCTTCGCAAAAGGTGACATCCGCCGAGACGACCAGCTTGCCATCAGAAGGAGAGTAGCAAACATACCCATTTTGAGTACGGGAGTAGCCAACAAACATATATTTGGTCGCCCGAGGAGCAAGTTTGTCGGTAGGGGGGCCAAGAAGATGAACATAACAAACACACTCGAAGACCCGCGGGGTGAGAAAGATGGGGTTGGTGGAAGGATAGAGGAGTTGGACAGGTGAGGCAAAGTCAGGAACAGACGAGGGTAGACGGTTGATGAGATGACAGACTGTGGAGACGGTAAAATTCCAATATTCGATCGGAACCTGGCAACCTGCATTCGAAACATGATGGACCGAGCAACATCGAGAAGATGGTGATTCTTCAGTTCGGCCACCCCGTTTTGCTGAGGGGTATACGCACACGAAATTTGATGGATGACGCCAAATTCGGTGCAGAGATTGGAGAAAGTGTGACCAGTATACTCGCGAGCATTATCGGTGCGGATGACTTTGAGGGGAGTGGCGAACTGCGTACGCATCTCAGTTAAAAAAACACGAAATACAGAGGTAAGTTCAGTACGATCATGCAGAAAATATAGCCACGTAACACGCGAATAATCATCAATAAAAGTTACAAAATAGCGAAATCCAAAGATACTGGGGACTTTATAAGGACCTCATACATCAAAATGAACTAAAGATAAAGGAGTACTACTCCTGGTATAGGCAGGGGGGAAGGAAGAACGATGTTGTTTGTCGTAGATACAAAATTCACAAGAGAACTCCCGTAAAGGAACATCAGGAAGAGCCTGCTTGAGAATCGGAAGGGGAGCATGCCCAAGGAGGCGATGCCAATCGACAGTGGAGACAGCAGAGAGAATAGTGGGTGGGATATCCAAGATGTAGAGCCCATTCAACAGCTGCCCCTTACCAATGATACTCCGGGTGCGGCGATCCTGTATAAGAAAAGAAGAAGGATAAAAGGTTATGCAACAATCAAGGTCGTGCGTCAGGCGACTAACAGAAAGTAAATTGAAAGGAGACCCCGGAACGTGAAAAACCGAGGAAAGAGAAAGAGTCGGGGTAAGCTGGAGAGTAGCGGGGCCAGAGACCGGTAGGGTGTCACCATTGGCCACAGTGATACACGGAGGATGAGCCGTCTGGAGATACTGGGAGGGTTTCTGGGAGGTAATATGGTGAGAAGCGCCGGAATCGACGATCCAACGGAGGAAATGAGAGAGACAGGTTATACCTTCCGCATAGAAAGACGCAACCGAGCCGGAGGAGTGGCCGAGGGCACCCTGTAGCTGTTGGAGTTGAATGAGGAGCTCATCTATATCTTGGCGGGTAGTGGACGCCGGTTCTTGGGCAGAAGCCCCAGTGGGAGCAGGAGTAGCAGTAGTAGTAAGGTGGGGAGGTAAACCATGCTTGCGGTAACAGGTAGCCTCAAGATGACCATCCCGGCCACAATATGTGCATTTCATAGAAGAACGACCACCACATCCTCGTCCCCGAGACGGAGGTCGGCCCCCTCGGGTAGAAGATCCACGAGCAGGAGGAGGGGTCGGAAGGAGAGGCTGTTGAAGAAGAGCTGGTGCAAATCCGGGAGGAGCCTCAGTAGGAGGCGTAACTTTAAGCAGCATTGAGCAGACATCAGACATCGAAGGAGTCGTTGTAGAAGAGAGGATCTGGGCCCGAACACTATGCAGGTGGGGAGGAACACGGGACATCATCATCGTGATGGTGACAGCCTCTTTCTGGGCCCATTGAGTAGCTAGATCAGTAGTTGGAGGTTGATGTTAAATCCAAGCCTCGGCCAGGGTCTTGGCCTGGGCAACGAAAGAGATCATATCGTCGGAAGCACCAGGAGCAAGGTTCTGAAGGTCGGAGAGAATATCATATAAGTGTTGAAGACTGTTGTGCCCAGAGTAAAAGGAGTGGAGCTCCTCCCACATAGTCTTTGTCGTGTCATGATACATGGTCATCCTGTAGGGCTCGGTGTTCATAGAGTTGAGGAGCCAGAACTGGACCCGACCATCATCGCAAAGCCAGTCATCGGAGGGAGCAGCGGGAGCAGCTCGGGTCAGGTGGTGAAGAAGACCCTTTGTCTGCAGAACACGACGAACAGAGTGAACCCATTCGACGAAATTCTGTTTCCGGATAAGAGAAATGGTAGTAATCCGTAGCTCATCACGAAGTTCAGGAGCCGCAGCAGGCGCGCGAGCAGGAGGAGAAGATGTAGCAGCGGAATGTTCGGAAGCCATGCAGCTAGCAAAAGAGGTCGGGCAACGCGCAAAGAAAGCCGGGCGGTTAGATAAGGAGTCTAGACGGCTAAGAAGAGGAGGCCGAGCGGCAAGCAGAGGAGGCTGGGCGGCTAGAGAAAGAAGCCCGGGCGGCTAAGCAGAGAAAGAAGGCGCGCGGTCTCGGAGGACACACCAGCGACCCAAAATGTCGCGACCAGGATGCGGCTAAGAGAGGGAGAAGCAACACGGCTAGATAGAAGGCAAAGCCGGCAGCGGAGAGAAGAAGGAAACCGCACGGTCACAGTGAGGCACACCAGCGACAAGAGAGGTCGGGACCAAAGATGCGAAGCCCGAAGAGAGGAAAAGGCCGCGACGATCACAAAGGCAGACCGCGCGACGAGCAAGCCGCGGTTAAGGGAACAAACCGGGCGGGAAGGGAAACAAACCGAGCGACTAGCAAGCCGCGGTGAAGGAAACAAACCGCGCGACTAGATAGGCCGCGGTTTAGGCGAGCAAGCCACACAAACCGCAGCGAGCAGAACCAAATCGGGGCCCACGGTGGTGAGAGGGAAGGCTATAAAAGGAGAGGGGAAGGAGGGGGGTGGAGCCATGGAGCGAGATGCGGGTAGGGAGAGAGAGACCACGGAAAGTCCGTGAGTAGGACGGGAGACCGCCAGAGAGGAGCACGGGGCGGTCAAAAAAAGAAGAGACCGCAGCTCGGGGCGGTTAGAAAGCAGAAACCGCGGACAGACTGGGATACCCAAGGAAAGGACCGCTGCCTCTAATACCATGTAAAGAGAGGCCTCAAACCTTGTATATACTTCTTGAATTGATAATTACAAGTATGAATACATTTATATAGGAAGAGAGGAAGGAGAGAAATCCCAATACAAGATGTGAGGCTAATACAAAGAAAGAGAAAAGAGAGAAAATTGGGCCCCTAAATGGGCCCTTAAGTAGGCTTTTCTAACACCTGACAACACCAGCATAATTGTGACGGTGTTTTGGTCAAAATGTCATTTTAGGAAATAAGTATTTGTGACTAGAAAAACTTAACACTACCTGTGTGTTTTACCACTGCATTCATAACCAACACTGCTTTCTTAATGCTCTCCCAAACAGAATCTTAGATATGAAGGAGTTTTTTTACTGACCAACTCTAAGATCCAGATGGCGTTAACAAAATTGTCGTATTATAAATTTACCTTAAAATGTCTGTAAATATATTTTCTTAGTACTTCCGAGACACTCAATTTTTACTGTTTGGCCTTTAAATGTTATATACTCATATATTGCCTCATTCTTTTGAATAATCAATCCAAAATGCTTAAACCCACACCTAGGTACTTCTTTATCTTCTAATAAAATGATTGATAATTGTTAATATCACCCAAATTAAATTTGCATACCATGTACTCGGTCTTCATTCTACTTATTCAAAGCCCACTTAATTCCAAACAAATAATGTACAAAAATGATTCAACACATTAAATACATTAACAAAACAAAGGTAAAAAAATTACCTCAACATCATGTGATAATCATCAAGCTTTGTTGGCAAGAGCTCATCCATGATGAGACATTGACGAAAAGCATCAACAGCATGTAGTTCCTTAATGTCCCTGACATCTTCAATAGAAATAGATATTACTTTGCTGTCGCTTCTCTTCTTGGTGTTCTTTTTCCTTAAAGAATGCCTGAATTTAGTTGAAGCACTTATTGCCTTTTTCTTCAAGGACCCAATCCTCGTCCTCCTATCATCTCCTGAATTCTCAAAATCAGACTTCCGGTCTTTTTTTCCATCATGAAAAGAAATTCCCTCAAAACCTGCACAATATTTGAAAATTAAATCAACATAATTATCAGAAATAAAATTTCTTTGGTGTGGCCAAGAAATATTCTTTAAAGAATTTCCCAACACATTGAAGTATATGAAATGAAGGATAATAAAACGTCGCACTTATGTATACTATACTCTAGTTTTAAGAGGAAGCTTACCGAAGTATCTTCAAACTCAAATGTGGGCTAGGATGCAGGCCTCGTCTGGAGGGTCCTAGTAAGGCGGAATTTTTCCGTCCGGAGCCCGGACTCCGGGCGATTTCCGAGAGATCAAATATGATCTCCAGGAGATATGATCTCCCAGAGATCATATTTTGATCTCCCAGAGATCAAATATTCCTAAGATCAAAATATGATCTCCTGAGTTCAAAATATGATCTCCTGAGTTCAAATATGATCTCTTAAAATGACTTTCTCCTAATATGATCTCCAAAGATCAAAAAGTGCATGACAGGCATCCTCTTTTCATTGCTCCCGGACAGAAAATTTGGAAACGGGCTCCGGACCCAAAAATTCCGCCTCCAGGAGGCCGATCAGAAAGGCGGAAGTTGAGGACGAAGCTAGGGCACGATCACCGTCAACTGGAACCGTCTCTCCAGGGGGGCATTTTTGGGTCTGGAGCTCGTTTCCAAATTTTATTTTCGGGAGCAATGAAAAGAGGATGCATGTCATACACTTTTTTGATCTCTGGAGATCATATTAGGAGAAAGCCATTTTAGGAGATCCTATTTGAACTCAGAAGATCATATTTTGAACTCAGGAGATCAAATTTTGATCTCAGGAATATTTGATCTCTGGGAGATCAAAATATGATCTCTGGGAGATCAAAATATGATCTCTGGGAGATCAAAAATATGATCTCTGGGAGATCAAAAATATGATCTCTGGGAGATCAAAAATAATCTCCTGGAGATCATATTTGATCTCCCATAGATCACCCGGAGTATGGGCTCCGGACGGAAAAATTTCGCCCTAGTAAGACCATATCTATATAAGGTAAATCGAGAATAGCTCCCCACTTGTATGATAACCTAGTCGACCCCCCCCCCTCCCCCGAGATCCTTTCCCTCCCCAGGTGTTCTTCAAACTCAAATGCGGGCTAGGATGCAGACCTCGTGTCCGGAGCATCCTAATAAGACCATACCTCTGCAAGGTAGACCGAGGTCAGCTCCCCAATTGTATGATAGCCTAGTCGACCCCCCGAGAGCCTTACCCTCCCTAGGTGTTCTCCAAACTCAAATGCGAACTAGGATGCAGGCCTCGTGTCCGGAACGTATGAGTAAGATCATACCTCTGCAAGGTAAGTTGAGGTCAGCTCCCCACTTGTATCATGATTCATGGCCTAGTCGACCCCTGAGAGCCTTTCCCTCCCCAGACATTCTTCAAACTCAAATGTGGGCTAGGATGCAGGCCTCGTGTTCAAAGCGTCCTAGTAAGACCACAACTGTACAGGGTTGGTCGAGAGCAGCTCCCCCACTTGCAGATTAGCCCGATTGACCTTCCATAAAACCTTTCTCTTTTAAAATATTGAGGTAAGATTGCATGTCTCGAGAGGCGAGTAAGCGTCTAACTCGCGAGTTGTAGGAGGCGAGTAAAGAATCAAACTCACACGAGCCTAAGAGTCTAGCGAGTATTCGCATTGCGCGAGCCTAAGAGCCTAGCGAGTATTCGCATTGCGCGAGCCTAAGAGCCTAGTTAGTATTCTCATTACGCGAGCCTAAGAATCTAGCGAGTATTCCCATTGCGCGAGCTTAAGAGCCTAGTGAGTATTCGCATTGCGCGAGCCTAAGAGCCTAGCGAGTATTCGAATTGCACGAGCCTGAGAATCTAGCGAGCATTCGAATCAACAAGAAAAAGAGAAGACGATCCAGCATAAATATTGTTTCATTCTATGATGACAAAGCATTACAACAAAACTAGTTTAAGCATTGCCCTGCACGCTTGAATTTGGCTAAATAAAAAATGTTGGGAGCAAAAATCATTGACCCGCGAGAGCTCGCGCCTGGCGAGCAACGAGTATCCTAGGTAACAGATGGCACATAATCTGAGGAATCAGAGAATTCTTCATCCTCCTCCCCGAAGATCTCGAGAATGAAATCCTCGGACCTCAGACTCTCTCCCTCCGAGGATAGATAGCCGCCTATCTTCAGCTTATTCAACACTGGGTCGCCGGCGGCAGTGGAGATTTTCTAGCGCATCATGGATAGCTCGATAGGAGACATTTAAACTATCTTCCCGCAACTAGAGGAGCCGACTTCTAGAGGTCGTCGCATTGAGACCTGAAATTCCAGATCGGCAATGCGGATATGAGCAACATCCAAGGCTGACTCGCTATCTCCCAAGTCTTTTTCTAACTTGGAGATTCGCTCAGTAGCGAGTAGTTCATCCTCCTACGAGCAATAAGGGCAGACAATCGTTAATGAACCTGACGAGGAAGCGTATTGACATAAACAAAACGGCAAATGTCAGCCAAAGCCACCTTGTATCCCTTGTACTCATCGACCTTGTGTTACGGGCTTACTTCCGTAACAGTGGTAACTCGTCAGAATGGTGGCCGGAGGTGGAGATGACGATGGTGGAGATACCGTGGAGCCGGAACCGCGGCTGCCTAGGCGGGGTTGCTCGTTGGAGGAGAGAGCCACCAATTATCTCACTACAAGGGACAGAACTAGAACTTCATTTCATTGATAACTCATTACAAGACTCTAAGGGTCTATATATAATAGGACATAAGGTCATAATTGTAAATACACAAGACATAAATAAAATACGCAATAACTACGATTGGACTCATACGACACTTAATAACACACTCGACTCGACGTAATACATATAATAATAGACCCATAACATCTCATCCGTCCTTGAAATCGAGCTTGCCCTCAAGCTCGAACTCCATGTGATGATCGGATCATCCGGCAGCTTGATTTCCCTCCAGAACAGTGCATGATATCGCGTAGCGACGTTGGCGGCGTCGGTGAGTAGCGGCGGTGCCGTTGGAAAGACGAGCGGCGTAAGTAATGACTTTGACAAGGTCGGTGGAGCGGTGAGGAGCAGCAGCAGCAAGTAGGTCCGGGAAGCGACGACCGACATAAGGAACGGATCTGTAGGTGGTGAGGTGACCGTCGAGGTCGGTAGAGCGGTGGCTGGCGGAGCAAGTGCTGGCGGAAAGGCGGCCATGATGTCTGATGAAGGTGGCCCAAGGTGGGGCGGTTCCGCCACGACATGTGATGGCGGAAGGACAATTACCGCTAAGAGTGGTGGCATGTCAGCGGGCGGCGCAGATGGAGACTGCACGAAAAGAGACGACGGTGGAAGCGGTACAGACACGGGCTGCGACAAAAAGGCGGATGTCGGGTTCTTAATGTGGTGGAGGAGTGCGCCGGCATTCCGAAGGCGTGTGTCCATGGAGCTCATCATTTCTCGTAGCCACGATTGGATGACGGCAGCATCCGCAGTAGTCAACTTGATGGTCCACATAATGCAATTAATTAATTAATCAAGAATATTACTTGATTAAATTAATTATGATTGATTAGGGCTACATGAGACTTTGAAATAAAAATAAGAAGGGGGTGGGGGAAGTAATTAAATAGAAATAGGGTTGGGTGGGGGAAATAATTAAATAGAAATAGGGTGGCTGAAATTATCATTGCAGGTTTGGAAAGGGGTGGGGCCCATTGCTATTTAATAAAATAACTTGTATGGGGAAGGGGGCAGGCGGTAGAAAAGAAGCCAAAAATTGATTTAAAAGAACTGGATGTCGGTTGGGGGTCGAGGTAGGCGGAAAAAAGAGATGGTGCTTCGATGGCAGTGGCCTCGAGGGATAGAAATATCCCGTGCTCGGGATTGCTTCGACGAGCGACAAAGAGGCGGAGGGCGTGCGGCTCGAGAGAGCTGGGCTCGTCGGGACTTGGAGCAGGCCGGGATGGAGAGGCGCGGAGAAGGTGACAGCGACAGCGCGACGATAAAGAGGCGCAGCTCGACGATGCAGGAGCAGAGATCAACGATGCCCGTCGATGCCGGAGATGATGTTGCTGGACAGCGCTGGCTGGCGCTTGAGGATGTCGCGGCGTGATGATGTCGGAGAAGGCGAAACGATGGCGATGAGGAATGCGCAGTATCTTCTGCTACGGTGGCTTGACAACAACAAGATCAGGGCTTGCGGGATGTGGTGAGGCAGAGCCGAAGTGGGTGTTTTTTTAAGGTAAAAGATGAGATGAGTGCACTGGGAGAGAAACGATGTTGAAGATGGCCCGAAAACAGTGGCGTGAAGTTGTGGCCTTACCGGAAACTGCAACAGATGGGGAGGTGTTGGCTTGCGTTGATGGAAGAGGACCGATCCCTCTGATACCAAGTTGTTACGGGCCTACTTCCGTAACAGTGATAACTCGTCAGAATGGTGGCCGGAGGTGGAGATGACGATGGCGGAGATACCGTGGAGCCAGAACCGCGGCTGCCTAGGCGGGATTGCTCGTTGGAGGAGAGAGCCATCAATTATCTCACTACAAGGGACAAGGAACTAGAACTTCATTTCATTGATAACTCATTACAAGACTCTAAGGGTCTATATATAATAGGACCCATGGGCATAATTGTAAGTACGCAAGACATAAATAAAATACGCAACAACTACGATTGGACTCATACGACACTTAATAACACACTCGACTCGACGTAATACATATAATAATAGAGCCATAACACCTTGTCCTCGACCAAGGCAGCTCGCTACTCGGCAATATCGAGCGTCTTCTCAGTTTTGATTTGAAGCTTCCCAGCATCTTGTACCTCAGCTCAAACGCGAGCAGGTTCCAAGCGATCTGGTGCAAGAGCTCCATCGCACGGGAGCTCTGGTTGGCGAGATACTGAGGTGAGGCATCTCCCAAAGCCTCTGCGTCATCTCGTACTCTTAAAGTCTTGTAGGAAATGAAATGAGAACATGTGAAAATAAATGCAACATTTTAAGGAAAAAAATTAAGTAGAAGAAATAAAGAGAGTGTATAGTGGTGCTTTGTCTTCATAGCTGATGATGTTTTGTATTCGTCTAATGGCGGTATTGATTGTCCAGATTTTTGTTCAACATAAGAGACCATTTTTTATTCCTAGGTTAATCTACAAGGAGATTAAAAACCTAGGGAAAATATAAAAATAAATAAGATACTCAAACCCAAAACTACCTCCTCTTACAATGTAGAGAAGATGTCGCAGCAGGTCTCTGAACGCTGACGTCAGTAGGGTTGCTTACAATGGGCAGGGCAAGGGCTACCTAGTGCACAAAGAATCCTCGCGTAGCGAGGGTCCGGGAAAGGGTCCCACCACAAGGGTGAAATGTAGGCAAACCTTACCCTGCATTTTTGCAAGACTACTTCCGGGACACAAACCATGACCTCAAGGCCACACGACAACTGCTACGAGTCCACGTGTCGCGGACACATTCACTCAAGTGCACCCCATTCGTCACAATTTATAGAGCGTGCATATGGAAGTCGTCATCGTGGACGTGGGCGCATTCACCCAAGTGGACCTCTCATCATAATTTATGGAGCGCGCATATGGAAGCCGACATGATCGACCTGCTTAAAATTAATTTATATGAATTAATTAATTGATATTAATTAATTCATACTAATTAATAGCAATCAATTACTTAATTATTTTGTATTTCCTTGTTGGGTTGTCTTTTGTATTTCCTTGTTTAGGTGGCTTTTGTATTTCCATGCTTAGTTGCCCTCCCTCATCTATATAAGGGGAAGGGGTTTATTTGTGAAATCATCTTGGAATGTACGAAGGTTTCTAGGGTTGCTTCCTAATTTCGTCTCTTCTCATCCTCATTCATTCTCGCTCACCCCGTCGGCCCTTCCCCTTACCGGATTCCTCCTGGAATTTATTTGTGATCTTATCAATTGGTTTGACCTGCCACACCACCCGCTTGTAGCCGTCAGTGTTGTTTTCACTCCCAAAACAGTCGACAGATGCGTTCTCTGTGGCTATCCGTTCGCCGCTCGATAGGTCGTTTCCGCTTAAAAAAAACCAATCGGAAACAGGGCGGGATCGATCCGCCGAGCTAGCGACTCCGGAAAAAAACAGGGAGGGATTGATCCGTCGAGCCCCTGCCGCTCCAAGATCGCGGTTTCCGCGCGTCGTCCGCAGATCCTCAGCCCGTCTGGGCTCGCTACCGCACTGTGCGAGGTTGATCCGCCTGCTCTGCCGTCGAAGGTTGCCGCCTCTCCAAGATCGCGATTTTTGCGCGTCGTCCGCCGATCCCCAGCCCGTCTGGGCTCGCTTCCACACTGTGTGAGGCCGATCCGCCTGCTCTACCGCAGAAGGCTGCCAGCATTCCAATTCTGCGGCTAGAATCCCGGGCACCTGTTTTCGACTGCTTCCTGCCTAGATCCGCCACATCCCAGCCCCATCTGCTGGACTTCCGCAAGTGTTGGGGCCCTCCCTCCGGTTTCAAGCTGATTCCTTCGGCTCCACCGCTTCCAGGCTGCTCCGTCGCTCGCATCTCGTCAGCCACAATTCCCAACTCCTGCCCTGCCTCCTGTCGACATCCCTCGCACCAAGGTCTCCGCCCAATCTACTGCTTCCGAGCCCCAGTTCCTGCCGTCGACGGACACCAGCCCCCGGTTAGATTTCTCTGCCCTAGCTGCACAAATCCTGGCCACATCCGCCTCTCTCCACACCAAAGTTGATCGTCTCCTCGCGATCGACGGACGGCTTTTTGCAACCCCCCGCGAGGTTCCCTTCCCTAAGCCGTCTCCACCACGGCTGCCTCTTATACCATGTGAGAGCTTCCCTGTCATGCCGCCCCCAACATTTCTCTATGACACCAACCCCTTCCTCTGCGCCGCAGTCGATCCTCCCGTCGAAAGCGCACCGGACGCCGATGTACCACATCTCTCCACGGTGGTCGTACCTCCACCGCTTTTGCCACCTCTCCGGTCACCCGCTCTGCCACCTCTCCGGTCACCCGCTCTGCCGCCTCCTTCAGCCATCTCACCGCCTCCTCTCCCGGCTCTTGCTCCACCGCCCCCTGGCTTGCCGCTTCCACTGGCCGCATCGCCGTCTCTTCTGCCGCCCCGTGCTCCGCTGTGCCCGACAAATCGGCTCCTGCTGCCGGCCGTCGCGCCTCCGACATCCTTGTTGTTGCTCCTCACCACCACTCCACCGAACTTGTGGAAGCCATTACTTTCGACGCACGTCTTTCTGATGGCGTCGCCGCTACTCGACAACACTGTCGCTGCTACGCGCTGTCAGACCTTGTTCTGGAGGGAGGTCAAGTTACCAGATGATCCGGCCACCCGCTTGGTACATGAGCTTGAGAGCAAGCTCGTTTTGAAGGACGGATGGAGTGTTACGATTTCACGTGCCGCGGGCACATTCACTCAAGTGGACCCCCTTCGTCAGAATTTATGGAGCGCGCATATGGAAGTTGTCGTGGTCGTGGGCACATTCGCTCAAGTGGATGCCCTCATCATAATTTATAGAGCGTGCATATAGAAGCCGCCATGATCGACCTGCTTAAAATTAATTTGTATGAATTAATTAATTCATACTAATTAACAACAATCAATTAACTTAATTATTTTGTATTTTCTTGTTGGGTTGCTTTTTGTATTTCCTTCTTTGGATGCCTTTTGTATTTCCTTGTTTAGTTGTCTTCCCTCATCTATATAAGGGGGAGGGGTTTATGTGTGAAATCATCTTGGAATGTATGAAGGTTTTTAGGGTTGCTCCCTAATTTTGTCTCTTCTCTTCCTCATTCATTCTTGCCCACCCATGTCGGTCCTTCCCATTGTCAGATTCCTCCTAAAATTTATCTGTGATCTTATCAATTGGTCTGACCTGCCGCACCGCCCGCTTGTAGGCGTCGGTGTTGTTTCCACTCCCAAAACAGTCGACATATCTGTTCTCTGTGGCTATCCGTCCGCCGCTCGATAGGCCGTTTTCGCGTAAAAAAAAATCGATCGAAAACAGGGCGGGATCGATCCGCCGAGCTAGCAACCCCGGTCAGAAACAGGGCGGGATCAATCCGCCGAGCCCTCGCCGCTCCAAGATCGCAGTTTCCGCGCGTCGTCCGCCGATTCTTAGTCCACCTGGGCCCGCTACCGCACTGTGCGAGGCCGATCTGCCTGCTCTGCCGCTGAAGGCTGCCACCGCTCCAAGATCGCGATTTCCGCGCTTCGTTCGCCGATCCTCAACCCGCCTGGGCTCGCTTTTGCACTATGCGAGGCCGATCCGCCTGCTCCGTCGTCGAAGGCTGCCAGCCTTCCATTTCTGCGGCTGGAATCTCGGGCACCTATTTTCGACTGCTTCTTGCCCAGATCCGCTGCATCCCAGCCCCATCTGCTAGTCTTCCGCAAGTGTTGGGGCCCTCCCTCCGGTTGCCAGCTGATTCCTTCGGCTCCACCGCTTCCAGGCTGCTCCGTCGCTCGCATCTCGTCAGCCACAGTTCCCTACTCCTGCCCTGCCTCCTGTCGACATCCCTCGCACCATGGTTGCTGCCCAATCTACTGCTTCCGGGCCTCAGTTCCTAGCCGTTGACGGACACTAGCCCCCGGCTGGATTTCTCTGCCCTAGCTGCACAAATCCTGGCCACATGCGCCTCTCACCACACCAAAGTTGATCGTCTCCTCGTGATCAACGAATGGGTTTCTGCAACCCCCCATGAGGTTCCCTACCCTAAGCCGTCTCCACCACGACTGCCTCTTATACCATGCGAGAGCTTCCCTGTCATGCCGCCCCCAACATTCCTCTACGACACAAACCCATCCTCTGCGTCGCAGTCGATCCTCCAGTCGAAAGCGCACCGACAGCCGATGCACCACATCTCTCCACGGTGGTCATACCTCCACCGCTTCCGCCACCTCTCCGGTCACCCGCTCTGCCGCCTCCTTCGTCCATCTCACCGGCTCCTCTCCCGGCTCTTGCTCCACTGCCCCTGCCTTGCCACTTCAACCGGCGGCATCGTCGTCTCTTCTGTCTCCCTGTGCTCTGCAGTGCCAGACAGATTCATTCCTGCTGTCGGCCGTCGCGCCTCCGACATCCTTGTGGCTGCTCCTCACCACCTATCCACCGACCTTGCGGAAGCCATTACTTCTGCCGCCCGTCTTTCTGATGGCGCTGCCGCTACTCGACAAAACTGCCGCTGCTACGCGTTGTCAGACCTTGTTCTGGCGGGAGGTCAAGGTACCAGATGATCCGGCCACCCGCTTGATACACGAGTATGAGGGCAAGCTCATTTTGAAGGACGGATAGAGTGTTACGAGTCCACGTGTCGCAGACACATTCACTCAAGTGGACCCCCTTCGTCATAATTTATGGAGAGCGCGCATATGGAAGTCGTCGTGGTCGTGGGCGCATTCACTCAAGTGGACCCCCTCATCATAATTTATGAAGCGCACATATGGAAGCTGCCATGATCAACCTGCTTAAAATTAATTTGTATGAATTAATTCATACTAATTAACAGCAATCAATTAACTTAATTATTTTGTATTTTCTTGTTGGGTTGTCTTTTTTATTTCCTTATTTGGGTGCCTTTTGTATTTCCTTATTTAATTGTTCTCCCTCATCTATATAAGGGGAAGGGGTTTATGTGTGAAATCATCTTGGAATGTATGAAGGTTTCTAGGGTTGCTCTCTAATTTTGTCTCTTCTCATTCTCGCTCACCCTCGTCGACCCTTCCCCTTGTTGGATTCCTCCTAGAATTTATCCGTGATCTTATCAACAACACCTCAACCGGTGCGCCAAGACTCCTCTTCTAGGGTTGCTTACAATGAAAGTAAAATCCCTTACCCAGCAAATCCATGTACACCCAGTGAGAAATTCTCTGTAGTAGCGTTGTGGAGGCCGAGTTGTAGCTACAATTGTCTCAAAAAAAGAAGCAATCGTAAGCCCCTACGTCAACTTGGTTTGTGTGGAGTGCGAGTGTGACTAGTATGACTGTGTGCCACAACGTAGAGGATCTATCGGCGATCGTCGTAAATTAGGCCTCCACAGAGCGGGTCTACTAAATCAAATGTGTTAGAATGGATGGGCTAAAGAGTGCAACCAAGCGCATTTGTGAGGTTATGGACGGTGCATAAATTGTTCAAAATAGTGTGTCATCAACATTCCAAGTGCATGATGTACTAGCTCCACAAAATCATTCGCATAAGAGTCCATCAAGTCAACTTAAGACACCGCAGACAAACGCTCGAAGGTGCTTCTGAGTCAGTATGTACTGTAGAACAATATGAGCTTCTCCATCGACATCACCGCATGTGTGGAACCTATTGGCAGAGCTAGTGTATCCAGCGAAGGGAAGATCTATCCAATGTCAACTGAACCTTGCTCATCGTGGGTGAGAACTACATTACAAATGACTTATCCACTTATGTAATCCACTCAAACGAGTCACTATTATTTTCATACCATTTGTTGAAGTTTGAGGAGACCAGGCGGTTTGATTTCTAGTCGCAGCGGTCTGCCAGTCTCCTTGTTCTGGCGGTTTGGTTCAGCGGTCTGGAGGTTTGCCGCAGCAGCGGCCTGCCAGTTAGCCGCAACAGCGGTCTGATGGTTAGCTGCAACAGCGGTCTGATGATTAGCCGCAGCAGCGGTCTGGGGGTTAGCCGCAGTAGCGGTCTGGGGGTTAGCCGCAGTAGCGGTCTGGAGGTTAGCCGCAGCAGTGGTCTGGTGGTTAGCCGCAGCAGCGGTCTGGTGGTTAGCCGCAGCAGCGGTCTGGTGGTTAGCCGCAATAGCTGTCTGATGATTAGCCGCAGCAGCGGTCAGGAGGTTAGCCGCAGCACCGATCTGGGAGTTAACCGCATCTGCGGTCTGGAAGTTAGCCGCAACAGCAATCTGGGAGTTAACCGCAGCTGCGGTCTGGAAGTTAGCCTGAGCAGGGGTTCAGAGGCTTCCCTGGTTTTGTATTCTTTGTATAGTCTGGCGATTTGACTGTGTCAAACCGCGCTGCCCGCGCTGCTAGTATTTAGTCTCACATCGCTTGTTGTATTCTCTCATCTCCCCAATTTTCTATAAATTGGGGGGCATACCTATGTATTGTTTATCTTTTTAGAGCAATAAAATTGGTCTTTTATTTAGCTCTTTTTCATGGTATCAGAGCTAACCGATCCTTTGCTCTATTTTGCTCGCGATTTGTTTTTCTAACCGATTGCGGTCTTCTTCCGCCCTGCCCTCCCTTGCTTGTCACTTTTCCTGTGACTTGTTCCTTTACGGTCTTTTCTGTTCGCGCGGCTTCGTTGGTGTTCGCGCGTCCTCCTGTGCTCTTGTTGTGGTCGCGCGGGCTTTGCGACTTGTTCTGTTCGCGCGGCCTTCTTTGCTAGTCGCTCTTCTTTGTGACTTGTTGTGTTCGCGCGGGTTGTATTCTCTATCCGTGCGGTTTCCCGTTGCTTTCTATGGACACTCCTGCTCTCTCTTCTTCTTCTACTTTATCTGCTCCTTCTATTTCTACTTCTTCTTTCTCTGTCTCTGGTAATTTGGGTACTACTTCGAAGCTTACTGGTCCCAATTACCCTGACTGGAGTGTGTCCTTTATTTTTCTGTTGCACTCTCAACGTAAGCATCATCATTCGACTGATGACCACCCTCCTTCTGACTCTGCTTCTTTTGATGATTGGGATGCTACTTATGTCTAAGTGCGTACTTGGTTAGCAAATAGTTTGTCTGATGAGTGTCTTCCTGTCATTCGACATGATCTGACGGTCAAGGCTGCCTGAAATCATCTTGCTACTTTGTCCTCCAAGGGAGCACAAACTTCGCGCATTTATACTTTATATGCGGATCTTTTTGCTCGACCAGTCATGACTCCTGCTTCTGCCTATCAGGAGGTTCAAACTCTTGGTGTTGAACTTTTTCAGCATAAACCTTTTTCTGCTGATCTTGTTGAGCAACACAAACACTTTCAGGAGCTTCTTGTTGTTTGCTATTTATTTCGCCTACCTGACTCTTATGATATGATTCGACAACAAATTCTTGGAGAGGCGAATACTTCGATTCTGGATGCTACTGCTGCTCGCATTTCCGTTGTTACTACTCTTCTTCAGCGTCCTTTGCTTCCCTCTCCATCTCCTAATGTTGTTGCTCATTTAGCTCGTCATGACACCTCTAGTGGCCGGGGTGGCCGTACTGGTGGTCGTGGTTACTCTAAGTATTTTTGTTCTCATTATGACAAAGTTGGTCACTTGGTTGATCGTTGTTGGGTCAAACATCCTCACCTTCGTCCTGCTTCGGCTGATTTCTCCAAGAAGTCTACTTCTTCTCTTGCTACTTCTGGTGCTGCTCAGTTGGCTACTACGGGTAGGTGACTCATTGATTCTGGTGTCACTAATCATATGATGGGAAATTCTCGTCTTTTCTTTTATCTTGACAAGAGTAACCGGTTACCTCCGGTTCTTATTGCGGATGGTTCTCCGTCTCTAGTTTATGGGTCTGGCACGGTGCATGTTACTCATTCTCTTCCGCTTTAGGACACTCTTTATATCCCGAATTTTTCGTGCAACCTCCTTTCTGTCACTGCTCTTTGCAAACAGTTGAATTGTGAAGCTATTTTTACTGCATCTACTTGTGTTTTTCAGATTCCTCACTCCAAAGAGACGACTGCTACTGGGACTGAAAGCGGCGGCTTGTTCTATCTTGATACTGCTTCTGCTTTTTCTGCCTCCTCTTCTTTACTTCAGTGACATCTTCGGCTTGGGCATGCTCCTCGGATTCTTTATCATCTTCTGCCTGATTTACCTCAAGGAGATTCTTCTCTTAATTGTGAGGCTTGTCAATTTGGCAAATATCACCGATCTACTTTTCCCGCTAAGCATGAACACAGTTCTTCTTGTCCTTTTGACCTTGTTCATTCGGATGTTTGGGGTCCTGCTCCCCTTCAGACTGTTGGTAGGGGTAGTTTGTATTTTGTTATCTTTATTGATGATTTTTCTCGGTATACGTGGTTGTATTTGTTACACAAACGCTCTGAAATTTTTTCTATTTTTACTCCGTTTTATAATGAAATTCGTACACAATTTGATACCCTTATTAAAATTCTTCGCACTGATAATGCTAAGGAGTATCTTAGTCATCCGTTCACATTATTTTGTTTGGATCATGACATTGTCCATCAAACTACTTGTCCTTACACTTCTCAACAGAATGGCGTTGCTGAATGTAAAAATCGTTATCTTCTGGTTGTGGCTCGTAGTCTTCTCACTCATATGCATGTTCCCCGGTCTTATTGGGGTCATGTTATTCTTCTTTCCTATTTTCTCATTAATCGAGTTCCATCTTCGGTTCTCAATAGCATGACCCCTTTTTTTGTCTTGTATCCTGATGCGACACCGTTTCATTTACCTCCTCGTGTCTTTGGATGCACAGCGTTTGTCCATTCTCCCTCTTCTGGTCGTGACAAACCCTCTCCTCGTTCTTTTAAGTGCATCTTTCTGGGCTATTGTCCGACACAGAAAGGATAAGGTGTTATGATCTTGTTCTTCAGAGACAGTATGTTTCTGCAGATGTCACTTTCTTTGAGTATGCTCCGTTCTTTTTTCCTCCCTCTATTCTTCCTTCTTCTAATGATTCTTCTTCTTTTCCTATTGTGTAGGCACCCCTTCCAGAGTCTGCACTTCTTTCTTCCCCTTTTATTTCTGATTCTCCTACTGTCTCTGATTCTTCTACTAAGTCGCTGCCAACAGCTCCTGGGCCAATGGTCTCTCCTTCGGATGGAATTGATACAATAGACAAGACAGACCTTGATCTTCTGATTACTCTTCGGAAAGGTGTTCAATCATGCACTCAACATCCTCTTCGGGATGTGGTCTCATACACAGCTCTCGTCTGTCTAAGAATTTTGTTCTTGCAATATCGGCAAACGTTCTTCCAGCCTCCTATCAAGATGCTCTTGATATTCCTCATTGAAAAGCTGCTATGGATGAAGAGATGAAAACTCTCACTGAACTGAGTACTTGGACTCTTGTTCCTACCACTCCAGGAGCTAATGTGGTTGGCTGTCGCTAGGACTTTGTTATCAAATTTCTCCCTGATGGTACTATTGATCGTTACAAATCTCGACTTGTTGCCAAAGAGTTTACGCAAACCTATGGTGTGGATTTTTTTGATACTTCCTCTCCAGTTGCTAGGATTACTACAATCTTTGTTCTCTTTTCGGTGGTTGTCAATAGAGACTGGGAAATGTCTCAGTTGGATGTGAAGAATGCATTTCTTTATGGTGATTTGCACGAAACAGTCTATATGGAGCAACCTCCGGGGTATGTTGCTCAGGGGGCGTCTCGGGTTTGTAAACTGCGGAAGGCGATCTATGGTCTTAAGCAAAGTCTCAGGGCCTGGTTTGAAAAGTTCAACAAAGTTATTTCTGTTATTGGGTTTGCTCGGAGTGCTGCAGATCACTCTTTGTTCATTCGCAAAACCTCGGCTGGCCTTGTTATTCTTGCGGTTTATGTGGATGACATTCTTCTTACAGGGGATGGTAGAAAGGGTGTGGATATGACAAAGAAGTATCTTCTTCGGTATTTTGTTACCAAAGATATGGGGTCTCCGAAATATTTTTTGGGGATTGAGATATCCAGGAAACCTGGTTCCATAGTTCTTTCACAGCGGAAGTATGTCTTGGACCTCTTAAAAGAGACGGGTCTCTTGGGGCTAAACCTGCTCGATCTCCAATGGCTGTTGTAGATGACAAGTGTTGGAGTGAGTACTCACCTCTTCTTGAAGATGTCACCAGATACAGACGGCTTGTTGGGAAACTCATTTATTGGCAGTCACAAGACCAGATATCTGTTATGCAGTGGGAAGAGTGAGACAGTTTATGCAAACTCCTAAGGATTGTCATCTACATCCGGCTATAAAGATTCTAGAGTATGTGAAAGGTGGCCCAATCTCCTCCGATCACGAACGTATGATCGATCTACGTTAAAACGTCTCCTCGTCTTAAGGATGTTATCTGTTACAAACGATTGGTTGGTGAACTTAATTATCTCACGGTTACCAAAACCTAACATCTCCTTTATGGTAGGAAAATCAAGACAATTTATGCAAACTCCTAGAGAATGTTATTTGGAAGCTACTTTGAAGATATTAGAGCACATAAAAGGATCACCTAACAAAGGACTTTAGTTTAAGAAACATGAGCATTTGCACATAAAAGCTTCCTCAGATGCTAGTTATGTAGATGATAAAGGATCTAGTGTTGAAAAGATCTAATAGTAGTGTAAAGATATAATATTGAAATTGAATATCATAACATGACGCAAATAGCTTGTGAGTTAAAATAGACTAAGCACATAAAAATTGATTATCATTTCATTAGTGAAGAAGTCAACGGTGGAGACATATGTACTACATTCATCAATTCAGAAAATGAGCTTGCAGATATCTTCAACAAACCACTCTCTGCTCATTTTTATGATATATGTATCAAATTGGACATGAATGATATATATGCTCTTGCTAGAGTCTGGAGAGGAAGCGTCAGTGCAAATATTTATGTATTATCTTTTTTGTTGTATTTCAGGTTATTAATTTCATATTGTATATACCTTAAATGTATTGTCCCTTCTACCTATGTATAGGGGGCAAACCTAAAAATAGATAAAAATAAAATTATCCTTAAACACTAAGGTGCCTACACGAAAACAAGACTACAATGATTATCGCATCAGGACTACCTCAAATTTTGCCAATGGGACTTTTGTTTCAGCTGCAAACTGCTTCACTCACCAACACATCAATGTCCAAACAAAGAATTGCACACGCTTCTTAGTGCAGAAGAATTACCATGGCTAACTTTGATGGAATGACATTGTATAATGATTTAAGGTTGTCTTAGGTGCTTCTCTCCAACGACATTGTAACTCAAATAATGGGTACATTACTCTAGCGGATCCATATGAGCAAGTTGAAGTATTTTAGTAATAATGTCTATGTGCATTGCATTCCAACGAACGGGAAGGGTGTGTGTGTGTGTTGCTTCATCTTTCTTTAAGGTTTTGCAAACGGGTTAGAATGGGAGAGTAAACCAGCCATCGAATGTATCATAGCATTTCGCAGAAACATGTCACTCAAGGTTCAAAGCTACAGTTGTTAAACTAATCTTTGCTGTGCCTTCAACTTGTGTTCTTCTTATTTAGCGCCCAATGCATCTTTCCTTCTCCCTTGATGCACTTCTCAGCCTTTGTGTAGAGAAGGATTTATGTATTTCTCTGATGGAGGTTTGAGTTGGTTCAACCTTTACAAGTACAACAATTGGTCTAACGTCATTTTGGGGTGGATTCGTGAGGCATTTGTCGCCATTGAGATTGAGATCATTATTGTTGCAATGTTATTATTGTTATCCACTTGAGCTTTGTAGAAAAAGATGCAAGGAACCTTGTAGCCTGTATTTCTTGTATAAACAGTAAGTATGAATACACTTATATAGGAGGAGAGGAGGAGAAAAATTCCAAGACTAACAATGTGGGACTAAACCTAAGATAAATGTGGGCTCATAAATGGGCCACAATTACAATTGGCTTTTACATAGTTTTTCCCTATCTTCTAACACTCCCCCGCAAGCTGGAGCATACAAATCGTAAGCACCAGGCTTGGATAGAAACTGTTGGTACAATGGCCGAGGTAGAGCCTTGGTAAAGATGTCAGCAACTTGCCCGGAAGCTGGAACATGCTCCAATTCAAGTTTCTTCAGTTGCACCTTCTCCCGAACAAAGTGACAGTCAACTTCAATGTGTTTTGTTCGCTCGTGGAACACAGGATTCTTTGCAATATATATAGCTGCCTGACTGTCGCAGAATAGAGTAGCAGGTGAGGAGAGTTTGACACTCAAGTCACAAAGAAGGCTTTCTAACCAGGTAAGTTCAGACACGACAGCAGTCATAGCACGATACTCTACTTCAGCAGAAGAGCGAGCAACAACCGATTGCTTCTTGCTGCGCCATGTGATGAGATTTCCTCCAAAATAGGTACAGAAACCAGTGGTGGATTGTCGATCGTCAAGAGAGCCCGCATAATCAGCATCAGTGTATGCAACAAGGGATAAAAAGGAGGATGGCTTGTATACCAACCCTCGTCTCGGGGCAGCTTTCAAGTACCTGAGGATGCGTTCGACAGCCTGTAGATGAGATGTTCTTGGTGAATGCATAAAGCGACTTACCACTCCAACAACAAATGAGATATCGGGTCTGGTGACAGTTAGGTATATCAATTTTCCCACAAGGCGCCGATAATATTCAGGATTTGTAAGTAGAGAATCTGATTCGGCTCCATGGGCACTCCGCTTGTGGTTGACATCCATAGGAGTTTCTGCGGGTTTACATCCGAAATAACCAGCATCCTGAAGAAGGTCAAGACAATATTTCCGTTGAGATAGGACCAGGCCATCCGGTCTTCGAGCAACCTCAAGTCCAAGGAAGTATCAAAGGTTTCCCAGATCTTTTGTTTGGAAGACAGAGTTTAAATGCTGTTTGATCTGTTGTATCCCGGTCGAGTCATCGCCAGTTATCAGAATATCATCCACATAGACTAGAAGAATTATCGTCTCTGTTGTTCGATGACGTGTAAAAAGAGAGAAGTCAGCAGAGCTCCGCTGAAAACCAATATCACGAATAGCCTTGGTAAATTTTTCAAACCAAGCTCGAGGGGACTGTTTGAGACCATAGATAGCTTTCCGCAGTCGGCACACCCTAGACTTCCCCGTGGTCTCAAACCTAGGAGGTTGGTTCATGTAGACAGTCTCTTGGAGATCACCATTAAGAAAGACATTTTTAATGTCCAGTTGATGTAGAGGCCAGCACAGGTGAACAACAAGAGAGATAAGAACCCGGACAGAATTTAGCTTGGCGACCGGGGAGAAAGTCTCCTCATAGTCCAAGCCTTGTTGCTGAGTGAACCCACGAGCCACAAGACGGACTTTGAGGCGATCGATAGACCCATCCGGAGCATGTTTAATGGCAAAGATCCATTTACAACTAACACAGGACTGTGCAGACGAAAGAGGTACCAAGTCCCAAGTATGATTAGCCCACAGGGCTGACATCTCCGCTTCCATGGCCGCACGCCACCCAGGGTGTTGAAGAACCTCCTGCACAGTGTTAGGTAGAGAAACAGAGGAAAGACCAAGAGCAAATTTTCGCAAAGGAGGAGAGAGACGATGTAGGGAAATATAGTTGGCCATCGGATGAGCCGTTGAGGCGGGGCAGGATCAGCTGGCCGCGAGATCGTACTGGTAGACGGTAGCAGTGGCTGGGCTCCGGAGTTCGGAGTTCGGCGAGTGTAGACACGGATGAGAGGTGGTTTGGTGCATGGCGGATTAGTTGATGGTGGTGTGGGAGCTGGTGGGTCCACGTGGGGCGTCAGAAGAAGAGGAGGTAAAGAAGTCGTGACCGGAATAGCAGGACGAGGCACAGGTTGGCCACAAGAAGGTATCGAAGTGGAGGATAGAAAGGGTTGGCCTTCCAGAAAAGTAACATTAGCAGACACAACCACTTTTTGGTCGATAGGAGAGTAACACACATACCCTTTTTGAGTCCGAGAGTATCCTATGAATATACATTTGGTTGCACGGGGGGCAAACTTGTCCGTAGGTGGACCAAGGTTATGGACATAGCAAGCACATCTGAACACCCGAGGTGGGAGAGGAAACATAGATTGAGAAGGAAATAAGAGACTAAATGGAGTGACGAAGTTGAGAACGGAGGAAGGTAGGCGATTAATGAGGTGACAAGCAGTCGACGCTGCAAAGTTCCAGTATTCGATGGGTACCGTCATCTGGAGCATTAAGGAGCGGGCAACGTCAAGGAGATGTCGATTTTTACGCTCAGCAACACCATTTTGTTGAGGAGTGTAAGCACAAGATGTTTGATGTATAATGCCAAAGTCAGCACAAATAGCGGCGAACGTTCGGCTCGTATATTCCAGCGCATTGTCAGTGCGGATAATTTTAAGCGGGGAAGAGAACTTGAGTTCGAAGTTCAGTAATGAACGTTCGGAATATAGAGGGGAGTTCGGTACGATCCCGTAGTAAATAGAGTCATGTGACCCGAGAATAATCGTCAATAAAGGTTACAAAGTAGCGATACTCAAATACACTAGGGACTTTATAAGGGCCCCAAATATCAGAATGAACAATGGATAAAGGAGTACTACTCTGATTACAGACAGAACTGAAAGAGGCTCTATGTTGTTTACCAAAGATACATGACTCACACGAAAACTCATGCAAGGAGACATCCGGAAGAGCTTGCTTCAGAATCTGTAGGGGAGCATGTCCAAGCCGACGATGCCACTCAACTGAGGAGGCGACAGACAGGGTAGAAGGAAGTACATCAAGAATATAAAGCCCATGAGACAGCCGTCCGCTACCAATAATATTCCGTGTTTGCCGATCCTGCAGAATAAAAGAAGATTGTGAGAATGTAACATGACAGTCAAGGTCCTGAGTAAGTCGGCTAATAGAAAGCAAGTTGAACGGAGAGCCCGGAACATGAAGAACCGAGGTTAAGGAGAGGGTGGGTGTGAGTTGGATATCAGCAGCTCCTGAAACAGGTGTGGAGTCACCATTGGCAACAGTAATGGACTTGGGATGAGGAGTAGACAAGTATTGAGGCGGCTTCTGACAAGTAATGTGGTGGGTGGAACCAGAGTCCACAATTAAGTGGGAGCTTCGAGATAGACAGGTTATACCTTCATTTGCAATGGAGTCCACGGAGCCCGAGGAGCGGGCAATTACCCCTTGGAGTTGTTGGAGCTGGGTGCGGATAGCATCAATATCAGATTGAGCAGTTGAAGGCGTCGAAGGAGTAGGAAAGGACGAAGACTCAACCTTTGTAGAAGCAGCAAGGTGGGGTGGCAGACCATGCTTACGATAGCAGGTAGCCTCCAAATGATTCTCCCGACCGCAGAAGGTGCATTTAAGGGGGGGTTTTCCAGTACGTCCTCGGCCCCGAGACGAATGGCGACCCCCGCGGGTCGAGGTACCATGGGTGGAGGGATGTGATGAAGTTAACTGGAGCAGAGCTGGAGAGGGAGGCAGAGGAGCCTTAGGAGGTGGAGTGACCTTCAGCAACATAGAGCAAACATCAGAGAGAGGAGTAGTGGCAGAGGAGAGTATCTGAGCTCGAACACTGTGCAGATGCGGAGGAACACTTGTCATCATCATGGCAATCCCAACAGCTTCTTTTTGTTCTCGTTGGGCAACCAAATCAGTAGTAGGCGGCTGGTGTTGTATCCATGCGTCAACAAGAGTCTTGGCCTTGACAACGAAGGAAGTCATATCGCCAGGTATCCCGGGATCAAGGGATTGAAGATCAGTGATGATGTCGAACAAATGTTGGAGGCTGTTCTGGCCAGAATAGAAGGAGTGGAGTTCCTCTCACATAGAATTAGTTGTGCCATGATACATGGCCATCCTGTACGGCTCGGTATCCATGGAGTTGAGGAGCCAGGATTGCACCCGGCCGTCATCACGAAGCCATTCGTCAGTTGGAACGGTAGGAGTAGCCCGGGTCAAGTGATGGAGCAGACCTTTGGTCTGGAGCACACGCCGAACTAAATGGACCCATTCTAAAAAGTTCCTTTTTCCAGAGAGAGAGATAGTGGTAATCCTGAGTTCATCTCGAGATTCCGTGGCAGAGGAAGCAACTTGAGATGGTAGAGAAGTACCAGCGGACTCGCCGGAAGCAGTGGCTGAATCCATGAAGCCGCAACCGACAGAGAGCAGAAGCGGACACGGCGGTCTGAACTAGTCGCACGGTCTCGGACAACAGAAGAGGGAAGCTCGCAGCGGAGAAACGCGAAGCAGAACATAAACTAGGTCGCACGGTCTCGGTGATACAACACCAGCGGCAAGTGGCCGCGACCAAGATGCGAAGCCTACAGCGGGTTGAGAGGTTGCAGCGGATTGAGAGACCGCAGCGAGTGAAGAGGCCGCAGCGAATTGAGAGGTCGCAGCGAATTGAGAGGTCGCAGCGAATAAGGGAGAGATCCCGCAGCCGGAAGAAACCGGGCGAAGAGAAAGCGAAGCCGCACGGTCTCGGTGTGGACACCAGCGGTAAGAGACCGCGACCAAGGTGCAGAGCCCCAACGGGTAGAGAAGCCGTAGAAGAAGAGAGAGAAAAACCGCAGCGACTTGAGCAAGGGGAGCCGCAACGAGAAGAAGAGAGGTCGCCCGCGAGATATAATCAGCAGGTAAGAAGGCAGCGGTTAAGGAAGAGCCCGCAGCGGGAAGCGAGAACAACTTGCAGCAGGTAGCGAGAACAACCCGCAGCGGGTAGCGAGAACAACCCGCAGGGGATAGCAAGAACAGGCCGCAGCTGGTAGCAAGAACAGGTCACAGCGGATAGCAAGAACAGGCCGCAGCGAGTAGCAAGAAAAACAGGCAGAGAAGAAGCGGGAAGGGCCCGCAGAGCAGGCCGCAAGAGGATCGAAGAAGACCGCCCGGTTAGGGAAAAAAAGAGGGCCCACAAGCCGAGAGGTCTATAAAAGGGAGAGGGAGGGGTGGGGGGACGAAGAAGGAAAGACAGAGCGAGCAAGAGGAGCGGAAAGAGGGACAAACCGCGCGGGAAGCCGCGGTTTGCGACCAGAAGAGGTCGCCCGGTTAAGCCGAAGAACCCGGCGGACAGAAACGGACAGGTCGGACCGCTCCCTCTGATACCATGTAGAAAAAGATGCAAGAAACCTTGTAGGTTGTATTTCTTGTATAAACAGTAAGTATGAATACAATTATATAGGAGGAGAGGAGGAGAAAAATTTCAAGACTAACAATGTGGGACTAAACCTAAGACAAATGTGGGCTCATAAATGGGTCACAATTACAAAACAAGCTTCATCAAATCATTTATGGAAAACAATCAAAACATTAGTAAGCTTAAGAGTCTCTTTTGTAACCTTTAATGAGTTGTGGCAAGCCTACAAACATGCCTATGGTCTAAGAGTAGCAACCAGATCAAGTGTAGAAGTGGACCGTGATGGTTATACAATTTTATTCAAGGGCATAATTCTATAGGGTTCAAACAAGAAAAAAACAAAATTGACTGCAACTTTAAAGGCGCACTCCAGGAACTTCTTCATACTTTGTGATCACCATCTCAAACACCATTTGCATTTATATGACGATATTAATCTCAGAAATGGAGAAATCTAAATCATCAGGGATATACGTAAAACAATTTCTCTCCTGAAGACCACCACCTCATTGACATTGATGTCAAATATCACATGTCAAACATGACTAATGCTTTCACATTATAAACAAATCTTATGGAAAAGACTGCCAAAATTGTTGATGAATACCTCTCTCTTATCATTGGGTCGAGTCCCATTTGAAGTCTTTTTTCCCTTTAACTAATATCAAGAATGTCCCTTCCTTTTCCCATAAGTTAATGTCCATCAATGAAATAATAAGATCCTTTAACTACCACATGAACATTTTCCCCTCATGTTGTATCTTTCATGGTCTAGTGAGTAATAAGAAGATAATTTTTTTGGGGGGGAGGGGGTGCAATGTCTTGTGTTTTTTTATTCTCATATTTGAGCATCTACTAGTACATTAGGTTGTGATAAGACAATCCTAGAATGGCATAGGTGATTAGGTACAATTGATTTAATGAAACGTTTTTTTTTCCAAAACTATTTGAAAACACTAAGAAAAATAACAACTGATTTTAAGAGACTTGATAGGTAGCCAAAATCTCTGGGGTGGGATACTGGCATATCCCTTGTCCAATTATTGACGCCCTTCACATTTTAACATAGCTCATAATGTTTGGGGTCCATCTAAAACTCTCGAGAGATCCTATAATAGATAGTAGCCTTAATTTGATGGAGATCGACGGTCCCGAAGGCCCACTGATGTGTACGCCCGCAAGAGGCATTGATTTAGTCCCCTCCGAACGATCTGAGTCCACAAATTTGTCTGGATGATCATTTCAACATTTTTATCATGTATCAATTTATTTATTTCATGTTTTATTTAGTTTTGAGGGCAACCAACATGAGTGTGCATTATGAGCCATTTATATTGATTGCTCTAGTCCTCATCTTTATTTATTCATGTGTACGTTAGAGGTGAGGGCATCGTCGCTTTGGATCAATTTTTTTTGATCCGCCTATCCTCCTCACGGTGTCAATCCATATCCATCAAAAAACTCTCGAGAGATCCCATAATAGATAGTCTGTCCTTAATTTGATGGAGATCGACGGTCCCGAAGGCCCACTGATGTGTACGCCCACAAGAGGCATTGATTTAGTCCCCTCCGAACGATCTAAGTCCACAAATTTGTCTGGATGGTCATTTCAATATTTTATCATGTATCAATTTATTTATTTCATGTTTTATTTAGTGTTGATTGCAACCAACATGAGCGTGCATTATGAACCGTTTATATTGATTGCTCTAGTCCGCATCATTATTTATTTATGTGTACGTTAGAGGTGAGGGCATCGTCGCTTTGGATCAAATTTTTTAGATCGGCCTATCCTCCTCACGGTGTCAATCCATATGCCACTAGGGGATGACTCCTAGGTCTGCCTCCCCAGCCCTATACTCCCTCTGATCACCCAGACGCAACCCAACAGTCGGTCGCCAATCCTCTTGCAATATACTTCCCATTGCGAATCAGCGACAACTCCCTTTCTATTACCCCCATCCCTACAAATCCCCCCTCCAAAAAAATCCTCAATTGGATTAACCGAGTTGTGTCCTCACCAAGGCCCCTCAACTGCATAACTCTGCCTCTACATACACGCATGTAAGTCATCATTTGGTGTTCGTGTTTTTTTTCATTGTATGTTTGGACCATATTTTTGTGGATGTGAGTGATAGTATATGTATTTGCTCTTGGATTTCGTATTGTGTTGCAGGGCTTATTCGCATTGCACTAAAATTATTCACGCCTCTACTAATGGGTGAACCTAAGTTTGATCTCTTGAATCAAAGTTTGCTCTTATTTTATGTATTCATTGTGTAAGCTTATAATTATTTGATATTCACTAGCATTATAATTTGGACCCCTCACATCATACATGCATCATTTAAGTTAGATTGAATTTGTTTAAATTACATTCGCCCAAGCTACCGTACGTCATAATTACTCATGAATCACTAGTGTTTACCTGATGAAAATTGAATATGAACATTTTCGATGTTCCAAAATCTTTCTAGTTTCTATCATACGGTAGAGACCTCATATGATGCTAAAATGTAAATCCTGAGAAGTGATAATGAGATGAAATATTTAGATGAGAGGTTTCAAAAAAAAAATTGATGAGAAAGGATCCTGAACAAACCCCTTGTGTTTCTATTTTCTACACCCCAACGAAATGATGTTGTTAAACCCAAATTATCACATTGTTGAAATATGTCCCTCCCTCCTTTTTCCTATGAATGTTCATAAGAGATTATGGGGGATGCTCATTTAACCAACTCTTCTTATTAACCGGAAACCCATACCAATACTTTCATACAAGTCATTTATCTCCCTTCTCATTGGCTCCACTAAGTATCACATCCTTCCAAAAGTTTTGGATGCACTAGTCACACTCGTATTCAATTTTCCTTCATATCCATTCCTCAAAAATGGCAAGATGCAGGTACCATACCTGAAAGAAAAGACACTATGACCAAAGAGATGAAAACTGAAGAAGAATGGTACTGCAGATTTTATGCCTCATATAGAAGGAAAGGAGATTGAAGGTAGCAAATAGGTGTTCTCCATTAAACACTGTTCAAATGATAATGTAGAAAGATGCAAGGCTAGTTTGGTGGAAAAAAGATACTCTTAAACGCATGATATCAATTACTTAGGTGGCGTTTGGTTAGGCTTTTAGCCTGTGGTGCGGTTGAAACGCACCGGTGTTTTGGAAAGAAGCGCCGTTTGGTTCCACTTTTTTCGAAACATGCGTTTATTAGTGTCCGTCGTTTTCTTTTTATCTCCAACCGCGGCTTTTTCTTGCGGTGGACAACAGAAGCCGCTGCGCCCTAGCTCTCGATCCCGATCCCCCCTTCATCCAGGGCGCGATTCTCTCTCTCGCTCCGACAAGCTTCCTCTCCCTCTCTTCGGTAGGTCTTCTCTCCCGCAACAGCTTCTGGTCGGCCTCTAGGTCTTCTCGTCGGCAGGTCTTCCCGTCGGCTGAACCAGTTATCGCTTTAGGAGTTCTCATCGGCTGAACCAACGACCTAGGCGAGCCAAGTAACCTCTTTCTTCCTCCTCTACGACAACCACTGCTCGGAGCTTCTTCCTCCAACATCCACCAGCCATTCTTCCTCCTCTTTGGCCCACTTCCTTTCTCCCGTTAGGTATAAATTTTTTTTTTGGTTCCTACAAATTGATTGATGAAAGCATTTTTATCATTTTATTAATGTGTTAACATTTATAATGATAGCATTGAATGATTTAGAATTTTTTTGTAGTTTCTATATGTAGATGTTTGTATGATTGTGTAGATTGGGGATTTTGTATGTGTAGATGTGTGTGTGTGTGTCTGTGTCTGTGTATATATGCATGTGTATGTGTATTTATGGTTGTGTGTATATTTTGTGTTTGTGTGTGTGTATATGTATGTGGTTGTGTATATGTGGATTGGTTGTGTGTGTGAATGTATGTGTGCATGTTGTGTGTGTTTGTTGTGTGTGTGAATGTATGTGTGCATGTTGTGTGTGTTTGTTGTGTATATGTACGTGGTTGTGTATGTTGTTTGTTGTAAATGTATATGTACGTGGTTGTGTATGTTGTATGTTGTGTTTGTGTGTGTGTGTATATATGTACGTGGTTGAGTATGTTGTTTGTGTGTGTGTATATGTACGTAGTTGTGCATGTTGTATTTGAAAAAAAAATTATTCAAAACTCCGTTTTGTATCCAAACAACTTTTTGAAAACTCCGTTTTGTAAACTCTGTTTCACCCAAATAGTTTTTTAACAAAACTCTGTTTTCCAGAATCAACACTTTTTCTATCAACAACAGTTCATCAGCATCTTTCCATCAGCAACAGCCCAACCAAACAGAGTCTTAGAGTCTTAGAATCCTTTGCACAAAGATGAACTCAGCGTTAATTGAAAAGACTTGTATATTAATTGGATCTAAAGAATGTATTGTTAACAAGATCCCCATGAATAAGTCTACATAAAAATTCCTCTTGGGTTTAGTGGTTCAAGCTGTCAAAGGTCTGTAAGTTAAAAAGGATGGTATATGATCTAAAACAATTTTCAAGAGAATAGTTTGTGAAATTTCAAAAAGCTATGATCTCATTTGAGTTCTCCCAACATAATGCAGATGACACAATCTTCATCATGAGAAAATAATAGTCTTGATTGTCTATGTGTATAGTGAACTAGAAAAAAATTCAATATTGAAGAAAATGTTGTACTAAGAATTTGAGATAAAGGATTTGTGGTGCCTGAGATGCTTAATTGGAATAGAAGTGATTAGCTTAAGAGACAATATTTTCATTTCAAAAAGAAATTTTTTAGATCTTCTTAATGAAACAAGTATGATGTGGTGCAAACCATCAGCTACTCCAAATGAATCTAATTAAAAGATCATTCGAAATAGTGACCATAGGGAGGAAGTGTCTATGGAAAGATACCAGCGACCAATGGGGCCACTCATGTATTTTTCACACACTCGGTCCAACATCGAGTATGTTGTGAACATGGTTAGCCAGTTTATGCATTTTCCAACAGAAGTCTAAATAAATGCAATTTTCATAGTTTTGAAGTGGCTAAAGGGGACACCGAGAAAATGTTAATACTTGAAATGGGCATCTCAATTCTAAATTTGTTAAATGACTAGTAAAAGGCTTCCCTAATATTGATTGGGTTGGCTCACTTAGTGACGGACATTCAACATCTAGCTTGGGCATATTTGTCAGAGGAAACCTAATGATATGGAGTAGTGTTGGCTCTGTCTAGTGGAGAGGAAGAGTAGCAAGCAATAGCTAATGGCACATATGCTCTTAAGACAATTCAGTAAAATAGGACCAAACACATCATAAAAACTCCCGCTGCTATAGAAAAACTCATCCCAAAAGAACTAGAAGAAACAAATCATAAGGCGCCTTGATGAAGGAAACTAAACAACAGATTCCCCTCTTCAGCTAAAATCGAACAAGACACGCTGAAGGGGAGGAGAAAAGGGCGAAACAAATTCAGATTCAGTTTAATAAAGGAATTATTCCTGATATTACATGAAGAAAATTAAACTATAAATTCCCCTCTTCGGCTAAAAATCGAGTAAGGCATGTCGAACAGGGAAGGAAATGGGTAAAAATAAATTCAAACTCAATAATTCTTCATTCCAAAAGAGAAGAAAGCCCCTAAATGTGGCGAAAACGGGTCTCGGAGGGTTGGCGACTCACATGGCCTGGCGAAGCGATCGAGCGGTCCCGACATTTTCCGGCGAAGCAACGATTGCCGGCAAGAAACCAGGCAATCGCAAGAACGGCTCAAACCCTAAATATGAAAAAGCTATTCCGATCCCAGATTGAAATCTGTTTGGAAAAATGGATAGACGGACCTGTCAAGCAATTAAGGTGGGCAGCTCGGAAGAAAAACAATTTACTCTTTATTTATGTATTACATTATAATTTCATGTTCTACACTTATGCAAAAAAAATAAAAACTCTGCAGGCCCAGGTCGGGTCGGGGCTTTTTTGTTGTTGGGCTCAGACAGCTCTATTTTAATTGGGCTCATGCCGTTACCGGGTGTCATTAATAAAGGGGTTGTCTGAACCCACAAAATCGGGCCAGGCAGACCCAATATAAGTCGGGCATGATCATGTCCGGCATTAAATGGTGGGTGTCGCCGCCTAGCAATAAATTGTTAGGCAGCGCCCAGCAGTTTAGTGCTGGGCGAGCCCCAACAATAAATAAATTGTTGGGCGTGCGCCCAACAATAAATAAATTGTTGGGCGTGCACCCAACATTAAATTGTTGGGACAACGACCAACAATTTAATGTTCGGTGTGCCCCCAACATAAGGGCTCTTGCGCTCAATAAGGCCTAGGTCAGGCACCATGTTAGGCCCTGGCCGAATAAGGGGTCTGGTGAGACCCATTAGGCATGACCCAGGTCTAGCCCGGGCCTAACCAGATCCCGGCTTAATCAGGCTCAGACCCCGGCAGATTCGGGCCGAGCAACCGGGCTCGTGCCAAATTTACACCTACTTATATAAAAGAAATGAGAAATTGTTATTCCCTGACTAGTTTATCTAACTACGGATGGTAAAAATATATTCGCAATTTGCGGACCAATAAAAAAGGGTGTTGTTATTAGCAAACTCAATTTGATTTCTAGCAAATTATTACTATTAGCAAATCCTCATTTTTAAAAATGATTATTTGAAAATCATTTTGTTACTAGTAAACTAACATAATTTTTTAAAAAAATAAATAAATTTTGTTTAAAACATTCATTCTTGTTGCGGACTAACTCGATGCCCCCAATCAGACCGATTGCTCTTGGACCGCCTTAGCTTATGGAGCGGTCGAGCGCGCACACAGTCAATGAAAATGCGAAGTTGACACAAGATGTGATGACGTGGAAAAACCCCCTTAAATGGGTAAAAAACCACGTGATCGGGTCTATGCCGGTCAAATTCCACTAGCTTCTTTTGATTATAATGTGTTTGGGGAATCGGAGCGACAGGCCGCTCCCGTTACAGCTTGGGGAGAGAGAGACTATGACTCGCTGCGGGCAACAGGCTGCGCCGCGGGAGTGACTTGGGTGTTGAAATGTGAGGGATGATCCTGGTGCTTTGGCGCTGGGGTGACACGAGTTTGCTTGCAGGAATCGCCTTCTTCCTTGGGTTCGCTCCGGGACTTGGACGTTTTTCTGCTGGCGAGGGCTGGTGGTGCGCTGGTGGCCGCTGGTTGTCGTTAGTCGCCGCTAGTTGCCACTGGTGGTTCGCGGCGGCTGTAGGATGACCCGAGGGAGGAGGCCGGCAGAGCTATCACCTGAGGAAGAAGATGACCGGGAGCAGAAAGGTGAAGAATGAGGAGGCCCTGGGGCTCCTTTTATAGCCTCCGGAGGTGGGTCATGGAGGGCCCCACCAATAATGTAGTGGGTTAGTAGGTGGTTATCCTCCTGATCGGACGGCGAGGAGAGTCTCCTCCCGATCAGACGGTGGAGAGGTCGTCCACGGCGGTGGGCCGCCACGGCGGCTGAGGTGGTCGGCCGGGCGGCTAGCGGCGAGGGAAGCCGACCTGGTGGCCGGCACAGCGGCTTGCCGTGGCCTGGCCGCGGCTTGCCACGACGAGGCCGGCCGGGTCGGCAGCGGCGCGGCCATGCCGGCGGCTAGGGCCGGCCGTGGCCGGCCGCGGTGAGTCCCGCGGCCTGGCCGGTCGTTGCGCGCCAGGCCGGCGGCTAGGCCGGCCGTGGCCGACCGCGGTGAGGCCTGCGGCCGGGCTGGCCGCGGTGAGGCATGCGGTCTGGCCGGCCATTGCGCGGACAAGCCGGTGGCTAGGCCGGCCGTGGCTGGCCGCGGCCTACCGCAGCAAAGCCTGCGGCCTGTCGGGGCGGCGGCCGGCGGCCTACCGTGGCCAAGCCGCCGGCGGCCAGACGGCCGACTGCGACTGGGCCGCGGCCAGCTGCAGTGGTCCGGCCGTGGCAAGGCCGAAGGAGGGCCAGCCGCCGGCGGTGTCCAGGCCGGCCGGCGGTGGCGGCTCTCCTCCTTCGGAGAGGGAGTGGGTCCCACCCCCCCCCCCCCCCCTCCCATGATTTCCTTATCATGAGGATTCATGGGGGAATTGGTCATCCCATGATCCCACTTTGGGAAGAGATCATGGGGGGCTTTTTTCTATAAATGATAGTGGAATTCATCAATTGCCTCCCAAATCCTTGCTATCTGAGAGCGAAGTGAGCGAGAGAGGAAGGATTTCCCCGCTACCCTATTGTCATGACGGTTTCTGGTGAGAAGGCTGAGGCGGCGGCGGCCTGTGCTTCCAAGGTATTCGAAGGGAGATTTGCTGGAGTGGAGTTGGCGGATGAGGGCGCCAGGGTCGGCTACGCACGCTAAGGCTGCGCGTGCGCATGGCCAGATGTATGAAGGTCGGGCGCGCGCTGGCTGAGCGCGCGCAGGCCACTCGCACGCGCAGGCCGCGCGCGCAGGCCGCGCGCGCGCAGCCTGTGCGCGTGCACAGGCTGTGCGCTCGCGCGCACAAGCTGTGTGTGCGTGGATGTGCGCGCTCGCGAGGTTGATCTTGCGTGTCCTTGCTGCGCGTATGCTTGCGCGAGAGCCCAGTTTCGCGCATTTTCCTTTTTTGCGCGCTACTTGGGTTGCGTGCGCTTGGACGTGCGGTTCCAAGTTTTTACTTTTTGGGGCAATCCTGACTGTACAACCCCGTATTCGCCCCTGTATAGTTTTAAGCTTTTTAGACGTCTTGGCACTCTTGGTGGCCAATTTTGGTTCTAGCTTGGAAATATACTAGTAGGAGGAGGAAAAATTTTCCTCCCCCCTTGCCCCCTTCTTTGAGGGTCGGGTGCGGCAAGTTGGTCGGCACCCCCCGACGGGATAAAGTGCGAGGTGGGGGCAGCGGGGTCGATTGGAGGCCAAGGTCTCGTCCCCCCTGCCCCTTAGCCCCGAGCAGGGGAGAGACCGATCGGCCAGGCGGGGTCTCGCCCGCGCGACCAGCTCGCCGGGCGAGATCGCCGGTCAGGCGGGTTCTCTCCCGCGAGGCCAGCTCGCCGGGCGAGATCGCCGGCCAGGCGGGTTCTCGCCCGCGCGACCAGTTTGTCGGGAGAGACCGCCGGCCAGGCGGGTTCTCACCCGCGCGGACAGCTCGCCGGGAGAGACCGCCGGCCAGACGGGTTCTCGCTCGCGCGGCCAACTCGCTTGGAGAGACCGCCAACCAGGAGGGTTCTCCCCCGGCGAGGCCAGCTCGCCGGGCGAGACCGCCGGCCATGCAGGTTCTCGCCCGCGAGGCCAGCTCGCCGGGCGAGACCGCCGGCCAGGCGGTTTCTCGCCCGTGAGGCCAGCTCGCGGGGCGAGACCGACCGGCCAGGCCCTCGCCCACGCGGCCAGTTCCCTCGTCTCGGGTGTCCTGGGGGGGCTGGGGGGTGTGGTTTGGCCTCCTCTCGCCCTTGGACCTCTTTGGGATGTGCTTTTACCCTTTTAGCTCCGGGGTGTAATTTCCCTCTTTACCCCCCCGGTGTGGAGGTTTGCCATTGGCTCAAGGTAAATTGGTCGCAGGGGCAGTTTGGTCATTTTGACCCCAAGACTTGGAAAAACTATAAATAGACCCCAGAGGGTGCCTTGGAGAGGATCGTTCCTTATCCACTTAAAATCCCTTTGGCTTTCTTCCTCCAAGGCACCTAGCTCAAGCATTGGCTAGGGAGGGGGAGACCTCAAAGGTCTTCTGGGTGTGAGGTAGGACCTCCACGCTAGAGCCGAGGGTCTGGTCATAGTCTCCTAAGTCTCCGGTCTGCGACGTCCTTCCGAGTGTAGTAGGTGTGAGGTCACCCCTCTTTTGGGACCCCGAACTCCACAGAGGTCAATTTTGGCTTCAACATTTTGGTGCGGTGAGCGTGGAGAGTGACCAGCACAGAAGATCTCGGGAGAGTGTCATGGCCGGAGATCAGGGAGGTGGTGATGATCTCAGCGAGCTCCCCAACCCAGGACCCTTCGTAGGAAGGGAGGAGTTTATGGCATCCATTCAAGGCATCATGGGGATGCTGTGGAGTTTGGCTCATCGGGGTGGCAGCTCCACTCCAACCCCCCAAAAGCTAGCTCCCCCCCCCCTCTCGATGAGTCGACCCCTAGGGGTCCAAGCGAGATGACCTCTGTAGGGGGAGAAGGAAGTGCACCAGGTAGGCAGCCTGGGAAGGAGAGGATTGGAGAGGGGGTCGAGCGAGACCTCCCCGGCCGGGAGCTATTCCCTAGCCCGTCGAGTGCTCGCCCCTTAGGCGACCAGGTCGCGCCAGTAGAGACCGCGAGACCACCCCTCAAGGGGTCACCCTTCAGCGAGCTGACCATCTCAGCTCCCGTTCTTGAGGGATTCAGGAAACTGGACAAGGCATACTATACCGGGAAGGATGACCCCATCCAGCACCTGTAGTGGTTTGAGGATGCCGTCTCCATCATGCCAATGACGGACGCCTTCAAGTATCGTCTATTTGCGATCACCTTGAAAGAGAAGGCGAGGGACTGGTTCCATCAACTCCCTCCAAGGTCCATCTTCGGGTTCGAAGACTTGAGCCGGAGCTTTCAGCTTCGCTTCTCCACCTCCAAGAAGAGGAAGAAAGGTCCTGAGGCCCTCTTCCTGATAAAGCAAAGGGCCGAGGAGTCGCTAGCCCACTATGTTGACAGATTCCAGGATGAGGTCCTTGACATCCAAAAGGTGCCAGGGTATGCCCTCTAGATGGCGTTCACGGTGGGGTTGCGTGAAGGATTCTTCAAGATGAGCTTGACCCGGAAGACCCCCCTTTCCTTCGAGGAGCTGATGGAAAGGGCGGCAGAGGAGATAGCCATGGAGGCAGCCAACCCGGCCTTTGTGAATAAGTTGGCAAAGTTGACGGAGGTGGAGTCAAAAGAGCAAGGTGGCTCAAGGCACCAGGAAGGAAGGAGGAGAGAGGAGCAGAGAGCCCAGGGGTTCTAGAGACAGGAGGGTCCGGAGCCAGGCTGGAGGAAGCAGGGAGGACCTGCCTATGGTCAAGGAAGAGCTCTCATCCAGGATGGGGGGAACTTTCATGGGGGCCAAGGGAGGTTAAACTTCCAGAGGCAAGCCCCAAGACAGCTCCTGCCCCCACCCCAGCAAGCAATGGTGTTTGGTCGAAGGGAGAGGAGGAATCGCAGGGGGAGAGGGGGAGGCAGAGTAGAGTTACCATATTGCGACTTCCACCAGTTGGAGGGTCACGCTACGGCTACCTGCCCCGAGTTCCTGGAAGTGAGGAGGACGAGAGCTTCAGCCCAGCAGCAGCCGGAGCGGATCGAAGCTTTGCCCCAAGGAGGTGGAGGGGATGATGTATGCAAGGACCGGGTCGATATAGGACCCCGAGGTGGCATAGCTGTGATCCACGGGGGAGTGGGGATCGAAGCCTCTCGAAAGGCAAGTATCCATGTAATGTACCGTCGGAGCGTTGCCTCGACGTGCCAGACCCCTCCCCCGGAGGAAAAGATCATCTTCTCTTCAAAAGACATGCCAGAGCATGAGGACCCATTCTGCGACGCCCTGGTCATCCAGGCAGCCGTCGAAGGCTTCACCGTCTCCCGGATCTTGGTTGACAACGGAAGCTCTTTCAACGTCATTTTCAAGAAAGCGTTCAAGGGGGTGAAGGTGGAGCTTAGGAGGGTGGTAGCGTCGGATGGACCTCTGTTTGGATTCTCAAGGGAGAGAAAGGAGGTGGAAGGTGGAGTCGGACTCCAGGTGAAGTTAGGGGGGACCTCAAGAAACTACAGGTTCGTCATTGTTGACGCTCCAAGCAGCTACAACACCATCTTCGGAAGACCCCTCATCAGCGCCTTCCGGTGTGTGCCCTCATCCTTCCACCAGTGCCTCAAGTTCAACTCAGAAGGTATCCAGGTAATGATCAAGGGAGACTCCAGGATGGCGATGCAGTGCTACGTCACGACTGTCAACACAATCTCTTGGTTGGCTAAGGCGTAGGAGATGATGAAGATCATGGAGAGCCTGAGCAGGATGGAGGTATCCAGTGGGAAGTAATCGGATGGCGACCACCATGCCCTGACCCCCTGAAGAAGCCTCGCCTCGGCGAAGTCATGTATCTTTTTTTATGTTGTTGTAAGGAGTCCAGCCCCCGATCGGAAGAGTCGGGGGGGGGGGGTCATGTAACCCATCGTTTTTTCCCCTTTGGTGGATGTTGGATTTTGGTAGAATTCAGGTGACATGCCCTATCCCCAAGCCCCCCGAGAGGATCTCCTCATGCCAGGCTCTCACTAGCTGGATGATTCGATGGTACCTCGGGGAGGCCAAGTTCTTTTTGCTCCGAGATGATTTCGCTGCCAGGCTCTCACTAACTGGCAGGGCAGGTTGATCTCTCGTGGGAGCCAAGCTTCTTTTAGCTCCCAGATGATTCCGTTGACAGGCTCTCACTAGCTGGCAGGGCAGGTTGATCTCTCGTGGGAGCCAAGCTTCCTTTAGCTCCGAGATGATTCCACTGCCAGGCTCTCATTAGTTGGCAGGGCAGGTTGATCTCTCGTGGGAGCCAAGCTTCTTTTAGCTCCGAGATGATTCTGTTGTCAGGCTCTCATTAGCTGGCAGGGCAGGTTGATCTCTCGTAGAGCCAAGTTCTTTTAGCTCTGAGATGATTCCGTTGTCAGGCTCTCATTAGCTGGCAGGGCAGCTTGATCTCTCGTGGGAGCCAAGCTTATTTTAGCTCCGAGATAATTCCGCTGTCAGGCTCTCATTAGTTGACAGGGCAGGTTGATCTCTCGTGAAGCCAAGTTCTTTTAGCTCCGAGATGATTCCGTTGTCAAGCTCTCATTAGCTGGCAGGGCAGGTTGATCTCTCGTGGGAGCCAAGCTTCTTTTAGCTCCGAGATGATTCCGCTGTCAGGCTCTTATTAGCTGGCAGGGCAGGTTGATCTCTCGTGAAGCCAAGTTCTTTTAGCTCCGAGATGATTCCGCTGTCAGACTCTCACTAGCTGGCAGGGCAGGTTGATCTCCCGTGGGAGCCAAGATTCTTTTAGCTCCGAGATGATTCCGCTGTCAGACTCTCACTAGTTGACAAGGCCGGTTGATCTCTCGTGAAAGCCCAGTTCCTTTGCTCCGATGTTGATTCCGCTGTCAGGCTCTCGCTAGCTGACAAGGCCGGTTGATCTCTCGTGGAAGCAAAGTGTTTTCACCCAGAGGAGGTCTCGCCACCCAGGCTCCCATCAGCTGGCATGGCAGGTTGACCCCTCCAGGAGGCTAAGTGTTCTTCACCCAGAGGAGGTCTCGCCACCCAGGCTCCCATCAGCTGGTATGGCAGGTTGACCCCTCCGGGAGATTAAGTGTTCTTCACCCGGAGGAGGTCTCGCCACCCAGGCTCCCATCAGCTGGCATGGCAGGTTGACCCCTCCGGGAGGCTAAGTGTTCTCGCCCTGAGGCTGTCTCGTCACCCAGGCTCCCATTAGCTAGCATGATAGGTTGACCCCTCAGGAGGCTAAGTGTTCTTCACCCGGAGGAGGTCTCGCCACCCAGGCTCCCATCAGCTGGCATGGCAGGTTGACCCCTCTGGGAGGTTAAGTGTTCTTCACCCGGAGGAGGTCTCGCCACCCAGGCTCCCATCAGCTTGCATGGCAGGTTGACCCCTCCGGGAGGCTAAGTGTTCTTGCCCAGAGGCTGTCTCGTCACCCAGGCTCCCATTAGCTGGCATGACAGGTTGACCCCTCAGGAGGCTAAGTGTTCTTCGCCCGGAGGAGGTCTCGCCACCTAGGCTCCCATCAGCTGGCATGACAGGTTGACCCCTCCAGGAGGCTAAGTGTTCTTTACCCATAGGAGGTCTTGCCACCCAGGCTCCCATCAGCTGGCATGGCAGGTTGACCCCTCCGGGAGGCTAAGTGTTCTCGCCCTAAGGCTGTCTCGTCACCCAGGCTCCCATTAGCTGACATGAAAGGTTGACCCCTTCGGAGGCTAAGAGTTTTTGCTCCGAGGCTGTCTCGTCACCCAGAATCCCATTAGCTGGCATGATAGGTTGACCCCTCGAGGAGGCCTCGTAATCTTTCAAACCGTGAGAAAAAGCCACGCTTAGCTAATACGTTGGGTTGGATGATTCTTTCCGAGCGTGGGACTCGCTCGAAAAGAGCGTGGATTGTGTACAACCCCGTATTCGCCCCTGTATAGTTTTAAGCTTTTTGGACGTCTTGGCACTCTCGGTGGCCAATTTTGGCTCTAGCTTGGAAATATACTAGTAGGGGGAGGAAAAATTTGCCTCCCCCTTGCCCCCTTCTTTGAGGGTCGGGTGCGGCAAGTTGGTCGGCATCTCCCGACGGGATAAAGTGCGAGGTGGGGGAAGCGGGTTCGATTGGAGGCCAAAGTCTCATTACCCCTGCACCTTAGCCCCGAGCAGGGGCGAGACCGGCCGGCCAGGCGAGGTCTCGACCGCGCGGCTAGCTCGCCCGGCGAGACCGCCGGCCAGGCAGGTTCTCGCCCGCGAGGCTAGCTCGTCGGGCGAGACCGCCGGCTAGGCGGGTTCTCGCCCGCGAGGCTAGCTCGTCGGGCGAGACCGCCGGCCAGGCGGGTTCTCGCCCGCGCGGCCAGCTCGTCGGGCGAGACCGCCGGCCAGGCGGGTTCTCGCCCGCGCGGCCAGCTCGGCGGGCAAGATCGCCGGCCAGACGGGTTCTCACCCGGCGAGGCCAGCTCGCCGGGCGAGACCGCCGGCCAGGCGGGTTCTTGCCCGCGAGGCCAGCTCGCGGGGCGAGACCGGTCGGCCAGGCCCTTGCCTGCGCGGCCAGTTCCCTCGTCTCGGGTGTCCAGGGGGGGCTGGGGGTGTGGTTTGGCCTCCTCTCGCCCTTGGACCTCTTTGGAATGTGCTTTTACCCTTTTACCCCCGGGGTGGAATTTCCCTCTTTACCCCCAGGTGTGGAGGTTTGCCATTGGCTCAAGGTAAATTGGTCATAGGGGCAGTTTGGTCATTTTGACCCCAAGACTAGGAAAAACTATAAATAGACCCCAGAGGGTGCCTTGGAGAGGATCGTTCCTTAGCCACTTAAAATCCCCTTGGCTTTCTTCCTCCAAGGCACCTAGCTCAAGCATTGGCTAGGGAGGGGGAGACCTCAAAGGTCTTCTGGGTGTGAGGTAGGACCTCCACGCTAGAGCCGAGGGTCTGGTCATAGTCTCCTAAGTCTCCGGTCCTTGACGTCCTTCCGAGTGTAGTAGGTGTGAGGTCACCCCTCTTTTGGGACCCCGAACTCCACAGAGGTCAATTTTGGCTTCAACACTGACCTTTAAATTTTGTTCTGCACAGGTTTCGAAATGTCTTCTGGTCCTATGCGCTTGCGTTCCTCCTTAACCAAAGATGTCGTGGAAATTTGGAGGACAAAGTATGGGCTTCCTGTGGACTTGGAAGTGAGGATCCTGCATCCCAAAGAGCGAGTCCAGAATCCTACTCGTTGTTGGTTGACGATCTGCGAAGTGTCCCTGAGGTCCGGCTTCCGTTTTCTGCCCTGCGAGGAGGTTATTGAGATTTTGAAATTCTGCGGGGTGCCTATTTCCCAGTTCATTCCGAATGGAATTGTCCGAATTATGGGCTTAGTTGTCTTCTTTCGTGAGCATGGGGGCCGGTTTTCTTTAGACCTATTCCGAGATTGGTGCGATGTTCGTTCTGATGGTAGTGAGCGGATGGAGGTACGCAGCAACAAGAGTTGGTTGGAATTTGAAGCCCGTAAGTACCGGCGCCATGGTAACACTTTGTTTGGATATGTCAAGAATTCATGGGGTCTTCTTGAGGTGTGGGATGTGCTTCCCTATCGCTATCGTCGTGTGAGGGGGAAGGAGCAGGATTTTTCCCTGGTGCTTGGATTTTCTGAGCTTCGTGAGTTAGCCAACCTTCTATTCAATACTTACGCTTTTGTGGAGGAGAAGCAGTTGTTGTGATGTGGTATTTTCTTGGACACAGTTCGATCAGCAGGGGCTTCTCAAGGAGGGGGTCGGAAGAGGAAAGCGGTGGCGACCTCTCCTGACGACCTTGATGTGGTTGTGGCAGTGATTACTTCTGATACTTGTCCTGGGTCGACTCCTGAGGTGCAGATACTTGCTTCTCCAGCTCCCCAGGTGTCTGCTGGCACAGTAGCTCCGCAGATGTCCTCTTCCTTGAGGGCGATGAGCGATGCGGTAAGCATTTGACTTGTTCCCAAGGCTTTTTTCCTTATTTTCTCTTACGGATAGAGGCTAATTTTGATCTTTTCTTTGTGCAGATAGAGACTCAAGCGCAGATTACAGTAACCTGGAATGATCATTACGTGAGCCTGAAGGATGGGTACCTTACTCTTCAGAAGAAGCTTCAGTTGACAACGAGTTTGCTTGCCTCCCTGAAGGAGGAGCATGACCGGGATATTGCACGGTTTCGCCGGATTGGTTCGGAGCTGAAGTCCGAGCTAAAGGATGCCCGCGCGGATTTGGACTTGGAGAAGACCTTGGTGGAGAGGACCACCCAGATGTTGAAGCATTCGAAGGAGGAGACTTCGGGTTTGGGAACTCAGTTACAGGCGGCGCGGGAGGAAGTCTCAGGCCTTGAGACTCAGCTTCGGGCAGCGAAGGCGCAAGTGGAGATGTTGTCCTACGATGACCATGCGTTAGAGTTGAAGGCTGCAGGGCTTGCGGAGTATTTGGAGTCACTGGATTATATGCGAGACCGTAGCCTGATTGCGAAAGAGGTTCGTGACGAGATTTGGTCCAAGTAGGTGGAGCCTCAGATGGATGATATACGCGAGTTGGCGCTCCAACGTGGTGTTTCGAAGGCCTTCTGCTTCGTTAGCAAGAGCCTGGGATGTGACACGTCCTGTTTCAGCTTTGCAGATGTTTCTGAGGATGAGCGTTCTGACTCAGACGCCGAAGACGAGTAGTGGTACTCATATCTTTGTCATTGTATGTTTACATTTTATTATTTAGTCTGGACGTATTTTGTTTTGCCTCTTGTTTAGCATTGGTTGTTGTTGTCTTTAGGCGTTGATTGTACTTGTATCATTCCAGCTTTGTTTTGTTATGACATTGTTATTTTTATATCAACTTTGTTGTCATGTTTGAACGGCTCAGGTCCGTGGCTTAACTTGCACGAGGGCTGCTTGTGGTTTTATTTGCGTGAGGGTTGCTCATGGCTTAGTTTGCGCGAGGGATACTCGCGGCTTCTTCGTGAAGGGGGCTGGCCCCATGGTATTGCGCGAGGGTTGCTCGCAGCTTAGTTTGCATAAGGGATGCTCGCGGCTTCTTCGTGAGGGGGCAGACTCCCACGGTTTTTCGCGAGGGTTGCTCGCAGCTTAGTTTGCACGAGGGATGCTCGCGGCTTGTTCATGAGGGGGGACAGGCCCCCACGGTGTTGCACGAGGGTTGCTCGCGGCTTAGTTTGCGCGAAGGATGCTCGCGGCTTAGTTTGCGCGAAGGATGCTCGCGGCTTCTTCGTGAGGGGGGAAGGACCCCATGGTATTGCGCGAGGGTTGCTCGCGGCTTAGTTCGCGCGAGGGATGCTTGCGGCTTCTTCGTGAGGGGGCAGGCCCCCACGGTGTTGCACGAGAGTTGCTCGCGGCTTAATTTGCGCGAGGGATGCTCGCGACTTCTTCGTGAGGGGGGCAGGCCCCCACAGTGTTGCACGAGGGTTGCTCGCGGCTTAGTTTGCTTGAGGGATGCTGCGGCTTCTTCGTGAGGGGGCAGGTCCCCACGGTGTTGCACAAGAGTTGCTCGCGGCTTATTTTTTGCGAGGGATGCCCGCGACTTCTTCGTGAGGGGGGCAGGCCCCCATGGTGTTGCACGAGGGTTGCTCGCGGCTTAGTTTGAGCGAGGGATGCTCGCGGCTTCTTTGTGAGGGGGAAGGCCCCCACGGTGTTGCACAAGGGTTGCTCGGGGCTTCTTCGTGAGGGGGGCAGGCCCCCACGGTACTATGGGTGTCGACTTTCCTGTCTGTGTATGCGAGATTTGCAGCAACATAATTCAATACTTGTATGAAGATAACGTGCGCGGGATCGGGCTCGCGACTTACACACATCATAGTCTTAAACAAAGCATACACAATTAGATAATTATAAAGCGGGAAATCATTGATAAAATCGGCGCAGATTCTGCGCGTTCCAGGTTCGACGGAGAGTCTTTCCATCAGCGTTCTGTAGCTTGTACGTTCTTGGCTTCACCATTGTTGTGACGACGAAGAGACCTTCCTAGGTCGGACATAACTTGTCGTCGTGTGTTCCTTTCCCAGCCTCTTCCAAAGTGCAAAGGACCAAGTCTCCTACATTGATCATACGAGATTTGACTTTGTGATTGTAATAGCGGGATGTGCGTTGCTGGTAAGCTGCAGCGCGGAGAGCGGCTTCTTCGCGGGTCTCGGAGATCAGATCTAAATTGTCCCTGAGAGTGTCGTCATTTGTATGGAGATTGAAATGGGAGACTCGGGGGCTTGGAACACCGATGTCGACCAGGATAATTGCCTCTGTTCCATAGCAGAGATTGTACGGTGTTTCTCCGGTACGGGTTCTTTCTGTCGTCCGATAAGCCCATAATACGTTGGGGAGTGCGTCGACCCACTGCCCCCCTGCGTCTTGGAGCCATGCCTTTAGCCCCTTCAGGATGGTTCGGTTGGTCACTTCGATCTGCCCATTAGATTGAGGATGTGACGCAGCCGTGTGTCATAACTTGATCTTCAAGTCTTTGCACAGCTTGGTGAAGGATTTTCCAGAGAATTGAGTGTCGTTGTCAGTGATAATAATTGCAGGTATGCCAAAGCGGCAAACGATGTTCTTCCAAACTAATTGTCTTTGCACAGCTGAGAGGTTCTGCTTCTACCCACTTGGTGAAGTAGTCAATGGCCATGATGATGAACTTCCTCTGCCCTGAGGCTTGGGGTAAAGGGCTGAGAAGGTCAATTCCCCACGGTGCGAATGGTCAAGCTCCTTGTAGTGTGGTGATGGTAACGGGAGGTTGTCTGGGAACATTGGCATACAGTTGGCATCTTATGCACTTTTGTACGAAGTCTGTCGCTTCCTTCTTCATGGTAGGCTAGTAGAAGCCCTGACGCAAAATTATACAGGCCAAGGCCTTCCTGCCCAAGTGTTCTCCACAGACCCCTCATTGGACTTCGCGGAGGGTATACTCGGCGTCAGTTTCTGCTAAGCATTTCAGGTAGGGTCCTGCAAAATATCGCTTGTGAAGTTCTTCATTAATCAATGCAAACGTAGATGCCCTCATCCTTAATCGACGGGCTTCCTTCGGATCATCCGGAAGTTGCTGGTTCTTCAAGTAGTTGATCAATGGGGTGGTTCATGATTCTTTTGAATATTCAATCTCTATTATCTCCCAAGGTCCTTGGATACTAGGAAGGGAAATTTCTTCAACTCTACGGCTTCTTGACTGATAGCGAGTGTGAGACGTAGCTAACTTTGACAGGGAATCTGCTCGGTTGTTCTGTTCTCTGGGGATGTGGAGAATTTGAACTTAGGGTATCTGCAGCAGGAGAGACTTTACCAGTTGGAGGTACTGAACGAGCTATTCACTTTTGGTTTCATAATCCACTTCTACCTGGGATACAACGAGTTGGGAATCAGAGTAGATTGTTAGGTTGGTGGTGCAACAATCAATGACAAGCCTGAGTCCTACAATAAAGGCCTCATACTCTGATATGTTGTTGGTGGACAGGAACTTCAACCGGAGCCCGTACTCCAAAGTGACGAGTTCTGGGCTTATGAGGAGTAGCCCGGCTCCGGCACCTTCAATGTCGGATGCTCCGTCAACGTACATAGTCCATCTTTGACCTGGCTCTGCTGATACAACTTCCGGCTCTGCTGGCAAGGTATTTTCAACGACAAAATCCGTCAAAACTTGCGACTTAATGACAGGACGCGGCAGGAAGTGGATGTCAAATTCACCCAATTCGCTTGCCCATTTGACCAATCGGTCGGAAGCCTCTGGCTTTTGAAGAATAGCATGGAGAGGTAGTTCTATCAATACTTTGATGGTGTGGGCCTGGAAGTAAGGACGAAGCTTCCTTGCTGAGAAAACGAGTGCAAAGGCTGTCTTGTCTGCGACTGGATACCGGGTTTCAGCATTAGAGAGGATCTTGCTAAGCTAATAAATGTGGCGTTGAACCCCTCCTTCGTCTTTCACCAGTACTGAGCTTAGTGCGTCTGGTGTGATAGCGAGATACAGAAAAAGAGTTTCTCCCAGGGCTGGCTTTGACAGTAGCGGAGGAGAAGCCAAGTACTGCTTGAGTGACTCGAAGGCTGACTGACATTCGTCTGTCCACTAGAAACCGGTGGTTCTAGCTCCTCGAAGAATCTTGAAGAAGGGGGGATATTTATCCCCGGTCCGTGCCAAGAACCGAGAGAGTGCCGTGATTCTCTTATTCAGCCTTTGTAATTCCTTAAGAGATCGGGGCGGTGACATGTCTTCTAAAGCTTTAATCTTCTCAGGGTTGACCTCTATTCCTTGCTGGGTTACTATGAATCCTAAGAATTTTCCAGACGTAACCCCGAACACACACTTGGTGGGGTTAAGACTCATGTCATACTGTCGGAGTATCTTGAAACATTTCTCGAGGTCTTCCACGTGGTTCTCTCGACGAACACTCTTTACCAGCATGTCATCCACGTACACCTCCATTGTTTTGCCGATAAGGTCTTTAAAAAATTTGTTCATGAGCCGTTGGTAGGTGGCCCCTGCATTCTTGAGCCCAAAGGGCATAACTTTGTAGTAGTATATCCCTTTGTATGTTCGGAAGGCCATATGCTCTTCGTCTGCTGGATTCATTCAAATCTGATTATACCCGGAGTAAGCATCCATGAAGCTGAGGAGTTGGTGTCCGGCGGTTGATTCAACTAACTGATTAATTCTGGGGAGCGGGAAGCTATCCTTAGGGCACGCTTGATTGAGGTTTGTGTAGTGCACACACATCCTCCATTTTCCTGAAAACATTTTCACTAAGATGACATTAGCTACCCAGGTTGGGTAATTTACTTCTCGGATGAAATGGGCGCTGAGGAGCTTCTCTACTTCTTCTCTGATTGCCTGGAGACGTTCAGGAGCAAAGTTTCTCTTCTTTTGGATGACGGGTTTGCATGCAGGGTTGATGTTGAGAGAGTATTGGATGACGTGAGGATCTATGGCAGACATATCTTCAGGGGCCCAGGCGAAGATATCTTTGTTGTTTCAGAGGTAGGCTGTCAGTTCTTCCTTTTCTTGTTGTGGCAGGAGCGATCCGAGTTGGATGGTGCGAGCTGGGTTTGTCGGCGAGAGAGGGACCTCAATCAGCCATTCTATAGGCATCCTTCGCTGTAGTACTACTTCGCCGCGTAGATCGAAGTCATCGATGTTCAATGTAGTGGCATTCGCAGGCTGTGCTTGTTTGGAGTAACAATTCTTGGCGGCCTCTTGATTATCGCGGATGACTCCAATACCTACCATAGTGGGTAACTTTATGGCGAGGTGAGGAATCGAGGGGATGACTTTGAAGATAGTCTGAACGTGTCTTCCGAAGATGGCGTTGTACGCTGAGCTTGAGTCCACTACTACGAATTGGATTTCGTGAGTCACATGTGAAAGTTAGGGTAAGTTCTGAAAACTCTAGAGGGGGGGGGGGGTAAATAGAGTTATTTAAAGCTTTTCAAATTTTTGCTGAATTAAAGAATCTTTAATAAAATAAGTTACTATACTATAAGTGTACAAGTGTACAGGTGCAGCAGATAAACTAGAGATATATATCTAATCTACACAGCACAAATGTATCACAGCACAAGCACAAAGAAAAGTCACAGCAAACACAGACAACACACAAATTTTATAGTGGTTCCCCAAACTTGGGTACATCCACTCTTCTACCACCCTTGGTAGGAATCCACTATAGGTTTTGATCAGATGACTGCCACTAATGAGCTTTTGATAAGGTACTCAAAAACCATCTCTCAAGTCTTTTGGAAGGAGACTTATGAACCAGAATAATTTTGAAGGGAATTAAAACCCTGTACAGAGGTGGGGAAGAGAGTTTGATGAAAGTCTTCTTTTCTCAAAACACAGTGAGAAGACTATGTGGATTTGTTGTTGTTGATGACAAAGCTCCCCCTGAGATCTTGAATGGTTCAGGAGAGGAAGTTTTGTAGAAGGGTGAGTAGGCCTTGACTGATTTAAATCTTGCTGTCACTTGAGATCCCTGAAAACAAAGAAGGAGAGGAAGAAAGACTCTTGATGATGATGGTTGTTCTTTATTCTTCTCTTGAGAGCAGTCCAATCCTTTTAGAGATGTTTTCACTGCACTTTCGTATGTTTTCTTTTCTGTAACACTTCTTGAAGATGGATTGCTGTCTCTTGTTTTTGTATATGTCTCGTGTTGTTTTCTTAACAGGGAGATGAATATCAGACAACTGCAACTAAGTCAAATTTCAAAAACTCTGCAATAAATGTTCAGCCGAAATCTTGGGGACGTAAAACGGCAAGAATGCTGTCAATTATTCTATTCTATGTCTGTCCCGAGATATAAGCAATTAATTCCATGGAGGATATTAGTAATCAATGCTGCCAGTAACGGCTCTATTCAGAGAATATAAGAGCATTGATTTACAAGGGAATTAATAGCTTATAATAGATATAGAGTGATGAGACAGAAAGAGAAAGAATAAATAACAAAATGTCTTACAGTTTTCGTCGACCTGTAATTTCGTCGACCTGAGATCAACTTTCGTCGAGGAGCTCTGCGAACAACTACACTGCATAAACTGAATGATTCTGTGCTCTGAGTTCGTTGACCTGCGATCAGCTTTGACTTTGAGTGAATTATGTCGCTGAGTCCATTATGGCGCTGAGTGATCTTTGGCGTTGAGAGATGAAGTATTAGTCGACCTGAGGACAGAGATCGTCGAACTCAATTCAGAGATTTTTATCTCTGAGTTAGTTGAGCTGAGTACAACTATCGTCGACCTGAGATCGACGAATGTAGATCTCTATTACTGAATCTTGATTTCTTTAAGTCTTGAGTCTCTGGCAGTGATGGAGGCTGATCCTTTGTACTGTTGACTCTAAGGGCATGGCCTAAACTCTAGAAATACATAAAATTTGACCCTTCTATACAACATGGGTCACAACCTAAGAGGAGAACCTAGCCCAAATCACCTAGGGGTTCAAACAACATGCCTTGGAAATTCTCTCATGGTGACTGGGAGAGTAATCATCCCTAGTACTTGGACTGGGTGGTTGTCAAAGCTGTAGACCGGTCCAGCTGCCTGTGTCAGATGTTGATTGGAAATATTCATGCTCTGAAGGCTAGCGAAAAACAAGACATCAACTGAGCTTCCGTTGTCGACAAGAATTCGCTTGAAATTATAACACAGGTCTCTGATCTCAGCACTGATTACTAGGGGGTCCTGGTGAGGTGTTCGGAGCCCGACAAGAACTTCATCTCCAAAAGTTATGATGGTGTCTTGCTTGTACTTCTTGTCTTCATGGGCCTCTCCTTGCTTGCTGACTGACAAAATTTTAGCAGAGAGAATGAGTGATACGATGCTGGTTTCAATATTCCCAACCGTCTGCCTACCACCTACTCCCCCAGGGGGGCATTTTGCTGATCTCTGGGCGGCCTAGGGGGGTCACGTTGATCCTGCACATATCCCTGCAAAAATCTTCAGAGAAGTCCTAGGCGGACTAAGCGTTCGATTTCTTTTTTGAGGCGGGTGCAATCTTCCGTGGTATGCCCTGTGGTTCGATGAAACTCAAAATATTTGGACTGGTCATTCCTGGGATTATGAACCGACTATTTCGGTCGCTGTAAGGCTGGCTCATTCTGTATAGCATATAGTATATTAGTTCGTGTAGTGTTGAGATGGGTAAAATCTCTAGGTAACTAATCTCTTTGAGGATCTTGCCGATGTTGTCCGTTGCGGCGATCGTCGCGGAATCTCCCTTCTTGATGCTGAGGAGTTGGCTCCCTTTCTCTCTTACGTTTTTGGGCGCCATCAAATTGCTGGCGATGGGCTTCAATGGCTTCATCTGCGGTGATCTGGGCCTCAACCCGATGCACAAGGTCAGGGTAACTGGGAACAGTTTCTCGCATTAGCGCCGAGTAGAAGCCGCTCGGGAGGAGGCCTCCAAGGAACACCCCTCGCAATAACTCGGGGTCGACTCCTGGAATATGACGGGCTTCGGCGGTAAAACGTCGGAAAAAGTCTTTCAGAGTCTCCCCCTCGTTCTGGCGAATCCTTGACAAATGGGAGGGGTCGTGAACGATCCTGCGATTGGCTATGAATTGGTCGACAAATTGTCTTGTCAGCTCTGTGAAATTAGTGATGGTACTGGTCCTCAGCGAATGAAACCATGTTCGGACTTGTCCTTTGAGAGTGGCTGGAAACACTTGGAAGAGCAGCTGATCTTGAGCATTTTAAATTCTCATAATGGTGGTAAAATGGTTGATATGTTCTAGCGGATCGTCAGTCCCGTGGAACGTTTCAATGTTCGGGAGCTTAAATCCGTTTGAGATTGGATGGTCAAGGATCTGGGGCGCCAGAGGAGAGCCTTGACAGAATGGTCAGCGGGTATGAATGTCTCTTGCACCGGATTGACGATATTCTTCAGCGATGACTTCTCGAATTTCCTCTCGAGTGAAACTTTCAAGCGGAGGTTGATGGGCTTCATTGGCGGGATTATAACGGTGATGTTCCGCCCTCATTCTTCTCTGGCCCGGGTTAGCGGAACTTGCAGTTTCAGAATATTCTTCGGATATTTCATGTCTTGGAGGAACCTCTTGGGTTCCGCCTTGGTTTGGTTGTGACGGAGGATCTGCTTGAGCTGGTTGCAGCAGGGGAGCTGGAGGCGCTTCTAGGTTGCTCAATAGGGTGAGCATTTCGGTTTGTTGCTCTTCCATCTGGCGGACGCGTACCTCTAAGGCGGTGACAAAAGCAAATGCGGCCTCAGTAGTCAATGACACGTCCATCAGAGAGTGTGAATGTGCAGGCTCAGGATGCCCGCCAGGGGCGGAGCCTTCAGCGGTACGGGTGCTTCTCTTCGCCATTAGGGCAGTACTTGGAGGGGGCGATGCTGACGATCTTGTACTTCAAAGGATGTTAGGACTCGCGTTCCCACAGACGACGCCAAACTGTTGCGGACTAACTCGATGCCCCGGTCGGGCCGATTGTTCTTGAACCGCCTTAGCTCACGGAGCGGTCGAGCGCGCACACAGTCAATGAAAATGCGAAGTTGACACAAGGTGTGATGACGTCGAAAAACCCCTTAAATGGGTAAAAAACCACGTGACCGGGTCTGTGCTGGTCAAATTCCACTAGCTTCTGCTTATTACAATGTGTTTGGGAAATCGGGGCGACAGGCCGCTCCCGTTACAACTTGGGGAGAGAGAGAGACTATGACTCCCTGCGGGCAACAGGCTGCGTCGCGGGAGTGACTTGGGTGTTGAAATTCGAGGGATGATCCTGGTGCTTTGGCGCTGGGGTTACACGCATTTGCTTGCAGGAATCGCCTTCTTTCTTCGGTTCGCTCCGGGACTTGGACGTTTTTCTGCTGGCGATGGGCTGGTGGGGCGTTGGTGGGGCGTTGGTGGGCGTTAGTCGCCGCTGGTGGTTCGCGGCGGCTGGAGGATGACCAGAGGGAGGAGGCCGGCAGAGCTATCACCTGAGAAAGAAGATGATCGGGAGCAGAAAGGTGAAGAATGAGGAGGCCCTGGAGCTCCTTTATAGCCTCCGGAGGAGGGTCATGGCGGGGCCCACCACTAATGTAGTGGGTTAGTGAGTGGTTATCCTCCTGATCGGACGGCGAGGAGAGTCTCCTCCCGATCAGACGGTGGAGAGGTCGTCCACTACGGCGGAGATGGCCGGTCGGGCGGCTGGCGGCCGGGGCGGCCGACCTGGTGGCCGGCGCTGTGGCCTGCCGTGGCTTGGCCGCGACTTGCCTCTGCGAGGCCGATCGGGTCGGTCGCGGAGCGGCCAGGCCGGCAGCTAGGGAGTAAATGTTTAGTATGTCCAAAACTGTTTTTTCAATAGAATATCATTATCTGTATCAAAATCTTTAAACAAAATATCGATCGGTTTAGAAATATATTTGATTTCTAATTCCTATAAGGATGTGTTGTATATACGAGTTAAGTGTATATAAGAGTATATACGTTCTTTTGAGCTGCATCTTATACGTACAATTTCATGAGAAATGTTCAACATAAAAGTTGTAGATCTCGACAAGATCTACAATTTTTATGTTGAACACTTTTTGATTTGAAGCACTTTAGACTCCCGATTTTACCCCTGAAAAAAGTTACGTCGTACATATGTAAGGACACCCGAGATCGGCGTGACTTTTTTTGGGGGCCATATTGGTGGCATAAACGGCTTCAAATAAAAAAATGTTCAACATGAAAGTTGTAGATTTCGTCGAGATCTACAACTTTTATGTTAAATACTTTTTGATTTAAAGTAGTTTAGACCCCCGATTTGGGCCCCAAAAAATTCACACCGAAAATCTGTACATTCCTTGCATGTCTTTTTTAGGGCCCAAAAGTTGAGGCCTAAACGGCTTCAAATCAAAAAATGATCAACATGAAAGATGTAGATCTCATCGAGTTCTACAACTTTCATGTTGATCATTTTTTCAAATAAGAAATATTTGGGGCTCAAAATTAAAAAAAACAAAATTTACCAAAAAACAAGATTGGTTTGCTAGTATTAATTTTTGGGAAGAGAAAAAAAATGCAAAAAATGACTGAATCTGTTTTTTTTTTCGATTTGCTAGAAACGAAAGTGAATTTATTAATAAGAGTACCCTAAAAAAAGAGCATCCATTTTTCTCATCATACATTTTTTTCATGTTAGCAAAAAATAATATGTTTAAGTTCCACTAATATAATAGTATAAGAAACTTCAGAATTCTCTAGTATGTTTATGTATGTCAAAACTCAAAATGTTGCATATGACTAAGGTTATGTTTGGCGCGGATTATTGAGAGCTGCACACCGCTGCTTCTCAAAAATCCGCGCCAAACAAAAATCCGGCCCGCTTCTCCCACTGCTGAAAAGAGCTGAAAATTCCAAAATCGGCTTTTAAGCCCCAAATCGCGCAGCGATAGCGGAGTTTCTCACAGCCTCTCTTCCTCGCGCGGCTAGGGTTTCAGCCATTCTTCCTTCCTCGCCCTTGGTCTCGCGCGACAGCGATAGCGATCGCGCGGCCAGTCTCCGGCAACAAACAGAGGAGTTCCTTCCTCGCCCTTGTTCTCGCGCGACAGTTTCGGCCACTCTTGCTCTCGCCCTTGTTCTCGCGCGACAGTCTCGGCATCTCCTGGCTAGTCTCCGACGACGCAGCGAGGCGATCTTTCCGTCGGCCAGGCAACATTTCACTTCTTCCTAGCAGGTATCTTCTCTTCCGAGTTCCATTTTTTTTATTTAGGGCAAGTGTTTGAGCCATACGTTTGAGCATTTTTATGAGTCCTTTTTTCGATTTAGGCCATGTGTTGTAGAACATCTAGGTTATGTTAATTTGTGTTGTCCAGATTTGGTCTATTTGGTGAGTACTTTGGAATTATTCTGCATTATATGGCAGATTTCATTATCAAACACCACCTTATATCCTCTTCATGTTAATTGTCCAACACTTCAGAGATTTTGGGTTAGGGTTAGCACAAAGTGGATATCTTTTGTTAATTTGTGTTGTCCAGATTTGGTCTATACTAAAATAGTCCCCTTGCATTCTATTCTCTCATTCTTGCAATCACCAAGTATAACTTTAGATATGTAGGCTTCATCAAGTGTGACAATGTAGCTCATATCATTGACCATATAGCTTAAGCGCCCAATGTCAATGAACCAGTTATTGGATGTGTTATTGGAGTGGATGATTGAAGAGTAAATAGGTATTCATCGACTTCTATTTCAGAAAGTTTAGCTTGCTCCTTTGGTTTGAACCAACAATCTCTTTCAGAATTGTCATGAATTTTACATTTCTTGCACTGAAAGAAGCAAGTTTCAGTCTCATGGTTCTGTTTATTGGAGTGGATGATTTATCTGTGATGCTTAAATTGTTCTGTTATTACATTTGTTTTGTAATGCTTAAACCGTTCGTAGAACCATTTGAATGATGGCCATGTGTTAATTTTTTAAAGTTGAATGAATTACACTAATTTTATGTGAAGGGATAAGGTTGTCCTAGGTCAAAAGTTTTTCAATTTGGATTGATATAAAATTTGAAAAGACTTGTTTGCCCAAGCTCCTGTATTTTCATGTTCTTTTTTATAAATTTGCTATGTTTGCAGTGATCGTGCTATTACTGTTTTTCTAGATGGGTAAGCAAAAAACAGTCGGTGTTTCAGCCTCATGGGAGAATGCCCAAGTTCATGTATTTTGTGATATATGTATCCGAGAAATTGATTTGGGAAATCGTCCAACCACTCACTTCAGCAAAGAGGGTTGGAAAAACGTAATAGATAATTTCAAAGCACGCACGGGATTAACATATGATCGAGCACAGTTAAAAAATAAATGGGACCAACTAAAGAGGGATTGGAAGCTATGTCGTGATCTAAAAAGAGGGGAGACTGGGTTAGGGTGGAATCCAATTAAAAAGACCATTGATGCCTCAGATGAATGGTGGAAAGAAAGAATAGAGGTTAGAAGAAGTACTTGTTAAATAATGTTCATGTTCATTTTTATAAATTTGTTATGTTTTTTTAAATTAACATATATCTTTTCTTTCAGATGTTGCCCGCCGCCAAAAAATTTCGATTCGTAGGAATTGCTCCAGATCTTGAGGAGAAACTTGATCGGATGTTTAGCCAGGTTGTTGCTAATGGTGAGAATGTATGGATCCCGTCTACGGGAGCTATGCCACCTACATTTAATCAACATGACTATATTTCCAATAATATTGGGTCAAGCGATGAGCATGTTGTAGAGGATTTAACTACGCAACCACCTGCCTCTGATGATATCTGTTCTAGTGGGTCGAAAGATCCGAATAGTAGTACAAGTTCTCAAGGTTCTAAGAGATCACGCAATGGGAGGAGCTTCAAAGACAAGGGTAAAAAACAAATAATGGAATCACATATTGAGAAGCTGGTGGAGTCTTCCAAAAGTGTTGCTAGTTCTTTCCTTATGACCGCAAAACCGCCAAATGTATATTTGTTGAATGAAGCATTGGACGAGCTTGAGAAATATCCAGAGATTTATGAAGACAAAAAGTTCTATGATTGGGCTACACTTTTCCTAATGACGTTGATCAACAGAGCTACATTTATGGGCATTCCAAGTGATAAAAGGCTTGAGTGGCTGCAAAATCGCTACATGCACAGCAGCTCTTGAATAGCATGTGCACTATCTTATATGTTTTGCAAATCTTAATGCATTTTCTATGTTTCAGTTATTGTATTCTCTTGTATGCACTATATTATATGTTTTGCAAACCTATATGCAATTTCTATGTTTTCTCTTATATGCAGTTTCTATGCAGTTTATATGTAATGAAGCCTGACATTTTGTGACTTATTTTAACTTATTGCATGTTTTACTATCTTATATGTTATTTACCTCTTTGGATTTTAGAAAGGTAATATGTTTTTTGTGATTATAGGTAGTTTGCAATGACGGATGATAACGAAGAATTTACCCTTGATGATGACGAGCAAATTTCAGTTGTTGATTTTGATCGACAACGTCGTTTTGTATTGTTCAACAATATAGTTACCTCGTCAGCGATTGTAATTTCTGAATACATGTTCGCATACAATGACAAAATACCATGCATGACATCTACACAGACGGGAGATAAGTGGGTTGGTGAGCTGTTAGCTGGTCATCCAACGAGGTTCCACATTGCGTTCAGGATGTCACCTCAAATATTCACGGATTTGTTATATCTACTTCAAACATCTTACGGATTACAAGGCTCGCAAAGAACAACTGCGAGAGAGGTACTGGCTATTACCATATATACTTTAGCGCATAAAGGGTCAATGAGGTTGACAAGTGAGCGTTTTCAGCATTCCACCGAAACTATAAGTAGGTTTTTTGCGATAGGTCTGGATGCATTGACCCTCCTTGCTGCTGAAATGATAAAACCACTAGATCCACAATTTATGAATATACCTGCAAAAATCTTAAATGATGACTGATACATGCCGTATTTTAAAGATTGTATTGGAGCTATTGATGGAACTCATGTAGATGCATGTGTTCCGGTAGATGATCAAGTGCGATATATAGGACGTCACGGTACACCAACTCAAAATATAATGGCCATATGCGACTTCGATATGTGTTTTACTTATGTGGTCCCAGGATGGGAAGGTTCAGCTCATGATAGTCGGATCTTTCAACGTGTAGTTAATGATCCAAGTTGTGAATTTCCCCACCCGCCTCCTGGTACGTAAATTTATTAGTATTCAAAATATATTACAATCCCACATTGTTTTAAAATTAATAAATTTCTTATGTAGGTAAATATTATTTGGTAGACGCTGGATATCCACTTCAACGAGGAATTTTGAAACCATATCCAGAGACTCGCTATCACTTACCTGATTTTGCGAGGGGTAATCGACCAATTTCAGGACGGCGTGAAATTTTCAATAAGGCTCACTCATCACTCCGTAGTGTGATTGAGAGAACCTTTGGTGTCTGGAAGAAGAAGTGGGGCATAATGAGAAAGATGCCACAATACACAGTTTCAAAACAATGTGTCATTGTGGTGGCGACAATGACCCTACATAATTATATTCGGAGGCACCCCTCACGTGTAGATCGAGAGTTTAATGCTTGTGATATGGATGCTAACTTTGTGCATCGACAGGCGTATGAGCTGCGAGTTACTCGTAACCGAAGAGCCACAAATGCAAATCCAAACATCGATCCAGTAACAATTGAAGGAAGTGGTGCTAATGAAATGTCTGCATTACGAGATTTTATAGCCGACCAGTTACAACATGATCATAGGTACAATATTTTTTATTAGTCAAAAAGAAAATTTAACATCAAAATCATTGATATTATATTCTTTCATTGTGTAGGTAAACATCATCAGTGCCGAAGCGAGTGGATCCAATGAAGCAACTACAAAATACGCTGAAGTTTGTTTTTATGATGCTTAGACAATCTGATTGTGTAGTAATAAGATTTGACAAAACATTAAAAGTTCATATTCTGCTTGCAATTACTTTTGTTTTGAATAAGCCACAAAACAGCTACTCTGCCAAACAGTTTTGACAAATTCTCTGTTCAAACAGCACTGAAACAGCAGATCATCCAAACAGTTTCACTGATTCTCCAGTCGCTGCAAATCAGCAGATTTCCCCACCACTCTGTAAATCAGCTGCTTCTCCAGTCGCTTCAGCTGAGCCAAACAGAGCCTAAGGCTCCGATTGGGGGGACTTATTTTCACCGGTCAAGCGATTGCGACCGCAAGAATCAGACCTTAATTAAGGTCTGGTTCATGCGGTCGTAACCGTTTGACCGGTAAAAATAAGTTCTCCCAAACGAAGCCTAAGTTCCTTAAAAGCAAATCAATCTAGGCTGTGTTTGGCGTAGTTTATCGCAACTTATTTGCTCCGATGAGGTTGGACAAAAACATCATTGTCATAGAATGTATGTTTGGTACGACAAAGATTACTACCATTACCAGAAAAAATTAGTTTGGGGCATAAGATTTTGGAATGACAAAGACATTTTTGTCCAACTTCAACGGAGCAAATAAACCACGATAAGCCGTGTCAAACGCAATCCTAATCTTCCTTGCCAATAACTATTGATGAAGAATTAAGTAACTAAGTAAAGTTTTACCTATTTGTTGGCATATTTAAAATATTATTTTCTTTTCTTTCTCAATTGTCACCATAATCTGTGAAATGACACAAAATATTGTAATCGTCATTGTTGAGGATTGCTCGGTTTTCTTCCGGTCCGGAAAATCGAATCGCCTAAGCTCCGAGTCGGATCGAGCTCGAAAATTGTCAAGTGAAAACCAAGCGGTAGTGAAAAGAGATTTTTTTAAACGTGGAAAATCCGAAATTGGTGAAAACTTACATAGCCGGATCTATGTCGTGCCAAAATTCACTATTTCGCTTTGTTACAAGTATTTTGAGTCTCTTAAATGGTGACAGATCACATCTCTATTACAAGCTTTAAGTACAAAGAAAGGAGGACAAAGCTAAGTCCATGAAACTTCTATGATGCATCCACGAGAGCGTTCTGTTGTGCTCTCCCGGGCTCACTGAAGCGTCCAAGTGAGAATTGAGCGAACTAGAGAGGGAGCAAAGCAAATCCCGAGCAAATGAACGATTTTTGACAGAAAACCTCGAAGCTCTCTCTAGTCTTTGGAGTTGTCTGTCTTCAAATGAAGACATGTGGGTCTTTTTATAGCTTTTTTGAGGGATGTGCTGATAATTAAGCCTAGTTGAGTCTTGAGTTGGTGAATGACGTTGCTTCGTTTTGGTCACTTATATCACCAATTTTCGAAAAAAAAGACGGACATTCCCCCAGGGAGGCTCGGGCAAATTGCCCGGCGGCGGCGACAGTCGGAGGCGGCGGTGGCCGCCAGCATGCGCACATGCACAATCGTGTGGGTCGCGCGTGCGCTGGGCGCACGATCAAGCGCTCCATGCGGCGCGCGCGTCTGTCTATTGCGCGCGGAGGCACAGGGCGTGTGCGGCCGTACACGGAGTGCGCACCCCGGTGCGGGTGCGTTTACGAGGGCTGGTCGTGCACGCGCGTTGGCTAGCACAGACAAGGGGCACGCGAGCGGGTTGGTTGTGCACGTGCATTGGTGAGTTGCGCTCGCGTGCTGGCTGTGTGTGCTTCCTGGGTGCTTGCGCGCTCGTGCGCGGGCACAGACTATGTGTGGTGCCCTTGTGCGCTTGGTTTCATCCCCCTTTCGGGATGACTTTGGACCCTTCGAGCGAGCCCGGCTGTCGCGCACGACTCGCTCGGTCGAGTTGCATTCTTAAGTGTCTTCTGTCGGAGTCCTACTGGTTTGGCTTGGGAATCTTTAGGGGAAACCCCATCAAATACCCCAAAAATTTCACGGGTTGTGGTCTGCGAAGCGACGAGCCTGAGAATTTCTAACCTTGACTTATTTTGTCTTAGGGGTGATCATGTTATTTGAATTTCTACTTTATATGCGCGTCATAATTTATTTTTCTGTTGCGGTATGGAGCGTCCTTTCGTTAGGCCTGGAGACGTGTGATGATCACTTGACATCACTCGTGTCCGCTTCGTGAGTTGAAAATTCTGCGGTGGACGCCTAGTGTTGGAACCGATATTTCACATTTCTTGTGTTTGAGAATATCAACTCTCAGGTTGTATTTGATCACGTCTTAGATTGATAGAGTGTGCAGGTTGACAGGTGCAAGGAAATAAAATCTCTTCTGGAGATACCGCTGAGCGTTAGAAGTTACCGCTGGGCGGTAGTTGGAATTAAATTGACATGGCGCTCGGGAAGCTATCGGAAAGCGCTAGTACTATCGTCCGCGCTAGCCCAATGGATTAATTCGACATGGCGCTCGGAAAGCTATCGGACAGCGCTAGCTGTTACCGCGCCGCGCTAGCTCACTCAACGCCGCGTTGAGAGCGTTAAGAAGAAAAGCATTGAGTGGGTTGAGATAGTGGCGTTGACTGGATGCTACCGCCAGGCGCTACCACTTACTGCGCTGCTCTATCCGCTCGACAAGAGCCGAACCAGGTTCGCCGAGCTACTAGCCTACCGCCAGGCTCTACCACTTACCGCCCCGCGCTATCCTCTCGACGAGCATCGAACCAGGTTCATCGAGCTACTGACCTACCTCCTAGCGCTAGTACTACCGCGGGCGCTACCGAAATGAATTATTTGGACTTAGCGCTCTGGAAGAAATCGACGCTAGCCCTACCGCTCCGCGATAGCCTCTCGACGACTTGAAGCGACTGTTCTCGAATCGTTGCATCCAACATTACCGCGCGGCGGAAGCTGTAACCGCGCGACGCTAGCACATTTGAAACGGCAAATATTTGTTTTGAATATTTATCTCCAGATTTAGAGGACAGCTGGCACAACAAGCGCGCGAACCTACCGCCGGGCGCTAGCCTTACCGCCGGCGGTAGCCTATTTTCATTAAGACGTATAAAAGGCCGCCTTGGTTTCTGTGCTAGTTGAGCGATTCTGATTGAAGGACTGGAGTACGTGAATTCTAGGGATCGGCTGCCTTCTTGCGCACCGTTCCAAAAGTCTCCATTGTAGAAGAAGAGAGTCGTCTCCTTCCCGTTAGTGAACGAAGAACTCCGGCGATCTAAGATCTACATCGACTACGAAGAATCGACTAGTTGCGAGCAAACGAAGATCTCAAGCACCGGTCGCAGATCGCTCAAAAGAGAAGTCGTCAAGAGGGAGAACTTCATCCTTTAGATTATTTACATCTTTTACTTTTGTACTTTTTCGTTTGTTTCTAAATCTTCTGGAGAGGAAAATCGACCGGTAAGGGTCGTCGGAATCCGGGTAGGATTCCGCGATAAATCGTCCTGGGGATAGGGATGTCTAGATCAGAGGATCTAGCGGGGCTCTAAGACCCTTCCTTGTGAGGAGGTGAAGAGCCGGTTCGAAGACTTTCTTGGAGGGAAAATGAGAGAGCCAATCGGTCCGTGGAGCGGGTCGGTATAGAAAACAAAAGTGTTTTCATTTTCACCGCCTTCGATCCTCAGCGTCACAGGGATCACAAGTTTGTCATTGTAAAACCATTTTCTGTTAATTCTTGGAATGAAATATATTTTTTGTATTATTGCTTCTACGATTCTGTTGTGAATGTTAGTTTAATTTCTGGTGTGTTGTGTACAAGCAAATTCGTACAGGAAACGAGTTTATAGACTTACCGCCGTGCGTTAGATTCCTAACGCCCCGTGGTAGCTTCCAGAACTCGACTTCTTGGAACAAATTATATTAAAATTTCACATAACGCTTCAAACCTTATTCACCCCCCCTAAGGTTGGCCACTAGATCCAAGGTATCAGAGGGAGGTTACTTCACAAAGGCTTACAAAACCTGAAGTAAGATGACCAACTCTGTACACGCATTCAATGAGGGTCAAGGTGTGAGTAGACCTCAAAGCATTTCTGATGACCATAGCATGGACACGGATGAACATATCACGCACTCTGTACACGGATGAAAATATTTCTGATGACTCAAAGCATGGACATATGGGCCATGATTGAGACAAAGTACACTACACCTATAGTTACGATTGGGGATATTGCCGTAGAAAAACCGCGTGATAAGTGGGATGACGCAGATAAGCTTAGATATGATGTACGAATAATGCCAAGGTTATGAACTCATTATTTTGTGCCTTGGACAAGACTGAATTTAACAGGATATGTAACTGCGAGACTGCTTATGATATATGATGCCTTCTTGAGCTCACTCATGAAGGTACTTCGCAGGTAAAGGAGTCGAAGCTGTTCCGACTCAAATCAGAATATGAACAATTCCAGATGGAGATCGACGAGGATGTGGACATCATGTACACACGCTTTACCAAGATCGTCAACGCGTCAAGATCTCTCGGAAAGAACTTTCAAAATGATGACTTAGTGAGGAAGATCCTGCGATCTTTTTCTCCTCGCTTCAACCCGAAGGTGACAGCTATTGCTGAGTCTCATGAGATCAGCACCCTGGAGATAGAGAGCCTCATCGGAAATCTGAAGACACATGAACTTGAATTGAAGATTCAAGCAGAGGAGTATCCCAAGGAAGTAAAGAAGAAGGGACTGGCACTGAAAGCCGCAAAGGAGAGAAAAGCTGATAAGGATTCTGAGGAGGAAGAGGAGGAGAGCCTCTATGTATGGGAGTTCAAGAAATTCATGAAGAATCCCAAGAAGCTGAGACAATTCAAGAAATTCCTGAGGAGAGGAGCTAGAGAAGGCAGAAGGTGGAACAAGCCATCAAAGGAGACAGGAAGAGATGATGAGAAGTCTCAGATGGAATGCTATCACTGCCATAAGCCAGGGCACCTGAAGATAGAATGCCCAAGACTCCATAAGGAGGAAAAAGAAAAGGAAAGCCGGTACAAAGGGAAGAAGAAGGTGTTGAAGGCGCTCACATGGGATGATGATGGATCTGAAGAATCAAGCACCACAGACTCCGGCAGTGAAGACGGGGCTAATCTATGCCTAATGGGAAAGAGTCAAGAAGATTCTGATGATGAGTCCAGTGTCCAAAGCGACATTGAGGTAACTCCACCTACTTATACTGAACTTCTCGAGATTTATGAAAATTTAGTTGATAAATTAGGAAGCGTTATTTCTGAGAAAAAGTCTTTGAGAGCCGAGAATAAGAAAATCAAAAAGGACTTAGAAAAATTGAAAAGTGAGGTAATTAGAACTGACAAAGAGAAGATCGAATGTCTTGAGTGTACAACCTCGTACCCGGCCAAGTGGGACCCTCCCCAGGTAATAGGCTCGGGGCGTGCTATGAACGGTGATTTGGTGCAGCCCGTTCGAGGACATGCAAGCACTCGTGCACACGTGCGGAGTTTTTTATGTGTAAAGGCGGTTTGTAAATATATGTGTAACATTATATGTATGTCATATTATATATGTGTAATATATATATATATATATGTGATATTGTAATATATATATGTATAATATTATAATATATAGATATATTATAGTTTATATATATATGTTAGATGATATATTGGTAGAGGGGGGAGAGGTTAAAGAGGGAAAAAAGAAAAGGAGGAGAGGAGCAGAAGATAGATCGGGAAGGGTTGGGAACCCTAGCCCGACCGGCCTGGAGCCCGACCGTCCTGGAGTCCGACACCGCCCTCTTTCTCCCTCCCGTCGGCCGCCAGGGGCAGCCCGACGCTGGCCCCCTCTCTCTCTCCCGTCGCCGGCAAAAAAGCGCAGGCCCGAGCTTTGCTTCCCCCCTCCTCTATTTCTTAGCCTGAATCCTTCTATGGCCAATGGATCAAGGCACTGACCAACTCCATCTCCGTCCAGCTTCTCCTTCAAACTTCAACCCAAAGCTTGCTCCAGCCACGATTCAAGATCTGGCCGATAACCACCCCACGACTCCAAATCCGAGTGTGTTTTGCTTCTTTCACCTATATGGACGGCCGACGACATCACTCCTAAAGAAGGACATCTCCTTCTCTGCCAACTCCGGCGAAGTGCCCCGCTTAGATTCAATTCCAAAGGCAGATATCTCCTTCATCTAGGCTCCAGATCTTCTCAAATTTGTAGATTCGTGTTTGCTCCTTCTACTACAAGTTCCGACCACCACCTAGATTCAGATCCAGGCGATGTCCGACGAGATCCGGATCTGCGAGATCTAACCATAGACGGGAACAATGTGCAAATGCCGCATACACGACTATTGGGTAACATGCATGAACATTGGAGACTTTGATGTTGCGAATTTCTTCATCGTGCTTGTTCGGCCAGGGAAAAGCTTAAGCCATGGAGGATAAATTGCCTGGAACCTCCAACCCTCGAGTAAAGGTCGGATCCGTGCGTGGACAGCAGCTACGTTCACTAGACGCCGAGCCTCTTGCGAGATATTCTATTGCGGCTCCGTCAAACACGCATCAAGGGTAACAAAGTTTCTTCTTGGGCAGGTGAAACCCTCAATTAGCATATTTGCATGGAAGCCCCTCTCCACCGACGAGTGGGGGAAGGGTGTTCTCCGATGGGTCGATGTATACATCCCCTCAGTTAGTTGCATTAGCACCTGAAAACGTGAGTACGAGTTTAGTCATGCTGTGTGAAGCCCATCCGGACGTGTAAGCCGGATTGGTGATGTTCTGGGGTTCCCGGAGAAGACTCCGAGGAAGTTGTGTATTATTTATTTAGCGGGAAGCAACGGGCTTAAGCCCAAGTTTGTGCCGTCCCTAGAAGGCATATTTTGCTTATGTTGCCGATCTGCGTGCCGAAGTATGGAATTTATATTTCTATAATTTAAAATGTCCGCGACGCCTTTTGTCGGTCCTAGAAGGCCTATATTATGTTGTTGGCGGCCCAATCGGGGCTGCATAAAATAGAACTATTCTACGAGGTTATGCTATTAGTAGGGAAGATGAAGGGCTTTTTACATAGACCCGAGGTGACACCTCTAGTTAAGAGGGAGTGGATCTTGAGATACTCCTTAGATGTTCTGGTTGGCCAAGAGAGCCCTCCAAAGGTGCCTAACTAGCTCAGTCTTTGACTTGGGAGGGGAAGAGTTTGTTAGTCTTCCGGGTATGAGGTGGGACCTCCACGCTGAGACCTTGGGTCTGTCCTTTGTGTTCCTAATCTTGTGCCTAGATTATTCACTTGAGTGTAGTAGGTGCGCGGTCACCCCTCTTTTGGGACCTCGAACTCCACAGAGACCAGATTTCGGTTTCAACATTTATGGTGCAGTGAGCGTGGAGATTGACCAGCATAGAAGAACTCAGGCAAACTTCATGGCTATAGAAGAGGAACCAAGTGATGACCAGGGTCGTGTGCTAACATTTCGTATGTAAGGTCCTCATACTTGGAGTCGTCCCATCCTATAGTTGTTGTTGGAATCCCATATGTTTGAACGCCCTATTACTAATTTTGGTCAGGATCACTATGTCTATAGGATTGTTGCTTTGACCTTGTTGTATAGAGTAAAGGTCAACTAGTTAGGTCTAAGGCTTAGGACTTTGGTTGGAAGCTTTCCCCAAGACCTCCTAGTTCAGATGATAAGCCAAGAAGAAGAATTCAACTTGTCGTCGAGCTTAGATCGACGAAGCGTCGAACCCAGTTCGACTATCTGTGAGTTCAGGTTGACAAAGCGTCGAACTCAGTTCGACGATCTCTGAGCTCAGATCGACGTTTTCTGTCTTAGACTAATTCCAATATCTCTGAGCTCAGTTCGACGATAGTTGAGCTCAGATCGACGATTATCTTTTGAGATCGACGATTTCTGGAAGTTTGTCAGTTTGTTAAGCATTTCAAATGTATTCAAGTCAGAGCATTTATTGCAGAAGATTTCTAGCCGTTATAATAAATCTGGAGCAAGTTTCAAGGAAACAAAGAAGGAATGTTTTTAGTTTCTTTTTTTCAGAGACCCATTTAAGGAAAGTTTTTATGACTTTGCTAATAGCTATCAAGAAGTTTTGACAACTGGATTTCTCATTATCATTCAGAGAGAACAAGAATACACACAGCAATATACACAGAACAAATACACACAGCAAGAAAAAGAAGATCAAGAACTCAGAAAACAGAACAAGTTTTCTTTTCTGATTCCTGCTGATTAAAAAGTCTTCATCATTCTCACTCCAGAGAACACATATTTCAGTTCTTATTGGAATCATCTTCTGCTGGAGCATTCTTTCTACTGAAGACCTATCACCCTTGCAAAGCTTCTAGTTCCTGAACTCTTGCTAATCTCAGGGGAAGCTTTGACAACATCTCATCCACTTGTGCTTCTCTTTGACTGTTGACAGAGAAGACAACTTCATATAGTAGAGTTGTGGTGCTGTTATAGTCATTTTTCTTTTTTCCTTTCCTGTAAAAGGGTTTTTAAACTCCCTTCAAAAGTTTTGCTTTGGTTTCTGAGACCTAATCAAAACTCAGTGGTGGCAAGACACCTGATCAAAAAATCTGGTTTAATTTTTGAGCACCTGATCAAAAGCTCATTGGTGCCCAGGACACCTGATCAAATCATCCTGCAGTGGATTCCTACCAAGGGTGATAGAAGAGTGGATGTACCCAAGTTTTGGGGAACCACTATAGCTCCTTGTGTCTTCATGTTGTTTGCTATCTTTTTTTTGTGTGCTGTAGATGTGCTCTTTTGTTTGTTATATTTTTGATTTCTGTCAAGCACTCTACACTAACTAAATTAAGTCTTCCACTGCTAGAAAAATTTTCATATTTACAAATTATTTTAATACACTCTATTCACCCCCCTCTAGAGTGAAGGATTGATCTTACACTCACTTTCAATTGGTATCAGAGGGAGGTTGGTTGATCAGCTAGTTTGGTTGTTCATACAGGCTAACACCTGAACCAAAAGATCTCTCTTAAGATCCATCCTTAATAGAGGGTTATTTTTATTATATTTATTTTAATCAAAATCCATGGCACAGAACAAAGATTATGCTAGCACCAGACCTCCAGTGTGCAATCTCTCCAAGTTTGCACTTTGGAAGGCAAGGATCAGATTATACATGAATTTTATTGATGAAGATATCTTTAATTCTGTTTTGACAGATTGCCCAAAGCCTCCTGCAAGCACAAGTACAAATGTTGTTCCACCTCTTTCAGGAACAGATGCTGATATAAAGAAATGGAAGGTTGCTGATGCTAAAGCTATGAACATCCTAGCTCAGACAATGTCTGATGACATCTTCCAGAAGGTAGCTGAATGCAACTCAGCTAAAGAGATTTGGGACAAGCTATCTAAGCTTGTGTCAGGATCAGCTGATGAGAGAAAAAATAGGAGATCTCATCTCATCACTCAGTATGGGAATTTCAAGAAAGCAGAAAGTGAATCAGTAGCTGACATGTACAATAGATTAAGTCTGATTGTCAGTGAACTCAAGACCTTGGACAAGGAGATCTCTCTCACAGAGATAAATGACAAAATCCTAATGTGCTTCCCCAGCACTTGGGATTCAAGGATCTGGCCCATCAAGGATGCCAAAAGTCTGAATTAGATCACTACAGAAGCTCTATTGGGCAAGCTCAAATCCTATGAGCAGCTCATCAAGAACAGAGAAGAAGAGCAGAAGACAACTTCTCTAGCAGTCAGGAAGGAGAAGTCAATTGCTTTCAAGGCAACAGAAGAACAGCCTGAGGACAAAGTCACAGGCAATGAAGAACTAATGAGCCTCCTAGCCAAGAGGTTCTACAAAATGGCCAGGAAGGACTTCCGAAAATGGTCATCCAGAGGCCAAGAAAAGCCAAGGTATGATAAATCAAATAATAAAGAGATTATTTGTTATGGTTGCAGGAAACCAGGCCACATACTGCTTGATTGTACAGAAAGTAAAAACAAGGACAAGAAGGACAAGAGAGAAAAGAGAAAAGATAAAGACTCCAGAAGAAATCACTATGACAGATCCTCTTCCAGCAAGAACAAGCACACAAGGAAGGGATTTGTTGCTGAAACATGGAGTGCAACAAAAGAAGAATCTGATGCATCATCAAGCTCAAGTGATGATGAAGATGATGCACAAGAAAAAGAATTCTGCATGATGGCTATCAATGCATCTCAAAACAACACTGATTCAGAACATGAATCTGAATCTGAACTAGAGCTAGAAGAAGATCAGGTAATTGATTCATTTGATTTTAATTCTGAGGACTTCAAGTTTGAATTTAAAGCACCGTGTTTAGATCTACTCAATTCTGAGAAAGAAATTATCTCTCTCAGAAATCAGTTATCTGAATACAGTACCTTAAGTTCAGATAACCTCAAACTCTCAGATGAGTTAGAATGTTGTAGGGAGCAGATAGCTTCACTGAAAAGTGAACTATCTGAGGCCAAGAAGTTTGAAGAAACCCTCAATGGGATAAGTATCAAACTGATGGACATCACAAGCACAGTGAACTCAAGACTCAATAGTACACTGGGCTTGGGTGCTTCATCCAGCCAAGCTATTGTGTTAACAACTCCCATTAAATTTATTTCTGATAAAGGAAAAGGAGTTGTGGAGGTAGCTAGAAAAAATTCTGATCTACCCAATAAGAACAAAGTTATACAGAAATCATCGAACAAAGCTCGACAATCTTCGAACAGAGCTCGACGTTCTTCGAACGGAGCTCAGCGATTTCATGCTAGATCGTCGAACTCAGGTCGACGGTCTCTGATCTCTGAACACAGGCAAGATCGATCGCTGAACGGAGCTCGACGATCTGACCCAAGATCATCGAACTCAGCTCCACGATCGTCGTACGAAGCTCAGAGATACGACCAGTTCTCAAGAGGTATGTCAAAAATTAATTCTAGATATCCTACATCTCAAGGGTTCAACCCTTATACTGAATGGATAATTCCTCCTAGGATATATCATCCTGAAGGATATAAGAGTCAACCAGAGTTGTCTTTCATTTCTAATTTTAAAGGTTATCAAGCTAGACCCAAGGTAAACTGGGTCAAAAACAAATGAACTGTTATTTGTGCAGGTGAAGACCTATCCAACCATTGACCAGTATTGGTATCTGGATAGTGGGTGCTCCAAGCACATGACTGGAAGCAAGGATAACCTAATATCCTTCAAGGCTAAACATGGACCCAAAGTCATATTTGGAGATTCAAACTTTGGACAGACCAAGGGATATGGTGCAGTCCAAATAGGATCAGTAACATTCAAGAAGGTAGCATATGTGGAAGGACTGAAGCACAATCTTATCAGTATCAGTCAGCTATGTGATGAAGGCTACCAGGTTACATTCAACAAGTCTTCATGCATCATCAAATCAGAAGACAACACAACTGTGTTGACAGGTAACAGAAGAGGTAACATCTATCTAGTAGATTTTCATTCAACCAAGGTAGATATCTGTTTATTTAATTCTCTTAGCAAACCTAATGAATTATGACATAAGAGATTAGGACATGTCAACCTTAGAACCATTGCTAGGCTATCCAAGGACAACCTTGTTAGAGGACTACCTTCTGGCCCCTACAAGAAGGAAGGACTCTGCAGGTCTTGTCAATTAGGCAAGCAAACTAAAAATAGCTTTAAGTCACTTAATAAGAGTGATTCACCTAGGATTTTGTACTTATTACATATGGATCTGTTTGGACCCATTACTGTACAAAGCCTAGGAGGGAAATCTTATACTTTAGTAGTTGTAGATGACTTCTCTAGATTCACATGGGTGTTCTTTCTGAGGAAGAAGTCTGATAACTTCAAATATTTGACAGAGTTTCTCAAATGTATACAGATTGAGTTCAATACTCACATAACTCTGATCAGAAGTGATCATGGGATAGAGTTTGATTCTCTTCTTATGCAAGAGTTCTGTCAGAAGGAAGGGATCAGACACACTTTCTCAGCTCCTAGAACTCCTCAACAGAATGGGGTAGCTGAAAGGAAGAATAGAACCCTTATTGAATCTGCTACAACATTGTTGACAGATGCTCACCTCCCTCTATCCTTTTGGGCAGAGGCTGTGAACACTTCAAACTATGTTTTGAATAGGAGTTTGATACATAAGCTAAAGGGCATGACTCCCTATGAATTACTCAAAGGGAAGAAACCTAAAGTTGATTATCTTAGAATTTTTTGTTGTATTTGCTACATTCATAACAATAACAAGAAATACTTAGCAAAATTTCAAGCCAAAGCTGATGAAGGAGTGTTTTTGGGATACTCCATGATCAGTAAGGCCTATAGGGTTTATAATAAATCATCTCATAAAATTGAAGAAATAGTGCATGTCTCTTTTAATGAAACTAATATGTCTTACAAGGAGAAGAACATTTCTACCATAGACCCTTTGCAGGTACATTCTCTATCAGAGAATTTGGACAAACTAAATATCATTGAAAAAGATCCATCACCTTCATCCACTCAACAAGAAGCTGAAAGCAGTGAAAATGAAGATGACATTCAGATTTTAGCAAGTCATGGTGACAATCCAAATGAAGAGCCAGTTATTGTTCCAAAAGAAGAAATAACAACACAGGTTGGTGAACAATCAACACCCATTGTTGATTTAGTAGCATCAAGAGACCATCCAATCTCCCAAGTGATTGGAGACATCTCAGCTGGTGTGCAAACTAGAAACCAATTCAATCAAAATTTGATGCACACTTGCTTTCATTCTCAAATTGAGCCTCAATCCATACAAGATGCAGAACAAGATCCAAACTGGATTATTGCAATGCAAGAGGAATTAAATCAATTTGAAAGAAACAAAGTTTGGGAGCTAGTGCCAAAGCCAAAGAATCATCCCATTGTTGGAACAAAATGGGTATTCAGAAACAAGTTAGATGATCAAGGAGTTATAGTAAGAAACAAGGCAAGGCTAGTTGCTCAAGGATATTCTCAAGAAGAAGGCATAGACTATGACCAAACTTTTGCACCAGTTGCAAGGTTAGAGGACATAAGAATCTTCCTAGCATATGCAGCTCACAAGAAGTTCAAAGTATATCAAATGGATGTCAAAAGTGCATTCCTCAATGGTGATATCAATGAAGAAGTTTATGTAAAACAGCCTCCAGGTTTTATCTCTCTAACTCACCCTAATTTTGTTTACAAATGGTATAAAGCATTATATGGTCTCAAACAAGCTCCTAGAGAATGGTATGAGACCCTAGCTTGCTTTCTCTTGGAAAATGATTTTAAAAGGGGTAGAGTAGACCAAACTCTTTTTATTAGAACCCATAAGTCCCATATCCTACTAGTACAAATCTATGTAGATGATATTATTTTTGGCTCTACTGATTCAAATTTGTGCAAAAGGTTCTCCAACCTAATACATTCCAAATTTGAAATGAGTAGCATGGGTGAGCTATCCTTCTCTCTAGGATTGCAAGCCAAACAACATGCTGATGGCATCTTTATTTCTCAAACCAAGTATGCAAAAAAATTGGTTAAGAAATTTGGTATGTCTGTTGCATCCTCTATGAAAACACCCATGCCTACTAATGCTGTATTAGATGTTGATGAATATGGGAAACCAGTTGATCAGACCACATATAGAGCAATGATTGACTCCTTATTGTATCTTACAGCTAGTAGACCTGATATAATGTTTGCTACATGTATATGTGCTAGATTCTAAGTCAGCCCAAAAGAGTCACACCTCACATTAGTTAAGAGGATTCTTAGGTATATGAAAAGTTGTCCAAATCTAGGTCTCTGGTATCCAGCTGATTCAGGATTTGATTTAATTGGATTTTCTGATGCTGATTATGCTGGATGTAGAGTAGACAGGAAAAGCACCGGTGGAACTTGTCAGTTTCTTGGTGACAGACTTGTCTCTTAGTTTTGCAAGAAACAAACATCTGTGTCCACATCAACTGCTGAAGCTGAATATATGGCAGCAGGTAGTTGTTGCTCACAGATATTGTGGATTCAAAATCAGCTTATGGACTATGACTACAACTTAGAGGAGTCCAAAATATTTTGTGATAACACTAGTGCTATTTCAATAGCTCAAAATCAAGTCCTCCATAGTAGGACAAAACACATAGAGATTAGACATCATTTATTAAGGGATAATGTAGAGAAAAATAAAATTGAATTGGAATACATCTCAACTGATTTACAAAGGGGAGATATTTTCACCAAACCCTTGGATGAAAAGAAACATACTTTCTTCCTTAATCAGTTAGGAATGTTAGACGGAGGAAGTCTTAATTAAGTTCCAAGATCTTTAAACCTAAAAAGAGACAAAGACTAGGTTAAAAATTTGCATTTTCTAGTGTCTATAGGTTTTCTTTGTCTCTAAACTGCGCTCGACGATTCTCCTGAAGATCGTCGAACGGAGCTCGTTATTTCCAGATAGTATTCAACTATCTTTCCTTCTCCGTCGAATGGAGATCGACGATGTTAGGAATCGTCGAACGAAGCTCGACATTTTTCCAGATAGTGCTAAACTATCCTTCTCGGTTAGCGATCTCAATTATCGTCGAACGAAGATCAATGATGTTAAATATCGTCGAACGGAGATCGACGATGTTGAGACCTTTCAGTTTCCCCTAGAGCCGTAGATCGTCAAACTGAATTCAACGATCTTTCCTTTTCGGTATCGAACCCTGATATAAAATCATTTTTTCAGGCGTCGTTATCCTTTGCGCTTTCTTACCTTCTGCAATAACTTTCTTTCCCTCCAAACTTTTCTACACTTGATCGTGTTTGTTTTTGCAGGAACTATGTCGGTCTCAGTCGCCGTACTAGCCGCAATGAAGTTCGACACTGGTTTCTGTTGGGAATTGTCTTCACAATACCCCAGATTTGTGGGAAGTCAGACCTGAAACTAAGATGAATTAAGTTGTATTTGATGTTGTGTTTAAGTTGTGCATGCAGGACTCTATTGCCAAGTGTAAACCAATGTCAGTCTATAGTGGGTCATCAAACACAGGACCATACAATGTAATTCCTCATTGTGTGATCCAAGGTGTTGACTCATATATAGCCTCTCTATTGGGGTACACTTTGTTTCCATGCACTTGGACTACTGGACTCTGGAGTATTGAAGACTTTCTCAGAAGAAATTTTTTCTAAGTCCACATACTCGAGTAGTATCTTCTATATACTCGAGTAAGTGACTTAGTACTCGAGTAGATTGGATTACATACTCGAGTAGTTCTCAAGTTACTCGAGTAAGTGTTCTGATCGTACTCGAGTTGATCTGAACTTCTCATCTCAGAAAGTTTCTAAGTCCATATACTCGAGTAAATCCTTTCATATACTCGAGTACCTCTTTTCCTTACTCGAGTAGGTGTTTGTGTACTCGAGTAGAGCCTTAGTCATACTCGAGTAGTCTCTTAGATATACTCGAGTAGGGCTATCTGTTCAGTCTAAATATTTCTAAGTCCACATACTTGAGTAACTTCGCTCATATACTCGGGTAAGTGGCTTAGCACTCGAGTAGATCCTTCTTATACTCGAGTAGACTGGCTTAGCACTCGAGTAGATTTTTCTTATACTCGAGTAGTTTGGATTAGTACTCGAGTAGATGTTTCTACTTACTCGAGTAATCTGTCTAGAGTAACTCGGGTAGTTCTTCCAAGGCACTCGAGTAGTCATTTCTATTACTCGAGTACATGTTTCTCTTATCTACTCGAGTAGCAGACCTTTATACTCGAGTATCTTATCTAACCCGAGTATGCCGGCTCAGAATTCCAGAAATCGTTAAGTCCAGATTTGACGGAGATTTGAAATTAACCTTTTTCTGATTGGTCCACGTGCCAATCTTAATTACGATTATGACCGTTGGAGATAGCCTATAAATAGGTTCTTTCAGATTTGACTAAATATACGCGTTTACAGAGATTATCTTTTAAGAAAGAGAAAATCCCGAAAACCCTAATTTTCTAATCCGCCGCCATTACCGTTTTCGGGAGAAGCTCTGGATCGTCGTTCTCACGCCGCTGCTATCGATCTCAGTTTCTCTAGCGATCTAGACTCAAGAAGAATCATCCGATCTCTCCGTGCTTCATCGTCTCTGATTTACTTTCTTGATCGTGGTGATTCCAGATCTCAGAATCGTGGATCTCAGTCAAGTCTTCTTCAACTGTTTCTGTTCAAATCGAAAAGCTCTCAAGAAGAAGATTACGTCAAAGATCCAGATCTGTGATATTCTTGTTGTAAATTTAATTAAACAAATTTCTTTGTAGGAGATCTTTCTCCGAGTGGTAGGAAGTTTTATCTTCCGAGTGTAGATCCGTTTGGGATCGAGTTTTTGTAGGAACGTGGTTCCGAGGTGTAGGATTGTTTTTGCAATCCGAGATAGTGGAGTAGCCGAGTCTAGTGATTTGCTAGATCGGTGAGAAAAGTGGACGTACCCAAGATTGGGGAACCACTATAAATCTCTTGTCGTCTGTGTGATTGCTTGATTACGGATCTGTGCTGTGTTATATTTTTTATTCCGCATTTGACACGAAATTCACCTATTCACCCCCCTCTAGGTGATTTAGGTTGACAACTTAGTGCTCTCAACTTGTATCAGAGGGAGGTTGATCGTTAAAAGGTTAACACCTTGATCTAATCCTCACCAAGTTGTCTCAAGAGAAGTATCAAGCATGAGTAAGACCAAGGATTTTGCTAAGCTCCCTATCTGCACCAAGAACAATTTTCCTATGTGGAAGGAAAGAGTTAAGCTCTTCATGGAAGCAGTAGATCCCCGGATCTTCATGATTGTGGAAGAAGGTCCGCATGTTCCTATGACTGCATCAACAATAGACCCAACCAAAAAGGTCCCAAAGAAGTTGATGGACTTGGATAAGGACGAGATTGCACTTGTCTCCCTAGACAAGAAAGCTAAAAATATTATCGCAAGTGCAGTCGATGACTCAATGCTGCAAAATCTTATACATTGCCAATCTACCAAGGAGATGTGGCAATCCCTGGTGACTCTGATGGAAGGGACTGAGGAAGTTATGGATGATCGGAGATCCCTCTTAAATTAGAAGTATGAAGCCTTCCGACAAGGTCGCAAGGAACCCATAGCTGACACATTTGAAAACTTCTTTAAGATAGTCAATGGACTGAGAGTGTATGGCCGAGTCTTTACTAATGAGGAGCTGAATGATAAGTTTCTGAGATCTCTCACCAAAGAATGGGACAATAAAGTCTGTGCCATCCGAGAGTTTGGCAGACTAGCAGAGACAGATCCATAGAATCTATTTGGCAAGCTGATGTCCTATGAACTGCAAATCAACTCCAGAAAAGCCGAAGAAGAGATAACTCGCTTCTCCTCAAAAGAGAAGTCGGTTGCTTTAAAGGCTGACAGTTCAAGGAAGGGCAAAGCTGCCTCGCCAGCACCTCCTCAAGAAGTAAGTGAAGAAGAAGGCTCCGAGCCAAGCACCTCAGGCTCAGAACTATCTGAAGGAGAGTTCTCTTTGCTCTCGCGGCAGTTCAAGAAATTCTTGAACAAGAAGAAGCAATGGAGAGGCAAAGATGCCTCATACAGAAGATCACGACATAACGGTGATCAGCGAAAGAATGGCTCGAGCAGCCATGACAGGTATAACTCCAAACAGAACAAACAAATTTCAACTGACATCGTTTATTATTGTTGTAATAAGCCCGGTCACGTCATCGTGGACTGCCCTTACAAGAAGAAAGAGGGTGGCAGAAGAGAGGAAAAGAAATCTTCATACCACAAGAAGAGGACAGAGAAGATCTTATTAGCCAAGAAGAGCAAAACTCTCAGCGACTCCGACTCATCTGAGTCGAGTGAAGAAGAGGAAGCTTACTTCGGGCTCATGGCTCACTCTAATGATGAACAAGTCCCCCAGTTCACTGGGGAGGTAAAATCTCACACTCCTCTCTCTGAATCTAATGATGATAATGAGCAAGAGGGCTATTCCTCTGAAGATGAATCTGAACTCATGGGACAGTATAAGGAGTTACTCACGGCTTACGAAAAATGTCACCGAGTCGTGAAAACTCAAGCCAAAGAGATAAAATCTCTACAGGCTATTGAGAGCAGCTTGAGAGAAGAAGTCACCAAGACTAATTCTCTTCAAGAGAACTTCAATGCTGCTATGGAAGAATACAATCAAGCTCTCAAGCACCTCGACCTTAAAGATGAAATCATCAAAGAATTGGAACAACTACTCGAGGCTGAGAAGAAACTTGTTGAGAGTTTCTCCAAGCCTAGGACAGTTCTTCCACTCATTGCTGAGTTCTCAGCTAAGGCCAAGGGTGCTTGTATAAGCCACATTGGTGCTTCTAGTAAATCTTCTAGGAGAAACATGGCCAAGAGAAAGAATAAGGCTGCCCGGAAGGCTCTAGCTGAAGAAAAGGGGAAAGATCCCTTGGAACCGGTTTTGTTCAAGAAAGTTATCTTTCCTACGAACGAATACGACTATGAGTCCACCTATGGACACTTCTCTAGGCCGATCCCCGAGAAGCCTAAGTCAAGATACCAAGGTTGGACTCGTCCTCGTAACTTTGGCGAGAGTGTCTTTAAGGCACCTTATGAAGAGATTCAACTTCAGAACTATGGACCATATGCTCATGGTCATAACATCAAGAAGACACCAAAGGTAAAACCTATTGTGGAAAAGCCTATGAGGGAGAAGACTTCATGTAGCTGCCATCATCATGAATCTTCTTCCTCCAAGAGTGAAGTTCCTGCTAGACCATCACTTAAGAAAATCAAGCAGGAATACACTAGACAAAGATACAACAGGTTCGACTGTTGGTGTTGCGGCAAAATTGGTCATTTTAACATTGATTGTTGGTTCAATCCTAGAAATGTTGCAACCCATCAAGTTAGCAATGTGAGAATGACCACTCATGAGGCTAATGCTCGTAGGGGGAGTATTCTAACTCGAGACGAAGGACCCAAACTTGTTTGGGTTCCTAAGGCTAAGTGATTGTAATTGCAGGTATGTCCAAAGACCACCAAAATGCCAATCTGGTACTTGGACAGTGGATGCTCTCGGCATATGACTGGGACAAGAAGCCTACTCCAGAATTTCACCTCAGTCTGCAACGGACCAAAGGTCATCTTTGGAGGTTCAGATCGAGGAATAACTAAAGGCTACGGTATGATTACTAACGGTAGCGTATCCTTTTCGGATGTAGCTTATGTTGAAGGATTGGAACACAATCTCATCAGCATAAGCCAACTATGCGACAAAGGATACGTGGTTGAATTTCATGCTGACAAGTGTTTGATAAAATCGGTTGACAACATGGAAACTTTTTTATCAGGCACTCGAAGCAGAAATATTTTCTGTTTAAACTTCATTTGTATAGACTCGTCTACACCAGTGTGTCTTTTAGCAAAAAGTAGTGCATCTCTTGCTGACCAATGGCATAAGAGACTAGCACATATTAATTTCAAAACTATTAATAAACTATTCTCCCAAAACTTAGTACGTGATGCCCCTAATGTCAAGTGCATTACAGACAGTCTTTGTCATGCCTGTATCAAAGGCAAGCAAACAAGGAGTTCATTTAAAAGCATAATAGGCAAAGATTCCAATAGAAGCTTACAACTTCTCCATATGGACTTGTTTGGTCCACTGCAAGTTAGAAGTTTGGGAGGTAAGGAATATACGTTGGTTATTGTGGATGATTACTCGCGCTTTGCGTGGGTGTTCTTTCTGAAACAGAAGTCAGACACCTTCAGTACTTTCACTAGTTTTGTTAGGCAAATCCAGAATGAATACAACTGTTCTGTAGTCAAAATCAGAAGTGACAATGGAACAGAATTCAAGTCTGGAGCCATGACAGAATTCTGCGAAAGTCAAGGTATCTTTCATGAGTTTTCCTCTCCTCGCACTCCACAGCAAAATGGAGTAGCTGAGAGAAGGAACAGAACACTCATAGAGGCTTGCCGGACTATGTTGGGTGATGCCTCACTTCCAGAGTATTTCTGGGATGAAGCCGTCAACACCGTTTGTCACGTGCAAAATCGAGCTCTCATCAACAAGAACCATGATAAGACTCCTTACGAACTTCTAAAAGGCAGGAAACCAACCATTTCATATTTTAGAATCTTTGGCTGTAAGTGCTTCGTACTTAACAACGGCAAGTATCGCACTACCAAGTTTAGCGAGAAAAGCTTTGAAGGTATTTTTGTAGGTTATAGTAGCCATAGTAAGGCCTATAGAGTATTTAATAGAAAAACTCTGGTGGTAGAAGAATCAATATACATTGTATTTGATGAGACGAGTTTGCTACAAAGCAACTCTTCTAGTGTGCTCATTGAAGATGCAGGTACCAAGATGAAGGAACTTAGCTTGGATGAGCCTACTCAAGATAAAGATGAGACGTTCATCAAGATCACCTCTACTACCCCTATTGGAGAGGTAGATGATCAAGATGAAGAGCACATCCCAGCTGAAGATGCAACACCAGTGGCTGAAGAGATCCCAGATGCAAGGACTCTAGAGTTCAGACACTTGAAGGATCATCCCTTAGATCAAATCATAGGAGATCCTCAGGATGGTGTCAGAACCCGGAGAGGTACAACTAATGAGAATTTATTCTTGAGCTTTCTATCACAGGTTGAACCTAAGAAGTTCGAGGAAGCAAACTCGGATGCATCCTGGATACTAGCCATGGAAGAAGAGTTGAATCAGTTCAAACGTTGCAAAGTTTGGACACTTGTTCCTAGACCCAAGAGTAAGAATGTCATCGGAACAAAATGGGTCTACCGGAATAAGATGGACGAAGATGGAACAATTATAAAGAATAAAGCAAGACTTGTCGCCAAGGGCTATCGTCAAGAAGAAGGAATCGACTTTGACCAAACATATGCTCCAGTGGCAAGACTGGAGGCGATCAGGTTATTTCTTGCCTACGCTGCACTTAAGGGCTTTACCGTCTATCAGATGGACGTCAAGTCTGCCTTCCTGAATGGTGACATAAAGGAAGAAGTGTATGTAAAGCAACCGCCAGGTTTTGTTGACTCAACTTTTCCCAATCATGTTTTCTTACTGCAAAAAGTATTATATGGTCTTAAACAAGCTCCCCAAGTTTGGTATGAGACGCTGTCTAGCTTCCTTCTTGAGAGCAAGTTCACAAGAGGAAAGATAGACAAGACATTATTTCTTAGGGAAATAAAAGGCAAGATTTTGCTAGTGCAAATTTATGTCGATGACATTATTTTTGGCTCTACAGACAACAACCTCTGCAAGAAGTTTTCTAAACTTATGCAAAGGAAGTTTGAAATGAGCAGTATGAGAGAGCTGAAGTATTTCTTAGGGCTTCAAGTGAAACAATCTGAGGATGGAATTTTCATCTCACAGACTAAATTCACCAAAGAGCTACTTAAGAAATTCGGAATGGAGAACGCAACCTCTATGAGGACTCCAATGGCCTCAGCTATGTCTCTAGACAAGGATGAGAAAGGGAAACCTTTTGATGAAACCAAGTACAGAAGCATAATTGGGTCCTTGCTCTACCTTACCGCAAGTAGACCAGACATAATGTTTTCAACATGTGTATGTGCTAGATTTCAGGTGAACTCTAAGGAATCTCACTATATTGCTGCAAAGCGAATCTTGAGATACCTCAAAGGTACACCAAATCTTGGCTTATGGTACCCAAGAAGTAATGACAGTGAACTAATTGGATTTTCAGATGCAGATTTTGCAGAAAGCAAAGACGATAGGAAAAGTACTTCCGGGACTTGCCAATTTCTCGGAAGGAGACTTATTTCCTGGAGCAGTAAGAAGCAGAACTGTGTAGCCATCTCAACGGCTGAATCAGAGTACATCTCTGCAGGCAGCTGTTGTGCACAACTTCTATGGATCAAGAATCAATTTGAATACTACAACATGAAGTTCCAAAACATCCCTCTACTTTGCGACTCTTCCAGTGCAATAGCAATCGCCAACAACCCAGTCTCCCACAGCCGGACAAAGCACATAGAGCTTCGATATCACTTCATCCGGGAGCATGTGGAGAATGGAGACATAGATCTACAATACGTCTCCACAGATAGGAAAGTTGTAGATATATTCACGAAGCCGCTAGATGAGACCAAGTTCTCATTCTTCAAAACTGAACTTGGGATGCTCAACAAAGAAGATTAGTGGTCTCTATCAAAGTCTCAGAGTTAAAAGTTGGTGGAGGTAAAGATCAGTGCTTTGAGAAAAATATTTTGTCAAAGTGACTTACTCGAGTAAGTGTACTCACATACTCGAGTACTTGGAAATAATCACGAGTAGTTACATGACTACACTCGAGTACATTACAATATACTCGAGTAACTCAAAGTATCTACTCGTGTAGGTAAAAATTCACTCGAGTACATATTCTTCATACTCGAGTACTTAGTAACTCACTCGAGTACTTCATGATCTACTTGGTCTTCGACTTACTCGTGTAGGTTATAACAGATTACTCGTGTATGCCGATATATATACTCGAGTACCTGGAAATTCCAGAACTTTAAAAATCTCATTTTTCTCTTTTCGCACACCTCGATTTTTGCCGCCCCCCATAAGGTATGTTTTATTTTAAAACCCAATCTTAAACCTAATTAGGGTTATGTATATAAATAGAATGATCCCATAATCCATTTCCACGAAACCTTTCTCGAGTACTCGCCGGCACTTCGTCTTCCAAAACCGCAGAGCGTTGTCTTCTCCAGAATCCGTTACTCCAAAACTCGATGGCTCCTCCATCCAAGATTGGAATCGGGTCCGAATTGGTTATAGATGGCATCGCCAAACTCTCTGACGACTTTCGAAACCTTCTCATTCTCCTTGACACAGCCGGGCTGTCGTTCCTATTACAGACGCCGTGTAAGATCCTATTTTCTGCAGTGGAAGAGTTCTACAAGAATCTGAAGATCAAGCGAAATGGTACAGTTCTCAAAACCAAGGTCAGTGGGATACAAATCCGTCTGAATAAAACTTCATTAGCTACTCTGTTAAAACTGCCAGTGGAGGATGAAGAAGATGATCTGACTTCTGAAGATTCCGAGAGAACCAGTTTCTTCTGTGGAATAAACCCGTATGAAGGATATTCGTTCCGACGTGCAGATTTCAATTTAGAGGGGAAATTTCTTGTGGATGTCATTGCCAAAGTTCTTCTCTGCAAAACCTATTCCCTCAGAGAAATCTACCAAATTTTTTTTGATGTTATGCAAGCCATAGTATGCCGGAAGAAATTCCAGTTTGGAATGATGATACTGGACAAGATCAAAGAAACTGTGAACAAACCAAGCTATGCCAGGATTATCTCCCTCCTCCTCCATGAGATTAATCCTACAGTATTTGATTTCTCCAAAGGAACTCCCCTCCATCACATGAAAAAGGTATCCATCTCTTCCATCCAAAGATATGAAATCCAACTCAAGAACACTGCCCAAGCCTCCAAAGTCATTATGGATGAAGATGTCCCCAGCCCACAGCATGTTGCTGATGACAGGACTCCATCTCCTCCTCTACATCAAGCTACTGACACCCTGGGTACAGTAGTTGAGGGGGAGCCTGCCTCATCTAGCTCCCAGATTCTGTTTACAGAACTTCCCTCCCAGACAGTCAAAGATCCTTCTCCTCCTCCTCCTCCAGAAGATATTCAAGTTCAGCCAGACCTTCTGTCCACAGCTGCAGAGATTGATAAACTTATTGAAGAACTCAGGTCAGACATTCCCCTACCTCCAGCAGACCCAGTTGTTGGTACTCCTGAGGTTCAGGTACAAGATGAACAGATCCCTCTCAAGGAACCCTCTCCATCCTCAGCTCAGTCTCCCATTGAAGAAGCAGAACAACATGATAGTATCATCCTGTCCGATGAAGAGGAGTTATCCCCAGAACCTGTTGAGCCTCCTCTAAGGACATTAGCCTTCAATCTCCCTTCCTTCACAGATCCCCTGGATTCAGTAGAAATCACTCACACCAAGAGAACTGCTAGCTCAGTGGTTGTGAAAGAAATCCCTCCTTGGGATCCCTCAGTCTCTCAGCTCCCTCAAGTCTCTACTTCTCCCAGTGCTCCATCTTCTGCTTCCCTCAGCTCCTCAGACATCATCAGTAAGATTGAGAAGATGCTCCAAGAATAGAGACATTACTTTGATGAGTCTCTGAAATCAGTTAACAACAAGGTCTCTGCTCTTGAAACTGAGATGAGCAGAGGCTTTGCAGAAATTCAAGCCAACACTGATGAACTTAAGCAACTCTTCAAAATAGGTGGAAAAGCGATAGATCACACCATCACCAGCATGGGTGAAGTCAGAAATCAAGCTGAAATAGTGGCACATAACCAGATTTTGCTAGACCAAAGAGCTAAAGCCAATGTGATGAAAGTTTGTGAAGAAGTAGGCACATTCAGAGATGAAGCTATTGAAAAGCTATCTGTAGAAATCAGCAAGGGGGAGAAAATTGTGAAAGAACAAGTTGAGAAAATTTCTGCTGAAATCTCTACCAAGTCTAAAGAGACCCTGGATGGATTAGTTAACACCATGAAAGCAGATATTCTAGCCCAGCTACAATCTGTCAAATTCTACATTTATGACAATACAGTTTGGGTACATAATCAGAATTTTCCAAAATTCCAGCTCGACCCCTCCATCATTCCTAAAAGCTTAGATCCTCTTGAGGAACATCCTCCATCTGATGCCCAGGTTCATGCTACCATTCTAGAGGCAGTGCCAGCCTTCTCTCCCAGACCTGCTGGAGAGATGACTGAGCCTTCTCTTTCATATTCTGATGTGTGGAAAGAGGATGTCCCTGCCAGCTCTCAGGGGCACTTTGATCGAGGTGCTTCCTCCTCTAGAAGACCTGCTGATCAAGGTGGCCCCAGCAAGAAAAAAAATATGGTGACGGCGCTTCTGCTAGCCATTCTGCACCTAAGAGAGAGCAAGCTCAAGCTTTAGAGGGCAGATCAGAGTCAGTACATTCAGAAGTTTGGAGTCCAACCTCCAAATCTTTAATCTTTGACACTCTAAAGCTGGTAACTGATTTTGGGGAAAATAAAGATAAGTTCTACAACTACTTAGAATGGAAAGCCTATGATATATCTCAAATCAAGATCAGATTACATGACAGGCAATGGGGATTCAACAATCCAGCAGCTCCTCCAAGGCCAAAGACTTATTTTCCTAAACCCTTCAGTTATTTGGAAAGACAAGAGCTGAAGAAAGCTAAACATCACAGAGAGAATTACCCCTGAAAGTGTTTTGTGAAACTGGAAAATCTTTCTATTTAATATATCTAATTCTGATTATGGTTCCCTTATTTGCTATTATTCTCTGTTTTAGTCATTTCTATTACTTGTTGTTATAGATGATCATTTCTTTTCTAGAAATTCATCTTAGTGCAAAGGGTGCTGACTTCTACAAATAGGGGGAGATTGTTGGGAATTGTCTTCACAATACCCCAGATTTGTGGGAAGTTAGACCTGAAACTAAGATGAATTAAGTTGTATTTGATGTTGTGTTTAAGTTGTGCATGCAGGACTCTATTGCCAAGTGTAAACCAATGTCAGTCTATAGTGGGTCATCAAACACAAGACCATACAATGTAATTCCTCATTGTGTGATCCAAGGTGTTGACTCATGTATAGCCTCTCTATTGGGGTACACTTTGTTTCCATGCACTTGGACTACTAGACTCTGGAGTATTGAAGACTTTCTCAGAAGAAATTTTTTCTAAGTCCACAAACTCAAGTAGTATCTTCTATATACTCGAGTAAGTGACTTAGTACTCGAGTAGATTGGATTACATACTCGAGTAGTTCTCAAGTTACTCGAGTAAGTGTTTTGATCGTACTCGAGTTGATCTGGACTTCTCATCTCAGAAAGTTTCTAAGTCCATATACTCGAGTAAATCCTTTCATATACTCGAGTACCTCTTTTCCTTACTCGAGTAGGTGTTTGTGTACTCGAGTAGAGCCTTAGTCATACTCGAGTAGTCTCTTAGTTATACTCGAGTAGGGCTATCTGTTCAGTCTAAATATTTCTAAGTCCACATACTTGAGTAACTATGCTCATATACTCGGGTAAGTGGCTTAGCACTCGAGTAGATCCTTCTCATACTCGAGTAGACTGGCTTAGCACTCGAGTAGATTTTTCTTATACTCGAGTAGTTTGGATTAGTACTCGAGTAGATGTTTCTACTTACTCGAGTAATCTGTCTAGAGTAACTCGGGTAGTTCTTCCAAGGCACTCGAGTAGTCATTTCTATTACTCGAGTACATGTTTCTCTTATCTACTCGAGTAGCAGACCTTTATACTCGAGTATCTTATCTAACCCGAGTATGCCGGCTCAGAATTCCAGAAATCGTTAAGTCCAGATTTGATGGAGATTTGAAATTAACCTTTTTCTGATTGGTCCACGTGTCAATCTTAATTACGATTATGACCGTTGGAGATAGCCTATAAATAGGTCCTTTCAGATTTGACTAAATATACGCGTTTACAGAGATTATCTTTTAAGAAAGAGAAAATCCCGAAAACCCTAATTTTCTAATCCGTCGCCATTACCGTTTTCGGGAGAAGCTCTGGATCGTCGTTCTCACACCGCTGCTATCGATCTCAGTTTCTCTAGCAATCCAGACTCAAGAAGAATCATCCGATCTCTCCGTGCTTCATCGTCTCTGATTTACTTTCTTGATCGTGGTGATTCCAGATCTCAGAATCGTGGATCTCAGTCAAGTCTTCTTCAACTGTTTCTGTTCAAACCGAAAAGCTCTCAAGAAGAAGATTACGTCAAAGATCCAGATCTGTGATATTCTTGTTGTAAATTTAATTAAACAAATATCTTTGTAGGATATCTTTCTCCGAGTGGTAGAAAGTTTTATCTTCCGAGTGTAGATCCGTTTGGGATCGAGTTTTTGTAGGAACGTGGTTCCGAGGTGTAGGATTGTTTTTGCAATCCGAGATAGTGGAGTAGCCGAGTCTAGTGATTTGCTAGATCGGTGAGAAAAGTGGACGTACCCAAGATTGAAGAACCACTATAAATCTCTTGTCGTCTGTGTGATTGCTTGATTACGGATCTGTGCTGTGTTATATTTTTTATTCCGCATTTAACACGAAATTCACCTATTCACCCCCCTCTAGGTGATTTAGGTTGACAACTTAGCGCTCTCATTCTTACAGAGATTTTTTGATTAAGTACTGGAAATGATAGCATAGAACTATTAGGGGTAGAATTTACTGAAATGTTAGATAAAATTGGTCATAATTCTAAGAACCCTAATAAGTTGCTGAAGAAAAATCTATTTATGGAGTATAGATTTCTAGCAGATGTTGTAGGCAAAGTGATATTGGCCAAACATTCAGCCCATGATACAATATCTAGACATCAATTTTGTCTAATGGCTGTGATTGTAGATAAGAAGCACCTGGATTGGGGAGCCATTTTCTTTGACTTGATTAAGAAAAAGATCTCTAAAAATTTTGTGAATTTTGGAAGAATTTTGGGCCTATTCCTGCAGAATAGGTGCCCTCAGTTGTTAGTGTCCAATGGGATGCACATCAATGCATGAAAGAGGCTTTCTTCAGCTCTATTTGGCAAGTGGGAGAGACAAATTGTCAAACCCAGCAAGTCTCTTACAGCAAAAGTTTCTTCAGGCACAAGGACTGAATCAGTCACTCCTCCTCAGTCCACTGCCCCAGCAGAAGTGTTGCCATCCCCTTCCATATCCTCTCCTCCTTCTCCACGTCCAGCTACATCTTCCATACCTTCATCTCAAATAGCTGCTTCACCTCCTCCAGCCACTTTTCAAGAAGTTTTCCATCCACTACATTACTTCTCATCCATTGATTTAGAATCATCTTCCCATCTTACATCATTCAACCTTTTAGATGATTCCTTCATGGATGATTCCCCTTCTTCACCTCAAGACATTCCATCCACCTCATAATCCTTTCAATAAATTCTACATGACATCATATCTCAAACAACCTTTTCCCCTACCATCTCCTCATTTCTACCAATAGTCGCCATCCCAGCTCCATCCATAACATCCATCCCCATCTCTCAACCATCCATACCACTTCACCCTGCATCAATTTCATCCATCTCTACAGCCCCTCCTTCTACCTCTACTCAAGTTAATATTGAGCAAGTAGATCTTCTTCCTCTGGCAGATAGATTGTATGAGTTGTTGGCACCCAAGCTAACTCTCTTACTGGATTCAACCTTGGCTCCCTTAGTCAAGACTTTGAATGAGTTATCTGTTAGAATATCTTCTTCCTTCTCCCATCAAGCCATCTCTTCTTCTGGGGGCCTAGATTCAGTTGTCACTGAAACTAGGCAGGGGGAGATGCCTTATGATGAAGTGCTGCCCTCAGAGAATTTTGTTTCAGAAATATAGATATCAGAAGTTCTAGTTTCAAAAAGTCTAGCTTCAGAGCAAGTTTCAGTTCCAGCTTCAGCTCCAGCTCCAACCATCAGTCCTGCAGTAGATATACATTCTTTATTATCCTTATTTGATTCTCTTTATAGTTGTTTTCCTCCAACACCTCTCCCTGCTGAAGATCTAACCAAGGCTATAGTTCCCTTCTCCTGCTGTGATCCAACCCTGATAGAGATGTATATAAATTTTGTTAAATCTGTGGAAAGTATTTATGTGGTTTTTGATGCTGCTGCTGCTGCTGATGTTACTTTTTCAGAGGTAATTATAGAGCCAATTGAGCTAGTTTGTTCAGCTCCTGAGCCTATTGTTTCAGATGCTGTTGTTCCTATTGTTTCAATTGCTGATGTTATTATTCCCGCTCTTCCATCTCCTGTGAAAGAGAAGGGATAGATACTACTCTAGAGGGGGGGGGGGGTGAATAGAGTAATCAAAGATTGCACTGGCAAAGTTGACTTTCTACTCAACTCCCTTGGAGTTAAATGCGGAATGAAGGTTATAGATATTTGAGATTTAAACCTTAAAGCCTAACACAAGTGTTGTGCACAAAAAGGCAGCCAACTGTAATTACAGTTAAAGCTTGGAAACCTAAACAATAACTAGCAAACCTAGTTAAGATCTAATCATAGCCACAATGCAAGTAATTAAATAAAGCAATCCAGACGACACAAGGAATTTGTAGTGGTTCCCCAAACAACTTGGGTACGTCCACTCTTCTACCAACAAGGTAGGAATCCACTCAGGTTTTTGATCAGGTGCCCTGCCACCAACAAGATCTGCTTCAGGTAGATCAAGAAACCCTTTAGACTTTTGATCAGGTGTCTAAAAACCAACACAGGTTTTTGATCAGGTGCCCTGCCACCAAGGGATACTTTTGAAGGGAGTAATAACCCTGTACAGGAGGGGGAAAGGAGGTTAAGGTGTCTTCTCTATTTTACAATAGATTAGAGAAGCACAATAACTTGCACTGAGCTAGAAAGATCTAAAAGAATCAAGGCTCCCCCTAGCTCAAAGAACGTCCAGGTGAAGTCTTGCTTCAGTGCAGAAACACTTCAGTAAATACTGAAGGAAGAACTACAAGAAGATATAAAATAAGATATGAAAATCTTCTAGCAGCTATCTTCTTCTTCTTCTTCTTCAAAAGATCTCTGAGTCAGAACTTTCTGGAACCAGGAGAACTCAGGTTGAAGAAGAGCAGAAGAGCTAACACTTCTCAGTTGAGTGAAGATTGCTGAGAGCAGTAAACTTGATCTTGCTGTAAGCTTGCTTAATGAATTTTTTATCTGAGAACTAGTTGATTTCTTCTTCAAAGAAGTCTTTATATAGCAGCAGCAGCAACAGCTCTTAACTGAGTTTGAATCTTGTCTTTTTCTGAACTCTGCAAGCTGGGCTACAAAAAGCATAAAGCAAAACAAAAATACTGCAGGCAGATATCCTATAAAAGGATAAAGCTTTCTAAGAAGCTGCAAATACTTCTGATGAAATAATATAAGAGAAAGTCACATCAGAAACGACTCTTTACAGCCAAGGAAGACTTTTTTGAGTCTAACGGCTATAAAGGACAGCCTGGCAGAAATCATATCTCAGCTATAAGACAAACAACTTTGTCAGAAGAGATTAGCTCATGCATAAAGAATAGAATAGATATTGCATGGAAGAGTTATCACAATTTACTCAGATAATCTTTTATAAAATATGCCATCCTGATATGAAATTAGTCACATCATAGAAGACGACAAAACTATTTTAAAACAAATAGCAAAACGTCGAACGACCCTTGGAGATCGTCGACCGACGCACGGAGATCATCGACCTATCAGACAGATAGTCGAACGATCCAGATAGTCGAACTATCAAAGAAGATAGTCGAACTACCTCAGCAGATAGTCGACCTATCAGAACAGATAGTCGAGCTATCAGATAGTCAATCTATCCGGACAGATAGTCGAACTACCAAACAAAACAGATAGTCGACCTATCAAACAGATAGTCGACCTATCACAGAAAAACAGATAGTCGACCTATCAACAGATAGTCGAACTATCAGATAGTTGAACTATCCAAGCAGATAGTCGAACTATCAAACAAAATAGATAGTCGACCTATCAAACAGATAGTCGACCTATCACAAAAAAACAGATAGTCAACCTATCAACAGATAGTCGAACTATCAGATAGTTGAACTATCCAAGCAGATAGTCGAACTATCAAAGCAACGCAGATAGTCGACCTATCAAACAGATAGTCGACCTATCACAGAAAAACAGATAGTCGACCTATCAACAGATAGTCGAACTATCAGATAGTTGAACTATCCAAGCAGATAGTCGAACTATCAAAGCAACGCAGATAGTCGACCTATCAACAGATAGTCGAGCTATCAACGCAGACAGAACGTAGACAAACTGATAGACGATCGTCGATCAGCCGATAGACGATAATCGAGCGACATTCGACTATAGTCGAACGAAAAACTACTTAACCAAATATTCATCTGGAAAAGCAATTCTACACAACTAGAGAATCTAACCTATCAGCTAACCTTTGACCATAGATAAATCTTGGGTCAAGAGACAGAGAGAGAGGACTGAACTCAAATCAAAACCTAGGGTTCCAACAATCTCCCCCTATTTGAGTTAAGTCTCTCAACAATTAAAGCATACAAAACTAATTACTGAAAGTAAAATAAAATGCATAAAATAGAAATGACTAAGCAGATATCATCAATCAATCAGATAAGAAATTAACTGTCAATCAATGAATAATTAAGGTGCTTCAGAGTTAGATTCAGGATTAGAAGAGCTAGAAACAAAAGTAATTTTTCTGGTAGGATCTAGAGCTTCTTTTTTCGATAGCTTCAAGTCTTGCTCTCCAATAATTTTCAGTTCTGTTGTCCTTGGGACCACTGCCTCAGGATGCTTTTCCATATATTTTGAAGGATCAAACATCTCAGGTCTGACCTGGAATTTTTCGAGCTCCTTCTTTCTGAATTTAGACATTGTGGTTAATCCTGCAGTGTCCTTTCCTTCAGCTTTTGCTTTCCTTATTTGCGCTGCTCCAACCAGTTCAAGAAAACGAGGCATCCTAAAGTTAGGATCAAGCTCTGGGCTTTCATAAACAATCTCAGAAGAAGTGTCAACTGGTTCTTTATCCTGATTTACTAGATAACAAGAGAGAGCAGACTTAGCAAAGTTCTTGCTAGAATTTTCAGATAAAAAATAAATCACTTACCTTTTCGAACATCTTTCTCAGTATGAGCTGGCTTTGGAGATGAGAATTTTTTCTTTGGAGAAGGAGGAGGAGAAAAGGTTGGTCTTTGATATACTACCTCTTTAACTTGTTCTTTAACAGCATCAGGTCTTTGATGTCCAGTATGACTTTTGCCTTGGAATCCTTGCGAACTTATCCTTTGAGCAGATTGAGAAGGATTTGATCTTTCAGATTGAGAGGCAGGTTTAGAAGATAAGTTTCCCGAGGCTCCTGCACTGGGAGGTGGAGGAGGAGGACCTCTAGGATTCCATCTAGGAACAGGAGAGTCATACCTCTTAGACTTTTTCCTTTGCTTTTGCTGGTTCTTAGAAAACAACATCCAATGTTGGAAGTCTTTTGACTTTGGATCAATCCCTTTCAGTATATAATATGGTGTATCATTGTCTGGATTAGCAGGAGGCGGAGCAACAACTTTTCTTTTCTTCTTAGCAATCCTTTTTCTTTTAGTCTCAGCAGACTCATCAGAGTCGATTTCATCTTCAGAATTTGAAGAGATAGGCATATCATATGGGTCAATAGCATCTTTCAAAGCTTTTTATTTTTCCTTTAAAGCAGCTCTTTCTCGTTCTTCTTCTATGGCATCCTGTGCCAATAGAGCATCTAAATCCAAGCCTGGGGAATCATCCCATACAGTAGATTTTTTAATCTGGGCATCTGCAGCTGATTTTTGAATCTCAGAAACTGTCAAAGTGATCAGTTCTGCTTGAACTTCAGGCTGAGCTACTTCAGAAATTTGAGCCTCTGGTTCTGGTTGAACTTCTAGAGCAGATTGGATAACCGGCTCTTGAACATTTTGACTTTCTTCCAATTTATCCGTAGTATTATGAATAAAATTGTTCTAAATGACATCTAGCCATGCCTTCTAGATATTCCCAAATTATCATATCAGTTATCAAGTTTAAAAAATAAGTAAAGGGAATACCTTCAGAATCGACCACAACATGTCCTAACTCCCACAATTCATCTAGAAAGGAGGTGATGATTCCTTCTAGGTATAGGGCAACCAAGGGAGTAGAACTTTCTTCTAAACAGGCTTTAACACAGAATTCAGATTTCAAAACTGCATCAGAAATCTCTTTTTCAGATAAAGGAGGAGGAGGAGCTGAAACTTCTATTGCTTTCTCTATTACTGCAAGATGAACTGCTGGAGGGGAGGCCAAGGGCTGCTTAGAGACGTCTTCATCAAGCATCTCCCCCTGCCTGATTTCAGTAGAAACTGAAACCAGGCCCCTAGAAGAAGAGGGCTCAGCAGACTTTGAGAGTTTCAGAATGACAGCAGTTAGAAAGGAGATAGAGGAAGCAAGGGGAGCAATTGCCTCATCAATCATAGTTTTGATTGAAGGGGTAATTAACTCCACAATGCTAGAAATAAATACAGGAGTAATTTCAAAAGAAGATGATGATGATGGAATTTCAGAAGATGGAAAATCAGCAGGGATGGTATATGCAAGATGAGCTGGAGAATGAGCTGGAGATGCATGGGTGGATGCAGGGTGATCAAGATGATCAGAAGAGGGAATTGGTGACTAAGGAGGAGTGGGAATCTCAGACACCAATAAATCAAAACTGGGTTGAGATATCCCAGCAAGATGAGGAGGTAGAGGAGAAGCTGAAGGAGAAGCAGAATGTCGTACTTCAATTGAAGTTGAAGGAACTTCAACTGAAGTAGACGGCAAAGCTGATGAAGAAGATGGAAGAGATGGATTTGCTGAGCCAGCTGCTAGAAGGGGGGAAGTGACTGCGACAGTCTTGGTGCTCTCAGAAGTAACTGGAGCAACCCCTGTGGGAGCGGGCTTCAGGAAGGTCCTTTTCCATTTTGAGAACAAGGATGGATCCATCTTCTTGCTTGCGTTGATGGAGGTGCCGGCTGACACAAGCAGGTGAGGGTATTTCTCCTTCAGAAAAATTCCAACTACCCTTCCTAGGGTAACCTCTTTCTTTCCATTCTTTTTCCTGATTAAATCGAACATAATGCCAGCCCAATTGATCTGCTTCTTATTAACAATTGCACACATTAGTGCAAATTGTTGCCTTGTAATATTATCGTGGGCTGAGTGCTTTCCCAGTAGCACTTTTCCAACAATTTCCGCAAGAAACTTGATCTTAAACGGGAAATTCACCTTGAGCAGCTTGGAGGGAATGCCTTCGGCATGTCCCAGCTCTGTTAACATCCTTCCAAACTCAGGAGCTTCTTGCTCATACTCTTCTTCATCATTAATCAATCCAAAAATTTCAGTCAGAATAGCGGGAGTCAATATTACCTCTTCTCCGCTAATTGTTCCAATCATCGAGTCATCAGTTGAAGACGAAGAGAAAGCCCACTCTTTGATCTCTTGAGTGTTTATCTTTATTCTGTAAGACATGAGTTTCTTTAATCCTTGATCTCTGCACAGATTCAGAATCTCCACTATCCCTGGTTCGCAGCAGCTGAAGGCGTCGAAATCTACGCTGAAACCGGCATCAAACTTTACTACTACAAGAAGCGCTGGAGCAATCGCCATCGAGAAAGCTGTAGAAGACGAGAGAGAGACGGCGAGGACGGAGTGGCAGAAAACGCGAGACAAAGAGCAAGCGGGAAGACGGAATGCGAAAAGACGCTCTCCGTCGACGATAAAAGCAACTATCTCTTAACCTAGGTTGACCATCGGCTTTATATTAAAACAGCGATCGTCGATCTATTTAAAAGATACTGGAGACGATGGTCGAACGGTCGTTCGACGATCGGTCCTGAAGCAGAGTAGTCGATCAATCGTTCGACTATTTCTGTCTTCACAAACAGCAAGCTGTCGTCAACCATAGATCGACGATAGGCTCGACCGGTTCGACTATCTTCGAACGCCGGTCGACGATCTTCAAGCAGATAAGCTATCTTCAACCATAGGTCGACGATAGGCTTGATCCGCTCGACTATCTTCGAACGCCGGTCGACGATCTTCAAGCAGATAAGCTATCTTCAACCATAGGTCGACGATAGGCTTGATCTGCTCGACTATCGTCGAACTTCGTTCGACTATCTTCGAACAAGTTTCAACAAGGCAGACGTCACACTTAGTCTCTTCCATTAATCATGCCTAGTTGAACCAAAAAGAACAGATGCTTCTGTTCATCTAAGGGCTTGGTGAATATATCACCTCTCTGAAGGTCTGTGGATATGAACTCAAGGCTGATCTTGTTCTTTTCCATACAATCTCTCAGGAAATGGTGTCTAATCTCAATGTGCTTCGTTCTAGAGTGGTGCACAGGATTTTGTGCAATGGAGATAGCACTTGTACTATCACACATGATTTTAGTGTTCTTGTGTGAGTACCCATAATCCAAAAGTTGGTTTTGTATCCACAGGATCTGTGAACAACAACTAGCAGCTGCTATATATTCAGCTTCTGCAGTTGATGTTGAGACAGAGGCCTACTTCTTACAGAACCAAGAGACCAATCTCTCTCCCAGGAACTGACAAGTTCCTGAGGTACTTTTCCTGTCAACTCGACAACCAGCATAATCAGAATCAGAATATCCAATTAATTCAAATTCTGACTCAGCTGGGTACCAAAGTCCTTGATTTGGACATCCCTTCAGGTATCTCAAGATTCTCTTAAGAAGAATCAGATGAGATTCCTTGGGGTTGACCTGGAATCTAGCACAAAGACATGTAGCAAACATTATGTCTGGCCTACTTGCAGTTAAATACAATAGGGATCCAACAATGACCCTATAATTCTTTTGATCTACAGGCTTTCCCTGATCATCAGAATCAATAACTACATTAGTAGCCATAGGTGTATGCATTGCTGAAGCATCTGCCATCCCAAACTTCTTTACCAATTCCTTGGCATATTTGGATTGGGAGATGAAGATGCCATCAGCATCTTACTTTACTTGGAGACCAAGAAAGTAAGACAGCTCACCAATACTACTCATCTCAAACTTAGAATGCATTAGGTCAGAAAATCTTTTGCAAAGTTTGGGATTAGTGGAGCCAAATATAATGTCATCCACATACACTTGAACTAACAGGATTGTGTCCTTGTGGTGCTTGACGAAGAGGGTTCTATCAACTACTCCCCTAACAAAGTTGTGCTCTAACAGGAAACTAGCTAGAGTCTCATACCAGGCTCTTGGTGCTTGTTTTAGTCCATAAAGAGCTTTCTGCAACTTGAATACATGTGAGGGCTGAGTTGAAGAAACAAAATCGGGTGGCTGTTCAACAAACACCTCTTCCTTTAGCTCACCATTAAGAAAAGCACTTTTGACATCCATCTGAAAAACCTTAAACTTCATATAGGCTGCATAGGCTAAAAAGATCCTTATTGCCTCTAGCCCTGCAACAGGAGCAAAGGTTTGGTCATAATCTATACCTTCCTCCTGTCTATAGCCCTGAGCTACAAGCCTAGCTTTATTCCTTACAATGATTCCATTTGCATCCAACTTGTTTCTATACACCCACTTGGTGCCTATGATCAGTTGGCCTTTAGGTCTTGGAACCAAAGTCCATACTTTACATCTTTCAAACTGATTGAGTTCCTCTTGCATGGAAATGATCCAGTGGGGATCTAGCTCATCATCTTTAATGGTGAGGGGCTCAATTTGTGAAAGGAAACAAGCATGCATCACATCCTGTCTTAACTGATGTCTTGTTTGAACACCAGCTGATATGTCTCCTATCACTTGAGATGTAGGGTGATCTCTAAGTGTGACAACATCAGCAGGTGGGATGTGATCTTCAGCAATAGTTGGGATTAATTCCTCAGGAGGAATTTGATCTACTATTGGTGGTACAGCAACAATTTCTGCAAAGTCTTCATCACTGTCTGATTCAGTGATATGAAGAGTTGAAAGATGGAGGATTTCTTGAGTGACATCTTTGTAAGATTCTTGTACCTGTAATGAACTTGAGGAAGGGAAAGTTTCCTTCTCCTTGTAAAACATTTGGGATTCATCAAAGGATACATGAACAGACTCTTCAATTTTAGAAGATGATTTATTAAATACCCTATAAGCTTTGCTTACTTGGGAATATCCAAGAAAAATTTCCATTGAAGCTTTTGCTTCAAACTTTCTAAGATATTCTTTATTGTTATTATGAATATAAACAACACAGCCAAAAACTCTAAAATAATTTATTTTAGGTTTCTTTCCTTTAAGTAACTCATAAGGAGTTTTACACTTAAGCTTGTGTATCAGACTTCTATTCAGGACATAGTTGGCTGTACTAACAGCTTCTGCCAAATAGGAAAGAGGCATATTAGCATCTGCCAACAATGTGCCAGCAGCTTCAATTAGTGTTCTGTTCTTCCTTTCAACTACCACATTTTGTTGGGGAGTTCTAGGAGCTGAGAAGCTATGTTTGATGCCTTCTCTCTCACAGAATTCTTGCATGAGAAGAGAGTCAAACTCAGTACCATGATCACTTCTGATCAAGGCCACATGAGTAGAGTACTCAGTCTGCACACATAATAGAAAGTCTGTAAGGGCTTTGAAGTTATCAGCCTTAGTTCTCAGAAAGAACACCCAAGTGAACCTAGAGAAGTCATCTACAATGACTAGGGTGTAATACTTCCCTCCTAAACTCTGTACATTTATTGGGCCAAACAGGTCCAAATGTAATAAATACAGGATTCTAGGAGAATCACTTTTATTTACTGATTTAAATGAGTTCTTGGTTTGCTTGCCTAGTTGACAAGCCTTGCATAGGCTCTCCTTCTTATAGGGGCAAGAAGGTAAACCTCTAACAAGGTTGTGTTTAGATAACCTAGATATATTCTTGAGGTTAACATGGCTAAGCCTTTTATGCCATAGAGTATTATTATTAGTTACTTCATTAAACAGACAGATTTCAGAATCAGTTGAATTAAAATCTACTAAATAAATGTTGCCTTGTCTAATGCCTACTAATACAATATTATTATTTAAAGTAATATTACAAAGGGAGTTAGAGATTGATACCTGGTATCCAGCATCACATAACTGACTTACTGAAATTAGATTATGCTTCAGTCCAGTCACATAAGCAACTCTCTTGAATGTAACAGCTCCAATTGTCATCCTGCCATAGCCTTCAGTTTGACCACAGCTTGAATCTCCAAAAATTACCTTTGGGCCAAGCTTTGCCTTGAACCTTGACAGATGTTCTTTATTTCCTATCATGTGCTTGGAGCAACCACTATCCAAATACCACTTATTTTGAGTGATAGGATAGGTCTTCACCTGCAAGTAAATCAATTTAAACATTGTGGACCCAGGTAACCTTGGGTCCCTTGTTTTTCACATAAGAAAAACTGGAAATAAATGAATAATCAGGCTGAGGGTGATAACCTAATGGGTAAGATCTCCTAGGTGGGATTCTCCATGCAGATGATGGGTCAATAAACCTAGGGTTTCTATTCATATTTGGGTTTCTAAAGTTCTGGTTGGGATTTTAAAATTCTTGTTGAAAGCGTCGATCGACGTTCGACGATTGGTACCCAGATCGTCGATCTTCGTTCGACCATTGGGCCTGCGATCGTCGAGCAGCGTTCGACGCCCTTTGTAATTCCTTAAATTTCTGTTTTCTTTTCTCTCTTTTAGCTTTATTTAAAGCTCTATTTACTTGATTGACTTGCTCAGTGTTTTTTATTCCACTAGATGAAATAAAATTCACTGGAGTTGAAAGTAGGTTTTTAAGAATGATTGGGGGCTCACTAGAAGATGCTCCTAAGCCTAATTTGTTATTGCCTGACCTAGTGTTAGACATGCTAGTTATTTCTAGCAACTTAAGGCTTCTACTATTCAAAGACTCTTCTAACCTTTTGGACTTAGCTAATTCATTCTTAAGAAATTTAATTTTTTCACTAGAGTTAGTGAGATCTTCCTTTAACTTAATGTTTTCAATAGATATGATTTCTGATTCAGATAGCCTATGTCTAAGTTCTTTAATCTCTTTTTCAGAACTGATTAAATCTAAACATAAGGATTTAAATTCTAATTTAAATTCTGCAGATGTAAAATCATAAGAAGATAATACCCCATCTTCAGTTGGCATCTCTTCATCAGAATCTGAATTCTCTGCAGCTGAGTGATTACTGCAGGCATCAATTGCCATCAGGCAAACTTCATTTGCCTTCTTTTCTTCTTCATCCTCACTAGAGCTTGAGGAAGAGGATTCCTCATCTGAATCACTCCAGGTTTCAGCAACAAAGCCTCTCTCCTTCTTTTTGTTCTTGTAGGAGGATGGCTTGGAATGCTTCCTGTGCTGATCCTTGTCTTTTCTTTTATCTTTGTTCTTTTCCTCTAGACAATCTGGAAGAATATGCCCAGGCTTCCTGCAACCATAACAGATTATTTCTTTAGAGGGGTTACGATCATATCTTGGTTTATCTTCATACTTTGAAGATTTCTTTCTGAATTCCTTCCTTCCCATCTTGAGAAACCTTTTGGCAAATAATACCATCAGTTCCTCATTGGACTGGCTGCCTTCAAAAATGTCAGCAGCTTTGAGAGCAAGGGTTTGCTCTTTTCTTGTAGGAGTTGGGGTCTTTGCTTCAGCTTCCCTGGACTTCAGCACTTGCTCAAAAGACTTGAGCTTGCCGAGAAGGGCTTCTGTTGAGATTTTATTTGTGCTTCTGGCCTCCTTGATGGGCCAGATCCTCAGATCCCATGTGCTAGGGAAGCACATAAGAATCTTATCATTGACCTCTGTCAATGAGATATCCTTATCAAGGGTCCTCAGCTCATTGATGATTGAGCTGAGCCTTGTGTACATAGCTTCAACTGATTCAGCATCAGTTTTCCTGAAATTCTCATATTGTGAGATAAGGTTGGACCTCCTATCCTTCCTTTCATCAGCTGAACCAGCTACAATCTGGTTCAGTGTATCCCACATAGCTTTTGCTAAGGAGCAGTCAGCAACCTTCTGGAATACTTCATCAGACATTGTCTGAGCCAGAATGTTCATTGCCTTGGCATCTGCTATCTTTGCCTTTTTGTACTCATCATTATAGTCTGGAGGAGGCACTGCACTCATATCAGATGATGATGAGGCAGTAGCAGCAGCAGGTGCTCTTGGTGGTCCTGTCAAAATAGAAGCAAAGATACTTTCATCAATAGAGTTCATATATAATTTGATCCTTGCCTTCCAGATGCTGAACTTGGCTAAGTTGTATGCTGGAGGTCTAGTGCTAGAATAATCCTTGGACTGGGCCATGATAGTGAAAGTGAATATCTATAAACTTTGGTATCTATCAGGATCTTGTGACTTAGGTGTTAGCCTATTCAGTCAGTCAACCTACCTCTGATACCAATTGAAAGATAAGGGATAGATACTACTCTAGAGGGGGGGGGGGGTGAATAGAGTAATCAAAGATTGCACTGGCAAAGTTGACTTTCTACTCAACTCCCTTGGAGTTAAATGCGGAATGAAGGTTATAGATATTTGAGATTTAAACCTTAAAGCCTAACACAAGTGTTGTGCACAAAAAGGCAGTCAACTGTAATTACAGTTAAGGCTTGGAAACCTAAACAGCAACTAGCAAACCTAGTTAAGATCTAATCACAGCCACAATGCAAGTAATTAAATAAAGCAATCCAGACGACATAAGGAATTTATAGTGGTTCCCCAAACAACTTGGGTACGTCCACTCTTCTACCAACAAGGTAGGAATCCACTCAGGTTTTTGATCAGGTGCCCTGCCACCAACAAGATCTGCTTCAGGTAGATCAAGAAACCCTTTAGACTTTTGATCAGGTGTCTAAAAACCAACACAGGTTTTTGATCAGGTGCCCTGCCACCAAGGGATACTTTTGAAGGGAGTAATAACCCTGTATAGGAGGGGGAAAGGAGGTTAAGGTGTCTTCTCTATTTTACAATAGATTAGAGAAGCACAATAACTTGTATTGAGCTAGAAAGCTCTAAAAGAATCAAGGCTCCCCTGGCTCAAAGAATGTCCAGGTGAAGTCTTGCTTCAGTGCAGAAACACTTCAGTAAATACTGAAGGAAGAACTACAAGAAGATATAAAATAAGATATGAAAATCTTCTAGCAGCTATCTTCTTCTTCTTCTTCTTCAAAAGATCTCTGAGTCAGAACTTCCTGGAACCAGGAGAACTCAGGTTGAAGAAGAGCAGAAGAGCTAACACTTCTCAGTTGAGTGAAGATTGCTGAGAGCAGTAAACTTGATCTTGCTGTAAGCTTGCTTAATGAATTTTTTATCTGAGAACTAGTTGATTTCTTCTTCAAAGAAGTCTTTATATAGCAGCAGCAGCAACGGCTCTTAAATGAGTTTGAATCTTGTCTTTTTCTGAACTCTGCAAGCTGGGCTGCAAAAAGCATAAAGCAAGACAAAAATACTGCAGGCAGATATCCTATAAAAGGATAAAGCTTTCTAAGAAGCTGCAAATACTTCTGATGAAATAATATAAGAGAAAGTCACATCAGAAACGACTCTTTACAGCCAAGGAAAACTTTTTTGAGTCTAACGGCTATAAAGGACAGCCTGGCAGAAATCATATCTCAGCTATAAGACAAACAACTTTGTCAGAAGAGATTAGCTCATGCATAAAGAATAGAATAGATATTGCATGGAAGAGTTATCACAATTTACTCAGATAATCTTTTATAAAATATGCCATCCTGATATGAAATTAGTCACATCATAGAAGACGACAAAACTATTTTAAAACAAACAGCAAAACGTCAAACGACCCTTGGAGATCGTCGACCGACGCACAGAGATCGTCGACCTATCAGACAGATAGTCGAACGATCCAGATAGTCGAACTATCAAAGAAGATAGTCGAACTACCTCAGCAGATAGTTGACCTATCAGAACAGATAGTCGAGCTATCAGATAGTCAATCTATCCGGACAGATAGTCGAACTACCAAACAAAACAGATAGTCGACCTATCAAACAGATAGTCGACCTATCACAGAAAAATAGATAGTCGACCTATCAACAGATAGTCGAACTATCAGATAGTTGAACTATCCAAGCAGATAGTCGAACTATCAAACAAAACAGATAGTCGACCTATCAAACAGATAGTCGACCTATCACAGAAAAACAGATAGTCGACCTATCAATAGATAGTCGAACTATCAGATAGTTGAACTATCCAAGCAGATAGTCGAACTATCAAAGCAACACAGATAGTCGACCTATCAAACAGATAGTCGACCTATCACAGAAAAACAGATAGTCGACCTATCAACAGATAGTCGAACTATCAGATAGTTGAACTATCCAAGCAGATAGTCGAACTATCAAAGCAACGCAGATAGTCGACCTATCAACAGATAGTCGAGCTATCAATGCAGACAGAACGTCGACCAACTGATAGATGATCGTCGATCAGCCGTTAGACGATAGTCGAGCGACGTTCGACTATAGTCGAACGAAAAACTACTTAACCAAATATTCATCTGGAAAAGCAATTCTACACAACTAGTGAATCTAACCTATCAGCTAACCTTTGACCATAGATAAATCTTGGGTCAAGAGACAGAGAGAGAGGACTGAACTCAAATCAAAACCTAGGGTTCCAACATCCTGTTATCTCTAAAGAAATATTAAAGGAAATAGATGTTTTATATGATGAGCCTCAGAGTTCTGATGATGATGATGAATTCAAAATGGACTCTGATGATTCCTCTGCAACTATTGCAAAGAAGAGGAAAGCTAGAAGTAAAGCTATGAGAAGAGTTCAATTGTCCAAGACTACTTCTGATCATGATATTCCATATTATATTCTGCACAACTACCCTATAACTGAGCACTGGATGCAATTCTCTAAGAACCAGTTGAAGGCCATGAGGAAGAAAAGGAAATATGACCAAGGAACTTCTCACTATAATCCTCCTCCTCCTCCTCCTTCTCCAGGTACAGGATCTGGTGGAAACTTAGCTCATCAATCCTCACATGCTTCATCTCAAAGATCCTCTCAGTTTCAAGGAAGATCTCAATCTAGAGGATATCAGTAAAGAGGCAATCAGTCAAGAGGAAGTCAGTACAGAGGCAATCAAAGATATTATCAAGTTTATTCCAGAGGACAGTCCAGACATCAACCTTATCAAAGGAATGGACAAAGCCCAAGTGATTCCACTTCTAGTCCTTTTCCTTATAAGCTCAAAGAAGGATTTCATCCAAAAGCTCCTCCCACTTACACCATCAATAAGTATGAGCCACCAGTTCCTTTTGTAGACCCAGAGAATAACCAAGTCTCCTAGACAGCCAGACTAAAAGAAATGTCTGCTCTAGATCAAATTAAGAAAGCAAGAGAAAAAGGCCAAGATACTTCCAATATCTCTACTCTATCAGATCAAAGAAGACAAGAACTTGAAAGATACAACTCCAAGAAATTCTTCAATACTTAGGTGTACATGCAGCTATATCCTGAAGTTATAGTTCCTAGAAACAAAAGCCAGAAGACTCTTGGTGCTGCTGATGACTTCAGATCAAAGAAAGATTCATAAAATCCAAACAGAGAAATCATTTTCAAGAAAAGAACTGATGATAAGCATTAATCTGGGTGTAAGCTGAAAACTCTTTTATATCTCTGCTGAACTATTTGCTGTGATATAATTTTATTTTTGTGGTTCTGCAATGCTTTTTTGTATTTCTATTTTTGTTATTGTTTTTATTTACTATAACTCATATAAATAGTAATCCTAATCCAAATAGGGGGAGATTGTTGGAACACCCTATTACTAATTTGGGTCAGGATCACTATGTCTATAGGATTGTTGCTTTGACCTTATTGTATAGAGTAAAGGTCAACAAGTTAGGTTTAAGGCTTAGGACTTAGGTTGGAAGCTTTCTCCAAGACCTCCTAGTTCAGATGATAAGCCAAGAAGAAGAATTCAACTTATCATCGAGCTCAGATCGACGAAGCGTCGAACCCAGTTCGACTATCTGTGAGTTCAGGTTGACAAAGCGTCAAACTCAGTTCGACGATCTCTGAGCTCAAATCGACGTTTTCTGTCTTAGACTAATTTTAATATCTCTGAGCTCAGTTCGACGATAGTTGAGCTCAGATCGACGATTATCTTTTGAGATCGATGATTTCTGGAAGTTTGTCAGTTTGTTAAGCATTTCAAATGTCTTCAAGTCAGAGCATTTATTGTAGAAGATTTCTAGCCGTTATAATAAATCTGGAGCAAGTTTCTAGAAAACAAAGGAGGAATGTTTTTAGTTTCTTTCCTTTAGAGACAGTTGATATTTAAGGAAAGTTTTAATGACTTTGCTAACGACTATCAAGAAGTTTTGACAACTGGATTTCTCATTATCATTCAGAGAGAACAAGAATACATACAACAATATACACAGAACAAATACACACAATAAGAAAATGAAGATCAAGAACTCAGAAAACAGAACAAGTTTTCTTTTCTGATTCCTGCTGATTAAAAAGTCTTCATCATTCTCACTCCAGACAACACATATTTCAGTTCTTACTGGAATCATCTTCTGCTGGAGCATTCTTTCTACTGAAGACCTATCACCCTTGCAAAGCTTCCAGTTCCTGAACTCTTGCTAATCCCAGGGGGAGCTTTGACAACATCTCATCCACTTGTGCTTCTCTTTGACTGTTGACAGAGAAGACAACTTCACCATTTTTCTTTTTTCCTTTCCTGTAAAAGGGTTTTTAAACTCCCTTCAAAAGTTTTGCTTTGGTTTCTGAGACCTGATCAAAACTCAGTGGTGGCAAGACACCTGATCAAAAAATCTGGTTTGGATTTTGAGCACCTAATCAAAAGCTCATTGGGTCACAGGACACCTGATCAACTCATCCTGCAGTGGATTCCTACCAAAGGTGGTAGAAGAGTGGATGTACCCAGATTTTGGGGAACCACTATAACTCCTTGTGTCTTCTGGTTGTTTGTTATCTTTTTGCTGTGTGCTGTGTGCTGTGGATGTGCTCTTTTGTTTGTTATATTTTTAATTTCCGTCAATCACTCTACACTAACTAAATTAAGTCTTCCACTGCTAGAAAAATTTTCATATTTGCAAAGTTATTTTAATACACTTTATTCACCCCCCTCTAGAGTGAAGGATTGATCTTACACTCACTTTCACCAAAGCCTTTGGAGTAGGATTTGCACCTGTTTGAGGAAACGAACTATTCATCTAATTATGTCGCACCTTAACTCGGGATCTTTTGCTTAAGAAAATATTCATACTTATTTTGTTCGCTCGTGTTTTGTTACTTTTCAATACGTGGTTGAGCTAATAAGAGTATGACCTTTGGGATGATGCTAGCCTTGAAGGATGATCTTTTTTTTTGTAATACTTTGTTTACTGATAATTGGAATTTCAAAAAAAAGGGGGTTCAACTTTACTGGAATCATCTAGATATTTACAACCTCTAGCAAATGATGGGGAATCTATCAACAAAGAAGAAAAAAAGAAGATATTTCATAAAGCCCAAATTTGAAAGCCAGATGAGCATTTCCTCGTGAGGGTAGTGCACTTGTTTTTTGGTTATAATTGTTAAGGTGTTACTATTTTATTTATTAAATGAAATGTATATTAGCATGGGTTCTTTATTTCATTGATCATCGCAAATGCTTTGAGACTGGTAGGATTTGCATTTGGGACAGTTTATCAATTTGTTGAACCTGTCATTTTGTCATAAAATCTAGATTGCCAAACTAACCTGACTATACTCAAACACTAGTAACTAGTAAGGATTGTGTATTCGGTCACTATGGTTTAAGGATTAGTCTGATCAATTGCTTTCATTCTAAAATCTGGAAGGTAAACTGACCTAGCTACTACAGTTTAAAAATTCAGGTGAATTATCATTTTTGGGTTGGCCTGGTTTTTCACTTCAACTCAAAACATTTTCATATTGCCCTATTTTTCTTGACATTTTCTAACTCATTGATATTCAAACTCAATATTTAGAACGGAATACAATGTGGTGTGTATCTCAGATATGGTCAATGTTGAGGATCATTTACTGCAGACAGCAAAATAAAAACTTTAAAATAACAAATCTAATATTAGTTTTCTAGTTGGTTTGTGTTTATGATGCTAAAAATTTAACTACAAAATAATAACATCAAAGTCTGGACCAATAACCAGACTGTTAACGTATGATGTTGGTTGAACGGCCATAGTGAAAAATTTCTTCAATTAGCTATTGTCATATAATAAAACCTAGTTCTATCATGATTGAAATTTACAGTAATCAATGTTTCCTGTTGCCCACCTTATAACAAATGCATGACATTGGCACTATACCAACCGTTGTTCATTTAACTAAAATGTATACATAAATTATTATTAGTGGTATACATTGTATGCAAATTCATTATCACAAACTCTTTTATTTACTATTTTAGTTAGTCCATCATTTATGATGATACATAGTGGAAAACGCTAAAAGCCGTTATAAGAACAAAATACTCTATCGCATATGGCATGTGAAGAAACTCTTTGGGTGTTTATATACCTCGTTCTCTTCTTTGGTTTTGTTGAGAGGAATACACGGAGAACACATGAACCATACACATACACAAAATACAAGAACTCATATCCTTTTTATTTCATCATTTTGGGTGGTAGAGCTATGGAAATCCAGGTTTATAACTAGTTTTTGGCAAGAAGAGTGGGAAATGGGGAAATGTCCATGAGAATATGGGAAAATGATATTTATGCGGTCAAGCAAATGCCTAATCCTTGTAAAGGGTGTATTAATTGTTAAGTTGTGTTTCTAGGAACAAACTAATGTAGATAATTTTGAGTTTAGCATTTGTATTAGCAGATGAATTAAAACTCTTAAATTTTAATTCAGTTAGTTGCACTTATTCGCCACCATCTTTGACCAATTATTTGGATTTGATTTATGAATTCTCCATTCAAAACTATTGTGGCCGTGACCGGTTAAACCTATACTGCAATGTTTTGGCACAATTATTGTTAGGATTACCTTTTGCCTACTCTTTTCCTTCTTGATTATTTGGCACAAAATTTATATGTGAATTTTTCTACTGTTTGTTGTACATGCCCTAACTCAATTTTTCACTACCTTTTATTGAATAGTTTCATTTCCCATTCATATCAATCTTTATGTTTTTGTTTGACACATTCATTTGAATAATATCATTTTTTACAGTAATCTTTGTTAGTAGCAACTTGGTTACTTCTAACACTTGAATCAGTATAAGAAAAACTGTGCTTGTTGCATTTAAATAAAGCTCAAAAGTCTCAGTGATTTTCTCTTATCCTATATACACTCCCAGACACTTTTAAATTTAAGTTATTTAGGTTTAACTCTAGAAGTTAGGTCATTACCTAATGTCTCTAGTAATAAACCTCTTTCTCTTTATAAGAGATCCAATATTCTTATATCCGGACATCTTAATATCAAGCGATAATAAGTACTTAGTATGACACAAGCTGTGAGTAATTTCTCCAATTTTGTCCCCTTTTGGCTTTCCTTAATAGTTGTCATCTTTAAGAAACATATGCAGAGGTGGTTTCTTCTATGGCATGGGAGTGAAACAGATGGATGAAAAGGCCCCGAGAAGACCCGCTGACCAGACTCTCACCTAGCTAGCAGGGCTGTAAGCTCACTCGGTGGTTGGAGGTTATTTGGAGAGGAGGCCCCGAGAAGACCCGCTGACCAAGCTCTCACCTAGCTGGCAGGGTTGTAGGCTCACTCGGTGGTTGGAGGTTGTTTGGAGAGGAGACCCCGAGAAGACCCGCTGACCAGGCTCTCACCTAGCTGGCAGGGTTGTAGGCTCGCTCGGTGGTTGAAGGTTGTTTGGAGAGGAGACCCCGAGAAGACCTGCTGACCAGACTTTCATCTAGCTGGCAGGGCTGTAGGCTCACTCGGTGGTTGGAGGTTGTTTGGAGAGGAGACCCTGAGAAGACTCGCTAACCAGGCTCTCACCTAGCTGGCAGGGCTATAGGCTCACTCGGTGGTTGGAGGTTGTTTGGAGAGGAGACCCCGAGAAGACCCACTGACCAGGCTCTCACCTAGCTGGCAGGGCTGTAGGCTCACTCGGTGGTTGGAGGTTGTTTAGAGAGGATACCCCGAGAAGACTCGCTGACCAGGATCTCACCTAGCTGGCAGAGCTGTAGGCTCACTCGGTGGTTGGAGGTTGTTTGGAGAGGAGACCCCGTGAAGACCCCCTAACCAGGCTCTCACCTAGCTGACAGGGATATAGGCTCACTCGGTGGTTGGAGGTCGTTTGGAGAGGAGACCTCGAGAAGACCGGCTGACCAGGCTCTCATCAAGCTGGTAGGGCTGTAGGCTCACTCGGTGGTTGGAGGTTATTTGGAGAGGATACCTCGAGAAGACCCGCTGACCAGGCTCTCACCTAGCTGGCAGGGCTGTAGGATCACTCGGTGGTTGGAGGTTGTTTGGAGAGAAGACCCCGAGAAGACCCACTGACCAGGCTCTCACCTAGCTAGCAGGGATGTAGGCTCACTCGGTGGTTGGAGGTTGTTTGGAGAGGAGACCCCGAGAAGACCCGCTGACCAGACTCTCACCTAGCTAGTAGGGCTGTAGGCTCACTCAGTGGTTGGAGGTTGTTTGGAGAGGAGACCCCGAGAAGATCCGCTGACCAGGCTCTCACCTAGCTGACAGGGTTGTAGGCTCACTTGGTGGTTGGAGGTTATTTGGATAGGAGACCCCGAGAAGACCCGCTGACCAGGCTCTAACCTAGCTGACAGGGCTGTAGGCTCACTCAGTGATTGGAGGTTATTTGGAGAGGAGACCCCGAGAAGACCTGCTGACCAGGCTCTTACTTTGCTGTCAGGGCTGTAGGCTCACGCGATGGTTGTAGGTTGTTTGGAGACTTTTGCACTACCCCGTGCCTGACTCGGCCCCAGGTAGACCCGCTGCGCAGGCTCCCATCTAGCTGGCAGGTCCGTAGGCTCGCCTGTGGGGGTAAGGGACCCCGAGTGCACTCGGCCCCGGGTAGACTCGCTAGCCAGGCTCTCATTAGCTGGGCAAGGCAGTAGGCACACCTTTGGGGAAAGGTTTGGTTATTGGAGAGTTTTTGCACTACCCCGAGCCTGGCTCGGCCCCAGGTAGACCCGCTGTGCAGGCTCTCATCCAGCTGACAGGTCCGTAGGCTCGCCTGTGGGGGTAAGGGACCCCGAGTGTGCTCGGCCCCGGGTAGGCTCGCTGTCCTGGCTCTCATTAGTTGGGCAGGGCGGTAGACACACCTGGGGGGAAAGGACTTGGACTTGGAAATGGTTTTGGAAAGGATTTGGTCTCATGGAAAAACTGGAAAATGTGCAATGCTTCTTCAAAATGTGAATAATCATAGTTTAAGCCATAGTTGAGATCAATAGTTTCATTTTGATGAACTGAACAAACTAATAATAATACATCACTTGGTTCATGTCTTATGAAAATAGTTAAATTATTTGCAAAGTCTGCTGGATCAAAAACATCATCATCTTTCATGACATGAAAAGTAACACTATCGATACTTTTTCTCTTTCTTGATTCTGCAGGTATTATATATTCCTTTCCAGTTTTAAAACTCTCAACATCATTTATAAAATTATGAACATGTAGTGACCAATCCTTTGCAGATCTTGTTTCTTTTAATGTTGATTTTGCTGATACATAAAATGATTGGGAGGTAACAAAATAAGTGTGTTTATAAAAAGTACGCCCATCTGAAATAATAGCCTCTTGCATTTCAAAACATGTACTGCCATTAACTTCAACATCAGTTGATAATTTGGTTGGATTTTTAATAAATAGATGGGATTTTACCGCATGTTCATGATAGCGAGGTAATTATGATTTAAGCTCTGGTGTGGAGCTCCCTCTATCTCAAAGTGAGAAACTCTCTCAATTTTTTCTTAGGTCGGCTCCCACTCGCCGGATACTTGAGGTTGAACATTTCTTTTTGAGCTTGTGCCAACCTCGAAAAGAGCGGGAATTGTGTACAACCCTGTACCCGGCCAAGTGGGACCCTCCCCAGGTAACGGGCTCAGGACGTGCTATGAACGGTGATTTGGTGCAGCCCCGTTCGAGGACATACGAGCACTCGTGCACGCGTGCGGAGTTTTTTATTTGTAAAGGCAGTTTGTAAATATATGTGTAACATTATATGTATGTCATATTATATATGTGTAATATATATATGTGATATTGTAATATATATATATATATAATAATAATATAATATATAGATATAGTATAATATATATATATATATATATATATGTTAGATGATATATTGGTAAAGGGGGGAGAGGTTAAAGTGGGAAAAAAGAAAAGGAGGAGAGGAGCAGAAGATAGATCGGGAAGGGCTGGGAACCCTAACCCGACCGTCCGGGAGCCCGACGCCGCCCTCTTTCTCCCTCCCGTCGGCCTCCAGGGGCAGCCCAACGCCGGTCCCCTCTCTCTCCCGTCGCCGGCAAAAAAGCGCAGGCCCGAGCCTTGCTTCCCCCCTCCTCTATTTCTTAGCCTGAATCCTTCTATGGCCAACGGATCAAGGCACTAACCAAATCCATCTCCGACCAGCTTCTCCTTCAAACTTCAACCCAAAGCTTGCTCCAGTCACGGTTCAAGATCTGGCCGACAACCACCCGACGGCTCAAGATCCGAGTGTGTTCTGGTTATTTCACCTATATGGACGGTCAGCGACATCACTCCTAAAGCAGGACATCTCCTTCTCTGCCAACTCCGGCGAGGTGCCCCGCCTATATTCAACTCCAAAGGCCGAGATCTCCTCCATCTAGGCTCCAGATCTTCTCAAATTTGTAGATTCGTGTTTGCTCCTACTACAAGTTCCGACCACCACCTAGATTCAGATCCAGGCGATATCCGACGAGAACTGTACAACCCCATATTCGCTGGATAGGACCCAGATGCATCAACGATCGGGGTTGGACCAGCCTTGGGCTAGCTTGGGCCTAAAAGCTAGAAGAGCTCTCGCCTAGGGGGAGCTCCCGCGTAAGAGCAGGCGAGATCCCGCCCGTGACCAGAAGTGGGCGAGAAGGCGTCGAGTGGTCTAAACGCCGCGGTGAGCGAGCTCCACTCACTCAGCGTCATGGTCAGCAGCAAGAGCGCTGAATGAGCTCCACTCACTCAACGGCGCGCTGAGTGAGCTCCACTCACTCAGCGCCATGGTCAGCAGCAAGAGCGCTGAGTGTGATCCACTCACTCAACGCCGTGGTCAACAGCGACAGCGCTGAGTTAGCTCCGCTCACTCAATGTCGTGGTCAGTAGCGAGAGCACTGAGTGAGCTCCACTCACTCAACGCCATGGTCAGTAGTAAGGGAGTTGGGTGAGCTCCACTCACTCAACGCCGCGTCCAGCAGCAACAACGTCAAGGTTAGAGGAGCTCCCACCTGGAGAGATGCGAGAGCGTTCACCATCGGTCAGCCGAGATCCGCTTCCGGCAGAGTCGGCGAGAAGGTTTGCGCCTCGCGGAAGGCGGGGGCTGGCTTGGCTCAAGACTTTCGACACTCCTTTTTAGCTCCCGCCAAGCGAGGGTGAGAGGGTTCTCGGCTCAGGGTTCTCGCCGAGTGGGGCCCAGGGTCCGGGGTAAAATGACTTAATTACCCTTGAGTAAAATTACCCTTATACCCCTAGGGGCTGCATTTAATGTTTTCTGGACAGCGGGATTTGGCTATTGGCAGACCATCCAGGGGTATTTCAGTAATTTCAGGTCGGCAGAAGGCTATAAATAGACCCATAAGGGCTCCTTCGAAAGCGGACTCTCATTTTTCTCTGAATCTCTAGTGCTTTCTGAGGAGCTCCAAGCCCAGCTTTTGGCTTTGGAGGGGAAGCTCTCAGAGATCTTCCGGGTGTGAGGTGGGACCACCCTACTGAGGCTTTGGGTCAGTCCTAGGTCGTTAGATACCAGTCGAGGGGCAGGGCTTGAGGGAAGTAGGTGTTGGTTGCACCCCTGTTTTGAACATTTGCTGAGGTCAATTTTGGCTTCAACAGTTCTGGTGCGGTGAGCGTGGAAGGCAGCCGGTACAAGAAAGCCTTGAGTTTGGTCCTATGACTGGAGGTGAAGGTGAAGGATCTGGCTCAGGAGGATCCCCCACCCGGGGAGAAGAAGCGACAAGGAAAATGCTAGAGGACTTCAGGCGAGAAGTCCTACAGACAATCAGTCTGGCCTTTTCAGCAAGAAGTGAGTGGGTAACACCTCAAGTTCCAATAGAGGTGGTCCCACTATTGGGCGAGAACGCCCCAGGGCAACGCCCCAGGAAGGAGGTCTTGGTGGAGGTTGGCGAGAGGGACGTGGCCACGCGGGAGCTTTTTCTAGGCCAGCGTCCCGGAAAGGAGATTCCGATAGACTTGGGCGAGAGGGAGGCGACGGTACGGGAGCTATTCCCTGGGCACGGTCTCGCGGATCATTCCAGCCAGCCGAGGTCGCAAGACGTGCCCTCTCGCCAGGTAGGAGGCGAGACCCCCTTTAGCGAGCTCATCGTCTCAGCCCCGGTGCCAGAGGGGTTCCGGGAGCCAGACATGTCCTACTACTCGGTGAAGGATGACCCGGTACAACATGTGCAATGGTTTGAGGATCTGGTGTCGATTAGGCAGATGTCTAATGCCTTCAAGTGTCGGCTATTTGCCATCACGTTGAAGGAGAAGGCTAGGGACTGGTTCCACCAGTTGCCGGCAAGCTCAATCTAAAGCTTCGAGGATCTGTAACGGGGTTTCTTGTTGAGGTTCTCAACATCGAAGAAGCAGAAGAAGGAAGCGGAGTGCCTATTCGCAGTGAGATAGAAGCAAGACGAGACGTTGGGTCATTATGTTGACCGGTTCCAAGAGGAGATTCTCCTGGTCCAAGAGGTCCAGAGGTATGCATTGATGCTTGCCTTTACCCTGGGGCTGAGGCCGAGGATTTTTAGCTTGGAGTTGAAGAGAGTGCCCCCCTTTCTTTTGAGGAGCTCATGGAGAGGGCGGCAAAAGAGATAGACTTTGAGAGGGCGAACCCGGCGTTTGCCATGAAGCTGGCCAGGTTGGCAGAGGATGATAAGGAACCGGCAGCAGGAAAGCAGAGGGAGCTAAGAGAGCAGAGGGAGCAAAGAGAAGAAAGAAGGAGAGAAGAACCCCGAGGGCAGGGGCAGCAACAGGGATGGGGGGCCCGAGAGTCGAACAACCGATTGGGCTGGAGGCCTCAGGAGGGTCGCCCCCAGGGCCAAGGAGGAGGTTTTCAGGGAAGAGATAATCTTCGGGAACCGAGAAGGTTTGACCAGTAGGCGTGGAGGCAGGTGCCGAGGGGTCACTTCCCACCACCGCAAGAAGCGATGGAGGTCGGTAGAGGAAGAGGAGGAGGAGGAGGAAGAAGAGTCCGAGGAGCCTGGAGAAGGGGAGGAGGAGAAGGAAGAGGGGGTAGGGTGGCGTTACCCTTTTGTGACTTCCAACTGGAGGAAAGTTAAGGTGACGGCCACCTTCCCGGAGTTCTTGGAGATGCGGGAAGCAAGAGGAATGGGGAGACAAGATCCGCCGGTGAGGATCGTGGAAGTGCAGCAGGGAGGGGAGGAAGATAGATGCGAGGACTGGGTAGACGTGGGGACCCGAGGAGGGATCAGAGTGATCCACGGAGGGGTGGGGATTGAGGCAACTCGCAAAGGGAGCCTTCAAACCATGTTCCGCAGAGGGGTCACCTCGACCTCCTTAGCTGATGGGTTTCTCTATGAGGATGGCACAATGCTTGTGCACGCAGCAGAAGGAATAAAATATCAAGAACAACCCAAAAGAGATGGGATTGGGCCATGAAAGTTGAATCAAGAAGTTAACAAACAATTAGGCAAAAATTACCTTAGCGGCGTTGAGTCACAACTCAACAAAGATGCTCCAAGCTTTGAGTCCTTGTCGGTGGCGAGTTCTACGTGGAATAATGTTCACGTCTCTGCAAAAATCCACACGAGCAGGAGAACACCGAGCTTCGTCGCACGAAGGGTCGGGAAGGAGATCAACCGCACCTTGCACTTACACGGACTGCTAGGTCCGTTCCAGGAGGAGCAACACCGGCGATAGTTGCCGGAGAGGATGAGGTCGGCGGAGCGAAGAGGCGGCGGAACACTTCCGTCCGTCGGGGTTCGGGAATCGGCGGAGCGAACGAGCGGCGGAACGTTTCCATCGGATTCGATTCGGCTACAGGAGAAAATCCAGATCTGTCTATTATTCCCAAAACCCTAAGTCCCCTATTTATACCAAAGGCATAAACAGTCCAAAGGTATCGCTATCCGCAGACTACACAGGATAGGGCTTCTTGATCGTTCAGAGAGAATCACCTCCAGGTTCGGCGAGAATCACCTCCAGGTTCGGCGAGAATCAATCGCAGAATCGGCGAGAATCAATCGCAGAATCGACGAGAATCAGTCGCAGAATCGGTGAGAATCGAACAGTTCGATTCTCGATGATTATGCCTTAGTCGCCGAGTCATACTCGACGACTCTCGTCGACTCTCGACGAATTGGCCTTAGTCGCCGAGTCATACTCGATGACTCTCGACGATTATGCCTTAGTCGCCGATTCATACCCGACGACTCTCATCGACTCTCGACGAATTGGCCTTAGTCGCCAAGTCATACTCGACGACTCTCATCGAACCATTCTCGACGAATCTCTCTGGCAAAATTTGCCTGACCCCATTCTATATGGTGATTGGTAACCTTTACCAACACAATCAATCTTCCATTTTCTAGACATGCTCTTATGTGCGACCCTGCAGGCTCATATCGCGTTGGCAGTGAGATTACATGTTTGACCACTTCTAGATCACCATGGTAACTCCAACAGTCTCCCACTTGATCTTGAAAGTATCAAACCAAAAACCTCACAAACAATGAGCGGCATCTAGCAATGCATCATTGCTCCCCAAGCAATAAGAGTTCATAACTCATAAGCCTTTATGAACAATGTCCCAACGTTGTCTTTGTCCCTTTGTCCCTTACATCCGAAAAGAACTAGAGGCATGGACTGTGTCACCCTCATAATAGCTCAATCCAAGTTTCTTGATCTAGAACGGACTTCTAGAGAATGGTGAGTCCAATATCACATATTGACTCAACCAAGCATGGCCATGCATTTCTTAGTCCAGTTCCATCAAGGGGCCCATGGATACAACTCCTGTCATATAGGAGGACAAATCCCATATCTGCTTACACACAAACACCTAAATGATTTGTAACGTGCCCAACAACCACCCTTATCATCAACCTTTCTTAAGGAAGACTTTAGATGGCATCAAAGCACGCTCTTCCTCACTTGATGAATGCTATGACTTCAGGTCAAAGGACCACAACACCATTGTCAATTGAGACCTACTCATGACACGATTAGATAACAATCCACAAAGTAGTCTCAGGTTGGGTCTGTCTAGTACAACTTGTTCATTAACAAGTACCTACGTGATAACTTGATATCACAATATCATGACCTATGAGAACTGGTAATCAGTCAACACACGTGCTAGTCTTAATGTATCATCATCACCCTTAGTTTCTATGATGATACAACGACCAGGGACCTTTTAAGAATGAAGCTTCAAATAAGTCATAGGCTCTCACATTCAAGTCTCGTGCTTGATGTCCTATGGAAGCAAACATTCTAAGGGTATTTATTATGTTAACATTTAACTATCGCATAGAGAAACCATAATAAAAGAACTTGCCATTAATTGTAAAAGAAAAACATTGGTACACAATTCATCATATGAATAAATAATAAACAGCTAACAGAATATATGTTTACATGCAACCCACAAGGCTCTCACTAGAGTTGATCATTTAGGTATCGTATACCCATTGATCTAGTATGATCATCATGCTTTCTCTGCGCGAGAGGCTTTGTCAGTGGATCCGCAATATTCTCCTCAGTCGGCACTCTACAAATGTTCACATCTCCTCGTTCGACAATCTCACGAATAAGATAGAACCGCCGAAGTATGTGCTTGGAGCACTGATGGGATCTAGGTTCCTTAGATTGTGCAATTGCACCATTGTTATCACAGTAGAGAACTACGGGACCAACAATGCTAGGAAATACATCAAGTTCGCCGATGAATTTCCTAATCCATACAGCGTCCTTCGCTGCGTTAGCTGCAGCGATATACTCGGCCTCTGTTGTAGAATTAGCAACTGTCTCTTGCTTGGAACTCTTCCAGCTCACAACTCCTCCATTAAGGCAAAATACAAAACCTGACTGAGACTTTGAGTCGTCCCTATTAGTTTGGAAGCTAGCATCCGTGTAACCATTTACAACGAGCTCTTCCTCTCCACCATACACCAAGAACACATCCTTTGTCCTTCTCAAGTACTTCAGGATATTCTTGATTGTAATCCAGTGACACTCACCGGGGTCTGACTGATACCTGCTAGTCATGCTCAAAGCAAAGGAGACATCGGGTCGAGTACATAACATTGCATACATGATTGATCCAATTGCCGAAGCATATGGAATCAACTTCATGCGGTCCTTATCTTCACAAGATTTTGGACACTGGTCCTTAGAGAGATTCACACCATGAGACATGGGTAAAAATCCTTTCTTGGACTCAAGCATGTTGAACCGCTTCAACACCTTCTCAATGTATGTACTCTGGGTCAAACCCAGCAACTTCTTCGATCTATCTCTATAGATCTTAATACCGAGTATGTAAGTCGCTTCACCCAAGTCCTTCATAGAAAAGCAGTTCCCTAGGTTGTTCTTAACAACTTTCAGGGTAGGAATGTCATTCCCAATCAATAGTATGTCATCTACATACAATATCAGGAAGACAACAATGCTCCCACTGATTCGCTTGTAAACACAAGGCTCATCTTCATTCTTGATGAAACCAAACTCTTTGATTTTCTCATCAAAATGAAGATTCCAACTTTGAGAGGCCTGCTTCAGTCCATAGATGGACCTATTCAGCTTGCATATTTTAGTGGCTTCATTTGGGGATACAAAACCCTCGGGTTGTGTCATGTACACTTCCTCAAGGAGGTTTCCATTAAGGAAAGCCGTTTTGATATCCATCTGCTAGATCTTGTAGTCATAATACGTAGCAATAGCAAGCAGTATCCTTATGGACTTTACCATGACAATAGGGGAAAAGGTCTCATCATAGTCAATACCATGAATTTGCTCGAAACCCTTAGCCACCAGTCGCCCTTTGAATGTCTGTACATTCCCATCCATGTCGGTCTTCTTCTTGAAGACCCACTTGCACCCTATGGGTCGTACCTTTTCAGGTGATTCTACCAAGTTCCAAACTTGGTTTGCATACATGGAGTCCGTTTCGGATTTCATAGCCTCAAGCCATTTGTCGGAGTCCGGTCCATTCATAACCTCTTGGTAGGTTGCTGGTTCATCATCATGATCCATAAGCAACACATTACCTATTTGAAACATGAGAAATCCATATCTCTTAGGCTCAAATCTAGGTCTACCAGATCTACGTAGGACCTGTGTTTCTTGAGCAGGTTCTCTAGCTACAACATCTTGTAGTTCTGTCTCAGAATCTAATTCCGGTTCATTCACTACTTGTGGTTCTTGAACTTCTTCAAGTTCTACCTTTTCAGTCTTTCTCGATAAGAACTCTTTCTCCAAGAAGACGCTAGTCCTTGCGACAAACACTTTGCCCTCGGACGGTATGTAAAAGTAATACCCTTTCGTTTCCTTAGGATATCCCACCAGATAACATTTATCCAATTTGGGTTCCAGCTTGTCAGGCATTTGACATCGCACGTATGCCTCACAGCCCCAAATTTTAATGAACGACATACTAGGACATTTCCCAGTCTATATCTTATATGGTGTCTTCAGAACCGTTTTCGTTGGAGCGCGATTCAGTGTCATTGCAGCAGTCTCTAAAGCAAAACCCCAAAAGGAAACAGGCAAGTCTGCATGACTCATCATCAAATGTACCATGTCTAACAGAGTACGGTTTCTCCTCTCAGACACACCATTATGTTGTGGTGTTCTAGGTGGAGTGAGCTGTGATACAATACCACACTCTTTCAAATGATCACGGAAATCATGACTCAGGTATTCGCCACCTCGATCAGATCGGAGTGCTTTAACCTTTTTACCCAACTGGTTTTCTACTTCATTCTTGAACTCTTTGAACTTTTTAAAGGTCTTGGATTTGCACTTCATAAGATACACATATCCGTATCTACTGAAATCATCAGTAAATGTAACGAAGTAGAAATACCCACCTCTAGCCATGGAGCTCATCGGTCCGCATACATCACTATGTACAACACCCAAGAGATCCTCAACCCTCTCAGTATAACCAGTGAAAGGGGCTTTAGTCATCTTGCCTAACAAACAAGATTCGCATCGCTCAAATGATTCATAATCAAATGAGTCCAAATGTCCATCTTTATGGAGCTTGGATATGCGCTTCTCGTTTATATGGCCCAAATGACAATGCCAGAGATATGTAGGGTTTGAGTCATTTGTTCTTAGTCTTTTATTATTTTCTACATTATAGATCTGATGGTCCAAGTTCAAAACATAAAGACCATTAAACAATTGGGCTACAACATAACAAACATCATTCTTAAATATAGAATAACAGTTGTTCTTAATTATAAAAGAAAATCCAATCATGTCCAAGCATAAAATGGATATAATGTTTCTAGTTATGGCCGGAACAAAATAACAGTTATCAAGTTCTATTACAAGCCCACTGGGCAAAGAAAGACGGTAAACCCCTACGGCCACAACAGCAACTCTTGCTCCATTGCCGACATGCAGGTCCACCTCCCCTTTACTCAGCAATCTTCTCCTTCCCAGTTCCTGCACATTTGTACAAATGTGAGAACCACATCCGGTATCCAATACCCAAGATGAAGGAGCAGAGAAGTTTATTTCTATAACGTAAATATTCGAAGCGGAAGTCATACCTCCCTTCATTTTCTGCAGACCCTCAATATAAAAAGGACAGTTCCTCCTCCAATGACCAGCCTTGCCACAGTGGTGGCATTTCCCCTCCTTCACCGTGCACTTATTTTTCATCAGTGCAGAAGACTTGGGCTCGAGATGTAACGTAGGTCCCACCTTCGTCTTCTTAGAGCCCTTGGCCTTGCCCTTGACCTTATGCACCATCAGTATGGGGCAAGCAGGCTTGGCCTTCTTCATGTTGATCTCGGCAGTTCTTAACATGCCTAGGAGCTCGGGCAGTGTCTTGTCTAATTCATTCATGTTGTATTTCAAGACAAACTGCTCATAACTGTCCGGCAATGTTTGCAGGATCAGATCTGTGGCCAACTCTTGACCCAGAGGAAAACCCAGCCTTTCAAGGTTCTCTATATACCCAATCATCTTGAGTACGTGAGTCCCTACTGACTCTCGAACTCCCATCTTGCACTGAAACAACACTTTTGTGACATCAAACCTCTCTTGACGAGCTTGCCCTTGAAACATTTTCTTGAGATGCTCGTCAATCTCCTTGCACCCCATGTTCTCATGTTGCTTCTGAAGCTCAGAGTTCATGGTGGCAAGCATAAGGCATTAGACGTCTAAGGCGTCATCAGTATACTTCTTATAAGTATCTTTATCAGCACGGGAAGAATTCCCGGTCGGCACCTCGGGGGCTTCTTCTTCCAAGACATAGAGCTTTCGCTCTTGCCTGAGAACAATTCTCAGGTTCCTGTACCAGTCCATGTAGTTAGTCCCACTGAGCTTATCCTTCTCAAGGATGGCTCTCAGAGACAGTGGAGTGTGAACCACTTGCCATAGAATTCTACAAGAATTCATGCAGAATAATATCAGTACCAAAATTTCAAAATACAATATATTTTAATTTGGACTTCAATTAAAACTCCCACTATTTTATTCGAAATAATAGCCCTCACTATCAATTCAGAGAGTTCATGCGAGCTACTCTCTTATTGGACAAGATCCGTATTTCACCAACACTATGAGTCAGCTTTGGCTTTCCTCTCACAATGCGGTTATTTAGGTAGGCAACGCTTGCCAATTGCATCCTCATGCAATTCTTGTATGGTTGGTGAATAACTCCTTATTCGCATCCATCATATGGTGCATGCCAACCCTATACCTCTAGGCACTCAACCTTTGAGGTCACCTAGTTAAGCTAGACCCGATGTCGACAGTGGGATATCACAATTATCCGCTCGCACCCTTACCAAGATAGATTAATGCACCTTGCTTTTGCAAGCCCACACTTCATCGATCGAGGCAGGAAGAGTGTCATCCATCGGAAGGCATCCGAACACTTAATATTAGAGGAAGGGATTTTGATTATGGGTTAACAATTAACCATGATCAACATTTGATCAATGTGCATATCCACAAAAAACAATTTCTAAAAGCCACATGCATCCCTTATGTGCACAACCTGACACTATCAACATTTGATAGAAAGGAAGGGCTAAATCTGAACATCCGGACTCTTCCAAATCTTCAGATTTACATGCATTGGACAAAAACAAAGACAACTCAACTTAAAGCAGTAGACAAGCTCGTCTCTCATTGTTGGATGCAAAATCCAAAACAATACACTGGTTCACTAACCATTCGAGGGACGGTTACTGCTAAGGAGATAACAATTTCTAACAATTAGAAATTACCACGAAATCCCAGACGTTCCTGGCCGGGTTCCAAGGTGCAGAGCCCCTAACCTGTGGGTTATGAGCCCACCGATTTCTCTTGGAAAAACCATCAACAATTGATGTTCCAGGAATAAATCTAGACATTTAGAACACTTCTACATCCCTAGGTTTACACGTACTGGAATAACCTAACTTCCAAAACAACAATCATGGCCGAAACCTCACTCTGATACCACTGTTGGGTTTCTTTATGAGGATGGCACAACGCTTGTGCACGCAGTGGAAGGAATAAAACATCAAGAACAACCCAAAAGAGATGGGATCGGGCCTTGAAAGTTGAATCATGAAGTTAACAAACAATTAGGCAAAAATTACCTTAGCGACGTTGAGTCACAACTCAACGGAGATGCTCCAAGCTTTGAGTCCTTGTCGGTGGTGAGTTCTATGTGGAATAATGTCCACATCTCTGTAGAAATCCACACGAGAGGGAGAACACCGAGCTTCGTCGCACGAAGGGTCGGGAAGGAGATCAACTGCACCTTGCACTTCCACGGACTGCTAGGTCCGTTCCAGGAGGAGCAACACCGGCAACAGTCGCCGGAGAGGATGAGGTCGGCGGAGCGAAGAGGCGGCAGAACACTTCCGTCCGTCGGGGTTCGGGAATCGGCGAAGCGAACGAGCGGCGGAACGTTTCCGTTAGATTCGATTCGGCTACAGGAGAAAATCCTGATCTGTCTATTATTCCCAAAACCCTAAGTCCCCTATTTATACCAAAGGCATAAACAGTCCAAAGGTATCGCTATCTGCAGACCACACAGGATAGAGCTTCTGGACCGTTCGGCGAGAATCACCTCCAGGTTCGGCGAGAATCACCTCCAGGTTCGGCGAGAATCAATCGCAGAATCGGCAAGAATCAATCGCAGAATCGGCGAGAATCAGTCGCAGAATCGACGAGAATCGAACAGTTCGATTCTCGACGATTATGCCTTAGTCGCCGAATCATACTCGATGACTCTCGTCGACTCTCGACGAATTGGCCTTAGTCACCGAGTCATACTCGACGACTATCGACGATTATGCCTTAGTCGTCGAGTCATACTCGACGACTCTCATCGACTCTCGACGAATTGGCCTTAGTTGTCGAGTCATACTCGACGATTCTCGTCGAACCATTGTCGACAAATCTCTCTGGCAACATTTGCCTGACCCCATTCTATATGGTGATTGGTAACCTTTACCAACACAATCAATCTTCCAATTTCTCCACATGCTCTTATGTGCGACCCTGCAGGCTCATATCGCGTTGGCAGTGAGATTACATATTTGACCACTTCTAGATCACAATGGTAACTCCAACATTAGCTCCCCCTCCGGAAGAAAAAATCATCTTTTCATCCGCGGATATGCCGGACTACGAGGATCCATTCTGCGACGCCCTGGTGATTCAAACAGCGGTGGAGAACTTCACGGTCTCCAGGATACTGGTGGACAATGGGAGCTCGGTGAACGTCATCTTCAAGAGAGCCTTCGATGAGATGAAGGTTGAAGGGAAGAGGGTCCTAGCCTCAGATGGACCGCTGTTCGGATTTTCTGGAGAAAGGAAAGAAGTAGAGGGAGGAGTAGGACTGCATGTAAAGCTGGGGTGTGTGTCATGGAACTGTAGATTCGTGATAGTGGACGCGCCAAGTAGTTACAATGCCATCTTTGGGCGTCCCCACATCATCGCCTTTCGCTGCGTCCCCTCCTTGTTTCATCAATGTCTCAAGTTCAATAGCGGAGGGGTGCAGGTCAGGATCAGGGGGGATCCAAAGGTGGCAATACAATGCTACGTGATGGCAGTTAACGATGTGTCTTGGATGGCGGTGGCAGAAGAGCTGGAGAGAGAGCTAGCAGAGCAAGAGGAGGTGAGTTCGGAGGTAGAGGAGCAAGTGGTGGGAGAAGCTGAGAAGGAGGCCCGGAGGGGGGAGGAAGTCGAGCAGCAGCAGGAGGAGAGCCTGGAGGAGGCAATGAAGGTAGAGGAGAAGCTAGCCGCGGGAATCGAGCACGAGGGTCTGGAGGAAGTGATGGATGAAGAGGAGGACCAAGTGGCGAGAGTTGAGCAGGAGGCCCCGAGGGATGTGGAGATTCATCAGCTCCAGGAGGAGAAGCCGGGGGAGGCAATGGAGGCTGAAGGAGGGGAGGAGTTGGAGTTTGAGGAAGAAGCAAGGGTAGGCTGGGAGCAATCGCGGTTGGAGACGGCCGAAGAAGTGGTGGAGATGGAGGTCTCCACCAGAGCAGGGCAGGTGCAGAGGGTGCGGATCAGTGGGGGCCTAAGCCCCGAAGACCAGGAGCAGATGAGAGCTTGCATCCAGAGAAATGTCGACATTTTCGCCTGGAGTGCGGCAAACATGTCGGGCATTGACGCGGATGTGGCTTGTCATCGCCTGAACCTGGACCCCCGGAATTGCCCCATACGCCAAAAGATGAGGACCATCGCCACCAAGATGGAGGAGCCCATCCGCGAGGAGGTCAGAAAGCTCTCTTGGAGGCAGGCTTCATCTCGGAGGTCCAGTACCCAGGATGGATCTCCAACGTGGTAATGGTTAAGAAAGGGGGAGGGAAGTGGCGCATGTGTATCAATTTCTCTTTATTAAATAAATCGTGCCCCAAGGATTGCTACCCTCTGCCTCGAATCGACGCGCTGATTGACTCAGTTGTCGATTTTTTTGTTATGAGTTTTCTTGATGCTTTTTCAGGTTATCACCAGATTCGCATGCATCCCCCCCCGACGTCAAGGACGTCTCCTTCATCACTAGGAAAGGGTGCTTCAGCTACAAGATGATGCTCTTTGAGATGAAAAATGCAGGGGCCACATACCAGCGCATGATGGATCGGGTCTTCCAGGGACAGAGAGGGAGAAACTTGGAAGTCTATGTCGATGACCTAATGGTGAAAAGCAAGTGTGTGAGCTCACACCTGCGGGACCTCGAAGAGACCTTTGCCACCCTCCGAAGGTTCAAGTTGAGGTTGAATCCCTTGAAGTGTTTCTTCGGGGCCAGCCGCGGGAAGTTCCTTGGACATCTCTTGACTCCGGCGGGGGCGGAGCCCAACCCGGATAAGGTGAAGGTCATCCTAGACCTGGAATCACCTCGCAATGCCAAAGAGGTCCAGCGCTTGGCAGGCAAGCTGGCTGGTTTAAGCAGATTCCTTTCTCAGTCTGGAGACAAATGTTTATCGTTCTTCAAGGTGTTGAGGGGTAACCAGAGGTTTGAGTGGACAGCCGAGTGTGAGGAAGCCTTCCAAGGGCTGAAAAGACAGCTCTCCCAGGCTCCCCTACTCCAAAGCCCAAAAGAAGGGGAGGACCTAGCTCTGTATCTCGGGGTGGGAGCCGAAGCCGTGAGCTCTGTTCTAGTCAGGGAAGAGGGGAAGAAGCAGCTACCCATCTACTACGTAAGCCAGATCTTGAGGAAGGCGGAGCTCCGTTACCCCATCCTCGAAAAGCTAGCGTATGCTTTGATCGTTTCGGCAAGGAAGCTTCGACCATATTTCCAAGCACACACGATTAGGGTGGTAACCGACCATCCTCTTCGCAAGATCTTTGAAGGGGTGGAGAACTCGGGGAGGCTGGCAAAGTGGTCCATTGAGCTGAGCGAATTCAACATCTCTTTTGTCCCAAGGCTCTCCATTAAGGCGCAAGCAGTGGCAGACTTCTTGGTAGACTATGTTGTTGAAGTCGGGGAAGAGGATCCGCGGCAGCAGGGGGCGTGGAAGGTGATGGTTGATGGGGGCCTCGGGAAAGCATTCCATGGGGGAGGAGTTGTGTTGGTAAGCCCCCAGGGGGTGGCTATAGAACAGGCGGTGTCCTATCACTTTCCGGTGACCAACAATCAGGCAAAGTACGAAGCCGTGATAGCCGGTGTTCGTTTGGCAAGGGAGCTAGAGATCCAGGACGTAGAGGCCTTCACAGATTCAATGGTGGTGGCATCGCAGATCCGAGGTGAGTTTGAGGCTCGGGAGCCTACCCTCGTGAAATATCTATCCAAGGTAAGGGCAATCATTGGAGGATTCCGGTCCTTCTCAATCCAGCATGTTCCCAGGGAAGAAAGTGCAACGGCTGATCGGTTGGCGAAGTTTGGGCCTCGGGGAGGAGGAACCGTAACTAAACTGTTCCGACTGGCGATCGAAGAAGGGGAGCTGAATGAGGTAGGACGACGATCCTCCTGGGTAGACCCATTGGTGACTTTCCTGACCACTGGCGAGCTGTTAGAGGAGGTTAAGGACGCAAAGAGCTTCAGGCAAAAGGTAGCTCACTATCTGATGCTGGAAGGGGGTCTGTATCATAAGATGTTGTCAGGGCTCCTTGCGAGATGCGTGACCGAGGAGGAAATCCCGAGGATCCTGGAAGAGGTACATTCGGGAGAGTGCGGTAGCCACTCGGGAGGAAGGACATTGGAGGCAAGTGTGGTAAGGCAAGGATATTTCTGGCAGTCCCTGAGGAAGGATGCGGTTGAGTTTGCGAAGAGATGCCTAAAATGTCAAGTATACGCACCCCTCCAGCTCCTGCCCGCTCAAAGGCTTCGTAGCATCACAGCACCTTGGCCTTTTGCCATCTGGGGGATGGATCTAATCGGACCTTTTCCCCCAGCTAGCGGTCAGAGGAGGTTCCTCCTAGTCATGATCGATTACTTCTCCAAGTAACTGGAGATCAAGGCTCTAGCCAAGATCACTTCCCAGGTCATCAGGAACTTTGTTTGGGGAGAAATCGTATGCAGGCACGGGCTACCCCGAGCAATAGTGACAGATAACGGCCCTCATTTTTCTAGTGAAGAGTTCATCAGCTTCTGCACCCAGCTGGGGATAGACCTCAGGTTTGCCTCTGTCCATCACCCCCAGAGCAATGTCCAGGTGGAAGCGGCAAATAAGAGTATTGTAAACTTGCTCAAGAAGAAGGTGGAGAATCTGAGGGGGAACTGGGTAGAGCAGCTCCCCTCCGTCCTATGGGCCTTGCGAATGACCCCGAACACAGCCACCGGTGAGACCCCCTTCAAGCTCTCTCATGGGTGCGAGGCTTTCCTCCCAGTAGAGTTCGAAGTTCGGTCCCCACGGGTCGCAACCGCAGGCAAAGGAGATGAGGCTTGGAGATTGGGAAACGAAGAGGAGTTGCGCCTCTCGCTAGACATGGTAGAGGAGCTGCAGGATGTTGCAGCCATCAGGCAGGAAGAGATCAAGCGGTGAATGGCAAAGTACTTCGATAAACACGTTAGAATCAAGCAATTCGCCGAAGGGGACCTAGTGCTGAAAAAGGTCGACACGACAGGGAGGTCGGCCCCTATTGGCAAGCTCAACCCCAGCTGGGAAGGACCTTACATAGTAAAGGAGGTTCTGGCAAACAGAGGATACTACCTCCAGGATGTGGAGGGGAGGACCTTGAGCCACACCTGGAGCGGTGATGATCTAAAATGCTTTTACCCGTGAGAGGAAAAGGGGATTGTACTGTTGTAGTCAAATATTATCATTTCGAAACATTGTCATACAAAAATACTATCAGGGTATTCTTCTTGCTTTGATCTGATATCTGCTTTCTCATCTTAATGATAGAATAGCTCTTGTTTGAGAAATCTTCCTTAACACCCCGAGCTCGGCTCGGCCCCAGGTAGACCCGCTGCGCAGGCTCTCATCTAGCTGGCAGGTCCGAAGGCTCACCTGTGGGGGAGAGGTTTGGTTTGAGAAATCTTCATCAACACCCCGAGCTCGGCTCGGCCCCAGGTAGACCCACTGCGCAGGCTCTAATCTAGCTGGCAGGTCCGAAGGCTCGCATATGGGGGATAGGTCTTGGTTGACAAATCTTCATCAACACCCCGAGCTCGGCTCGACCCCAGGTAGACCCACTGCGCAAGCTCTCATCTAGCTGGCAGGTCCGAAGGCTCGCCTGTGGGGGAGAGGTTTGGTTTGAGAAATCTTCATCAACACCCCGAGCTCGGCTCGGCCACAGGTAGACCCGCTGCACAGGCTCTCATCTAGCTGGCAGGTCCGAAGGCTCGCCTGTGGGGGAGAGGTTTGGTTTGAGAAATCTTCATCAACACCCCGAGCTCAGCTCGGCCCCAGGTAGACTCGCTGCACAGGCTCTCATCTAGCTGGCAGGTCCGAAGGCTCGCCTGTGGGGGAGAGGTTTTGTTTGAGAAATCTTCATCAACATCCGGAGCTCGGCTCGACCCGAGGTAGACCCGCTGCGCAGGCTCTCATCTAGCTGGCAGGACCGAAGGCTCGCCTGTGGGGGAGAGGTCTTGGTTGAGAAATCCTCATCAACACCCCGAGCTCGGCTCGGCCCTAGGTAGACCCGCTGCGCAGGCTCTCATCTAGCTGGCAGGTCCGAAGGCTCGCCTGTGGGGGAGAGGTTTGGTTTGAGAAATCTTCATCAACACCCCGAGCTCGGCTCGGCCCCAGGTAGACCCACTGCGTAGGCTCTCATCTAGCTGGCAGGTCTGAAGGCTCGCCTGTGGGGGAGAGGTTTGGTTTGAGAAATCTTCATCAACACCCCGAGCTCGGCTCGGCCCCAGGTAGAGCCGCTGTGCAGGCTCTCATCTAGCTGGCAGGTCTGAAGGCTCGTATGTGGGGGAGAGGTTTTGTTTGAGAAATCTTCATTAACACCCCGAGCTCGGCTCGGCCCCAGGTAGACCCGCTACGCAGGCTCTCATCTAGCTGGCGGGTCCGAAGGCTCGCTTGTCGGGGAGAGGTTTGGTCTGAGAAATCTTCATCGACACCCCGAGCTCAGCTCGGCCCCAGGTAGACCCGTTGCGCAGGCTCTCATCTAGCTTGCAGGTCTGAAGGCTCGCCTGTGGGGGAGAGGTTTAGTTTGAGAAATCTTCATCAACACCCCGAGCTTGGCTCGGCCCCAGGTAGACCCGCTGTGCAGGCTCTCGTCTAGCTGGCAGGTCCGAAGGCTCGCCTGTGGGGGAGAGGTTTGGTTTGAGAAATCTTCATCAACACCCGGAGCTCGGCTTGGCCCCAGGTAGACCCGATGTGCAGGCTCTCATCTAGCTAGCAGGTCCGAAGGCTCGCTTGTGGGGGAGAGGTTTGGTCTGAGAAATCTTCATCGACACCCCAAGCTCGGCTCGGCCCCAGGTAGACCCGCTGCGCAGGCTCTCATCTAGCTGGCAAGTTTGAAGGCTCTCCTGTGGGGGAGAGGTTGGGTTTGAGAAATCTTCATCAACACCCCGAGCTCGGCTTGGCCCCAGGTATACCCGCTGTGCAGGCTCTCATCTAGCATGAAGGTCCGAAGGCTCGCCTGTGGGGGAGAGGTTTGGTATGAGAAATCTTCATCGATACCCCGAGCTTGGCTCGGACCCAGGTAGACCCGTTGCGTAGGCTCTCATCTAGCTGACAGGTCCGAAGGCTCGCCTGTGGGGGAGAGGCTTGGTTCTTGGTTCTTGGTCTTTGGTTCTTGGTTCTTGGTCATTGGTCCTTGGTTCTTGGTTCTTGATCCTTAGTTACTTCTACACTACTCCAAGCTCGGCTCAACCCCAGGTAGACCCGCTGCGCAGGCTCTCATCTAGCTGGCAGGTACGAAGGCTCGCCTGAGGGGGATAGGTTCGGTATTTACAAATATTTCGACACGGATGTTTTAGGTTAGACAAAAGAAACACCCTGAAGGCAGACCCAAAAGGGTCTCGGCCAGGGGAGGTCTCGGCCAGGAGAGGTCTAGGCCAGGAGAGGTCTCGGCTAAGAGAGGTCTCGGCCAAGAGAGGTCTCGGCCAGGAGAGGTCTCAGCCAGGAGATCCCAGCTGGGGGATCTCGCTAAAGGAAGTTCCCGGCGGGACTAGGCTAGAAGACTTGATCGATCGCGCATGGTAAAGAGGGGCGGTCTTCCCCTAAAGGGCCTATGAACAACACTCACGACAAATGGTTCTCGGCAGAACGCAAAAACGACGTGTTTTAGCCTTGAGCCCTCGGCAGGTTCTCACCTGTCGACCGCTAAGGGAGACTATCCTAGAGGGGGCCAGGGGCCTCGGCAGAAGCTCGCTTGAGCAGCATTCGTTAGACAGCAAAAAAGAAAGGAAAGGTACAAACACTAACAATTTATATATTCGGATGTAATTACAAAAATTAGAGCGTCTCGCACATTACAGAAACAAAAACGAAAAGGAAACCCATCAATAAGAAGCGCTGTATCCGCTCGAGCTCCCGCTTGAACTCCCACGGGAGCTCCCGCCTGAGCCCTCCCCGGGTGTCTCGCCAGCAATTGCGGGGGATTTCGGGACATCCTAGGGCGGAGATACTGGCACGCCTGGGGGCTTCGGGATAGGCTCAAAGAGCCAGGGAACAAGCTGAGGAGCGGTGATGATCTTGCCACTCTCGTTCAAACATCCCACATCTCGCAACAACTCAAGGGTCAGCCTGACCGTTGCTTGAGCGTTGGTCTGCAGGAGCTTGCAGATATCATACTCCGAGAAGTGATGGCTCCTCAGCCTCTCGTCCAGCGATGGGGGAGGCGGAACCACAGCCGTTTCCATGTGCCGGAGCTGGTCCTTCAGCAGGATGTTCTCATATCTTAGCTCGGTCAGCTCCGCGCGAAGGGTCGTATTCTGAGAAGAATCCTGCAGAAGGGAGAAACAAGTCAACGCCGAGACAACCCGTGGATTACAGAGGCGAGAGCGAGTGCTTGAAAGATCACGCTTACCTCCTCCGCTGGGCGCAAGGAAAGGCGTTCCATAGCATCCGCTAGCTGTGACTTCAGAGCCGCCATCTGGGCCGCCGCCTCGTCCCGCGCCTTGGGCATCTCACCAAAGTTGTGATTGATGGTGATGCTCCGGCACGCGCACATGTGCGCAAGCTCGAACCCGCGCATCAGGGCCCGGGTGGAGTCGAAGGCCAAGGGCCGCGTCGATAGCCGATCGTAAAGACTGGCGTCCTCCCGTCTGTAAAGGCCGTAGCCCAACGCAAAGGCCTCACCGGTAACCTGGTCTCCCTCCGCCCAGCTAGGGAGAAGGGTCAAGACGGAGAATTGGTTGGCCTCAGGGTCCCACCGCAACAAGGGTTTCCCTTCCGCATTAAGCCACTTCACGCCGAAACCAAAGTTCCTGTGCCCCTTTGGCACCTCTTTGGGCAGGGACCGAGCAGAGGTCTCGGCAGCCACCCCCTCGCCACCAGCCCCGCTTGTGGAAGGAAGGTTCTCGGAGGGGGCACCGGCGCTTTCCCTGGCGGCGGTAGTGATTTCGCTGACCACCTGCAGGATCTCTTCGAAAGACCGGCCTGGAGCGAGAGGTCGGACGGGAGAAGTCGCCACCGATTTCCCCTTGTCGGCAGGGGTGGTCTTGGGTCTTTTCAGCGGCCGAAACGAAGAGGCGCCGGGTCCTCTCTTCCCGGCACTGGTCGAAGGAGGCGGGGCAGGCTCGTCCCGGCAAGCCTGAGCCGCGGATTTCGTGAGAACCAGCGGATCTCTCACAGCCTGGCCCTCGGAACCCGGAGTCTCGGCAAAGGGTTGGTGCAGGGGAACTTCTCGCTCTCCTGCAAGAGCGACAATGGAATGTGTTGAAATTAAGAATATGAATCAGGTTAAAGGTGAGACCATACCTTCACCGGGAGGCACGGGAGGGAGAGAGTCGACGTCCCGTCTAAGGAATTGTACATCAAATTATTCCGTCCCAAAGAACTCTAAAAGGGCGCTCTCGCGAGATCCCAGAGTAGGCGGCTTGTAGGCGGCGTCCTCATATTGAACAGGATCGAGAGGGATGCTGCTGAAGTCGCCAGAAACGAAGATGAACTTCTCGCCCCAATGATGATGCTTGTTGGCGAGACTGGTTGTCTTGAGCTGCTGCCCGGAGAAGAAGACTACCCCTCCCTTCGCGCGGAAGGTGAACAGCTTTCGAAAGATCGGGAGGCTGAAATCAATCTTCTCCGATCGCATGTAGCAGATGAACGCTACAAGGATGGCAACTGAGTTTGGGTTCAGCTGAGCGGGAACAACACCATAAAAACGGAGTGCCTGGCGCATCTCTGGCCAGATGGGGAGGCTAAAACCCACCTCAAAGTGTTCGAGAGGGAGGTCGAGCTCCCCTTCTCTCGCGCTGTTTACCCTGTCCCGGTTACCGGGATGTCTCGCGGTGAAACCGGCGGGAACGTACTGGGAAGTCATCCGTTGGAATTCTTCTGGAGTTAGGCGGCAAGTGAGGAATTGATTTTTTCGGAAGGCTTCCGCACAATGGGAACGTCCCTCGTTCTCGCCCTACATTTTGTGGGGAAGATTGAAGGCGAAAGGAATGGGCGAGAATGAAAAATAGGCGAGAATAAGAGAAGAAGGCGAAAGCAAGGGGGAGCTCTCGGCAAGCCGCAAAAGCAACGAGGAGAGGAAAGGGGGTTCCGGATCGGAGAAATAAATGCGTTCGGTGAACTCTATTTATAGTAAATCAGGGTAATGATGTTTTTTCTAAAAAAGAAATAAAAATAGCGTCGGCGGTACGGGCCCCAGGTCAGCGACGCCTCAGGTTCCGACCTGGGATGACAGCGACCGGCTGAAGGTTAAGGTTGGCGCGAGCATTTCGAAAAACAGGGTACATTGCGAGAAGGGAAGGCCGATAAGCGAGAAGGGGCGAGATTTCTTCAAGTCAATACGGTTCCCAGCGCCATCGTCCTCGCTCCCGCAGCCTGGTCCTCGGGGGCGCTGACGGGTTGTAGTAGGAAGACAGGGTGGTGCACCCTAGGTTGATCCGACAAGCCTGGTCCCGAATCTGCGCGATACATCTCCCAGGCGAAGACTCGATGGTAGGCCCACCCGGCCGACCCATCTCGCCGAAAAAATAATCGCGCTCGAGGACCTCCAGCCTCTACTTCACCATCTCGCGGAATTCTTTGGCCGTAGTGGCGCGGGCCCGCTCCCGCCACACAAACTTCGATAGGAGGGCAGCAATCTTCTTCCCTCGTCTCTTCGCGCTCCCAGTGTCATTTACAATGTCCTCCATCTCGCCAAACGAAGGAAGGGGGGAGCTCTCTCCGTCCTCTTCTTCACCCTCATCATCATCTTCATCTTCTTCGGCCCCAGTTCGCGAGTCCGGAACCTCTGGGAAAACAGTTGTCATAGTTACAGCGAGAACTGAGTAAGAGCTACAGTGATGTTTCGCTTACCTGCTGCATGACGAGAAACACTGGCCTACGACTGGCGAGAAGGCCCGGGTCCCCCTCTCAGTCCCATAGAGGAGGTGGAGTGGCTTTCTGCATCTCGGGCGAAAAGCCTCGCGCACAGTGATCCCGGCCTGGCCGGAAGGATGGGGGAAGTCATTCTCTCTCGCGAGATGGTTGACCTCCTTTTGGGCTATGAAGGGGCCGGTAGACATCCCTCCCGCCGGTAGGCGGGATTAGCCGCTTGGCCAAGCAAGTTAGAAGCAATTATCTCACCCTCCCGGGTGGCGAGACCCGGGTCGGTGGAAGCTGAGGATGCGAGAAGTCAGCTTGACAGTAGGTATTGACTACGAGTGAAATGGTCAGAAAGGGGTAATAGAAAAAACATACCCGTGATTCTCGGAGAGGCAGCCGGAGGAGTGACCTCCGCGACCCGTGGTCTGTCCTCAGGAGGGTAAGGCGATGGATCCGGGGGCACCAGTGGTGACCCGGTGTCATCATCTCGAGCCGCTTCCTGCGAAAGGTTTTCCGCAAGTTATCAAACCTTGTGCATAGTCAGATCGTAATCGACTCGCAATCTGGGGGATCAACGAATCAGAAAGGCGTACCTTCTGCAGAGGGGGAGCCTCATCCGCGCGATCGGGAGTCGGGGTAGGCGGGTCCCTGTTCTCGCGGGAAGGGTCCCGTTGGATCGCCTTTGCCTTCCTTTTCTTCTCTTTTTTCTTCGACGGTGAAGGATTAGCGGTCAGCGACCTTCTTGCCAGCCAAGGGGCAACCACAGCGATGTTTGCCAGGGCTCGTGCCTGGGCCGAGTTGATGCGATCCTGGAGTGTTGAAGCCAAAATTGACCCCAACGAATGTTCACAAACCAAAGTGCAGCCGACACTTACTTCTCTCAAATCTCGACCCCTGACTAGCTGCAAAGGTCCTAAGATCGACCCAAAGACCCAGCTGGGAGGTCCCACCTCACGCCCGGAAGATCTCTGAGAGCTTCCCCTCCAAAACCAAAAGCTGGACTGGGAGCTCCTCAGAAAGCACTGGAGTTGGAGAATAATGACAGCCCTGCTTCCCATAGAGCCCCTCTGGATCTTTTTATAGTCTTCTCCTGACCTGAGAATACTGAAATACCCCTGATGGGTCTACCGATAGACAAATCCCGCTATTATCCTGGGGATAAACAGGTAATCTTACCTGGGGATAAAATAATAAAATAATCTTTTCCTGGGCGCCGGGCCCCACCACATGGACCTGCTTGGCGAGAACCCCGGGCGAGAAGGCTCTCGCCGAGCCCCAACTTGGCTCATCTTGGCGGGACCTTCCGCCGAGAGGGTTCTCGCTCTCGCCCGCCCACAGGGGGAGTCCCTTCCGGGCGGGATCTCTACTGTCCCGACGTCTAAGGCCGGCCTGAAGGCCTGAGTCCTAGCGCGAACGATCTCGCCTATGGGTTGGCGAGAGCTCCCTAAGGGGAGAACTCTACCAGTCCGCCCTTGGGCTGACCCTGGACTAGCCCAACTCCGACCTCTGAAGTCTTAGTCTTCTGGGTCCTACCCAGCGAATATGGGGTTGTACACAATCCCCGCTCTTTTCGAGCTAGCCCTGCGCTCGACAAGACAAGTCCAACCCCAAAATATTCGCTGGACATGTGCCTAATAGCCAAGAGAATCTTTTGGCAGGCCCTACTGCAGCTATAAATATGCGCCGTCGGGTGGCCATAAGTCTTGCCTCTGGACTACTGCTTCTTTACTGAGCTCTCGCCTAGGGCTTTTTGTGCGATACCAAGATGTATGCTAAGCGTGTCGGCAAGCCACTTCCGCAGGACCTTCAGGATCGGTTGGTCGCGGCTCAAGCGCGAGCCTTAGCCAACTGCACTGCGGTAGCACCCTGGTTATCGAGGAAATCCCCAAACGCCGGTCCTTCGGAGCCGAAGAAGAAAAAGGGCAAACGAAAAGCGAAGGTGGTCCGGCGAGACCTTGCTGGCGAGAACAGGGATCCACCTTCTCCTACTCCCAATTCCGCGGAGGGCCCCTCCCTGCAGAAGGTATGCCTCCTGGCCATGCTTACCAAGATGATTATGCCACTGGCCCGACGGCTAACGCGGCCTCTCGCAGGAATCCATTCCTAGTGACGATGTCGGGTCTTCCCCGATTCCTCTCGATTTGTCAGCTCCCCCTCCCGAGGATCGAACGAGGGTCTCGGAGGAAATTCCCCCAGCCAGGACCCAGGTGATAGGTACGTTTTCCGCCACTTCTCGCTATTTCAACCGTGCCTTTCCTTTTCTGAACTGTCTTCTCGCAGAGCCAGCTTCCGCTCTCCCGGGTTTTGTCACTCGGGAAGATGAAGCGAGAACCGGCGCGTTGATTTCTTCTGCGGCAAATCCCGCCCTGCCGGCGGGAGGGGTGTCCCTTGACCCCTTCACTACTCCTAAGGATGTCGATCATCCCTTGAGAGATGACAACCCTCTCCATGCTTCCGGCTAGGCCGGGACCCCTGTGCGCAAACCTTTCCGCCCAGGGCGGGGCAAGCCTCTCCACCTTCTTTATGGTACTGACGGAGGGGTCGAGCCTTCTCATTCGACGCCAGTCAATGGCTCTCGCCCGACTGCAGGTATGCGAGACATTTTGCCGGCTGATCGTTAAGCCTTAATCATAACCTTGAGCGCACTTTTCGCAGGGGATCCCAGCTCTCGGCCGGGAGCCAACGAGGAGGGAGAAGAAGAAGAAGGAGAAGAAGAAGAAGAAGAAGGGGAAGAAGAAGAGGAGGAAGAAGATTCCCTTACTCCTTCGCCCGACGAGATAGAGGAAACCTTGAACGGCGTCGGGAATGCGAGGGAGCGGAGGAAGAAGATCTCGGCCATTTTGGCCAAGCTCATCCGACGAGACCGCGCCCATGCTGCCGCGGCGAAAGCGTTCTGCGAGTCCGTGGAACAAAGGCTGGAGGCCCTGGAACGGGATTTCTTATTGGGCGAGGCTGATCGACCGGGAGGGCCTACTGCCCAGTCTTCGCCAGGGAGATGCATCGTGCAGATCCGGGATCACGCTAGGCGGATCAACCTGGGGTGCACCACGCTGTCCTCTTACTTCAACCCGCTGGCACCTCCGCGAACCAGGCGGCGAGAATGAGGGCGATGGTGCTGGGAACCTTATTAGTTCATCTAGGTCTCGCCCCTTCTTCCTCTTTAGCCTTCCCTTCTGCCATGTACCCTTAGGACTCTGTAATAACTGCTATTGTTAACTCTATTCGGCTCTCGGTAGCGAGAGCACACTATTACCCGTTTCTTCTTTCATTGCGCTGCGAATTTTAGGAATGTGTTGGAATTAGGTCGCTTGCGCCGAAGCTAAGAAGCTTGCGCCAAAACCAAGAGGCTCGCGCCTATGAGAGGCGATCGTCGACTGCTGTAATCCTGAGGGGGAAAACCGAGGCGTCACCGGTCCAGATCGTTACAGCTGTACTACGCCGTCATTTTTCTCTCTCTATCGGACGGAGCCACAACGATCACGGTTCCCTATAAATAGGGATGTCTACCAACCGCATTTATTTCCCTGATCCGGAACCTCAACCCCCTTTCACTGCTCTCGCCCTGTCGCTCTCGCTTCTACCTCTCTTATACCTCTCGCTAGCACCCATAAACTCAAGATGCCGGGCGAGAACGAGGGTCGCGCTCACTGCGCGGAAGCGTTCCGCAAACATCTCTTCCCCTCCTACTCGCTTACCCTAGACGAATACAAACTGACCGTCGACCGTTTCATTCCCGCTGGCTTCTCGGCGCGGAACCCGGGCAATCACGACAAGGTGAATACCCCGGGGGCTGGATAGCTTGCCATCCCCCTCGAACATTTCGAGGTGGGCTTCCGCCTTCCCCTCTGGCCGGAGATTCGGCAAGCTCTCCGCTACTACGGGGTGGTTCCCGCCCAGCTGAACCCGAACTCTGTCGCGATCCTTGTAGCATTTATATGCTACATGTGATCCGAGAGGATCGAGTTCAGTTTGCCGATCTTCCGCAAGCTGTTCAACTTCCGCACGAAAGGAGGGGTGGTCTTCTTCTCCGGGCAGCTGCTCAAGACCACCGGTCTCGCCAACAAACACCATCATTGGGGCGAGAAGTTCGTCTTCGTCACCGGGGACTTCGGCAACATCCCCCTCCAACCTGTTCAATATGAGAATGCTGCCTACAAGCCGCACACTCTGGGGTCGCGCGAGAGCGCACTCCTGGAGTTCTTCGGAACCAAGGAGTTTGACGTTCTCTTCCTTCGGCGAGACGTCGACTCCCTTCCTCCCGTCCACCCGGGCGAAGGTACGGTCTCGCCCTAGATTCGATCTCTTGTTAGAATCTCCCTGTGCTGAATAGTGCTAACTTTGCAGGAGAGCGGGAGGTCCCTTTAAGCCAACCTTTCGCTGCCGCCCCGGGCGTCGGGGATCGGGCTGCGAGAGGCTCTCTTGCTCTTGCGGAAGCCAGCGCTCGCGCCTGCAGGGAGTAACCCGCTCTACCCTTGTCGACCGGAGCTAAGAAGCGGAAAGGCCCTGCTCCCGCCCCGCGACCGCTGAAGAGGCCGAAGCCATCCGCTGCGGACAAGGGCAAGGACTTGGCCGTCTCGCCTGCCCGACATCCTGCCGTGGGCAAGTCCTTCGAAGGGCTGCTCCAGATGGCCAGCGAGATGGGTGCTTCCGCCAGGAGGCGTGCCGAGACTACTGCCGAGAACCCTCCAACCGCCGACAGGCGGGAGGAGAGGGAGTCGTCGCCGAGACCTCCGCCCTGACCCCGCCCAGGGAAGTGCCGAAAGGGCACAGGAATTATGGCCTCGGCGTGAAGCACGTCGATGCGGAAGGGAATCCTCTGCTTCAATGGGATCCCAAAACCAACAGGGTTACAGTTTCAACGCTCCTCCCTAGTTGGTCGGAGCGGGATGAGTTTACCGGCGAGGCCTTCTCGCTGGGCTACGACCTCTATAGCCGAGAGGGCGCCAGTGTCTTCGACCAGACGCCCACCCGGCTCCTGGCCTTCGATGCTACCCGGGCCCTGCTTCGCGGGTTCGAGCTTGCGCATATGTGCGCGCGTCGAAGCATCAACATCGACAAGAACTTCGCCGACATGTACAAGGCGAGGGAAGAGGCGGTGGCCAGAGCACGCGCTTCGGAGACAGAGCTTGCGATTGCTCATCAGGAGTTGGCGAAAGCTCAAGAGGCGTTGTCTCTATGCCCCGCCGTTGAGGTAAGCGAGATCTTCCTGGCCCCCCGCTCTCGCTTCTCGAAGTCACGTTTGCGCAATATTTACTGAGCTGATTTCTTCTCCACAGGATCCCTCCCAAGCCACGGCGCTTCGCGCGGAGTTGGCTGACGTTCGTTACGCGAACGTCCTACTGAGGGACCAACTCCAGCGTGCGGAAGAGGCGAAAGGCCCGCCTCCGACGCTTGACGAAAGACTAAAGAGCCGCCAGTTCTCGGTGTACGACATCGACAAACTGCTGCAGGCGAATGCTCAGGCCACCGTCAAGCTGACCGTCGAGACGCTGCGGGACGCGAAGCTGCTTCGGGAGGATGGCGCAACCATCAACGCTCGCCAACTCCTCCCCTGGTTGTTCGACCCAGTGCCGAAGCCCCCGGGCACGCCGGACTCTCCTCCCTCAGATGTCCCGAAGTATTCCACCGAGGCCGGCGAGACGTCTGAAGCGAGCTCTGGCGAGGACTCTGGCGAGAGCACCAGCGGGGACTACAGCGCATCCCCTTGAAGCGCCTTTTTACTTTTGATATTCTTTTGTAACGAGCGAGAAGCTCATCACCCTGTAATTATTAAACATAATGCAATGTTTCATTCTCCACTGCTGTGCTTGCTTGAATGAATAGGTTAGACAGCCAAGTAGCTTCCGCGCGAGCTTCCGCCGAGACCCTTAGCCCCCTTAGGATCACCTTAGAGACTCGTTAGGCGAGAGCCTTGTGCCATTGATTAAGTCGTCTTGCCCAGGTCTGCCGGGAGCCTTTTTTTAACGAGATCCCCCAGCCGAGACCTTACGGCCGAGACCCCTACTTGCCGAGGCCTTAACTGGCCGAGACCTTTTCGGGGGCGCTGTCCCTGATCTTGTCCAGGGTCGTGACTAGATGCCTTCCCATAAACTGGATCTATGCTCCACCGGTGAGCCTTCGGACCTGCCAGCTAGATGGGAGCCTGTGCAGCGGGTCTGCCGGGGGCCGAGCCGAGCTCGGGGTGTCGACGAAGGTCAAACCAAACCTCTCCCCCACAGGCGAGCCTTCGGACCTGCCAGCTAGATGGGAGACTGCGCAGCGGGTCTACCTGGGGCCGAGCCAAGCTCAGGGTGTTGATGAAGATCAAACCAAACCTCTCCCCCACAGGCGAGCCTTCGGACCTGCCAGCTAGATGGGAGCCTGCGCAGCGGGTCTACCTGGGGCCGAGCCGAGTTTGGGGTGTTGATGAAGATCATTCCAAACCTCTCCCCCACATACGAGCCTTCGGACTTGCCAGCTAGATGGGAGCCTGCTCAGCGGGTCTACCTGGGGCCGAGCCGAGCTCGGGGTGTTGATGAAGATCAAACCAAACCTCTCCCCCATAGGCGAGCCTTCGGACCTGCCAGCTAGATGGGAGCCTGCGCAGCGGGTCTACCTGGGGCCGAGCCGAGCTCGGGGTGTTGATGAAGATCAAACCAAACCTCTCCCCCACAGGCGAGCCTTCGGACCTGCCAGCTAGATGGGAGCCTGCGTAGCGGGTCTACCTGGGGCCGAGCCGAGCTCGGGGTGTTGATGAAGGTCAAACCAAACCTCTCCCCCACAGGAGAGCCTTCGGACCTGCCAGCTAGATGGGAGACTGCGCAGCGGGTCTACCTGGGGTCGAGCCGAGCTCGGGGTGTTGATGAAGATCAAACCAAACCTCTCCCCCACAGGCGAGCCTTCGGACCTGCCAGCTAGATGGGAGCCTGCACAGCGGGTCTACCTGGGGCCGAGCCGAGCTCGGGGTGTTGATGAAGATCAAACCAAACCTCTCCCCCACAGGCGAGCCTTCGGACCTGCCAGCTAGATGGGAGCCTGCGCAGCTGGTCTACCTGGGGCCGAGCCGAGCTCGGGGTGTTGATGAAGATCAAACCAAACCTCTCCCCCACAGGCGAGCCTTCGGACCTGCCAGCTAGATGGGAGCCTGCGCAGCGGGTCTACCTGGGGCCGAGCCGAGCTCGGGGTGTTGATGAAGATCAAACCAAACCTCTCCCCCACAGGCGAGCCTTCGGACCTGCCAGCTAGATGGGAGCCTGCGCAGCGGGTCTACCTGGGGCCGAGCCGAGCTCGGGGTGTTGGTGAAAATTCTTTTAACCAGACCTATTCTATCATCAAGACGAGGAGACATAGTTGGTTAAAGCAAAAACATGGTAGAGTAGAAAAGATCTATTCCTACGATAACATTCTTTAGAGAGTCGACATTTTGAATCAACCACTTTGACATGATAACACTTATTCACCATATTACAATTTTCTCTCCCTTTAAGGGTAGAAGCGTTTTAAGTCATCACCGTTCCAGGTGTGACTCAAGGTCCTTCCCTCCACATCCTGGAGGTAGTAACCCCCATTAGCCAGATCCTTCTCTACTATGTAATGCCCTTCCCAGCTGGGGTTGAGCTTGCCCACCGGGGCCGACCTTCCTGCCGCATCGACATTTTTTAGCACCAGGTCCCCCTCGGTGAATTGCTTGACTCTAATATGCTTATCGAAGTACCAGGCCATTCGCCTTTTTATCTCTTCTTGTCTGATGGCAGCGATATCCCGTAGCTCTTCCACCATATCCAACGAGAGGCGCAATCCCTCCTCATTCTCCGACCTCCAAGCTTCGCTTCCTTCTCCCGCGGTTGCGACCCATGGAGATCGAACCTCGAACTCTACCGGGAGGACAGCCTCACACCCATGAGAGAGCTTGAAGGGGGTCTCCCCCGTGGCCGTGTTCGGAGTTGTTCGCAAGGCCCATAGGACGGAAGGAAGTTGTTCCACCCAGCTACCCTTCAGGTTCTCCACCTTCTTCTTGAGCAAGTTCACGATGATTTTGTTTGCCGCTTCCACCTGGTCATTGCTCCGGGGGTGATGTACAGAGGCAAACCTGAGGTCAATCCCCAGTTGGGCGCAGAAGCTGATGAATTCCTCGCTGGCAAACTGAGGATCGTTATCCGTTACTATCGCTTGAGGGAGCCCGTGCTTGCATATGATTTCTCCCCAAACGAAGTTCCTGATGACCTGGGAGGTTACCTTGGCCAGAGCTTTGATCTCCAGCCACTTTGAGAAGTAGTCGATCATGACCAGGAGGAACCTCCTCTGTCCGCTGGCCGGAAGAAAGGGTCCAACTAGATCCATTCCCCAGATGGCGAAGGGCCACGGGGCCGTGATACTTCGAAGCCTTTGTGCGGGTAAGAGCTGGAGGGGGGCGTGTACTTGACATTTTCGACATCTCTTTGCAAACTCGACTGTGTCCTTCCTCAAGGTCTGCCAGAAGTATCCTTGTCTTATCACCCTAGCCTCCAATGTTCTTCCCCCCGAGTGACTGCCGCACTCTCCCAAATATACCTCTTCCAGGATCCTCGGGACCTCCTCCTCAGTCACACATCTCGCGAGGAGCCCCGATAGCATCTTCCTGTGCAAGCCCCCTTTCCACATCAGGTAGTGGGCTGCCTTTCGTTTGAAACTTCTTGCATCCTTAACCCCCTCTGACAGCTCGCCTGTGGTAAGGAAGGTCACCAAAGGGTCCACCCATGAGGATCGCCGGCCTACCTCCATCAACTCCCCCTCTTCAATCGCCGGTCGGAAAAGTTCAGTCAAGGTCCCTCCTCCCCGGGGCCCAAACTTTGCCAGCCGATCAGTTGCTGCGCTCTCCTCCCTGGGAACATGTTGAATAGAAAAGGAATGGAACTCCCCGATGATGGCCCTTACCTTGGATAGATACTTCACGAGGGTAGGCTCCCGAGCCTCGAACTCCCCTCTGATCTGCGACGCTACCACCATCGAATCAGTGAAGGTCTCCACATCCTGGATCACCAACTCCCTCGCCAATCGAAGGCCGGCTATCACCGCCTCATATTCCGCCTGATTATTGGTAACAGGGAAGTGGAAATCCACCGCCTGTTCTATGATAACCCCCTGAGGGCTTACCAACACTACACCCCCTCCCAGAGAGTGTCTCCCTGAGGCCCCATCGACCATCATCTTCCATGCCTCCTGGGGCTTTGGCTCCTCATTCTCAGCTTCAGTGACATAGTCTGCCAGAAAGTCCGCCACGGCCTGAGCTTTGATGGAGAGTCTCGGGACGAACGAGATGTCGAACTCGCTTAGTTCGATAGACCACTTCGCCAGCCTTCCTGAGTGCTCTACCCCCTCGAAGATCTTGCGAAGAGGGTGGTCGGTGACCACCCTAATCGAGTGCGCTTGAAAGTATGGACAAAGCTTCCTTGCCGAAACGACCAGGGCGTAAGCCAGCTTCTCCAGGATGGGGTAGCGGAGCTCCGCCTTTTTCAGGATTCGGCTTACATAATAGACGGGTAGCTGCTTCTTCCCCTCTTCCCTAACCAAGACGGAGCTCACAGCTTCCACCCCCACTCTGAGATACAAGGCCAGGTCTTCCCCCTCTTTGGGACTTTGGAGCAGCGGAGCCTGGGAGAGTTGCCTCTTCAACCTTCGGAAAGCCTCTTCGCATTCGGCCGTCCATTCGAACACCTGATTACTACGGAGCACCTTGAAGAAAGAGGAGCACTTATCCCCGGACCGAGAGAGGAACCTGCTCAGTCCGGCCAACTTTCCCGTCAAGCGCTGGACCTCCTTGGCGTTGCGAGGTGATTCCAAGTCCAATATGGCCTTTACCTTGTCCGGGTTAGGCTCCACCCCCACCGGAGTCAAGAGGTGTCCGAGAAACTTCCCACGACCGGCCCCGAAGACACACTTCAAGGGGTTCAACCTCATCTTGAATCTCCGCAGGGTGGCAAACGTCTCCTCCAAGTCCCGCAAATGGGAATCCACGCACTTGCTTTTAACCATCAGGTCATCGACGTAGACCTCTAGATTCTTCCCCCTTTGGTCTCGAAAGACTCGATCCATCATGCGTTGGTATGTTGCCCCTGCATTTTTAACCCAAAGGACATCATCTTATAGCTGAAGCATCCCTCCCTCGTGATGAAGGAGACGTCTTTGACATCAGGAGGGTGCATCCGGATCTGGTGGTAACCTGAAAAAGCATCCAAAAAACTCATAACAGAAAAACCAACGCCTGAGTCAACCAGCGCGTCGATTCGAGGCAGGGGATAGCAATTCTTAGGACATGATTTATTTAACAAGGAAAAATCGATACACATACGCCACTTTCCTCCCCCTTTTTTCACCATCACCACATTGGAGATCCAGCCTGGATACTGGATCTCCGAGACGAAGCCCGCCTCTAGAAGCTTCCTGACCTCCTCTCGGATGGGCTCCTCCAGCTTGGTGGCAATGGCCCTCATCTTCTGGCATATGGGGCGAGTCCTCGGGTCCAGGTTCAAGCGATGGCAAGCCACGTCTGCGTCGATGCCCGGCATATCTGCCGCGCTCCAAGCGAAGATATCGATGTTGCTCTGGATGCAGGCTAGCATCTGCGCCTGGTCCTCGAGGCTTAAGCCTCTGCTGACTCGCACCTTCTGTACTTGCCCTGCTCTGGTGAGTACCTCCATCTCCACCACTTCCTCGGCCGGCTCCAGCATCGACCGCTCCCATCCTGCCCTTGCTTCCTCCTGCTCAACCTCTTCTCCTCCGACCTCATCAACCCCCATCGCTTCCACCAGGCCTTCTCCTTGCCTTTGCTCTCCTTCCCTTGCCTCTCCCAGGCTCATCTCTTCTATCTCTACTACCTCCTCCATCATCAAGCCCTCCGCCTCCTGCGGGCTCGCCTCCTCCACTTCTATGCTTCCTTCCTGCCCAGCCATCTCTTTCTCCAGCTCCTCCGCCTCAGCCATCCACGACACGGTGTTTACCACCGTCACATAACACTGCCTCGCCACCTTCGGGTCTCCCCTGATCCTAACCTGTACCCCTCCATTGCTGAACTTCAGGAATTGATGAAATGAAGAGGGGACACAGCGAAAGGCGCTGATGAGAGGACGCCCAAAGATGGCGTTGTAGCTACTCGGGGCGTCTACAATAACGAACCTACAATTCCGCGAGACGCCCCCAAGCTTCACATGCAGATCCACTCCCCCTTCTACCTCCTTCCTCTCTCCAGAAAAACCAAAAAGCGGTCCGTCGGAAGCCAGGACCCTTTTTCCTTCCACCCTCATTTCATCGAAGGCCTTCTTGAAGATCACGTTCACGGAGCTCCCGTTATCCACCAGTATTTGGGAGACTGTGAAGTTTTCCACCGCTGTCTGGATCACCAGTGCATCGCAGAACGGGTCTTCGTAGTCTGGCATATCTGCGGACGAGAAGGTGATTTTTTCTTCTGGGGGGGAGATAGGGAGGTCGAGGCGACCCCTCTGCGGAACATGGTTTGAAGGCTCCCCTTGCGGGTTGCCTCGATCCCTACTCCCCCATGGATCACTCCGATCCACCCTCGGGTCCCCACATCGACCCTATCTTCACATCTATCCTCCGCCTCTCTGTGCTGCACCTCGACGATCCTTGTAGGTGGATCCTGCCTCCCAGCTCCCCTGGCTTCCCTCATCTCCAGGAACTCTGGTGTTGGGTACATTGGAAAATGTGTACCTGATTTGAAGAAGCCCAACTTAGCTCAATGATATACATCAAGGTGTATTTGATGTTGTTTTAAGTTGACATGTGCAGGTGGAGAATTGATAAAGTATGCAGAAAAATTCTAAGTCCAAGTGTCGACACAAAGGAAGCAGTGTCGACACACAGAAGAAAATAGTCGACACAACACTGGGAAGCAGTGTCGACACATAGCAGTTAGTCTACAACTACACTGGGAAAAAGTGTCGACATAGAAGAAGTAAGTCGACACAACACTGGGAATTTGTGTCGACACAGAAAAAGAGTCGACACAACACTGGGAAATTGTGTCGACACAGAAGAAAAGAGTCGACACAATACTGGGAAATTGTGTCGACACAGAAGAAAAGCGTCGACCTCAAACATTGGGAGAATGTGTCGACACAGAAGAATATAGTTGATCTCAAGATTGTCGACATCATCTGAATGTGTCGACACAGAAGAAAATAGTCGACCTCAAGTTAGTCGACACCAGCAGAATGTGTCGACACATTGTGATTAAGTCGACACATAATAGCAGAGTTAAAAAATGAATGTGTCGACACCTGAAGGCTAAGTCGACACTTACTAAAGTTATGATTCTACAACAATTGTGTCGACACACAGGACTTGTGTAGACACACTGAAGAGTCAAGATCAAGTTATTTGCAGAAGAAGCTGTGTCGACTCAAAGGCAACTTAGTCGACATCACTGAAGACTGTGTCGACACCAAAGTCAATTATGTCGACACAAATAGACAGATTGTCTCGACACTTTCTGACAGACTGTTTCAACAACTTGTGATTCAAGACTAAGGCATAGGACTTGTTTGAAGACTTGACAGCTGTGGGTTGTCACCGGTTAACTGAAGTTGTCAGACTTGTCAGAAAACGGTTAGAAACCGGATCAGCCGGTTACCATGAAGAATGTCTATAAATAGACAGATTCAGAAGGAGAAAACAATCAACAACATATAGAACTGACCTTTTGAAATACATTGGATCAGAAAGTGGAGAAGGATTACAATTCTACTCATTTCAAGAAAGTGCTAGGCACTTAAGAAGATCTTCTCCGGGAGATCTAAGAAGACTATCTAAGGATAGATCTAAGAAGAGTTCTAATCAGAATTCAGAAGAATCATTCAAAGTTCTGGATAGAGAGAGATCAAGTCAGAATTTGAAGAAGAAGAAAGAATCCACCAGTGGATTCTCAAGAAGCTGTTTGGAATCAACTCAGCTAAGTACATTTTCAAGAAGCTTTGAAGAAGGCTAAGAAACAGTTGATTGCATCAGCTGATCAAGAATTGTCATTGCCTTTTCTCTCTCAACTTTGGCAAGACAATTAAAACAATCTTTTCTATATTTCTGTAGGATCTGTTTATACAGATCTGAGTTGTAAGCCTATGTTATAAAGGCTGAGTGTAAGAGTGTTGAACTCTGAGTGGTAGGGCTGTTTGCCTGAGTGTAGGAGAAGGATATTCTCTGAGTTGTAGGCCTTGGGGCAAGGCTGAGGTAGGGCAGTTGTGCCTGAGTTGTAGGAACCAGTTGGGTTCTGAGTTGTAAGATCTATTGATCTGAGATAAGTGGAAGTTTGGCCGAATCTAGCATACTGCTAGATAGGTGAAGGGGGAAAGTGGATGTACCCAGACCTTGGGGAACCACTATAAAACATAGTGCAATCTGTGATGTTTTGTTTTCTGTGATTGCTGTGTTTATTATATTAGTTATTAAATTGAATTCTGCCTAGAAGTTTTAGAAAGAGAAGCAGAACCTATTCACACCCCCCCCCTCTAGGTGTTTAGGCTGCCTTGAAAGTTAAACTATCAAGTGGTATCAGAGGGAGGTTCCTCAAAAAGGACTTAACAGTCTGAGGTAGATCTGATAGGCAGATTCAAGAATCAAGAAGATGGGTTCTGGAGAGAATCATAAGGAGCTAGGGTCAATGAAATTACCCATATGCAAGAAGGAAATCTTTGGGATCTGGAAAGAAAGAGTCAGATTGTTTATGGAAGCATCTGACCCAAGGATTTACATCACAGTACAGGAAGGCCCCTTCATACCAATGAAGATATCTGTTCTTGATGCAAATATCCAAACACCAAAGACTTATTCTGAAATGACCAAGGATGAAATCATCTTGGCAACCATGGACAAAAGGGCACAGAACATCATTGTCAGTGCCATAGATGATTCAACATTTCAGAATCTGATTCACTGCAAGACCTCCAAGGAGATGTGGGACACATTGATTGTCTACATGGAGGGATCAGAAGAAGTAAGGCTGGACAGAAAATCTATGCTAAATCAGGAGTATGAAAGTTTTAGACAAGGAAAATCTGATAGCATAACTGAGTGCTATAAGAAATTCTATAGAATTGTGAATGAGCTAATTTCCTATGGAAGAGTCTTCAGTACCTATGAACTGAATGACAAATTCTTAAGATCCTTATCAAAGGATTGAGATACAAAGATCTGTGCCATAAGAGAAGTGGCAAAATTGGCAGAGATATCTCCTCCAACTCTGTTTGGAAAGTTGCTATCCTATGAAATGCAACTTATGGTAAGGAAGGAGGAGGAAAGAAACTCAAGAGGAGAGCATAGATAAAAGACTGTGGCATTTAATGCTGAAGCCACTAGAAAGAATAGGAGGAAATCACCATCTCCTCCTAAGGAAGTTGAAGAAGGTAGTTCTGAAAATTCAGATAAGGGTTCAGTCAGCTGTGATTCAGATGCAGACTTTGCTGCATTCACTAGGCAATTTCAAAGGTTCTTGAAAAAGAAGCAATGGAAGTCTAGGCCTTCCTCATCACAGCAAGTAGATGACTATTATCAGAAGAGAAGGTCATCAAGGAAAGAGAAAAGCAGGTCAAAGCCCAGCAAAGCCACTACTTCAAAGATTGTCTGCTATTGTTGCAATAGGCCTGGACATGTAGTGGCTGATTGTCCTAACAAAAGGAAGGAATCTTCAGAAAAGAAGAAGACTTATCAGAAAGGCAAGAAGGAGAAATCCTTTGTAGCAAAGAAAGATAAAAGTCTGTCAGACCAGTCAACTTCAGAATCAGGATCTGAAGCTGAAGCATATATTGGATTATATGCTGCATCTGAGGAAGAGGAGTTTATGCAGTTGCTAGACTCCATCAATGAACATCAATGCATGGGTTTGATGACAAGATCAGAAGAGGACCTATGCCAGAATCAGTCTGGTTCTAATGAGGTAAACTGTCCTTCTTGTACATCTGTTTGTAATACAAGTGAAGAATCAGCTACATCTGCATCAAGTGATGAAGATGTATCTGGATCTGAAGGAGATGTCTATCAATTGATAGACAAGTATGGGGACCTGTTGCAGGCCCTTAAGAAAAGCAAGAACCTGGTTAAATCACAGGCTCAGGAAATTGCTGATCTAAGGGTTGCAACAACTGAGTTAGAAAAAGTCCTTGATCAAAAGTTAGCTGAAATTGCCAAGCTGAAGAATATAACTATTATTCAGATGGGCACAATTAATTATACTAATGATCAAGTAAAGAGTCTGGAGGACAGACTTAGAATTGAAAGGGATTTAGTGGCTAGTTACTCTAAGCCAAAATCTGTCTTACCCTTGATAGATGAATTTGTCACTCAGAAGGGTAAGGCTGGATTAGGATTTAAGGGTAACTCCAGGGCTGGCAGATTCAAGAGGAAAGGCAAAGCCCCTATTCAGCCACTAAACCTTTCAGTCCCCATAAGGTTTGGTAAGGAGAAAGTGCCTTCTAACATATATGATCATGAAGACATTCAGGATCATATTAAGACAAATGTTCTGAAGAACAAGGGTGTTAAGGCAAGCAGGCCTACCTATGGTCATAAACCCTATGGTTTTAAGAAATCAGTAGGTGAAGTTGAAACAGCACCAGCAATGAACAGAAATGCTTCTGACAAGGATGTATCTAGATCTAGATACAATAAGTTTGAATGTTGGTGCTGTGGCAAGAGGGGTCATTTTGCATTGGACTGCTGGTATAACACAAGTGTTATAAAGAATAAGAGTCTACCTGTTAGAAGAGGTTATGATAACTTTATTAAGGCTAACCTGAACCAAGGACCCAAGACTTACTTGGGTTCTAAGGGTAAGTAATTCTGTATTGCAGGTGAATCCAAGTTACCATGCCCCTATATGGTACTTGGATAGTGGTTGTTCCAGGCACATGACTGGAACAAAGGGGCTGCTGAAGGAGTATTCATCTGTCAAAGATGGACATAAAGTGATCTTTGGTGGATCTGAAAAAGGAGTCATCAAAGGATTTGGTAACATCTCTTCAAACCTAATTACTATCACCCAAGTGGCCTATGTAAAAGGTTTGAAACATAATCTAATAAGCATAAGCCAGCTGAGTGATCTAGGATATGACATTTCATTTGGTAAGGATGGATGTCATATCAAAAGGTCAAGTGATCAAGAGATCATATTGACTGGGTATAGGAAGAGAAATGTGTATTGCCTTAATTTTGAATGTGAGAATAAGGCATCCCCCATTTGTCTTGTAGCTGATGACAATGCTTCTCATTGTGTTAAGTGGCACAAGAGATTGGCTCATCTAAACTACAAGACAATTGGCCAACTCTTTAGTAAAGAACTAGTGAGGAATGGGCCTCAAGTTAAGTGTATAAAGGAAGGGGTATGCTCAGCTTGTCAAAAGGGCAAGCAGACAAAAACCTCATTTCAAAGCCTTGAAAACAAGGATTCTGTGAGGTGCTTATACCTCTTGCATATGGATCTTTTTGGTCCTATGCCAGTTCACAGTCTAGGTAGGAAGGTCTACACTCTAGTGGTTGTAGATGACTATTCTAGATTTACATGGGTGTTCTTTCTGAGACAAAAATCTGAAACCCCAAGTGTATTATTTAATTTTGTAAAGCAAATTCAGAATGAACTGAATAGTACAGTGGTCAAAATTAGAAGTGACCATGGTACTGAGTTTCAATCTGAAAGCATAACAAACTTGTGTATAGACTTTGGGATTTTCCAAGAGTTCTCCTCACCTAGAACACCTCAGCAAAATGGTATTGCTGAAAGAAAGAATAGAACATTAATTGAAGCTGGTAGAACTCTATTGAGTGACACCTCTCTCCCAGAATATTTTTGGGCTGAGGCAGTTAACACTGCTTGTCATGTCATCAATAGGGCTTCTATCACCAAAGGCCACAGAAAGACTCCCTATGAGATTGTGAAAGGCAGAAAACCAAACCTATCCTATTTTAGGATCTTTGGTTGCAAATGCTATATACTTAACAATGGCAAGTCATATTTGACTAAGTTTGCTGCCAAATCCCAGGATGGGATATTTGTTGGGTACAGCACAAATAGTAAGGCCTATAGAGTCTTCAACTTAACTACTCAAGTTGTTGAAGAATCTGTGCATATTGTATTTGATGAAACAAGATTAATCAATTGTGAGTTGTCTTGTAGATCAAATGACTCAACAGGTATAAGCAAGAAGATGGACAAGCTCTCCATTGCTGAAGCTTCAAAGGAAGAGGGAGCATTGGAAAATGAAGGCTGCTGTCCAGGGGGAGTACAAGAGATAATGGAAGCTGATGAAAACCAAGAGGAACAGCAGAATGAAGAAGCTGGAGATGCACAACCTGAAGGGAATCTACCTCCAGCTATAAGATATCTAAGAGATCATCCTACTGATCAGATAATTGGTGATCCAAGACAAGGAGTGCAAACTAGAAGCAGAAATCAAAGCACAGTTTTGCATTCTAGTTTCTTGTCCCAAATGGAACCTAAGAAGTTTGAAGAAGCTATCCAAGACCAGCACTGGATTGATGCTATGCAAGAGGAGCTGAATCAATTTAGAAGGTGCAAAGTCTGGGAGCTTGTTCCTAAACCAAGAGGCCACAACATAATTGGAACTAAGTGGATCTATAGGAACAAGCTAGATGAAAGTGGAATAATAGTAAAGAATAAAGCAAGATTGGTTGCAAAAGGATACAGGCAGGAAGAAGGGATTGACTTTGATCAAACCTTTGCTCCAGTAGCAAGGCTGGAGGCAATCAGAATGTTCCTTGCCTATGCAGCCTACCAAGACTTCAAAGTATACCAGATGGATGTGAAGTCAGCATTTCTGAATGGTGATCTTAAAGAAGAAGTATATGTAGAGCAGCCATCAGGTTTTGTAGATCCTCTTAAACCTGATTCTGTGTATAAGCTTAGGAAAGCTTTGTATGGGTTAAAACAAGCTCCAAGGGCTTGGTATGAAACCCTGTCCACCTTCCTCATTGAGAATAAATTCTCAAGAGGAAAGATAGACAAAACTCTATTCCTTAGGGAATCCAAAGGAAAGATCATCTTAGTCCAGATCTATGTTGATGACATAATCTTTGGATCTACTGAAAACAACCTTTGTAAAAAGTTTGCCAAACTTATGCAAGGGAAGTTTGAGATGAGCAGTATGGGAGAACTTAAGTTCTTCTTGGGACTCCAAGTAAGACAGACTGATGATGGATTGTCCATATCCCAGTCTAAGTTCACCAAGGAATTAATTAAGAAATATGGTATGGAGTCATCCTCCTCCATGAGAACTCCTATGGGGACAAGTATGCCAATATGCAAAGATGAGGCAGGTAAACCTGTTGATGAATCATTGTATAGAGGAATAGTTGGGTCTCTACTATATCTCACTGCTAGTAGACCTGACATTATGTATGCAACATGTGTCTGTGCTAGGTACCAAGCCTGCCCTAAAGAATCTCATTATACTGCAGTCAAAAGGATTCTGAGATATCTAAAGGGCACTCCTACTTTAGGTCTTTGGTACCCTAGGAATAGAGATTTTCAACTAACAGGCTATTCAGATGCAGATTTTGCAGGATGTAGAGAGGATAGAAAGAGTACTACAGGTACTTGTCAATTCCTGGGAGGAAGACTAATATCTTGGAGTAGTAAAAAACAGACTAGTGTGGCAATTTCCACAGCTGAGTCAGAGTATATTGCTGCTGGAAGCTGCTGTGCACAACTATTATGGATGCAGCATCAGCTTAAAGATTATGGTATTCAGGTAAGTAGAACACCCCTTTTATGTGATTCTAAGAGTGCTATTTCTATTGCTAATAATCCAGTTTCTCATAGTAGAACTAAGCATATAGAAATCAAATATCATTTTCTTAGAGAACATGTAGAAAAAGGTGACATCTCATTGGAATTTGTAAAAACAGATTATCAAATAGCAGATGTATTTACTAAGCCTTTAGATGAAACCAAATTCAATAAATTCAAAATTGAATTAGGTATGTTAACCATTGATTAATATATTAAACAAAATCATTAACAATGCTATTGAAATGGTTTATAAGTAAGTAAAAGTAGTAACAACATAATCAAGTGTTAAAAAGGACACATTGAAGTTACAGAAATTGGCTAAGTAAGAATGTGTCGACACATTCAGTAATAATGTGTCGACTCAGAGAAATTATGTCGACAAGTCAGAAATATTGTGTCGACACAGAGAATATGTGTCGACACTTAAGAGTTTTATTGTCGACTTAACCAGAAATGTAATGTCGATTCAACCAGAATTATGGTGTCGACACTTACAGAATATGTGTCGACACTTGTACTTAGTGTCGACACAGAATTTCTGTCTTTCTACTATGTATCCAAGGTGTCGACATAACCACAAATTGGTGTCGACACATAGTAGGCTGAAGAAATGTCGAGTTAATAGAAGCCTGTGTCGACACATTCCGTCTGTGTCGACACATTTAGACTGTTTTTGGCGCCTTTTGAACTTCTTTCAACAGAAGCTATAAATAGGTCAAAAGCTCTTTGTGTCGACACGCTTTCAAGGTTTTCGAGACTCAAACCCTGTGTCGATAGTCTTTCTTTCTCTCTTCTCTCAAGCTTTCTCGACACAACGATGGCGCCAAGGATTGAAGATAACATCAATGAAGGATATGAGTTAGTGCGCCAGGCCTTTGCAGAGGCGCCGCCTGATGTTCAAGGAGTTATCACCCTTCTCTCTGCATCAGGGTTAGAATTTCTCATTTCAGAACCAACTAAGATCTGGAATAAGGAGGTGCACGAGTTCTTTATCTCTGCATCAGTCCATTCTACTGGCCTCAAGATTAAGTCCACTGTTCAAGGGACGAAGGTAAAGATTAATCAAAGAAGTTTAAGAAAGATCTTCCAACTACAAGTGGTTGAGAATGAAGAGGAAGTTCCTATATCTAAGACAAGGGAAGCCCTTCAATGGTGTGGCCTGGATTCAGGATTGAAGATTGGAGCTGCATTCAACAGAAAGGGAATGAATCAGCAAGGGAAGTTCTTGTCTGAAGTAGTTGGAAAGGTAATCCTCTGCAAGACAGGTGGACATGATAGGATTTCTGCCTATATGTTCAGCCTAATGACCAGGATAGTTTTTACTATTCCTACTGATTGGTCAGGAGTGCTCTTTGACAAGATCAAAGAGGGAATCAAGAAGCCTAACATGGCTAGGATCATGAGCCTGTACTTCACTGGAGTGATTCCTGATGTGATGCAGCAGCTGCAAGGGAGTAAGATTAACCATATGAGAAGAATGGATATGAGACTATTCTCCAGGTGGGATAGGGTGCTGTCCAAGGATGTGCCTGAAGAGAGCTGGCCAGACACCCCTGTGCAATCCCCTACACCAAATCAAGAATCTGAACAAGTACAAGAAGGGACACAGCTTGACTCAACTGTGGTCCAGGAAGTATCAACACCTGCACAGATGCAGGGGGAGCCAGTTTCCACTCCTGCTCCAAAGGTTCAGGGGGAGCTAGTGTCCACACCTACTCCTGCTACTACAAATATTGAGGTGCAAGTCCAAGAGGAAGCACAGTTAAACATATCTCAAGATTTAACTGCTGCAGAAGTGACCACTCAACTGGAATTTACTATGGAGGAGTTATTCCCAGATGTTGATACTGCTGCTGATAAAGAAGGAGGTGGACCAGATATTGAGAAGTTCATAGGAATGGACATTGATCAGGAAGCTGCTGTGGAAACACAGGTTGAGGATGAGCCAGTGGATGTTGAAGCTGAGCAACAACTCCCTGGAACAGATACAATTCATCATCCACAAGAAAGAATTCATGTAGATACTTCCTCTGAAACAGAAACTGAAGAAGCCAGGGTGGCAAAGAAAAGAAAACTTGTTGTCTTTAAGAGAAGAAGCAAGAACTATAAGCAGGCATTGCAGACAACAACTCCACAAGTTTCTCCAGCCTTTGATTACAATAAATTTATGGTAGATCTTCAAGTAAAATTGGATGACCAAAGGATGGCTCTGGAGAAGTATGTTGATGAAAATAGCAAGTCAGTTCAGTTTGACTTAGCTCAAGATATCAAGTCCATCCAATTTCAAGTAAACTTGCATAAAACTGAAATGACAGATTGCTTCCACAAGGGTGGCAATGCTGTAGTTTATCTGGCTAAACAACAGGAGGCTATCTCTACAAAGGTGGATGATATTGCTTTGAAGCAAAGTTATGTTCTGGAAAATCAAATCAGAATGAATGACAATTTAACTGAATCTCATAATGAGATCATTAAAGAGGTGAAGAAGATTGTTCCAGGGATGCCTGCAGATAGAGCCAAAGAAATGGAAGAATTTGATAAGAATTTTCAGGCTGCTATTGCATCTGTTAAGACTGCCATCACAACCTCTCAAAAGGAAATATCTGACAAGCTTCAAAAGTTAAGACCATTTTTCCAGGAGGGAGTGAATTATTTGGATGGCCAAATTCGATTTCAAAAAGAAGATCTTAGAGATCATGTATCAAGAGAAGCCATAAAGGGGGAGAGGATGCTAATTCATGCAGGCTCTGAGCACACCAAGTGGGTGACCAATAGCATACGAGCCACTTTGGGATATCCCCCATTGTGTGATGATGCTATGGTAGCTGAGTCAGGAATACAATCTAATCTACTTGAAGGCAATCAACCTGAGGTTGCCCAAGTCATATACCCCCCTCCAGATTTTGACTTGATTGATCAGAAAGTTCAAGGAATGTATAGTCCTCCAAATGAGGTTACTAATATTGTCTTTGGAAAAGTTGATAAGCCTGAGGCTACTCTGAAAGAACAGCAGGATGCTCTATTGGCAAAGAAGAAATTCAGAGAGCAGGCTGTACTGAAGCCAGATTATGAGCAGTGGAGTCCTACTTCAAGGAACATCATACTCACTGCATGGAAAGCTGTACAAGATAAAGTTCATGAGAGAGGAAAGTGGTACAATGAAATTGAATGGCAGAAGTATGAGGCAAGGCAAGAGGCAATTATACAATTCAGAAGGAAAGCCAAGCTGGGAAGACTGCCATCAGATGCTAAGGAGCCAAGCAAATACTTCCCAAAGCCTTTTCATTATTTTGAAAGGCAAAGGATCAAGGAAGAAGCTCAGAAGAAGGCTGATCTTAAAGGAAAGAAGATAGCTGAAGAATCAGAAGCTCCTGTGACAGCTACAATTCAGTCTGGCAAAGGGATTATGATTAGAGAGCCTGATCAATCCTGATTTTGTTTTAAATATTTTGTAATGTTGTGATGTAATCATCAAATGTAAAACTTTGTAATCAAACATTACCCTGTTATAAACAAAATGTTGTTTGGCATATTATAATGTGCATTCTGTGATGATTGATTCTGAATTATTCTATGTTATGTTTTGTTTATATTTAAAGTATTCCTGCTATGTCATTAATCATCATTTAGTACTGTTTATAAATGGTGTATATCATTGGCTATAGGGGTTATGACTTCTCCAAATAGGGGGAGATTGTTGGGTACATTGGAAAATGTGTACCTGATTTGAAGAAGCCCAACTTAGCTCAATGATATACATCAAGGTGTATTTGATGTTGTTTTAAGTTGACATGTGCAGGTGGAGAATTGATAAAGTATGCAGAAAAATTCTAAGTCCAAGTGTCAACACAAAGGAAGCAGTGTCGACACACAGAAGAAAATAGTCGACACAACACTGGGAAGCAGTGTCGACACATAGCAGTTAGTCTACAACTACACTGGGAAAAAGTATCGACACAGAAGAAGTAAGTCGACACAACACTGGGAATTTGTGTCGACACAGAAAAAGAGTCGACACAACACTGGGAAATTGTATCGACACAGAAGAAAAGAGTCGACACAATACTGGGAAATTGTGTCGACACAGAAGAAAAGCGTCGACCTCAAACATTGGGAGAATGTGTCGACACAGAAGAATATAGTTGATCTCAAGATTGTCGACATCATCTGAATGTGTCGACACAGAAGAAAATAGTCGACCTCAAGTTAGTCGACACCAGCAGAATGTGTCGACACATTGTGATTAAGTCGACACATAATAGCAGAGTTAAAAAATGAATGTGTCAACACCTGAAGGCTAAGTCGACACTTACTAAAGTTATGATTCTACAACAATTGTGTCGACACACAGGACTTGTGTAGACACACTGAAGAGTCAAGATCAAGTTATTTGCAGAAGAAGCTGTGTCGACTCAAAGGCAACTTAGTCGACATCACTGAAGACTGTGTCGACACCAAAGTCAATTATGTCGACACAAATAGACAGATTGTCTCGACACTTTCTGATAGACTGTTTCAACAACTTGTGATTCAAGACTAAGGCACAGGACTTGTTTGAAGACTTGACAGCTGTGGGTTGTCACCGGTTAACGAAGTTGTCAGACTTGTCAGAAAACGGTTAGAAACCGGATCAGCCGGTTACCATGAAGAATGTCTATAAATAGACAGATTCAGAAGGAGAAAACAATCAACAACATATAGAACTGACCTTTTGAAATACATTGGATCAGAAAGTGGAGAAGGATTACAATTCTACTCATTTCAAGAAAGTGCTAGGCACTTAAGAAGATCTTCTCCGGGAGATCTAAGAAGACTATCTAAGGATAGATCTAAGAAGAGTTCTAATCAGAATTCAGAAGAATCATTCAAAGTTCTGGATAGAGAGAGATCAAGTCAGAATTTGAAGAAGAAGAAAGAATCCACCAGTGGATTCTCAAGAAGCTGTTTGGAATCAACTCAGCTAAGTACATTTTCAAGAAGCTTTGAAGAAGGCTAAGAAACAGTTGATTGCATCAGCTGATCAAGAATTGTCATTGCCTTTTCTCTCTCAACTTTGGCAAGACAATTAAAACAATCTTTTCTATATTTCTGTAGGATCTGTTTATACAGATCTGAGTTGTAAGCCTATGTTATAAAGGCTGAGTGTAAGAGTGTTGAACTCTGAGTGGTAGGGCTGTTTGCCTGAGTGTAGGAGAAGGATATTCTCTGAGTTGTAGGCCTTGGGGCAAGGCTGAGGTAGGGCAGTTGTGCCTGAGTTGTAGGAACCAGTTGGGTTCTGAGTTGTAAGATCTATTGATCTGAGATAAGTGGAAGTTTGGCCGAATCTAGCATACTGCTAGATAGGTGAAGGGGGAAAGTGGATGTACCCAGACCTTGGGGAACCACTATAAAACATAGTGCAATCTGTGATGTTTTGTTTTCTGTGATTGCTATGTTTATTATATTAGTTATTAAATTGAATTCTGCCTAGAAGTTTTAGAAAGAGAAGCAGAACCTATTCACCCCCCCCCCTCTAGGTGTTTAGGCTGCCTTGAAAGTTAAACTATCATCTGGGCAGGTGGCCGTTGCGTGACCCCCCTCCTGATGGAAGTCACAATAGGGCAACGCCACCCCGCCCCCTCTTCCTTCTCCTCCCCTTCTCCCTGCTCCCCGGATTCTTCTACCTCTTCCCCTTCCCACCTCCATAGCCTCCTGCGGTGGTGGGAAGTGACCCCTCGGTCCCTGCCTCCATCCTCCCTGCTCGAGTCTTCTCGGCTCCCGGAAGTTGTCTCTTCCTTGAAGACCCCCTTGGCCCTGGGGGCGACCTTCCTGAGGCCTCCAGCCCAATCGGTTGTTCAGCTCCCTGGCCCCCCCATGCTGCTGCCCCTGCCCTCAGGGTTCCTCTCTCCTCCTATCTTCCCTTGGTTCCCTCTGCTCCCTCTGCTCTCTCACTTCCCTCGGCCTTCCTGCTGCCGGCTCCTTTACATCATCCTCCGCCAACCTGTCCAGCTTCCTTGCAAACGCAGGGTTTGCCCTCTCGAAGTCTATCTCCTTTGCCGCCCTCTCCATGAGCTCCTCAAAAGAGAGAGGGGGCACTCTCTTCAACTCCATGCTAAAAAACCCCGGCCTCAGTCCCAGGGTGAAGGCAAGCATCAGGGCGTACCCCGGGACCTCCTGGACCAGGAGAATCTCCTCTTGGAACCGATCAACATAATGACCCAACGTCTCCTCCGGCTTCTGCCTCACTGCAAACAGACTCTCAGCCTCCTTCTTCCGCTTCTTCGAGGTCGAGAACCTCAACAGAAAACCCCTGTGCAGGTCCTCAAATTTGTAGATCGAGCTCGCCGGCAACTAGTGGAACCAGTCCCTGGCCTTCTCTTTCAGAGTGATGGCAAAGAGCCTACACTTAAAGGCATCTGACATCTGCCTTATCGACACCACATCCTCAAACCACTACACATGCTGAACCGGGTCGTCCTTCCCGGTGTAGTAGGTCATATCTGGCTCCCGGAACCCCTTCGACACTGGAGCCGAGACGATGAGCTCGCTAAATGGGGTCTCGCCTCCCGCCTGGCGAGAGGGCACGTCTCGCGACCTCGGCTGGCTGGACCGATCCGCGAGACCATGGCCGGGGAAGAGTTCCCGCACTGTCGCCTCCTTCTCGCACAGATCCGCCGGAACCTCCTTCTCGGGACGCCGGCCTGGGAAAAGCTCCCGCGCGGCCACATCCCTCTCGCTTGCCACCACCGGGACTTCCTTCCCGGGGCGCTGCCCTGGAGCGTTCTCGCCTAATAGCGGAACCACCTCCACAGGAACCTGCGGCGTTTCCCACTCTCTTCTTGCCGAGAAGGCCAAGCTGATCGTCTGCATGACCTCTCGCCTGAAATCCTCTAACATCTTCCTCGTCGCTTCTTCTCCCTGGGTGGGTGATTCTCCTGCGCCAGATCCTTCACCTTCACCTCCCGCCATGTGACTTAACTCAAGATTTTCTTGCACCGACTGCTTCCACGCTCACCGCACCAGAACTGTTGAAGCCAAAATTGACCCCAACGAATGTTCACAAACCAAAGTGCAGCCGACACTTACTTCTCTCAAATCTCAACCCCTGACTAGCTGCAAAGGTCCTAAGACCGACCCAAAGACCCAGCTGGGAGGTCCCACCTCACGCCCGGAAGATCTCTGAGAGCTTCCCCTCCAAAACCAAAAGCTGGACTGGGAGCTCCTCAGAAAGCACTGGAGTTGGAGAATAATGACAGCCCTGCTTCCCATAGAGCCCCTCTGGATCTTTTTATAGTCTTCTCCTGACCTGAGAATACTGAAATACCCCTGATGGGTCTGCCGATAGACAAATCTCGCTATTATCCTGGGGGTAAACAGGTAATCTTACCCGGGGATAAAATAATAAAATAATCTTTTCCTGGGCGCCGGACCCCACCACATGGACCTGCTTGACGAGAACCCCGAGCGAGAAGGCTCTTGCCGAGCCCCAACTTGGCTCATCTTGGCGGGACCTTCCGCCGAGAGGGTTCTCGCTCTCGCCCGCCCACAGGGGGAGTCCCTTCCGAGCGGGAGCTCTACTGTCCTGACGTCTAAGGCCGGCCTGAAGGCCTGAGTCCTAGCGCGAACGATCTCACCTATGGGTTGGCGAGAGCTCCCTAAGGGCGAGAACTCTACCAGTCCGCCCTTGGGCTAACCCTGGACTAGCCCAACCCCGACCTCTGAAGTCTTAGTCTTCTGGGTCCTACCCAACGAATATGGGGTTGTACATGGAGGTCTTGCGGGAGCAATTTGTCAACACATTTGGAATGCATGATGAGATCTCGCGAGAGCTCAAGCAGAGAGCGGCGAGTCAGGAACAGATTCACGGTCGTCTATCATCGCATATATATAACCACGGTAGGGCCCACCAATAGATTCTCTTTGCAGGAAGTGACACGTGCCCAACGAATATTTATAGGTTTGACGTGTCTTTTCGAGCGCAGAGCTAGCTCAAAAAGAGCGGGGATTGTGTACAACCCCATATTCCCTGGATAGGACCCAGATGCATCGACGATCGGGTTTGGACCAGCCGTGGGCTAGCTTGGGCCTAAAAGCTAGAAGAGCTCTCGCCTAGGGGGAGCTCCCGCCTAGGAGCAGGCGAGATCCCGCCCGTGACCAGAAGTGGGCGAGAAGTCGTCGAGTGGTCTCAACGCCGCGCTGAGCGAGCTCCACTCACTTAGCGCCATGGTCAGCAGCAAGAGCGCTGAGTGAGCTCCACTCACTCAACACCGTGGTCAGCAGCGAGAGCGCTGAGTGAGCTCCACTCACTCAACGTCCTGGTCAGCAGCGAGAGCGCTGAGTGAGCTCCACTCACTCAATGCCATGGTCAGCAGCAAGGGCATTGGGTGAGCTCCACTCACTCAACGCTGCGTCCAGCAGCAACAACGTCAAGGTTAGAGGAGCTCCCGCCTTGAGAGATGCGAGAGCGTTCACCATCGGTCAGCTGAGATCCGCTTCCGGCAGAGTCGGCGAGAAGGTTTGCGCCTCGCGGAAGGCGAGGGATGGATCGGCTCAAGACTTTCGACACTCATTTTTAGCTCCCGCCAACCGAGGGCGAGAGGATTCTCGGCTCAGGGTTCTCGCCGAGTGGGGCCCAGGGTCTGGGGTAAAATGACTTAATTACCCTTGGGTAAAATTACCCTTATACCCCCGGGGGTTGCGTTTAATGTTTTCTGGACAGCGGGATTCGGCTATTGGCAGACCAGCCAGGGGTATTTCAGTAATTTCAGGTCGGCAGAAGGCTATAAATAGACCCATAAGGGCTCCTTAGAAAGCAGACTCTCATTTTTCTCTAAATCTCCAGTGCTTTCTGAGGAGCTCCTAACCCAGCTTTTGGCTTTGGAGGGGAAGCTCTCAGAGATCTTCTGGGTGTGAGGTGGGATCTCCCTGCTGAGGCTTTGAGTCAGTCCTAGGTCGTTAGCTACCAGTCGAGAGGCAGGGCTTGAGGGAAGTAGGTGTTGGCTGCACCCCTGTTTTGAACATTTGCTGAGGTCAATTTTGGCTTCAACAGGTACGGGATACACACTCCTTAACGTGAGAGGACCTTGAGCACTATCTAAAGAAACAACACCCTTCTTCTCTATAGTATGAACAGAATCATCAACTGTAATAATAGCTTCATTACCTGAGAATGTTTGCAGCAATGAGAACTTCGACTCGACTCTAGTGAGGTGATGACCGCACCCTGAGTCAACTATCCAGTCATCTTGGTAGTCGATGGTAGAAAGAGAACGAACACAAGTCACGCTTGACCTGCAACATGCCCAGGCTGCAGCTTGACCTTGCAGTCACGCTTGAAGTGCCTCGGATGATTATACATGTAGCATTTCAACTCCTTCTTCTTGTTCTTCTTAGGAGCAGCGCTTCTCTCTTGCTGATAGGAGGTTGAAGGTCCATCCGCAGCAGTAGGCTTCTTCTTCTTCTCCCATCTCTTCTTCTTCTTATCAGTGAAAAGAGCCTCAATACCTCCTTCAGAGATAGTAATACCAGCCATCTGCATAGCTAGGCTCTCTAGTGACGCTAGCAGATTCTCCAGCTCCAGCAAGGATGGTTGAGTCGCCCATCCTTGAACAGAAGTCACAAATGCCACATATTCCTTCCGCTAACCGCGGACTATGTGCCTCTTCAACTTAGCTTCAGAAATGGGCTCATTAGGATCCAAAGATGATATTTCAGCGCATAGGTTCTTCATCTTAAAGAAGATCTTTGAGATGGACAGATCTACTTGAGTTACCTTAGCCAACTCATTCTCTAAGAACTGTAGTTATGCTACATTCTTCCTGTTGAACATACCATCAATGGTTGTCAAAATCTCAGCAGCAGACTCACATCCTAAGATGTGATCAAAGAGCTCAGGTGAGACAGCCCGCATGAGAGAAAACTCTGCCTTTACATTAGTCTTCCTCCAAGCTCTCACTTGTTCAGCAGTAGCAGTAGCATCAGTCACTTCTTGCTTGTCATCACCACCGACGACTTCCCACAACTCCTTACCCAGAAGATAGCTCTTCATACATGACTTCCACTTCTTATAGTTAGTCACTGTAAGAAGTTCAATACCAAGACCCCTTGCGAAAGCTCCTTCCATTGCAACACCACTGATCTAATAGCTTCCAGAAGCGCCGAGCACAACTGAGGTTGATCACTGCTCAAGCCACTGTTCCCTCTAATACCATGTTGAAATTTCACAAGCTGATCGCGAGATAGCTCTGATACCAAGTAAAACTTTCAGAGCGATCAAGCTGACTACTTGATCAAGTGGAAACGGGAACCAGACGCATGAACACTCAAACCATAAACTGAGCTAAGTAAATCAGAGACAATAGAGGGCAATCACAAATCTTGTAATATCAACTATCTTCATTACAAGGCAAGACATACATGGAGAGACATGATTTCGCCAAGTATAAGGGAGAAGCAAACAAGCAAACAAGAAGAAATCAAGCCGGGCAGACTGCCTCAGAGTACGTCAAGTCTGCTGAGACCGCCAAGCTGCTGCTGCACCAACTGAACTACGGAGTCCGTGAAATTCGTGGATTACCCGTTATTCTGCTGAACGACTACTCTGCGAGCCGCCACCGAACTGAAAGAACAGACCGCCTAGTCCGCCGAGACCGGCAGACAGGTTATTGCATTGTAAATTGCTGAAGGAGAGAAGACTGGTTGACCGCAAATGCGACCTACTGCAAACCGCCGATTGATAACCGCAAGCTCCACTCATTCCTGACCACAGTCAAAACCAGACTCCTGGCTTCTCAGTGCTAGCCACACAACCTGCAAACAACAACCAGTTAATCCTTCTCAATCTGCGTGGACAAGAAAACTGAAGCTACAATAATTAACCAACGCTCAACTTACTGTTCCTCTGTTACTGTTGATGTGACGTGGGGTCCTATTTATAGGCGCAGAGAGGAGTGTGGTCACCGCCCTAGTGGATAGATTCACCACCCAGTCCACAGCTAGCACAAGGCAGTCCGCCAAGTCCGCAAGGATAAGGCCGGACACAAGCAAAATCACAAGACACCAAGGCAAAAAGCTAGTCCGCACCCGGCGGACACCGCATCTGTCCGCACGATGCACAGCACACAGACATAACAAACACCGACACACTACACCAGTCCGCACACTATACACAGACACAACAACAACCCGCACACCCCGCGAACACTACACCAGCCCGCAACACACGTCCACGACCAACAGGCACAAACCGCCCGGTCAACCAGCAAACATTGCGCACTCTGCAATCACCCTGGACTTGTCACAGATTGTGACCGTCCAACCCACTCTAGCGTGAGCTCGACGGACAAGGACTCAGTCCGCCAGATCCCAAGACAGCCCGCCAATACGCGAACTCTGTTGTCACTAAACCGCTCCACCAGAGCGAGGCCAACAATCGAACTCGCAAGCTCCAAGAGAAGTCCGCATAGAGCGAACTTCGCGGACTTAGAGTGAGTCCGCCCTTCTACGGATACTCCACCTATCCGTAAGGTTACACCAGGGAACAACCAACTCCAAGACCACTAGCCAAACTGACGGACACCATCATTAGGCCACAACAAACAGGCCGCCCAGATCGCACAATCAGTCCGCCCAGGCCGCGCGGTCTGCCTGATCAACCCCCACTTTCACTTCATAATTTTCAACAGTGGTCTGCGGATACTAGTTTGGCTAGGGTTTTATATAAAACCTAAAATCCTCCCCCTTTCCTCCCTCATTCTCACGGACCGAGCCCCCATTCCCCTGATTCCCTTCTCCCGATCCCGACCTGATCCCTCTCCTGATCTCTCTCTTTCTTTTTCTCTCTTACGCACGCCGCTAGAAGGAGGTTGATCTCCCTAGCCCTCCCTCTCCCGAGCCTCCTCTCCCATCTCTCTCTCTCTCTCTCTCTCTCTCTCTCTTACTCTCTCGATCTGTCGTCGTTGGAAGGACCCGAGCCCTCTCATTTTCGGGAGCCGATCGGCTGGAAGGAGGAGAAGCACATTCCACTTTTTTGGGAGTAGCTGCCAACTAGGAGCAGCCCTGCCTCCCTTCTTCTCTCTTTATCCCGACTACCGCCGGCTAGGAGGAGGCGCGATTTTTGAGGCCAACCCCTTTGTGTTGCTGTGTGCACAACAAGGAAGAAGAGAAAGCCCGGGGAGTACCTATAGCTTACCCTCCTCGCCTCTTGGCCGACCAAGAGGGGTTGTGTGTGGTATTGCTCTTGTTGGAGGTGGCCAAATGGTGGTGATAGAATATGAACAACCCTTATGGAGCTCGGATCGGTGTGTGGAAGCCAAATTCGTGGAGACCGAGCTATGCCTCCGAAAGCGCGTCAAGAGTAACAATGTTTCTTCTTAGACAAGTGTAGTCCCCTTTATTTAAGCATGTTTTCATGGAAGCCCCCCCCCCCCCCCCACTGACGGGTGGAGGAAGGATGCTCTCCGACGGGTTGATGTGTATATCCCCACTATTATTTGCATTTAGTATCTGGAAGTGCGAGTACGGATTATGCATGTTGTGTGAAGCCCATCCAGATATGTTGATATGGATTGGTAATGTTCTGTGGGTTCTCAGAGAAGACTCCGTGGAAGTTGTATGCTTTGTAATATGAGGGTCTGCACGGAGCGGCAGTTAGTACTGGAGGTGTGCTCTAGCAAACACCCTAATATTTATTTTGGATCGTTGTATCGTTGGCATTAGCTCCCGAGGAGCTTTTGTTGTGTTTGTGCGTAACCGTCTCTCGGAGACCGTGTGTTAGCGTATTGAGCTGTGCACCTTGGGTGACCATGAGTGCCAACCTTGAAACATAACGTTGGTTATGTCATATACGGGAAAGGGGATGCTGACATGCGTCATTGTCGTTAATTGACTCGACGATTTGAGCAACGAGAAAGAGCTGAATTGTTCCCGCTCTATGTCGTTTGGCTAAATAGACCTAAAGTATGTGACAATTGTCGTTGTCATAGGGGTGAGTCGAGGATATAGACCTGACTAGTAATACTCAAGCGGAACCATCCAGTCCGAGACTGAGAATGGTGATGGACTCATGGAGTTCACCGTTGATGTGCTTTCTGAACTATTGCATGCATATAATGGCAAAAGGTGGGACTCAGAGAAACCCGGTGCACCGTTAAGGTGCCCTATATGCACGGGATATCTGGCTGGTTGCGCCAACGTTTGTGATGCATTGTGCTTAAGTTGCACATTTCTCTTAATATGTAAACATGCTATTTACTTGTAGGTAAGAAGCACCGTCACCCCGAGAAAGGGGTGTGGTCGTTATAATTTGGTCAACTCTTGCTGACCGTTGCTTTGTTTGCCACCGCTTGGTGGAATGTTTACGTGCATGTGTTGCGGAGCTGAGCGGGAACTAGCGGGATGGAGCCCAAAGTTGTGCCGGCCCTTGAAGGCCCAAGTTTTGCTTTAGTTTTTCATGTTTGACTGGCTTGCGTACCGATGTATGGAAACCATGTTGTGGTTAATAACTTATTGTGTGTAAGGCCTTAAGGCCATAGCAAGACAATATATTTGTTGTTATTCATTCCTATTAGAGTCATGGACATTCTTGTTTCAAGTTTATTAAATGCTTCCGTTAGTGTATACTTCTGTTATGCGTTGTGTATAGGGTTTGATTGATAATCATCTAGTAACTCTTTCGTTTTGTTAATTCAATATGGCGTGGGGTCCCGGTCGAACCCGTTGTTATATCGTTTGGAACGAGCAGGGGTATTACAATTTGGTATCAGAGGATATATAGGTGTCTGTTCGTTGTCCGCTGAATTCGTGGTCGAATTCTTTTTAAGGTTGAAGAGCACGTGTGTGCGTCACCTTAAAAACGTAAAAACAGCGGTGAATGTCCACTTAGGAATGAAAAACACACATGAAATATGTTAAAACATTGTTTGTGGAACCTAAGTGTTCCTTTGTTTGCTTTTTGCCATGATTATTAGTCACTAAATTGCATGCTGCGCAATTATAATTGACAAGGAGTAATGCAGAACAGTCTCAAAATCAGCACTCTTCGGAAAGTAGTGCACCTAATAATTCACCTGCAACCCCTTCTTTGGCAGAAACGATAAGGTTGGTAGCTGAAGCTGTGTTTGTCATGATAAATGCCCAACCAGGAAGGGAAGTGCAGCCTCCTTCCCCTGCGGTGGCCCAGGTGCCAGTTGCGGTAGTGGAACCATTAACAACAAGAAGGTCTTCAAACCAACATTTGAAGCACTTCCTGAGCTTCAACCCTCCATCATTTATGGGAGCTGGATTCCCGTCTGACGCCGAGGACTGACTCTCTCGGATAAAGAGAACCTTAAATGCTACGGAGACAGAGGAAGCTCAGAAGGTCACCGTGGCCACTTCCTATTGGATGGAAAGGCAAGGTTGTGGTGGGATGAGATTGAAGCTCATCAGTTAGCAGGGAGATGACTGACAGACGTCTCAATGGATGAGTTCTCAAGGCTGTTCTTGGCGCCTTCAGCGCAACATATTGCATTGGAAAACCAGTTTCTGAGGCTGACTCAAGGTGACCGTTCGGTCGATGAGTACATAGCATCCGATTATTTTATTTTATTTCTCTCCCTTTTTCAATGCAGAGAAATTATAATTCACCTTTTAATTCGTGTGATTAGCGAAAAGTATAGGATATCTAGACACTAATATTTCAATTATTACATGCATTTTGTTACATGTCCACTAACCAATAACCTAGTGTGATTTTCAACTATGAGTTGTATTTCAGAGTGGCGGATTCAAAAAATTAATAATGGGGGTGCATAAAAAATTATTTTAATGTGTCACTGAGTTCTAAAATTTTTAACATGGGGGTCCGACATCAACTTCCTTTAAATTTTTTTTTAACGTTTTCATATTATCGGAGATGTTTCTCCCTTATCCGGCCACCGTTTTTGACGTATAAGTAGTCAAAATTCATTGTGTCGATGAGAGGAATTCAAATATACTAACCATTTTGAAAAATAATAGGGGGGGGGGGCAGTGTCCCTCGAGCCCCCCTCTGAATCTGCTCCGGCTCAGATAAAAGAATAGTATCTCTAACGACTTTCGATTATAACCAGAACCTCGATACAAAAAATCCTTCTCAAATACACAATATTTTATGGCGATTGTTATGTGAAAATCGATTTTGGATATGTGCAACCCAAATTTTTAAATAAAATCTATTAAATCAAAAGCCCTAAAACCGGATCGGTGCAAACCAGCCCCCGCCTTCTCTTTTTCTCATGAAACTAGGTTTCGCTGGTTCGCTGTTCGCCGGAAGCTCCCTCCGTCTGCGCTTAAAAGGCCTTCTCCGCCAGTCATCGTCGAAGCTCTCTCCGGCTGTAGCCGAAGCCCTCTCCGTCACTGGTTGAAGCCCTCTCGGTCGGTACTCCTAGCTTTCTCCGCCGGTACTTCAAGCTTTATTTGTCGACACTCAAAGCTTTCACCGGAAAGGGAGCAAAGAAGACAGATGCAAGGATTATTTGACCACTGATTTCATTTAAATCCTCCCAAGTTTTGCTTTGTTTCATCTTCCTCCTCTCTCGCTCGCCTTGTTGATCTCTTTTGCCGGTCTTTTTTTTTCTTATATTGGTTAAATACTTAAATCTGTCGCCTATTTAGGTTTTGATTTTCGAGTTGAACACGTCTATATTGACGACATTCTAGGCACAGTTTGTTGGTAATCTGTATTGGTTTATATGATCTTCAGGCAGCGAGCAATTAATATTTTGTAATTTGTGGCATCGTTATTACGACCGGGCTCCGTCCCTAAATCTCCGTCCGGGTGGGAGGAGAAGTTGCCGAGTGGAGATAACAATGGTCGCGGTTTAGAGAGAGGAAAAACAAGCCACGCAAAGCCCGCCGAGTGCTCACGTGGCAGGTGCTGAGTGTACGCGAACGGCGTCCGAGTCCCGGATGCAAGAATTTCTCGTAATTTGTGTAGGTTTCTCTCTAAATAGAACTGGCAGCGAGCAATCCTGAGTTAGAAAAAAAATAATGCTTTCATCATGAAGCTACAAAAAAATTTTGATAGATGTAATTTTTGTAGCTTCATTTTAAGTTTTTATCAATTAAAATGATTACTTTCAGATTTTAATTTGTTGGTTTGCACTTAATAATTTGATCTGCACTTATAATATTTTGATCTGCACGAAAAATTGATCTGCACTTATCCAATTTCGATTTGCACGTAACAATCGCCTATTTTATTTTACAGGAGGGACGGTGTAAGAAGGTCCTGGCTAGTGTTGCTGCTCCTGCAATACATCATCCATGATAATACGATTGCCAGTGCTCGACGGCTCTTGGGAACACATCGACGCCACTCCTTCATCGTTTATTTTTTCCATGACGGACTCAACTTCTGCACCGATGAAAGATCCACCCCTCATATTTACTGTGTATAGCTACCTAGCATCCGTACATGGAGAAAAATCATTGTGCATTATGCTTTCAATTCATTGATTGAAGGAAGAGCTCAACTTATATGGGTCCGGGGGAGGTAAAGTGCAAATGAAGAACATATGTCTCAAACGAGAAATATTATGGTAGGGTTTCGGGTTTAGAATTAAAACTATTTTTAATTCTAAATTAATCAAAAAATCTTATTCACTTCCCCCTCTCTAAGGTTGGCTACCCGATCTAACAGAGTTTACAAGATTGGGGTAGTATGCGGGCTCTACGTTCGTTTGCAGACAAGGAGCGCAAACGTTTTCTTTGCTCTACGTTTACATGGAGAAAAATCATTGTGCATTATGCTTTCAACACATCATTTTCTTGGCGCGTTACTCGTGCAGTCATCCGATCTATGATCCTACATCTGAGTATTTTTTTGACAAAAATATGATTGTATTGAAATATGATCATATCTATTGACATACGATTGTATTTCGATCAATCATGATTATTTGCGGGAACCGATCGCCTAATAGTGGCTAACGCACGGTAATCAAAAATAAGAGTAACCCACAGAAACTTTTTCCCCTTGCCAACCTAGTATTAATTTGTATAAAACGCAAGGAAACTAAAAGTGCTCTTATCTGCTATACTTTGCATTGATTCTTTGGATGAGTGACTCAACTTGTTTTCCATGTGGGAATTATAATAAAAAAAAGCATATCTTCATCAACCGAGCCAGACGCTGACTACAAATTAAGCCAAAGAATTCTCTGGAACTTTCAAGCAATGAGTTAGAAAATTTCTAGTTCCGGTAATGCCTTAGGCCCCGTTTGGCTCGGTGGTGGCGGTCATAAACGCATGGATTAAATCGTCATTCGTAAATAACCACCTGACAAACTTCATCCGTTTAAACCTAAAAGTGGATGAAGTTTCTTAGGTGGGCGGGCATTAATGAATGACAATTTAACCCCCATGTTCATGACCGCCACCACCGTGCCAAATGAAGCCTTAGGGTGCGTTTGGCTAAGCTTATTGCCTCCGGTGCGGCAGGATAAAAACAGAGTTTTGATCATAAGCGGTGTTTGAGAATCATAAGCTCAAAACGGTGTTTTCATTTTTCCGCTACTTTATGCTAGGGATTCGACCGCTGTTCTTTTCTCCAGCCCCATCGCGCCGCAGTTCTTCCTCCCGATCCGCTTCCTTTCTCCCGATCGCCTCTCCTGCTCCCGTCGCCGGCCCGTGCTCCCGATTCCGCTTCCTTTCTCCCGATCGCCTCTCCTGCTCCCGTCGCCGGCCCGTGCTCCCGATTCCGTCGCCGGCCCGTGCTCCCGATCCCGTCGCCTATCCTGCTCCATTCGCCGGACCGTGCTCCCGTCGCCCGTGGTAAATTCTTCTTCTTCTTCTTCTTCTTTTCCCTGCTTCTTTTCCCTGCTTCATTTATCCCTGCTTCAGTTATCACTGCTTCAGTTTTTTGTAGAATTCCTGCTATTTGTATGTTGTGATTAATTTGGAGAATTCCTGTTTACCTGCTATTTGTTTGTGTGTGTGTGTGAGAGATTGTTCATGAGTGTTGTGTGAAATTTATGTATATGTGTGTTTGTGTGTGAGTGTGTATGTGTGTGATTGTTTGTGTGTATGTCTGTATGTGTGTGTGTGTTCTTGTATTAACATAGATTGTATATATTCAAATGTGTAGGTACCATTCAAATGTTTTCAAGCATAGCTTTTGCACTTGCCTTGAGAGAAAAAAAAAATAGTTTGATTCGCAGTGTTTACATTATTTAGCATTTGGATGCACTGTATACACCATTTGAATGAGCCCAGCATAGTGTGATAAATTTTAGAAATGGTATTCTGTATAGGTTAGGATGAACTGAAGACAACATTCTGTTTAATCAAATCACTATCTAAAGTGAAGAAGTTCATGAACTTTTCCAAAAGTCATTCAATAATGTATTTTTTTCTCTCAATGCAAATGTGTGTATATATGTGTGTGTGTGGTGGGGGGGGGGGAACACGTGTGTGTGTGTGTGTGTGATGTGTGCCCTTGTATATATATGTGTGGAGGCGGGAACACACAATTGTGTATGTTTGTTTGTGTGCGTTTTTTTATGTGATTGTTTTTCAAAATTTATAAAATTGTAGATGGGAAAACCAAAGGATGGAGGGATATCAGCTATATGGGATCAAAATGATACATTCGTATTTTGTGACCTATGCATTGTCGAAATTGAGCTCGGTAATCGCCCGACTACACATTTCAACAAAGAGGGCTGGAACAATCTAGTTGTGAAATTTGAGGAGAAGACCAAAAGGAAGTACGATCGGATTCAAATGAAAAATAAATTGGATCATCTGAAAAAAGAGTGGAAGTTATGGGTTGAACTTAAGAGAGGTGAAACTGGCCTAGGGTGGAATGCCTCCAGAAAAACCATTGATGCTTCAGATGAATGGTAGGATGAGAGGCTGAAGGTAAAATTTTAAATTAAACATGCATTATGTTTAAAGTTGTTCATTAATATATTTAATTAATTTCTTTTATTAGGTTGTACCAGCCGCAAAAAAGTTTAGGTATGGAGGTATAGTCCCAGAGCTTGAGGAAAAAATGAACATGATGTTCAGTTCAGTTGTCGCCACTGGAGTGCATGCGTGTACCCCGAACACTACTTCCCAAACTCGCGTGTCTACTGATGAGCGAGCTATGTCTGAGGATGATAATGACCCGATTGACAACAATGAGCATGTAGACAGTATTGTTGCATCTGGTGCATCTGAATCACGTAAACGTCAGAAGAAGGGGAAAAACAAAGTAACCAGCTCAGTCCTGATTGATTTGGTGGAATGTACTAGGGAGATCGGTGCATCGCTGCGGGAGCCGCCAAGAAGAACTTGCCCATTTTCTGTTGCCCAAACCTTAAAGAAACTTGAAACATATCCTGAAATATGCTGTGATTATGATTTTTTTGATTTTGCTACAATGTTGTTGATGGATAAGAACCACAGGGAGACCTTTATGTGCCTCAGGGAGGAGATCAGAGTGAAGTGGCTACGTACCCGCTATGAGAAAAGTTCACAGTAGGATTTGTAATGTTCTTGCTACCTATAAACAATGATGGTCAATGTGTCCCATGGGAGAACTGTTGCTAATGTGGTCCTAAAATTATCTTTTTTGTTATTCCAGTGTGGTCTAATTATTGTGAAATGACTGTTTTTGTTAGTGAGAATGATCTAAATGATTTCTAATTTTTTTGCATCATAGATTTTGCATGTGGTAATCGTCCAATTGAAGGAATTCGAGAGATTTTTAATCAAGCACATTCTTCCCTAAGGAGTGTGATTGAACGCACATTTGGTGTATGGAAGAAAAAATGGGCAATACTGCGTGATATGCCAAACTATAGTTTTGAGAAACAGACACATATTGTCCTGGCAACAATGGCTTTGCATAATTTTATACGGAGACATCCATCACGTATAGATCCTGATTTTACAGAAAGTGAAAGAATGCGTACGCAGGGTGGAGTAGACTCACAGAGACAACATGATTCGTGCGTTGATACATCAACTGGTGTAGACGAGATGATAACACTGCGTGAGTCTATAGCGCAACAACTCTATGAGGCAAGAAGGTAATATTTATTACTGAAATTTTCTATTTTCAATAATTTAAAACGATGTTCTAATAAAAAAAATTTCTCACATGTAGGTGATACAAGACACTACTGACAAACAACCGATGAATCAGAGCGTTGAGAGTTTTAGCATAATTTTGATATTTGTTGTCTGGAAAACATGAAATTTGTATTTGTTATTTCGGGTAGTAGTAATTTTAAACTGCTTTTAAGTATTAAAAATTCAAAAAAGAATATTATATTTCATTTTAAAAAAAATAGCTGCAAAAACTCCATTTTATCCAAACAGTTATTACAAAACAACTTATGGGTTAAGCTCTGCAAACTCCATTTTACCCAAACAGTTTTTTAACAAAACTCTGTTTTTAAAAAAACAACACTTTTTCTGTCAGCAGCTTTCCGACAGCAGCTTATCATCAGCAACAGCTTAGCCAAACGCACCCTTAGTGTTCTCTGGTTGTTTTTGTTTACGTAATTTTTCGTGTATGCATGTCTGAGTCAAGTTTAACTTCTGATTTCAATTTCTTCGGTGCCAATGTTGTTTCTCACCAAGGCTTCGTATGGGTTTAGGGTTTAATTTATGATTAAAATGCCATTCATTAAGGATCGCCTAACAAACATTATCCCTTTGAACATAAAAGTGGTCAAAGTTCCTTAGGTGGGGGTAAACGAATGACAATTTAACCTCTATGTTCTTGACCACCACCACCGTGCAAAACGGAGCCTTAGGTTATGTTTGGGACAGCTCTGGCGGATGAAAAAACTATATTTCAATCGCAAGAGTTTTTTTTAACTGTTTGAGAGAGCTTTTCATGTACAGCTTTTTGAAAATCAAGTTTGATAGAGCTGTTTTTGAGAAGCTGTGAGGGGTCAGCTTTCCGCCCGGGGGAAATAATCTGTAAAGCTTTTCTGAGCTCTCAGAGTTTTTTCTATCAAACAGTCTGCAGCTCTATCTGTAGAGCTTTTCTAAAAGCTCTTTCTAAGGGTCTGTTTGGGAAATCTTTTCAGAAAGGAGGAGCGGTTGCAAAAGGATGGTAGAAAAAGGAGCTTTTGGAAAATGTCTATTAGAAAAGGAGAACTGTTTGGGTAAAATCATTTTATAGAGCTTTTCAGAAAGAGAAGCATTTTATAAACCGTTTGACAAATCTCCGTTACGGTAACATTTTTATTAAAAATGTGTGTCCGGGGGAAAATGGGCGCGCGGGAGAAAAATGCGCATATAGGCAAAAAATACGAGTCCATGCGGAAAATGCGCACCCGACCAAAAATACGCGGCAGGGGAAAAGACGCCATTTTTTTCGCCCGGACACGTTTTTTTTTCGAGCGGGAGCTGTTTTTTCGCTCGGGCGCGATTTTTTCGCTCGGGCGCGGTTTTTTCGCCCGGACGCGAATTTTTCGCCGAGACGCGGTTTTTTCGCATGGGTGCGATATTTTTCGCCCGTGTGCGATATTTTTCGCCCGGGCGTAAATTTTTCGGGCGCGCTATATTTTCGCTCGAGTGCCAATTTTTCAGCCGGACGTGAATGTCACCCCGACATGATTTTTTCGCCCGGACGCGAATATTTTGCCCAGACGTGATTTTTTTTCATGGGCGTGAATTTGTAATCCGGACACGATATTTTTTCACAGACTTGATATTTCCGCTCGAAAGCGAAAAAATGCATTTGAGCGAAAAAAATAGCATCCGAGCGAAAAAAATTCGCGGCGGGGAAAAAAATCACGAACGAGCGAAAAAATTACGCATAGGCAAAAAATTCGCGCCCGGTCGAAAAATTCGCCCCAAGCACGCACAAGCGACAAAATCTCGCCCGGGCGAAAAAAACACGCTCAGACAAAAATATCGCTCACGGGCGAAAAATTTGCGTCCGGTCGAAAAATTCGCGCCCGGACGAAAAATTCGCGACCGGGCAAAAAAAACAGCGCCCGGGGCAAAAATTCGCTCCCAGGCGAAAAAACAGCGCTCGGGCGAAAAATTGCGCCCGAGTGAAAAAACCGCTCCTCGTCAAAAAAAACAAACTCCGATAAAAAAATCGCTCTTGGGCGTAAAATTCGAGCCCGGGCGAAAAATTCACTCCCGGGCAAAAAATCGCGTTCGGGCGAAAAAATGGCTCCCGGGCAAAAAAAATCACGCTCGGGCGAAAAAATCTCGCCCTTGCGAAAAAACCGCGCCTGTGTGAAAAAATCACGCCAAGAAGAAAAAAATCGGTCCAGGCGAAAAAATCGGCCCGGACGAAAAAAAACCCTGTCCGGGCAAAAAAGATCAAGCACTGGTGAAAAAATCGCACTCGGGCTAAACAAATGCACTCAGGCGAAAAACCCCGCACTTGGGCGAAAAATGCCAACCAGGGCGAAAAATTCGTGCCTGGGCGAAAAATTCCCGCCCGGGCGTAAATTTTGTGCCCAGTTGAAAAATTCAAGCCCAAGCAAAAAAAAATGCCCGGGTAAAAAAAAATCAAGTTGAAATTTTTTTTAAGAGATAAGGTTTTTGTGATGAGGAAGTGCTTTTCGAAAAGGATAAAAGTAGGTGACAAGTGACTTTTCCAAAAGATGAAAAAATGAAGTTTTCTGCGGTAGCTTTTCCCACCGGTAGACAATCCAAACGATTTCTTAAGTGTGGTAGCGTTTTCCAGAAAATGAAAAGGAGCTGAAAAGCTCTCCCAAACAGGCCCTAAGAGCTCTACTCCATCGTCAACTTTTCTATCCGCCAGAACTGTCCCAAACAGAGCCTTAATGGTGATCGACAAACTTGGAATCATTGTCACCCTTCCCCAAATGGGCATGGATACATCTCCTGTGACACAATATTAGTCTTTGTACATGTCCTATGAAAATACTCTTGCCGGCGTTTTTGATATTGTGAGTTTGGACAAAAAGTCATCATAGAATGTATATTTGGCATGACAATGGTTATGACCGCAATCAAGAAAGGAAAACTTGTTTTGAACATAAAAGGGGATGGAGTTCCTTGGGTGAGGTCAGGCATTCACAAATGACGGTTCATAACCATTGCATTCATGACGGTTACCGTCGGGCCTAAGTTGTAGCTGCTTGACTAAGATATAACCATAGTGATGAGGCTACAAATCCAAGAATGCACAAAAAATGAAGTTAAATATATGATTTTGATATCTATCTGTACAATATAAGAGGAGACATTTTCAGGACAAGGCACAAATCTCACAAGAGAGAATTTAGGGTTTGTTTGGCACAATGGTGGTGGTCATGAACGCGTGCGGCGGTTACATACCATTGTCCGTTTGACACGGCATTTTGCTCTATCGAGTTTTGACAAAAACAACGCTGTCACGAATATATGTTTGACATAATAACAAAAAATTAATTTTAAACATAAAAATGGATGAAGCTCCTTAGGTGAGGTATATAGTTCATGAACGACAGTTTGTAATAACCACATCCATGATCGCTACCACGGTGCCCAATGAACCCTTAATTATGCAGACAACAATGAGCAATTTAGCATGTAGTGTTGGCATATCGAGCATTGACAATTCCTTAGAAGAGCTACGAGGTAGAAAGATGTAAGGTTTAGCTCTTGCCCAAGATAGTCCACAATAGCTCATAAGATGTGGAATGACTATTTATAGTATCTCCAGCGTAGAATGTTGCCCTAGAATGACACAAAATCCAATAGGTCATTCCGAGTTAGTCTCGACATGTGCGAACATATAACCTAATTATCCAACAATCTCCTCATATGTTCGTCATAAACCCGACGTCTGAAAAAGGTGGTTTGTGCAATATTCAACCAAACATGAATCATTCACAACCGTGTCAAAACATATTAGATTTAAAGTAAACAATTGTATGCATGCTTAAAAGTAAATATAAAATCCAGCAACATCACATAGCAATCTAAAGTACGATCATAATACAGGTTCAACATACTTAGTGGCTAATTAATTATCAACAAAAGAGCAGAAATAGTCTAATCAACAAGTGTTTAAAAAAGCTAATCAATGCTCAATTCAGAGTTAAAACAGAAACCAAATAACACTTTAGCTATCATTATCTTCAGATGTATAGTAGGACATTCACATCAGAATCTCAAGCAACAAGTGTTTCTCCATCATAAACATTTCTTATAATTTTTAACATAGAATTTCATACAGAATGAATTGAAATCTTTGAAAATATACATATATCTAATTCTACTATAAGAACATAGTACTTATAGTTAGGTAGGAGGGCACTTACTCAGAGTAGCCACCTGCAAGAGGTTGTAGGCCTGCAATAGTAAATTTAAAATTTAAAATAATAATAATTTAATTTATATATTTTAAAATTAAAAAATAAATGTCAATATGAAATATAATTCCCTAACCAGGCCTAGGTTTAGCAAAGGCATGACCATCAATCCTTCCCACACCCCCCTTAAAAAGGGGGCCTGGGCAGATAAAAGCTCGAGCCTGCCATGAATTTTGTGCACGTCTACCTTTTTAATTGAATTGGAAGAAATAGGTGTTTATCATTAAGATGGTCGGAAGAAATAGGTGTTGATTGTTGGGATGGTGAGTAAGATAAATATAAATAATTGAGGCTCTGTTTGTATCGCAGAAATTGATATGTATGAATTGAAATTGAATTAAATTCCAAGTTTACTGTTTGGCTGAATGCAGAAATTTTTTCGCAGGAATTGGAATTAGTAATTCTGATGTTTAGTTATATCTTAGAATGCAATGGACGGAATTGAAATTTTAAATTTAAAATATCACATTTAACTGAATTGAAATATCAGAATAGAAATATATATAAAAAAGCCCAATTAGATTAAATAAACACAATATACAAAAAACATAAGTCCACAGCTTGAAAACATGAGTCCACTGCATAAAAAACCCACAACATACAAAATATAATCCTACGACATAATCAATCGTGTAAATGTAAACAGAACCAGATCCTCCTAATTGGCATCGGTAAAGCAATGGACACATCGCTCTTCCCGTCATCAACACTCAGCATATCGATAGCTTGTATGACCTCAACCTCAGTAATATCTATAATAGTTACAATGGCTGCATATATCCTGTCTGCCTTTCGGATCGGCGACGGCGGCTTAGAAGTCACACTGCTCTCATGCTCCATGTTCTTCACTATTACAGTAACAAAATTCACAATATATACACTGCCATGTTTTCTTCTTCTTCTTGATTTATGTCTCGGCCTCCTCAGCCACATTGTCGTCCACATAATCATTAATGTGAATATCGTTTATCGACTCAGATGCTGTAGCAGCTTGAGGTCCAATAGCTCTATCTGTTAGATTATCTAATTTGATTCGACACGTCGGAGTCCGGTAGGGTGATAGTATAACGGGGTGACTCGACGAACCAATTTGTGACGAGTGGTTTGAGCCTAATCATGGTTATTTGTCAAGATCCTCTAGATGGGAGGATGGACGGCCACGATTAATCAAGCTTGCTTGAGACCCTAGATTGGGGGTATAAATAGGAGTATTAAACCCATCTCAATATCTCGATTAGGTTTTCTCTCCCACTCAAGAAGCCCCATATAGCAGCCGGCCCTAGGCATTTTTACCAATCGACTCTTCAGGCGCCGCTCTTTCCCCGTCCAGGCGGTGCTCTTCCCCGTCCAGGCGGCGCTCACGGGATCGAGTCCAGGCCGCTCTTCCCCGTCCAGGCAGTGCTCACCGGGATCCAGACCTCACGGTGGTTTCCCGATCCCAGTCCAGCGGCGGTTTCCCGATCCCAGTCCAGAGGCGGTTTCCCGATCCAGTACAGGCGGACTACGGCGCTCCTCTTGCAACTCTGGCGACCTTAGCAGGCGGCTTAAATCAGGCATCCACCCCGGCAGCAAGTTCTCCTTCCTGCTCTCATTTGGCTCCATGACCGGAGGTATAACTTCCTTTAACTCCTCTATGCGTGATCCTCTTGCGTTTCCGTTGCGCTCTAGGCATGGCCTAGAATTTTAGTTTAACATTTGGTATCAGAGGCACCGTATAGAGGTCTAGAATGCGGTTTTATAAAATTTTTTTGTGAAGATTTCATCCCAAAATTTTTTCCTTTATGTTATTTTTCAAAACTGTGTGAAGATTTCTTCCCAAAAATTGTTATTAGATGTTTTTTCAAACAATTCTGTGAAGATTTCTTCCTAAATGCACGTAGCTTTCTCGTTTGATGCCCGATCCTTTGTTTTGTGGGTTTCGGGATCGTCGTGGTTGTCTATTGCCGATTGTTCTGTGATGGTGTAATATTTTTCAAGGCCCTGTAATGATTTATTATTTATTTATCTGGAATGTAATGTAACGGCAATGGACAACCCCGCTCTCCTGACCCGAATCCGATTTTCGTGACCACCTTATGGAGGAGTTCAAGCGCCTCAATTCCAGTGATCTTTAGGGGCTCTCCGATGCAGTGGTGGAGGATCATATCAAAACGTACAAGTCTTGGCGATGGTGGAGGATCTAGAGTTCATATGAAGCTTTTCAGATGAAGGCGTTTATGAAAATCGGATTCGGGTCATTTTCTTGTATGAGCTCCCTCAATTCTTTCAGTTTATTTGCATAAAAATAGAATACTGGTTTATCGTGATTATCAGGGGTAGCCAAAGCAACCTGATGAGCGTGGTAAAAGTGACTGTTCAGGGAACACATCATGGGGTGCGTTCTTATAGTCACAAACATCTAATTTTTTTCACATTGCAATTAATTTTTAGGTTGCAAAAAATTGCTTGGCCCCACAGGGAAGTAATTTATAACAACAAAAATTTTAATTGGTATGTGGTAGTAAGAGTGCCTCTCGATTAATGGGCCTCCATGCCCACAGGTACGAGTTGTCATTGATCGTGATACAGTCTTACTAGCTATATAAATTAAGGACATTGATAAAAATCCTATGCGATAACGGTCTTTGCCCACAAGGAGACTAGATTTTTATTATTAACAATTAATATGAGTTAATTGTTAAGCTAGAGTTTTGTGCCACTTTGCGTTATTTCTTATTATCTGCGTCGTTGATTCAAAATAATAGTAAGCATGCATTTTTTCCTATTTTTCTTGCAGCTTTTAATACGGTAATCGACCCAACTCAATTCATCCCCACTCTCACGGGAGACAATTATAAAATATGGAAAGATAAGGTGCTTCTTGCCTTAGGGTGTATGGATCTTGATTTAGCACTCCGCGTGGATGAGCCTGCTCTCCCCACGGCGGAGAGCACACCAGCTGACTGTACCTTATACGAGCAATGGGAGAGATCTAATCGTCTCTGTATAATGGTGATCAAGACCCACGTCAATCAGAGCATTAGGGGATCTATCCCTGAGTGCAAAACTGCTAAAAAACTGATGGGGGCCATTGACGAACAGTTCGTCAGCTCAGATAAAGCCCAAGCCAGCACCCTGATGACAAAGCTCTGTTCCATGAAGTTCAAAGGGACAGAAAGCGTAAGGGGCCATATAATGGAAATGAGAGACATAGCTGCTCAGCTAAAGGCATTGGACGTTGATTTTTCGGAGTCATTTCTTGTCCACTTCATCTTGACTTCTTTTCCTGCCGATTACACAGCCTTCAAGGTGTCTTATATGACACATAAGGAAAAATGGTCAGTGAACGGGCTATTGAACATGTGCGTTCAAGAACAAGGCAGGCTGAAGCAAGAGAAGCTGGAATCGGTGAACTTTGTGCACCACAAGAAAGGGAAATCCAACAAAACAAAGAATGACCCAAAGAGCAAGGGCAAGGGGATAGTTGTTCCCATAAAGAAATCGGAGAACATGAAGCTATCAACTTGTTTCTTCTGCAAAAAGAGTGGTCACATGAAGAAGGATTGCAACAAGTACAAAACTTGGCTCGCGAAAAGGGAAGGTATGACGTCTTTAGTGTGTTATGAATCAAATTTCGTAAACTCTCATGATTTTCATAACACATGGTGGATTGATTCAGGCTCTACAATCCATGTTTCTACTGTTATGCAGGGGTTTCAAAGCCTAAGGAAACCTAGTGATTAAGAACTATGCGTCTATTTAGGAAACAAGATATCGTCTTCTGTTGAAGGTGTTGGGACATACAAGCTCGTCCTTCAAACCGGATACATTTTGGAGTTAGAGAAGACCATCTTCATTCCTAGTTTTTCAAAAAATTTATTATCTGTATCAAGACTAACGCCTAAGGGCTTTAATTTTCAGTTTAATGATTTTTCAATTCTGATTATTAAAGATTAAGTCCCTATTGGCTCTGGTAGACTAATTGATGGCTTATATAGTCTTGATTTAGATTTAAATTATATGCAATCATTCACTACAGTGCTTGATAACGGTAGTACTCATAATGTGAAAAACGTCAATTTATCTAGCTTATGGCATAGGAGATTAGGTCATATCTCCATAGAGCGTCTTAAGAGATTAGTGAAAGAAGGTGTCATTCAGACACTTGACTTCACTGATTTTGGGACTTGCATACAATGCATAAAAGAAAAGCATACAAGCAAGTCCAGTAAAGGAGCTAGAAGAAGTGATGCTAAATTAACGATTATTCACACTGATATTTGTGGACCCTTTAACACCCTCTGCATGAATGGTTAAAAATATTTTATCACTTTCATTGACGATTTTACAAGATACATGTATCTTTACCTCTTAAATGACAAATCTGAAGCACTCGATGCTTTCAAAATCTATAAGGCAGAGGTAGAGAAACAATCTGGTTTGAGTATCAAAATTGTAAGATCTGACAAAGACGGTGAATATTATGGTAGGTTCACAGATGGAACCCAAAGACCAGGTCCATTTGCTAGATTCCTTCAGGAACATGGAATCATAGCTCAATATACGACACCTGACACGCCACAGCAAAATGGCGTAGCTGAAAGGAGGAATCGTACCTTAATGGACATGGTAAGGAGCATGACTAGTGTCTCATCTCTCCCTCCTAACATGTGGAGTGAAGCCTTGAAGACGACCATGTACATCTTGAACCAGGTTTCATCCAAATCGGTTCCTAAAACACCATTTGAGTTATGGAGGATGGACACCCAGTTTAAACCATATGCACATATGGGGTTGTCCTGTAGAGGTTAGGGTGTACAACCCACATGAAAAGAAAATTAGACCCGAGGACAGTCAGTGGTTTTTTCATTGGCTATGCAGAAAAATCCAAGGGTTATAGATTTTATTGTCCCTCTCACACGCTAAAAATAATTGAAGCAAGGAATGCCAAATTTCTTGAGGAAATCCACACTGGTGAGAATAGTTCTCATAAGATTGTGATAGAAGAGGTGCAGGAAACTGCACACTCTAGTAGTGGTGTTGAACCTGGTGGGCTCATACCTGCTGTGGCTCAACACCTACCTATTCAGATCCCAACTTATGAAGGCGTGATCGGTGATCCTCCTGTCCAGAACTCTCATGAAGGAGTGGTTAGTGAAGCAGTCATCCAGGAACCGCTACCAGTGGTTCAAACTGCGCCACAATCGCCTGATCAACCAGATTTAAGGAGATCTTCAAGAGCTAAAAGGTCGGATATTCCATCAGATTATGTAGTGTACTTACAAGAGACCGATGATCTGTCTGGACTCAATCAAGATCCCCTCACCTTTTCAGAGGCCATGAGTCATACAAATTATAATAACTGGTATGAAGCTATGAAGGAAGAAATTAACTCAATGGCAGTAAATCAAGTATGGACTCTAGTAGAGTTACCGGCAGGTTTCCGTGCGGTAGGTTGCAAATGGGTCTACAAGACCAAAGTTGACGCCTCCGGTAACATCGAACGATATAAAGCAAGACTTGTAGCCAAAGGTTTCCTTCAAAGGGAGGGTATTGATTATCATGACACCTTCTCTCCAGTTTCTAAGAAGGATTCACTAAGGATAATCATGGCCCTCGTAGCTCATTTTAATCTGGAGCTACATCAGATGGATGTCAAAACGACATTCATAAATGGGGAACTTGAGGAGGAAGTATACATGATCCAACCTGAAGGATTCGTTTCGGAGAAAGGCCATAATCTTGTATGCAAATTATTAAGGTCATTATATGGGCTAAAACAGTCCGCACGACGATGGTATATAAAATTTCACAATGTGATTATCTCATTCGGCTTCGAGGAAAACATTGTGGATGATTGCATATACATCAAGGTCTGTGGGAGCAAGTTTATGTTATTAGTCCTATATGTTGACGACATTTTGCTAGCAAGCAATGATTTGAGAATGATATGGGAGACTAAGCATTTTCTCTCTAAGAATTTTGATATGAAAGATTTAGGGGAGGCTTCCTATGTTATAGGAATCGAGATACATAGAGATAGATCTAAAAAAATCTTGGGGTTATCTCAGAAGGCCTATATCAACAAAATTCTAAAGAGATTCAATATGAAAACTTGTTCCTGTTCAATAACTCCTATTGTAAAGGGTGACAAATTCAGTTTGTCACAATGTCCCAAAAATCCTCTGGAATTGGAATCCATGAAAAATATTCCATATGCATCTGCGGTCGGCAGTTTGGTCTACTTAGATGTTTGCACTAGACCATACATTGCATTTGTTGTAGGGATGTTGGGAAGATACCAAAGTAATCCTGGAATGGAGCACTGAACAGCTGTTAAGAAAGTATTGCGATATCTCCAGGGGACGAAAGATTACATGCTTACATATAGAGGATCCGACAATCTGGACCTGGTTGTATACACAGATGCAGACTTTGCAGGCTTCCAAGACTCGAGGAAATCCACATCGGGCTACATCTTTATGTTGGCTGGTGGTGCAGTGGCGTGGAAAAGTGTCAAACAGACCCTCATTGCATCCTCGACTATGGATGCAGAGTTTATTGCATGCTATGAAGCAACGAAGCAGGCATTGTGGTTGAGAAATTTTTCCTCAAGGTTTAGGGTGTTGGATACAGTTCCGAAGCCCATGAAGCTTCTTTGTGATAATGCTGCAGCAGTGTTCTTTTCCAAGAACAATAAAAGTGGGAGCCGCAGCAAACACATTGACATAAAGTTTTTGGTGGTTAGAGAGAACGTGCAGGAGGGTAAAATGGTCATCGAGCATATAGGCACACTGCTTATGATAGCAGATCCCATGACTAAAGGGCTCCCACCTAAGCTATACAAAAGTCATATAGAAAGAATGAGACTTGTGGACTCGTTTGATGTTTGAAGTTGTCATGACATTTTATGTTATTCTCCTGTTGTGATTGATTAATGCAATTTTTCCAGTTTACTATCTCTATTGCGCATATTAAAGTATTATTAAAGATTTAATATTGAATTAAAGAGTGGGGGTTTCCACTCATAAAGTACTAATGCCGCGTAAAGTGCTTGATAGGATTTAACGGCTACATTGTGATTGCGGAAGGGAAGTGCCTGGTGCTTAAGGAACAACCGTTGTAGTCCATGTGGTGGTGACGTCCTATGCAAGTATATAGACGTCACATAAAGTTTGGGTCAAGAGTCATTGTATTTCTTTTAATTATTTTGTATGGCCATACGAAAAGGTTTTATATTCACTATCACCCTATGAGTCTAGTGTTACTTTACTTGATAAAGCAAAATTATTATTTTCTAACTAATATGTAGGATTTCCTCCGTGTTGAATCAAGTGGGAGAATGTTAGATTATCTAATTTGATTCGACACATCGGAGTCCGGTAGGGTGATAGTATAACGGGGTGACTCAACGAACCCATTTGTGACGAGTGGTTCGAGCCTAATCATGGTTATTTGTCAAGATCCTCTAGATGGGAGGATGGACGGCCACGATTAATCAAGCTTGCTTGAGGCCCTAGATTGGGGGTATAAATAGGAGTATTAAACCCATCTCAATATCTCGATTAGGTTTTCTCTCCCACTCAAGAAGCCCCATATAGCATCCGGCCCTAGGCATTTTTCCCGATCGGCTTTTCAGGCACCGCTCTTTCCCAGTCCAGGCAGTGCTCTTCCCCATCCAGGCGGCGCTCACGGGATCGAGTCCAGGCCGCTCTTCCCCTTCTAGGCAGTGCTCACCGGGATCCAGACCCCACAGCGGTTTCCCGATCCCAGTCTAGCGGCGGTTTCTCGATCCCAGTCCAGAGGCAGTTTCCCGATCCAGTACAGGTGGACTACGACACTCCTCTTGCAACTCTGGCGACCTTAGAAGGCGGCTTAAATCGGGCATCCACCCCGGCAACAAGTTCTCCTTCCTGCTCTCATTTGGCTCCATGGCCGGAGGTATAACTTCCTTTAACTCCTCTATGCGTGATCCTCTTGCGTTTCCGTTGCGCTCTAGGCATGCCCTATGAATTTTAGTTTAACACTATCAAACCCACATATTATAGCTAAGTCGCCCCAATTCACGATCTCTTTGCTCTGATAATGTTTTATCGACGGGTGAGCCTACAAGTACAGTTTAAATTAGATTCATAAATTTTTTTAAATGTCCAGACATTTAATTAATTGTTAAATTAAAATATTACATGAATGTAGTTAGTCCAAACATCTTCACTGCCTATTTTCACTACATTGTGCTCTCAATCCCAACCAAATCCACTAATATCTAGCATTATTGATATCTCATAGTAGTACTTATTCCATGTTTTTATTCGTGTCATTATCTTCTCCTTACTAATCTCGACATTGCACTCATCCTTTAATTCCTGAATTGTCGCTATGTAGACGACACTTTTTCATCCATGCGCCGACTTGTTCCCCAGATACTGCTACTCTCCTACGTTTACAATGCTTCATTGCTTCGTCCATCTACATATAATTATACATACACATTTAGTACTGACACATTTAGTACTTACATAAAGATACGCACTCTAGACCAATATGAATGAATAAATCGGGGCTAATGAATAAAACCTACACATAAATTAGGGCACAAGCACAAGGAGCTTGATGGAATCAGAGATCTTGATGAAATCATGGATACAAACCCTAGATCTACAACAATGTAAATACTGCCGACACAAGCACAAGGAGCTTTACCTGTCACTGGCTGGGCAAGAATAATGATGGATGGAGGAGGAGTCACGAGCTTGTAGTATATACTCCTAGCGGAGGAGTTGGCCTCACTCTTAAAGATTGTTGTTCGAGGAAGAGGGATTAGGGTACGCAAGGGCAGATCATAGGGGAAAGAGGGAGAAACTGACAAAATAGGCTACTCACCGGCAAGAGAGGAAGACGTGCGCTCGCAGGTCTTTGGAAGCAGGAATTGCGGAGGGAGCGCTTGGTGTCAAGCGAGATAGGAATCGAAAAAACAGACCTAGCGAGGTCAAAAATGAAAGTCACGGGATTGCCCTTATACGCGATTCCGATAGAATTGAATTACAATGCCAGTTCCCACGTTATTTCGGACATGCCGAATAGCAAGAATTTAAATTGATAAATAAATGTCAATTCCAAAGCCCAAACAAACAGGGCCTGGGTGTTTTTTTCTCATCTCAAGGCAAAGTTTCTACTTTATAATTACTATTTTTATTTTTATACACTTCCCCTGTTTTGGTAGAGCCAATTCATGGAATATACCTGCAACCATGAATAAACTGTTGAGGCTCCGCTTAAGATAGTTCACAATAGCTCATCAAGTTTGAAATGATTATTTATATTATCTTCAGCATATAGCCTTACCCTAGAGAGATACGAAACCCAATAGGTCCTTCTAAGTCAGCCTCGACACGCATGGACATGTAACCTAATCTCCTCCTATGTCCGTTGTAAACCCGATTTCGGAAAATGGGTGATTTGTGAAGTGTTCAACCAAACATGAATCAACACATGTCCGAAGATATTAAACTTTAAACAAAAAATAGTATGCACGCATAAGTAAATAAAACTTAGGCACATCACAACACAGTCTCAGATACAATCGGGTCACATGCCCTATATGCCCAATATCCCAAAATAATAGAGAGCATAATAGTCCAAACAAATAGGTGAAAACAAAAGAGAGCTAAATAGTGCTCCAAGTAGAAGAAAAAATCCAAAATAATACTCTATAAATCATCATTCATCAGGTCATCCTTGTCGGGATCCCAATCTACAAATGCTCCTCCATCATTAGTAGCTTCTGTAATTTTCAAAAGAGAATTTCATTCAGAATGAATTCAAACATTTGAAAATATACATGTATCTGGTTATACTTATAAGAACGTAATACTCAAATATTGGCTAGAAGGACACATACATAGAGTATTATAGGATCTACCTCAAATTCCATTATCTATTTCCAATGAAACGATCTTACAGACTTCTGGACACTACAACTGTATCTGTGTTCTAATTTAGAATGTCACAGTTACTGTTTTTCTAAAGTTATCTAAAACTCATCAAGTTTGGAATATAACTAATTAATAAAAGAATGGACTCACCAGATTCATACTCAGTAATCACAAACATCAACAGAGTACATCATGCTTGCTTGACAAAGGAAATCTAAAAAAACGAAAACATTTGTACTAAGACTGAACTGAATTGCCTAACCTTAAACTAATGTCGAACTAAATTGCCTTTAGTATTATTTCCCCCGCTGTTTTGATTAATCGATCTTTGGATATTCTTTTCGTCAATGGATCAGCAAGGTTATCCTTTGAATACACATCGATCAAAGTGATAATTCCTTGTTCTTTTTGATAATTCAGCAATATATGTCTCAGTTATATATGTCTTCTCTTGGAATTAAAGAGGATATTCTTAATAACTTGAACTGTTGTTTGATTATCACAATACAAGCTTAAGGAATTAATTTGTAACCTATACAATAAAATGTCTAGAATCAGATTTTTGATCCAGTTTGCCTCTTCACCAGTCGAGGCTAGGACAAACAATTCAGCTTCCATTGATGATAATACAATACAAGTCTGTCTTTTGGATTTCCAAGTAATGATAGTTCCATCCAAAGTGAATATAAATTCACTGGTAGACTTGTTTTTCCCAACTTCTGAATACCATGAGACATCTAAGTATCCATATATAGTAGGAGGGTAACCAATGTAGCATAAAACATGACCTTAGTATCTTTCAGGTATCTCATCAGCCTATCTAGGGCATCCCAATGCTCTTTGCCTAGACTACTAGTAAAATAGCTCAGCATGCTAATCGATAATTAAAGGCAATGTCTGGTCTTGTATAACTTGTGTTGTATATGATACTACCAGTTATTTTAGAATATTTTACTTGATCAATGTTGGGCTCCACATTAGGACTCAACTTAATATTGTGATCAAATAGTGTCTCTACTGGCCTATAGTTTTTATAGCCCCGGGTAGAAAGTAGTTGCTTAATATAATGAGCCTAGATAAGAGTAACTCTACCATTTATAGCCTCTAACTTTCATGTCTGGCAGTGTATCAATAAGACCATGGTTCTTCATGACAAATGCTTTTGTAAGAGTGAATTTAAAATCTCTCAATATAGCAAGATCCGACCCCAGAATTAACATATCATCCACATATATGCATATGATGAGTGTCTTATTTGACATCAAGCGATGATAAAGACATATATTAGAGAGACTGGACTGAAATCCAAAGTTCTTTACCACATGGTCAAATTTCATGTGCAACATCTTAGGCGCTTACTTAAGCTCATAGGTTGATTTATCCAGTTTGCACACTTTATCTTTTTGATCTTTATGTACATAACCTTCAGGTTGTGTCATGTAAATCTCTTCATCAAACTCCCTATTTAAGAAGTCTGTCTTCACATCTATCTGATGAACTACAAAGCTTTCGATAGATACTAAAGCAAGAAGAACCCTTATAGTTGATAGGTGATACACATGTGAATATACATCAAAGTAGTCTATTCTCCATGTTGTTTAAACCCTTAGCTACTAAATGTGCTTTATATCTGGCTATAGACCAATCATTATGCAATTTTTTCTTCAACACTCACTTGGATTTTAGGACTTTAGCTCATTTCGACAGATCAACTAGATATCAAGTGTTGTTCTGTAGTAGCGAGTCCATCTTATCATCAATGATTTATGCCCACATTAACTAATCTCTAAACCTAATTTCTTCAAAGTAGGAGAATGAATCATTCTCTAAGTGATAGGTGATTAAATTCTTAGGGATTCTTGTACAACCTGGTATCCGGCGAGTGGGATCGGTAGGAGCCCGATTGGTCAAGTCCAGCCCAAGACTCTGGCGAGCCAGGTCCCTGGCGTCGAGTCTACTCGATACCCACAGCCTCAGCATCGAGTGAGGTGAGCTCACTCAACGCCTTCAGCCTAGGCGTCGAGTGAGGCGAGCTCACTCGATGCCTTAAGCCTAAGCGTTGAGTGAGGCAATCTCACTCAACGCCTTCAGCCTAGGCATCGAGTGAGGTGAGTTTTGTCAATGCTTCTTGCTCTTGGCATTGAGGGAAGCCTCGGTATCTGCCGGCTCGCACTCGCCCTAGAGAGCTCGGCAGTAGCCCCGGCTCCCCCACGCGGGGTAGGATGCTTCTATGAGGCGAGTTTGTACTCGTCAAGCCCCGCTCATCGGGCTCTAGGACTTTTGTCGAGCTATGGTCCTTTCGTCGAGCTCTTGGCTGTTCATTGAGCTCTGGGCCTTTCGTCGAGCCCTAGGCTGTTTGTCGAGCTTTGGGCCTCTTGACGAGCTCTAGCCGCTCAATAAACTCGCGACAGGCAAGCCGGGGAGGCCAGACCCGCACTCGCCAAAGGTCGAGCATAGGCAGCGAGTGCCAGCTCCATCGAGCACCCGCCGCCCCTACCGAGTACAGATTGTTGAGGGTTACTCGCCCTGTGCCCTGTGATGTGTTTTTACCATTTTGCCCCCGCTGGCCTGCCCATAGCTAGTTAGAACAATGGAGTTATGCTATTGGCAGACCCAGTTGGGTTGCACATAACTGTTCAGAAGAGCGAAGGTTGGCTATTTGCAGGCCGTTTTAAGAAATATATAAATAGGACCTAAGGGGCACCTCAGAAGGAATGCTTACTTATCTCTCAGTCTTCTAGCACTTTCTGAGGTTGCCTTAGCTCGACTATTGGCTAGGGAGGGGAAGCACTCTAAGATCTTTTGGGTGTGTGGTAGGACCTCCGCGCCGAGCCCTTGGGTCAGTTCTTTATTCTTTTTCCTTATCATTTTGCTTGCATGAGAGAAATAGGTGCGCGATCACCCCTTCCCCGAGGGTGAACTCCACAGAGACCGATTTTTCGATTTCAACAATTCTCTCTCTTATAAATGCTTTAATTAGAATAGGTTCCGCCTCAAAATGTTGGGGAGTAGTGCCAAAAGGGCCATCTTTAGGTTCTATAGTAGATTCTGAAATCATATCAGTAGACTCAGAGACAAACAAACCATAAACTTTGATATTTTTTTTCAAAGAATATGTCCTCTCTAGACTCTATCACTATATTAGTTGATAGATCGAGAAATGTGTCAGCCACACTATCTTTTGCACTACCTAGATAAACACAGGTTATCGTTCTAGGTCCCACCATAGGTATCTTAAGGTATTGTATTTGCATATAAGCAATACATCCCCAAGGCTTTATAGTATTCTATCTACAAGGATGACCATATCACAGCTCATACAGAATAAAAGTGAGCTGAGAATGAGGCACTCTATTCAGAATGCAATTTATAGTAAGAACCGCTTCTCTCTAAAAAGAATTAAGCATGCTAGCTATGAGGCGCATAAAACTCAACATTTATATTAAAGTTCTATTCTTACGCTCGACAATACTATTTGACTCAAATGAGTAAGAAGTTGTGGTTTCAAGGATTATTCCCTTAGAGACAAATTTTTTTGAACCCAGTAGCAATGTATTCTCCCCCTTGATCACTTCTAAATCTCTTAATCTTTAAATTTAATTGATTTTCTACCCAAGATTTGAAGATTTTAAAGGTCTCAAATGTTTAATATTTCGATTTCAATAGGTACACATGATAATATCTAGAATAATCGTCTATGAATGTAATGAGATACTTCCTTCCTCCTCTACTGACATGACTTCGAAAATCAGAGGTCAGAATGTATCAATTCAAGAATTTGTGTGCTTTTAAAAATTGACTTGAAATGCTTTTTAGTGATTTTGGTTTGTGCACACACCTCACACTTGTCAAATCAAATAGACACATCTAAGGGAATGTTATAAATTTTAGCAAGATCTTGCATTTTACTATAGTTCACATGTTCAAATCTGTTATGCAACATCTTATGATCAATAAGGTTTGAACTCATTTTGTTAATGCAATCATTATTTAAGCCGAGTCTATACATTTCGTTGATCAAATATGCGCAATCAAAATAATTTTAATTAACCATTAAGGTCATTCTACCATTTTGAGTTGTGAAGGCATTCCAGCCTTATCTAATAAACTTATAGAAATCAGGTTTTTAGTGATATTGGGAACTACTTTAACATGTTCTAAAAAAATTTATCTGAAGAGAGGACCAACTCTACTGACCTAACATGAGTCACCTCAGTCTCTCCTTCATTGTAGTTCTCCACCTTATCAGAGACTGCTATGACCTCAGTCAAGAGACCTATGGCATTCATCATATGACAGGTAGCACCGCTGTCTAGCCACCACTTAGATGATGAACTGTGGCGATTGTTCCCGATCATAGCCACAAAAAACTTGGGATCGGTGTGATCGACCAGCATGTTTGTCGCGTTTTGATCCTCAAAGTGGATGAACCTTTTGAGTTTATCAAGTGAAATTTTCTCCTTCAGTTTGTACATTTTTACCTTGAAGGTGATCCACTCAGGAGACAACATGTTTAGAATTAGGTCCACAAAGAGATTATTGGATATTTCGGACTATTCGACCACCAACTTGAGACACAGATTTTTAGTTCAACATTTTGGGAGGTGATTGAAGAGTTTGTATTAAATTTAGATTTAAACAATTTCTGGCCAAGAAGAGTTTCCAATAATCCTTTCCTCCTTCTGAAACTATGCGTTCAAGTGATCCCAAATCTCCTTTGCGGTCTTAAAACCTCTATAGGTCATAACGAGATAAGGATTCATGGAGTTTAAGAGGTAGTCCATGTAGTAGTCCTCATCCTTTCTCACTAATATTCGTCCACGTCTTATCAGGTAGTGGCAAAATCACTCAGAATTGTGTAGAATATCTCACATTCCTTTATCCCCAGTTGGACGCGCAGTTTCCAACCGTGGAAATCAGTGGGATTGAACGACTGAGGCTTCACTATGTCGAACGTGCTACGCTTCGACATCTTGATTCAACTTGTACATAAAAACTATAATAAAGTCACCTGATTTGTACGAGGATGAGATGATGTCTTCAGGTCCAATACAGAAAGATAATTTGCTCCTCTCTAGCTGAACACATTCGCTGAAGACAAGATCCACGTAATAGAAATCTGGCAAGAACTCTTGATTGAGAACAATAGTGACGGGATCTTCTTCTCCAAGATCTGAATATCCGACAACGAACTAGGATATTGATCTCACAGTAAGAGAGACTGCTCCTCCTAGTAGAATATCTTAATCTACAGGAAGAGTAAACCTCCAAGCAAAACTACTGGAATAAAACACTGATCAAATTCTGATAGTAGCTACTAGTCAGAATCTAGAGGAAATAGATCTAGTAATCCAGGCACCAGAAAGACTTTGCACACTATTCACTTCCTCAAATCCCTGGTTCTAAAAGGAGCGGGGCAGCTGGAGATTGACAGATCTACTTGCAAAGCTTCGAGATTGAGTAGAGAAACTGCCATTAGGCTTGAAGTTTTCCTTTATCTAGACTTGCAAGAAAGGACCACACCATATCTGGATTTGAAAGAAGCAAAGAGATGCAATCCCAGATCTGGATCTCATTTTCTCCCTTTTCCGATCCTAGACAGCAGGAAACAATTCCTCTCGGGCGATGCATGACAGATCTACAGCAGAAAACATAACTGCGACGCTACTCGCTCGCGGTAACAAGAAGATCTCGATCTGCTTTAGGTTTGGAGAAACCAGCGATCTGTGATGTCTAGATACGAAAGATCGAAATCAACGGTAGGATTTTGCGATTCTTTCGGTGGCAAGCGGAAAAATCGAGAACGGGAAGATCACTAAACTCCTTCTTTCTTCTAGATATGTGGCGAGAATGAAATCGCAGAGCAACGACGAGCTTAGAAGATAGAAGCACTGCGGCAGAAATTTCCGATCTAAAAATTCCGGCGACGCTGTAGTTTCTGGCGGCGGTTTCAAGCAAAAATGGAATACGTGAGATGGAAAACACGACTCCTTCCAATGATTGGCGACAGAAACTGGCAGAAATCGTTATCTTCTCAACAACGATGATCGAGAGAACACGCGAGAAAGACAGAAGGACTCGCAAAAAACCGAAGCGAGAGCGTGAGAAACCCCTGACGAGTTATCTTGAGAATGTTACGTTTGGCTCTTGCTCAAGATATTCCACAATAGCTCATCAGATGTAGAATTGCTATTTATAATATCTCCAACGTAGAACCTTGCCCTAGAATGACACGAAATCCAATAAATCATTCAGAGTCGGTATCTACACGTGCAGACATAAACCTAACTATCCAACAAAAGAGACAATCGAGCAAAGAACATGGGAGCAAATGCCACCACCCGCCGGGATGAGTTCGGCTGTCAGAGCACCAAAGAGAGTGAATGATTTTGATTAACAACAAGCTTTAGGTGACGAAATGAGGAGATAGATAGGTTAGCTCAAGTCTCTAATACAAAAACATGGTTATATTTGATTTTTTTGCATTTACATGAAAGCTTATTCAATATACATACATGAAGAAGTCTAATACTTACAGACAAAAAACTAGCCCCCATGAATGGGTCTCCTATGTGCAGATTATAACAATATACAAAATCATGACTCGAGTGATACAGATTGCACAGCCTGCTTAGACCGTCATAATTGAAAACCATTTAAGTTTTACAATACTGAATAACTGCCAAAACTTTATACACACCTCATTTGATAATATAACACATAGTAAACATAACTCAAATTATTCCAATGATTTATTAATATTAAAATTGCGCACGAATTTCTTGTAGTCTCTACCACCCTCATAATAGTATTATTAGAGAGTCTGTGTACAATCCGTATTCGTCAAGAAGGGGGCCCCATGATACTGTAAAATAGATATACGCAAGTACACATACCGGATCAAGTAATATAATGAAAGTAAAGATCGTTCTCATGGAGAAGTGACTAATATAACCCTCGCAAATAATAGTTCAACTTTTTTTTTAAAATCCAAGTAGATCGAATAAAGTGATTTAAAAAAATGGACGACAACTCTAACAAAACTTAACGACGAGTTCCTAGAAATAATTTTTATCAGTTTTAAATAATAGTCTTGTATTATTATTTTCTATGTCTATTGTGATGAATATTTCAAATGATGATTTATGTGAATGTTTAATTAACTAACTTGTAACGATTTTAAAATGAAAATTAGTATCTCACAATATCAGAAATCTTTTTATTATTTATTTCCCTTGTCATCTCTAACTCAGGCGAAATAAAGAATGAAATGAAGAATAAAAAGCAATGTTGTTAACATAGAGACAAAATCTTTTTCTATACACTTATGCAACTCATCTATCAAATTATGAAGCCTAGTAAAAAAGTGAAAAATTCGGCCAAAAGTTTCAATTCTTAGATCATAAACTCATTAAAGAGAGTTCATTAAACCATCATAAAGAAAATTCGGACAAACATCATCACATAAGTCATAGTATTCTCATCATACAAGACTAAGAGAAATTAATTCATAACTATAGAAACACAACCACACTATAAGAAAGATCTTACTAAACATGATGCTCAAAATTCAAAGTGCCTCAAGAAATCACCTAGATTTTTGTAAAATCTGCCTTGATGAAGAACCAGTGCACCCTCCTTTCTTCTTCAAATGGAAAATAGATCTTTCTCCTAATGAATGTTTGCTGGTGATTCACCCATTTTCAACGCCTGCCATCTCGCCTCCTCTCATTTTTCATAACCGACACAGTTTAAAATTTAAATTTTGAAATTCGTTTTCGCCATGTTGCAACAACCTGTAAAGTTATTGCAACAACTTTCCTAAGAAATCAAATTAATTTAGCTTCAATTCCTCAAGTCGAATTTTTGAGCATTTCTACAATAAAAACATAAGAAAATGACGATAATATTCGAATTTAGATTAAATATAAATCTAATCATATTTAGCTCATGATTTAAATACATATTTAGCAATTATAATTGACATAAGATTAAACTAATGAGTATAAATAACTTCTTTTTAAGAAGTTATCAGTCCCTCCCCACCCACGTCAATCGAAGTCAATGTCAACAAAAGTCAACATAAGCCGAGGTCAAAGTCAGCAGAAGTCAAAGTCAATCTGTAGAGGTCATGACCACCCTAAAAGGCGAGGAAGCCATGCAAGTTGCCTAGTAGGCGAGGAACCCTTGCAAATCGCCTTATAAGCGAGCAACATTTTATAAGGCGCCAACTAGACGAGGAACCCTCACAAACCACCTACTAAGCGAGGAATTAGTCGAAAGTCACCCACTGGCAGGAAATCATTACGACATGTCAGACAGGCAGGTCGCAAGGGGAGTCCATTCTCACAGTGATAACCCACCATGATTTGTTTATAAATAAAACCTAAGGGGTAGCAGGACTGACACCTAAAAAACTCTCAACTCACCCGTAAGTCTTCTACCATTATTTTATTTTCTTCATCGTACATTGCCCAGCCTTCATTTTGTTGTAGAGGGGAGTTTTTTCTGCAAATTTTTGGGTACGTGGTGAGACCTCCCTGTTATGGCATCTGGGGTGTGTTCATAGGCAGTTCTCAACTTCTCAATGCTTTTATCATCTTGTCCTGTTGAACCCGACAACATACCGGGTAACCTCGACACTTTGTGAATTACATTTAAATTTATTTCACATTCAATACATTAACGAAATATACACTTGCATTAATATTGAGGATTAATTTGGAAATCCTAAGATGTCAAATTATTAGTGATGGGTTCCACCATCATTTATAGGAGGAAAGAGCCCCCCATGATCTCCACCCAAGGAAAGTCATGGGTGGGTCCACCCCCTATAACCTCTCATAATGATGAGAGTTATGGGGGTGGGACCCGCTCCCTCCCCTCATGGGAGAAACCGCCACCGAGAGAACCGCAGCCGGCGAGTGGCCTAACCACTAGCGGCGGCTGGCCCTCCCTTCGCCATGTCCATGCCCGCCGCGGCCTTCGCCGCCACGGCCTGGCCGGCCGCGGCCGTGGCCGCCCCGGCCATGGCCGGCCGCGGCCGCGGCTGCCCCAGGCCAGGACCGCCCCGGCCGTGGCCGGCCGTGGCCGTGGCCGCCCCGGCCATGGCCGGCCGCGACCTCCCTAGCCGCGGCCGGCCGCGACCTCCCTAGCCGCGGCCGGACCCGCCGTGGCAAGGCCACGGTCGGCCTTGCCGTGGTCGGCCTTGCGGTGGTCGGCCTTGCCGTGGCCGGCCTTGCCGTGGCCGGTCTTGCCGTGGCCGGCCTTGCCGTGGCCGGCCTTGCCGTGGCCGGCCTTGCCGTGGCCGGCCTTGCCGTGGCCGGCCTTGCCGTGGCCGGCCTTGCCGTGGCCGGCCTTGCCGTGGCCGGCAAGCCACGGCCTTGCCATGGACGGCCTTGCCGTGGCCGGCCTTGCCGTGGCCGGTCTTGTCGTGGCCGGCCTTGCCGTGCTCGGTCGCGGCTGCCCCGGCCTTGCCGCGGCGAGGCCATGACCGACCTCGCCATGGCCGGCCAAGGCCTCCTTTGCCACGGCCGGCCACTGGCTAGCAGCCGCCGTGAGCCGCTCAGCCGGCCACTCCCGTCGCCGGCCGCCCGACCTCCGCCGCCGTCATGGCGGCTCGCCATCGTGGGAGGCCTCGGTAACACCTCTACCCGTCAAGAAGAATATAATAGAGGGTCTGGCCGGGGCCCCACACCATATTCCACAAACAGGCAGAGACGCTACGAAATAATATCAAAACCAACGCATCCTAACACAGAGCATTCTAGCGGAAGCTTCACGGTTGAAAACTTGAACTCAAGAGTAACAAGAACTGTCCACTAAAAACATAGGAATGTATACAACCAAAGTATCTGGCCTTAAGGCCTTACAAATTTCTCTTAACAAGGCGTGGTTTACATACATCGGCACGCAGGCCGGCCACACATGAACAAGAAGAAACAAAATAAAGCCTTCTAGGGCAGCCACGCATCTTGGGCTTCAGCCCGCTAAGTCCTGCTCGGACCAGCACCTCCTGCACCTGCAAGAACCAATCCACCAAGCAGTGATAAATAGGGCAACGGTCAGCATTCAGCTGACCAATTATAACGACCCTGCCCCTGGCACGGGGCAGCGGAATTCCATCCCTGCAAAGCATGTTTCAACAGTATGTATAGCAACCCACGCAAGACGTGCACGACCGCACAGTCAATACATATCATAAACGCTGGCACGACTGCCCGACGCTCCGTGCACTCAGGGCACATTCGGGTGTACCGGAAACACCGGATCCCATCAATGAGCATTTAGTCTGGCACGTAGGCCCAAGACTCTCATTATGCCGCTGAAGAAAGCCTAATGCCTTGGCGCTCTCATGTCCAGCCTACATAACGCAGGTACGGATCAGCCACCCCCCGTTGCTCAAACCGCCTTGCCACTACTAAGTACATTGTACCTGAGGCCACAAATAAAGGCGCGGGTCGGTTTCACCTTGCCTGTTCGGCACGAAGCCTCATTTTATATAGTTGTAGCCCAATGACTCAACACCACGTAAAGTGACACTCACGGTCACAAGAGTTGAACCAACTCTCACAATTTCCTAGACTTCCTCCAATACTTCCTGCTGCACCAAGCGACAGGTATGCACCACAGATTGCACACAAACAATCAAATACTTGGAGATTCCTCCGAATGCAAACAAGCATCACCAATCCAGACTAGCACGTCCAGATGGGCATCACACAGCATGCCTAGATCCGTACTCTAATTCCGGACTCTAACAAGGGGGACTTCATATATCTACCCCAAGGGACACCACAACCCACCGCACACTCGCGGGGACGGGTTTTCCCTATGCAAATGCAGGAAAGTAGGACTTCACATGTCCAAGACGGAAATCGTTACCCTTGGAAGTCGCCTCGGAGCCATGGAGAGAATTGAGACGGATGAAAGCCTTCGTAGCAGCTTTGCCTTCGTAAATCCGAACTCGGTTCGCGATTTGGACCACCGCAGCACCACCGGCGACCGGATTCCTCTTCTTCTTCCTTGCCTTGCTCTCCTCTCTCTCTTAACTTTAGAAAGAGAAAGATGAAACTCAAATGAGCTTTCTCCTCTTCAATCCCGGCCTTATCAACCCAGGGAAGAGCCCAGACCATTGGATCTTGGTCAAAGAAAATGAACGGCTCTGGTCAGCCCTGAATTTGATTTCCTGGGCCGAACACGGGTTGTGACACGCCCGTATCACAGGCCGTGTTCCTGAAGCGGTGCATAACCGACTGAAAATAAACCAGAACACGGGCATTGACATGCCCATGTCAAGCCTGACATGCCCGTATCACCCAGTACATGGCCGTGTACCTGGCCGTGTCACCCCTGTAACACGATCTCCAAAATCACCCAAGCAGGACACGACTAAGGCACACGCCCGTATCCCTAGCCGTGTGCCAAACACGCTCCTGTGATACGCCCGTGTCACAGGCCGTGTTCCACACTCGACGATCAGTTCTCGAGTACTCATCGAGAATAGGGACACACCCTGGGACACGCCCGTGTCCCAGGCCGTGTACACCTGACACGCCCTGAGACACGCTCGTGTCCCAGGCCGTGTACACCTGACACGCCCTGAGACACGCCCGTGTCTCAGGCCGTGTCAGCTAACCTGAATCCCACTTTGGCTTTTGAGATTTTTGGGGTGTTACAATCCTCCCCTTCTTAATAAAATTTCGTCCCGAAATTTGGATGCAGTAGGAAGATGCAAGCATGACATAAAAAGTAATACTTTTGCATATATGTTGCAACACCATACAGACGAGCAAACAGTTTATACAAATAACTCTGGGAACTCAGCTCGCATAGTCTGCTCCCGCTCCCATGTTAGCTCTTCTTGGCCACAATTGTCCCACCGGACTTTGACCATCCCGATCGTTTTGTTCCAAAAACTATTTCTCGGCTCGATCCTCAATCCGAATGGGCCTCACCTTTGTCGTTAGCCCATACTCAACTGGCACCCGATCATTCTCAATCACTTGAGCTGGGTCTTTGACTGCTTTTCGTAGTACCGAGATGTGGAACACATCATGCAGTCCACCCAATTCCGATGAAAGAGCTAGCCGATAGGCAGCTTCCCCAACTCGCTCCACCACTTCAAACGGACCAAGGTATCGCGGACTTAGCTTTTTCAACCGCCGAATCTGAGATACGCCTTTGAAGGGTTTAATCTTTAAATAGACCCAGTCACCCACCGCGAACTCCACGTTCTAGTTCTTAGCATTGTAATACTTGGCTTGCCGATCCTGGGCTATTAGTAGTCTCTCTCGAATAAAACGTATTGTTGAGTTAGCATCCTCAACTTCCTTTTGTCCCAAAAGTTTGGATTCGCCAGTTTCTGCCCAAGCTAACGGTGTACGGCACTTGCGACCATATAAAGCTTCAAACGGTGCCTTACCGATACTCACTTAGTAGTTATTATTATAGGCAAACTCCACCATAACAAGATGATCTTCCCATTTCTTACCGAAGTCCAGGGCGCACATACGGAGCATATCCTCCATTGTTCTGTTGGTTCGTTCAGTTTGGCTATCCGTTTGCGGATGAAAGGCCGTACTGAATGCTAACTTCGTGCCCAACAGCTGATGAACTAGCCTCTAATCTTTCGAAGTAAATCTCCCATCTCGGTCACTTACGATGCTCCGGGGAACACCGTGCAATCGAACAATCTGCTCCACATAGAGCTTTGCCAACATTTCCAAAGAATCGTCCCGCTTGTTCGGTAGAAAGTGAGCCACCTTTGTCAACCGGTCTACAATCACCCAGATTGAGTCATTCCCACGTTGAGATCTCGGCAATCCGTGCACGAAATCCATAGAAATATCCTCAAACTTCCACTGCGGAACCGACAACGATTTCAGGAAACCACTCGGCCGTTGACATTCTGCCTTTACCAAAGCACAAGTACGACACTTAGCCACATACGCAGCTATGTCCTTCTTTAAACCGGGCCACCAGAACAATTTCTTCATGTCCTTGTACATTTTTGTGCTCCCAGGGTGAATTGAGTACTTTGTAAAGTGTACTTCATATAACAATTCTTCTCGCAATTTACCCGCACAAGGGACGCACAATCGGCCATCCTTCCGTAATAAACCGTCATCCCAGGAGAATTGGTCACCAGACCCCTCCTTTGCATAGCGCTAGAGACTTTCATCAAACTCCGTTGCCCGCCGAACCCTGTCCGCAAGGTCATATTGAACCTCCATCCAGTTCAAGCATGCATCGGCCGAAGAATCCCTTTCCACACAAGATATCTCCAACGCTTCTAACTCCTGGATTAGACGCTCATCATGTATCCGCAACCAACTTGCCCGCACCGGAGTCCGACTACTCAAGGCATCAGCGACCACATTTCCCTTTCCGGGAACATAGTGAATGTCGAAGGTATAATCCCCTAGGAATTCCATCCACCTCCTTTGTCGCATATTCAAATCCTTTTGATCGAGCAGATACTTTAGGCTTTTATGATCTGTATAAATATCTACCTTCACGCCATATAGATAGTGCCGCCACAACTTTAGCGAAAAGATCACCGCCACCAACTCCAAGTTGTGGACGGGGTAATTACGTTCATGCACTTTCAATTGACGTGAGCCATAAGCGATCACCTTGCCAAACTACAGGAGAACGCAGCCTAAGCCGCTTCCTGACGCATCGCTGTATATCTCAAAATCGTCTGTACCACATGGCGACGTCAAAACAGGTGCCGTGGTCAAACGACCTTTTAGCTCCTCAAAAGCTCGTGCGCACTCCGACGTCCAAATGAACTTCTTATCTTTTCTCGTCAACATAGTCAAAGGCAATGCAATTCGGGAAAAGTTCGCCACAAATCGTCTATAGTAGCCTGTCAATCCAAGAAAACTCCTGACTTCGGCTACCAAAGACCTCACTGGCCAATCACTAATGACACTTATCTTTGCCGGATCCACCGCTATGCCCTCTCCACTTACCACATGGCCCAGAAAAGCCACCGACGAGAGCCAGAACTCACACTTAGAGAACTTGACATACAGCTTATTTCTCCGCAAGGTATGCAATACCAACCGCAAATGGTTTGCATGATCTTCCTTCGACTGTGAGTACACGAGGATATCATCAATGAACACAATCACAAACAGATCCAAGTATTCACGGAACGTTCGATACATGAGATCCATGAATACCGAAGGCGCATTACATAAGCCGAACGACATCACTGTGAACTCATAGTGACCGTGGCGTGTGCCAAACGCTATCTTGGGAATGTCACCTTCCCTAATCCGCAATTGGTAATACCCGAATTTCAAATCCAACTTGGAATAGACGGTTGAGCCCGCTAGCTGATCGAACAAGTCATCGATCCATGGAATCAGATACTTGTTTTTCTCCATCAGCTTATTCAGTTTGCGATAATCAATACATAGCCGCAAACTACCGTCTTTCTTTTTCACAAAAAGAACAGGCGTGCTCCAAGGTGACATACTTGGGCGTATGTATCCCTGCTCAAATAGCTCTTGCAACTGAATTTTCAGTTCGGCCATCTCTTTTGGCGCTACCCGATACAAAGAACGGGCCATAAGTTTCGCACCCGACACCAGCTTGATAGTGAATTCGATTTCCCTTTTGGGAGGTAACCCCAGAAGGTCCTTTGGAAACACATCAGCATACTCCGACACAATCAACACTTCACTCACACTGGCCTTCGGCGCCACCGCCTCTACGAGTGTGAAGAACAATTCCGCACCCTTCCGAACTGCCTTAATGGCTTGGAGAGCAGATAACAACATCCCACTCATCCCTTGTATACTAATGAACTTGGTCTCTTGTTCGATATTCTGCCTGAGTGTGACCTCTTTGGAAGTGCAATCTATACAGGCACACTGCTCTGACAGCCAATCCATACCAAAGATTATATCAAATTCCTTGATCGACAATACTAATGTTTCCACCTTGAACTCCCGACTCCCTATCTTGACCTCAAGACCGCAAGATTTATCCGCGCACATCAAACATCCGTTAGGTAACAACACCTTTACACTGTTTGTCGTGGTCCAGATAGGTACCCCGACACGAAAGACGAAATCTTCAGACAGAAACGAATGTGAAGCACCTGTGTCAAACAATGCTCGCGCCGGATACTCTCGTATAAGGACAAACCCTAAAACATCACAATCAAAACAAGCACAACACACAGTATAAAATAACATTAAAAACTGCGCGCACCTGTGACGACATCCGCCTGCTTAATGGCCTTCTGTTGTCTAAGGTTGAAGACCCTGGGCTGCGCGTGCGAGGCAGAAGACTCCACCACAGTCTTCCCTTTCTCCGCATAAGACGCTCCCATCTTCTTGTCACCCTTTGGAGGACCAACTCGGCAATCACGTGCGAAGTGTCCCAACTTCCCGCACGTAAAACAAGCGCGAGATCCATTCCCTTATGTCTCTGTCATAGTCGTAGAAGGAGCTTGTCCAGTAGACTTGGACTTCTTTCCCCATCTCTTACGGTACCCAAACTTCTCCGGACGCGGCGGCTTGAACTCTGGCTTTGTCACAGCCAAGGTCCCTTTTGCTTGCCCTCTTCTCATGTCCATCTCCAAAAACCGAGCCGTACAGACTAAGGCTTGAAATCCCTGACTCACAGAACTCGAGAGCAAATACCGCAGCTCCTCTCGCAGTCCCGCATAAAATCTACTAGTCTTACGCTCTTCTTCGGCGAAGATTGTACCCGCATATCTTCCCAAACGTGTGAACTCATGCAGATAATCATCCACACTACGATCTCCTTGGGTTAACCGTTGAAATTCCATTTCCATCGATATACTTTGCTGCATTGGTAGATGTTGTGCCAAGAACAACCGAGAAAATTCGTCCATCGGGACCTCTGCAAGTTGTCTACCGGCCAAGTGATGCAGTTCAATCTCATCCCACCATAAACGAGCCTCTCCTTCCAGTAGGAAAGTAGCCAACATAACCTTCTATCCCTCCTCAACCTTGATCGCTCTAATGATCCTCTTGATCCTTGCAAGCCAATCCTCTGCTTGGGCCGGCAACCCAGCCCCAGTAAATTGCGGAGGATTGAAGCTCAGGAATTGCTTCAATTGTTGATCTGCTGCCCGCGGATAACTACAGCTTCTACCGGTTCTTGCCGTACCCCAGCATGCGTTGGCACCAATACAGGACGTGCCTGCCCAGCCTGCCGAGCATTCATCACAGCAAGTACCGTTTTCGTGATGAAACGTATCGTTTCAGCGGATGGAGGAGGTGTGGGCACCTCAGCTGGTACCGCACTTTCTACAGAATGTTGAGGTTCGGATTAACCCGCAACACTTCTAGTCACCTATATGTGTAAAACACACAATTTAGCGACCAAGTAAAACGGCAAACATACAAAAAGAATACACAGGTTCAACAAACAAGTGTATTTGCATTCCTAAGTGGACATTCTTGAGTTCAAGTTAAGTGTTATAATGACAGCACTGACACGTGCTCGCCACCCCTCAAAATAATTCGTCCGCGAATTCGGAAGAGATCGACCAACAAGCTGATACCAAATTGTAACACCTCTACCCGTCAAGAAGAATATAATAGAGGGTCCGACCGGGGCCCCACACCATATTCCACAAACAGGCGGAGACGCTACGAAATAATATCAAAACCAACGCATCCTAACACAGAGCATTCTAGCGGAAGCTTCACGGTTGAAAACTTGAACTCAAGAGTAACAAGAACTGACCACTAAAAACATAGGAATGTATACAACCAAAGTATCTGGCCTTAAGGCCTTACAAATTTCTCATAACAAGGTGTGGTTTACAGACATCGACACGCAGGCCGGCCACACATGAACAAGAAGAAACAAAATAAAGCCTTTTAGGGCAGCAACGAAGCTTGTTCTTCAGCCAGCTAAGTCACGCTCGGACCAGCACCTCCTGCACCTGCAAGAACCAATCCACCAAGCAGTGGTAAACAGGGCAACGGTCAGCATTCAGCTGACCAATTATAACAACCCTGCCCCTGATACGGGGCAGCGGAATTCCATCTCTGCAAAGCATGTTTCAACAGTATGTATAGCAACCCACGCAAGACGTGCACGACCGCACAGTCAATACATATCACAAACACCGGCACGATGGCCCGACGCTCCGTGCACTCAGGGCACATTCGGGTGTACCGGAAACACCAGATCCCACCAATGAGCATTTAGTCTGGCACGTAGGCCCAAGACTCTCATTATGCTGCTGACAAAAGCCCAATGCCTTGGCGCTCTCATGTCCAGCCTACAAAATGCAGGTACGGATCAGCCACCCCCCGTTTCTCAAACCGCCTTGCCACTACCAAGTACATCGTATCTGAGGCCACAAATAAAGGCGCGGGTTGGTTTCACCTTGCTTGTTCGGCACGAAGCCTCATTTTATATAGTTGCAGCCCAACGGCTCAACACCGCGTAAAGTGACACTCACGGTCACAAGAGTTGAACCAACTCTCACAATTTCCTAGACTTCCTCCAGTACTTCCTGCTGCACCAAGCGACAGGTATGCACCACAGATTGCACACAAACAATCAAATACTCGGAGATTCCTCTGAATGCAAACACGCATCACCAATCCAGACCAGCACGTCTAGATGGGCTTCACACAACATGCCTAGATCCGTACTCCAATTCCGGACTCTAACAAGGGGGACTTCACATATCCACCCTAAGGGACACCACAACCCACCGCACACTCGCGGGGACGGGTTTTCCCTATGCAAATACAGGAAAGTAGGACTTCACATGTCCAAGACGGAAATTGTTACCCTTGGAAGTCGCCTCGGAGCCATGGAGAGAATTGAGACGGATGAAAGCCTTCGCAGCAGCTTTGCCTTCGTAAATCCGAACTCGGCTCGCGATTTGGACCACCGCAGCACCACCGGCGGCCGGATTCCTCTTCTTTTTCCTTGCCTTGCTCTCCTCTCTCTCTTAACTTTAGAAAGAGAAAGATGAAACTCAAATGAGCTTTCTCCTCTTCAATCCCGGCCTTATAAACCTAGGGAAGATCCCAGACCATTGGATCTTGGTCAAAGAAAATGAACGGCTCTGATCAGCCCTGAATTTGATTTCCTGGGCCGAACACGGGTTGTGACACGCCCGTGTCACAGGCCGTGTTCCTGAAGCGGTGCACAACCGACTGAAAATAAACCAGAACACGGGCATTGACATGCCCGTGTCAAGCCTGACACGCTCGTGTCACCCAGTACACAACCGTGTACCTGGCCGTGTCACCCCTGTAACACGATCTCCAAAATCACCCGAGCAGGACACGGCTAAGGCACACACCCGTGTCCTTAGCCGTGTGCCAAACACGCCCCTGTGACACGCCCGTGTCACAGGCCGTGTTCCACACTCGACGATCAGTTCTCGAGTACTCGTCGAGAATAGGGACACGCCCGAGTCCCAGGCCGTGTACACCTGACACGCCCTGAGACACGCCCGTGTCTCAGGCCGTGTCAGCCAACCTGAATCCCACTTTGGCTTTTGAGATTTCTGGGGTGTTACAATCTCCCTGCCATCCGATCAAGGGGGAGGCTCTCCTTGTCGTCCGATCGAAGGGGTAACCACTCACTATCCCACCACTTAAGTGGTGGGGCCCGCCATAATCCACCCCTGGAGGCTATAAAAAGACCCCCAGGGGATCCTTATTTCTCACCTTTTTCTCTCCCCCGGTTCTTCTCCTTCTTCCTCAGGTGAAAGCTCTCCCGCCTCCTCCACCAGGTCGGCCTCCTCTCGCCGTGGACCACCGCCAGCCACCAGCAGCCACCGGCGGCCACCAGCGGCCACCAGCAGCTACCGGCGGCTATAAGCACCCCACCAGCGCGCGGTCAGCAAAGGGACGCCCAAGACCGCGAGGAAGCCGAACGAAGAAGACAGTCGAAGCCAGCAAGCGCGCGCCGCTCCGGGCACGCGCGCCAGAAGAGTCCCGCGCATTCCCTCGTCTAAAGTTACTTCCGCGGAGCAGCCTGTTGCCCGCAGGAGACTACAGTCTCTCTCTCCCCTCAAGTTGTAACGGGAGCGGTCTGTCGCCCCGATTCACCAAAGCATACTGTAATCACCGAAAGCTAGTGGAATTAGACCGACACAGACCCGGTCACGTGATTTTTTACCCATTTAAGGAGTTTTTCCACGTCATCAAGACTTGTGTCTACTGTCCAATTTCTTTGACTGTGTGCGCGCTCGACCGCTCCGCGAGCTAAGACGGTTCAAGTTTATCCGGTCCGACCGGGACATCGAGTTAGTCCGCAACAATTAGCAAAAGTCACAAGGTGAGGTATTAAACAAATTGTTCCCGCAAAATCCGTGCACAACTAATATATCTAAATGAAACACGTGATTTTTTTATGACCACATTTTCATTTAGGTTGCTGGAATTAAAATCGAATGGCTTAGATTTAGCCTCCGTTTGGGGGGACTTATTTTCTCCGGTCAAGCGGTTACGACCGCATGAACCGAGTCATGCGGTCCTAATCGCTTGACCGGAGAAAATAAGTCCCCCCAAACAGTGCCTTAATTGATCATACTAAAATTTCCTTTTAATAGAATATACTTGAATATAATATTAATACTTAAAGTTTAATTATGCTAATAACAATTAGGTTGATTATGTGGACCATTGGGGCTTTTAAATAAATTTGTATTTATGTTTTAATGTCACATCATTTGTACAAATTTCGATTATTTTATGCCTAAAGTCTTCTCCACCTCTCAATCTACAATTCTTTCAAAATTAGCACGTGTGCCACTGTCACCCTTTAAAACTGATTGAACAAATATTTCTCTATTTAGTTTAGTATTCTAATAACAAAATTACTTGATTTAATTTATCAAAACTTCTCTATTTAATGTACCGTCATTGTGTACACACACACAAATACACAATCAAGAGCAGTTGATTTGGAATATTCTATAAATATTCTCAAACATTCATTTATTTGCAATCAAAGTAGGTGGTGGTTGGATATCGGTCGACCCGCTACCGCGGCACCGTCGAACGGCTTTATTATGCGAGTCTCCCCCTTTGAATAACTCATGATCGAGGCTTTATGGCCGTTGTGACAATCAAAATAGTCGACCGCCCAAAAATTGTGTGTGGTAGGTAATTCTGCTGAGCAGCTACGACAAATGGCTTATCGAGCCTCCGAGTGATTTGTATTGTTAATTATATGGCTTGAATCTTAAAGCAAATACGATATCAGTGCAGATCTCGACCAACAAAACTTTTTCATGGTATTTATACGAGTATTTTTGTAATGCACGGAGTGGTATATAAACTTCTTGTCTTCCTAGAATTTGCGTATTCAGAAATATGAAAAACCGCACATTTTTTTGTAACATTGATCCTTTATTGTGTACCATGTAAATATGTAATTGTTTTATTAGGTGTCACGTAAAGTCTTAATATTAATAGCCATGCAAACATTTAGAAATCTAAAACTCAAAATTTGTTTACGTGTTGAGATATTATGTCTTATTCGTCCGTGCGCTGATGTTTCTCATTGAATGATATTTCCCCTCAATGTGAACCGGAGAAATCTAAGTGGCCAAGTCGGCTGGGATCGTGGGCCGGAAATTTTTTTTGGCTAAGTGTAGCGTTCTTTGAAGAAGGAGCGCAAGTAGTCTGCTCGATCGTCGTTGTATCAATTCTGCTCGCCGTCCGATCAAAGCGTGTACTCGCCTTTTTTTAAAGAAAATTTCTCACCTTTATTGCTGATGGTTAGATTGATCATCCAGCAGTAGGAACGGACATTTTCACCGTCATATATTGTGCATGAAATTTTACTCAATGAAATATCGTGCACACGGTGCATTCATTTTGCATCCTTCGCCAGCTTCTTCTAGGACTCCCGGGTTTAATAGGGTCGATTCTTTTTTGGGTTTTTTATCATGTCATCATGGCACACGCGTCTGCCGTAAAATCAAACAGTTGTCGAACAAAAACCAATAATATATGTACAAAAACCAATAATATATGTACATTACTTGGACGACAAGACTACGCGAAATTTCGGGTGTGGGGCCGTGAATAATATTGTAGCCAACCATTGCATCATGTAGGACACACTTTAATTATGTCACGGAATATATGGCAGAGCGGAATCAAATCTTCATAAAGAAAATAAAATAGCAGCAAATATCATAGACAGCAATGAAATCATGAAGCTTTATTAAGGATTAATCTGCGGCTACAAAACAGCGCAGCAACTGAGGGGGGTCGCTGCTGCCGACATGAAGATGTTTAAGATCCAAACAGACGGAATGGTGGCCGGTTCACGGTGACCGCCGAAAGGGATGTCTGCACTGAACCGGTTTTCCATTGGCCGCTTTGGCGCTTTCCTCTTTCTCTCCGCCTATATATATTATTAAAAATTAATGGACTTTATAATAATAGATATGTTTTATTATGTGCTCTAATAATGTGGGATTAGTGTAAAATTAGTCCTGTTTTTTTATTAGCTATTATGATTTATGATTACGTACTGTGGAGTTTGATGATTTATATGAATGGAGTGTGCGCAGAGGAAACTGTGGTTATGATGCGCGATGGATTGTTGAAATTAATTGTTTGGAGGGGGGTAAGGCTTCTGATATATACTAAGGTTCCGTTGGGCACTACGGAACCTTGAGGCTATGAACGCGGTGATTATAAACCATCATTCGTGAATGCTCGACTTCACCAAAGAAAAATCAGATATTTTTTTGTTCAAACAAGTTTTCTCTTCACGATGGCGGTCATAACTCATTACCATTGTCATGCGGAAAAAGATCTTCATTTCACTCACAATAGATAGATACTATCTATTTCACGGTCAAGATTTTATCGAAGTTGATTCGAGTATCTTCATTTCAGTCACAATAGAATCTATCTCGTACATTGCTCGGCTATCTGTGGTTGTGAAGGGGAAGTTTTTTCTAAGCATCTGGGTATGTGGTGAGACCTCTCCGCCGCAGCACCTGAGGTCCTTTTAGTTGTCTGTCTGTTTCTGCGTCCTAGCCCGTTAGCCATCGAGCCCGACCGACCGACCGCTGAACCGATAATCTTTAGACTGTCTTGAACCGAATTTTGGAATAGGAATTTTCCCGGAATCAATGCTTTTCAAGAAAAAAAAAACACAGTCATTGATAAAATGAAAAGAGCGCTCTAAACCATAAAATAGACAAATGGAGAGGATCCCGATCTATTGTCACGCCAACAAAAAAAGTCAAAAAGAGCCTAAAAGTGCATAAAGTTATGCAAGTTTTACCGATAATTTTGGAAAGAAAAATCCAACTTCGAAAGAAAAATCCAACTTCAATTCTTCCGTTATCCATACGCTAGCTAGCTGAGAGGTCGTGCGTATGGACCGATCCCCCTTAGGAAAATAGAATTGCGTACATACCCTCGAGAGAGGAGAATCGTAGTTCTACCGGATTGGGTTCCCCACCCAATAGCGGGGTTCTTAGCGTAAAACGGACATTAAGAGAAATCCTTCGTCGGACTAACATTCGGTCGAATAGTCTTAATGTTCAGGTGAACGATATTCCTAGAGATAAGTGAGCTCATATTTATGGAACCTCCACGGCCAAGTTGCTTTTTATTAATTTGAAAACTAAGTTCAAATTAATTTGAAAACTAAGTGAGCTCATAATCTTCTCCGTCATTTCGAAGTTGGATTTTTCTTTCGTCGTGTCCTGCGACAGATCCGGTGCCGGTGAAGATCACGGGCACCGGATCTTCGTTTTTTGCCCTAAAATGTTGTGCCCTTGCCATCTTCCCTGCTGCCGGCAATACGAGCTGCTTCTTGATTTTAATTCTTGCCATCTTCCCTTCTGGCCATCTTTGTTTTTTGCCCTAAAATGTGAGATAAATTCTATCATTAAACAAAAAACGGTCAATGACTGTGTTTTTATAAATTTGACCAAATGGCCCGGGAGAAAGATACAACTACTCACAATTACCGCGGAGGAGGAGAAGAAGAATGAAGGTGGATGCAGCCGTAACTAAATGGGGTGCTATTATAACTATACAATTTTAAATTTTAAATTTTATTTTAGGATGCAATCAGCATAAGAAGATAGGCTATTAATTAACATTGCTCTTTATATATTGTTTTGATAATTGTTTTTTTGCTTGATAATATATGTAAAATTAGTAAATTAATGTTGCCTTTTGCTTACAAACTGGAAAGTGAAGCACAATGCACTCCAGATCATAAAAAAGATATAGAAATCCAGCTTTGAAAAAATTTAGGCATGTTTCTCCCACCTAATTTTAAGTGGAGGATTAAATACAATCGTACGATCCGATATCCTACGACTGAGTTATTTTCATAAAATATTGCAGTATTCTAAAAATATTGTCAGTATTTCGATTCATGGTGTTGTTTTTTTAGAAATTCACGGTTTAATGCGGCGTCCCACAATTGTGATCTTAGATGGGAGAAATAGGCCTAAAATTTTTTCCTTTCTAAGAAGGGAATTTTCCGTCCAAGCTTCTTTCTGAAATTTAGGCGGAGGCTGTCATTGTATTACCACCGCGGCAATTAAAACTAAAAATCCAAAGGGATGCGATGAATCCCTTCAAGCCTGACGTGATCTCTTAGAAGATCCACGTGGATTCCGGACAGAAATTTTTTGCCTTTCTAATATATATCTATATATATGGGGTTTACTCTAATGCGGGCGTACGGGCGTACGGGCGTACGGGCAAGGGTCAAGAAGGATTCAAATCGAAAAGTGATCAACATGAAAGTTGTAGATCTCGGCGATCCGAACAACTTTCATGTTGATCACTTTTTGATTTGGAGCCATCTTGGACCTCGATTTGGGCCCCGAAATCTGGGGCGGCGGAACTGCTACAGTAAAGCTTCCGCCGCCCCAGATTTCGGGGCTCAAATCGAGGTCCAAGATGGCTCCAAATCAAAAAGTGATCAACATGAAAGTTGTTCGGATCATCGAGATCTACAACTTTTATGTTGATCAATTTTCGATTTGAAGCCTCCTTGACCCCCAAAATGCCTTGCCCGTACGCCCGCATATAAGCCTGCCCGCATTTGAGATCTATATATATATATATATATAGAATAGTGTAAGATGGAAAAGAGCGAATAGTTAATCGGCGATTCCACGTATCTCTCTTTTGGCGACGGAGAGGGCCGGCCGGCCACCATGCCACCTTAGCAGCAATGGTGCCTCTCATGTGCTCTCTACTACCGCAAGCTAAAGTGCCCTGCTAAAGCTCCCCTGCATCGGCGGAAGCTACTGACAGGTTGGCAGGTGGATTCCATTGGCCGGTGAATCTCCACCGTCCCTTTTTCGTGCCCACAAAGGAGACACCTGGGTGGTGATAAACAGATAAAGTATAAAGAATCGCCTACTATACTTTGAGGGATAGTGTCTTAGGCTTGAAGTCAATGCCTATGCCCTACAATTTCTTATTTTAAGGGTACTTTCAGCTCTCCTGCACAGCTTTTGGGTGCGGCAGCAAAGGTCGCCGGCAGCGCGCCCCGGCGCGAAAGCTTCAAAATGGAGCGTCTCGCCGGAATGCCGCCGGAGAGCCAAACCGGCTTGTTTGGGCAAGAGGCCTCTGGCAGTGGTTGTGAGTAGACCTCGCCAAGCAGAGCGTTTAGGCGCGAAAGCGTTTGGCGCGCACAAAATCACAAAATATGGCGCCGTTCTGAAGGCCATCCGCTGCTCAGTTGATCAAAGTGGCTCCCAAATGGGACTGTTACCAGTCAAACAGCAACACAAATAACAAATTGATATGAACCGATGTAGACCAATACAATTGTATTTCTACCTGGCTCTATTTGGCTCGCAAATTCATGTGTGTTATAATATTTGTCCTTATTGGTCCCTATCATTAACCTTGGTTGAAGGCCATGAGCATTTGAATAGGCAAAATGCTCGCCCCAGGCTCCTAATAGATCGGATTAAATTGGACCGTCTTAGCCCGTAGAGCGGTCGAACGCACAAACAATAACAGAAAAAGTAGGAAATGGACAAGAAGATTTTTTAATGTGAAAAACCCTTGAATAGGGTAAAAAAACACGTGGCCGGTTCGGTGTTTGCCAAACTTCACTATTCGGTGATGTTTACAAGGTTTTGGAGAAGTCGAGGGCAATAGGTCGCTTCTCGTTACAGCTTGGGGGCGAGAGAGAAAGAGGCGAGTTCAGAGGGCGACAGACCTCCTCTCGCGAAGCTCAATGATAGTCTCTTGCTGCTGGTGGAGATTGATCATGGTCGCTGTCCGGACGCTGAGCGCTAGGCCGGGGGCCACACGCAAGAGGATTGCTGAGGACTGACGGGATGCCATGCACGTAGGAGCGTGGTGGGCTTCAGAGAATCCTCAAAACATTCGAAGATCTATAACGGTGGCAACGAAAATTTTTGCAGAGTTCTGACCTATAAGGAGTAGTCTAGGAAGAGAAAAAGTTAGAATGAAGGGAGGCCGGAGGTTCTATTTATATACCATAGGGGTGGTTACCCGTATAATGGACGACGGAGATCGCTTGAGAAAGACCGTACGCGACGATCGAAGGAGGGCCGTTCAGAGAAAAACCTGAGCGGGAATGGCCGTTCGGAGGGCTGTCCGGGAAGGGCCGACCGGGCGGCCGCGGACCTCAAGGAGGCTGCTCGGGTAGAGGCCGCCTGGATGTCGGCCATGCGGAGGCCTCCTGGGCGGTGCCCGGGAGCCGTCCTCGTGGAGGCCGCCTTGACGGAGGCCGCCTGGGCACCAGCCTTGCGAAGGCCGCCCGGTCGGCGACCACGTCGAGTTTGCGAGGACCGACCGGGTGGTGGTTTCCCGGGCGGCGGCCTCACGGAGGCCACCTGGGCATTGGCCTCGCGGAGGCCGGTCGGGCGGAGGCTGCCTAGGCGCCGGCCACCCGGGCACCGACCTTACGGAGGCCGCCTGGTCGGCGGCCGGTCGAATGCTGGCCTCACAGAGGCTTCCCGGGTGCCGGCTTCGTGGAGGCCGACCGCGCGTGGGGAGCACAGTGGTGGGCGGTGCTTGCGGAGGTGGCGGCCGGCTCAGATGGTCGTCCGCCGACGGTTGGGAGCACAGTAATGGGCGGCGCTGATTGGGTGCAAGATGGTTTCTCTCATAACCCTCCACTTAGTTAGTGAGGATCATGAAATTCCGACTAATTGTAATCCGAAATTACTATAAATTATTGGAGATCCCATCACTAATTATTTATCCAAAAATATACTAAAAAGTAAAAACATGATATTTTCATCCTCAGAATGCACTGTCTTGGGTGACCAAATAGCCAAACGGCCACATGAAGTAGAGTCCGTTTTAGGTACGTATTCACACATATTTTTAGATGGGATACGATCGTTGTCGTTGAATTTGTATTCCAACGGCTGAGATACAGTCGTATTTTGATCGCAATACAACCAGATGTACAACAGTTTAGATACAACCGTATCGAAGCCGTTGAAATTAAGATAAATCAAGATCTAATGACCTAAATACAACCGTATCACACCTAAAAATAGGTGCGAATACGTACCTAAAAATTTCCGCATGAAGTATCAATATTTTGCGGAACCGCATGCGTCAAAATTGACACTGACAATCGGAACCACGTGAGAGTACAATTGAATTGGCCACACACTGAATTGGAAAAAGTATGCTAGTGGCTTTGGCTCTGTTTGGCACGGCAATGGTGGCCATGAAAGCGGTGGTTATGAACTAATGTTTATGAATGCCTGATCTCATTTAAGGAATTTCGTCCACTTTTCTGTTCAAACCTAATTTTCTTCTCTTGGTGATGGTCATAACCATTGCCATGTCAAGCATGCATTTTATGATGGTGATATTTTTGACCCAACTCACAGAGCAATTTTTGCGTACGGCTATCGCACGGCTACAGTGCCGTGCGATAGCCTATCCCGCCGTTCACTCGCTCATCAAAAATTGTGCTCGCACATCATCAACTGCGCAAGTGCGAGTGAACGACTGCGATGGGCTATCGCACGGCTACTGTAGCCGTGCACAAAATTTTTTCCAACTCACAAAAGCAAAAATATAGTGTCAAACTGAACCTTAGTATTTTAGGTTGAAAACATGCTTGACTCGTTATATATCAGGCCTAGCTTTTGTTCTTCTCTTATGCCCACACAATTAATCACATAAAAATGCAATGTTGGACCATAACAACATTCTCACGTGCTTTTACGAAATTTATCGTTCCCATAAGAGTTTTTCGTGTCGCTCATCACTGCTGCTAACTATATGCCTCGAATTCTAATCCAAAGATGACAATTGGCCGTGATCTCAACCCGCGGGGAAGGTATTAGAGATATTTTGGATATTTTATTAATGTACAAAGTGTTATATAAACTCCTTGTTGTTCTAAGATTTGGGCATTCTAAAAATCTGAAAATCACCCACTTTTTGCAACAGTCTCTGTTTTTGATTTAGAGAAAAACAAACTGTTATAGCCGCTGCTCGTGGATGTAGCCCATCTTGAAATAAACCAAGTAAATCCGTGTCTTACGTATTTTGATTTTCTATTTATTTGATCTTTCTATTCTCATTTTTGAAAAAACCCGCCGACATAAATATGTTGGCTCTTCAACATTAAGCTCCACTCATTAAGAACACGCCGTCTCACACAGTATTTATCGTATCAATATTTTGAGACCTGCCCGCAATCAACGTCAAATGCATCTAGACTCGCAAGACCCGCAAACAACACAAGAAGGGCTTGTTCCTAATGGATTTGTAGACAATTTACCAAATGAAAAGAGAATATTCTACTGGCTCTAAAACAGACCATGCACATGCCAAAGCCCAAATCACAATACCAGATGGAGAGCCCCAAACAATTCTTAATATCAAATGAATCTACCTTTCAGCGCAAAATAATGAGCGAATAAAAACAGAAGACTAAAAGGTTTGATAAGGAAGCTTTAGTGCACGTGAAGGCTCAACTTTCTCCATAGTTGAAGGCTGGTTAATATTTATGAATAAGAGCTTAATCATTATATACAAAGTCAAGTTCATAGATTCATTATTAATGGAGCTTTGGCAAGTTATATGAACTCGGGTTTGATAAGGAAGTTTGATTCTTGATTTGTTAGCCTAATTATATTATTTTTTCGAGTAAATTTGTGTAATTATTAAGGGTTTGCAATCTCCTTTTAAGTTATACTACTACCTAGGTTCTGTTTGGTGCGATTTTTTTGTTCGAGTGAGTTTGAACAAAAATGTCACCATCATAGAATGTTGGCATGACAATGGTTACGACAACTGCAAATAAAATAAAACTAGTTTTGAGCATAAAGGTGGAGATCAATCACGTGATGACTGCGTTATAGGAAATCTTGGGTGCTCATCTCCGCACAGACCGCAGAGTCCGTCGCGGCCTGACGGACAGCTTTGGCGGGTTGCCGGTTGGTTCTTGCGGTCTGGCTCAGCAAACATTCTTGGTAAACCGGGCGGTTAGGGTTGGCCAACCGCGGTTGTGGCAGACTCATCTGGAGTTCGCCGATTTTGACATAATGGTTGTCGCAGACTCTCCTGGAGCTCGCCGGTGTCCGGCTTGTTTCTGTGCTTACAGTTTGGTCGTTAGATCGTGGAGGTCGGCACAGTTGCGCGGACTGGTTTGCCTGGAGGCCGCACTGTCTGATGGAGAAGTCCGCAAGGTGGCGGATTGGTGTTCAACTTAGGGGCAGTCTTGATCTTAGGTGGCGCGGTTATTTGGAGACCGCAAAGTTTGTCGTTGACTTGGTCTTGTGTGACTAAGTCCAGCTTGTTGCCTAGCTCGCCGAGAACGCCTGTGTTGCGGACTGCTTCTTGAGCTCGCCGAGTTCCACAAGTTGGCGGCATGGTTGTCGCGGGCCGGAGTTTTGCGCGGCCTGAAGTTGTGTCTGCAAGCTTGGCGACCTGGTTGTTCTTGCGGTCAAAGAATGGTGTCATCGCTTCTCTGCGAATAGCCTTTCTTTAGTAGCAGAATGGTTCTTGTATCCGCATTTGTGCGAATACACTGTATTAGCCGACAGGTATGACGAGCGGTTATCTTATCGCTATTGGTGGTGACGACACACCTCCTCACACCTATAAATAGGAGTAATCGGCTCGTCATAAATAATAGTGAATAATGAGAACTAGCTCGCGCTTTATTTTTGCGGTTACGGTTTTCTAACCACTGCGATTAAGAAATTTGATTCTGTGCAGGCTGTGCGGCTAACATCAGCCGGCTAGACAACTAGTGAAATCTTGGTGTGGAATAGTTCACGGATAACAATCAGCAGATAACAACAAGTCGCAGTCTCTACGATTTGATCTCTTCCTCCGAGGTGTGGATAAGCAGAGCATTTCACCCGGTCTATCAGCAGGTTCTGTTCAAGTTCAACATTTCAATAACAAGCAGTTCGCGCGGCTAGTCGTGGATAAGCGACTTCAGCGGTCTCGGTGGACTCGGCTTGTGGACTGGCGACTAGAGCGATTACAGCTTGCTATCTGTGCGGTTAATTTCTAGTTGCAGCTTTCTGTTTCCCTTGGTTACACTGTAAATCATGTCTTATAATGTATATATCGCTCTGTAAAGAAGTTAATTTCAATTGGAGACTTTGTGCTGCTGTTGCTACTGATTTTTACTTATCTTTGATTGTGGTTGAGTGTTCCTATGACCTCTTGTGGCTTCCCCAAGAAATTTTTACATGGTATCAGAGGGGTGTAAAGGAGTTAGTAGTTCACCAATCTAAGGTTGCTATTCATTCGTGAAGATCAAGTGAATCAGTTGGTTGTAATGGAAGCTGGTTTTGCAAGAGGAATTGAAATTGATATCTTGACGTAAACCAACTTCAAAAGATAGAGGTCTTGCATGGAGAGTTATCTTCTTGGCAAGGATCTCTTGGAAGTTGTCGGTGGTGACAACCGACAAGAAGTAGTCGCTGCCGATGGAAATGCTAAAGCGTGAAAACTTGGAAGCGAACCGTTGCAAAGGCAGCATTCGCTCTGAAGCGTGCAGTTTCACCTGAGCTATTTGACCACATTATCAAATATCTGTCAATAGCTGAAATCTGGATGAACTGCTAAATAAGAAGAACGTAGCTCGACTATAGTTCTTGGAAAATGATTTGGCGAAGGCTGCTCATGGTGATATGTCCATTTCTTCTTAATTTTTGAAGATGAAGAACATCTGCTCTGAGATTACTATGTTGGGCCCAGAAGAGCCGATCTCAGAGTCGAAGTTGAAGAGGCACATCATCTGCGGCTTATGGAAGGATTATGTTGCTTTTGTGACGTCTGTGCAAGACTGGGTCAATCAACCATCGTTGCTCGAGTTGAAAAATTTGTTGGCTTCACAGAAATGCTTGACAAAGTAGATGGTTTGAGTTTCGATCTCAGGGGGAGATGACGAGTCTCTCTTCTCAAGCAAGAAGAAGAAGTGGGAAAAGAAGAAGACACATGTTAGCGATGGTCCGTCTTTTTCAACACATCAGGAAAGGAGCAAGCCTCCTAAGCTTGATGACGGGACGAAGCGAGGTGGTTGTCGCATTCGCAGGGAATATAGGGTAAATCTTCAACCGGGGCATGCAATAGGGAAGGAGGAGGTTGAATCCAAGACTGAGGAAGGAGGATGGGGGAGTGCCTTCATGATAGGAACTTGTGTTCAAGCACTTTCTTCCATCAATTATCAGGAGGATTGGATTGTGGACTCAGGGTATGGTCATCACCTCACCGGGGATGAGTCCAAATTCTCATCTTTGCAGGATTACAAAGGTAATGATACTATTATTACTACTGATGATACTGCACATGCAGTGGAGAAGGAAAGAACAATTTCTTCAGGCAGTGATCGGGGGATACTCTCTATATGGAGTGCGTATCACGTGCCGTAAATGAAGAAAAACCTCTTCTCGGTGACCAATGCGGCAGATGCTGGATATCACGTTCTATTTGGACCAATGGAAGTGAAGTTTCTCCGAAATGTGTCAGCTGTGATAACTGACATCATTCATGTTGGTAGGAGGGTGAATGACTTGTTCATGTTGGCGGGAAGTTCCCATGTTGACAAGATGAGGGCTAATGATAACGTTACTATTTGACATGAGAGATTTTGGCATGTTGGGATGGATAAGCTGAAGGTTATGATGATTAGGGGCCTGGTTTATGGCTTACCTAGTCTTTCATCTTTTGGTGATTGTCATGTCTGTGTGAGTTGTCAGTTAGAAAGACATATCGCCTTCCATTTGACATATCACAGACTAGGTGTAGAGCACCGCCAAAATGCATCCACTGTGATCTAACGGGACTTACCGTCACCCCCAGTTTCGGCGGTAATAGGTATATGCTTGTTCTTATTGATGACATTTTTAGGTATAATTTGGTATACTTCTTGAAAGAGAATTCAGAGGCATTCAAGATGTTCGTGGAGTTTAAGAAGCTCGTGGAAGGTCAGCTCGGTATGCAGATAAAGACGTTGGGAACTAATATTGGCATAGAGTTCCCCTCACATGAGTTCTCTAATTTCTGCAGAAAGTCAGGCATTCAGAGAGAGCTTACTTGTGCTCACTCCACAATAGAACGAAGTTACAGAGCAGAAGATTTGTCATTTGACGGAGACCTGCAAGTGCTAACTTCACGCCAAAAGCATTCTCAAGGCCTTCTGGGCAGAGGGAATGACTTGTGCGGCATATGTCATCACCAGGATGCATCTCAGTCCGAACACGATGAAATATCCTCATGAGTTGATGTTCAAAGAGAAGCTCAGTGCAGAACATCTTCGGGTGTTTGGATCTACCTGTTATATGCATGTTCCATATATTCTCAGGACAAAGCTAGATGCAAAAATATAGAAGCTAGTCTTTATTGGATATGATGAGCGGAAGAAGGTATGGAAGTGCATGGATCCTACAACGAAGAAGTTTGTGGTCTCAAGAGACATTATCTTCGATGAACTTACATTGTACTAAGGTAGCTTACTTGTGGAGCTATAGGAGAGCAGGTCAGATGGGGGCCAAGGAGAAGCTGTTAGGGATCTTCTAGTGGAGTTGTCTGTATCTCTAGGTTCTTCGGTGGCATCTAGCTCTAGGGCGGAGGCTTCTAGATCTGGAATCAGGTGGAGCGATGCTCCTGGTATGTCCGGGATCAGAGTTTGTTCAAATGAAATAGTATGAGTGGTGGATCAGGGACAAGCCCTGCGGAGGTCCAAGAGGACAATTATTCCACCAGCTCGGTATAGGGACGGGAACATGGTGAGTTTCATCTCATGTTTCTTTGCAGGTCCCTTGGAGGAATGGGAGCTGTCAAGCTTTGAGAATGCCACCAACATAAAGGAGTGGGAAGATGCCATGGATGAGGAGATGGACGCCCTCAGGAAGAACGAAACTTGGGATCTTGTACCCAAGATCGATGACATCACTCCTATTACATGCAAGTGGGTTTACAAACTTAAGAAAAAGGTCGACGGTAGCATAGAGCGGTAAAAGGATCATCTTGTACCTCGGGGGTTCTCACTCTAGTATGGGGAGGACTATGAAGAGACATTTAGTCCGATGGCTAAGATGACTTCAGTTCGGGTGGTATTCTTCCTCGCGGCTTGTCAAGGATGGAAGATGTGGCAACTCGACGTAAAAAAGGCCTTCCTTTACAACGAGATTGACAATAATATCTTCATGGTGTAGCCACTTAGTTATGTCTCTAAAGATCATCCTGGACAGTCTGCAAGCTAAATAAATCCTATATGGTCTGAAGTAGGCGCCTCGGGCGTGGTACGAGAAGATTGTAAAATATCTGCAATTCTATGGTTACTTTGCTTCAAATTCGGATTCTAGTCTTTTTGTTAAGAAAAGGGGAGATCATCCGGTCCTCGTTCCGTTGTATGTTGATGACAAGATCATCACAGAGAACTTGAAGGAGGAAGTAGCTAGGCTTAGGGTTGAACTAGCTATTCGGTTTGAGATGAAGGATCAGGGTGAGCTCCACCATTTCATTGGACTCGAGGTAGAGAGGCAGAAGAACGGTATGCTCGTCTCCCATAAGGGCTATGCAGAGAGAATTATCAAGCAATTCAGCATGCGGTAAGGGAAGAGCAGTTCTACTCCTCTAGAAGTCGGTTTGAAACTTTGACGGGATGAGGGAAGGGTTCTTACCGAACCTTTGGTATTCCGGGCTCTCGTGGGGAGTCTCATATATCTGACAATTACTAGGCCAGATATTTCTTATGTGGTGGGCCGGGTTAGTCGATATATGGTAGATCCACAAAAACCTCATTTGGTAGCAGCTAAGAGAATTCTGAAGTGTGTCAAGTCTACCTCAAAGATGAGTCTCTTTTATAAGAGGGACTTGAGCTTCAGTTTATACGGTTATATTGATGCTGATTATGAAGGATATACAGATGATTGGAAGTTGACGTCTGGTTACGTCTTCTTCATGGGATCAATAGTTATTTCTTGGTGTAGTAAGAAGCAGGATTCAATGTCCGTCTCTAATATAGAAGTAGAATACAAGGTTTTGGACTTGGCAGCTCAGGAACCCATCTGGCTTATGAGATTAGTGGATAACATCCATGAGGAGGTGCGATGTCCTAGTCTGCTTCACGGTGACAAGGAGAGTGCTCTTAAACTAGTCAACAATCCAGTTTATCATGCGCGAATAAAGCACATCGAGATCGAGCATCACTTCGTTCGGGAGAAGGTGCTGGAAGGGTCTCTGTGTAAAATCCCTCCTCCCAAAAATTGGGCACGGTCGAGGAGAGATTTTATGCCCAGGTCCGTCGCCTTACAATGACACCAAATATGAGTTAGTTGCTACCACAAAGAAGCGACCATGCTGGCAAACACGATCATTCACACAGCCAACAAAAGAAGAAGTCCACACATCACATCATAAATATAATAAACATCTAATAAAAGGTCCACATGATATAAATGAAAGAGTAATAGGGATTATGCCCAGTACATATCAATCATAAATATCTCTCTCTCTCAACTAACAATGCCTAAGCTAAACCATATGACCATCAACTTGATGACGGGTAGTAGTAGTAGTGTGCGGCTCCGGCTCCTCAGATCCTAGCATCTCAATCTTTGGCTGCACCTGGTCAAACTGCGGCGACGTTGATAACTTCTAAAAAGAAGTTATCTATGCCGTTATTTCCAACAAATTATTTAGTTAAATCAATTAAAATAAGTTTAAATGATATGAAAATGGAAGTAAACTCTTATTTATTTGAATTGTGATTAATTTGGTCTTTTTTCGATGTATTTGGACCAGATGCGCCGAAGGAATTTGCCTTGAGAAGGAAATCTGCCAAAACTTCATAGCCTAAAAAAAGGGTTGCAACGTCCACAAATAATTAGTTGCAATGACTAAGTTTCGGTTTGGCAAAGCAGGCGCATGCGCAGTGGTTGCAACACGCAGGAAAACAAGGTTGCAACAACCTGGGGCAAAATTGAAATCCGAAATTTGAATTTTGGCGCTGACTGAAAACAAGGAAGGGTGCGTCTCTTGGGGACTTTCAGAGGGGATTTAGATGACAGTTATGACAAGCAATAAATATATATATAAATAGATTTGAAAAAGGGGGGAGATTATTATTGAGGAGAGGAAGTGAGGGCATAGGAGGAGCAGAAATCGACTATTCACCGGATCTGAAGGAAGAAGAAGCCGCGCAGTAAATCCAGTTCCGTGCAAAGGGAGGTGACAACGTCCTTTGTAGGGTCATTCGTAGAGATCAATTGGTTGGCTTGTTCAACTCTTATTCATCATGTTTGTTGAATCATCACTCTGATTTCTCATACTTTTGACTATGATGAACTAATTCGCTTGCGAGTTTTATATGTTGTGAACTATTCGACGTTTGCTTTAATGTTTACATGAACAATTGAGTTAAATTTAGTTTGTATCTTAAATTTCATTTTCTTCTTCAGTGATGACGTTAAGAGATTACCATCTAGTGCTTCATACTGCATTCTATATGCGAGAGCTCCATTCGTAAGTCTCGAGAATTTAATTTGGGTACATATGATTTAGCGTATCGCTATCATTCTAGTTGTGGAGTTAAGTTTCATAATTTTATACGTATGTTTACTTGTGTAGTCTTGATTTAAAGCTACTCACTAAATATGCATAGTGCGATGATGAAATCGAGAGATGCTCACCGCGAGTTTAGGATTTCCACAAGATAAAAACTGAGTTGAATTCAATTGTATTTCTCTTCACAAAAAGGCAAACTAAGATTATGGATCAAAATATGAGACTCATACTTCTCATCATTATAAAGTAAATGGGGCCTCAAGTGATATGTATAAAGTAAATGGGGCCTCAAGTGAAGCAATTCAGCTAATGTTATTTCCATTCTCCTTAGAAGGAAAAGCTAAAGAATGGCTTAACTCGTTATCACATGGTTCTATAACCACTTGGGAGCAGTTAGTAGAGAAATTTTTAAACAAATATTTCCCTCCCTCTAAAACAACTAAGTTGATTAGAGACATCACCACTTTTATGCAAAATTACGGAGAAACTCTTTACGACGCTTGGGAGCATTTTAAGGAGTTGTTGGCGATCATGATGATCAGTATATTATTGGTTTTGTTGAATACTTGAGAATATTTGGCATCTAGCCTGCATTGTTGTCCGTCGAGCACTTTGAGTAAGGTTTTAGCGTGACAAGCATCGTTATGGCTCAAGAAGTAGGTGCTTTCATTTTCATAAAACTCGTCAAAAACCCATAAATCGAAGAAGTCATCAACACAAGAGAAGTCGTTGATTCGATTGCTGGCGAAATATATTCTAAGGACATCTTTAAAAAAGTCAATGAATAGGGTTTTTTGTGAGCTGGGCGGTCCATACAAGAATAATTGTTTAGTTTTGATGGGTCGGGTAAAGACGAGTTGGGATGCAATCCACTGAATGAGCTCATATTTGTTATCCTTGAGATTATCGGGCTGATAAGGTTGGGGCCAATTGTTTTTGTGAAGAAATTCAACGATTTTTTGGGAGGGGGAAGTCTCGACGGCGTTTAGTAGTTGGAGATCGTCGTATATTTTCCTTAAGTTGGAATACTTAGTGAAGAGCCTTTCGATGATGAGTGGATCCTGATATACATGTAGCCACGATTTACAAAGTTTCAGTTTTTGAATAATTTCATCATAATTAGTTGAGCTAGTACTTTTCTTTTTGTGTGATCGTTTTCCAAAAAGCATAATCTGTTGAAGAGAGTATTTTCCCCAAACGAGGGGCTCTGGGTATTCTTTCAAAATATAGGTGCAGATAGAGTTCCATCCTTTATGGAACTTGACAACACATTGTTTACCTTCAAACTCAGGGAAAATGTCACGTATTTTACGAGTAAGAGTATACCTAGAGGCATCGTTGTTTAAAACCCCGATATGATAATGTAACCCGAGCTCATCCTATTGTTTCTCTTGTGCAATAACGATAGAATAGCAAGAGAGGGCACCCTGAATTCTAAGACAAGCATCATCTTTGGTCATATTCCTTTTTTCCGTATGACTGAGCGTGATAAGTAAGAACCTGCGTAAATGAGAATTTAACGGTGTTGTCATAATGAAAATAATAAGTTATCAATCCAATTCGAATCGAATTCGAAACCTCCTCTTCCTATCGATCTCATGTAGTAGTTGGGGTTGCCGCAACCACTATTTTAAATGGAAAAAGAGAAATCAAGGTTTTTGAGTTTGATAAAGGAAGGGCGACTCAAAGGTTTTGAGTTTTTCTTCTTAGAACCACACACTCACACCCCCGAGGGGCAGGGGGAAACGTTTACCGGTCAACGTCAATCCGAAGCGGAGAGGAAAGGGCTCTTAAGTGCAAGGAGCGCTTTACTAGTAACTTCGAAGCGGAGAGAAAAGGGCTCCTAAGTGCAAGGAGCGCTTTCCAAGTAGCGTTAAAGCGAAGAGTAAAGAAAGCTCCTCACCAAGGAGCGCTTTACTAGTAGCGATCCACCCCCGAGGGGCAGGTGGAAACGTTCAACAAAAATCAACAAGTAATATACCCAATATGCAAAGTGGAAAATCCGTATAGTCTAACCCTGGTATACTATACGGAATTGGGTCGTCAACAACCGATTCACGCCCCTTTTTTGCCCCTCAACAACCGATTCGTGCCCCGAAAATTAGGGGACTTCATCGTGGTTTCCATTGGTTTGGGGGCTCTCCTCCTCGTGGGGCTGACTTGTCTCTTCGGGTTCAAGGTATTATTCACAAGCACTTTTCCAGAAACACTCCCATAGGGTAGATATGATTTTGTCTTTGCTGAGGTTGGGTATAAGACCGGAAAACTTCATAAGGCAAAATCGAGCAGCCATGGCTCCGTTTGGTTTAGCGACTTGATATGTAACTTCATTGGCGATCATGATGATCGGTATATTGTTGGTTTTGTTGAATACTTGAGAATATTTGGCATCTAGCTTGCATTGTTGTCCGTCGAGCACTTTGAGTAAGGTTTTAGCGTGACAAACGTCGTTATGACTCAAGAAGTAGGTGCTTTTATTTTCATAAAACTCATCAAAAACCCATAAATCAAAGAAGTCATCAGCACCAGAGAAGTCGTTGATTCGATTGCTGGCGAAATATATTCTAAGGACATCTTTTAAAAAGTCAATGAATAGGGTTTTTTGTGAGCTGGGCGGTCCTTACAAGAATAATTGTTTAGTTTTGATGGGTCGGGTAAAGACGAGTTGGGATGCAATCCACTGAAGGAGCTCATATTTGTTGTCCTTGAGATCATCGGGCTGATAAGGTTGGGGCCAATTGTTTTTGTGAAGAAATTCAACGATTTTTTCGGAGGGGGAAGTCTCGATGGCATTTAGTAGTTGGAGATCGTCGTATATTTTCCTTAAGTTGGAATACTTAATGAAGAGCCTTCCGACGATGTGTGATCGTTTTCCAAAAAGCATAATCTGTTGAAGAGAGTATTTTCCCCATACGAGGGCCTCTGGGTCTTCTTTCAAAATATAGGTGCAGATAGAGTTCCATCCTTTATGGAACTTGACAACACATTGTTTACCTTCGAACTCAGGGAAAAGGTCACGTATTTTACGAGTAAGAGTATACCTAGAGGCATCGTTGTTTAAAACCCCGATATGATAATGTAACCCGAGCTCATCCTGATGTTGCTCTTGTGCAATAACGATAGAATAGCAAGAGAGGGCACCCTGAATTCTAAGACAAGCATCATCTTTGGTCATATTCCTTTTTTCCGTATGATTGAGCGTGATAAGTAAGAACCTGCGCAAATGAGAATTTAACGGTGTTTTCATAATGAAAACAATAAGTTATCTATCCAATTCGAATCGAATTCGAAACCTCCTCTTCATATCGATCTCATGTAGTAGTTGGGGTTGCCGCATCCACTATTTTAAATGGAAAAAGAGAACTCAAGGTTTTTGAGTTTGATAAAGGAAGAGCGACTCAAAGGTTTTGAGTTTTTTTTCTTAGAACAACACACTCATACCCCCGAGGGGAGGGGGGAAACGTTTACCGGTCAACGTCAATCCGAAGCGGAGAGGAAAGGGCTCCTGTTGAAGTATGACTGGGCGGACTTGCGGTTAAAATCAGCGGGTTGTTAACCGCGCGGTCAGGCGGCTTATCTCCAGCGGATTGGATTCCAGACTGTTGTTGTTGGTATCCTTGCGGTCTTGTGGTCTACTACTGCAACATGTTCTCTTCTGTCTCTGGTGTTGCCGAGCGATTAGTGTTGTCTAACCGCGCGGCCTTGTCGGCCTGATCGGTCTCTTTGTTCTAGCCGCCCAGCTCTGTATTTTTCTTTTTTAGTCCCACATTGTGTATATGTATTCTCTGTTCTCTCCTCCATTCTATAAAAGGGAGGTCATACCTTTGTAAATGATAACTTTTTGGATAATAAAACTTTCAATTATTCAAATTTCTGGAGTGTTTTTTTCGCCTTTCGCTACTCGCACATGGTATCAGAGGAAACGACCGATTCCACCTGAATCCGTAGTCTCTTCTGTCCGTGCGGCTTCGTTACCTATCCGCGTGGTTTCCTTTCTTCATCGCTGCCCTGTTTGCGCGACCTCTTTCCCTCGTTTCTGCGACCTGTCTTCGCAGTCTCTCCGCTCTCTCTTCTCGTTCACTCAAACCCTTTGTGTTCGCGCGACTTCTTATTTGTTCGCCCGAACTCTTTCCTGTTCGCTCAAGCTCCTCTTTTTTTCTCGCGAACTTCCTAGTTCGCGCGACCTCTACCCCTGTGCTTTGATCTGCTTCCTGGTCATGGCCCTTCTTGCGGCTGGTGTACAGACACCGTGAATGTTGCAGTTTCCTCTCTTTTCCGCTGCGGTTTCTTCTCTCTTGTCACTGCTGTCGCAGACTCCTTCTACTCGCCCGACCTCTGTTCTACTCGCACGGCTTCCCTGCTTTCTATCCGCGAGACCTCTGTTCTAGTCGCGCGGCTTCCCTGCTTTCTATCCGCGCGACCCCTGTTCTGCTCGCGTGGCTTTCCTTGTTTCCTCCTTCTAATGACCAACTCCGATATCTCCACCCCCATCATCTCTACCTCCACCACTCTTGTGGCCCATCCTCCTCCTCCTACTCCTTCCAGAAACCTTGGAATGGTTTCTAAACTAGTTTTTTTCAACTATCCAGATTGGAGCGTTTCTTTCACCTTTCTTCTTCGTTCTCAGCACAAACGTCATCACCTCACCGATGACCCTCCTCCTCCCGACTCTGCTCACTTTGAGGACTGGGATGCAAGTGATGCGCTTATCCACACTTGGCTGGCCAACAGCCTCTCTGATGAATGCCTTCCCGTCATACGCCATGATGAGACGGTTAAGGCTGCTTGGCTTAACCTCGCTGCTCTCTACTCGAAGGGGGCCTAGACGTCCCGTATTTATACTCTTTATGCGAACCTCTTCGCCCGCCCTTCAATGTATCCTGCTACGGCTTATCAGCAGGTTCAAGCTCTTGGTGCAGAAATCCTCCAGAATCGCCCCTTCTCCGTGGACTTGGCCGAGCAGCACAAGCACTTCTAGGAACTCCTAGTTGTTTGTTATCTTCTGTGACTTTCGGATACTTATGATCTGATCTGCCAACAAATCTTGGGCGAGGCAGAGTCTCCAACCTTGTATGCCACTGCGGCTCGCATCGCCGCTGTTACTTCGCTACTCCAACATCCTTTGTTGTCCTCCCCTCCTCTCCAGGACTCTTATGCTCACCAAGCTCAATGGGGTGGCCCCATTGGCCGCAGCCAGTCAGGCGGGCGCAGTTCGTCAAGGTTCCTCTGCTCTCACTGTGGTCGTACCGGTCATTCTATTTACCACTACTAGCAAAAACATCCTCATATTCGCCCCTCTTGTGATACATCTTCCTCCACCTCCGGCTCCTCTCGGCCCTCTGCCTCTGTGGCCGCGACTTCAGGTAGTTCCCATATCGTTACCTAAGGTAAATGGCTGATTGACTCTGGTGCGATGAATCACATGACCGGCAACCCTCAATTCTTCTCTCTCCTCGAAACGCATGATCGGTTGCCCCTGGTTCTTGTTGCGGATGGCTTGCCTTCCCCGGTTCACGGGACGGGCGTGGTTCAAGTCACCCCGTCACTTTGTTTGGCGGACACCCTTTATGTACCGAAGTTACCGTGTAATTTGTTACCTGTTATTACATTATGCAAGCAACTTAAGTGCTCCGTCTTATTCACTCCCACTTCTTATTCTTTTCAGGACCCGAGCACCCAACAGACGATTGCTACTGGGACTGAGAGCAATGGCCTCTACTTTCTCGGCAATGTTTCTGCTCTGTCTGCATTCTCCTCCTCTTCTACAGATCTACTTCAATGACATCTTCTCCTTGGACATCCCCCTCCTCGGATTCTTTGTCAACTTCTGCCCCACCTACCTCCGACAAGTCCTCCGCTCAACTATGATGCGTGTCAGCTTGGCAAACATCACCGCTCCTCCTTCCCTCCAAAGTAGAGCTGTGGCTCCTCTCGTCCGTTTGATCTTATTCATTATGATGTCTGGGGTCCTTATCCTACCCTCACTGTTGGCCGGGGTAGTTATTACTTTGTAACATTTATTGATGATTTCTCTCGATGTACCTGAGTGTATCTATTAAAAGATCGCTCTGAATTATTTTCTGTATGTCAATCATTTTATTGTATGGTTCGAACTCAGTTTAATGTTTCTATTAAAGTTTTGCACTCTGATAACGCTAAATAATATCTTAGTCATGAGTTCTCCTCTTTTTGTATGCAACATGGTCTTGTTCATCAGATCAGCTGTGTTTACACATCCCAGCAAAATGGGGTGGCGGAGCGTAAAAACCGTCACCTCCTTGATGTCGCTCGTACTCTCATGGCGTAGATGCAGGTACCTCGCTCCTACTGGGGCTATGCTATTCTCCTCGCCTACTATCTTATCAATCGAGTTCCCTCTATGATTCTCCACGACAAGACCCCATTCTCTATTCTCTCCCCAGGCCAGGAACCTTTTCCTCTCCCTCTCCGTATCTTTGGATGCACAGCTTTTGTGCATGCTCCTTCCGCTACTCGCGACAAGCTTTCCCCCCGTTCCACCAAGAGTGTTTTTTTGGGTTATTCTACAACTCAGAAAGGCTATTGTTGCTTTGAACCCATTCTATGCAAGCAATTTGTTTCCGCAGACATGACCTTCTTTGAGAATGCATCTTAATTCTCTCCTGCATCCCCACTTCTCCCTGCTCTATCTGATTCACCACCGTCCACCTTCATTCCTTCCCTGCCTATCGACGTCTCTCCTCCTACTTCATCTCCTCCTCCATCTCCTCCTCTCTCCTTTCCATCTCCTCCCCCTTCTCCCTCCCCTCCGCAGCCGTCTCTCTAGTCCCGGGCCATCCTTCTCCGCCACGGATGCTCCGGTCACAGAGGAACGCGTCGACCTAGATCTTCCTATTGCTCTTCGCAAAGGGGTGCGGGCGTGTACTCAACACCCGCTTGCGGAAGTTATTTCCTATGATTGACTAACTCCTTCTCGCAGGTCCTTTGCTTTGGCTATCTCGGCTACTACCACTCCTCGCACCTACCAGGAGGCTCTTGCTATTCCCCACTAGAAAATTGCCATGGATGAGGAGATTGCCACTCTTACTGAGAGGGGAACCTGGACCCTTGTTCCTCCACCCATTGGTACTGATGTAGTTGGCTGTAGCTGGGTGTTTGTTGTGAAGTTTTGCCCAGATGGCACTGTTGATCGCCACAAAGCCCGGCTGGTAGCGAAAGGCTTTACTCAGACTTATGGGATTGATTACTTTGATACTTCTCTCCGGTCGCTCGCCTCAGCACCATCCACGTTCTTCTCTCTGTGACCATCAATAGGGATTGGGCTATTTCCCAGCTTGATGTTAATAATGCCTTCCTTTATGGGGATCTTTAGGAAGACGTATACATGGAGCAACCTCCTGGGAATGTTGCTTAGGGGGAGACACGTGTATGCCGGTTGAGGAAGGACATCTATGGCCTAAAACAGTGCCCTCGGGCGTGGTTCGACAAGTTTAGTGACATTGTCGCTGCTATCGGCTTTACAAGGAGTTCGGCCGATCACTCCTTATTTATTCGCAAAATCGCCTTGGGACTGGTGGTTTTGGCGGTGTATATGGATGATATTCTTCTTATTGGCGATGACCAGGCTGGTGTGGACTTGACAAAGAAACACCTTCGTCAACACCTGGTCACAAAGGATATGGGCTCCCCGAAATACTTTTTGGGGATAGAAATCTCTCGAAAGCCCGACTCCTTGGTTCTTTCTCAACGGAAGTATGCTCTTGATCTTCTACAATAGGCAGGATTAACTGGTGCCAAACCGGCCCGGTGTTCCATGGTTACTGGAGAAGATAAAACATGGATAGATTACTCGCCTCTTCTATCCGATGCCACGAAGTACAGACATCTGGTGGGCAAACTCATTTATCTCACAGTGACTAGACCAAACATCTTCTATGTTGTAGGCAAGGTTAGTCAGTTCATGCAAGCTCCTAGGGAATGCCATCTTCAGTCTGCCTTGAGGATATTAGAGTACGTCAAAGCTGTACCAGGAAAAGGGTTACTTTTTCAGAAGAATGGTCATCTAAAGGTTGAAACTACTCAGATTCTAGCTATGTGGATGATAAAGGTGACCGCAAATCTACATCTGGCTTTTGCACTTTTGTTGGAGAAAATCTTGTGAGCTGGAAGAGCAAGAAACAGTCTGTTGTCTCTAGATCCAGTGCAGAAGCCGAATATCGGAGTATGACGTCAACCACCTGTGAGTTAAAATGGTTGCTTGCTCTCATGCTTGACTTAGGAGAGGTCTACGACTATCCTCTTTCTATATTCTGTGACAACAAGGCCGCGATATACATATCCAGAAATCCGGTCTTCCATGAGAGAACAAAACATATAGAAGTTGATTGCCATTTCATTCGGGAAGAGGTCATGAAGAAACAGATTTGTACTCCGTTCGTCACCTCCGACAAAGAATTGGCGGATATCTTCACAAAGCCGGTTTCTACTTCCTTCTTCCACATTTGTGACAAGTTAGGCATGATTGATATCTATGCTCCAGCTTGAGGGGGAGTGTTGAAGTATGACTGGGCGGACTGGCGGTTAAAATCAGTGGGTTGTTAACCGCACGGTCAGGCGGCTTATCTCCAGCGGATTGATGTCCAGACTGTTATTGTTGGTATCCTTGCGGTCTTGCGGTCTACTATTGCAACATGTTCTCTTCTGTCTCTGATGTTGCCGAGCGGTTAGTGTTGTCTAACTGCGCGGCCTTGTCGGCCTGATCAGTCTCTTTATTCTAGATGCCCAGCTCTGTATTTTGCTTTTTTAGTCCCACATTGTGTATATGTATTCTCTCTTCTCTCCTCCATTCTATAAAAGAGAGGCCAAACCTTTGTAAATGATAACTTTTTGGATAATAAAACTTTTAATTATTCAAATTTCTGGAGTGTTTTTTTCGCCTGTTTGCTACTCTCACGGCTCCTAAGTGCAAGGAGCGCTTTACTAGTAGCTTCAAAGCGGAGAGGAAAGGGATCCTAATTGCAAGGAGCGCTTTCCAAGTAGCGTTAAAGCGAAGATTAAAGAAAGCTCCTCACCATTACTAGTAGCGATCCACCCCTGAGGGGAAGGGGGGAAACGATCAACAAAAATCAACAAGTAATATACCCAATATGCAAAGTGGAAAATCTGTATAGTGTAACCCTGGTATACTATACGGATTTTTGCGCATATCCGCTGTTGAGTCATTTTATAGAGGGAAATTGGGTCGTCAACAACCGATTCGCGCCCCTTTTTTCCCCTCAACAACCGATTCGCGCCCCTAAAATTAGGGGACTTCATCGTGGTTTCCATTGGTTTGGGGGCTCTCCTCCTCGTGGGGCTGACTTGTCTCTTCGGGTTCAAGGTAATATTCACAAGCACTTTTCCAGAAACACTCCCATAGGGTGGCTATGATTCTGTCTTTGCTGAGGTTGGGTATAGGACTGGAGAACTTCATAAGGCGAAATCGAGCAACCATGGATCTGTTTGGTTTAGCGACTTGATATGTAACTTCATTGGCGATCATGATGATCAGTATATTGTTGGTTTTGTTGAATACTTGAGAATATTTGGCATCTAGCTTGCATTGTTGTCCGTCGAGCACTTTGAGTAAGGTTTTAGCGTGACAAGAGTCGTTATGACTCAAGAAGTAGGTGCTTTCATTTTCATAAAACTCGTCAAAAACCCATAAATCGAAGAAGTCATCAGCACCAGAGAAGTTGTTGATTCGATTGATGGCGAAATATATTCTAAGGACATCTTTAAAAAATTCAATGAATAGGGTTTTTTGTGAGCTGGGCAGTCCATACAAGAATAATTGTTTAGTTTTGATGGGTCGGGTAAAGACGAGTTGGGATGCAATCCACTGAATGAGCTCATATTTGTTGTCCTTGAGATCATCGGGCTGATAAGGTTGGGGCCAATTGTTTTTGTGATTAAATTCAATGATTTTTTGGGAGGGGGAAGTCTCGACGGTGTTTAGTAGTTGGAGATCGTCGTATATTTTCCTTAAGTTGGAATACTTAGTGAAGAGCCTTTCGATGATGTGTGGATCCTGATATACATGTAGCCACGATTTACAAAGTTTCAGTTTTTGAATAAATTCATCATAATTAGTTGAGTTAGTACTTTTCTTTTTGTGTGATCGTTTTCCAAAAAGCATAATCTGGTTAAGAGAGTATTTTCCCCATACGAGGGGCTCTGGGTCTTCTTTCAAAATATAGGTGCAGATAGAGTTCAATCCTTTATGGAACTTGACAACACATTGTTTACTTTTGAACTCAGGGAAAAGGTCACGTATTTTACGAGTAAGAGTATACCTAGAGGCAGCGTTGTTTAAAACCCCGATATGATAATGTAACCCGAGCTCATCCTGATGTTGCTCTTGTGCAATAACGATAGAATAGCAAGAGAGGGCACCCTGAATTCTAAGACAAGCATCATCTTTGGTCATATTCCTTTTTTCCGTATGACTGAGCGTGATAAGTAAGAACCTGCGCAAATGAGAATTTAACGGTGTTGTCATAATGAAAATAATAAGTTATCTATCCTATTCAAATCGAATTCGAAACCTCCTCTTCTTATCGATCTCATGTAGTAGTTGGGGTTGCCGCAACCACTATTTTAAATGGAAAAAGAGAACTCAAGGTTTTTGAGTTTGATAAAGGAAGTGCGACTCAAAGGTTTTGAGTTTTTCTTCTTAGAACCACGCACTCACACCCCCGAGGGACGGGGGGAAACGTTTACCAGTCAACGTAAATCCGAAGCGGAGAGGAAAGGGCTCCTAAGTGCAAGGAGCGCTTTCCAAGTAGCGTTAAAGCGAAGAGTAAAGAAAGCTCCTCACCAAGGAGTGCTTTACTAGTAGCGATCCACCCCCGAGGGGCAGGGGGAAACGTTCAACAAAAATCAACAAGTAATATACCCAATATGCAAAGTGGAAAATCCGTATAGTCTAACCCTGGTATACTATACGGATTTGGGCGTATATCCGTTGTTGAGTCATTTTATAGAGGGAAATTGGGTCGTCAACAACCGATTCACGCCCCTTTTTTGACCCTCAACAACCGATTCGCGCCCCGAAAATAAGGGGAATTCATCGTGGTTTCCATTGGTTTGGGGGCTCTCCTCCTCGTGGGGCTGACTTGTCTCTTCGGGTTCAAGGTAATATTCACAAGCTCTTTTCTTTATGACATAGTATACGTAATGGTAGAGGAAGAGAGGGATGCCCACGGGGCGATGAGTATCCTCTCTATAGCGTATGCTTATCCGAGGCTAGATTGAGATAAGGCTCACTCTCTGTTGTAGTTCCGTTCCTTATCTTTCTGATTACTTCGTAAGAGTTACAACAACACCAACATGTATCCACATTCTATAATGGGTTACAAACGGCTACCATGATCTTAGTAGATGGTGCTGTGGGGGGGGGGGGGTCATTGATGAAAAAGTATCCCGAGGATGCTTATGCTATACTTGAAGATCTTACTTCTAACAACTACCAATCTTTTGAGAGACAAGGGAATAACAATACAACGGGAGTCCATCATGTTGATCAAATCACTTCGTTAGCCGCACAAATGGCTTCACAGTTTAATATGATAAACAAACACTTAGATTCCTTAAGTCAAAATAAAGTAATGACATCAATTAGTAGCATTCAATTGCCTAATCCTAACAACTCCTTCACCATAGAACAATTGAATCAAGTTTCTGAAGAAGCTAACTATATAGGTGGCCAAAGACAACATATTCTTCCAAATCATTACAATCCTGAGTGGCGGAACCACCCTAACTTCTCATGGAGAAATAATCAAAATGTTAATCACCCACCTGGATTTAATCATATTCCACATAACAATCATGATAATTCAAGAGAATTAACAGATGAAGTAATCTTAGAAATGTTCCAAAAGAATGATGCAAGGGTAGTAGGGATAGAATCATCTCTTAGATCACTAGAGAATTCCATTGGACAGATTGCTAATGCATTAAATCTAAGGCCGGTTGGAATATTACCCTCCGATACCACTCTTAATCCAAAAAGAGATGACTCATCTATCCAATGCAACTCTGTTACTTTAAGAAGTGGGAATACGATTCTGGGTGGGGACTTGTTACTAGAAAAATTAAAGAATGATGAAAAGAGAGAACATGAAGATAAGATGAAAAAGGTAGAGGACCCTAGGGCTAAAGAAGGAGTAAAAATTGTAGATTTATAAGAGGAAAGAATAGTCTATCCACCTCCGCCTTTTCCATCTAGGCTCACTAAGACAAGGCTTGATGCATAATTCCAAAAATTCTTGGAAATTTTTAAGAAGTTGACGATAAATATCCCTTTTGCGGAAGCTATAGAGCAGATGCCGAGTTATGCAAAATTCATGAAGGATATTCTTTCTAAAAAGATAAAATTTGCTGAAAAGGAAATAGTGGCATTAACTGAGGAATGTAGTGCTATTCTACAAAAGAAACTATCCCCTAAAGTAAAAGACCCAGGAAGCTTTACCATACCCTGTTCCATATGTGTTAAATGTATGGGTAGGGCTTTATGTGACTTAGGTGCTAGTATCAATCTCATGCCGCTCTCTATTTATAGTACATTAGGCCTTACTTCTCTAACCCTTAAGTTAGCTGATAGGACGTTAGCATTCCCTAAATGCATAGTTGAAGATGTTTTAGTAAAGGTCGAGAAATTTATTTTTCCTGCAGACTTCATGGTTCTGGATATGGAAGAAGATAGGGATGTGCCTATCATTCTTGGTAGACCTTTCCTGGCTACAGGAAGGACTCTTATTGACGTTCAAAAAGGTGAGCTTACCATGAGAGTTAATGAGGAAGAGGTAACGTTCAATATTCTTAAGGCAATTAAATACCCCGACGATAAAGAGGAATGTCATTCTATTGATAACATAGATATTCCAAATAAAGCTTTTAAACAGAATGATCATTGGGAGAAAACATTGCTAGCAATCCTTAATAATGAAGAGTTGAATGAGGAAGAAGAATATAGTAAATTAGCTAAGGTTTTTAATGTTAGTGAAAGGTGGAGAACATATAGGAATATTGAAGCACTTGAGAGATCAAGTGAAACTAAAATTCTGAAACCATCTATTATGGAACCACCTCAATTGGAATTAAAACCTTTACACAACAATCTAAAGTATGCTTTCTTAGGAGAAGATAAAACTTTGCCGGTAATAATTGATGCATCCTTAGAGCAGAGTAAGGAAGATGAATTGTTAGAAGTCCTTAAGAAATACAAAGGGGCTATGGGGTGGACTATTGCCGACATACAAGGCATTAGTCCCACTATATGTATTCATAAGATATTATTGAAGGATGATTCGAAGACCTCCATTGAACATCAAAGAAGACTTAGCCCTCCGATGAAGGAGGTAGTTAAAAAAGAAATTATTAAATGGTTAGACGCTGGAATTATTTATCCCATTTCTGATAGTAAATGGGTCAGTCCGGTCCAATGCGTGCCAAAGAAGGGTGGGATGACCGTAGTGAAAAATGAGAATAACGAATTGATTCCTACTAGGACAGTGACCGGATGGCGTCTATGCATGGATTATAGAAAGTTAAATCAATCGACTAGGAAGGATCACTTCCCTCTTCCATTCATAAATCAAGTGTTAGATAAGTTGGCAGGGAATGAATATTTCTGTTTCTTAGACGGGTATTTAGGTTATAATCAAATAATGGTTTCCCCTGAAGACCAAGAAAAGACCACTTTTACTTGCCCTTATGGTACATTTGCGTTCCGCAAAATGCCCTTTGGGTTATGTAATGCTCCTGCTACGTTTCAACGTTGTATGATTTCTATTTTTTCTGATCTGATGGATGAGGGAATTGAAATTTTTATGGATGATTATTCAGTATTTGACAAGTCTTTTGATGAGTGTTTGGAGTCTTTAAAAAAGGTTTTGGAAAGGTGCATGCAAACCAATTTAGTCTTAAATTGGGAAAAATATCACTTCATGGCAAGAGAAGGTATAGTCCTAGGTCATAAAATCTCCAATAGGGGTCTAGAAGTAGATCGTTCAAAAATAGAAGTAATTGAGAAACTTCCACCCCCTACAAATATTAAAGGTATTAGAAGCTTTCTAGGGCATGCAGGTTTCTATAGGAGGTTTATAAAGAATTTTTCTGCAATATCTAAGCCTCTTAGCCATCTCCTTGAAAAAGACACGCCTTTTCATTTTGATCAATCATGTCTCGAGTCTTTCAACACGTTAAAGAAAAGTCTGATTTCATCACCTATTGTAATAGCTCCTGATTGGAATCTACCATTGATTCTGATGTGTGGCGCTAGTAATTATGCTCTAGGGGCAGTTCTAGGGCAAGCACATAATAAAATCTTTCATACCATTTACTATGCAAGTAAGACTTTAAATGAAGCCCAAATAAACTATACTACCACGGAGAAGGAATTATTATTGGTAGTATTCGCGTTTGATAAATTCCGCTCATATTTGATTAACTCGAAAGTTATAGTTTACACAGATCACACAGCAATAAGGTATTTGGTAGATAAGAAAGAAGCCAAACCTAGGCTTATAAGATGGATTTTGCTATTACAAGAATTTGATCTTGAAATTAAAGATAGGAAAGGGGCAGAAAATCCAGTAGCAGACCATATGCCTAGGTTAGAGCAAATTGAGGAGAAAGATAAAGAAATAGGAATTAAGGAAAATTTTCCTGATGAAAGTATCTTAGCAGTATCAGAAAATAGTCCACCATGGTATGCAGACATAATAAATTATATTGTGAGTAGAGTATTACCACCAGAGACGAGTTATCAACAAAGTAAGAGGTTTCTATAACAAGTTAGGACATACTTTTGGGATATGCCTTATTTATTTAAACATTGTGCTGACCAAATCATAAGACGTTGTATCCCTGAGGTGGAAGTACCTAAAATTCTAGAAAGGTGTCATGCTTCTCCATATGGATGACATTTTATGGGACATAAGACGACATTGAAAGTATTAGAGGCGGGATTTTATTGTCCAACATTATTCAAAGATGCGCATAACTTTGCAAAATGTTGTGATGCTTGTCAAAGAATTGGAAATATAGGCCAACGAGATAGTATGCCTCTACATAATATATTAGAGATAGAGATATTTGATATGTGGGGAATAGACTTTATGGGTCCGTTCGTAAATTCAAATGAAAAATTATATATTCTAGTAGCCGTGGACTACGTATCAAAATGGATAGAAGCCATTGCGACCAAAAATAATGATGCCCAAACTGTACTTAAATTCTTAAAGAACATTTTTAATAGATTTGGCACTCCTAGGGCCATCATCAGTGATGGAGGGTCATATTTCTGCAATTGGCAATTTAAATCATTGTTGAAGAAATATGGTGTGAACCATAAGATTGCTCTGGCATATCATCCACAAACCAATGGATTGGCTGAGGTGTCTAATAGAAAAATTAAAATAATCTTGGAGAAAAGATTGGGCTCATTAACTCAATGATGCTCTTTGGGCATATAGAACTGCATACAAAACACCTCTAGGATTGACTCCGTATAAATTAATTTATGGGAAAGCTTGTCATTTACCCGTAGAGTTAGAGCACAAGGCATATTGGGCGGTTAAAAAACTGAACTTGGATTTTCAAAATGCCGGTAAGCAAAGGCTTTTTCAACTAAATGAACTAGAGGAAATTCGGATGAATGCCTATGATAATTCTGAAATTTATAAAGAGAGAACTAAAAGATGGCATGACTCAAAATTAAGGAAGAAGGTTTTTAAACCAGGGCAATTGGTTTTATTATATAACTCAAGATTGAGATTGTTCTCGGGTAAACTGAAATCTAGATGGTCAGGACCATTTTTGATCAAGGAAGTTCACCCTTATGCAGCGGTAACAATTTATAATGAAGTAAATGGATCAGAATTCAAATTTAATGGTCAAAGACTAAAAATTTATGTGAGTAATAACGAGGATTTAAAGAAATCCTCATTTATTTTCGAAAACTGAGTGGAAAGGGAAGTCCTGCCGGGACTAGAAATTAGGCGCTAGGCAGGAGGCAACCCACCATTTTATATCTATTTTAATCTTAAGCTAATTCTTTTTTAGTTAGTTCTTCTAGTTGTGTGTCATGTAGTTGAGAGAAATCGCGAGAGGAGAAAGTTCAAGAGTTCAGTTCTGGAAGTTGCAACGTGCAGGAAAAAAATAGTTGCAACATCTAAGTGTCGGTTTCGCAAGGTAAGACTGGGACGGCGCGAGTGTTGCAACGATCAGAAAATAAATAGTTGCAACTTTTTATTTTCGAGATTCATAAAGGGGTTGAGGCATTATTAGAGGCGCCGGTTTAGCTGAACCGCTCCGACTTTTCACGTGCCAGTTGGGCTTAAGTTGACACGTGGTGCCGGTTTAAGTGAACTGATCTGCCCTTTTATTCAAAGGAGGCATAAGTTATCGAAATGACACTCTCCTCACGCCCCAAACCCTAATATCGTGATCGGGAAGACGAACACGCCGATCATCGCCAAGCAGAAGACGCCCGACGGGCTGGCGCTTGATCGATGGCGGAAGGGAGGCAAATCGATAGGAAGGATCCATCTGAAGACACATCGACAAGATTGGAGAAGAAGCTACAAGCAACGCTTCTTCCCGACACCCTGCAACCCTAAGACTCCAGACTCGGTAAGATATCGTGCACCTCCCTCTGCATTTTATTCCAAGATTCAAATAGTGGAAGGTTGAAATTTCCCCTTTCTAAACCTAGCCTCCCTTTTTCCCCTAATGTAGAAAATGTCATCTAAAAAGAAAGGGAAGACCGTAGCAAGGAAGTCCCTGGATTTTATAAATGAGGCCGCTAAGGAGCTATTGGATATGCTAACGTTTATCCCCCTGATTTTTGAGAGGGGTTTTAAATTGGAAAAGAGAGCATGGAGTTTAAGCTACATTCTGCAAATCCATACTCTACAATGGGAAACCCTCTGCCACCCGCGAATTGAAGCCATCCTCCCATGGGTGTACGAGTTTTATTCGAATTCAAGGTTTTCCGAAAATGAATCAGTGACGGTAAGTGGAAAGGTAATCGATTTTTCTGCGAAATCCATTAACGGGCTGTATGATTTGGGATGTGAAGAAGATTTCTATAGTATGAACCATGTGATTGGCTCTTCTGAAGTAGATACATTGGTATGTAACTCCCCATACCCTGCATGGTCCAATGCATCGACAGGATTGCTTAAGTCTACATCTCTGTCAAGGGAGGCTAAGGTTTGGTTGTTATTTATTAATGCCAGCATTATGCCGACCCGACACTTGAACAATGTGACGATAAACCGAGCAACTCTAATATATCATATCTTGAAGGGAAACCGGTTTAACGTGGGGGAGGTGATTAACACTCATCTAAAAATGAAGATCAAGGAGAACAAGGTTAGGAAATTGTGGTTCCCGGTGCTGATCACCGAGTTATGTCGAAGTGTGGGGGTGGTACAGTGGATGGAGTACTTAGTAACACATGTAAGCCGGGAGATAACTTAGCAAGTCGTGGAGATAAACATCAAGGCAGGGAATGAGTTTGATGACAGGAATAACAAGCTTAGAAAGAGTAGCATGGGGATCCCTTCTTCTTTGGGCGGCAAACCAGAAGATGTTTTAGTCCCAGGGGGAGAGGGAGAATACTAGAAGAAATTCTACGTAATATTGAATATATAAAAGTCTATCTCCGATGCCAGCACCGCTACTTCAGATCTAGACTGTGTACAACCCCGTATCAAGCGAGTGGGCTAACAGGAGCCAAACCGGCCGGCTTAGACCACCCTAGAGCCCCAGGCGAGTTCAGTAGGGAATGCGAGCTCAGCGTGCCGAGTACCGGCTCGGCAATCGTCGGGCCGAGCTCAGAGTTCGCGGAGCTGAGTGCCAACACGCTCGTCATCCGCGAGCAGGGGCTCCAGGGGCAACTTGCTAGGGCCCAAGGCGAGGCGAGCCAGGACGGCGGCACTGAGAGAGGCGAGCTCACTCAACGCCTTCTCCGAAGGCGCTGAGAGAGGCGAGCTCACTCAACGCCTTCTCCCGAGGCGCTGAGAGAGGCGAGCTCACTCAAAGCCTTCTCCCGTGGCGCTGAGAGAGGCGAGCTCACTCAACGCCTTCTCCCGTGGCGCTGAGAGAGGCGAGCTCACTCAATGCCTTCTCCCGTGGCGCTGAGAGAGGCGAGCTCACTCAACTCCTTCTCTCGTGGCGCTGAGGGAGGCGAGCTCACTCGCCGCTTTTCACCTCGGCATGGGATGGAGCTTTCTCGCTCATATACTCGCCGCCCTCGCCTAGCGGGCGTTATTTCAGGGCGCGCTCGCCCTTCAGTTGTGGAGTGTTTTTACCATGTTGCCCCCTCGGATTGCCTATAGTCCTCGAAAACAGTGAAGTTTGGATATTTGCAGACCGTCTTTTCCTATAAATAGGACCCAAGGGGTACCTCAGAAGGCACGCTTTCTTGTTCCCGGTCTTCCAGCGCTTTCTGAGGTACCTTAGCTTCAGCACTTGGATAAGGAGGGAAAGCGCTCTAAGATCTTCCAGGTGTGTGGTGGGACCTCCGTGCTAGAGCCTTGGGTCCGTCCCTAATCCTTTTCCTTTGTCATTCGGGCTCGTGGGGAGAGAAGTAAGTGTGAGATCACCCCTTCTCCAAGGGTCGAACTCCTCAGAGACCGATTTTTTGGTTTCAACACTTTGGTGCGGTGAGCGTGGAGCATGGTTAGCACAGAAAATATTCCACAAGTCCGATGGTAAGAGATGAATGGCAAGGTTCAGGCAAGGCGAGCTTGCCACCCCCTCCCCCTCCCGCGACGGGGGGGGATGTCCGCGGAGCTCAGAGAGGAAGTGCTCGGACTCGTCAGGATCGCACTCGGCATGCGAGCCGAGAGCACGATGCCGGTGGTTCCCGTGGTCGCCGATCCGGAACTAGGGAACGACGCGCCCATCAGGCGAGTCGGGAAGGAAATCACGAGCGAGGGGGAACGCGAGCCGAGGGGGCGAGTACTTTTCCCGGGCTTAGTAGGCGAGTGCCAGTTCGGCGAGATAGTGGGAAGGGAGCTCCCAACACGCCCGGCTGAGGGAGGAAACCCCTTCAGCGAGTTCGTTTCTTCTGCCCCAGTTCCAGAGGGGTTCCGAGAGCCGGAGATGTCCTACTATTCAGGGAAGGGAGATCCAGTCCAGCACGTCCAGTGGTTTGAAGACGTGGTCTCAATCTGACAGATGTCGGATGGCTTCAAGTGTAGGCTCTTCCCCATCACCCTCAGGGAGAAAGCGAGAGAGTGGTTTTATCAGCTCCTGACCGGCTCCATCTACTGCTTCGAGGACCTGCGCAGAGGGTTCATGTTGAGATTCACCACCTCAAGGAAAAGGAAGAGGGAGGCCGAGTACTTGTTTCGTATCAAACAGAGAGCAAGGGAGACCCTGGGAAGTTACCTGGATAGGTTTCAGGAGGAACTGTCCCAGGTTCAGGAGATGCCAGGGCACACCATGATGGTGGCCTTCACCCTGGGTCTCCAGCCCGGGTTCTTCGCCATGGAATTGAAGAGGACGCCTCCCGTGTCTTTTGAGGCGCTCCTGGAGAGGGCGACAAGGGAGGCCGACATGGAAGAAGCTCACCTAGAGTTTGCCCGGAGGTTGGCCAGGTGGGCCATAGAGGAGGAGAAGCCAAGGGGTGGCCGAGCCCAGGAGGAGAGAAGGGTCGAGCCTCGGTAGAGAGAGCAGCAGCAGCAGCCCAGGTGGGGGCGTCAGGAACCAAACAATCAGTTGGGTTAGAGGCCGGAGTGGCATGATCAAGGGCCACAAAGGGGTTATCAAGGAGGAGATAACCGCCAAGGTGGGCGCGGCCGGTTTTACCCCCAGGGGGGAGGCAGGGTCAGAGACCCCCCCCCTTCCCGATCAGGAGGAGGCCATGGCTATCGCCTTGGGGGGGGGGGAGAAGGAGAGGACATCCAAGGAGGAGGAGGGAGGTCAGGGTAGACCTGCCCTACTGTGACTACCATCAAGAGGAGGGGCACACTACGATCACGTGTCCGGAGTTCCTCGAGATACGAGGGAACAGAGAGCAGCAGCAGCAACAGCAGAACCGCCAAGAAGTATGGATTGAGGAAGTCCGGCCTCAGGCGGAGGGGGATCGTTGCGAAGACCGGGCCGATGTGGAGGACCCGAGGAGGGATCGGAGTGATCCATGGGGGTGGGGGGTGGGGGTCGAATCTTCCCAGAAAGCAAGCCTCCACACCATGTACCGAAGAAGCATCGGCTCCACATCCCAGACTCCACCCCTAGAGGAGAGGATCACCTTTTCAAGGGAGGACATGCCGGGTCATGAGGACCCCTTCTGCGATGCGCTAGTCATCCAGACGGCCATCGAGAACTTCACCGTCTCCCAGATCCTCATTGACAATGGGAGCTCCGTCAACATCACCTTCAAGAAGCCCTTCGACGCCATGCAGGTAAAAACCAAGAGGGTGCTGGCCTCCGATGGGCCTCTCTTCAGTTTTTCGGGGGAAAGGAAAGAAGTAAAAGGGGGAGTGGGTCTCCATGTCAGCTTGGGGGGGGGGGCAGTCCAGAAACTGCCGATTCGTTATAGTGGAGGCCCCCAGCAGCTACAACGCAATTTTTGTACGACCCCTCATCAACGCCTTCCGCTGCATCCCCTCCTTCTTCCATCAATGCCTTAAGTTCAACGCAGAGGGGATCCAGGTCCGAGTCCGCGGCGACCCCAAGGCAGCTTGGGAATGCTACATGATGGCAGTGAACTCCATTTCTTGGCAGGAGGAGGCCGAAGAGATGGAGAGAAGGATGGAAGAGGTGAAAGGGAAGGAGGCCAGAAAAGAAAGTAGGGAGGAAGGAAGGATGGAGGGGGAAGCCCGCGAGGAGGTACTCCCAGAGGAGTCGGTCGAGGCAATGACCGTAGAAGGAGGGGAGGTCCTTACTCCAAAAGGGGAGGATATCGCAGAGTGGGAGGAGAATTCCCGGTTGGAGGCCGCCGAGGAAGTGGTAGAGATGGAGGTTCTCACCCAGGATGGCAGGGTGGAGAAGGTCCGCATCAGCGGAGGGCTGACCCCGGAGGATCAAGGCAGGATGCTGGAGTGCATCCATAAGAATGTGGATGTCTTCGCTTGGAGCGCGGCCGATATTCCTGGAATCGATGTTGACGTCGTCTGCCACCGTCTCAACCTAGACCCGGAGGCTCGCCCCATCCAACAGAAGAGGAGGTCCATCACAGACAAGCTGGCCGAACCAATCAGGGAGGAAGTCGCCAAGCTCCTCAAGGCCGACTTCATCTCCGAAATTCAATACCCCGGCTGGGTCTCAAATATTGTAATGGAGATGGATGCTACTGCTATAAAATGATGCCTTTTGGGTTGAAGAATACAGGGGCAACATACCAGAAGATGATGGACCGTGTATTCCAGGGACAGAAGGGGAGGAACCTGGAAGTATACGCGGATGACTTGATGATAAAAAGTTAGGAGGTAGGCTCCCACCTTCGGGATCTAGAGGAGACCTTCTCCACCTTACGCAAGTATAAGATGAGGCTGAATCCCTTGAAGTGCACCTTCGGGGTGAGCAGGGGCAAATTTTTGGGCCACCTCCTCACCCCCGCTGGAGTCAAACCCAACCCCGACAAGGTCCGGGCAATTATGGAGTTGGGGTCGCCTCAGGATGCAAAGGAGGTACAACGACTGACAGGGAAGCTGGCAGGGCTGAGCAGGTTCCTCTCCCGGGCCGAGAAAAAGTACTCTCCCATCTTCAAGACCTTGAGAGGAGGTTTGAAGTTTGAGTGGACCTCGGAATGCGAGGAGGCATTCCAGGCCTTGAAGAGGCAGTTGACTCGGGCCCCCTTGCTCCAGGGGCCGAAGGAGGGGAGGACTTATTCTTGTATTTGGGGGTCGGGGCGGAGGCCGTGAGTTCTGTCTTAGTTCGGGAAGAGGGGAGGAAACAGCTACCCATCTATTATGTGAGTAGGGTTCTGAGGAAGGCGGAACTCCGCTACTCCATCTTGGATAAGTTGGCCTTCGCTCTAATCATCTCGGCCCGGAGGCTCAGGCACTACTTCCAGGCACACTCCATCCAGGTGGTGACCGAACACCCCCTCCGCAACATCTTCGAGGGGGTGGAGCACTCAAGAAGACTCGCCAAGTGGTCAGTAGAATTGAGCGAGTTCGACATCTCCTTTGTCCCTCGACTCGCGATCAAGGCACAAGCGATGGCTGACTTCCTGGCTGACTATGTGGTCGAGGTAGCAGAAGATAAACTCACCTATCCCGTCCCTTGGAAGGTGATGGTGGATGGGGCTTCAGGAAAACACTCCTTAGTGGTTGGGGTCATCTTGGAGAGCCCCCAAGGGACCCGGATTGAGCAGACAGTGGTAATACATTTTTCCATAACCAATAATCAGGCCGAGTACGAGGCGGTGATCGCAGGGCTATGCTTGGCCAGGGAGTTGGGAGTGCATGACATGAAGGTCCTCACTGACTCCATGGTAGTAACCTCCCAGGTCAACGGGGAATTCGAAGCAAGGGAACCTACCCTGCAACGGCATCTGGCCAAGGTCAAAGGGATCATTGGGGGGTTCCAAACCTTCTCCATTCAACATGTGCCACGGAAGAAAAATGAGCAGGTCGATCATCTTGCCAAGCACGGCCCTCTCGGGTGGGGGGCACTATCACAGACCTTTTCCACCCATCCTTGGAGGAAGGAGAGTTGATGGAGATAGATCAGCAATCCACATGGATGGACCCTTTCACCACCTATTTGTCCACTTGAGAGTACCCAGAAGGGATGGATAGGAAGAAGCTCAAGTACAAGTCAGCATATTACCTCCTACGCGACGGGAAACTCTACCGCAAGAACCTTTCTGGATTACTGGCTCGTTGTGTGGTAGAGGGGGAGATGTTGAGGATTTTGGAAGAAGTCCACTCCGGGGAGTTTGGGAGTCACTCGGGAAGCCGGACCCTAGAGGGGAGAATTATCAGGCAGGGCTACTTCTTGCCTACCCTGGGGCATGATGCCTTCAAATTTGCCAAAAGGTGTCATAAGTGCCAACTGTTTTCCCCCCTTCAACTAAAACTGGCTCAGAGACTCAAGAGTATCACGGCCCCCTGACCTTTTGCGATTTGGGGAATGGATCTGGTAGGGCCCTTCCCCCAGGCAAGTGGGCAAAGGAGATTCTTGTTGGTGATGATTTGCTATTTCTCCAAGTGGATGGAGGTGAAGGCGTTGGCCAAGGTGACCTCGCATGTCATCCGAAATTTTGTATGGGGTGAAATCATTTGTAGGCATGGGATGCCCCAAGCCATCGTCACCGACAACGGGCCGTAGTTCGCCAGCAATGAGTTCATCAAATTCTGTGAAGAGCTCGGGATTGACCTTAGGTTTGCCTCTGTCCATCACCCAAGAAGCAACGGGCAAGTGGAATCAGCCAACAAGGTTATCGTGAACCTCCTGAAAAATAAGGTTGAAAATTTGAAGGGGAATTGGGTGGAGCAGCTCCCCTCCATCCTTTGGGCTCTAAGGACTACCCCCAATACCGCCATGGGGGAAACGCCCTTTAAACTATCTCATAGAAGCGAGGCGGTGCTCCCCATCGAACTCGAGGTCCGTACTCCAAGGGTCGCTGAGGCGGAAGCTGGAGGGGAGGAATGGAGAGTTGAAAATGAGGGAGAACAGCGGCTCTCCTTAGACTTGATAGAAGAACTGAGCGATCTCTCAGCGGTTCGGCAGTAGGAAGTCAAACAGAGAATGGCTAAGTATTTTGACAAACATGTCCAGGTCAAACAGTTTGTGGAAGGCGACCTGGTCCTAAAGAAGGTAGACGCGGCGGGAAGATCGGCTGCCGTGGGCAAGCTCCATCCAAACTGGGAGGGGCCCTACATCGTAAAGGAGGCATTAAGGTCAGGAGGGTACCGCCTCCAAAATGTGGAGGGCGAGACTTTGAGCCACACTTGGAGCGGCGACGACCTGAAACCCTTCTATCCCTGAATATTTGTATGTGCCCTAGTTTTTTCAATACAATGTGTTTCATTCATTTGAGCCCTTTTTGCATGATAATCGTAACAGTGGCATGAGATGTGGCAGAACTTTCGTAGCATAATATCATAAAACCTCAAGAAATGTTCTAAGCCTTCTCTCCCTGGGGTTAGTTCTCGATTCTCCCACTGCCAGGCTCCCTCCAAGCTGAGAGGGTCGGGGTCTCGATGGACGTCGTTATGACCCTGGGACTGAGCCCGGAGGATGTTCAACACCCGCCCTCAGGCTCCCATCTAGCTGACTAGCCTGGTGATAGAACCCGGGAGAGGCAAATGTTCTAAGTCTTCTCGCCCTGGGGTTAGGTCTCGATTCTCCCGCTGCTAGGCTACCTCCAAGATGACAGGGCCTGGGTCTCGATGGACGTCGTTATGACCCTGGGTCTGAGCCCGGAGGATGTTGAACACCCGCCCTCAGGCTCCCATCTAGCTGACTGGCCTGGTGGTAGCACCCGGGAGAGGCAAATGTTCTAAGTCTTCTCGCCCTGGGGTTAGGTCTCGATTCTCCCGCTGCCAGGCTCCCTCCAAGCTGATAGGGCAGGGGTCTCGATGGACGTCGTTATGACCCTGGGGCTGAGCCCGGAGGATGTTCAACACCCGCCCTCAAGCTCCCATCTAGCTGACTGGCTGGTGGTAGCACCCGGGAGAGGCAAATGTTCTAAGTCTTCTCGCCCTGGGGTTAGGTCTCGATTCTCCCGCTGTCAGGCTCCCTCCAAGATGACAGGGTCGGGGTCTCGATGGACATCGTTATGACCCTGGGGCTGAGCCCGGAGGATGTTCAACACCCGCCCTCAGGCTCCCATCTAGCTTACTGGCCTGGTGGTAGCACCCGGGAGAGGCAAATGTTCTAAATCTTCTCGCCCTGGGGTTAGGTATCGATTCTCCCGTTGCCAGGCTCCCTCCAAGCTGACAGGGCTGGGGTCTCGATGGACGTCGTTATGACCCTGGGGCTGAGCCCGGAGGATGTTCAACACCCGCCCTCAGGATCCCATCTAGCTGACTTGCTCGGTGGTAGCACCCGGGAGAGGCAAATGTTCTAAGTCTTCTCACCCTAGGGTTAGGTCTCGATTCTCCCGCTGCCAGGCTCCCTCCAAGCTGACAGGGCCGGGGTCTCGATGGACGTCGTTATGACCTTGGGGCTGAGCCCGTAGGATGTTCAAAACCCGCCCTCAGGCTCCCATCTAGCTGACTGGCTCGGTGGTAGTACCCGGGAGAGGCAAATGTTCTAAGTCTTCTCGCCCTAGAGTTAGGTCTCGATTCTCCCGCTGCCAGGCTCCCTCCAAGCTGGCAGGGGCAGGGGTCACGATGGATGTTGTTACGACCCGAGGGGAGGACCTGAAAGTTGACACATGGGAAGCATGTACGAGCAAACCCACCAGTCAGAAGGGCGAGCTTGAGGAGCCCTACCCCCTTGGTTTTCTGTTAACAGGATTTTTGATCCCACCTCTGGTTGAAGGAAGAGCGCACCTCCCAGGAGAGCCCGTTCTTGCAGGGGTCGGCTTGGCAAATGGTATCTCTCGGTATGATAGGCAGGCGCCGGCGGCGACTGTTCTCGCAAAGGTCGGCTCGCGGGTAAGCGGAGTGTTCGCGAGCCTGGTCGCTGCTGACGCTCAGGGCCCCTCGGCGAGCGCAAATCCTAACTCACGTGCATTCTAGCGCTGAAGGTAAAAAGAAGAAAAAAAAATTCACTATAATTTCAAAAAGGGGGCTCGCCTCGACGAGATTACAAAAGGTGGGGGGAGAACAGATTACAAAGAATATAGAAAGTGGAAGAGGGGGGGAGAACAGATTACAAAGAATATAGAAAGTGGAAGAGGGGGGGGGGTGGATCCGGTCAGCTCTCGCCCTCCTCCCTCGAAGGATGGTCCTCCTCGCCTCCGAGCAGCGGCTCCTTGTCCTTCGCCTCATCGAAAAGGGAGCCGAAGCTCTCCTCTTTTCCGCTAGGCGGCGACGGCAGGAATAAACTCGGCAGAAGGTCCCGGACCGCCACCTCCTCGCAGCCCTCGACCAGAATCCCCGATCCCCTCATGGCGCCCAGGAGGCACTCGGCAGACTCGATCGAGTTGACTCGCAGCCGCTCCATTACCTCCCCCTCGCTGAAAACCTGAGGCCGCTTGTAGGGAAATGGGGGCTCGGCGCCGTCCGGGGGGGGGGGGGGAAGGGCTTCCGTCAGATGACGGACCTCGCCCTGGAGACCGTGGTTCTGCTCCTTTAGCGCCTCCACCTCGGCCACCGACCGAGCAGCAAGGGCCCCCTGCTCGGCAACATGGGCCTCCTACTCGCGCGAACCGACCTCCTAACCCGCGAGGCGGACCCGCAGCTGGGCGACCTCACCCTCCAACTCGCTAGCATGGGCCTGTAACACCCTGGCAGACTCGGCATCCTAAAAAGCAAGGAGGTCAGATTCTCGGTGAAATATTTTTCTAAGTTAGAATGAGAGTTGGTTGGTTCTTACCAGCCCGCCCGAGGCCTCATCGAGTAAATGCTCGGCAATGCCGAACCGCCGCTCCGCGTCGGCAGCTTTCTCCGTCGCCAGGTCGCGCTCCTGCTTGGCCTTTAACAGAAGTTGGCTGAGCTGAAAGCCACAACGAACCATCATATGATGGAGTTCGAAGGCCCTTAGATGGGCCTGCAGACCCTCATAGCCTATCTGCTGAGGAGTCAAGTTCTTGTAGGCCTCGGCGCCCTCCTGTCCGTAGAGGCCGAAACCAAGGGCGAACGTGTGGCCCTTAGGAGGCCGGCGAGCTCCCTAGGAGGGAGCGCGAGTAGAGACGGAGACACAGTGAGCCCCCTCATCCGAGGTCAGCATCGGCACTCCGGCCGCGTCCTTGCTCCTTCCCCCCTTGCCGAAGTGGGGGTGGTCCTTTGGGATTCCCGGAGGGCAGGGAGCAACTTCCTCAACGGAGGGAGGGGAGGAGGACCCACGCTTCTTCCCGCGAGGAGATGACGCCTCCTTCAGTTAGCTCGCCGAGGCTTCGTCAGAAAAAACCTCCGGCGAGCTCATAAACCTGACGGGCGATAAGGGTTGTTGTGGCCGGCCTCGCGAGATCACCCTCGCCTTTTTTTGCTTAGGGGCTGAGGGACGATGGGACGAGCTCGGCCCTCGAAGCTCCAGCCGCCTCTTGCTGGAAGGCTTGCCCCTCGCCTTCTCTTCTTGGCATGCCTCGGCCGCAGCCCGAGCTCGCTTGAGCGGGTCCGAGAACACTCCCGGGTCAGCGAAGGGAGGGTTCACCGGGATCAGTTGCTCCCCTGCAAAAAAGACTTTGCAAGAAAATAAGGTTCTGATCGACTAGGCCAAGTGGAGAGCAGAAGGTGGGAGAGACAAACCTTCGCCAGGAAGGACGGGCGGTAGGGACTCGAGGCCGCGGCGGAGGAAGGTGACTTCAAAGTCCTTGTACAAAAAGAACTTATGAAGCTCGACGTCGTTGCCGGACACACTCGGTGGGCGGTACACCTCCTCGCTTTTCTGTAGGGGCGAGAAGGGAATGTTGCCAAGGTTGCCCCAAATGAAGACGATCTTCGACATCCAATTGTGGTTCTTGTTGGCGACCTCGCGGATCTTTATGGACGTACCGCTGAAGAAGGCGACCCCGTCGGCATTGGCCTTGTAAGAAAAGAGTTTGCGGAAGATGTTGAGGTTGAACTCAATCCGCTCTCGGCGGAGGTAGCAGGCAAATCCCACTACCATGGCGATGGTATTGGGGTTGAGCTGCGCGGGCACGGCGCCGTAATATTTGAGGACCTTGCGGACCTCAGGCCAGAGCGGCAGGTGCAACCCCACCTCAAAGTGCAAGATGGGGAAGGCGAGCTCATCATTGAAGAAGGAGTTTATGGCCTCATTGTCCGCCAGAAGGCGGGCCACGAAGCCGGCAGGAACATAGTCTGCCAAAAACTCGGCGAGCTCGCCCGTCGTGGTATTGCCCTCGAAGAAGCAATGATCGGCGAAGTTCTGGGCACACTTGGCGCGGCCATCGGAGTCAGGGTTTCCTTTTCCCATGCTCGCCGAGGGAATGGGAACGCGCGAGCAGAAGGCGAGAAAAGCAAGGAGGAGAAGAGATAAGAAATCAATAAAGGCGTAGCCGGGGGTAGGTGAGGATCCCTATTTGTAGAAAAAGAGGGAGGAGAAGCAGAGCCGACTAACCAGCCCGGCTCGTATACTCCTTCTCGCCTCTCTCTACTCGCCAACCTCGGCGAGCCTGTTTGAGAAATTTGAAACGGCACACACCGCTCAAAAGAAATAGGATACGCTTGTATAACGAAAATTTATACAGCTTATTAGCATAAAAAGAGCAGATTGTCCAGAACAATAAAAAATAAAAAACACACGCATGGACCAGGCGACAACAGGGGTGAGTGCCGGTCGGCTCACAGGGGATCCGCCCTTAATTACCCCGTTCTCGCCGACCTGATGTCGCCAGCCGCTGCGCGAAGAGATGCTGAAGCTGCCCCAAGTTCCTGTTCGCCGCTCGCAGGTTCTCATCGATCTCGTCAAAGAGTATGGAGGAAGACGTCGCCAAAAACGCTGAGCTGACCCTCGCCTCGCCAGCAAGATGCGCGCACTCCTCCTGCAGCCTGGAATTGTCCTTCTTCATCTCGTGGAGCTCGCGCACTAACTTTTTGAGGACCAGTTGGCTTCGCCTCGACCGTTCGGGGCTATCCATCTCTGAATCCAGGAAAGCGTCTAAAGCGCGCGGCGATGGGAGAGGCGAGTAACCAGCCCATTCGGCTGAATCGGCAGGCCCATATCGGCTAGGAAGGTCTGCAAGAGAAATTCAAGATGGCGGGTTGGAGGAGCGAGCACCGATTGAAGTTAGACGCAAGGTGAAGGGGTCAGAAACATACCTCCAGAATTTCGGGGGGAATCAAGAGAAGATGTGTGCTCGGCGTCCTCCCCAGAGGCTGCGGGTGATAGTTTTAACTTCAAGACAACCTAAAACACCTAGAGGGGGGAGTGAATAGGTTCTTTTCCTTGTTTTAAACTAAGGCAGAATATTGCTTCAGTTCTTTGATATAAGTCTCAAATCTCTACAGCTAACACAGCATATACAATCACAGAATCTAAAATAACACAAGCATCACAGATTGCACATAAGTTTATAGTGGTTCCCCAAGGTCTGGGTACATCCACTTTCCCCCTTCACCTATCTAGCAGTGTGCTAGATTCGGCCTAACTTCTTCCTTCTTCTCAGATCCACAGATCTTACAGCTCAGAACCCTGAAAGGTTCCTACAACCCAGAACCCTATAAGGTTCCTACAACTCAGGCTAACAGCCCTACCTCAGCCTTGCCACAAGGCCTACAACTCAGAGAACTGATTCTCCTACACTTAGGCTCAAACAGCCTTACCACTCAGAGATCTGAATCTCCTACACTCAGCCTTTATAACACAGGCTTACAACTCAGAGATCTGAATCTCCTACACTCAGCATTTATAACATAGGCTTACAACTACGATCTTTTAAAAGATCCTACAGAAATTGATAAGTAATTTTGATGGATTCTTACCCTTGTTGAGAGAGAAAGGATAAGAGAATTCTTGATCAGCTTCTTGATGAAACTGATGGCTGAAATCAACCTGTTCTTAGCTTTCTTCAAAGCTTCTTGAATCTGAACTCAGTAGGGTTGATCTCATTTGAAGTTGACTGACTGCCAGCTTCCTTCTTGGATTCCAGAAATAGATATGGATCTTCTTTATAGAATAGTTCAGGATCTACTTCTTAAGAGACTTGTGATTGTCTCCTTCTTGACCTCAAAATAGCTGGAGCTCTCTCTCCCCAAACCTTCTGAAGTTACTGCTGAATTCTAGATTGAATTCTCCTTAGAAAAAATCTGAGTGGATGATCACTTCAGAATTTCTTCTTAGATCTTCTCACAAAGATCTTCTTCTATGACTTGCACTTTCTTGATCAGAGATTAATCTCACAATAGTTGTGGTAGTTGTATATCAAATCATGATCATCCTTTGATTTGACACAGTCTGTCTATATATAGGCTTCACCCATGGTAACCGGGTTATCCGGTTTCTAACGAACTCTTGACAAGTCTGACAGCTTCAGTAAACTTGTTGGAATGCACAACTGTCAAGTCTTCAAATAGTTCTTGAGCCTTTGTCTCTGTCGTCAAAGCGTCGAGACTGACTGTCATAAAGTATCGAGACAATCTGTCAATAAGTGTCGACACAAGTGACTTAAGTGTCGACACAAACTTTGGTGGTGTCGACATAGCTGTCTTGATGTCGACACAACTTCTTGACACTGCATCTTGAGAATGTGTCGACACTGATTATTTGTGTCGACACAATCACTTCTTCATTCCACAATAATCATCTATGTTCAACCTCTACATAGTGTCGACACAAGTCCTGTGTGTCGACACAGTTGATTTAGTCTCAGAATTTGTGTGTCGACACTACCTCCAGGTGTCGACACAGTTGATGTCGACTCTGCTTCTGTGTGTCGACACTGCCTCCAGGTGTCGACACAGCTGATGTCGACTCTGCTTCTATGTGTCGACACTGCCTCCCGGTGTCGACACAGTTGATGTCGACTAACTATTTTTGTGTGTCGACACTGCCTCCCGGTGTCGACACAGTTGATGTCGACTACAAAATTCTGTGTGTCGACTACAAAATTCTGTGTGTCGACACAGTTGCTTCAGGTGTGGACACAACTTTTCCAAGTGTCGACACAAACTTCCTCAAGTGTCGACACATGGACTTAGAAACTTTTTCTGCAATTTAGCCAATACTTAACCTGCACATATAAACTCAAAATAACATCAAATACACCTTGATGTATATCATTGAGCTAAGTGAGGCTTCTCCAAATTAGGTACACATTTTCCAATGTACCCAACAATCTCCCCCTATTTGGAGAAGTCATAACCATTTTGTCAATGATATACACCACTTATGATAAATAAACATGATGATGTATAAGTATTATTTAACAGGGTAAATTATAAACAAAACAAATAATAAAATCACATCACAGAATAAGGATGCAAACTAAATGATCATGGAATATGGTTTTGTTTATTATATCAAAAAAGTTTCTTAATACAGATTACATAGACTTCTTTAAAAACTAAGAATTACATAGTTCTTGAACAATCTAGTAAAAACAAAACAAAGGCTGGAATGGCTCCTTGATGACTATTCCTTTTCCAGATATAATCTGAGCCTGCACAGAAGGTACTGTATCTTCAATGGACTTCTTGCCTTTCAACTCAGCCTTCTTTTGAGCTTCAGCCTTAATCCTTTGCCTTTCAAAGTAATGAAAAAGCTTAGGGAAATACTTGCTAGGCTCCTGAGCATCAGGAGGTAGCTTCCTACTCTTAGCCTTTCTTCTGAATTGAACTATGGCTTCTTGCCTAGCCTCATACTTTTGCCACTCCTGCTCATTATACCATTTATCTCTTTCATGAACTTGGTCTTTTACAGCTTTCCAGGCAGTTAATATGATATTTCTTGAAGTGGGGCTCCACTGCTCAAAATCTGGTTTTAATTTTGCCTGCTCTCTGAATCTCTTCTTTGATAATTGAGCATCTTGCTGAGCTTTCAGACCAACTTCTGGAATATCTACTTTTTCAATAATAATATTAGTAACTGGTTGTGGATGGCTGTACATAGACTGAACTTGTTGATGTATCATCTCAAGATCTGTAGGGGGTAATTGACTTGGGCAACCTCAGGTTGATCACCTTTAAGTAGAGTTGGTTGCACCCCTGACTCAGCCACATTATCATCATCACATAAGGGTGGATATCCCAGAGTGGCTCTAATACTGTTGATTATCCATTTGGCATGATCAGAGCCTGCATATACTAACATCCTCTCCCCCTTTATGACTTCTCTGGCCACATGTTCTCTCAAATCATCTTTTTGAAATCTGATTTGCCCATCCAGGTAATTGATACCATCTTTAAAAATGACTTTAACTTTTGAAGCTTGTCAGCAATTAACTTCTCAGATGAAGTAATGGCAGTTTGAACTGAATCTAGGGCAGCCTGTAGCTTCTTATTATATTCTTCCATTTAAATAGCCCTTGCAGCAGTCAATCCAGTAACAGTATTTTTGAACTCAGTGACTATTATATTGTGAGATTCAGTCAGATTGTCATTCATTCTTATTTGATTTTCAAGGACATAGCCTTGTTTGACAGCAATATCATCCACTTGTTTCTTAATATCTGCTTGTTGAGTAGCCAAAAATACCACAGCATTACCCCCCTTGTGGAAGCAATCTGTCATTTCCTTCTTATGCTGATTTACTTCAAATCTGATTGATTTGATATCTTGGGCTAGATCAAACTGGAGGGCCTTATGGCTTTCATCAACATATTTTTCAATAGCCAATCTTTGCTCATCCAATTTCACTTGTAAATCTACCAAAAATTTGTTGTAATCAATTGCAGGAGCTGGTTGGGAAGTAGTAGCTTGCAAAGCCTGCTTATAGCTCTGGCTTCTCCTCTTGAAAACCATCAGTTTTCTTTTCTTGATATTTGCAATCTCCTCATCCTCTGAAGCATAAGTACTGGCAATATCAACTCTTTCTTTGGGACTAGGAGGCAACTCCTTTTCAGTCTCATGCTGCACCTCCTCAATATTTACCTGCTCCCCCTCAACTGCTGCTCCATCTATGTCTGGAAATAACTCTTCCATTGTGAACTCTTATTGATTGTGAACTGGTGATAGTTCTTTCTCAGCAGCATCAGCAACTCCAGAAGTATCAAGATCAGTTTGTAGAATGATTTCTTCTGATAAGTTGATTCTGTCTTCCTCCTGCACCTGTGCAGACTGAGGCTCCCCCTATAACTGTGCAGGAACTATCTCCTCATGAACTTGGAAAGTATTAGCCAGGTCCTGGACTTGTTTCCTAACTTGCTCCCCCTGCACTTGTGCATTTACTGTGTCCTCTTGCACATGGTCATGATCATTAATGTCATGGACTGGTGATTCTGCTACAGTCTCCACATCAGGTATGTCCTTTGAGAGGACTGGATATTATCCTGATATCCATCCTTCTCATATGATTTATCTTAGTTCCTGGAAGCTGATGCATTACCTCTAGAATTGCTCCAGCCAGGTATAAGCTCATTAATCTAGCCAAATTAGGCTTTTTGATTCCTTCTTTTATCTTCTCAAACAGAACTGCAGACCAGTCTGTGTTAATCTTATAGATTATACCACTTGATAGTTTTAACCTCCCTCTGATACCACTTCAGATAGAAATTTCCCTTGTTGATTCATCCCTTTTCTGTTGATTGCTTCTCCAATCTTCATGGCTGGATCCAATCCACACCACTGAAGAGCCTCCCTTGTCTTTGAGGATGGGACCTCTTCTTCATCCTGAATTCTTGGTAGGTGAAGAATCTTTCTTAAGCTCTTAAGAGTAACTTTGACTCTATTACCATAAACTGTCGATTTAATCTTTAGGCCAGTGGAGTCCACTATTGTAGCATCATAGAACTCAAATACTTCTTTCTTCCAGATCTTGGTAGGTTCAGAAACAAGAAATTCCAATCCATTATCAGTAACTAGGGTAAGGACCCCTTTAATCTCTGTCGGCGCATCATCAAAAGCATTGCGCACCAGCTCGTAGCCTTCGTTGATGTTATCTTCAACCTTTGGCACCATTGGAATGGAGAGAAATCTTGAATTGAGAGAAGAGAGTTTGTCGACATAAGGGTTTAGTCTCGAAAATCTGGAGAGCGTGTCGACAGAATATGTTCTCGACCTATTTATACCTTTTTAAACACAGAAGGTCAAAAGGCGGGCAATATTTGTCTAAAAGTGTCGATACTGTTGAAAAGTGTCGACACATACTTCTATTGTCTCGACCACGGCGCTGACTACTATGTGTCGACACCAATTGATGATATATCGACACTTGACATACTTAGTAGTTCATCAGAAATTCTTTGTCGACTTTTATTACAAGTGTCGACACAATTTCTGTGAGTGTCGACACCATTACTCTGGTTGTGTCGACACTACTTTTTTGGATGTGTCGATTCTTTGTCCCTTAGGTGTCGACACCACGACTCTGTGTCGACACAATTTTCCTGAATTGTCGACACAAATCCTATGTGTCGACACAATTTCCCTGAATGTGTCGACATAATTGTACTTAGCCAATTCTGGTAATCTAACATATGGTCAAGATACCTAATTCAATTTTAAATCTATTGAATTTAGTTTCATCTAGAGGCTTAGTAAATACATCTGCAATTTGATAATCTGCCTTAACAAATTCTAGTGAGATATCCTATTTCTCTACATGTTCTCTAAGAAAACGGTACCTTATTTCTATATGCTTAGTCCTACTATGTGAAACAAGATTATTAGCAATAGAAATAGCACTAGTAGAATCACAAAACAAAGGTGTTCTACTTACCTAAATACCATAGTCTTCTAGCTGATGTTGAATCCATAACAGCTGTGCACAACAACTTCCTGCTGCCATATATTCAAACTCAGCTGTGGATATTACCACACTAGTCTGCTTCTTACTGCTCCAAGATATCAATCTTCCTCTTAGAAATTGACAGGTGCCTATAGTGCTTTTCCTATCTTCTTTACAACCTGCAAAGTCTGCATCTGAATAGCCTATTAGTAGAAAATCTCCATTCCTAGGGTACCAAAGGCCTAGATTAGGTGTGCCCTTTAGATATCTCAAAATTCTCCTTACTGCAGTGTAATGAGATTCTTTAGGGCATGATTGGTACCTAGCACGGACACATGTTGCATACATAATGTCTGTTCTACTAGCAGTTAGATAAAGAAGAGAGCCAATTATTCCTCTATACACAGACTCATCTACAGGTTTACCTGCATCATCTTTGCATATAGGCATACTTGTTCGCATAGGAGTTCTCATGGTGGAGGATGATTCCATACCATACTTCTTAATTAACTCCTTGGTGAACTTAGACTGGGATATGGACAAGCCATCTTCAGTCTGTCTTACTTGGAGTCCCAAGAAAAACTTAAGTTCCCCCATACTCCTCATTTCAAACTTTCCTTGCATAAGTTTTGCAAACTTCTTGCAAAGGTTGTTTTCTGTAGACCCAAAAATTATGTCATCTACATAAATCTGGACTAAGATTATCTTACCTTTGGATTCCCTTAGGAATAGAGTTTTGCCTATTTTCCCTCTTGAGAATTTGTTCTCAATAAGAAAAGTAGACAGGGTTTCATACCAAGCCCTTGGGACTTGCTATAACCCATACAAAGCTTTCCTAAGTCTATAAACATAATCAGGTTTGAGAGAATCTACAAAACCTGAAGGTTGCTCTACATAGACTTCTTCTTTTAGATTTCCATTCAGGAATGCTGATTTTACATCCATTTGGAATGCTTTGAATCCTTAATATGCTGCATAGGCAAGGAACATTCTAATGGCCTCCAGTGTTGCTACTAGGGCAAAGGTTTGATCAAAGTCTATTCCCTCTTCCTGCCTGTATCCTTTTGCAATAAGTCTTGCTTTATTTTTCACAATAATTCCACTTTCATCCAATTTATTCCTAAAGATCCACTTTGTTCCAATGATATTGTGGTCTTTTAGTTTAGGAACTAGCTCCCAAACCTTGCACCTTCTGAACTGATTTAGCTCCTCTTGCATGGCATTAATCCAATGTGAGTCTAGGATAGCTTCTTCAAATTTCTTTAGCTCAAATTGAGATAGAAATCTTGAGTGCAGGACTGTGTTCAAATTCCTGCTTCTGGTTTGCACTCCTTGTCTTGGATCACCAATTATCTGATTTACTGGATGATCTTTTAAGTGTCTAACAGCTGGAGGTAGTCTTTCTTCAGGCTGAATACCTCTAGTTTCTTCAATGTATTGCACCTCTTAATTTTCTTCAGCTTCTAGAGAGTCCTGTACTCCCCCTGGACAGTTGCAACCATTTTCCATTTCTTGATCTGCAGTTGAATCTTCTGTAATGGAAAGCTTGTCCAATCTCTCATTTATACCTGTTGGACTACATGAACTACAAGGCAACTCACTGTTGATCAATCTAGTTTCATCAAATACAACATGTACAGATTCTTCTACAACCTGTGTAATCAAGTTGTAGACCCTATAAGCCTTACTATTATTGTTGTACCCAACAAATATCCCATCTTGGGATTTGGCAGCAAACTTAGTTAGATAAGACTTGGCATTGTTAAGGATATAGCACTTGCAACCAAAAATCCAAAAATAGGATAGATTTGGTTTTCTACCTTTCATGATCTCATATGGAGTCTTTTTGTGGTACTTGGTGATAGAAGCCTTATTGAGCACATGACATGCAGTGTTTACTGCCTCAGCCCAGAAATATTCTGGGAGAGAAGTGTCACTCAATAGAGTTCTACCAGCCTCAATCAATGTTCTATTCTTCCTTTCAACAATACCATTTTGCTGTGGTGTTCTAGGTGAGGAGAATTCTTGAAAAATCCCAAATTTTTCACACAATCTTGTCATACTTTCAGATTGAAATTCAGTTCCATGGTCACTTCTGATTTTGACCACTGTACTGTCCAGTTCATTCTGAATTTGTCTGACAAAACTATGTAAAACACTTGGGGTTTTTGATTTTTGTCTCAGAAAGAACACCCAGGAATATCTAGAATAGTCATCTACCACTACAAAAGTGTAGACCTTCCTACCTAGACTATGAACTGGCATAGGACCAAAAAGATCCATATGTAAGAGGTATAGACACCTCACTGAATCCTTGTTTTCAAGGCTATGAAAGGAGGATTTTGTCTCCTTGCCCTTCTGATAAGCTGAACATATCCCTTCCTTTATACACTTAACTTGAGGACCATTCCTCACTAACTCTTTGCTAAAGAGTTGGCCAATTATTTTGTAGTTAAGATGGGCCAGCCTCTTGTGCCATTTGACATAATGAGAGGCTTTCTCATCAGCTACAAGACAAATAGGAGAACCTTTGTTCTCACACTCAAAATTGAGACAATACACATTCCTCTTTCTATATCCTGTCAAAATGATCTTTTGATCACTTGACCTTTTGATATGATCACCAAAGATTACTTTAGGCCCATTTGAGATAGGTAAATACTCCTTCAGCAATCCCTTTGTTCCAGTCATGTGCCTGGAACATCCACTGTCAAAGTACCATATAGGGGCATGGTGACTTGGACTCACCTGCAATAAAGAATTACTTTCCCTTAGAACCCAAGTAAGTCTTGGGTCCTTGGTTCAAGTTAGCTTCATTCTTAACAAATCTACCTACAGCTCTTCGAACAGGTAGATTGTTGTTCTTCCTGACACTAGTGTTGTGCCATCAATCTATGTCATAATGACCTGTCTTGCCACAACACCAGCATTCATACTTGTTGTATCTATTTTTAGATACATTCTTGACAGTCTGGTTGACAACAAATCTTTTGTATTGTGTTGGTACTGCTGCAGCTACACCCACTGGTTTCTCATAACCATGAGGTTTATGAACATGAGTTGTCTTATTGACATAAGCACCCTTGTCATTCAGAACTTCAGTCTTATTATGACCAAGAGTATTCTTAAGGTCATACTTGTTAAAAGGCACTTGTACCTTTCTAAAAACTACAGGAACTTTAAAATTCAATGGTTGGACTGAGGCTTTGCCCTTTCTCTTGAATTGGGCAGCCCTGGTGTTACCTTTAAAGCCTATTCCAGCCTTATCCTTTTGAGCCACAAACTCATCTATTAAGGGTAAAACTGATTTTGGCTTGGAGTAACTAGCCACCAATTCTTTCTCCTTTTGAAGTCTGACTTCCAGACTTTTGATTAGATCATTTTTATATGTGATTGTACCCATCTGAATAACAGTAATAGTTTTCAGCTTGGCAACCTCATTCATTTTTTGATCCAATTCTTTCTCTAAACCAGATGCAGCCATCTTAAGATCTGCAATTTCCTTAGCCTGAGTTTTGGCCAGGTTCTTGCTTTTCTTTAGTGCCTGCAACAAGTCCCTATATTCATCTATCAGCTGATGAATATCACCTTCAGACTCAGATCCATCCACATCACTTGATGCAGATGTAGCTGACTCTATGCCAGTACTACAAACTGAATTACTAGACAAACATTGTACCTTGCTAGGACCAGGCTGATCCTGTCATTTGTCTTCTTCTGATACAACCATCAGTCCCATGCATTGATGGTCTTCCTATTCATAAATAGAGTCCAACAATTGCATAAACTTATCTTCTTCATCAGCTGCATAAAGACCAATGTATGCCTCAGCTTCAGATTCAGACTCTGAAGTTGATTGGTCTGTCAAGCTTTTCTCCTTCTTAACAACAAAGGATTTCTCCTTCTTGCTCTTTTGTTGAGTCTTTCTTTTATCAGCAGACTCCTTCCTTTTGTCTGGACAATCAGCCATAACATGTCCAGGCTTATTACAGCAGTAGCATACAATCTTTGATGTTGCAGATTTGCTAGGCTTAGACCTGCTCCTGTCCATCCTTGATGACTTTCTCTTTTGATAATAGTCATCAGCTGGCTGTGATATGGAGGGCCTTGACTTCCACTACTTCTTCAGAAATCTCTGAAACTGCCTTGTGAAGGCAGCAAAATCTGTATCTGAATCACTGCTATCTGAATTTTGGTTGTCTGAATTATCTGAGGTAATTTCAGCAACTTCCCTAGGAGGTGATGGAGATATCCTCCTATTCTTTCTAGTGGCTTCAACCTTTAAGGCCACAGACTTTTCTTTATGCTTTCTTCCTCTTTTCTAGTTATTAGTTGCATTTCATAAGACAACAACTTTCCAAATAAAGTTGGAGGAGAAATATTTGCAAGTTTGGCCACTTTCCTAATGGCACAAATCTTGGTGTCCCAATCCTTTGTCAAGGATCTTAAGAATTTGTCATTCAGTTCATATGTACTGAAGACCCTTCCATAAGACATTAGCTCATTTACTATTCTATAGAACTTCTTATAGCACTCAGATATGCTATCTGACTTCCCTTGTCTGAAGCTTTCATATTCCTGATTTAGCATAGACTTTCTATCTTGTCTAACTTCTTCAGAACCCTCCATGTAGACTATCAAGGTGTCCCACATTTCCTTGGAGGTCTTGCAGTGAATCAAATTCTGGAAGGTTGAATCATCTATGGCACTTACTATGATATTCTGGGCTTTTTTATCCATAATTGCCAGGATGATCTCATCCTTTGTCATCTCAAAAAAATCTTTGGGAGTTCTTTGATTTGCATCTAGAGCGGACACATTCATTGGAATATAAGGATCTTATTTTACTGTAATATAGATCCTTGGGTCAGAAGCCTCCATAAACAACCTGACTCTTTCTTTCCAAATTCCAAATATCTCCTTCCTGTAGATGGGTAATTTCATAGAACCTAGTTCCTTGTGATTTTGTCCAGAACCCATTTTCTTAATTCTTGATTCTGCCTTAGGGATCTAACTCAGACTGTTAAGTCCTTCTTTGAGTAACCTGCCTCTGATACCACTTGATAGTTTTAACTTCAAGACAACCTAAAACACCTAGAGGGTGGGGTGAATAGGTTCTTTTCCTTATTTTAAACTAAGGCAGAATATAGCTTTATTTCTTTGATATAAGTCTCAAATCTTTATAGCTAACACAACATATACAATCACAGAATCTAAAATAACACAAGCATCACAGATGACACATAGGTTTATAGTGGTTCCCCAAGGTCTTGGTACATCCACTTTCCCCCTTCACCTATCTAGCAGTGTGCTAGATTCGGCCTAACTTCTTCTTTCTTCTCAGATCCACAGATCTTACAGCTCAAAACCCTGAAAGGTTCCTACAACTCAGAACCCTATAAGGTTCCTACAACTCAGGCTAACAGCCCTACCTCAGCCTTGCCACAAGGCCTACAACTCAGAGAACTGATTCTCCTACACTCAGGCTCAAACAACCTTACCACTCAGAGATTTGAATCTCCTACACTCAGCCTTTATAATACAGGCTTACAACTCAGAGATCTGAATCTCCTACACTCAGCCTTTATAACACAGGCTTACAACTCAGATCTTTGAAAAGATCCTACAGAAATTGATAAGTAATTTTGATGGATTCTTACCCTTATTGAGAGAGAAAGGATAAGAGAATTCTTGATCAACTTCTTGATGAAACTGATGGCTGAAATCAACATGTTCTTAGCTTTCTTCAAAGCTTCTTGAATCTGAACTCAGTAGGGTTGATCTCATTTGAAGTTGACTGACTGCCAGCTTCCTTCCTGGATTCCAGAAATAGATCTAGATCTTCTTTGTAGAATAGTTCAGGATCTACTTCTTAAGAGACTTGTGATTATCTCCTTCTTGACCTCAAAACAGCTGGAGCTCTCTCTCCCCAAACCTTCTGAAGTTACTGCTGAATTCTGGATTTAATTCTCCTTAGACAAAATATGAGTGGATGATCACTTCAGAATGTCTTCTTAGATCTTCTCACGAAGATCTTCTTCTGCGACTTGCACTTTCTTGATCAGAGATTAATCTCACAATAGTTGTGGTAGTTGTATATCAAATCATGGTCATCCTTTTATTTAATACAGTCCGTCTATATATAGGCTTCACCCATGGTAACCGGCTGATCCGGTTTCTAACGAACTTCTGACAAGTCTGACAGCTTCAGTAAACTTGTTGGAATGCACAGCTGTCAAGTCTTCAAACAGTTCTTTAGCCTTTGTCTCTATCGTCAAAGCGTCGAGACTGACTGTCATAAAGTGTCGAGACAATCTGTCAATATGTGTCGACACAAGTGACTTAAGTGTCGACACAGACTTTGGTGGTGTCGACATAGCTGCCTTGATGTCGACACAGCTTCTTGACACTGCATCTTGAGAATATGTCGACACTGATTATTTGTGTCGACACAATCACTTCTTCATTCCACAATAATCATCTATGTTGAACCTCTACATAGTGTCGACACAAGTCCTGTGTGTCGACACAGTTGATTTAGTCTCAGAATTTGTGTGTTGACACTGCCTCCAAGTGTCGACATAGTTGATGTCAACTCTGCTTCTGTGTGTCGATACTGCCTCCAGGTGTCGACATAGCTTATGTCGACTCTGCTTCTGTATGTCGACACTACCTCCCGGTGTCGACACAGTTGATGTCGACAAACTATTTCTGTGTGTCGACACTGCCTCCCGGTGTCGACACAGTTGATGTCGACTACAAAATTCTGTGTGTCGACTACAAAATTCTGTGTGTCGACACAGTTGCTTCAGGTGTCGACACAATTTTTCCAATTGTCGACACAGACTTCTTCAAGTGTCGACATATGGACTTAGAAACTTTTTCTGCAATTTAGCCAATACTTAACCTGCACATATAAACTCAAAATAACATCAAATACACCGTGATGTATATCATTGAGCTAAGTGAGACTTCTCCAAATCAGGTACACATTTTCCAATGTACCCAACAGCGGGAACAGAAGAGGGTTGTCGTAAAGGGGTGCGAGCCGGCGACCCCAGTTTCCGCGAGTCCAGCTCAATGGTCGCGGCGGTGAAGAGCGAGTCTTGCGGATGTGGGTCAGAGGATTGCTCAGGCGTCTTGGCAGGGAGATTCTCAGCCCTTGACGTGGAGACCTCGCTGCCAAGGTCTTGTTCGGTGGTGAGGTCCACAATGTCTTTAGTGAGGGTAGCCGGAGCAGGATGCACTACAAGAAAACATGGTTTTAGTGACCAAATTTTAGTGACGAAATATATTTAATCACTAATAATGTGTTTTTAGTGTCCAAAAAAATTTCAGTCATTAAAGATACATCTTCAGTGACGACAATAATGTCGGTCACTAAAGAGACGTGTTTAGTGACAAAATCAATGTACAATCACTAAAAACATGGCTATAGTGACAAAATTTAAGACCGGTCACTAAATGTACGTATTCATTAATTTTGTGATAAAATATATTTCGTCGCTAAATGTATGTTTTTTACTGAGACACATAAATTTTTCACTATAACTCTATATTTAATGATAATTTTTTGGTTACAAAATAATTTACTTAGTAACCAAAATACTTAGAGACAATATATATCTCTTCTAATTTATAAGAAACTTATCATGTCTATAATTAAAAATATATGAGTACTAGACAGTTGTTTTCACTTACTCAAGCAAAAAACTATAACTTTGTCACAATTTAGGTTACGACCGAACAACTCCAACGACGTGCTGGCGAATGATACATCGACGTGTTAGGTGCATTGCACGAGTCCTTTCTGTCCATGCCACCAGCTTTGATCAGTGACCCCCAAAAATAATATTTAATCTTAATTATATTTAATTATATTTAATTACATCTGATTTTAACCAACCATGACGAATATGTCAGGAGAGATCTTAGCTTCTACAGAAAGATTGGTGTTATATAAATGGAATTTGACGGGGGCGGGGCGATGAGGAGGTGGACGAAGAAGCTGCTTGCAGACGAGGATGAAGTTGAGGGCTCGAAACACATTGCGGCGACTGTATAATTTACAGTAATGTGTTTAAAAAAAATAAGACACATTAACTAATCTTCAATTTTTAACATTAATTTAATTTAGATAAGGCCCAACAATTTTACTTAGCATGAATTTGATCACCCAGCAATTTTATCACAAAATTCTCACTCTCACGACACTAACACCCCATCCCACTAATTAACTTTTAACTTCCACTAACACACGCCGCATCATCTCCCGTAACTTCCTAAATCCCGACCGGCACCGTCAATTAGCAGATGCAGAAACCCTCCTCTCAGAAAATTTTCGCAACTCCCGGTCATCCCCTTCGCTTCTCCTGCATCGACGGCTAGCCACCAGTCGAAGCCCCGGCCGCTGCCACTCCTCCTTCACTACACCCGCTTGTTGTCGCTCCTTTTACGGGAAACCCTAGCACCTCGCCCCTCTCCCCTCGCTCGCGCTTCTCCTGCATCCGTCGTCCACCACTCGAAGCCGCCATCGCTCGAAGCCGCCGTCGCTCGAAGCCGCCATCGCTCGAAGCCGCCGTCGCTCGAAGCCCCGTCGCTCTAAAGCCCCCGCCGCTCATCTTCCTCTTCCAGGTATTTCAAAATCATTTTGGGAATTTTTTCATTCAGGCTCACCTCTCTTTCTCACCAACAAACTTATGTCATAAACAATACTTGATTCAGAAAAATGACAACACAGTGATGGTGGGGCTATCAAACAATTTGGTGATCGTTGTTTTCATTTGCTGTATATTTGTTATAGTCTTAATTTCACAATTAATTAAAAACTGTAAGATATTAGCATTAGTATTAGTTATTGATCTCTGCAGTTGAAAAGTACTCTCTTTTATGAGACTTTCTCAGGTAAAACATAAAATGTTACATCTCATTTCCTTTTCTCTAACTTTTTAGTGTAAGATATTAACTAAAGAATGCCCATAAAAGTTAGGATGAGGGCATCCTTCAATGTTGGTGCCAACCAAACTCTGCCAGCCTGCGCTGAACAACTCAGTTCCGCTTGAGTTTTTTAGTTGGGTCTTAGAATTTGAATTCTAGTGATTTACCTGTATATTGTGCTCCCTGGAATCAACTCAGGCAGTACTTGTGTTCATCTCTCCAAGTTCTCTAATCCAATTGAAAGAGGTTATATTACTATTACGACAATCTTTCCCCCATAAATTGGTTCAGAGTTCTTTTCTAAATAGATCATGTCCCTATATGATGAATGCTCCAGTTTATTTTCTGTATTTGAAGTTCTAACAAGTATAATGTTTATTTCATTCATTTTGTTACTACTGGGTCAAGAACTTTAATTATAGCAAGATTTAGGCGGAGTAAGAACCTATGAATTTAGTAGATTTTCTTTGGATGAGACTTTTATTGGACTGCACAACTTTAATACTGTTTTATTTTTAGGGTATTATTGTTTTGTGTTGCAGAAAAATATAGTATTTTTAACTTCTCTCTTATTGATCCACAGTTTTCAGCAGGCTTGTGTAGTATTTTAGTGAACATCTTTTGTGAGTACATGCCATACCTGCCAGGCTGCCACAGTGGATACCCAATTTAGTGCTTCATATATGCAGGCAATGCTACTAATCTTTAACCTTCATGCCCACACTTCGCTACTGATCAAACATACATCATTTCATGTAGTTGCCATCATTCCAAGCATAAGTAGAACCTTTCAAATTCAAAAAACTTTGGACAAATAGAATCTCATCTTTCCAAGCATAAGTTATTTTTGGTAGTGCCCGATTCTACATGATTTAATCTTACTTTTTTTATTGATTATTTAATGTTAACCTGTTAATTTCTTGAAATTTATTTTTGTTAAAGCAATTTTATTTATTTATTTATTGATGTATAGTGCAATGGATAAAAGTTGGATGGATATCAGTGATCGGCGACAACCTGCATACATCAACGGAGTGAATTCTTTTCTTGATTTTGCTTTTACTCATTCTGCTAGAGGAAACACAATTCGTTGCCCTTGTTATAGATGTGGAAATAATAATTTTCACACTCGAGAGATTGTGTTTGTGCATCTTATTCTGAATGGAATTATGAAGACATATAGATGGTGGTCAAGTCATGGAGAGGATTATTACAATATTATCCCAACTGTTGAGAGCAATGATGATGTTTTTAGAGAGGATGAAGAAGAGATTTCAGAGCATGATGATATGCATGAACTCCTACATGATTTAAATTCTGGTTTTAACAATATGAATGAGATCAGAGAAGAACGAGATCATGAGGACCCCAATGAAACAGCAAGAAAGTTTTATGATTTGTTAAATGACGCTGAACAAGAATTATATCCTGGCTGCAAAGAATTTTCGAAATTTCAATTTATGGTTACTTTACTTGCACTCAAATCTGATTATGGATGGACTGACCGGTCTTTTACTGAATTACTTAAAGTTTTGAAAAGAGCAATTCCTTGTAGTGAAAAACTACCAAGTAGTTTTTATGAAGCAAACAACTACATACAAGAGCTTGGAATGGAGTGTAAGAAGATAGATGCTTGCTTGAATGATTGCATTCTCTACCGTGATAAGTTTTCAGATCTTGAAAGTTGTCCAACTTGCGGTATGTCCAGGTGGCAATTGAGCAAGATTAACGATAATACAGAAAGTGATATGTTGTCAAGGAAGCGTAAAAATATACCAAATAAGGTTCTTAGACACTTTCCTTTGATACCCAGACTTCAACGATTATATATGTGTTCTAGGACAGCCGAGAATATGAGATGGCATAAAGAAAAACGTCACGATGATGGTTATTTGCGACATCCAGCTGATGCTTTTGCTTGGAAATCATTTGATGAGAAACACTCAGAATTTTCGTCTGACACACGGAATGTTAGGCTTGGTTTAGCAAGTGATGGCTTTAATCCTTTTGGTCTTATGAGTACAAATTACAGTGTATGGCCAGTTGTTTTAGTGCCTTATAATATGCCGCCGTGGTTATGCATGAAAACTCCTAATTTTATCATATCTTTGATTATTCCCGGCCCTGGACAACCTGGGAATGATATAGACGTCTATTTGCAACCTTTGATTGATGAGTTAAAAATTCTATGGGAAGTTGGGGTTTGCACTTATGATGCATATAGTAAGTGCAATTTTAACATGCGTGCTGCGGTATTGTGGACGATAAATGATTTTCCAGCTTATGCTAACTTGTCAGGTTGGAGCACAAAGGGTAAGCTTGCTTGTCCGTGTTGTAATAAAGACACATGCTATTGTCGACTAAAGAATGGGTCCAAGATGTGTTACATGGGAAACAGACGTTTTTTGGATCCAAATCATAGATGGAGAAAAGATAAGAAGTCTTTTGATGGAACAGTAGAACTTCGATCTATACCAAAGGTCCTATCAGGGGATGAAATTTTAGAGCAGCTAAAAGAATATGACAATGTGATTTTTGGAAAGTTTCAAAAGAAAAGGAGGCTGAATGAAACTACTCTTCCATACAATTGGAAGAAGTTAAGTATTTTTTTTCAATTACCATATTGGAAAACACTTGAGATACGTCATTGTCTAGATTACATGCATATTTTAAAAAATATTACTGATAATATATTGGGTACTTTGTTGAACATTGATGGAAAGACAAAAGATGATTTAAATTCTAGACTTGACCTTAAGGAAATGGGGTTGAGATCTGAATTACACCCGATAGAAAAAGATGATCATTATATCATGCCACAAGCATGTTATTCATTGACACTGGTCGAACGAAGGGCAATATGCAATTTCTTAGAGAATATAAAAGTTCCAGATGGGTATTCTTCAAATATAAAGAGGTGTATAAATGCTAAAGAGGGTAAAATTTCACGAATGAAAGCTCATGATTGTCATGTTTTCATATTGGATCAACTTGCTCCTGCTTTTCGTGGCATTGTTCGCAAAGAGGTTTATGACCCACTAGTTGAACTAAGTGTCTTTTTTAAGGAGTTGTGCTCGAAAGTACTTAGTATTGAGGTGTTGGATAAACTTGAGAAAAATATTGCTATCACACTTTGCAAACTCGAGAGAATATTTCCTCCTTCATTTTTCACAATCATGATGCACTTACAAATTCATCTTGCACAAGAAGCAAGAATTGCTGGTCCTGTACAATATCGATGGATGTATCCAATTGAAAGGTATGCCTATTAAATTTTTTTCTTTACTTTATCATATTATATCTGTTAAAATAATTGAATTCAACAGATATTTACGTACACTCAAATCTTTTGTGCGAAACAAAGCACGTCCAGAAGGTTCAATGGCAAAAGGATACCTAGTACACGAGTGTTTGACATTTTGTTCTCGATATATAAATATAGTTGAGACAAAGCTTAATCGACCAGAAAGAAATGATGAAGGAGATTTTGAGCAAGTTTCAAGCTTGTTTATTTTTCAAAAAATTGGGAGGCCATTAGGTAAAGGATTAGAAAAAGATCTCAGATATGAAGATTGGCATCAGGCTCAACTCTACATACTAAGAAATTGTCCAGAAGTAGAACCATTTATAGAGTGAGATTCACATTCTTACTCTCCATAGTTGTATTATTTTTACCTTATTTAACTAATTCATTAAACATTTAATTAACAGGCAACATCGTCAGGAGCTTCACAATGTAGACTCTAAAAATATTGGAAGAAGACATGAGAAAACGTTTGTTAGATGGTTTGAAACACATGTAAGTAAGAAATAATTTTTAAAGTATCAACTTGTTTTTACTCTACATGATTTTGATTACATTGTTTTTTCAACAGATATCCAAATTATATTACGAGGGAGATTCAAGAGTTAGCAAAGAATTTTTGCAGTTAGCCCGCGGTCCGAGAAAAGGGGCAACACATTATTCTGGTTATATTATTAACGGTTTTAGATTTCATACTTATGAACGTGAAATCAGACGCAAAACTCAAAATAGTGGTGTTTTTGTTAAAGGAGATGATCAATCAGGTGGCAGAGAATATTACGGAGTTCTAAAAGATATTCTTCAATTTGAATATGGTGTTGGGCAAAAAATTGTTTTATTTAAATGTGAATGGTGGGATACGTACAATGAAGGTAGAGGATACAAGAAAGAAAACAATGGACTTATTTCTGTTAATACAAACTATAATTTGAGAAGCAATGAGCCTTATGTTCTAGCCTGCCAGGTTGAACAAGTGTATTACGTGCCTGATAATAAAAGTCATGATTGGCGAGTGATCATAAAGACAGTTCCACGTCACTTTTATGACATTCCAACCAAAGGATTTGAAGAAGTCACTGAGGATGAAATTCAGTTGTATGACACAAATGTTGAGTTAGGATCAATAATGCTTGATAATGATGTAGATAATGATAACCCTATGCTTTCATTACAACGAACTGATGTTGCGGCTATAACTATTGAGAAAAAATATCAATCCAGACAAAGAAGAGTTTTGAATGAAGTAAATGAAGATTATGAAATTGATGACTCCGTATGAGGTATTCTCATGAACTGAATAACCCTATTCTCATGAAATGAAATTGATAACCCTATGCTTTCATTACAACGAACTGATGTTACAATGAAGATTATGGCAAATAATCTCATGAACATGTATGAGGTATTCTTACTGTTTGATAATTTGGTTTCTTATTTTTATTATGGCAAATAATCCCATATTTATTTTAGTGTTTAGTCTCACATTGATTGTATAGTTAGATCTCTCTCTTCTTTCCTATATATTTGTATTCTCTCCTGTATTTTATACATGAAGTATGTGCAAGGTTTGCCTATTGTTTTCTACAATATTGTTATATTTTTGACACGCTAATAAAGCCCCCATGATACCTTTATTAGTATATATGCTATCAGCGGGCTTTATTTATGCGACTTAACTCTTTGGACCTAGTTTTGGGTAGGGTTAAATCACAACAACGTATTTGCAATTTACCCTTTAATAATGATTAATAGTACTTCAGTTGATCTCGAGCTTTGCTACCACATGAGGAGCAGCCCATAGGACTAACGATTTCCCTTATAACGGAGTGTGTATTTATATATTTTAAATATTAATTGTGTTTAAATATTAATTTAGTTTTTTTTTACTAAAAACTAGTAGATGAAGCTATTTATGAACTTGGAGAAGCATTATTAACTCGTGGAATGTTGTAAATATATGGAGCTAATTATGGTTAAGGATGAAAATAGGGTAACATGGTATGCTATGTCTATCTTCTTCCTTTTGTCCTCGCAGTTTCAGTCAATAAAGTTTGCATTTTTTATGGCATTTTATAGTTATTTAAAGGTCATTTTTTATGTTCACATCATCAATTCATAAATTTGATTACTTTGAACGTGCCCCAGCTTAAGCATTATTTACTCTTATGTTGAGCCTAAACAATCTTTGTTCCAAATTAAATTGTTGTTTTTTTTTCCAGGTAATTGAGATAAAAAAAATGAGGAGTGAACATATTGGTGGTAAGGCTAAAGCTTCCCATATTGAAAGCCTTACAGATAGTTTACATCCACGATCCACTGCAGCGCGCATGCATTCCTTTGCTAAATCGTTTACTGAACATAAATGTGAACCTTCCAACCAGCGTAAAAAAAAGGAATCACAGATTGAAACTACAAGTACAGGCAATAATTCTCAGGTTGTATCTCAACTTACAAAAAAAGTATCTTCTTCTGGACAACGACCAACAAAAACCGCAATATCGTTACATACGGATCAAGGTTTGATAAATGAAGATCAACATACAATTGCTGAGAGTGTGGTTGAACATGTTTCTACTGATGTTGAGGTTGATCATGTACCTGCAAATCCAACAGACTTTGAGCATGCTACTAATAGTGGTATAAATCCCTTATGTTTTTTTAATTTGATATATTTGAAGCATGTTAACACAGAAATGTTTAATTACAGGTTTAAATGTAACAAAAAAAAGGACACATGGTCCGACCATTGGGCTTGAGTGGTCAAAGAGGAGACAAAATAATCTAGAGAGGGTGACTGTGCAACTTCCAGCAGAACTTCGAAGATTAGTTGGATATAGAGCTCAAGAGCTTATTACAAAAAGTGGACGATATGTAAGGCAAAATGCTCCTCTAAATGTGGAGAAATGGTCTGAAATTCCAACTGATATTATTGACAAAATAATTAATATCATCAATGTAAGTCTTAAAATTTAAATAGTTTTTTAATTTATAAATATTTTTCTATTTTGAATTCATAAATTGTTGTTTTATATTTTTGTAGGCTGAATTCAACCTCCCCAAAGAATCTCATGTTCATGGTGATCTTATATCATCACTTCGTCGACACTACAATGTTTGGCGTTTTCGTTTACATGCTGATTATTATCTGAAATGGAATACTGATGCACAAAGACGTGCCAATGGCCCTAAAGACATCGATCCAGCACAATGGAATTGGATAATTAATTACTGGGGCAGTGCCCGTTTCAAGGTATGAAATACATTAATTACTTTGAAATTATGTGTATTGTTCATACAATGCTTTTCTTATGGATTCATTGATGTAGAGAATCAGTGAGATCAATAAACAAAATAGGAGCCAACAAAAAATGAAATCTCATGTAGGATCAAAGTCTATTGCAAGAACAGTATATGAAATGGTAAGCTCTTAGACTTTATCAATTGTAATGTTAATTAAATTTAACAGTTATAACTGTACTTAGAATTAATGTTTTATTATTTTGTATATGTAGAGGATTGCTCCGAATGAACAAGATGAGCTACCATTATACATAAGGTTGTGGGAGAAAACCCATAAGGGGAAACATAATGAATGGCAAGATGAGACAGTGAAGGAAACATATGACATGCTATTGGATCTTCATGATGCACAAATGAGAGAGAAGGGAGAAGATAAGTTGACACCAGAAGAAGCCTACACTACAGTACTTGGACATCGTTCAGGTTATATTCCCGGACTGGGTCCTGGACCCAAACCTTCAGAGCGTAAAAATATTAATGTGCAACAATTACGAGAAGAAATTCAAGCAGAAATTCGAGCAGAATTTGATGTGGAGATGAGCACTCGTATCAAAGATTTGGAAGTGGAGGTGACCACTCGTATTCAAGAGATGGAATCTAAAATTTTGGCTCTTCAGAAACAAAGAGAACCTGAGGACCAAGCAGACCACTAATGATTCTTGAGAACTGTTTTTGTCATCTGAACTCATGATTTTCTATTTTTTTTATCTCTTTGTGAAAGTTTCTATATGTTTTATATTTAGTTGTTCTTCTAACTGAAAGTTTTTTTGTTTTATCTTCTGTTACTTTTGTTCATTTTAAAGTTTGTGCTAACAGAAATATATCTTTGAATGTTCTTTCAATCTGATCAATACAGTAGTTTGAGTTATTTGTGTTTCACAAACATTTACCACAACCCTAATTTTGATTTGTCTGGGTTTTTAGTGATTTATGGTACTTGATGATGACCTAATATCACTCTTAATGACATTATTTAGACGTAGTTTCTTCTGGTAGATTTTCATTCTTCATGGTGATGTTGATTAGAAAATTGGCTAAGTTAATATGAATATAGAATTCTGATCATAGTTTTTATAGCAAGAATGATTCAGTGGACTGAAACAGAGGAATCCTTCCTATGTTCCAATGGATTCTCTATTGCATATATTATCTTTATGTTATGGAAAAGAAAATTTCTGCCTTGTTCATGTGACCCTTGTACCGGTACTTGGTGTTGTTGGTGAGCAGGTAATTCCTACTAATTGCTTTTTAATAATTTACATTTGCAGAGACATTATTTTATAAATATAATTATTTAATATTTATTCCTTTTCCCTAAGAACGTGCCACAAGATGCATATTACCATGTTAATGAACATTTTGTTTGTTTAAACATAGTCTCATGATCTATTTACATCTGTTTTGGGATGACATTTCATGTTGAATTTACTCTGATAATCTCGTTTTCTTTTCTAGAAAAGAAAGCCGACACAGCATAGTGTCCGTGAACTACGAGCGTTGGGCCTGACTCCGGACCTATTAGCTTGTCGTTCTTCTGAAGTACGCACTTAAACCTTAATGTGTTATATTCTTACATGTGCGAGATAATATGACTTGTATTTTTCTCTATATCATTTTATTAGCGACTATTTTGCTGGTTTAGATGCCCATTATCAACGTGCACTTTTAGTCTTTCATAATGGAAGCCCAACCCCCACCTCTCCATCTTTATATATATATGAGTGTTAGGTATGCTTTGGATGGATTCAGGTTTTTGGAGCTCTTTTCCTCCAAGATGGGCTCTGCTTCCTCCTCTCCCACACTGCTACATCCCGCGATCCATCAGTCACCCTCACCCCCCAACTCCACGTGAGGTTTCCTCCACATCTCCACCATCACTCCTCTGCTGACAACTAGCCCATAGCCGCACCGAGCCTCCTACAATAATTGAACTCATTTTGCATCCGCGGAGCATCTCAAATCAGCCCCAACTCTCGTAAGTTCGTATTTTTTGGTTGCATAGTTTGTTTATTGTCCAGGATGTTTGCCCTACCTATTGGTGATTAATTGTAAGTTACTTATTTTTTTTTATTCTACGTAGATTGTTTGGCTTATTCACCTCATGTTCTAGCTTGTTAACTCCAGTCAGAGCCGAATTACAATTTGTTGATTTTCACTATATCTGCAAATTGCCGTGAATTTTGCTCAATATTTATTGTTTTGTTATTAACTTGGTAATCTGCCAACAGATTATCCTAAAGTTGCTTGCATTTAACTTCGAACTGCACACATTAACCATGAGCACATTTTGCACGTCACTATGCACTAGACATTTTGCCCTTAGATGCCCGAGCACGCTCACCAAGCATACCCTACATCACGTAGTTTGTACATGTAAATCAACGGACAGAAAATGCATTCATAAGATAGATATAGTCCAGCATTGAAGCATAAAAATGAAAAAATATTTAGACTGAAGACTTGCAATGATATGCTCATATCCAGCACTCAAGATGAATTAATGATGTATAGAAATTTATCAAAGTATGTTTTTTCTTTGATTGTAACCTTAAAACATATGGTGATCTTTATAGTTTACTGAACCAGGGATCTTTTTTCTCTCATATATAAAACATGTATTATGGACTGTGAAGTGCATGGGCTGCATTCTTTCAAATGGAATTGTTGGATTGAATGCATTTAAAAGGATATTTTGTCTTCCCATGAAGTTTCCTAGCCCCCAGTTGAAGTATATGTCACAGCTTATTTCACTGGATATACTTGCACTGCATAGTAGGTGTCCGAGTTTTTTTCCTTTGCAGTGATTGAAACTTGTATTGAACAAAAGATTCCCACTTTTCCGGTGTTAATTAGAGTCTTATGTATTTTTTGCGAATTCTTAGTAGAATGCATTAAAACAACATTTCAAAATTCAAATATTATAGCATATGAGGTCCTCAATGGTAAGCGTAACTTCTTTTCTTCACATCATCTATGTTCAGAGTTGTTCGTGCATTTTGGTCCCTGGTGGATTCGGTGATCGTGGAGTGCCCGGAATGATATTGGCTGCTCAATATGCTAGGGAAAATAATGTTCCATATCTTGGTATTTGCTTGGGGATGCAGATTTCAGTTATCGAATTTTCTAGATTCGTATTGAATTGCGGTGAAGTTGTTTTCTTTTGGAGCAATGATTCATGTTTATTAACTTCTTTTTCTTTTCAGGCACTGGAGAAATTTGACTCATTCATTTTCGTGGACTGAAATGGGCAGGGAAACTCTGCATAGAGGTCACAACTGCCTCAAAAATTGCAGCATATCTCTGCCTCTTTATTCTTGCGGGATCTTTGCGCTTTTGATCACCTGAACGGATCAAACAAGTGTTGTTGTTTTTTTTAAAGCAGAGAAAAGACGGGATTTTTAATTAGCAGCAGCCATGAGCGCCATGAAGTTCTGCCGTGAGTGGTGAGCAGCATCCGTTTGACTTTATTTACTTCAATACAAAATTGATATATTTGAGACATTTTCCGCACTCGTAGCAACAATATTTTGTATCCGAAGGAAGACAGGGAACGGAAGATTCTTCTCTATGCCTGCTGCAATTGTGATCACCAGGTTCTCCTTTTGTTCTGTATTCTTCTTTAAGCTCCTGCATGAAATTTGCTAGCTTCTTTATTTCATGTTTTCTGTGTAAATTTAGTTAAGTTCTGCTGGTTCTAAGTTCCTCTTTGATTTAGTAACCTTCTTCCTAATGCTGCAGATCAAATTGGGGCCTGGGAATAAAAAAATCTGCTTAATGTTACTAAAACAACTATGTTCTGAGGATTGCCAAAAGAAAACTAAGTTTTGTTGTGCTTCTTAAGCTGTTGAATCAGCCGTTATATATGAGGAGTGTAGCTCACCTTGAGCAGGTAGGTGTCTTCTGTGTTCCAAGTTCATTTTTCATTTTTTGAATTTTTTTAATATGAACGACCTCTCACTATTTTCCCCCCATTATTTTAGCGATTTGACAGGTTAAACTGAGGGAAAAAAAACCTGGAATTTTATCACAAGATCTGAAGGAAGCTCTTGGTATGCCTAAGGGTTCTCCGCCACCATGGCTTATTAATATGCAGGTTAAATTTTAAGGTTTTGTTTGTATAATAATTTTTTGAATTCATTTCAATATGCTGACCCCACTATAGTGGGATAAAGGCTTGAATGTTGTTGTTGTATTTCATTTTTTATCTAAATTGATCTTACTTGTTAGAGGTATGGTCCTCCACCATCATATCCCCAACTGAAAATTCCGGGATTAAATGCCCCAATCCCTCCTGGAGCAAGTTTTGGTTATCATCCCGGAGGTTGGGGTAAACCTCCTGTTGATGAAGTGAGTCTGAAGAGAGCTCTTTTGATCTTTTTCTCAGTTTTTCACTTTGCACCCTGGTGGGGGTGGTTAGGGGTATATTTTGCATAATAATAATCTAAAATTGTATAAATTATTTGTATTGGCATAATGATTATTACTCTACCTTCAGGTCTTGCCAGAGCATGACGCAAATGTGAAGAATCTTAAGAAGGCTAGTGTTTGGCGATCCTTCAATGTTCAACGAGGACATGGTTAAGCGTACAAAGAAGACTATCAATGTGTTGAGCGTCGCCGCCGCTGCCATCGGCAATTGCGAGGTGGAGATCAGTGAGTACCTAACTCATCTCACGGACAAAGTTCGAAAAGTGCAAGCAGATCTTCCACCGGCCATGAGATGTTGGGCCTGCTTCTAACTTGGACTATCATTATCTCAGAAGTTATAAAATGCACATTTAAATGAGCTAAAGAACGAATATGTATTTAATTTAATTATGGTTTAAAACTATTATTCTGTATTGAGAGATTTATGCTATCTCCCACTTTTTTCTTTATTAATAAAATAATGTTGAACAAAATTCTGTTATGATTGTATATTTTATTTTTTTTCTTTGTGCTTGAATATCTTAATATTGAATTATAAGGAATAAAAAAATGAAAGTACATGGTATTATTAAAAATAGTGTATCATGTTCTCTTTAGTAATTACATAGTGCGTCATTAAAATTACACATCCGGTGACAAATTAATTTGGTCACTACAATAATATTTAGTGACTTAATCAGTTTGATCACTAAAGAATTATTTAGTGACCGAAATAGATTAGTCACTAAAATAGCATTTCATGGCCGGCTTAATGTAGTCACCAAAAAAATATTTAGTGGCCAAATTAATTTGGTCACCAATAAACTTTTTGTGACTGAATTAATATGGTCATTAAATGTTTATTCAGTGACTGATTCAACTTAATCACTAAAAATTAATTTAGTGAACAAATCAATTTCATCACAAAAGAAACTTTTGGTGACTATAGTTAATTCAATCACTAAATATATACGATTAGTGATGTAACTCATTTTGGTCACTAAAAACATTTAGTGACGGGGCATTCGTGACCGCTTTGTGACGGACAATATTTAGTCACTAATTATCTTTAGTGACTAAAATGCAATTTTTAATGACCAAAAAATTCGTCACTTAAAGTCGATTTTCTACTAGTGATGGCTGGAGGATTCTGAGCCATTGGCCAGAGTGTTTTTTAAGTCAGCAAAGATGTGCTTGGCCTCGGGAGGAAAGGGCCTCGCCCTCTTGACCGAGCCAAATTCAGTGAAGCGGTGAGCCGGGGGGTTCAGATCCATTAGGGTCGCCGCGCGAAGGGCGGTCTCCTCACGAGATTTCGCGAGTCGACCTTCTTGGGGAGGGGCATCTCAGCAAAGTTTAGTAAAGGGAAGAGCGGAGGTCAGCTGGGTATGTTGGGTATGTATATATAGCCATCAATGGGGCCCACCAAGAGATTCCTTTTGGCTCCTGTCGCACTCGCGGGATCCTAGGGGTTAGATGTTTCTTTCTGAGTTTGTGCCAACCTCGCAAAGAGCGGGGATTGTGTACAACCCTGTATCCAGCGAGTGGGCTAACAGGAGCCAAACCGGCCGGCTTAGACCGCCCCAGAGCCCCGGGCGAGTTCAGCAGGGAATGCGAGCTCAGCGTGCCGAGTACCGGCTCGGCAATCGTCTGGCCGAGCTTGGAGTTCGCGGAGCTGAGTGCTGACATGCCCGTCATTCGCAATCAGGGGCTCCAAGGGCAACTCGCTAGGGCCCAAGGCGAGGCGAGCCAGGCCGGCGACGCTTAGAGAGGCGAGCTCACTCAATGCCTTCTCCCGAGGCGCTAAGAGAGGCGAGCTCACTCAACGCCTTCTCCCGAGGCGCTGAGAGAGGCGAGCTCACTCAACGCCTTCTCCCGTGGCACTGAGAGAGGCGAGCTCACTCAACGCCTTCTCCCGTGGCGCTGAGAGAGGAGAGCTCACTCAATGACTTCTCCCGTGGCACTGAGAGAGGCGAGCTCACTCAACGCCTTCTCCCGTGGCGCTGAGGGAGGCGAGCTCACTCGCCGCTTTTCACCTCGGCATGGGATGGAGCTTTCTCACTTCTGTACTCGCCGCCCTCACCTAGCGGGCATTATTTCAGGGCCCGCTCGCCCTTCAGTTGTGGGGTGTTTTTACCATGTTGCCCCCTCGGATTGCCTATAGTCCTCGAAAATAGTGAAGTTTGGATATTTGCAGACCGTCTTTTCCTATAAATAGGACGCAAGGGGTACCTCAGAAGGCACGCTTTCTTGTGCCCGGTCTTCCAGTGCTTTCTGAGGTACCTTAACTTCAGCACTTGGCTAAGGAGGGGAAGCGCTCTAAGATCTTCCGGGTGTGTGGTGGGACCTCCGTGCTAGAGCCTTAGGTCCATTCCTAATCCTTTTCCTTTGTCATTCGGGCTCGTGGGGAGAGAAGTAAGTGTGAGATCACCCCTTCTCCAAGGGTCAAACTCCTCAGAGACCGATTTTTCGGTTTCAACAGACTGGATTATCTACAGAATAGTCTAGATAATTTATCACGGACAACCAATTGAGGAAGCCCAGTTCGAATATCAATGGCAGTTTGACGAGCAGGGGAACCTTATGGACATGGACGGTATTAGCCTTGACCCGACTGAATTGACTGAAGAAAAGGACGATGAAGCAAAAGACGATGATGAAGGCTAACAGTCACATGCTTATAGCATACAACTGTTTTAATTGCATAAACAATCTTTTACATATGCTTAAGTATATGATAGTTTCAGTTGTCTTTAAAAACTATATTTTGCATATTTTTGTGCTGGGTTAAATTTTGGACTGCGTTGCTAATTCTATATGCTTGAGTATATGATATTTTTGTGAATTTCATCTATATCTGTGATCTACATATGCTGAATGATTTATGTGATAGATTCAATCATGTTCTTAATATTGTTAAAGCTCCGTCCATTATTCTTTTTTTTGTCCATATATGTGCATGCTCGCCAGCAACAGGACATCGTTTTGGAGTTGGGAGTTGCAAGAGGACTTATACAAGCAAGGGCCTTGAGGATAGAAAGACATCAACTTCCCCGGATGGTCAACTTGGGAAACTCTAGGGGAGTACTTCCGTTTCAACTATATTTTCTGAAATTCTTTCATATGAACTAACCTTGCTTGAGTCTAGTAACGTTTTAAGTATGGATTGATCGTGATTTTGGTGATTCAAAATTCTTGCATTAATTAATGAGTAAGTTATTCTAAAGATCCAATGATAACTAATTGGTATGGATAAATAATCGTAAGAGCTCGGATTTTCAAATTGAAGTTAGTATGATTTTTTTTGTAAAGCACTCTTAAGCGTCTGTATCATGCACAACTTTCTTTTATTCATTTTTACTCCCCGATAATATTTTAATATTGACTTCTAAAAATTGGGAGGGGTGAGAAGAACTAAGTTGATGATGTAAGCTAAGATAAGTGTTTAAGTGGCTAATTCATTTTGATCACCCATGAAATCCTTTGAGCTTGTCCCTTATCATTTTGCTAGACACTAGTGAATGACTAAATTCCCTATATTCCAGCTAGTTGTGTCTTAATGCACTATTCAATTATGGGTGTTCGACTCAACATTTTTGATGATAAGATTATAAGCCATAATGATATGCGGCCTGAGTATGTACGTGCCTACTTGGAATGATCCCAATTGTGATCTTAAAAAAAGAAGAAAAAAAGAAAAAAGAGAGAGAAATAAAAGAAAAGGAAGAAACAATTTAGTCATAGTGATATGTGGCCCAGGTATGCAAATACATACTTGGAATGATCCCAATTATGAGCTTTATATTTATATATATTTTTATTGCTTAAGAGTTGAACTCCATAAGATGAGGGAGTATTAAGATTATTAACTAGGGAATTACCTCTCCATTATAAATGCATGTCCATGAATAACTAATCTAATCAAGTCAAGGCCAACATTACTTTCACGTGTGCTACTAACGCTTGTCGAAGTCAAATAAAAAAATTAGCTTATTCTTATCCTTACAAATTAGTGCGGAGGCTCAATAAGAAAAATTTTGCGTGAGAGTGAATAATTTTGAAGAAAGCACACACAACACCGAAATTCTTAATTTCGCTTTATCTTTCATCAACTAACGAATTTATGATGTTTGAGCTCTCAATGATTGATAAGCTTATTAGTTGGATAAAGCGGATTTCTTGAATATGCTTTGATCAACTTTTGTTAAGATAAAGGATCATCGAAATCTCATCTTGGTAATTATTCTTTCACCTAATTCACTATTAAGAATTGACTTGCTAGGGACTAGCAAGGGTTAAAGTGTGGGGGTGTGATAACTTCAAAAAAGAAGTTATTTATGTCGTTATTTCCAATAACTTATTCAGTTAAATCAATTAAAATAAGTTTAAATGATATGAAAATGAATGTAAACTCTTTTTTATTTTAATTGTGGCTAATTTGGTCTTTTTCCGATGTATTTGGACCAAATGCGCCGAAGGAATTTGTCTGGAGAAGGAAATCTGTCAAAACTTTATAGCTTGAAAAAAAGGGTTGCAACGTCCACAAATAATTAGTTGCAGCGACTAAGTTTCGGTTTGGCAAAGCAGGCGCAGGCGCAATGGTTGCAGCACACAGGAAAACAAGGTTGCGACAACCTAGGGCGAAATTGAAATCTGAAATTTGAATTTTGGCGCTGAACAAAAACATGGAACGGTGCGTCTCTTGGGGACTTTCAGAGGGGATTTGGATGGCAGTTATGACAAGCAATAAATATATATAGAAATAGATTTGAAAAGGGGGGGAGATTATTATTGAGGAGGAAGTGAGGGCATAGGAGGAGGAGCGAAAATCGACCATTCACCGAATCTAAAGGAAGAAAAAGCCGTGTAGCAAATCCAGTTCCGTGCAAAGGGAGGTGACAACGTCCTTTGTAGGGGCATTCGTAGAGATCAATTTGTTGGCTTGTTCTAACTCTTATTCATTATGTTTGTTCAATCATCGCTCCGATTTCTCGTACTTTTGACTATGATCGATAAACTAATTCGCTTGTGAGTTTTATATGTTGTGAACTATTCGACGTTTGCTTTAATATTACATGAACAATTGAGATAAATTTTGTTTGTATCTTAAATTTCATTCTCTTCTTCAGTGATGACGTTAAGAGATTACCATCTAGTGCTTCATACTGCGTTCTATATGCGAGAGCTGCATTCGTAAGTCTCGAGAATTTAATTTGGCTACATATGATTTAGCGTATCGCTATCATTCTAGTTGTGGAGTTAAGTTCCATGATTTTATACGTATGTTTACTTGTGTAGTCTTGATTTAAAGCTACTCACTAAATATGCATAGTGCGATGATGAAATCGAGAGATGCTCACCGCGAGTTTAGGATTTCCACAAGATAAAAACTGAGTTGAATTCAATTGTATTTCTCTTCACAAAAAGGCAAACTAAGATTAGGGATCAAAATATGAGACTCGTACTTCTCATCATTATATTCTCATCTTAAATTAGTTTTGTTATTTAGTTTACTTACTCTTAAAATCTTGTGATTTTGCTTGACTTATAAGAAAAGATCATTACTAGTACTCATAAGCTGAGGAAAAACATTGTCTCTGTGGGTTCGACACTCTACTTTTCATTTTGTTACTTGACGCGACAGTTACACTTGCATAGCACTTATATATTCACACGACAAAGCGTGCATCAGACGTCTCCACGTGTCCCTAAAATAATCAGCAATTATTATAATTTTCTCAAATTATTGCTACATGTGATTTTGAACATGAAATGTCATTTTCTTTTATCAAACCATTAAGATAAAATTATCCTAACATCATTTTAAGTAATAATGACTTGAACATTAAAGGCCCTCCTTGATGGTGGCCGACCAATAACTGTTGGAAACTCCTCCTCTTCATCAGGGGAGATGAAAGGAGGGGTTGAGGAAGAAGAAGGGAGTGTCACTTGGCCTCCCTCAATTATTCCCCCTCCAAATGAAACTTCCCTCATAATTACCCCCATTAAATCCCTTAATTAAAATAATAAAATAGATTAAATAAATCTGAAAATTTAGTGGGCCTAGGATGGGCCTTGGGCAAGGCCTTAGCCCACTTGAATTGGCTTGGGCTCTCATTTAACATTTATGGTTAATTTGACCATGGTTGACCTTGGGGTTGACTTTGGTCAACTTGATGGGTTGACTGGTCCAAAGGGTGCGTCTTGAGTTCCTTGACACTACCCAATGTTGATTGGGCAATGACGATGCCTTAATTGGGCCCACTTTGCCAAATAGCGTGATTTTGGCCTAAATAGGGCCAAGTTTGACTTTGGTAAAACTAGTCAACTTGGTGATCCCATGATGAGGCTTTTGGGTCCACCTGACCCCTAATGACATTACAAGGCTAGGGGTGGGGCCGACTTTAGGTTTGGAGGCCAATAGGACCTCTTAGGGGAAGGTTTGACCTATATTGACATAAGGTTTACTTTGGTCAATTCAGCCCACTAGATTGACCTAGCCTTGAGTCCATTCCTCTATTGCCTCTCTCTTAGGGTTAGGGAAGTGTTAGTGAGCTTATCTTGAGGTGGTGAGTTGATGTGAGTGTGAATTGACCTAGGTTGACTTGTGCACATTTGGGGTGCACTTAGTCATTTCCCTAAGCTCAAGCTGAGCTAGGGGCTCAGTAGGGCCTCCATGCACCACTCAAGCCCTAATCCTAACTTTAGGGGGTCTTGAAGTGTGGTGGATGTTACACTCTAATCGTTGAGCATGTGCGGAGCGAGGACAATGTCGCTGACATCTTCACAAAACCACTGTCAAAGGGACTTTTTATTCAGTTGCGAGAGTTGCTCGGGCTGATTTCCTCTTCCTAATTCAAGGGAGAATGTTGAAATTGTTAAAGTGTGAGTAAAGTGGAGTCAAGCGGTCTGATTGGGTACACCGCACAGACCGCAGAGTTCGCCATGGTCTGGCTAATAGCTTTAGAGGATAACCTTTGGTCGGTTGCCGGTTGGTTCTTGCGGTCTGGCTCAGCAAGTATCCTTGATAAATCGGGCGGTTAGGGTTGGCTAACGACGGTTGTAGCAGACTCATCTGGAGTTCGCCGAGTCCGACATAATTGTTGTTGCGGACTCTCCTAGAGCTCGCCAGTGTCTGGCTTGTTTCTTTGCTTGCGATCTAGTTGTTAGATCGTGGAGGTCGGCACAGTTGCGCAGACTTGTTTTCCTGGAGGCCCTGCTGTCTGATAGAGCAATCAGCAAGGTGGCAGACTGGTGTTCAGCTTGGGCGCGGTCTTGATCTCAGGTGGCAATGTTATTTGGAGACCGCGAAGCTTGTCGTTGACTTGGTCTTGTGTGACTAAGTCCAGCTTGTTTCCTAACTCGTCGAGATTGTCTGTAGCCGAGTTCGGCAAGTTGGCGGCATGGTTGTCGCGGGCCGGAGTTTTGCGTGGCACGAAGTTGTGTTCGCAAGCTTAACGATATGGTTGTTCTTGCGGGCAAAGAATGGTGTCCGCGCTTCTTTGTGGATAACCTTTCTTTAGCGGCGAACTGGTTCTTGTACTCGCATTTGTGTGGATACGCGGTGTTTGCCAACAGGTCTGAAGAGCGGTTATCATATCGCTATGGGTGGTGACGACACTCCGTCTCACACCTATAAATAGAGGTTCTCGGCTCGTCATAAATAACAAAGAACAATGAGAACCACCTCACGCTTTGTTTTTGCAGTTACGGTTTTCTAACCACTGCGACTAAGGAAGTTGATTCTGTGCAGACTGTGCGGCTAACATCAGGCGGCTAGGCAACTAGTGAAAGCTTGGTGTGGAACAGTTCGCGAATAGCAGTCAGCGGATAACAGCAAGTCACGGTCTCTGCGACTTGATCTCTTCCTCCGAGTTGCGGATAAGCAGAGCAGTTTGTCCGGTCTATCAGCGGGTTCTGTTCAAGTTCAGCATTTCAATAACAAGCAGTCCGCGTGGCTAGTCGCGAATAGACGACTTTAGCAGTCTCGAAGGACTCGGCTTGCGGACTGGAGACTAATGCGGTTACAGCTTGTTGTCCGCGCTGTTAACTTCTTGTTGCAGATTTCTGTTTCTCTTGATTACATTGTAAATCATGTTTTGCAATGTATACCTCGCTCAATTAAGAAGTTAACTTCAATTGAAGACTTTTGTGCTGCTGTTGCTACTGTTTTTTAGTTATCTTTGGTTGTTGTTGATTGTTCCTACGACCTCTTGCGATTTCTCCCATAAATTTTTACATAGCACGCATGAACGTCCCTTCTCGCATTTCTTTCCGCATTACACTTTTCTTTGCGACATGTGTCGTTAGTCGAGAAGTCATCCTCAGATCATTCCAAAGACGATCCTTCATGCTAGCTAACTCGTGGTCGACTCGCCATCTCGCAAGATGCCATTGGTTGTCCCCAGGTAACTGTAATGCATTTACGCTTTACGCGGAACTCAAATAAGACTCACCAGCCATCAAATCATGTAACCCCCGGTCCGCCATACAGATGGAACCAGCCCATCCGACAGATCATAAATGACAGCTCTCATTGTCTATGTTGAAATTTATTATAACCTAAAGCAGAAATGTGATCCAGGGACGTGAGATTAATGGTTGTATAAACTTTTCTATAATTCTTTTTTGCTTTTTTTAAAGTTATTATATAATTAGATATACAAGTGAAAAGCACAGATGAACAGTGGAGCACTAAATGTATGAATGCCGATTAAAAAGGACGGATGAACAGTGGTCCACCTAGTGGTCCACTGTTCATCCATTAGCAAATAAATTTATTAATATAATGACTTAAAACGGATGTGTGTACACACACGAGCGACAGTGTACGGGGGTTCCCCGTGTCTCGTTCGTCTGCCCCTGGCCCTTTTTCTGTGCTACTACTATTTTAATGTTAATCAAGAGTTTATTTAATGTTTAATCAATTAATCAAGAGTTTATTTAATGCTTTTATTTGAAATTATTTTTATTATTAATTTGTATAATTATTCTTAATTAATTTCATTTTATTAATTTCGCCCGCATTTATTTTATTGTCCGAACTGTATGGTTTAATTAATTTCATTAATTAAATAGTTAATAAAGAATAATAGAAAAACTAATAATTAAAATAAAAAACGGAAGGTGAAGATTGATTTGAAGGATTTCAGATGTTACACCGTGCAATCGCAACGACCAACGATACTTCTGTGTATATATATGTGTGTGTATATATATATATATCTATTGTTGAGGGTCACTAGATTTTTTCCCGGTACGGAGAATCGGACCGTCTTAGCTTGGAGTCGAGCCGGACGCACAATCAGTAACAGAAAACAACAGCAATGGACAAGAAATGTTTTTGACGTGGAAAATCCAAAAAGGATGAAAAAACCACATGGCTGGAACTGTGCCGAGCTGAAATCCACTAGCTTCTTGGAGTGTTACAAAAATTGGTTTGATTTCGGAGTGCGACAGACCGCTACTCCGTTACAGGGACGGTAAATGAGGAAAAACAACTAAGTCTTCGAAGGCTCGATGGAAGCGCTTCGGCCTTGAGATGACACCGAGTTCGCAGATCCTTGGTGGGAGCGTTCCGGCTGGAAAATATTCTAGGCCCACAGAACTTCTTATGGTTGCTCTCTAGTTGACGCGAAGCCTAGATGGGAGCGCTCTCGCGGAGGCGGTTGACGTCATTTGAGGCGAGAGAGAACCGTAGCGCATGGGGAAGTCTGGAGGTAGCGGTTGATGCGGAGCTCAGATGTGAGCGCTCTCGTGAAGACGGTTGACGTCACTTGAGGTGTGAGGGAATCGCTGCGCAAGAAGTAGAGCGGAGCGAATTCCTGAGCAGAGAATTGACCTAAGTCCATGATCTTGGTGGTGAACCTTAGAGCGCTCTCTTTTGCCTCTGGAGTTGTTTGACTTGAAATGAAGGCCTGAGGGCCTACTTATAGATTTCTGGAGGGGCGTATCAGTAATTGCACCAGAGAGTAATTTGTGTTGGCAAATGACGTCGCTCCGTTTTGATCACGCGGATCTCCACTTTTGCGGAAATGTCAGTAGTGCCCCCCGGGCATTTCGGGCATCTTGGGCAAGGTGCTTGGAGGCGGCGCCGACGACCGGAGGTGCCGGAGGTCGCCGACGGCGTCAAGGGCCACCGAAAACGGCGGGGGTCGCTAGCGGCGGTGGGGTCCACCTACAGCGCGCGCGTGGCTGCACGAGGCGCGACCACTTGGGGGCTGCGCATGGCGTGACCACCTGGGGGCCGCGCGGGCCGGCTGCGTTCGCTTGGCTTCCCATGTGTTTTTGGTTCTCCGCGTGCTGTTGGGCGGGTTGGGCTCACTTTTACTTGAACCGTCTCATCTCGAAAATTTCATGGGGATCCCATCAAATGCCCCCAAATTTTCGCTAGTCATGGTTCGCGAAGCGATGAGTGCGAAAATCTAGCATCTTCTGGAACGTTCTAGAAGTCAGAAGATCACCCGACCTATTTTGCGAGATGTTGGTAAGACATTGAGACTTATTCACTGCCTGTTTTGGGACAGGAAAATCTAATAAAAAATATCCTGCAAATCTAGATGCCTTCCATTATAAGTCTCGCCCTGAAGACTATAAATTAGAGAAGGTCACTTACTTCTTTTTCATGTTGTTGTAGAGATTTGGAGTTTCGGATTTCGGCTTGGAGTTAGCGGATTTTAACGGTCGCCACGTCTCCCTCAAAGAAGATCAATGTTTTTTCATTACTTGGCAACGAGAAGTGACGCGAGCTGCAGAGAGCTATTGAAAGAGGCGTTGGAGCGGAGAATGACGGGAGTGGGCGGGCGTAGGGCGGTCCCTGCGGGGGCATGACCGTAAGCGCATGTGACCTGTGTGGGTGCAGAGCGTCCCACACACAGGTGTGGCCGCGTGGGCGGGGTGCCTCATGCTGGCGTGCAGGGTTTCCTACGTTCGTGTTCTGGGGTCGCTTCATGCCCGCGCCTCTCTCTCTACACGCTGATCAACTTTCTTGGCTTACTTTCGCGTTGACGCCCATTTTTCTTTGCAGGTGCCGAAGGTTGTCATTCCGTGGCAGTTGATGTATCTTCCGTCAACTTTGAACTTTGCCCGTGTGAGCAGTTGGAGGAAGCGCTTTGGCATTTTGGAGGATGTGGGGATTGTTATCCCATCCCCGCTAGAGCATGTTTAGCGCTCTCCTCTGGGCTATCTTGCGATTACGGATGGGTGCTTGAAGGCGGGCTTCCGAATCTCTCCCGTCGAGGAGGCGATTGCCATTTTCGATTCCGTGACATTCCTGTGAAACAATTTTCCCTTGTAGGGATGACAAGAATCATGAAGCTTCTTTGATTTTTTTAGGAGCATGGTTCCCGGATGTCAGCATGTCTCTTTCGCGAGTGGTGCGAGGTCCGCCTTGGCCCAGTCAACCGTATCGAAGTCCGGAGCAACAAAATGTGATTGTCATTTGAGAACAAGACTGATCATCGCCATGGTGTTGTATGGGTTTGTCAGGAACCAGTGGGAGCTGCTCGAGGTCTGGAATGAACCTCCCAACTTTTGCCGCCGCTTGAAGGGGGAGGATAATTCCTTTACTCCGCTATTCAGCTTGGAGGATCTGCATGAGCTTAATAAGGTTCTGTTCAAAATCAACGCGTTCGTTGTCGAGAATCAGCTTGTTCTGGTGGGCCTTTAAACATGCATAAAGAGGAACTGTGCCACGCCCCTGTGGCGAAGCAAGAAGAGGAAGCTAGACTTTTCACGGTGGCGGGGAGAAAGTGGATCGCCTTTGTTTTCCCTCGAGGTCATCATTAATGTTGTCGACGAATTTCAAGATGGCAGATATGCTGCTAGTGGAGACAGAAGAGGTACATAAGGATTTTGCGATCGGGTCGGCTTCTCGAGTGGTCCCGGAGCCTTCCTCAAAGAGAGAGTGCTCCTCTTTCCAAGCACTTTTCCGTAAGGTATGTTGGTTGCCCCTAGTATTTTCCCTCTTTTACCTTGCGTTGTGCATGACAACAGTTTGTGCGCTTGCAGCTTGATGAGGCTCGTGATATCGCTCTCTCGTGGAATAACACCTCTGTGTCCACAAAGAATGATTTTATTTCTCTGCGTGCGAAGCTGGACGCATCCGAGGAGTCACTAGCAGAGGCCCGAAGGGAGAAAAGGAGGTTATTTCTTGGTTAGTGAATGCAGAGTCCATGCTGTTTTCTTCTCAGTCGGAGGTGGAGTCTCTTCAGGCCAAGTTGGGCGCCGCTAATTCTGAGATCGGGAATCTTTGCGGGAGGTTGGCTTTTGTGGAGGTGACTCACACGGAAGCGGTCTGCCATACTAATACGATCGATGCTGCTATGTGCCAGCAGGAGATAGACAATCGAGCAGCTGTAGAAAGAGAGCACTCGACTAAATTCTGAGCGGGATGAGGTCGAGGCTGTGCGTACGACTACAGTGGCCAAGTACAGAGCTTCTCACAACTTTGAGGTGGAGAGGTCTCGCATCGCGGAGGAGGTGCACTCTAAGATGATGGCGATAGAGGTTGATCCACTCGTGGAGGATAAGCGCGAAGCTGCGTATTGCCTAGGATTTGGTAAGGAGTTTCGAGATGCTCGGAGGTTTTCAGAGCGCGACGCTTTGAGCATTGAGGATTCTTCAGGCGACGAGCCTGACGCTGTCACGGAGGAGTGACCTTAGGGACCACTGATTCCCCTAGTTTATTTTGATTCATTTGTTTTTTTGCTTTGTAGGCGTACTTTTGTGCCGTTGTATGTTTTTTTATTTTTATGATGATGTAGCCCCTGAGGAGTCTTTTTGTTTGAGTGGAGACCTTTTTTTGCTTTTGGATTTGTTTGCTTTGGTTGTGTTTTTGGCGCACGTATTCTTCTGGGTAGAGTTGCGCTTTACTTGAGCATTGTTTGCTTACTTGCGTTGTCGGGAGGGCCGTAGATGTCTGAGATTTCTAGGCAATGAGCTTTTGCTTGCTTGTACTCCTGAAGAATTGAGGTTCATTTGAGTAGGGGTGATGAGGATCCCTTGTTTGCTCGTGCCCTCGGAGAGCCGAGGTTTGCTCTAGAGGCGGCGGCGAGAAACTTTGCTTGTTAGCGACTTAAGAGAGTCGGGATTCGTCCAAGGGAATGTATAGATGCACCTTTGTCCATCTTGTCTAGGAGAATCGGGGTCCATCTATATGGAGGTGGCAGAGAAACTTTGCCCGTTTGCGCCTCAGGAGAACTGGGGTTCGTTCAAGTGAAGGTGTAGATGTACCTTTGTTTATCTCGCCTGGGAGGACCGGGGTCGGTCCGGGTGGAGTTGACAAAGAACCTTTGTCCGTTCACGCCTCAGGAGAACCGGGGTTTGTCCAAATGAAGGTGAAGTTGAACCTTTATCTATCTCTCCTGGGAGGATCGGGTCTGTCCGGGTGGAAGTGGAAAAGAACCTTTGTTCGTTCACGCCTCCAGAGAATCAAGGTTCATCCAAGTGAAGTTGTAGATGAACCTTTGTCCATCTCGCGTGGGAGGGATTGGGTCCGTCCGGGTGGAAGTAGAGAAAAACCTTTATTCGTTCACGCCTCAGGAAAAACGGGGTTTGTCCAAGCGAAGGTGTAGATGAACCTTTGTTCATCTCTCCTGGGAGAAACATGGTCCGTCCGGATGGAGGTGAGAAAGAATCTATGTACGTTCGCACCTCAGGAGAACTGGGGTTCGTCCAAGTGAAGGTGTAGATGAACCTTTATCTATCTCGCCTGGGAGGATCGGGGTTCGTCCTGGTGGAGGTGGTGAAGAACCTTTGTTCGTTCGCGCCTCAGGAGAACTAGGGTTCTTCCAAGTCAAGGTGTAGATGAACCTTTGTCCATCTCACCTAGGAGGACCGGGGTTCGCCCGGGGGGAGGTGGCAAAGAACCTTTGTTCGTTCGTGTCTCAGGAGAACCGGGGTTCGTCCAAGTGAAGGTGAAAATGAACCTTTGTCTATCTCACCTGGGCTGAACGGGGTCCGTCCGGGTGGAGGTGGAGAAGAAATTTTGTTCGTTCGCGCCTCAGGAGAACTAGGGTTCGTCCAAGTAAAGGTGCTGATGAACCTTTGTCCATCTTGCTTAAGAGGACCGGGGTCTTTTCAGGTGGAGGTGGCGAAGAACCTTTATTCGCTTGCACCTCAGGAGAACCGGGGTTCATCCAAGTAATGGTGCAAATGAACCTTTATCTATCTCACCTGAGTGGTGCAGACATACCTTTGTCTGTCTAGCCTGGGTGGACCAGGGTCCGTCCGAGAGGTGTAGAAAGGTTTTTGCCAATCTCGCCCGAGGTGCAGAAAAACTTTCACCGATCTCGCCTAGTAGGTGCTGAAAGACATTCGCCAGTCTTGCCTTGTGATGACCCGTCTACAGTAGAAAGGAAGAAAAATAGACAAATCATTGTTGAAAAGAAGATACAGGTGTTGGCGAGTTTATTCCCGCAGCTTATTTAAGTAGAAGAACGACGGAGGATGTCAGACTAAATTCTTGTCCAGATCTTTATGATTCAGGTTCCTTTGGTGAGGCATCTTGTGGGTGGAGGTCCAGCGCGATGCCTTGGGCTAGAGCGTCGGCGTGGAGTCCTATTAGCATTGGTTCCCTAAGGATGCGCCGCGTGTTGAGATAGCCTGGATGATGATGAATTGGACATCATTAGTGGCCAGTATTGGAGGGACTCCTAGGGTTACTGGAAGGATAACGCTCATAATAAACAGGTTCGTCAGGTGCCCTGTGGCATATGCTTCTCCTGAACTGAGGTGGATGTCCCTCTCGAAGATCCCGAGCTAGAGAAGTGTCGACAATAACACCACGTTGGAGGATACGTGATCATTGATCATTTTCCTGGATACTTCGACCGATGAGCTTCCGAGAGTTGCCCGAATCTGCTGAAGAGTAGGTCCGGGGGGGGGGGGGCTATAGACAGTGAGTTGAATCGACTCCGGCTGCTTCCTGCGCGGTGTCCTTTTGTGGTGTTATCCCTTTGTGTGCTCTCTTAGGATTGGTGCCATGACCTGAGCCTTCCAATGAAATTCCTTGAGGAGTTCCAGTCGTGTGAATCATTCAACTTCATCATTTAGGCGTATGCACTCCATAGTGGTATGCCCGTTCCCTTTGTGGAAGTAGCAGTACTTAGACTGATCTCCCCTCCCTCGAGGGAGCGCCTTAGGCCTCCGGAGTTGTGGATGGTTCCTTAGAGCATATAAGACCTTTTTAAGAGAAGCGCCGAGCTCAAGGGAGGATTGTTGCCCCTAGCTTGCAAAGATTTGTCGGGGAGATCCGTGCGCTTCCCAAGAGTCGGGCTTCTGGCGGGTGGTGCTTCTCGGATTCTGTTGCGGCGCGCAGTACAAGCCACCTCACTGAGCAACCAATATCCTGAGGGAAACGATGTCTGGCCGCACTCTATTGGGTGTGCCCCTAGGGTATGGGATGCTCCCATTCCTTTCGGTAAAGCAAGTGCATGTGCTTGGCGCTCCTCCATCTGGCACCTGCGTTCTTCCACCGATGACGCTAACACAACAATTACCCTCTCGAGGCGCAGTGCTGAGTCGGTGGGCCGATCGTTGGACGATTGATCATTAGGCTCCCTGAGAGTCAGCTGGCTGGTAATATACGTGCTTCCCTTTATCATTACTGCTGGTTGGAGGAATACCGAGTCTTGTTAGAGCTTCTTTCAACACTTTCCTATAGACGACACCAAACTATTGCGGCTCACCCGACTTTTTCCTCGGTCTGGAGACTCGGACCGCCTTAGCTTGGAGTCGATCTAGGCGCACAACTAGTTAAAGAAAACTACAGTAATGGACAAGAGACATTTTTGACGTAGAAAACCCGGAAAGGGTGAAAAACCACATGGCTGGAACTGTTCCGAGCCAAAATTCACTAGCTTCCTGGAGTGTTACAAAGATTGGTTTGATTTCAGAGGAAGACAGACCGCTAATCCGTTACAAGGATGACAAATGAGGAAAAATAACTAAGTCTTCAGAGCCTCGATGGAAGCCCTCTAGCCTTGAGATGACACCGAACTTGCGGAGCCTTGGTGGGAGCGTTCATGTTGGAAAATATTCTAAGTTCACGGAGCTTTTGACTATTGCTCTCTTATTGATACGGAGCCTAGATGGGAGCACTCTTACGAAGGCGGTTGACATCACTTGAGGCGTAAGGGAAGCGTAGCACAAGGGAAAGTTTGGAGGTAGTGATCTCGTTAATGCGGAGCCTAGATGGGAGCGCTCTCACAGAGGCAGTTGATGTCATTTGAGGCGTGAGGGAACTATATCACTAGGAGAAGAGCAGAGCGAATTCCTGAGCGGAGAATCAGCTTGAGTCCACGATCTTGTCGAAAAACCTCAGAGCTCTCTCTTGCCTATGAACTTGCTTGGTGTGAAATGAAGGCCTGAGGACCCATTATTTTTAGAGGGGTGTGTCAGTAGTTGTGACGGGGAGTGATTTGTGATGGTGAATGACGTTGCTCCATTTTGATCACGCGGATCACCATTTTTGCGGAAATGATAGTAGTGCCCCCTTCCCCTAGTAGTTTCGGGGGCCTGGGCATGCTTCCCGAAAGTGGCCTGGGGGCCTGGTGTGATGGCGGGTGGTTTGTAATAAGTCATGGTTTGGCTTGGGGCCTGGTCCAACACCGTGCGATGGTGGCAGAGGCATTAGTCCTAGGGGCACGGCCTGGGGGCCGCGCGGGCTATTGAACCATGCGTTTAGCTCTCCTTGGTTTGAAAATAACAAATCCTAAATATATTTGATCATATAGTGTTTAAAAGTGTGCAGATATAACATGTATAACACTTTGATAATCTTTGGATGAGCGGCGTACATTAGATTTTACAAAGTTGAGCTATCGCAGGCGATAGTCATTACCGCCCGCGTTAGCGTGATGACGACAAACATGATGTAGGCCACGATTCCGAACGGTTGCCACAATGCACATTATTGGAGATAACGCCCGATGATATCATGCTATCGCGACTCGATAGTCCCACAACCGTACACGACCTCTAGCACTGCGACGCAGTTATTGCAGAGTGGGACACATGTTAACCATTGAAGTTATCGCAGGCAATATTGTGCTACCATCGCGCGATAGTGGAAAAAAATAAATGGGTTGGACTTCGAGAATTTGAGGTGACACACCTCTAGGAGCCTTGATTTTGTGCATCTCTTGCCAGATAACTCCGTACATCCAAAAAACTTTCTAAGTTTCCGTGAAATCTCAAGAGCAAAGAAGGGACCGTTCGTTCTTCTCATCTTCGACGATCTTCACAAGGAATTTCTGACCTCTTCAGCGCTCAAGACCTGAGGGAGTTTTTATTCTCAAATTATTTTTCCTTTTTAATTATCTTTATAATCGGTAGAGAATTTGCCGCCTTGTAAGTGACGACTAGACTCGTGTGTAGTTTAGGGGGAAATCGCCGCCATGTATGCAACGACTAGGTTGTGGTGAGATCTATGGGGAGGTTAGTTGTTGTATCTAGGGAGAGATAAGTTTTAGCCGGCCGGTCCTTGGGAGACGGATCTGTAAATTCAAAAAGGAGATTTTAGCTTTTTTATCACAGCCTCTATTTCAAGCTTTATTGAAATTTTTTGTTTGTAATTATCTTATTACTTTTGAAATAAACCCACATTTTGTTTTATCTTAAATCTCAAAGTGATTTGTTATAAATATTTGGTTGTGTCTAAGCTTTCTTGATTATAGAACAATTGCGCTAAATATTTTGTTAATTCAAAAAATTTTAGTTTGCCCTTATTCATCCCCTCTAAGGGTGTCTCAAGATCCAATACTTGGTATCAGAGGAAGGTTTCTCCAAAACGGTTTTACAACCGGGAGAAATGACGCATAACGTCACACATTTTCTGAGAGGCAAGTAATTAGCAGACCTCCTTTATTCACCGACACAAATTATAATTACTAGAAAACTCGAATGCGATGTTTCCTTATTGCTGTAGATATAGATGTTTGGGGAATGGTAAAACAGTGCTACACTCCACCTACAATGGTAGTTGAAAGTGTTACTATGGATAATCAAAAAGATAAATCAGACGATTCAGATAAACTTCGTTGTAAAAATAACGCTAAGGCTATCAACGCATTATTTTGCGCATTAGATAGAATTGAATTTAATAGAGTTTGTGCATGTGAAACTGCTTATGATATTTGGAATTTGCCTGAAGGTATGCATGAAGGTACATCGCATCCATCGCCTCCTCTAGGCTCTCCTCCCGTCGTGGCTCGACTTCCTCCCTCCTCTGGACCTCCTTCTCGGCTTCTCTCACCACTTGCCCCCTACCTCCGGGCTCACCTCCTCCTGCTCCGCTAGCTCCCTCTCCAGCTCTTCTGCCTCTGCCATCCAGGACACAGTATTCACTGCCGTCACATAGCACTGCCTCGCCACCTTCGGATCTCCCCTGATCCTAACCTGCACCCCTCCGTTATTGAATTTGAGGCATTGATGGAATGATGAGGGGACGCAGCGAAAGGCGTTGATAAGGGGATGCCCAAAGATGGCGTTGTAACTACTTGGGGCGTCTACTATCACGAACCTACAGTTCCGTGACACGCCCTCCAGTTTTACATGCAGGCCTACCCCTCCTTCTATCTCCTTCCTCTCTCCAGAAAATCCAAAAAGCGGTCCGTCTGAGGCTAGGACCCTCTTCGCCTCAACCTTCATTTCATCAAAGGCTTTCTTAAAGATAACGTTCACCGAGCTCCCATTGTCTACCAGTATCCTGGAAACTGTAAAATTCTCCACCGCTGTCTGGATCACCAAAGCATCGCAGAAAGGGTCCTCGTAGTCCGGCATATCCGCGGACGAAAAGACGATTTTTTCTTCCGGAGGGGGGGGGGGCTAGGGAGGTCGAGGCGACCCCTCTGCGGAATATGGTCTGCAAGCTTCCCTTTCGGGTGGCCTCGATCCCTACCCCTCCATGGATCACTCTGATCCCTCCTCGGGTTCCCACGTCCACCTGATCCTCGCACCTATCCTCCTCCCCGCCCTGCTGCACTTCCACGATCCTTACCGACGGATCCTGCCTCCCCATCCCACTAGCTTCCCGCATCTCCAAGAACTCTGGGCAGGTGGCCGTCACGTGACCTTCCTCCTGATGGAAGTCACAAAAGGGTAACGCCACCCTGCCCCCTCTTCCTTCTCCTCCTCTTCTCCCAGCTCCTCAGATCATTCTTCCTCCTCCTCTTCCTCTGACGACCTCCATCACTTCTTGCGGTGGTGGGAAGTGACCCCGCGGGCCCTGCCTCCACGCCTGCTAATCAAACCTTCTCGGCTCCCGAAGATTATCTCTTCCCTGAACACCTCCTCCTTGGCCCTGGGGGCGACCCTCCTGAGGCCTCCAACCCAATCGGTTGTTCGGCTCCCGGCCCCCCCATCCCTGCTGCTGCCCCTGCCCTCAGGGTTCTTCTTTCCTCCTTTCCTCCCTTTGCTCCCTTTGCTCTCTCTGCTCCCTTTGCTTCCCTGAAGCTGGTTCCTTATCATCATCTGCCAACCTGGCCAGCTTCCTGGCAAATGCCGAGTTCGCCCTCTCGAAGTCGATCTCTTTCACCGCCCTCTCCATAAGCTCTTCAAACGAGAGGGGGGGGGGGGGGAACTCTCTTCAGCTCCATGCTAAAGAAACCCGGTCTCAGCCCCAGGGTAAAAGCGAGCATTAGTGCGTACCCCGGGACCTCCTGTACTAGGAGAATCTCTTCCTGAAACCGGTCGACATAATGACCCAGCGTCTCGTCTTGCTTCTGCCTCACCGCGAACAAGCACTCCGCTTCCTTCTTCCTCTTCTTCAACGTTGAGAACCTCAACAAAAACCCCCTGCGCAGATCTTCGAAGTTGTAGATTGAGCTTGCTGGCAACTGGTGAAACCAGTCCCTGGCCTTCTCCTTCAACGTGATGGCAAATAGCCGACACTTGAAGGCATCCGTCATCTGCCAGATCGAGACCACATCCTCGAACCACTGAACATGTTACACTAGATCATCCTTCCCTGAGTAGTAGGACATGTCAGGCTCCCGGAGCCCCTCTGGCACCGGGGCTGAAATGATGAGCTCGCTAAAAGGGGTCTCCCCCCTGCCTGGCGAGAGGGCACATCTCGCGGCCTCGACTGGCTTGCCCGATCTGCGGTACCGTACCCAGGGAAGAGTTCTCGCACCGCCACCTCCCTCTCGCCAACTTCTGCCGGAACCTCCATTCCGGGGCGCTGGCCTGGGAAGAGTTCCCGCACGGCCACGTCTCTCTCGCCAACTTCTGCCGGGACCTCCTTTCCGGGGCGCTGCCCAGGGGTGTTCTCGCCAAGAAGCGGGACCGCCTCCACCGGAACCTGAGGTGTCTCCCACTCGCTCCTTGCCGAGAAGGCCAGGCTGATTGTCTGTAAGACCTCTCGCCTAAAGTCTTCCAGCATTTTCCTTGTCGCTTCCTCCCCCGGGGTGGGGATACTCCCTGAGCCAGACGCTTCACCTTCACCTCCAGTCATGGGACCTAACTCAAGGCTTTCTTGCACCGGCTGCCTTCCACGCTCACCGCACCAGAACTATTGAAGCCAAAATTGACCTCAACGAATGTTAAAAACCGGGGTGCAGCCAACGCCTACTTCTCTCAAGCCCTGCCCCTCGACTGGTAGCTAACGGCTTAGAACTGACTAAAAGCCTCAGTAGGGAGGTCCCACCTCACACCCGGAAGATCTCTGAGAGCTTCCCCTCCAAAGCCAAAAACTTGGCTAGGAGCTCCTCAGAAAGCACTAGAAGTTTTAGAGAGAAAAATGAGAGTCTGCTTTCCAAGGAACCCTTATGGGTCTATTTATAACCTTTTGCTGACCGGAAGTTACTGAAATACCCCTGGCTGGTCTGCCAACAGTCAAAACCCGCTGTCTGAAAAACACTAAACGCAGCCCCTGAGGGTATAAGGGTAATTTTACCCGAGGGTAATTAAGACATTTTACCCTGAGCCTGGCCCCACCTGGCGAGTGCTCTATGCCGAGAACCCTCTTGCCTACCTTGCCGAGAGCGGGTCCCGGCTGACCGAAGGTGCACGCTTTTGCCTCTCCCAGGCGGGAGCTCCTCTAACCTTGGCGCTATCACTGGACACGGCGTTGGGTGAGTGGAGCTCACTCAACGCCCTCGCTGCTGACCCCGGAGCTGAGTAAGTGGAGCCCACTCAATGCCCTTTCCGCTGGCCACAGCGTTGAGTGAGTGGAGCTCACTCAACGCCCCTTCCACTGGCCACGGCGTTGAGTGAGTGGAGCTCACTCAACGCCCTTTGCCGCTGGCCACGGCGTTGAGTGAGTGGAGCTCACTTAATGCCCTTTGATGTTGGCCATGGCGCTGAGTGAGTGAAGCTCACCCAGCGCCCTTGCTGATTACGACGCTGAGAGAGTGAAGCTCACTCAGCGCCGTGCCTTCTCGCCCGTTTCTGGCTATGGACGGGATCTCGCCTGCTCCTAAGCGGGAGCTCCTCCGGCACGAGTGCTCTCATGGCCTTCAGACCCGAGCTAACTTGTGACTGGTCCAATTCCAACTGTTGTGCATCTAGGTCCGACCCAGCGAATATGGGGTTGTACACAATCCCCGCTCTTTTTGAGCTAGCCCTGCGCTCGAAAATACACGTCCAACCCAGCAATATTTGCTGGGCACGTGTCATTTCAAAAGGAGAATCTTTTGGTAGGCCATGCCACGACTATATATATGTGCGGATAGGCGGCTGTAAATCTGCCCCTGACCGTTGCTGACTTCCCGAGAGCTCGCACGACCTCACGATGCGCCCCAAAGAAGTTGGCAAGCCACTCTCGCAGAATCTTCAGGACCGCATAAAGGCGGCGCAAGCGCGGGCCCTTGCTAACAGCGCCCTAGTGGCTCCTTGGCTGGCGAGAGAGGCACCCACCGTGGAGCCTCCGCCGCCACCGCAAGAGAAGAAGAAGAAGAAGAAGAAGGCCCCTCAGGACCCCACGCGGGAGCATCAGGCCTCTCCAACTCCATCCCCAAGCCGCGCGGCCGATCCCCTTCTACGGCACTGAGGGTTGTGTGAGAAATTGGAAAGAAAATTTTTACAAGGAAAAAATAGCTATGTGATATACCGCAGCGTGATAGTATCCTATCGCCCCACGGTAGCTTCTAGAACAGGCTGCCTTGCTCAAATGAATTTTAATTCTTAATTTACTCGAAAACCTTATCCCCCTCTAAGGTTGGCCACCAGATCCAATATTTCTTTGTGAGTTGCCGAGAGTGATGTGTTTGGTGCGCCTTGAAGTCCTCTACTGATGTTTGGGTGCAATCTGTTGCGATCATTCTGATGATGATGTCTGGGGCTTGGAAGCTCGAGTGTTGTACTTGGCGGGCTTGGTCTGCTGACACTGAGGAGACTTGGTGGTCTTGGCAGAGCATGCTGAGATATGCTTGGAATAATCTGGATGGAAGAGCGCGTAGAGGCGCTCTTGGAATGGTCACGACGATAGGGTGCGCGGAGGCGTACTTGGACAGTCATAATTGTGGGGCTCGTGGATGCGTGCTTGTGCGATCTCGATGATGGAGCACGTGGTTGCATGCTTGGATGGTCTTGACGGAAGGGCGCACAGAGGCGCACTTGGACGGTCTTGACGGCGGGGCGTACAGAGGTGCGCTTAGACGGTCTTGTCGGCAGGGTGCGCGGAAGCGTACTTGGACGGTCTTCATGGCGAAGCGCTTGCTGAAGGAGAGCGTGTGGGGCGCTTGCTAGAGGAGAGTGCGCGTGGAGCTTGCTAGAGGAGAGCGCGCGGGGCGCTTGCTGGAGGAGAGCGCGTGGGGCACTTGCTGGAGGAGTGCGCGAGGGGCACTTGCTGGAGGAGTGCATGTGGGTAGCTTGTTGGAGGAGAGTTTACAGGGCTCTTGTTGGAGGAGAGTGCGTGGAGCGCTCGTTGGAGGTTTGCATATGGGGTGCTTGCAGGAGGAGAGTGCCCGGAACGCTGGAAGAGGCGCGCGTGCGAGCGCGAATGGAAGAGACGCGTGCGTGAGCACACGCGGAAGAAGTGCGCGCGGGAGCGCGCAAGGAAGAGGCGCACGCGGGAGCGCACACAGAAGAGCGTAAGGAAGGGAAGCGGTGGAGATAGAAAATTAAAGGAGGAGTGGAAATAGAAAATCAGTAGGAGGACTTTTCGGCCCTGAAAAAGATGCAAATGAATAGGAAAGGGATCTTTTTATAGATTTTAGGAGGGGAGAACTGGTAATTTTACCCAATAACTACTGAACGGACGAATAGAATCGCTCCATTTAGAGCACGTGGATCACTGATTTTATGAAAATGACAAGACCACCCCTGGACGAAAAATAACCGCCTTTGTTGAAAAAATAACCGCTCCTCCCGAGAAGGGAGGAACAGTCAGTAAGGGCGACTACCAGAGGAGGTCGGCGGGACCAACAGCCAGGCAAGGTCGTTGACCGGCGGGCGGCGAAGCTCAGCTGGAGGGCACGGTGGCCTTGCGGCCACCCTCCCTAGATGGGAGATGGCCGCCCAGATCTGGGCGATGAAGGGGCCGCCAAGATCGAGGCAGCTAAAGGGGGTGGGGCGGCCATATGGCCGCCCGCTCCTGGACAGAAGATGGCCGCACCGATCTGGGCTGGGAGGCCAAAGGGGGCGGGGTGGCCATATGGCCTCCATCCCTTAGATGAGAGATGGCCTCCAAAATCTGGGTGGCCAAGAGGCCTCCCAGATCTGGGCGTCCAAAGGGGGCAGGGCGGCCATACGGCCGCCCGCCCCTGGAGGGAGAGGGTCGCCCAACCATGGACAGCCAAAAGGTCGCCTAGAGTTGGGCGGCCAAAGGGGGCGGGGCGGCCATATGGATACCTTCCCCTGGTAGGAGAGAAGCCACCCCCTTGGGGGCGAATGGACGGCGACGGTCATGCACTAGGCGGTGACGGCACCAGTTGCCGCGAAAAAGGTGGCGGTGGCGAGGATGACGATGACGGTTACACTTTGGGCGATTACGCCGTTAATGGGCTATATGGGTTCGGTCGAACCGGCTCAGGAAAACCCATCATTTGCCCTCTAAGTCCCCACATCTCAGAGTCGAAGCAAAAGGAGGGCGGGGAATTTTCCCTAATTCACGCACGTGATAACTTGCGGTGATCGCGGTAGAGGTGATCGGTGCGACTGAGGTGAGAAAGGTGAATTATCCACCGAGTGAAATGCTCGCTTGCACAGGTGACTAAATTTGTTGGAGGTGAAATATGGAATGTGTAAGGGGTGTTTTGCATGCTAGGAGTGACGTGCATAATAGGTGCAATGTTTGTGAAGCGTGCGCTAGGCATAATGTGTGCATTATGTGTGAGATGCAATATGCACGGTGTGCACAATGCGCGCGGTGTGCAATGTGCACGAGACGGTATAAGATACCTGTGGGATTGAATGTGTAGATCCATATAGCAGTGCTAAAGCGTCGTTACAGTGTAGTCTAACTCGACACTGGAGATCCCTCAAGGATGAGTGAGAAGCTTCTGCGTTGACATAGATGAGGTGTGGCTCTGCCTTTATTATTTTTTTGCACACTTGCTTTGTGAAATGGCTTTGCACTTTGTTTGTGGAGTTTTGGTAGCTCCTTGAGCATTGCTTGATTATTTGTTCACTGTTCTAGCTTTAAGCATTTGCTCGTGATTATGATCGAGCTTTAGCGGTGTTAAAACCATCGTTTTTTGTAAGCAAACATGTTCTGCTTCTTTGACTTCGGTTATTGGTAGGCGAGATCTAGATGACACCCGAGATGCTACATGGGCGATGGACGAATGTTATTCTGCAAGCATGAGTGTCATGTCGCTAGCCTCAGCTTTGATGATTTTTCTGAGGACGAGCATGTTGATTTTGTCCTTGATGAGGAGCAGTCTCCTCAGTATGTCGTATCTTGCATTGATTGCACTTGCGGTGTGTGTGTGTTTGTTGATTGGACATTACATCCTTATTTTGTGGTACCAGCTTGTGCATTTTACCATGGACTGATTGTTGTATTGCAGTTTTGGGCTCTTCTTGTGAAATTTGTTAGCTTTGCTGTCTTCGGGTGGGCATCTTTGAGTTATCTCTTTGAGATTGATGGTTAAAGACGAGACCCCATGTATTTTGCGACCTACTACCAGGGCGAAGGGCCAATGCTTTGAGTCGGGTAGTGAGAGGTCGGGTACGCCGTGCTGGAGGATGTCGTTGAGCATGTGCTGGTGAAGGGAGGACCTTTGAACCAGGGCGACTGCGAGGGGGGTAGAACCGGATCGTGCTGCGGTCTACTACGAGAGAAGGGTAGACGTTTGATCGCTGATAGTGGGAGACTTCTAGGATGTGGTCCTGAAGAGGAGGTGAAGTGAGGATCTTCGAACCGGTGGCAAGGGAGGGGGCAGGCCTTGTCAACACTGTAACTTATTGCGAAGAGAAGGGCAGACCTTCGATCGTCGGTGGTGGGAGGCCACTGGGACATGGTCCCGAAGAGGCGTATATTCGAACCGTTGGCGAGCGAGGGAGCAGGACCCTGGCAACGCTACGACCTATTGCGGAGAGAATGGCAGACCTTCGATCATCGGTAGTGGGAGGCGGCTGGGTCGTGGTCCCAAAGAGGCGGTGAAAAGCGAATCTTCGAACCGGAGAGGCCGAAGTCTCCTTTTGGGGAATCCGAACACTCTGTAAAGTAAAGGCCGGAGTCTCCATGCGGAGATTTGAACAATCTATAATGTAAAGGTCGGAATCTCCATGTGGAGATCCGAACACTGTATAAAGTAAAGGCCGAAGTCTCCATGCAGAGATCTGAATACTTTGTAAAGAGAATCGTACAACATCAAACTACAGTGAAAATGATACTTATTGTTTGTGTTCATAGGCACCGAAAAAATAAAAAATTGATAGGCTTCTTGGTCGCTCCACCGTCGGGCAACAAATTTTCTATTCGAACAGCCTGATTGGGAATTGCCCCCCCCCTCCCATGCTAGTTCATTCAGGCCTATCTAGTTCGGGGCCCCTGTGCTGCCCTTGGTTGATGAGTCTTTCGATCTCTTCCTTCAGTCGCAAACAATTTTTTGTCCCTTGCCCGTGACCTTGGTGGTAATTACAATATTTAGACTGGTCCTCGGAGTTTGGTGTGAGAGACCTTGGCTTCTAGAGAGAGGGATGGTCGCGTATGGAGAGCAAGACCTCCATTCGCGAAGTATTGAGGGAAGTGAAGGCTTGTTGGTGGTGATGCCCCCCCCGCCTCGTCGATGATTGTCGTGACGTGAATCGTTCTTCTGGTGAACTAGTCGTAGTGCTAACTCCTGCTTTCGCTATCTCTTTGAATTCCTTTTGAATTGTTGGTGGTGCGTTTCAACAACATCATCGACTGTAATCTGGACATCGATCCGACAAACAAGATTGGGGTAGATGGGCACAGTCTCTCGTAGTAACGCGGAGTGAAAACCACCAGGGAAGAGCCCTCCAAGAAGAAACCCTCAAAGGAGCTCTGGGTTGACTCCAATGATTTATCGCGCCTCTATAGTGAAACGACAGAAGAAGTATTTAAGGGTTTCTCCTTCGTCTTGGTGGATCCCATACAAATGTGAAGGGTCTTTGACTATTCGTCGGGTGGCGATGAACTGGTACATGAATTATTGTGCTAGCTCTATGAATTTTTTGACCTCTCCATCCTGTATGGAAAGGAATCATGTGCAAGCTTGTCCTTTCAAGGTTGCTGGGAAAGGTTTGGCACAACAGTTGATCTGGGGTGCCGCAGAGTCTCATCATGATTGTGAAGTGTCTAACGGGTTCTGTCGAACCGGCTCGGGGAAATCCATTGGGACCGATTAGATCGATTTACCAAACGCCTCGAGCAACCCGCAACAAATCTATTTTTTGTGATTCAGATAGAATCAAAGTGTATTTTGGAATGGAGTGCAAATTAATGATGAACTATTTGAGATGATTTTTTTGGACCAAAGTGTATTTTGGATCAAAGTGTATTTTTTGGGTTGCTAAATTGATTTGAAGTTCAAAATCATATTTATTGTGGGTCGTCTGGTTTTTTCTTATTCCGAAGAAATCAGACCGCCTTAGCTCGGAATCGGATCAGGTGTGCAAACAGTCAAAGTAAACCGTGACAAATGACAAGAGACATTTTTGACGTGGAAAACCTGGAAAGAGTGAAAAATCACATGACTGGATCTGCGCCGAGCCAAAATCCACTAGCTTCTCAGAGTTTTACGAAGATTGATTAAATCTCGGAGGGCTACATACAACAACTCTGTTACAAGTGCAAAGTACATAAAATGGGGAAAATCAACTAAGCTCTCAGAGGATTGATGGAAGCGCACTGGCCTTGGAATGTTGCTGAACTTGCAGAACTTTGGTGGAAGCGTTCCGACTGGGAATTCTCTAAGTCCAGGGAGCGCTCTTGTTGAAGCGGAGCCTTAATGTGAGTTCTCACGCAAAGGTGGATGACGTGACATGACGCTTGCTGGAACCTTAGCGCAAGGAGAGGAGCGAGGGAATTCCTAAGCGAAGAATTGACCTAAGTCCACGATCTCGCCGGAAAATCTCAGAGCACTTTCTTGCCTCTTGAGTTGTCTGTCTTCAAATGAAGGCCTGAGGGCCTATTTATAGTTTTCTGAAGGGTCACGGTGGTAATTGCGCAGGGGAGTAATTTGTGCTGGTGAATGACGTTGCTCCATTTTGATCACCTGGATCACCAATTTTGCCTAAATGACGGGAGTGCCTCCCGGGACAGCTCGGGCGGCCCAGGCAAGGTGCCCGGAGGCGGCGGCAGACTGCGGAGGCCTGAGACGACCGGAGACGGCGAGGGTGTTTTTGCGATAAATTGGATTTCTGGTGGGGGTGCGCACGGTTTTGTCCCTTTCTCGGATATTTTTGGGCCTTTTGGGTGAACGAGACTTTTTGCGCGTGACTTGTATGGCCGAATTTGCTTCCCCCCCCCCCTTCCGATTTGACTTGAAAATTCAGGAAGAATCCCATCAATATTCAATCCTTTTGTTTCAACAACAAAATAGAGGTATGCCAATTATTTCATCTATTCTATTTTTTGTGTTGATTTTTATGCTTTATTCATCTAATCTATTTTTTGTGTTGATTTCTATTCGGTCAGTTTACTGTTGCGGTTTGGGATGCGAGCAGAGGCCCATGTCTATCACCCGTATAAACATTAAAATGTGTCGACGCGTACCCCCCTCCTCCCTTGCGATAGACTCTGTCATCCTTCTGCCGCTGCTTTTCTCTGTAATCATCTCCCTCGAAAAGATCCGCCTTCTTCTTCGGTCTGTGATGAAGGCCAGCTCTCCTTCTATACACAGCTTCAATTCCTCTCTCAGCTCTTCCCTTGCTACGACCTTCAATCTCAACCAGCTCACTTCCATTTTTGCAACAAATTGGATATTACAAATGGATGTGATCATGTATTTTATTTAAAAAATAAATGATGAAGAAAAAATAAAGAGAAATAAAATAAAAAACACAATATCTCTCGCTTCGCAAGGTCATAGCTAGAGCTGTCACGGTTCCGGTTCGGTTTCGGTTCTACTAAAATAATGAATCGAACCATTAAGATAACAGTTCTTCAAATTAGAACCAAAACCTTATTTCGTTTGACCGGTTCCGGTTCTGGTTCCGGTTCCAGCTTAATTTTTGGAACCGTTGTGTCAACGGTTCCGGTTACGGTTCAACAAGAACCAAAACCAAACCGGTCACTATCGGTTCGGTCCGGTTCCACGCGGTTCGGTCCGGTTCCAATCGGTTCCAACTAAAATCAAAATCAAGCTTGACGGAATGAAATAAAAGCGGACTGCAAATAGTAAAACTCAAAACAATATCGAAATAAAAATAATTATGTTGCGCACTTCTCGGCGGTCTTTTCCGCGATTGGTGGGATAGTATCAATTTCCTTCCTACGCGTGTAGACTTGCCACGAATTCTAGTTGGCTTGCGAACGTCTCATCGACATGCTCAACCGTAACAACCGTCTACAATTAGTTGTCTTTCATGATTACTAATAAATAGTAGTTTTATATTTTCTTTATTTTTTAAATAAAATATTTCAAAAAAATATGTTAGTAAAATTAAAAATATATTATATAACTGTATAAAAATAAAAAATGCACAGCAAAAATTGACTCCAAACCGCACCAATGTCAAATCATATCATACGGTTTTTATGCTGAGAAGTTTTATTCGGTCCAAAATCGTCCTCTTTAGTGCGATTGCAGTTTGAGTTCAAACTGCACCAGATTCACTCGTGATAGTAAGTATAAATATTATAGATAAATTATAAAATAATAACAATATAATAATAAAAATAATAAACGGGTTGCGGTTCGGTTCTACCTCGGTCCGGTTCGGATCGGGTCTAAAAATCTTGAAACCGCTTGAGACTTGTATGTTGCGGTTCCGGTTCCGGTCCGGATAATAAAATGTAAGAACCGCACCCGGACCAATGTTATTCACGGTTCCAAAATTCAAACCAAAACCCGAATAATTTGCGAACGGTTCGGTCCGGTTCTTTGCGGTTCCGGTTCGATTTGCGGTTTTCGGTTTTAAGTGACAGCTCTAGTCATAGCCATTTGGGCAGGTTTAAAAGATATAAGAAAAACTTTTCATCTCTCGCAAATACGATCAGACGGTCCATATATTTTTCATGATTTTATTCAAAGACATATGAACCTTTTTAAGTACTTTGTTTTAATATAAGTTAGAGACACACACATATGAACCTTTTTAAGTACTTTGTTTATTTTCTTTGTAACCTGAACTTAGGGTGACGCAAGAGGGAACTCACCGGAGGGCGGCAAGAGGGAGCTCGCCGCCGTTAGAGAGGACACCAGCCGGGGAGGAACAATCAAGGCCGGCGAAAGGAAGGGCGCAGACTGTGTCAAGGATTTCAAGTTATTAGGTTTTTAATACCAAAAATAAGGTGGAGAGATGAGAAAAACTCACCGGAGGCGGCAATAGGTAGGTCACCGCCGGCAGAGAGCCGTTCGGCCGGGGAGGAGGGGGCTCATGCGAGGCACGACGGAAGGCGGAAGAGACAGGCAGAAGCACGATGAGAGTCGGGTTTCTCCCAGGCGGAGGCGGAGGCGGAAGATTTGCGGGTATGAATAGGATTTTCATTTGGAGGAATTGAGGAAAGGATTTTAAATATTAAAGATAATTGGGGTAGAAATAACCAAATATGGCATGCAAATATCAATTCCCTAAATTTAAATATAATATGGATGCACATAAATAAGAAAATATATAATTATTCAAAGAGAAAGCACAATTATTAATTAACGGTAGCTGTCATGGTTCCGCTTCGGTTCGGGTTTTATTAAAATCGTGAACTGAGCCGTTAAAGTAACAGTCCTTCAAATTAGAACCAAAATTTTATTTGTTTGACCGGTTCCAGTTTCAGTTTAATTTTTGGAACCGCCGTATCAACGGTTCTGATTACGGTTCAACAAGAACCAAAACCAAGCTGATCACTAACGATTCAGTCTGGTTCTATGCGGTTCGGTCTGGTTCCAATCGGTTCCAATCAAAATCAAAATCAAACTTGAAGGAATAAATGAGAGAGGTCAAAAATATGATACATGAGGGAAAAAGTAAACCCGTTAAAATTTTTTGCAAGAGGAAATTCAAAGTCTGGGGCTCGGACGCAGGAATTTTACGTTATGCCAATGAGAAGTATTTTTAGTGTAATATAATACATAGAACTGAAAGTTAAAAATCAAAATTACAAAACCGCACTCATTTTAAACCGCATCAAACGATTTGGTTGTGGAGCGGTTTAGTTCGTTGCAAAACTATATAGTTTGCGGTGCGGTTTTAGGCGGTGCAAAATCTACAAAACCGCGTCACATCGTTTGTACAGACTTCTTCCAGAGGGTCTGACATTCTAAACATCGCCAATGAGTATAGGTTACCTCCATTTTTCCGTAACTTTGTTGTCTCCTCTTTGAATAGTGGTTCCTCTTCGACTATTCCTAGACATCAATTGTAGGCATTCATGCTAGAAAATATTTTGATATTATTCTTTCTTTTCGAGACTTCCTTAACAAATATTAAATAATATTCAGAATTTGAATTTCTGACTCTCGAGGGCTGAAATGAATGAACGGTGAATCTCCAATCTACATTTCAAAATTCAAATTTCACTATCTTGTAATGTTGATGCATTGTTCAAACCACACAACACAGTTTGGTGTTGTACGATTTTATTCAGTTCAAAACCGATCTCATTTGGTACAATTGCAGTTTGAGTTCAAACCGCACAAGTTTCACCAATAGTAATAATTTTAAATATTATAGATATATTATAATAAATAATAATATTAATACTAATAAAAATATTATATAAAAAAAAACTAATAAACATGTCACGGTTCCGTTTTTCTTGGGTTTGGTTCGGATCGGGTCTAAAATTTTTGAAATCCCTTGAAACTTGTTTGCCGCGGTTCCGGATCCAGTTCCGGTTAGGATAATAAAATAAAAGAATTATACCCGGACCAATGCTTTTTGCGATTCCAAAATTCATACCGGAATCCGAATAATTAGGGAAGGATTCGATCCTTTTTTTGCGATTTACGATTTTCAACTTTAAGTGATAGCTGACTGCAAGCAAATACGGATTTTAGAAGTCCGAAGAGAGAGAGCAGTTAATGAGCTGTTTAGGGTTAGCCATTAAAGAGGATCGGAGGATGGGTGCTGTTTTGTCGCTTCTCAAAGTGGGGCCGTCAGCACTCGCCTCGCAGCTACCCGTAGGAAATCAAGCCGCGCTAGCCACTAAGCAGCTCTTTTGTCGTATAATTAGTCTCGTTACTTTATAAGAAAATTAATTTAAACAGTTACCTTTTCGTTCGTTTGTGCTCGTTCACCACTTTTGGCCTTTTGGGTAGAAAATGACAATATTTAAATTGATTTTATGTAACATTTAAATCTCATAATATCGCTCATTTTTTCTAGCACTTCTTCTCATCTGTATGACTTTTTGGTCTTTTGATAATAAACAAATAAGACTGTCCAATATATAAAGGGTGATGTTATATGCACATCATTTTTTGCTATGTGCACATCATTGATATGTGCACATTATAAATTTTATTTTCAGACCAAAATGTCAAGAAAATACCATAAATTTTATTTGCATGTCAAATTGTTAAATAAATATCAAAATAAATTTTGAGTTTTTTTTTACTTCAAATACAAAAGATTTCTTCCTTTTTATATTTCAAACCAACAAAAACAAGCAAAATAAAAACAAAAAATTCAAATCATTTCCACCGATATAACTAAACATTTGCACGGTTCATTTTTAAGTTCATGTAAATATGCACGAACATAAAAATATGAATATTAGTTGTCTTAAATAAATAAAATATTTGCAAGTTACTTAAAATTGAATATTAATACCTGCACAGTCATTTTGCTTGTTCAAGCTTCCTTTTGGTCGCCCATTTAAGCTACCCGGAACCAAATGTTCTAAAGTTTGGCTTGCTGTAGGATCCAATAACTCCCATAATTTTCTTTTCAATTCATTTTTTGAATAGTCGATGAGGTATTGTATTTTTAGAGTATTCCATCCAACTCTACCTGTATGTCATGTGAAGCGAGGCTGAAGTTGGGCGAGGGTAGGATTTCATCTTTCGGGAGAAAATAGGAGCGGGGTGTGCGCTTAGGTTTAATATGCGTGGGATTGGAAAATGGTTGTGGTATTGATTATTTTAAGAATTTGGTGTGCACATAGCTAAAAGTGGTTGCACATAACATCACCCTTTATTCTAACGGTTTGGTGTGCACATAGCCAAAATTGATGTGCAGGTAACAGCGCCCTATATAAAATACTCCTCATTTTTCCGCTTCTGCGCCGTCCTTCAAATGTTTTTCATTTCATTGCTCATCATGTTCTGAGTAGCATTGGCGTGTATTGGTTCACTGGTTTACCTGAAACTGAGCTGACCACCTCCTATGGCCATACATGATTATGTCAAATGTTTTTCTTCTATTTATTTCTTCTCTTTAGCAGTGGAACTATAGTTTTAATTTTTGAGTACTTTCAAATGTTTTACATGCCATTGCTCATCATGTTCTTAGTAGCATTGGCGTGTATTGGTTCACTGGTTTACCTGAATTTGAGCTGTATTTACGGTGATTTAAAATGATAAGTTGCATGAAAAATGCAAGGGATTCAAACGCTTTATGGATAAATTCAGGCGTGAAATTTCATATTAATGTAGTTTCAACTTCATTTTCAGACAATGAAATTGAGCTGCTCTCAGATATCTTATGGTTAAATTTCAAATTAATGTGATTTCAACTTCATTTTCAAATTAATATGGTTTCAATTTTAAAGGATTCTACAATATCTTAATGTCGCTCTCATATAGTTTTTGAAGTATTCATGTACATCTTAAACTACCAAAAACATGGTTTTCCTTATAAACAACTCACAGCTAAACACAATATTGCATTTTCTCTCTTTGTTTGCTGTTTAGATAGCAACAAGGAGTGGCTGCAACTCTTCCATGCAAATTTGTTGATGATTACTGATTTTTGTGATTTCAGATTTTAATAATTTCATAATTTTGTGATTTAAAATTTCTATGTTCTTAGATTTTTTTTATTTCAGATTTAAATAATTTCAGAATTTTGTGATTTAAGATTTCTATGTTCTCAAATTTTTGTGATCTAAGATTTATATGTTCTTAGATTTATAAATTCATGTTTATCAATATCTTTTTATCTATTTCTGTTTATCAATTTCTTTTGGCGTAAATAGAAAATGTACACTCGGGTTTATGAACTTTTGTTGTGTTGAGGTATATTTATATACGTGTGTATGGGCTCCTTAACGGGTCAGTTAGAATCCGATAGGAATCCAAACCCGAGTCGGGGATTTAGGGTTTCACCTATAAATACCCTAGCTATGGGCAACGAGGAGACCATTCCAAACTAGATGGTCACGCGGATGCTTCGAGCACCATAACATGTTGAATGTGAGATTTTGTATGTTCTGGAATCGCTTATGCTTTGTTTTTCTAGTAGATTGGCCGCCAGCAAAAATTCACTAATGAACAACTAATTATGTACAAAAATTAGCAACTAACTTTCATTCAACATAATTGTAGGTTAATATATTATTCTGGGTACTAAATTTTTTAGGTTAACAACTAACTGATTATTGTAGGTTATCATCTAATTTTTTGGAATCATTTATGCTAACTGAATGAACATCTTTGTGACATCTCATTGTTGAAGTTACCTCAAAGAACCTCCTTAATTGTGTGAGAATCTTAGAGACAATTTTTGTTGGTGTTGGCATAAGAAATTGCTCTAGCTTATTTCTTTTATTTTTTCAAGAATTTTACATCATTTTCATTTCTAACCCACTGCAATTGCATTTTTTAATTGCGAGTGTTAAAATCATGATATATAGGCAGTTGTGAATAAATTTTTTAGACTTAGATATAGAGAGCTCCTCCTACAACTTTATAATTGCATGTGTTAATTGCAGTTGTGATTTCATTTTTTAAGTGATTAGCACCATGATATGTAGGCAATAAGATATCTAAACATTTTTCTGGAATTTTTGCTTAGATATACAGAGCACCTCCTACAACTTTATAATTGCATGTGTTAATTGCAGTTGTGATTTCATTTTTTAAGTGATTAGCACCATAATATGTAGGCAGTTGTGATTAAATTTTTTAAAGTTCTGCACTATATAGCAAATGTTTTCATTTCCCATTACTCATCTGCAGGTAATTTCAGGTGTTAATAGGCAGTTGACCGCTGAAATAGGCATTTGTGAACATGTCAGATTCACAGTTGTGCTTTCATAACAAGGTTTAAACTTTAAAATCAGCGCAACTATTTTACTAATTGTTTTTACAATCGTGAGTTTTTATCGTTTATAAGTTAATAAATTGGGCATTTTATGGCACTATTGATTATAGCTGAGCATTTTAGTTGTGTTAAGGTTATTGGGAGTATTGCTCATGAGTATTGAAAACTCCTGCCAATTACACCTGAGCAGCACTATAAGGAGCATACATGTTATGAAATGTTTATACACCGTATGGGTTGTGATGAACTCTAATATATTATTACAAATCGAGTTCGATTATTCATAATTTGATTGCATAACATCTCAAACACATACATATGGCAGACCAACATCAAGCGGGGGAGTCATCATCATTGGCAACTCAGGGCGGGCCAGTATAATGTAAAAGAGGGAGGCCTTCAACTTCGACGACAACGTCTGAGTAGGCTCGAGAGTCAACCCGAGTGTGTGTTAGTAATTGGCGTCAGACATTTACTACAGAACAACAGAGTGCGGTGAATGTGAGGAGAAGACAATCGCGTACATCGTTGGCTTTATAATTAACCTTGGAAGTCCAACCAAACGAGTCTGAATATCCAAATCAGCTAGATGAAATTGTTGATAATCAACCTGTGCCCAATTAGAGAATAGGTCGTCGAAATATAATAAGAAATTATCATTCCTCCAACAACGTCAGCGTCTTCCGGCACCCACAACCGACAACTTGCCCTCACTGTACAACTCGATTATTCCACAAACAATCAAAAAATTTATGCTGCAAACTTGGCAATGTAGTTTTACCTCTCATTTCTGTACCCCCACAATTGCTGGCTCTTTACGCTGACCAGACAACAAAAGGGCGTCATTTTAAGCAAAATATTCGTACAGATAACCACGTATTCTCTTTCACATCCATGGGTGTGACGCTTGATGAAACGCTCCCGGCATTCAACTAAGATTTGTACACATTCAGAGCACATAGGGCTATATATCACAAGATAGGATCTCTTATTTCTACTATGGGGAACAAACCACGATTTCTGCAGATGTTCATCTGTGACACCAAAAATGAACTCTCACATCATTTGGAGAAAATTAATGGACTCGATATAGAAATATTGAATGAGGTCAAATATATCATTGATACTCACAACCCGTATGTCATGAACTTTAGACAAATTGCTCAACATTAGCAGTTGCAATCGTGTCAACTATTTATTTGTGAGCGACGGCCTACCGACCAAGAATACATCCTTCCTACCGCATCTCAGGTAGCTGCAGTGTTGGTGGGTGTAAAAGATTTTGCAGAGTCTACCTATAGGGACATCAAAATCCATCCTAGAGTAGGACATCTAACTACAGTCAAAGAGTACGCGGTTTTTTATGATCCATTTCAATGCCCACTTCTACTATCGTGTACTTTTTGTTGGGATTTTGCTTTTCACACGGCTCAGGGGCTGCACGTTAGTTGTTGTGACTTCTATGCATGCTTGCTCTAGGTTTTAAAATTTCTACTTATTAGTTCAAAACTTCACGTATTGGATTTTCGATGTACTAAGTTCGATCAATTTGTGCTTTGATATTAAAACGTTCGAATAATCCATCGATACTCCTTCATGGTGGACGACTGCTTCAACAGTATGTCGTAGATAACTATATCAAGATTGAGACTCAGAAATCAAGATGGATTAGCCTGGATAAAAATAAGATTCATACAGAGTTATATCAGGGTTTGCAAGATTGCTTAAATGCTAGTGAAAATGATGCAGGTACATTTACTTGCTTATTGATGCTTCTCCCCGTACTTTAGTAGATATAGATGTTCATTACCTTCTTTCGTGTAATTCCTTATGCTTAGGAAACATTGAGCAACAAACCGTCCTTCCGTTCTCCTTCATTGGAAGCCCTCGAGATATGTATTAGAGGTATCAAGATCTAATGTCAATCATCCAGCACTACAACAAACAAGATATATTCTTAACCATGACATGCAATCTCAACTGGATTAAATAAAAAATGAACAGTATCCAGGACAATTGCCACATGATCGTCCAAATATCCTTACGAAAATTTTTTAAGCAAAGTATGAAAACTTGAAAGATGAAATCTTTAATAAAGGTATCCTTGAAAAGGTGGTTGCGCACGTTCCCATCATTGAGTTTCAAAAGATAGGTCTACCATACGTGCATATGTTGGTTATTTTTAATGCAGAAGATAAATTAAATACTTCAGATGAGTATGATTCGTTGGAGAGCATTGAGATACCCAATCAATAGGAGGATCGCCCTTTATATGTTGTTGTTCTAAAACATATGATACATGACTCATGTGGTCACTATAAACCGTATGCCCAGTGCATGAAAATTTTGGGTGCAGCAAAGGATATACTATGCCTTAGCTTTTGCAGAATATACTGTCCAAGGGAATGATTTATATCCAGTTTATCGTCGTCGGCTTGACAATAGTAGAACTATTACAGTTGGTCATGGAGAGGGAGTTGTTATGGATAATAGATGAGTTGTACCATATAACCCGTGGTTACTCTTAATGTATGATTGTCATATCAATGTGGAGATATATAGTAGTTTTAAGAGTATCAAGTATTTGTGTGAGTATGTCTACAAGGGGCATGACTGTGTGTCGTTTGAAGTTTGCTCTGCCCCTAATTATGATGAGGTGAGCAAATATGTCGACGGTCGTTGGGTTTGTGCACCTGAGGCTTTGTGGAAAATATTCAAGTTTAAGATGACAAGGATGTATCCCTCTATTTCAAGACTACAAATTCATCTACTAAATCAACATCAGGTTCACTTCGATAGTGACCAAACAGTTTCAAGTGTCCTGACAAATGAGAAAAACTCTAGATCGATGTTGACTGAATTTTTTAGTCTGTACAATGACAACTAAGAGCTCAAGAATACTTATATAAAGATTTTCCAAAGTAATACAGATATTTAACAATCGTGTGCAAGTGGGTACCGAGAGTATCAACCCAAAAGGTTATTGGTAGGATATATGCGGTCAACCCGATGTAAGGCAAAAGATTTTACTTACGACTGCTACTTAATAATGTTAAGGGTCCAAAATCATTTGAGGATCTAAAGTGTGTGACTGGTGTTCAATGTACAACCTTTAAACAGGCTGTAGAGTGACACAGACTTCTTGAAGAGGACAATAACATTCGAGATTACCTGGTTGAAGCAAGATGTTTTAGAATGTCAATTTCGTTGAGAAGACTTTTTGTAACAATTTTGTTATACTATGAATCGACTTTTGTACAAGACTCATGGGATGAGAACTTTGACAGTATGACTGAAGATTATACCTCAACAAGCACTTCAAATAACACTTATATAAAAGATAAGTTACTTCATGATTTAGATGACATTCTGCAATAGCTTAAGAAAACAGTAACAAATTTTGGTCTACCGGCCATAAGTGGAGGTTTTGAGGGTTTGCACAACTTCTCCAGCCTAATAGAACATGAACTTTCATTCTCAATATCCGATGATGGCATAAATTAAGTTCACTCATTTAATCCAGAACAACTGTTAACATTCAATATCATCGGTACAGTTATACGAAAATGACAAAATGCAATGTTCTTCTTAGATGGTCCGGGAGACACAAGAAAAACATACCTTTATCGGGCATTGCTAGCAACTTTCAGTAAGGAAGAGTTCATTATATTAGCAACAGCTTCGTCAGGGATCACAACAAACCTGCTCCCAGGTGGGAAGACTGCACATTCAAAATGCAAAATACCAATCAGATTTGAAATAATGTCAACATGCAAATTTAATAAGCAACCTGTTTTGCGTGAATTAATACAACAAGTCGGAGCAATTATTTAGGATGAGGCCCCAATGATTCATAAGAAGGCATTTAAGCATGTGCATCGATCTTTTAAGGATATGCTTGATGTCAATCTGCCCTTTGGTTGCAAGTTATGATCTTTGGTGGTGATTTCCGCCAGCTAACACTAGTTGTTGTAAATGAAACAAAATCTCAAATTATTAGCGCGGGCATCATTGAATTGTATCTTTGGACGAATGTTCACATTCTTAGCTTAATTGTGAACATGCAATCTCATGACGATCCTCATTTCTTAGAGTTCTTGTTGCGCGTGGGTAACGGTTATGAGCCAACTATGTTAAATGATATGATTCAAATTCCAAACTCCATAGTCATACCTTGGGAAGATAATCGTTCTGTAAATATATTGATTGATGCAATATTTTCTGAGCTAGGTTCCCCAACTGATATCAGATACATGAAAAGTAGAGCAATAATAACACATTTAAATGAGGATGTCAACAGAATAAATGAAAAATGTCTTGAAATATATTCGAGGGAATGTAAAATTTACTAATCTTTTGACTCTGTTGTGGATGACACCCATAATTTATATATGTCAGAATTCTTAAATTCAAAAAATCCGAGAAATCTACAACCTCACGAGCTCAATCTAAAGGAAGGTTCACCGATAATGCTGATTAGAAACATTGATCCAAAAATTAGGTTATGCAGCAGAATAAGACTTACATGTGTAACCTTTTCACGAAATGTTATTGAAGCTGAAATATTGAGCGGAGAATTTAAAAGGCACAGAGAATTTCTATCATGAATTCCCTTGAAGAGTGCATAGGATGTTAAGTTGCCCTTCGAGCTCACCCGAAAGCAGTTCTCAATATGTTTGAGCTATGCTCTGACCATCAACAAATCACAGGGTCAAACAATTACAAATGTTGGAGTATATTTACCGAATGATATTTTTTGCTATGATCAACTGTATGTGGCATTGTCAAGAGGAGTTTCAGCAAAAAAACACCAAAGTGATGGTTAAAAATGGTACATTGGAGGTACGGAAAGGAGTATACACTAGAAATGTTGTGTTCAAAGAAATATTCACAAGATTACATGCATCAAGCCAAATCACATAGATTGTATGAATTAATGTAATACTTGTAATATTTATTTGTCAGCTTATTATTTCTTCTGTTTTTTGTATTTGATGCACTTTTGTGAATATCGCCGCATCTTCTCATGTACTGTATTAATTCTTCTAAATATATTTGAAAGATTTCACAATCATTATCTCTAACTTATATTGTAAATTAGATAAATTTTATCAAGCATTACTCGATGTCGCATCATGGAGATAAAAATTCATAATGTCCTGTGCAAGTATGTTGAAATTATTTTTGTTTTACAAAACATTGAAATTTCAAAATGATCTAAAGATTAAATTAATGCCCTGCGCTTGATGTCGCCGCCCCCGATCGATGTAACAGCCCACGACTGATGTCGCCGCACACGATCGATGTCGCCGCCAACGATTGATGTCGCCGCTCACGACCGATGTTATCGTCCACGACCGATGTCGCCACCCACGATCGATATCACCATTCAAGATCGATGTCGCCACCCATGACCGATGTCGCCATTCAAGATTAGTGCAACAAATATCGCCCTCACGACAAATGTCTCCCGCACGGGGTCCCGCTCCTCATGATCGATTTCGCCACCCACAATTGAAGTCGCCGCCTACGACAGTTATCAACCCCACGACAAATGTCTCCCCCGTGTTAAATGTCGCCCCCGCGACAAATGCCGCTCCCGCGACAAATGCCGCCCCCGCGACAAATGCCGCCCCCGGGACAAATGCCGCCCCCGTGACAAATGCCGCTCCCGCGACAAATGCCGCCCCCGCGACAAATGCCGCCCCCGCGACAAATGCCGCCCCCGCGATAAATGTCGTCTGTACAACCCCGTATTCGCAGAGTAGGGCCCTCCCGGCAGGCGCAGGACCGACTATAAGTTTTTAAGCTTTTGAGAGATTTTGCACACTTGGTGGCCAATTTTGGCCCAACCCTTGTAATGTACTAGTAGGGGGAGGAAAAATCTACCTCCCCCTTTGGCCCCTTTCGGGAGCGGGTGCGTCGAGTTAGCCGACACCCGCCCCCGGCTCGATAGGTGCGAGGTAGGAGCAGCAGGATTGGCTGGAGGCTAGGATCCCGCCCCCTGCACCTTAGCCCTGGGTAGGGTGAGACTGGCCGGGCGGTCAGCTCGGGGGGCGAGAGAGGCCTGCGGCCAGGCTCTCGCCCCACGCGGTCAGCTCGCGGGGGCGAGAGCGGCCTGCAGCCAGGCTCTCTCCCCGCACGATTAGTTCGCAGGGCGAGACCGGCTGGCGGCCAGGGTCTAGCCCGCGCGGTGAGCTCGCAGGGCGAGACCGGCCGGCGGCCAGGGTCTCGCCCGCGTGGTGAGCTCGCGGGGCGAGACCGGCCGGCGGCCAGGGTCTCGCCCGCACGGTGAGCTCGCGGGGCGAGACTGGCCGGCGGCCAGGGTCTCGCCCGCGGTGAGCTCGCGGGGCGAGGCCGGCCGACGGCCAATGTCTCACCCGTGCGGTGAGCTCGCGGGGCGAGACTGGCCGGCGGTCAGGGTCTCGCCCGCGCGGTTAGCCCACTCGTGTCGGGTGTCCGGGGAGGTGGGGGTATGGCTTGGCCTCCTCCCGCCCTTGGACCTCTCCGGGCCGTGCTTTTACCGTTTTGCCCTCGGGGGGGGGGGGGGGGGGGGGAATTACCTCTTTACCCCCCGGTGTGGAGGTTTTCTATTGGCTCGAGGCCTTTTTGTCGTAGGGGTATTTCAGACATTTCACCCCCCAGGCTTGGAAATACTATAAATAGACCCCCTTGGGTACCTTTGGAGAGGATGAGTTTTTGGCTTCCTCCTCCCTTGGTTTCTTTTTCTTGGTTGAGTTGAGAGAGCTCTCCAAGGTACCCAGCTTAGCCATTAGTGTGAGGGAGGGGAAGTGCTCTTGTGACCTTCCGGGTGTGAGGTGGGACCTCCCCACTAGAGCCGAGGGTATGTTCCTAGTTTCCTAAGTCTTTGGTCCGTGACGTTCCCCCGAGTGTAGTAGGTGTGAGGTCACCCCTCTTTTGGGACCCCGAACTCCACAGAGACCAAGTTTTTTGTTTCAATACCTCCCCCACGATAAATGCCGCCCCCGTGACAAATGCCGCCCCCGCGGCAAATGCCGCCCCCGCGGCAAATGCCGCCCCCGCGGCAAATGCCGCCCCCGCGGCAAATGCCGCCCCCGTGGCATATGCCGCCCCCGCGACAAATGTCGCCCCCACGAGGCCCCCCGTGCACGAATGCTTGTATATATATATATATTGATGTGGCCATCCTAAATTTATAGAAAATTTGGGGTGCGAATAGCCTCCTCCCCATGATCCCCCCTAACTTGGTGGGATTATGGGTTCGCCCGCACGGGGCAGCCGTGCCCGGCCGCCCCTCCCCGCGGTTTCTCCTACCACGGTGGTCACGACTCTTCCTCTCCCCTCGTCGGTGACCGCCCACCGGTGAGGTGGCCGCTCTTTCGTAACAAACCTTCCCCACAGTCTCATCATTCCATCGCGATCGCCGCCGTCCATTTCCTGGGTAATCACCCATTAACCATCATGATTAGTGGGGGGTTATCATTAATTAAAACTGGGCTGTATTTTGTAAATATTACACACATTGTATACGCCAAAAACAATATTAAATGTGGTCTACAAATAGTAATTGTGGGTGTTTACGGTGTGCGAATAACCGCATAACCACCGTAAATCACCTCCTGGAGCCTATGAAAATGCCCCAGGGCCCCTTCATTTTTAACTTTTCCTCCTCACAGTCTTCTTCTTCCTCAGGTCGGAGTTCTGTCAAAATCCTCTTATGAGCCTCCTCCATAAGCCAGGCCACCCGAAAATTCGTCTAAGTCCATGACGCTCCCAATAAGAAGACGTTATGTGTGACATTCTGCAAAGCCTCCCACATGTGCATCGCCACTCAAGTCATCACCCACACATCTCTGTGCGCTCCTGCATGAAGTTCACCAGGCAACATCTGAAAACGCTCCATCAGAGCATAGAAAAGTACTTGCTTTGTGTGAGGTGGTCTGTTGCCCACCGAGCACTCTCAATCTCTCATCTCACGGTTGTAATGAGGAGCGACTTATCGCCCACAATTCTCAGTACAATTTGTAAACAACTGCCAATAGTGAAGTTTGACATACATCATACCGTTCACATGATTTTTTACCAATTTAAGGAGTTTTTCCACGTTAAAATCGTCTTGTGTGCTTCCGCTTATTATGTGACTGTGTGCACGCTCAACCGCTCTACGGGGTAAGGCGGCCTAGTTTTGTCCGGTCTACCAGGAGGGTTGATTTGGCCGCAACAGTTTGACACCGTCTGTGGGAACATGTTCCCCCAAAGCTCGACGAAGTTTTATAAGAGATTTTGAAGATAGTGTCCTCAACCCAGCGACACTTGAGACTATGGCAAGAAAGAAAACTAGCGCCATCCGGAAATTAGTCATAAGGGCCCCAAGACTTACTATCCCCTCTCCCATCTGCGTTGACATATCTGACCAGCATTAATCCGCCGACGTGAGTACAAGCATGCTCGACAAGCGCATCACCCAGATAAACAAATTGCAAGACCAAATTCTCGCTCTTTATCAAGAAATAGGGCAAAGTTCTGCGACAGTCCATCAACCCGCTAATATACCACAACGACGGGCACTTTCCTCTTCAACTAAACACTGCTCACAAAGAACATATGACATAGAAAAGGAGTTCTTTTTGTTAAGCAGTTCACAAACTCTAGAAGAATCAATTCAAGATACGGGGAGAAGTTACCTTCACTACCTACAAAATCACAAAAACACCAAACGAAATAGATTCGAATATGAAGTTCATAGCCTGTATATCAGGGAACAAGGCCGCAACAGAAATCACACTTCAATGAATTCCAACCTCTTTTACCAGCACTCGCCATTCACGTCGTCCGTCCTGGTACTCCCCATCCAAAGGGTTTCAAGTATCCAGACATCAAACGATTCGACAAAGTAGGCAATCCGCTCACTCATATAAGGCATTATTTGGCCGACATGCACGTTCGTCGGGCCTTAGATGAGCTGCCATGTCAAGTATTCTCTGCTACACTAAAAGGACAAGCCCTGGCTTGGTTTCACTCATTAGAGGAAGGCAGAATTGACAGCTTTGCAGAGTTGGCACCTATTTTTGCTAATCAATTCTCTTCAAATAGCAACAGGAGGACCCCATCGGGTGAGTTAAGTAAGCCGCAGACAAAGAAAAGAAAGCCAGAGGATAATCTTCATTTAGAATCGAGGAGGAATAACAAAGTCTACAAAAATGCTTGTCAACCAAAAAGACATTGCCGACGCCAAAATTACGCGCCGCTCAACGCTACCTAAGATGGAATCTTTTAGGCTATTCACAATTATCCTGCACTACGAAGACCAAGGACACTTGATTCAAGTCGAGGAGATCTCTCAAAATACTGTGAATACCATCAGGGGATTGGCCATGATAAAGAAGAATGCAATCACTTGAATGAGATGATTCAATGACTCGCTCACCTAGGGGAAATAAATCAATTTCTACAAATAAAAAGGAGCAAGACCCTCATAAGATTCTAAGCAGTATTATCATAGTTGTCGGAGAACCCTCCACCAAAATAACCAAAATTTTGGTAGAAAAAGGGATCAAAGTGAACGTGATATTTCTTTCAACGTTGCTCTAGCTCAAACTAACAAGTGGGAGCCTCAAACTTAAATCGATAAACGTGCGCATCCCAGGAAGCGCTCTCATTCCGATCCTTGGCAACATCAGTCTTCCTGTTACTTTGGGCAAAGGACACCCACAAGCAACTTATGATGTTCAGTTTGTTGTCATTTAAGCAGAGTTTGACTATACTGCGACACTTCAACAGTCACTCCTAGACGTTTCCTACGCTCGCATGCACCGACATTTCTCCAACTAAAGTAACTGAACAAGAAGCTCGAGGTCATGCAGAGAACGCTAAGCTACACGCCAGCCACGCAGTTCCACCCCTATTCTTCTAACTCCCAAAATCGACAAGATATGTTTGTATAAACTTTGATTCTTACTTCATTCTAATGCAATGTTTCTTTTTGTCCCTAACTTTATTATTAGGAAAATCTTTAGAGCACCTCTATTCAACCACCAACAATCAGCATCATGGTAGTCCTTATTTGCCCTAGATTGAAGGTGTATCCTTCTCCCCCGAGATAGGGACACGCCGCAGGGCCACTCCCCTAATGAGCTTGCACTGCCCTGGGTCAAAGGTTCCCCCCCCCCCCGCAATAGGTCATAGTAAGGCTAGGGCATGCCCCCCTCGTGTGCACCAAAATGACTGGTAGGGTCTACAACTCACCGTCTCCTAGTGTCCTCACACCGCCCCGGATCAAAGGTTCACCCTTATCCCCTACGGTAGTACATGGCGCCGTCAGGTCCTGCCCCCCTTGCGGTTTCCTCGATCGAAGGTTGGTACTTCACCGTCACAATCAACAAACGGCTGGTAGGGTCTACCCCTCTCCATCATCAATTGACCTCGCACCGCCCCGAATCAAAAGTGTGCCCCTATTCCCCGCAATAGGTCACTACAATCAGTGGCACCCCCGGTCTAGATATCTTAATATTCGACTGGCCAACAAGTTAAGATGTCACTGGGTCTCGTCCTTTAACATACAACCAGTCAATATGTCCAAAATCATCATACAAGCTAAGCTCAACACTGAAAGATAATTGCAAAGGCAATCAAAAAGAGTGCTCCCAAGTAGCATGTACATGTCATCAAAAGATGACACAAATTACAAGAACAAAAGTACAAATGAATACAAAGCCTCCACAGGGTAGCAACGTCATACAAGACTCAACTAACGAAGCAAGTACAAACGTTCAAATGCCAAAAGGCTACTGGCTGGCTACATTCATATCAGAATCGGAATCTGAACCATCATCATCAAAAAGATCATCAAAGCCAAGGCCTGAGACATCACACCAAAGCCTCCTGGCTACTATACAGAGCACCTTCGATACTCCATACCTGAGAGCAACCTCTCAGATATCTTCCATCTGGGGATCTACCTATCTAGTCCAGACCTCCTTGCGGATCTCCTTGCCAACCCAGTAATGATCACGCATATAGTTCGAGGAGTCTATGTACTCAGCAAGCCTGACAGCCTTTAGCGCCGCCACTCAATCCTCTGAGGAAAGTTGCTCCACCTCAGCCTTTGAAGCCCCCATCTCCATCTCCAAATGAGAAGCCTACTCTTAGGTAGTTCTCAATAACTGCACAGAGCTCCCCACTAAGTAATTCTCCATTAGCAGCGCTGCCCAAGCCCCCTCAAGCTCTGTCTTCAGCTCTAAACTGATCCATTCGAATCGAGATATATCTCGATCATGCTCCTCCATCAAGTCGATCAATGAACTCTATGCCACTCGAAGCTTCTCTTGAAGAGACAAGTACACATCTTTCAAGCTCACATAATGGTCATTCCATGTGAATGTTATATTTGCCTGAGCATCAATATGCAACCAAATAAGAGGGAAATATCAAAACTACACAAAATAATTAAAGTAAAAGCCAGAAATAAAGGGGTTAATTTATACAATCACTCGTCACCTTCAAAGAGTAAGACACTCGGGGAGCATACATCTCCGAACAAAGGACACAGGGGTAGAATACTCCAACACTTCGACATCAGCATCAGTCGATGCGAACTCATCTCGAGGAACTTTCTCAATCTGGCTATCTCTCTACCTTGATGAAGGCCAAGGATCCACATCCCCTCCGCTGGTATCCATCAAGGCAAGCTTCCTCTTCGGATTATGAGCCAACAACACCTCTGCATTGAGCTCAAAATCAGCCAAAAGTTTGCATAGTCGCATGCGCTTTTCCTCCACAAATAGAGAGTTACTAAACAAAAAATTCACCAGCTCCCGAAACTTTATGAATACTAATAATGGAGAGAAGTCCCGCTCTCATCCCTTCCGACAATGACAACAGTCAGGCAAAGAATTCCAAAGTTCTGATAGACCCCAAGAATTTCGAACATATCCAAACAAGGTGTTCCCGTGACGACGATCTGTTCGAATCTCAAAATCAAGTCAACTCTTATTGCTGTAAATCTCAACACGGCCTCCGCCGTCAACACGGACCTCACACCATTCTTTGAACAACTCCAAGGAGAACTTTGAGCCATGCTCTCTGAAGAAAGCAACCAGCCCATGATGCGTGTCATCCCAAGAGTAGTAAATTGTGACATATGGACACCGCAAAACTTCAAGATGTAAATCACCTCTTCGCACGATGGAAGACGGATTCCAAACGGTAATATCATCTCACATACCGACATTCAGCCCTTCAGCGGGTTCTGAACTATTTTCTTAACTTGGGGAATCCATATTTCAAGATCGGCAGGTAACTCATATCTTTTCCTCCAAATTTCAACTTGCTCTCTGGTATGTGTATAACACAATCACATCAGACGAGTTTGTGCATTACGCTTCCATACCTAGAAATCATGGTAAATAAGAATTATGAAAAAATTGCACTAGAAAAAAAACACTCACAACAAGGACAACGCCATTCCGACGATGTGAAAACTACGCTAGGACGCTCAAAAGATCCCCCGCATATGAACACCTGTAGCCCAAAAAGCGCACGTGAAAAGACACGTCCGGCGACGCATGGGTGTACGTACTCGAGAGGGTCAAATCACATCCCCAAGTATGCACGCACTCCCACACGCACACACACAAGTATGCGCGCATAGTGCTGCATGCGGATGCGCGCATAACATCGCATGTGGATACGCGCACTCAAGTGCGCGATCCCCACTGCATGCACCCAGGTGTGTGTGCACTATCGCACGAGCGCGGGCGCATGCACGGACATGCACACACCACCTTTCATGCACAGAAGCACAAGGAGGTGCGCACACCACCACACGAGCGGGGGGGGGGCACACCGCCGCCCGTGCTTGTGACTTGGCATACACAGGTGTGCGTGCCTTGCTCCGCGACCTGGCATGCTCGCGCCCTTGCCTTCACGCATCTTCACCTCCATGCGTCTTCACCGTCGAGCACATACTCTCGTTCCAAACAATAAACGACGTACCTTGGCATGCACACCACAACCAATCACTCATGCAGACACCTCTCCATTATTTGCCACCATGGTTGTCGGGGAAGAAGACATGAAAAAAATCCCTGTTCTTCTCACGCTTCGATTCCAAGCGCGATCAGACGGCGGAGAGTTTATGACGACGAAGGGACTAGCCGGTGACAGAAATTGCCGATCGACGGAGCCCGAGCGGATGAGAGGCCACTCGGCGATGGAGGCCAGGTGGCCGAGGGAGCGGGGGGGGGGGGGGCACCATAGGGTCCGCCTGATAGAGGCGGTCAAGTGGGTGCTCGAATTTGGGCAGCCAAGTGGCCGTCCAATCATAGCAGCCAGAGGGTAGGAGGGCCTGGAGGTCATCCACCCTCTTCGGAAAACGGGGCTGCCTGGATCTAGGAGGCCACATGATCCGGGGGCCAGAGATGTGGGGCGTCCAGGTGACTGCCCGCTTCTAGCAAACTCCGCCCGGATCTAGCGTCCAGGAGGCCGCCCGATCTAGGAGGTCGTAGGGGAGGGGCATCTTGAGGGGCCTCTCATCTCCTTTAGCAAGGAGAGTTGCCACTCAAATCTGGATGGCCAGGAGGACATCCAATCCGGGCGACTCCCTTTGTAGTAAAAAAGGGGGCTGCCTGGATTTAAGTGCTCAGGAGGCTGACGGATCTAGGCGGCCAAGGGTGAAAGTTGGCTGAAAGGCCGCCAGTCCCCAAGAGGAAGGCCACACATTACGCGTGGCCTAAGACTGTTCAGGTCTTTGGTACTAGCTACCTAAGACTGTTTAGGTCCAAGTAAACTGATTATGGTTATGTTTGGTTTTACGTTTTTTATTTGATTGAGTTGTAACTTCACCTCCTTAGAGAAATGGAAGTGTATGTGTAACCTGCGCTTTGGATTCTCGTTGCATTGAAAAAATGCCAAAAACTCTATTTAAGCAATGGAGATGAAGTCACTATTGAGGCTCAATTTAGCATGGTGGCGGCGGTCGTAAACACATGGGTTAAAATGTCATTCATTAAGGATCACCTAACGAACATCATCTATTTTAACATAAAAGTGGATGAAGTTTCTTAGGTGGGCATTAACAAATGACAATTTAACCCCGGTGTTCATGACCACCACCACCATGCCAAGCGGAGCCTGTGTTGGTGATCTTTCAGTTTCTCTACTATAACATCAGGCTATACTAAATAGTGATGGTAAAGTTGATCAGATTATAAGCCACCTTCTGTTGTTATTAGGCATGCCAAAAAAGTTTGTCGGCCCTGGCCAGGCCCAAGATTTATTCCTACGGGGCCTTGGGCAAATTGGGCCCAAGCAGGGACAAGACTATCCAAAGTGTAGGGACTCTTGTTACTGTGCTCGAAATATCCCGTATGATCGTCAAGTTTGGAACAACCTCCGCATTTCCCCCAGCAGAGGTATTTATAGGCATAAATTTAAATCCTCGACGACGAGTTATTGAATGTCTAACAGATCCAAACCGAACCCAATAAGAATCTGTTATCATTATATCAATATACCTCATCAATCTCCTGATATATTGTATATAAATGATACCACATAACAGGTAACTTAAAATAAGAGTTAATAACGACCAAACATGAGTTTTCCAGGAATACATACATGAGTTTTAGAATACAGATAAGTCTAAACTCAAACAAATGGTTCCAAACAAAACAGTAAATTAAAATTGAGAGCTCAAACTAATGACCGATCTCTGGTCTATGCAAACACCAGATCATCGTCATCCGGGTCGAAATCATCTGTCTCTCCTCCATTCTCCATTTGTTTTGAAAACAGTATAATAAGAATGTCATGAGACAAATCTCTATGAATTCAAACATTTGTTATCAAAAGTAAAGTGATTAGTTCTAGCAGTAAAAGAACGTAATACTCAAACCAAGAAGAAAGAATCACAAATCAGCATCTCTATCTAATTTACAAAAAAAAATAGAAAATCGATTTCATAGAATCAAACCATATTCCTTCGATTATGAAGTTTATTATTAACTATTTCATAATTCTATTATACCATCAAGTTTATAATGATACAACAAGTTGTGACCATTATATCATCAAGTTTAGAATGATATAACAAAAAATCATAATATCAGGACACATATCAATAACTTAAGTATTCATTTTTGGTATGATAACCAAATCATCCTTTGAATAAAAAATAATTGTGTAAGTCATCAAGTTTGGAATGACTGACAACTATTTATCTCTGGCTTTCATTAGATAACATCTGAAATATTTCAGTGTACCAATTAACTCTAGATGCTTGAATGTAATTAGACTATGGTTCTAAAATTTAAAACATAAGTAAGGTATTAAGGCCTACTAAATAGACTTTAATCACATCTCCCTCGATGTTTTAGTTGTTAGAAACTTACATAAGCTCTTAATAAAGACATCTGTTACATTATCTTTTGATCTCACATATAATAGGGAGATTATCTCCTGACTAGTGAGATAGGTCAACCATGCCTATTTCATCCTTAGTTGCATTTGCTTTCCATTGAACAACGCATTTGTTACACTGGTATTTGTTGCTTGATTGTCATAAAAGATCAAAATAGAGTGCATTTTCAGACTCGTCATTGTAATATTCATTATCAGATTTCTTATCCACTATATTTCTTCTCCAACTAAAGTGAGAGCATAGAGTTCTGATTCCATAGAGGATAGTGCAATGTACGTCTACCTTTTTGACTTCCAAGCTACTGTTGCTCCTCCTAGTGTAAACACAAAATCATTAGTGGATTTACTATCAACAATTCCTGAGCACCAGGAGGCATTAGAATACCCCTCAAGCATAGAAGGATGTTCACTGTAACATAAAGCATACTTCTCAGTGTATTTTAAATATCGCATTAGCTTTTCTAAGACATCCTAGTAGTACTTCCCAGGATTACTCGTAAATCTACTTAACATGCCGACCGTAAAGGCTATGTCAGGTCTAGTGCAAGTTGTAGCATATATGAGACTTCCTATAAGTTTGGAGTAATCCAACTGTCTAATAAGTGAACCTTCATTCAGTTTCAGTTTATTATTGTAGTCGTATGGAGTCTCAATCTTTTTTTATTATTGAAACTCTACTTCTCTAGTAGATTTCTTATATAGTGACTCTAACTCAGAGCGATACCCTTTTTAGTGAAGTTCACTTCCATTTCTAGGATGGTTTTAACCACACCTAAGTCTGTCATGATAAATTATCTTGTCACGGTAACTTTCATGTCTTCCACTCAGACTGATCAGTATCCAGAATTAACATGTCATCAACGTACAAACATATAATTACAACTTTATTTGAACTTATTCTTATGTATATACATTTATCTGATAATCTGGATTTGAAACTCATGTTTTTAACACAAGTGTCAAATTTCTTATGTCATAATTTTGGTGTTTGTTTCAATCTGTAAAGTGACTTAATCAACTTACAAAGCATGTTTTCTAGACCTTCTACGAAAAACCCTTCAGGTTGGTGCATATAGATCTCCTTAGTCAGTTTTTCATTAGGAAATGTAGTCTTGACATCCATCTAATGAACGGTTAAATTTTCAATAGATACTAACGTGAGAAGAATCCTAATTATCGCAATGTGACAAACAGGTGAGTATATATCAAAGTAGTCTATACCACTCACTTGAGTGAATCTTTTTGCAAATAGATGCGCTTTGTATTAGGCGATACTCCCATCAGGATTTAGCTTCTTTTTCAGGACCCACTTACTACTAATAATTCTTGCCCCTTTGGGCAAGTCAACCAAGGTCCAAGTGTGGTTTTGCATGAGAGAATTAATCTCATCATCTATGACATCTTTCCATAATAGAGAATTCTTAGATCGCATCACTTCCTTATAGGTAGATGGATCATCTTCAACTTGGTAATTCACAAAATCTATACCAAATCTTTTAGGCACTCATTCTTTATTAGATAACCTTTTAGATGCAAAACCACTAGTGTCTGAGATTCTTTGTTTTGTCTCAATAGTAATCTCAATACTAGTAGTTGATAGACCTAGAAGCGTCAGGTTTTTATCTTTAAGAAACTTATCCTCAAAAAAACTGCATCTCTAGATTTTATTACAATATTAATTTAGTGAAGGATCAAGCGCATACCCAACTGCACCAAAAGCTCGGACTGTTGGAGAGGGCGTTACTTAATTTCTTAAATAAGTAGCAAAGCGCCACGGGTCAAGTGAAGGAACGCCGGACCCAACAATCCCCCCCCGGCGTCCAGCACAACCCGTCGGCTTAGAGGTGGGGTTACCACATGGCCCACATGGCTCAGAGGGTGGGTTACCACATGTCCACAGTTTTCCTGACTCGCCGGACCCACACAGGTAGAAGGGAAAAATCAGGATTTAATGGCACCCCCCCCGGTCTTGAACCCGTGACCTCCTCTGATACCAATTGAAGGATCAAGTGCATACCCAACTACACTAAAAGCCCGGACTGTTGAAGAGGGCACTACTTAATTTATTAAATAAGTAGCAAAGCGCCACAGGTCAAGTGAAGGAACGCCGGACCCAACATTTAGAGATCTAGAAATTTGCCTGCAGCACTATCTTTTGCACATCCTAGATAGACGCATATGTTTGTTCTAGGTCTAATCTTAGCTCTCCTAGAGTAAGGTATCCTAACATAAGCAATACAGCCTCAGGTCTTAAGATTATCAAATCTAGGAGGTCCCTTAAACCAATGCTCATAGGGTATTTGTTTCAACTTTGCATGAGGAACCTTATTAAGAATGTGATTTGATGTGAGGACAGCTTCACCCCAACAGGCCGCAGACATGCCAGCAGTCAACAAGATAGAATTCAACATTTTTGTTAAAGTTCTATTTTTCCTCTCCGCGATGTCATTGGATAATGGTGAGCATGTAGCGGTAGTTTCATTGATTATGTCATTGCTAACAAGAAAATATCTAAACTCCCCCGAGGCATATTCTCCTCCTCTATTACTTCTTAGTATTTTTATTTTCATGTCAAGTTGATTTTCAACTCTATTTTTGAATATATGAAATTTTTAAAAAACTTCATCTTTGGATTTAAGAAGATAAATGTGATTGAATCTAGAGTGGTCATCGATCAAAGTTATCAGATACTTCCGACCTTCTCTTGTGATAAAACTTTTATAATCACATATATCGAAATGTATTAACTCTAGTAATTGTGTGCTTCTAAAAACCTGACTAAAATATGTTCTAGTTATCTTGGTCTGAGCACAAATCTTACATTAATCAAACTTGATTGTTGTGTCTATGGGAATATTGTGAGTTTTAGCTAGCAATAGTAGTTTTCTAGAGTTCACGTGTCCTAGTCTCTCATGTAAAGTCTTAGGATCTATCAGATTTAAACTAACTAGGTTTACTACTTTGTTTTCTAGACTCAATCTATACATCTTATTAACGACATAAGCACAACCAAAATAATATGAGTGAACCATTAAAGTTACTCTATCACCACTAATGTTAAACGACATACCAACATCGCATAACAAGCTAATTGAAACTAAGTTAGCAGTTAATGGATGTATAAATTTAACATTTTTCAAAATTAGAGTTTTACTTGAGGAGAGCAATAATATTGCATTTCCCATCTTCAGCACGTCAGCTACTCCACCATTAACAATAGTAACGGCCTCTTCCACTACAGTGACATCCTCCAGAAGCACAGAACTGTTGCAGATGTGGCAAGTAGCACCTGAATCTAGCCACCACTCAGCGTTGGCCTTCTATTTTCCAACCATGGTAACAAAGTTGGCAGGCGTAGTCTGATAAACCATATTTACTTTGTTATCAGTCTTCGGTGGGCTGGATTCACCCCTTTTGGGTTGCTTGCACTCAGAAGCACAGTGACCCCACTTATTGCAGTTGTAGCACTTATCTTTAAACTTCTTAATCTTCTTGCCAGTGTTAGCAACTACGGGTGTATTGATTGACAGTCTAGTCTTCCTAGGCTTAGGCTTACGCTTAGGGTGCGTGACCATGTTAGCAGCAGAGTTTTGCTTGCTAACCATCTCCATAACTTGTCTAGTCTGGTTCTCATCCTCAATACAGATGAAGCGCGTGAGGTCTTTAATACTAACTTGCATTTTCTTCTAATACATCTTCCTCTTAAAGGAGCACCATACCTATGGGAGATTGAAAATGATAGCTCCTGCAACAAACCCATCTAGCAGAGGGATGTTCTCACCGTTCAGCTTGTCAACGAGAGACTCAAATTCTGCAACTTGAGGAAGTATGTCCCTATCTTCAGTGAAGGTGAAAGCCATAAACTTGTCTACCATGTGCATCTTGTACATATTCTCTTCCTCTCTGAACTGCTCCTCCAGAGCATCCAAAATCTTCTTTGCAGTTTTCATCCTGATGTACGTCTCTGCCAGTCTATTGGAGAGACAATTGAGGAGGTAATCACGCACAGAAATCTTCGTCATTAATCCAGTGTTCCTCATTCTCTCCTCCTTTAAAAGACTCAAAGTCGGACTGCACAATGTAAAAGATGTTCAAATATTTCATGTCGAACTACGTGTTCTGCTTCCAGGCACTGAACTCTGAGTTGGAGAATTTCACTAACTTGATAATCGGGACGGGAGAATTTCCCTTTGACATTATGTCTCTTTCCAAATTCTTGAGTTCCATTAGGAAATTAAAACACAAGCAAAAAATTAGAAAGAGGTCATCTAATCCACGTAGAGACAATAAAATCTTCGGATCCAATCCAGAAAAGATTTCTCCTCATCTTCGGCTAAGCACATCCACCAAAGACAAAATTTGAATGAAAAACTTCAACACAGAAATTTTCTCGGCTCAAATCTGTGGCAAGGGCAACATAAGAACTCTTCCAGATTCCTCTCAACTTCAGAAATATCCAAATCTTCTGGATCGACAACGTCCCTCCTTCCTAACGAACAGAAGAAGCTCTGGACTCAAGAGCGAGAACAAAGCTTGATCTAGGAGCAGAAATGAAAGAAGACGATCCCAGATGCCCTATCCTTCTTTTCCGATCAAAAACAATGTAGAACATGAACAAGCGGTGGCATCCCCAATTTTTCAATTTTGATCGTCCAACAACGCCAAAAAAATTTGTGATATACGGAAAAGGGCACGACTCCAGGTGAACAACGGCTCCTTCTCCTTTGCGATCTGAACGGTGGTTGCACGCGAGAAGGACGAGGGTTGGCGCAGAGATCGGGAACAAAGGGCCTCAACTCGTCCTTCTTTTAGATCGATGGTAGAGGCAGAAGGGAAACACGCGGAGAAATTTATTTTCCTGATTGGCTTTGATCCGACGGAAACAAGAGCGCCGAATCTCTTGATCTGGCGACGGGATTCTCCTTCTTCATGATTGGAGATCGAAAACAGGATCTACGATCCTTTTCGACAGCAGCGGTGTAAATTTTCCTGATCTTGCACGTGAGCGGCGCCGGAATCTTGAAAAATGAAAGCGGTGGAATTCCAAATCACGAGAAAATGAGAGCACTGGAGAGGGGGATAGGGCGCACAAAAACGATTTACTTCAAGAACATTACTGTGCTCGAAGCATCCCGTGTGACCATCAAGTTTGGAATAACCTCCACGTTGCCCCCAATAGGGGTATTTATAGGCGTAACCTTAAATCCCCGACGATGGGTTATTAGATTCCTAACGAATCCAAACTGAACACAATAAGAACTTGTTACCATTATATCAATATTCCACAACAACTTCTACCTGAGCCTACCAAACCATGCCCAGCAGGTCAAGCCAGGATTGGGACTGGCTAGGCTGGCCCCCCAAAATTGCATTGTGTTAGAAGACAGTTAGGCAACATTTGTGCTGCACAACCCGCTTCTAACATTAAATGATGGGCGCTGTCAATCTTTATAGCTGGGCAGCGCCCAGCTGAAAAGGCTTAACAGGGCACCAAGAAAAGCCTGGTGCCTATGAATACCTAGGCCCGGCCCGGGCATGAGGCGGGGTCCTTGTAAAAATAGGGGGCCTGGTGAGGCCCCCTAGGCTCGGCCTAGGCTTGGCCCGGGCTCAGACTTGGGCCTTATTTGCATCTCTAGACTACTCACTTCCTATGCATATAATTTGATGCATGCAGACATATTTAATCATAATTTGTGTAATTTAGTCTCAACATTGCCACATCTTTTAACTTGATGCGTGTGGACCGACATTATTTCATTTCTTATGATTTTTGTAATCAATCGTTGTATATAAATTGTCATTTTTGTCCAAACTCACAGGAGCAAAAACACCGCGCCAAACTAACCCATCGCTATGTTTTTAGACTTTTTATCATGAAAGATTTTGCGGGCTAATACTTTTTTCTTATAGAGTGAATTCACCATTAGTGTAGATTAAGTCAATCATCTGCACACCCCGCACTTGGAGTCCATTTTACACAGTTGTGGTGGTAATAAATTTCATTTTGAATTTTTTTTATGCTTGTAGGAATGATGAAAAATTAGTCAGGTATAAAGTCATCAAAAAAAGCTAAACATGTAGTAAGAAAAATAAGAAATCAAGCTTATGAAGAATTTTATAAACTAGATACCAAAGATGGAGAGCGAGACATATATAAATTGCTCGAGCTAGATAAAGGAATACAAGAGGTTTAAAGCAAGTAAAATGCATAAATGATGAAACAGATACAATTTTATTGGATGATGTGGATATTAATGAGCGATGAAAAAGATACATTTATCAACTCTATAATGAAACAAAAGACAGCAAATTGGACTTGAAAAATTTAAGTAAATCGGAGGAGTATAGAAATATAACATTTTATCGTAAAATTCAATTATCAGAGGTAAATAATGTCTTAAAGAAAATGAAAAATAGAAAGACGGTTGGGTCAGACGATATACTCATTAAAGTATGGAAATGTTTAGGGAATGAAAGAATTTTGTTGTTACATATTTTTTCAATAAGATACTGAAGTCAAAGAAAATGTAAGACCGATGAAGACAATATTTTGGCACCTTTGTATAAAAACAAAGGAGATATATAAAATTGTGTTAATTATAAAGGAATTAAATTGATGAGTCATATCATGAAATTATGGGAATGAATAATTTAAAGAAGAATAAGACGAGAGACTAACATCTCGAAGAATCAATTTGAATTCATGCCAGGACAGTCAACCATGGAAGCTATATATCTCTTGAAGAGACTCATTGACAACTACCGAGAAAGGAAACAAGATTTGCATTTGCTATTTTATTGACCTTGAAAAGACTTATGATAGAGTTTCAAGAGAGATCTTATGGAGAGTCTTAAAAAGAAAGGTGTAAATATATCATACTGAAAGAATCTAGCCTCTACCTAAATCACTTTGAGGGGGGTGAATAGGTGAGTTCTGAGTCTTTTCGCGGAATAAAAACAACTGAAAAATAAAACACACATAACACAAAGATTTATAGTGGTTCCCCGAGTTGGGTACGTCCACTGTCCCTCCTCGCCTATCTACCACGAAGGGTTAGATTTAGCTGCTTCACCTTTTTCTCATATTGTAATGAATCTTACACCTTGGAGCCTCAACTCCTACAACTCGGAGACAAAGCTCCTACCGCTCGGAGAACAAACACTCCTACAACTCGATCTAAACACGGATCTACAACTCGATCCAAACACAGATCTACAACTCGGAGGGAAAACATCCTACAAAAGTAAAGAAAGATTTACACAATAAAGATTATAAATAATCCTATTCAGATCTAAAGTTTTCAATCCTTCGTTCTTCAAAAAGGCTGATCTTGAATGACTTGAAGAACAAGGAAAATCTGAGTGCTTTGAAGGCTTGATCTGAACTCACGGATCGGCTAGATCTACGTAGAATCGAAATCTTTGGAGATCAACGATCTAGTCGATTTAGTTGAGGAAGAATGAATCGTACAACAAGCTTTTCATCGGTCGAGAGATGTGTGAAGGATGTAGATATCGCCGACCGAAGTTTTTCTTGTTCTAGAATTTCTCGATTTGATTAAGAGCATAATTATGGTTAAAATAATTCCACCCTAAATATATATATAGGAATCTTCCTCTTGTAACGGCTAGAAAATACTTTCCATCTAGAGACGTGCGAAATTATTGTACATGGCTATCGGGGAGAACGAGTCAGGAATTTGAATTTCGCAGAAATAAACCCTAAGTAAAATCATCAAGAATAACCGAGTATACTCGTCGAACTGTAGTGAAACTTGACGAAAATAACTTAGAGAATTTCAGCCCGATCGAACTTATAATTCGATGGCTAACAGAAATTATACTCGACAAATTCCACGAATATCGGCTAGCTCACTCGACGAATTCGATAAGTATCGACTGATGCACTCGACGTATTCGACGCATAGGCTGAGTGATATTCGACGAATATGACTTAGAAAATCCAGAGAAGTAAATTCGTAAACTCAAAGGTATACCCAATGAGTCTCGATGAATTTGGCATGTATCAACATGTATATTCAACGAATTCGGCGAGTATCGAAAGATACACTCGATGAATTCAACGAGTATACTTGATGATACTCGATGATTTTTATTTAACTGATTTTACAGATCTCAGAAATTATACCTTAAATAAATATGAAGAGTTCGACGAGTGCTAGTAAGCATACACGACGAATTCGACGAGTATCCATGAGTATACTCGACGAATTCGACGAGTATCCACTACTATACTCTATGAATTTTACTTAGGTAAATTTTTGTTCTTCTGATTCTAACACTTGGTCCTTCTTTGATCCTTTTAATGCACTTGGAATAGAAGTACACCCCAATAGAAATATTACACCTGAGTCAACACATTGGCCTACACAATGAAGGATTACATTGTATAGTCCTGTGTTTTCTGACCCTCTGTAACCAAACATTGGGTTGTACTTAGCAATATAGTCTTGCAAGCACATAACTAAATAGAGCATCAAATATAATTCGATTCATCTTAGTTCAAGGGACACTTCTTCAACCAGGATTATTGTAGATACAATACCCAACAATCTTCCCCTATTTGAAGAAGTCAGAACCCTACAAACTAAGATGAATTGTACACACAATAAAGTATGAAAATGAAAGGACATAAGAAAAATAAGAAATAAGAAATAACTGGATTCCCAGACAAAACATTAAATTATATATATATATATATGAAAGTTCTTAGTTGGGGCAATTAGTGTCTACAAACATCAATCATAAAAGAGACCATGAAATATGTTTTCCCTTGCTTTTCTGACTTTGTCTGGCAAAATATGCTTTTGACTTCAGATAATATCTTGGCGCTGGTGGAGCATTTGGATCATCAAAGTTGTATTTCCTGAAATGAAGTCTTCGTTTAGCGCATGCTACCTCATACTTCTGCCATTCATCTATGCTATAATAATCTCATCTATTTTCATTTGCTAAGTCCATTATCATGAAGGTGTCCATAATGATACTCCAGGAAATTAGACTTCATTCCTCAGTCATTTCTCTATTCAGATCAGACCTCACAAAAGACAGGCCTTCACCATATCTTCTTCTTTTCTCAACTGGTGGAGGTATGTCTTCATCTATCTGAACATTTTGATGGGAAGCAACAATATATTCTAGTTCAAACTGAGAGAAATCCTGAGTCAGCCCAGTACTGAGAATAATCCTGAGCAAGATTAACATGAACATCCACTGGAGCAGGCACCATAGGTTCAGGAATTCTAGCATGAGTATGATCTTGCCCACCAAATATCTCATTATGAAGCCAACTGAAATTATCATAACTATAATTGTTGACTCCCTTGAACTTTTTTACCATGGCGGCTTCAAGGGCTGTCACCTTAGCTTTCAAGTCATCCTCCCCCTTTTTGACTTCTTCAAGTTCCTTGGCTACTATGAAATTAGAATAGTAGACTATTTGGTCATCAAAGTGATTCATTCCTTCATTTTGGGCAGTAATGACCATTTTGTCATTTGCATCAATGTTCTGGAGTACAGTCAAGTTAATTTTTAGCCCGGACATCGTATGAACAATTGCTTGGCCACCCTGCACGAACCATGAATCCAGCATATCATCCAGTTTGTCAAAACGTACCTTGATCTCAGCAAGGATGTTATTCATATCTTTTTTAGTCTCCTTGACTTTCTTCAGCACTTTCTTCAAAGAGCGATCAAAACTCGCCTTTTTTTGCATCAAGGCTTCTATAGATTTAAGAAGAGGAATGTTTATACTTGTGCTAGGAACATCGGTAATATGAATATTGGGGGGAAGGGAGATCAACACTTTCTTATGAGTCACTGGAAGACTCTTCCATAGGAGTAACATGAGATTTTGAAGGCAGTCCGGTAGTAGGAGCCTCTAGGATAGGAGGATGCACCTCTCCATCTCCTTACTCATCAGAAAGATCAACAATGTCTACCTCCTCTACTAGAGGTCCACCAGGAATTACATCCATTCTCCTCTGCAGCTTTCGGGCAAATCTGTCCAGCTCTATTTGAATCGAGACTAAAGGACAACTCTGCTCCCCTCAGTCCTTGCAGGTAGAACATCGGGGAGATTTACAATGAGATTCTCTTAGGCAGCAAGCGAAGAAGAATCATTTACATTATCAGCGGCTCCGGTCTCATCAGCATCATGGACAAAATCAGCAGGTGTTATGTCCTCATCAGCATCAAGCTCATAATCACCAGATGCCATGTCATCATCAGCATCAAGCTCATAATCAGCAGCTATCATGTCCTCATCAACATCAAGCTCATAATTAGCAACAGCTAAATCATTTGCAGCAGCATCCAAATCATCAGCAGTAGGAATAGCCTCCAGATTAGTAGCAACCAGAACATCTTCAGCTACTATCTAATACTCAGCCTCATTAGGCATTGACTCAGCAGCACCACGGCCTATATCAGCAGCTTGCTTTAAGCCATATATAGCTTTATTAAGAAAGTAAACATGATCAGGGTAAATTTAGTTGACAAAACCCGGGGGTTGTGCTACGTATACTTCCTCTTTTAGGTCTCTGTTGAGGAAGGATGACTTCACATCCATCTAGTAGACTTTGAAGCCCTTGTGAGCAGCATATGCCAAAAATAACCTTATCGCTTCGAGTCGAGCCACCTGAGCAAAAGTCTGATCGAAGTCGATCCTGTCTTCTTGTTTGTACCCTTGAGCTACAAGCCTGGATTTATTCTTTATAATCACTCTATTTTCGTCCAGCTTGTTTTTAAATACACATTTGGTACCGATCACGTTATGTCCTTAGTGCCTGGGCACCAACTCCCAAACTTTGCATCTTTCAAACTGATTGAGCTCCTCTTACATTGCCATTATCCAAGAGGCATCCTTGTTTTCTTCTTCAAACTTCTTTGGCTCAACCTGAGATAAAAAACTAAGGTGTATAACTTATTTAGCAGTACCTCTTATAGTTCTAACACCGTTGTCTGGCTCTCCAATGATTAGATTTGTCTTGTGATCTTAGATTTTTGAACGCTAAATTTTTTTCTCTCCCACTAGCAGGTTATGCCACGTTTATTGCATCTCCTGCTGGTTGAGGTAGATCTTCATCTAATTGTTCTTCATCCACCACACTTGGATCGATGACCTTGACTGAGCTTGGAGCATCTTTCTTGACCGCTTCTTCCAAGCTTAGATCCTTTAACCTGGTACCTACATCTACACCAAAAACACTAGACGAGGTGTTATAAAGCATGCTTGTCTCATCCTTCCTCAACAGAGACTATACCCTACAAAAATACCTTCAAAAAATTTTTCACTAAACTTCATGCGATAATACTTCCCATTGTTAAGTACGAATCGTTTACTTCCAAAGATCCTAAAGTAAGATACAGTCGGTTTTTTGCCCTTAAACAGTTCATAGGGAGTTTTACGATGGCTTTTGTTGATTAAGGTTTTGTTTTGCACGTGACAAGCTGTGTTGACTGCTTCAGCACATAAGTACTCTGGTAGTAAAACGACATTCAACATTGTTATACATGCTTCAATGAAGGTTCTATTCCTTCTCTCAGCAACTCCATTTTGCTGCGGAGTGAGCGGAGAGGAAAACTCATGAAAGATACCTTGACTTCCGTAGAACTTTATCATGGCACCAGATTCAAATTTCTGTTCTGTGATCACTTCTGAATTTGACCACTGAGCAGTTTAATTCGTTCTGAATTTGCCTAACAAAATTAGTGAATGCCTCAAAGGTGTATGACTTGTGTTTTAAAAAGAACACCTAAGTAAAACGTGAGTAATCATCAACAACGACCAACGTATAAACTTTACCTCCTAAACTATGAATTGACATAGGACTGAATAAGTCCATATGAAGTAAATACAAACTTCTAGAGGAATCTTTTTCAGAAATTCCTTTAAAGGTAGCCCTTATCTGCTTACCCATTTTGCATGCGTGGCATGGACTCTCTTTAAGGAACTTAATGTTGGGAGCATCACGCACTAAGTTGTGAGAAAGTAATATATTTATAGTTTTGAAGTTATGTGTCAATCTCTTGTGACATTGGTCACAAAGAGACACGCTATCTTTTGCTAAAAAACACATTAGTGTAGAATTATCCAAGCATAGAAAATTTAAACAGAAAATATTTCTACTCCGAGTGCCTGTTAAGACCGTCTCCATATTTGAAAATGATTTTACCAGGCACTTGTCCTTGAAGAATTCAACGATATAGCCTTTATCACATAATTGACTTATACTTATCAGATTATGATGTAATCCTTCAATATAAGACACGTCTGTGAAGGAGACTATGTCATTGGAAATCATACCGTAGCCTTTAGTTATTCCCCTGTCAGACCCTCCAAAGATAACTTTTGGACCGTCATCAACTGGGGTAAATTCTCGGAGTAGGATTCTAGTCCCGGTCATATGTCGAAGGCATCCACTGTCCAAATACCAGATTGGCGTTTTGTTGGCCTTTGGACATACCTGCAAATATAAATCATTTTACCTTAGGAACCCAAACAGATTTGGGTCCTTTGTTCCTTGTTAGTTTACACCACTTGGAACATTAACGTTGTTAGTGGTCGGCCTCGCACTGTTAACTTGTGGATTTTCAAGCTTTACCGGATGAAACTAGCAATTTACGGCAAAGTGACCAATCTTTCTGCAACACAAACAGTCAAATCTGTTGTATCTTCTCTTGTACTCCTGCTTTACCTTTTGAACATGTGCAAATAGAAAACAAGAGACCGAAAAATTGGAGTAACAAAATTTTTATTATCCAAAAGGTATCTATTACAAAGGTATGACCTCACTTTTATAGAATGGAGGAGAGAAGAGAGATTACAAATAAGCAATGTGGGACTAATAATTACATGAACATAAAACTATACAAGCTGTATAAGCCGCACAAGCCGCACGGTTAGCCTAACCGCACGACCACTACAATGTGGACGACAGGCGGCCAATATCCCCAAGCCGTCATAGACAAGCCTCTAGATCGCTTAGACTGCCAGACACTAGCCATCAACATCTCGACACCAAGCTGCTGGGAGAAGCCTCCAGACCGCCAGACAAACCGCCAGACAAACCGCCAGACAAACCGCCAGACCGCCAAGTCTCCAACCCGACTACTAAACTGCTGGGACAAGTTGCCAGACTGCCAAACCCCCTGGTCTCAACTCGCGAGACCACCCGGTCTCAACACTCCCCCTCAAGTTGGAGCATAGATATCAATCATGCCCAGCTTGTCGCAAATGTGAAACAAAGAAGCGGACACCGGCTTGGTGAAGACATCTGCCAACTCGTTGTCAGAAGTGACGAACGGAGTACAAATCTGTTTCTTCAAAATCTCTTCTCGAATAAAGTGATAGTCGATCTCTATGTGTTTTGTTCTCTCATGAAAGAATGGATTTTTGGAAATGTATATAGCAGCCTTATTGTGAAAGAACATAGGAAGATGATAGTTATAGACCTCTCCTAGGTCAAGCATGAGAGCCCGTAACCACTTTAACTCACATGTGGTCGATGCTATACTATGATATTCCACTTCTGCACTAGACCTAGAGACAACAGACTATTTCTTGCTCTTCCATCTCACAAGATTTCCTCCAACGAATGTGCAAAAACCTGATGTTGACTTGCGGTCTCTTTTATCATCAGCATAGCTCGAATCTGAGTATGCTTCAACCCTCAAGTGACCATTCTTCTGAAAAAGCAATCATTTCCCTGGAACTGCTTTAACATACTCCAATATCCTCAGGGCAGACTATAGATGGCACTCCCTTGGAGCTTGCATGAATTGACTAACCTTTCCTACAACATAAGAGATGTCGGGTCTGGTCACTGTGAGATAAATGAGTTTGTCCACCAGACACTGGTACCTCGAAGAATAAGATAGAGGAGGCGAGTCATTTGTCCAAGTTTTATCTTCCCCAATAGCCATGGGACATCTGGCAGGTTTAACACAAGTCAACCCTGCCTCTTTTATCAAATCAAGAGCATAATTCCATTGGGAGAGAACTAAAGAGTTAGGCTTCTGAGATATTTTAATCCCCAGAAAGTATTTGGGATAGCTCATATCCTTAGTGACCAGGTGTTGCCGGAGGTATTTCTTTGTTAAAGCTACCCCAGCCTAGTCATCGCCAGTCAGAAGAATATCATCCACATATATAGCAAGAACCACATACCAGAGGAGGTTTTGCGAATGAATAAGGAGTGATCGGCTGAACTTCTTATAAAACAAATGGTCGTAATAATGTCGTTGAACTTGTCAAACCAAGCCTGAGGGCTTTGCTTTAGGTCATAAATGGCCTTCTTCAGATGACATACTCGTGTCTCCCCCTAAGTAACATACCCAGGAGGTTGCTCCATGTATACGTCCTCCAAAAGATCACCATAGAGAAAGGCATTCTTGACATCCAGTTGGGAAATGGGCCAATCCCCGTTGACATCCACAGAGAGAAGAACTCGAATGGTGTTGAGACGAGCAACTGGAGAGAAGGTTTCGAAATAATCAACCCCATAAGTCTGAGTGAAGCCTTTGGGGACTAAGAGGGCCTTGTATCAATCCATGATGCCATCCAGACGGAACTTCACAATGAATACCCATCGACATCCAACCACATCAGTGCCCAAAGGGGGAGGAACAAGGGTCCATGTACCCCTTTCAGTGAGGGTAGCAATTTCCTCATCCATGGCGGTCTTCCAATGAGGAATATTAAGAGCTTCCTGGTAGGTGCGAGGAGTGGCAGTGGCCGAGATAGCCAAGGCAAACGTCCTGTGAGAAGGAGTTAGACGATCATATGAAACAACAACAGCTAGCGGGTGTTGAGTACACGTCTGCACCCCTTTGCGAAGAACAATGGAAATATCCAGGCCGGCGAGTTCCTCAATTTCCGGGGCATCCGTGGCGGAGAGAGCTGGCTCGGGAGTAGAGAGAGACAACCGCAGAGAAGAGGGAGATATCTCGATAGGTGGATACGGAGGAGGAGATGGTGGAGAGGGAGGAGGTGGCGGAGTCTCGGTAGGTGTAGAGGGAACGGAAGGGGTGGTAGGAGAAGGAGGAATATAAGGAGAGGAAGAGGAGTCAGGAGAGAAGTAGGATGCATTTTCAAAGAAGGTGACGTTCGCAGAGACAAACTGCTTGCGGTTAACCTGGTCAAAGAAACAATAGCCTTTCTGAGTGGTAGAGTATCACAGAAAGACACACTTGGTGGCCCGTGGTGAGAATTTGTCACGGGTGGCAGAAGGAGAGTGCACAAAGGCTGTGCACCCAAAGACACAAAGAGGGAGAGGAAACGTATCCTTCCCTGAATAGAGAATTGAGAAGGACGTTTTGTCGTGGAGAACGGTGGAGGGAATGTAATTGATAAGATAGCAGGAGATGAGAACATCATAGCCCTAATAAGAGCGAGGAATCTGCATTTGAGTCAGCACAGTGCGCGCGACATCAAGGAGGTGATGGTTTTTTGTGTTCGGACGCACCATTCTGCTGTGAGGTATAAACACAACTAATTTAATGAATAATACCATGTTTCATATAGAAAGAGGAAAACTCATGACTAAGATATTCCTTTGCATTATCAGAGCGAAAGATTTTAATAGAGACATCAAATTGATTCTTAATCATATAATAAAAAGATGTCCATACATGAAATAATTCAGAGCAATCTCGTAAGAGATACACTTAAGTACAGCGGGAGAAATTGTCAATAAAAGTTACAAAATATGAACTACTCCGACCTATTGTGAGGGTAGGAATGGGTCCCCAAACATCAGAGTGAACCAGATAAAACGGTTGGGAAGATCCATGACCTTGCTTATCATGATAAGGAGGAGCGGTGATTCTTGCCAAGCTGACATGCGTTACAGTTGAGGGGAGGACTCTGCGGAGGAAGGTGATGCATAAGCTGACGAAGAAGTCGAGGAGGAGAGTGAGCAAGACGAAGGATCCACTGGAGAAGATCAGTAGAGGAGGAAGCGAACAATGCGGAAATGTTGTCGAGGAAGTAGAGGCCGCCACTCTCAATCCCAGTAGCAATCGTCCATTGGTAGCCAGGATCCTGAAAAGAACAAGAGGTAGGAGTGAATGTGACAGAACACTATAGTTGCTTGCACAGAGAAGTGACTGATAGTAAATTGCAAGGGAACGTGGGCACATAGAGGGTATCCTCCAAGCGAAGAGACGGAGTGACTTGAACCACTCCCGTCCCATTGACCGGTGAGGGAGAGCCATCCGTAATAAATACAGGGGGCAACCGATCATGTTTTTCTAGGAGAGAAAAACTTTGAGGATTGCCAGTCATGTGATTGGTAGCACCAGAGTCGATACCCTATTTACCTTGAGTAGCGACATGAACACTACCTAAAGACGTAACCACCGAAGCGGACGGCTTCAAAGTGGAGGTTGAAGCATCACCCATTGGTCAAAGATGAGGATGTTTCTTCCAGCAGCGATCAACCATATGGCTGGTGCGGCCGCAGTGAGAACAGAGAAAGCAGGCAGCACCACAATCGCCTGATTGATGGTTGTGGCCACCAGATCTAGTCTGCTGAGTGTAGTGAGCATAGTTGTCTAGTGGAGGAGGGGAGGATAACAGTGGACGTTGTAGTAGAGAGGTAACAGCGACTATGCGGGAAGCAGTTACATCTAAGGTGGGAGACTCCACCTCACCAAGGATTTGTTGACGGATCATATCATATGACTCAAGAAGTCACATAAGGTAGCACACAACCAGTAGCTCCTGGAATTGTTTGTGTTGCTCGGCCAGATCCGCAGAGAAGGGGCGATTCTGGAGAATTTCGGCTCCAAGAGCCTGAACTTGTTGGTATGCAGCAGCAGGAGACATGGAGGGATGGACAAAGATGTCTGCATACAAAGTATAGATGCGAGACGTCTGAGCCCCCTTTGAGTAGAGAGCGGAAAGATGAAGCCATGCAGCCTTGACCATCTCATCATGACGGATGATGGGTAGGCATTCACCAGAAAGACTGTTAGCCAACCATGTGCGGACAAGGGCATCGCTGGCATCCCAATCATCAAAAAGAGGAGAATCTTATGGAGGAGGGTCATTGGTGAGATGATGACGTTTGCGTTGAGATCGGAGAATGAAGGTGAAGGATACACTCCAATCCGGGTAGTTAGGACCGACGAGTTTGGAAACGCTGCCAAGGTTGCCCGAAGGAGTAGGAGGAGTGGGAGGAAGAGCGACAGTAGGAGTGGTGGAGGTAGAGATATTGGAGGTTTTCATAGAAGAGAGCAGAGTTAAGAACAAGTCACGCGACTAAAGAGGAGGTCGCGACGACTAACAAGCAGGAGCGGCTAGAAAAGGAGGTCGCACAAATGAGAACAGGTCGCGGCTACTTAGGAACAGGACGCGGCAATTAGAGAGCAGGAGCGGCGAGAAAGGAAGCTGCGCCAAGGAGAACAGGTCGCGGCGACTTAGGAACAGGTCGCGGCGAATAAAGAGCGAGAGTGGATAGAAATGAGGGGCAGAGAGGTCGCCCACACAAGGGAAGAAAGAAACCGCGCGAACAGGGCGCGACAAGAGAAGAAACAGGTCACGAGAATAGGTCGCAAGAAGAGGAACAAGCCGCGCGGACAGGTCGCATGGACAGAGAGGTCTCAAAAATCAGGAGGAAAAGATCGAGTCCTCTGATACCATGTGCGAACAGAAAACAAGAGACCTAAAAATTGGAGTAACAAAATTTTTATTATCCAAAAAGGTATCTATTACAAAGGTATGGCCTTCTTTTTATAGAATGGAGGAGAGAAAAGAGATTACAAATAAGCAATGTGAGACTAATAATTACATGAACATAAAACTATACAAGCTGCATAAGCCGCACAAGCCGCACGGTTAGCCTAACCGCACGACCACTATAATGTGGAGGACAGGCGGCCAATATCCCCAAGCCGCCATAGACAAGCCGCCAGATCGCTCAAACCGCCAGACACCAGCCAGCAACATCTCGTCACCAAGCCGCTGCAAGAAGCCTCCAGAATGCCATACAAACCGCCAGACCGCCCGGTCTCCAACCCGGCTGCCAAACTGCTGGGACAAGTCGCCAGACTGCCAAACCGACTGGTATCAACTCTCCAGATCGCCCAATCTAAACAAAATGAGAGGTCTAGTAGGGGCCACTGGCTTGGAAGTGGAAGCCTCGTAATTGCAGCATACATAGGGCTTCATTGTTTCCTTAGCCTTAGGAACAACAGTGTTGGCTTTTGGAGCCTTCTTGCCACTTGGTCCATGAACGTAAGGACCATAGTTTTTGAGGATAATTTCCACATAAGGTGCTTTGAACACACTAGCACCAAAGTCTCTAGGACGGGTCCATCCTTGGTAGTGCCTTTTTGAGTTCACGTAAGTAAGCCTAGCAAGGTGACCATAGGATGTCTCAAGGTCGTATTGATTTGTTGGGAAGATTACCTTATTAAACGAGTGTTGACCTTGAGGTGTCTTCCCTTTGCCTTTGGTACTGGCTTTCTTAGTAGCCTTACCTTCTTCAGCTTTGTGGTAAAGACCACTACCCTTCTTAGGAGCAGAAAACTCATCAATGAGGGGAAGAATGGTTTTTGGATTCGAGTAGCTTTCAACCAGCTTCCTTTCCACCAAGAGCTTTTCTTCCAGCTCATCTAAGTATTTCTTCTTCTAAATTAATAGTTCAGCGGAGCATTTCAATTCCTCTCGCAAGGAGTGAACTTCATTTTTGAGAGGAGTTAATTCAACAATTTCCTCCCTCCTGCTTGATTCCACTATCTTGAGAGAAGCAATCTCTTTTAATTACTTTTTGACTACATTGCACCATTTATCAAAAGCTTTCAAGAGTTCTTGATGCTGAGCCATCAAGTCAGCTTCATCTTCCTCCGAAGATTAGTCTTCATGACCACTAGTGGAAGTTTTTGACTCAGATAGGATAGTGTGAGAGTTTACCTTCCCATTAAATTTGGAGTCGTCTACTTCCTCATCTTATTGAGCCATAAGCCCGAAGTGGGCTTCTTCATCCTTTGGGATCGTCTTATTACAGAGAATACATAGACCTAAGGGGAAGATATTCAAAAGTGTTTCACATTAGAAAAGACATGGGTAATATATTTTCTTTACTTGACCTTCAGGATGCTGTGCCATACTACCCATTATTATAGGTTTTTTGGTTCCTCATAGACGCCCCTTCGGGCTCATCTTATTATGGGGGAATACTATAGAACTTAGGGATAAATATTCGTAAGTGTTCCATATTATGTGGTTGTTTGTGTTGGTGTTAGTTGGTTGGTTCCCCTTAGCAGCAACTCAGGTATAAAAATTTAGTTAGTTCACTTATCATATTACATATGATTTTTTCAATATCTCGTATATGATAGTGAACATCAGCACACTCGCAATCGCCAGACGAGAAACGGGAGCATTGAGCGTTGTGACCCCAAACTGCCCCTCCATTAAGGAGGAAAACGAATCTTCTCTTCCTTCTTCTTACCTTTGAAGGATCTCTTCTCTTCCTTCTTGGATCCTTCCTTATTTTTGTAAGGGCAATCCGCAATTACGTATCCTTGCTTATTAAAACAATAACAAACAATGTAAGAGGAAGAATGTTTGTTCGGTTTAGATTTATACCTGTCATATCGGTTGTAGCTTTTCTTAACAGATCACCATCACAATGAGGTCTTCTGAAGTTCGACAAGGAGGACTGATTTGCCATTTGTCTCCTCTTGTTGAGCAATCTCTTGAATTTCTTGGAGATTAGTGAAAACTCTCCATCAAATAATTCAAAGCCTGACATGCTTGGCTCGGAGTCTTCTGGATTATTTGGAGCTCGTGTCCTTACTGGTGACACAACTTTAGACTTTCTTGCCCCTTCAGCTTTTAGGGCAACTGACTTCTCTCTGCTTGAAGTCATGCTGCTTTGCTCCTCTTTCTTTCTGGTATTCATATGAATTTCATAGGAGAGCAGCTTTCCGAAAAGATTTTGGGGGTCAATCTCCGGTAGCTTCCAAAACTCCCTAATGGATAAAACTTTTGTGTCTCAGTCCTTTGTCAGGGATCTAAGTAATTTGTCGTTTAGTTCACCATTAGTGAATGTGCGGTCGTAGTTTTTGAGCTCATTAACTATCTTGAAGAATTTCTCAAAGTTGTCAGCAATAGTGTCATTTGCACTTTGCTTGAATGCTTCGTATTCCTGATTCAGCAAAGCTCTACGATCGTCTCTAACTTCCTCGGTTCCTTCCATGAGAACTACTAGGCAGTCCCACATCTCCTTGGCATATTTGCAGTGGAATAAATTTTGAAGCATTGAATCGTCCATTGCACTGGCTATAATATTCTGTCTTCTTATCCAAAGAGACTAATGCAATTTAATCCTTAGTAAGATCTATCATCTTCTTAGGGATCATAACAGTCGGATTCAGAGTAGGCGGCTGAGTAGGAATATGAGGCCCTTCTTCAATAATCTGAAATATCCTGGGATCTGCTGCTTCCATGAAGAATCTGACTCTTTCTTTCCACATAGGAAAGTTCTCTTTTGTACACACAAGTAACTTCATCAAAGACATGTCCTTGCTTTTGTCTATAGCAACGAAGCGGAATCTCTTGACACTAGATAAGAGATCTTGTTCAAGGTGGTAACCTTATGTTGAACAACACCCCTCTGATACCAATTGAAAGTATCTAGCGTCTACCTAAATCACCTCAAGGGAGGTGAATATGTGAGTTCTGAGTCTTTTCGCGGAATAAAAAAACTGAAAAATAAAGCACACAGAACACAAAGATTTATATTGGTTCTCTGAGTTGGGTACATCCACTGTCCTGCCTCGCCTATCTACCACGAGGACTAGACTTGGCTACTTCACCTTTATCTCAGATTGTAACGAATCTTACACCTCGGAGCCTCAACTCGGAGATAAAACTCCTACCACTCAGAGAACAAACTCTCCTATAACTCGATCCAAAGACAGATCTACAAATCGATCTAAAAACGGATCTACAACTCGATCCAAACATGGATCTACAATTCGGAGAGAAAATCTCCTACAAAAGTAAAGAAAGATTTACACAATAAAGATTACAAAAAATCATATTCAGATCTAAAGTCTTCAATCCTTATTCTTTAAAAAGGTTGATCTTGAATGACTTAAAGAACAAGGAAAATCCAAGTGCTTTGAAGGTTTGATCTGAACTCATGGATCGGCTAGATCTACGTAGAATTGAAATCTTTGGAGATCAATGATCTAGTCGACTTAGTTGAGGAAGAACAAATCATGCAACAAGCTTTTCGTCGGCCGAGAGATATTCAAAAAATGTAGATATCGTCGGCCAAAGTTTTTCTCGTTCTGGATTTTCTCAATTTGATTAAGAGCACAATAAGGGTTGAAATAATTCCACCCTAAATATATATATAGGAATCTTCCTCTTATAACGGCTAGAAAAGACTTTCCATCTAGATACGTTTGAAATTACTGTACATGGCTATCGGGAAGAACGAGTCGGGAATTTGAATTTTGCAAAAATAAACCCTAAGTATAATTCGTTGAGTATCATCGAGAATAACCGAGTATACTCGCTGAACTGTAGCAAAATTCAATGAAAATAACTTAGAGAATTTCATTCTGATCGAACTTATAATTCGACACCTAGCAGAAGTTATACTTGACGAATCTGACAAATATCGGCTAGCTCATTCGACGAATTCGACAAGTATCGACTGATGCACTCAACGGATTCGACGCATAGGCTGAGTGATATTCGACGAATATGACTTAGAAAAATCCAGAGAAGTAAATTCGTAAACTCAAAGGTATACTCAATGAGTCTCGACGAATTCGGCGTGTATCGACATGTATATTCGACGAATTCGAAGAGTATTGAAATATATACTCGACGAATTCGACCAATATACTTGATGATACTCGACGATTTTTACTTAACTGATTTTACAGATCTCAGAAATTATACCTTAAGTAAATATGAAGAGTTCGACGAGTGCTAGTAAGTATACACGACAAGTTTGACTAGTATCCATGAGTATACTCGACAAATTCGACGAGTATCCACTACTATACTCGACGAATTTTACTTAGGTAAATTTTTGTTCTTCTGATTCCAACACTTGGTCCTTCCTTGGTCCTTCTAATGCACTTGGAATAGAAGTACACCCCAATAGAGAGATTACACGTGAGTCAACACATTGGCCTATACAATGAAGAATTACATTATATAGTCATGTGTTTTCTGACCCACTGTAACCTTACATTGAGTTGTACTTAGCAATATAGTCCTGCAAGCACATAACTAAATAGAGCATCAAATACAATTCAATTCATCTTAATTCAAGGGACACTTCTTCAAATCAGGATTATTATGGATATAATACCCAACACATACATTGACGTAATCAAAGATATGTATACAAATTCAGTGACAAGAGTGAGGACATCTGGAGGATTAACACAAGAACTCCCTATTAATGTTGGCTTACATCAAAGGTCAGCTTTAAGTCCTTATCTCTTTACCCTTATCTTAGATGAACTCATCAGACATATCCAACAAACAATACATTGGTGTTTTATTATTTGTGGATGATATTGCCTTGGTTGATGAGACACGTGAGGGAGTAAACGCAAAACTTGAATCTTAGCGAGACACTTTAGAAAAGAAGGGTTTTAGGTTGAGCATGATAGAAACATAGTATATGGAGCTTAAATTTAGCAGTGCAAGAAGGAAGGATGACTTTGTTATTAAGTTGGGTGATAAAGATATTTCTCGTAATGAATGTTTTAAATATCTTGGATCGATAGTTCAAAAATGCGAAGATAATAAGGTCATCCTAGTATTTATAGAAAGGTGGGGTGCTAATAACCCGCCCCTCATGATCTCACTAACTTAGTGGGATCTTGAGACAACAACCGCGCACGCGATCAGCAAGCTTGATCCCCTGCATGGCCCACACACGGATCCCACTAAGCGCACCTTACATGCAACCATCATGGTCGGACACCGGCATTGCCGTCACCAGTGTCAAATGGACTATGCCTGGCTGGCCCTGCCAAGACCGGCGTCGCCCTCCTGCAACCTCCACCCGCGGCCGCGGAGCCGCACCCGCTAAGAGTGGCCGCACCGCGTGGCCGCCCTCCCGTTGCCGCCTCCCGCGGTCGCTGGGTTGCTCCCGTAGGGGCGGCCGCGCCCTACGGCCGACCTCCCATGACCGCCGCTCGTGGACAAGGAACAACTTTCGCTACGAGCGACCGTTCCCCGCGGTCGTTGACCATGCCCAAGTGAGGCGCCCACACCCAGTGCCCCCTTCTCGTAGCCGCGGGGACAAGACCACAAAGGGCGTCCGCATCCCGCAATCTCCCTCAACGGTTGCCCCCGCGGCTGCCTCCCATGGCCGCTTCCCGTGGTTGTTGCTTCGCCCACCACGGCCAGCCAATCTGTCGGTCGTGACTCCTCCGTCGGCGAACGATCGTCTCCAAGTTGGTCTCCCGCTCGTGGCGAGCCTTCACTACCGTCCAATCTTCCCAATACGATCACCACTGTTAGTTACAAGAATAACCACCCACGTAACTACCCACTAGCCCCCATGGCTAGTGGGAAATATTATTTATTTATTTAATGATCTGCATGTAGCCAAAATCATGGAAATAATATACGCCTGAAACTATACTAAGTGTGATATTCAATTAGTGATTTTGGATGGTTACGGTGTGTGGATAGCCGCGTAACCACTTCTTTTTGCCTATAAAAAGGCAATATGACCCCGCTCATTTCCAACTTTTCTTCCTCCCAGTCTTCTACTTCCTCAGGTCCGAGCTCTATCGGAATCCTCCAAAGTGCCTCCTCCACCCGCCGGGCCACCCAGAAATTTTCCTAAGTCCACGACGCTCCTGAAAAGAAGGCGTTCTGCTCACCATTCCGCGAAGCCTCCTACGCGTGTGACCTTCCTCAAGTCACCGTTTACGCATCTCCGCGCATCCCGCCACGAAATTCACCAGCCAAGCAGTGTCCGAGAACGCTCGTCCCCATCAGAAAATAGAAAGGAACAAGCTTTGTGTGAGACGGTCTGTCGCCCACCAAGCGTAATACCGTCTCTCATCTCAAAGTTGTAATGAGAGGCGGCTTGTCGCCCTCGATTCCCAAGACACTTTGTAAACTACCACCAATAGTGAAGTTTGATTGGCACCGTACCGGACGTGATTTTTTACCCAGTTTATGTATTTTTTTCACGTCAAAATTGTCTTGTGTACTTCTGCTTGTTCTGTGACTGTGTGAGCGCTCGACCGCTCCACGAGCTAAGGCGGCCTAGTTTAGTTCGGTCTAGCAGGAGGGTTGAGTTGGTCGCAACAAAAGGTATTGATAAAGATGTGTCACATAGAATCCAAGCGGGTTGGTTGAAGTGGAGATGCACGTCAGAGATCTTGTGTGATGGTAAAGTACCATAAAACTTAAGGGCAAGTTCAACCATACTGCGTGTACACCAGCGATGCTCTATTGTTCTGAGTGTTGGGAAGTGAATTGTATACATGAGCAAAAAATGGGAGTTGCGGAGATGAGAATGCTTAGTTGGATGTGTGGACACACGAGACTAGATAGAATTAGGAAGTAATGCATCAGGGATAAGACAGGAGTAGCACCAACTGCAGAGAAGATGCGAGAAGCTTGACTAAGATGGTTTGGACGCGTGCAAAGGAGACCATTAGAGGCACCCGTTAGGCGTTGTGAGAGTCTAGTCACTAGGCATGTTAAACCAGGGAGAGGTATACCAATAAAGACTTGGAATGCAACTAGAAGGAAAGACATGATGTACTTAAACATTAGTGAGATTATGACACAAAGTATAACACAATGGCGACAAAGGATTCATATAGCCGACCCCACAATTGTGGGATAAAGGCTTGAATATTGTTATTGTTGTTGTGTCGTCTTGTGTTTGACCTTCCCTTATTGAAATTTCTAGATCCTCACTGCACAAGAGTCATGTGTACTGTGCACATTAATGTGCTCGTGTTCACACACTGTGACTAGTGACTACAGGTATTTATATATATAATATATATATATTTATAAAGTTTTGTCGTACCAATAAGATTACTTTCCTCAGATTAATATCTTCAGCCGTCCGTTTCTTCTTTCCACAAATTATAATTAAACATTTCATTCAATTTTTATTATAATAAATACAATATTAAAAATCTAAAAAAGTCTGCACCAACAACTCTCAATTCAAGTAGAGAAAATAAAAATTTGAAGACCATATGAGCATGACCTTGAAAATAGCCTTGCATCTACTACAATATTCCCTTAAAGAATGATTAAAATTAAATATATATCTTAAAGAACACTTAACCGCTGCTGAAAAAGCCCCTTTCGAACAGTGGGTCTACCAAAAAATATATATAATATATATTAATAGCTAGGAAGTGATAGGCACGGGCTTCGCACATATCTGCTATTATCAATTAATTAAGGTGATTGCAAGCCACAATAGGTGCGGGCTCGGATTTGCTGGAGTTGTATTGGCCGCGAGTCAGTTGAGGACGCTGCAAAAAAATTTTGGTTTGATTGTATTGTTTTTGAAGAACACACCAAATGTTCCATAATTTTTGAAAACTATTTTCCGTGGAAAATGAGTCTAGAATTTTTTCCAAATGTGTTGTATATTTTTAGATATACGAGTTTGCTTGTTCGATTTATGTGTTGAAATAATTCTTTTGTGCTTGTTGCTTTGCGAGTTTACTTGGGCAAATTGCCGTGTCTCGTGCGACAATAAGCTTGTCACTTTGCATAGGTGCCAAAAGTTAGTGTTCAAGCTACGAGCCCGTTATCTGGTATTAGCTACTGTAAGCTGGTTGCTTGGCACAAGTATCAGACGTCGATGCTTGTGGTCGACCCTCGGTTACTAGGTAGAGGGTCGAGGGGCATTTGTTTGCTCTTACTGGATGTTGGTGAACTCGCTGCTCGGGATTGGCACCGGAGGTCATCGCTCGACATTGTTGTCAGAGGTCGGCACTTGGTTATGACATAAAGAGACCCTTATCGATCTGCTCTTATCGGAGGTGGTGAGTTCGCTGCAAGGCGCGGGGCAGCGCCGGAGGTCGCTACTCAATTAGGGGGTAGAGGGACCTTAGTCCACTCTTAGCAATTGGTGAGCTCACTCCTCGGGATTGGCACGGGAGGTCGTCGCTCTACATTAATGTCGGAGGTTGACGCTCAGTTATGACGTAGAGGGACCTTTGATCGCTCTTACTGGATGTCACACCCTGACCTGATAAACTCGAATTATCTAGCCGGGAACACTAATGTAGTTAGGATCTTTTGCACTACACGGAGAAAAAACAAGAAATAAAAATACTTTATTGATATTTTAATATTTAGAAGTACAATTTGTCACACATACATATATTTCCTGTTTTTACTTTTTTAAATGCTAAATAATATAAAGAAACCTTCCTGACCATGCTCTGTCGGCCACATTTTCATAGGTACCTAAAACCTTCAGTAGGCTCGTGAGCATCTTTGCTTGCTCGCTTTTGGAAAAATAGCAAAATATTTATATATGAAATGCACATCATACAAGCAGAGTAAAATAACAGAAGCAGTAAGCAAAATAAGTATATTGGCACATATTTCTTATCTTTTTTCCAAAATTTATTTTCCTTTATATATAGAAAAATAACTCATTCATTTTTTTTTTGAGAAATTGCATTCGCATTAGAACGGAAAGAGAAAAAAGGACCGCAAAAGCGGGTCAAAAAACAAGGATGTTCGCCCGGTCCCTCTGAACAACCTCAGAGAGAACCGGCGGGAAGTCCACAGAACATGACCACCGGAAGGTACAGGAAATAGCAAGGTGCGCACAAACATCCGCAGCCCGATTGGCCGCCCGCGGAACATGTCGGAGCAGGACACGAGGAAGCTCGAAAAGGAAGGCCAACGCATCAGTGTCCGGATAACTCATTCAATAGTTAGCATTTATAGTACACAAGTTGACCTAATCGGATGCTCACTTCCTTTTCAGGATCAATTGAGACTCATCATGTTCTGCGAATAGTGAATCCGCCGGCAGGGGCTTCGCTCACATAATATGCATCCGGGACAATATCACAAAATAATTTTTAGGGAGCACTACTCCCTCCAATTTATACGTCTACGAACAAAATCACAAATCAGTCTTTAGAGAATATTACACCCTTATATCCCTCGATCCAAATACAGGCTAACAAACTAGAGTACATCACCACATAACATTATAATAATGTTCAAAGTAGTCATCATATTACCAAAACACATCTTGAATTATCTGTATCTGTCGCATACCTTTCAATTATTACACAGAATCGGTCTATTCGCAAAAGACCACAATGATCTAATCTTATAATAACGCCGGTCCAATCTCACGATAATTCTACGCGTGTAATTATTCCATTAATAATATAATTATTTTCATAATATCGTGTATCGATGCATCTCAAATTATTCACATTGGGCGCAACCGCTCAAGATTAGTATAGTCGTAAACCACTTGACTAAAATAATATTGATTCGAGTTCATGATAATTTAGCATGCATAAATAAATTATTAAATATTATATTTTTTTCACGATAATTAGCTTATAATTTTCATATATATTATCAATATCCAATCTACAACTCGGGGCCACATTATATCTTGAATACAAGTGACTCAACCCTTCGACATGCCTAATAAGTTATCATAATTATTTCTGCAACATTTTGGTATAAAAATTACCCGCAAAAACTACAAAAAATAATAGCTAGTGAGACCTAAACATTGCAATATTTTTCATCTACCTCATTCATCACGCTCCCAAATCTGAGCTTTGAACCACCTCTTAGTAAGGTCGGCACTTCGGCAGAAACCCAACAGCACTCCGACTATAAATTGTCTGATCGCGGAAAAGTATTATTTTGGCGCCACATTCGCAGTACATAGGAAGGCTTCGTCACAAGACAAGGCCAAAAATTAGCACTCAAGGTCCTCTTTTAGATTTCTCGAAAGTCCGGAAGCAATCCGACATTTTCTCTCTCCTCTCTAACACTTTCTCACTTGATTTCAAGGCTACTGAAGCGGAATTGGAGTAAGGTAGCTCGTTCGATAGTTATTTACAAGGGTTTCGAAACACCACCAAAATCTCTTTAATCGATAGTAAGGCAGCACTTAGTCGGTTTTCCCTCTTCCTCACTAAAGTCATGAGAAGTTACACGCGTAACCGCTACATGCGCGATCCATGCACCTGATCTTAGTAGCAACTGTTGCGTGCCAAATCCCAAACATGGTGCACCCAACTCCAACCGGCGCCACCACGACCCTCGCCCTCTCCCACTCCTCGGCCTCCCAGAGCCGGGCAGCCTTGTCGTGGCCAGCACCCGCACGGGCCGGCCAAGTCCGTCCTCTCTCGGGCACCCTTGTCGCAGCCAAACTCCGCAAGGGCCTGCCGGGGCCACCCGAGTCAGGTGGGACTCGTCATGACCGTCCCCCACAAGGACCAAGGCCTCCCGATCCTGAGCGACCTAGGCGTGGCCGGCCCCCGCGAGGGCCGGCCGGGGCCGCCCTAGTTGGGGCGGCCTCGCCGTGGCCGGCCCCCGCAAGGACCGACCAAGGCCGCCCAATCCCGGGCGGCCTCGGCATGGCTGGCACCCGTAAGGCCCAACCAGGGCCACCCGAATCTGGGCAGCCTCGACGCGGCCGGCCCCCACGAGGGCCGGCCGAGGCCTCCCGTCCCCGAGCAGCCTCTTCGCGGCTGGCCCCCACGAGGGCCGGTCGAGGCCGCCCGGGATTCACGTGCTAGTGAAAAAACAAACATGGAGGTAAACAAAACACTCACAATCCATCATAATACATGGGCCTTGAACAAGAGGGCATCTCCGTATAACGCCAAAAGGGCAATTAAATGCGCAAAAACACGTTACTGCATCAAGCCGCGCCTACTGCAACAAGAAAAAAGAAATGCACAGGTTAGTGGTTGTCAAGATCCCTCACCCAATGTAAACTACGAGATCTTCATCTCGCAAGGCTGACATGAAGTGGCACCAAGTGATCAGCGTACACATCAAGGCCAAACAAAATAGACACTTCATGCTGCAAATGAAAAGTAATTTATGATGTGCGCACGAAGTAATAGTTCAAAGTCCGTGACCTCAAGTCGAAATAATTAAGGTTAAAAAAATTTGTCCTCTTCCCTTTGCAATTCAAGATTCGGAAAAATTTGGGGGCATATGATGAGTTTTCAACTAAAGTCATCTGAATTAAACCAGATCAAAATGTTCAAGAAGGTCAACCCAAGAGAGTGAGCCGCGTACACGGGTCGTGCTCACTCGAAGGACCCAAAAACCGCCCCAAAAGGGAGGAGTGGAACAACACGTGTATATGCCCTGAAAGAACCAAGCGCATATGGGCCCACGTACAGGACCTGCGCACATGGGTGCTACGCTTTAGGGCAGCCCTCACCGCGCACGCACGTAGGCAAACTCACCATCCGCGCGATCACTGCTGAACGCAAGCACACGCGGACTGCCCCACGCGCAAGCGCGCGCGACATGCAGACACGGGCATCGCGCACGCACACCCCTACACGCATGCACAGCGCAAGTGCATGCAACGTGGGTGCGTGCATGATCTGTGCACACCCTGGTGACCCTCTGCTGCCACCATTTCCGGTCATTGTTGCCTCCGATAGCCACCGCCGTCGTGCAACTTGCCTGGACTGCCTGGGGGGACATGTTCATCATTTGTAAGAAATTGGAGATCCAGATGAGCATAATCGGGCAACATCATTTGTCAACTCCAGATTCTGCCGGGGGCAATTACCAACACGTACCTTCTAGAAAGCTATAAAAAGATCCACGAGCCTTTTTTTGAAGACAGACAACTAGAGAGGTAAGAGAGAGTTCTGAGATTTTCCGAGTACGTGGGTCTTTGATCGTTCCTCCGCTCTGAATTTTCTCTGTTGGCTCTTAAGTCTGCTCGCGCTCAACACTCACGTTGATGCTTTAACAAGCACATGAGAAGACATAGAAGAATGCTCTTGTGGACGATCCCGCGGAAGCTCTGTGTGTTGAAATTTGTGAAGTGAAAGTAGTGATCGGGCAGTCCGGGCGGACTGGGCGGCCTGGGCGGACTATCCGCGCGGACTGGTGTTCGGCAGACTAGTGTTGGCTGTCTTTCCAGTCGGCTGCGCGGACTGCGCGAACTGGTTGAGTCCGGCAGTGGCTGGCTGAGTTGTGCGGGATATTGTTCGCGGTCTGTGTGGACTGTGGCTTGTATCCGCGCGATTAGTTTTTGGTCTGGAGTTGCGGTGAGCCGCAATCTGGTTGCAATCTGGTTGCGTCTAGACCAACTCAGCATGTCCCGGATGCTCTGAGGACTAAGCTTGATGCAAAGGCAAGGAAGCTTGTCTTTGGTTGCAATAATGAGCGGAAGAAGGGATGGAGATGCATGGATCCTGCAACGAAGAAGTTCGTTGTGTCAAGAGACGGTGTCTTTGACGAACTGACATCATATGGAGGAAGCTCGGTTGAGCTACCGGAGGGCAAGGTTAATGAAGGGCAGGAGGTGGCTGCTGAAGTTCTTCAAGAGGAGTTAGTTGTTTCACCAGCAACTCCTATTACTTCAAGTTCAGGGGGAGAGGCTTCTAGTTCAGGAAGCAGGGGAGCACTGATCTATGTTTGCTTGAAGAAGGAGTTGAACCTGAAGAAGTAATGAAGGTGGTGAATAAGGAGCAGCCTCTTAGGAGATCAAAGAGGACCATCAAGCCTCCGACTCGGTATTGTGATGGGAATACAGTGAGTTTTGTCTCATGTTTCTTTGCACGCCCTCTGGATGAGCCAGAGTCTTCAAAGTTTGAAGAGGCCACTGGAGTGAAGGAGTGGGACAATGTCATGGATGAGGAGATGGCTGCCCTCAGGAATAATGAGACTTAGGACTTGGTGCCCAAGGTGGATGGCGTTACTCCTGTTACTTGCAAGTGAGTCTATAGGCTGAAGAAGAAGGCGGATGGAAGCATCGAGCGGTATAAGGCTCGCCTTGTTGCTCGAGGATTCTCTCAATAGTATGGCTAGGACTATGAAGAGATGTTTAGTCCGGTGGCAAAGATGACTTCAGTTCGAGTGATGATAGCTTTGGCGGCCTGCCAGGGCTGGAAGATGTGGCAGCTGGACGTAAAGAACGCTTTTCTTTATGGGGAGATAGACAAAGACATCTTCATGGATCAGCCACTCGATTATGTTTCTGAAGAACATCCGGACTACGTCTGCAAGCTCAAGAAGGCTCTTTATGGGTTGAAGCAGGCTCCGAGGGCATGGTATGGTAAGATTGCAGAATATCTTCAATTATGCGGCTATCTTGCCTCCAACTCAGACTCAAGCTTGTTCATCAAGAAGAAGGGAGAGCTTCAGGTCCTGGTTCTGTTGTCTGTTGATGACATGATCATCACAGGGAATTCGGAAGAGGAGGTTGCTAGACTCAGGTCTAAGCTTGTTATTTGCTTCGAGATGAAAGACTTGGGGGAGCTTCATCACTTTCTCGATCTCGAAGTAGAGAGGAAGGAGAGCGGGATTCTTATTTCCCAGAAAGGTTATGTGGATCGAATTGTGAGACGATTCGGCATGGAAAAGGGAAAGAGTTGCTCTACTCCGTTGGATTCTTGCTTGAAGCTTCGGGGAGATGAGGGAAGAATTCTTCCTGATCCCTTAGTGTTCCGAGCTCTGGTGGGGAGCTTGATCTACCTGACGATTATAAGGCCAGACATTGCTTATGCTGTTGGCCGAGTAAGTCGGTTTATGACGGAGCCAAGGAAGCCTCATCTGATGGCGGCAAAGAGTATTCTGAAGTATGTGATGACGACTTCTGATATGGGACTCCTTTTATAGGAGGGACTCGAGCTTTTCTTTGCTGGGCTATACGGATGCTGATTATGGTGGTGATTCGGATGACCGAAGGTCAACTTCTTGTTATGTGTTCACTTGTGGATCAGCGGGCATCTCGAGGTGTAGCAAGAAGTAGGATTCGATGTCCGTCTCTACTACGGAAGCAGAGTACAAGGCTTCAGCCTTGGCAGCTCGGGAAGCCATTTGGCTAAGGAGACTAGTAGAAGACGTTCATAAGGAAGTGCAAGGTCCCACTCTGCTCCGAGGTGACAATGAGAGTGCTCTCAAGCTGGTGAACAATCTTGTTTGTCATGCGAGGACCAAGCATATTGATATCGAGCACCATTTCATTCGGGATAAGGTGTTGGAGGGATTTCTAGTGGTCGGGCATGTTCGGAGTGAGGACAACCTAGCAGACATCTTCACCAAGCCGCTGTCGAAGGGGCCTTTCCAGTGATTTCGGGGTTTACTGGGCTTGATCTCTACTTCTCACTTCAAGGGGGAGTGTTGAAATTTGTGAAGTGAAACTAGTGATCGGGCAGTCCGGGCGGACTGGGCGGCCTAGGCGGACTATCTGCGCGGACTGGTGTTCAGCAGACTAGTGTTGGTTGTCTTTCCGGTCGGCTGCGCGGACTGCGCGGACTGGTTGAGTCCGGCAGTGGCTGGCTGAGTTGTGTGGGATGTTGTTCGCGGTCTGTGCGGACTGTGGCTTGTATCCGCGTTATTAGTTTTTGTTCTGGAGTTGCGGTGAGCCGCAATCTGGTTGCAATCTGGCCTTGGTGCTGGCAGACTGTATTGGGGTTCGCCGTGCTTACGCGAGCTTGTGTCTGGACTTGTTCTTTTGTGAAGTCCAGGGTTTCCGCTTTGTCTGCTGAGACCGGGCTGTTATCCTGTTGGTCGCGGGCTTTGCGAGCTGAGTTGGTGTCCGCATAGTCCGCTGTGACCGGGCGGTTATGCCTGTGGTCGTGGACTTGAGCGTGCGGACAGTTGTTGTGTCCTCTCTCCTTGAGGACTGACTTGGTGCTCAGCTAGTGGCGCTCTTGCGGGTTGGCGATCCGTTCGCGAGTCCGGCTTGTCGGTGCGGACTCGGCGGACTGGCAAGCTAGCTGCGATCAAGGGGCGGTTAACCTATCTCTTAGGGCGGTGATCACACTCCTCACCTCGCCTATAAATAGGACCCCCCGGCTCGTCATTTGACAACAGAGTGAACAGTAAGTTGGACTTGGGTTAAGGCTGCAGACTAATTTTTGTTATCCGCGCGGGTTGATTGCTTAACCGGTTGCTGTGTGCAGGTGACGCGGCTACCTCTGTGAGACTAGGAGTTTGATTTTGACCTCTGTCAGGCTCAGTAAAGTTAGCGGACTGCTTTCAGGGGTTATCAGTTTCTGCATCAACCTTCCCAGTTCAATAACCTGTCTGCGCGACCTCGCGGTCTCGGCGGGTAGGCGGTCTGTTCCTCAGTTCAGCAGCAGCAGGCAGCTCTGTGAATAACGGCGTGTCCGCGCGACCTCGCGGTCTCGGCGGACTCCGTGTTCAGATCGGCTTCAGTTCAGTTCGGGCGGTCTTTGCGAGCAGGCGGCCTCGGCGGTCTCAGAGTTTCTGTCCGCCCGAATCGTTGTAATTTCTGGTTTTTTTCAAGTACTGGTGAAATCATGTCTCGCCACGTATACCTCGCCTTGTAAAGAAGATTAATAAGATTCTGATCTGCTTGTTTCTGTCAATGCACTTGGTTTCCTGAGTATTCTTCTTGTTTTCCGCGTGTACAAGTTGTGATCTGGGTAGTTCCAAAGATATTGATTTGGCATTTGGGCTATCTTGCTGCGCATCTTGTGAAAATTCAACATGGTATCAAAGGAAGGTTCAGTTGCTTAAGCGGTGATCAACAAGTTCTGTTGTTGCTCTGTGCTTCTGAAAGGTTAACCAGGATAGTGCAATGGACGAAGGTTTTGCAAGAGGTCTTGGAATAGAGCTTTTAACGCCGACTAACTTTAAGAAGTGGAAGTCGTGCATGAAGAGCTATCTTCTGGGCAAGGAGTTGTGGGAGGTCGTCGGTGGTGATGAGCATGTTGAAATTACAGCTGTTTTTGGAACTGCCGAGCAGGTGAGAGTGTGGAGAAAGACAAATGTTAAGGCTGAGTTTGCTCTCAAGCGGGCGGTGTCACCTGAGCTCTTCGATCACATCTTAGGATGTGAATCTGCTGCTGAGATTTGGACTTCCCTTAATGGGTTGTTCAGCAGGAAGAATGTAGCTAAGCTAAAGTTCTTGGAAAATGAGTTGGCTAAGGCAACTCAAGAAGATCTTTCTTTCTCTAGATACTTTTTGAAGATGAAGAGCTTATGTGCTGAGCTTTCAGCACTTGATCCTGATGAGCCGATCTCCAAGGCTAAGCTGAAGAGGCACATAATTCGCGGTCTGCGGAAGGAGTATGTGGCCTTCGTCACTTCTGTTCAAGGCTGGGCGACTCAGCCTTTTCTTCTGGAGCTGGAGAACCTGCTTGCGTCGCAGGAGAGCTTGGCTAGACAGATTGCCGGGATAACTGTCTCTGAAGGAGGAAGTGAAGCTCTGTTCACTGAGAAGAAGAAGAATAAGAGATGGGAAGGAAAGAATGTAAAGCCCCCGATTTTTCGATGATTTTATTTAAATGGGAAACATCATATTTATGACGTCGTGGCGTTACCTTTAACGTCAAGTTGACGGCGCAATGCCGTAAAGGCATTTTCGCGTCAATGCGGTCAAGTCGGCCGAATTCTTGTTGTAATGGGAAAATTTTGCATTTGTAATTTAAGTTAAGTAATTTTTGACTTACTCGTCAAGTTTCGTCGCGATCCGAGCGATATTTGGGCCTCAGCGTTTTTCCAAAGTATTGTGGAATTTATGTTCGTCGTAAACTTTGAAAACTTATATCTCGAGAATGGCTCGCCTGATTTTGGTTTTGACTTCGCCGTTGTGTTCGTAGCGTCTGTGTCCGCCTACGGCGTGAGTTTCGTTCAATTTGGCGCGCGTTTGGGTCTCCGTTTTGATCTCGTGTTTCTTTATTCAAAAATATATAATTATGATTATTTTAATATTAAAGTACTATTCAAAAATGAAAAGTACTATTCATTCTTATAGTTTGATCAAAAGGTATATTTGCAAAGAAATTGTTCTTCTCCATTCCTTATACTCGAGTGAAATTCCTGTGTCTCGTGTAGGTATACTATTCATGCTAAACTTTACTCGAGTGACATTTCTTATACTCGAGTTATTATTCTGGACCAACTCTATGATTTTCTTTCCTACTCGAGTTATTATTCTGGACCAACTCTATGATTTTCTTTCCTACTCGAGTACTCCTTTCCTATCTCTCGAGTAGCCTGTTTTTCTACCTGTCGAGTACCTATATTTTGTTCTCGAGTAGTCCGTCATCCGTCTCGAGTAGTCCTGTACGTTTTGAGTTTGGGTGTCATTTTGAGGGTCAAAACGGTGTCGTATGGAAAAATGGCTAACATGAAATTTGTTCGTCTCGACGAGATCTACAACTTTCATGTTGAGCACTTTTCGATTTAAAGCCATACTAGACCTCTAATTTTATTTTCTGCGAAACTGCTCGTATTTAAACCATTTTTTTTATATATTTCGACAAAACTTTTTATAACTACTTATATATATATATATATACATATGTTCTTATACTTAGGGTATTTAGAAAAATAGGAATACTTCATCTTCTCCAATTCTTTCTCCCGAACCAGAGCGGCGTGAGCGAGAGAGAGATTATTTCGTGAACCTTCTGGTGGCCGACGACGGAGCTCCGGTGCTCGAAATCTTCAACCGAGCATAGATCTGGAAAGTTCTCATCGAGAGCTATGCTATCGTGGTAAATTTTTTCCTTTTCCTTGAGTTTTCTCGTTAGGGTTTTTCGGCCCTAACCCCCTTTTTCAACCATTTTTTGTCTAGATTTCAACTTCCTCCATCCTCTTTTGCCCCGATCTGTGACGTGGACTGATTTGGAGAACTTTTCCGGTAAAACCAAGGCAAGTGGTGGTTTCCCCTCATTTCTCCTTGTCTGATTTGATGGTAACGGTTCAGTTTTTATGTTCTTTAAAATTTTCTGCGCTTTGTCTTCCAAGTTATTGCTACGATTAACCTTTTTGGATGATCACTCGATGTTGTAAGATTTTGTCATGGTGAACTTGATCTTATCATGATATATTTAATCGTTCTTGAAGTGTCTAATTGATGGCTTTAAATGTCTTACCTATCATTTTTGAACGTATTAGATTTTATCTAGGATTGTAAATCGTTCATAGGGGTTGATCAACCATGTCTTGAAACTAGAAGTGTCAAGTAGAATCTGACGAGTCAAATCTTGAGATATATTTTTGTGTTGTGGTTTCTTTGGGTTTCTAAAATTGCGGAAGTTAGTGGATAAAACCACCTCCGCATTGTCCGACTCCTTTATGGTACCTTGTGGAAGTCTACCAGGTTTTTGGGCATCTGCGGTGTATGATGGAGAGTATGAGACTCCCTCGTAGTTAAGCGGATAAATTATTCGTGAGGGTTGTGTCCAGTTGAGTTACCACCTCGCCCGTGTTTTTGGGGTAGGGCCGACCACAGGTGCTTAGTAAAGCTAGTTAAATTTCTTCCTTATGTTTATACTTTTGTTGTTCCTTTTTTGCCTTGTGAAATCTAGTGTATTTGTTGGAGTACGTGACGATTCACGTAAGTAGTTCTTTCCTTTCCTGTTCGATACCTTACTTCAGTACTGTTGGTCTTGGGTTGGTACCCCGTTTGACCTTTGTTTTATTTTGTTTACTTCTCTATCGCCATTTGTCCATCTTGCTGAGGTGTTCTGTCTTTGGAATGTCTCAGGTTCGGAGCATTAGCAGGTAGCAGAGCCGGTTTTGGAGCCCTTGCAGCAGGTTGGCTGTGGTTTTTCCCCTCGCCGTAGCGAGGTAGTTTGTTGTTTTAGTTTTTTTTGCTTAGTTTCAGACATATTCATACTGTGGGTTCGTGTCAGCTTGTTGACGCCCACATGATTGTTGATTTCTTTTGACACTTGCTAGCTGATGTGGTTTTCTTATGTTTGATTTATATTACTTACTCTCTGAGATGATTTATTGCTAAGATTGCATGTTAGATATTTTTAACCTATAAAACCCTACTATTAGTAAAGCATACTTGTCATCTCTTTCAAAACTAAGCCACTACTTTCTATTTAGCGTAAAGACTTTCTTATACTTATTATAAATCTAGGGTTTGCATAGTATGAGTTGTTTCTCGGGGACATTTATACTCATGTAGAATATTAGAGTCAATTTAAACAAGTATCTTCCGCAAGCGTATAATTTATATTTTAAATCGTGGACTAGATGATTCACTAAGCCGAGGGATACGGCTACCGTCATAACTTAAACTGGATTTCATTCATAACAATTTATGTTTCCTTTTAAAATCGTAGAGTTTGGAGTCTTGCCTGAACGTCTGCAGTTATCCCCTGCACGGCGTGGCATCACGACGCGTATTTTCCCTCTTGCTCTGATATAATTTAATTGTTTGGGAAAAATGCGGGTTGTGACAGTTGGTATCAGAGGGAGGTTGCTTGACAATTGGTCGGGCAACCTTCCCTTATTAGTGTTAGTTGCTTAGTGTCATATCGTACACACACCGATGTGTCATCAATATGTCTTGGCTGAAGCATGAACACTACACTCATAAGCATGATTAGAAGTATACGGGACATATTATGTAGTATGAAATGCATAATGTATGTTTTTATATGGATCCACCATAGGTGGCAACATGTGAGGGTTATGTAGTATGGGATGCATAACCTCACCACATGAATGCCCATTAGCACGTTTTCTTTTCGTTGCATGCAATATTATGTAGTATGGGATGCATAACATTGCATGTGTACGCCGCTCATAACATGCATTAAGGTCTTTTATAGAATTCATAGCACCACATGCATTGCATAACATAACATAAGCACAACATGCCAAGCTAAAGATTTACCTGATGACATATGTACACACATGATTTTAAATAAGAGTAAAGAATTCATGCATTCATATCATAGGCACATGAGTCAATAGGATGATAGGATATCATCCTGAGTAGGACATATCATCATCATATAATCCCAGAGCAAGTGACAACTTAAGCAAGTGTCTTTCAAGTTTGGTCTGAACTAGTTTTGTTTGCCCTAGTCGTAATCTAGTATTTTAATTGGGATGTTCGTTTGCCTTTTTAGAAATGCCTCCAAAGCGTATTGCGATGAGATCGACTCCCCAATCAGAGGGTGAGTCGTCAGGTGCGCAGAGTGATGCGTTGATCGAGAGTTTGCGTCATAGCAACGAGGCTCTGTCAAGGCAAGTAGTTGCGATGCAAACGCAAATTCAGTCATTATTGTTTACCACTCCAGCGCGGCAACCTTTAGTGCAAGAGCCTTCCTTGGGTCAAGTCGTGCCCGATACCCTTGCTCCTCTGGTGGCCACGGTGGCAATACCACCAGAAATGAATTTCATATTGCATTTCCAGCGATTGGGACCTCCCACCTACGATGGGAGTGCCGACTTTATGATTTTGGATGATTGGATCATCTCAATCGAGGAGATGTTTTCGTATTCCGGGATTCTAGAAGCCCAGAAGGTTATGATTGCAGCCTATCAGTTAAAAGGCCTAGCAAAGAGTTGGTGGATTCGTGAAAAGGAGAGTCTGAAGGAAGGCTGTACCTGAGACTCTTTCAAGAAGATGTTGCTGAAGAAGTTTCTGCCCTCCGTCGAGCAGGACCGTCTCATGAATAACTTCCTGCATTTGAAGCAGAGACAACTCACGGTGAGCGAATATGAGATTGAGTTTAGCAAGTTGAGTAGATTTTCTCCCGATTTGGTAGCTTCAGAGGAGGAAAGAGTGAAATGTTTCCTGGGAGGACTAAGAAGTGATGTCCAGCCGTGGGCATGCGCTTATAGAGCTGACAGTTATGTTGTGGCAGTGGAAGCCGCACTAAAGGTTGAAGCGATTGAAAATGCCAAGAACCACGGTGCTGCGGTGAGGAAAGAGAAAAGGAAGGGTGTTGAGGATGGTAGCTCCAGGGCATCTGGCCCTTCTTCGAAGAAGAAAGGTAAGGAAGTGTGTAGTTTCTGTGGTCGTCCTGGCCACCCTTACGAAAGGTGTTTCAAGAGAACAGCCACCCTGAAGCAGCAGCAAGTACACGCCATCAGAGGTGCACCCAAGGGAGAGCTTGTGTGCTCGTTCTGTGCAAGGAGGGATCATGATATGAGTCGGTGTTGGATGAAAGAAAGGACCTGCTTCCAGTGCGGGCAGAAGGGACACAAGAAATCTTCGTGCCCCCAGGCTCAATCCCCACTACAGCCTGCCCCGCTTCGAGCTCTGTCGCCACCACCAACCCTAGATAAAGGAAAAGGAAAGCTGAATGTGATGACTAGCGAGGAAGCTCAAAACTCTACGCAAGTTATTTCAGGTTAGCCCTAGTCTATTTTATCCCTATTATTTATCGTTGTTGCCATAGTTATCGTTCGTTTGGTTATGTATGTTACGGTTTTAGGGGAGTTTAAGGTGCGGAATAGGTGGGCGCGCGTTCTGTTCGATTCAGGTGCCACCCATTCCTTTGTGGCAAGGAGGTTTGTTGATAAACATCGCCTGGATGTTGATCAATTGAGATACTCCTTCAACGACAAGCTTACCTCTGGTGATTCGGTGATATCCAATCAAGGAGTTTTGAGATGCCCTATTCATCTTGGCAATTTTCTGGCCCTTGCGGATCTAATAATTTTAGACCTGGCTGATTTTGATGTGATTTTGGGCATGGACTGGCTGTCTAAGTATGATGCAGTCATCCAGTGCAAGACAAAAAGACTGGACTTCAGGATGGACAATGGCCAACCTATGAGCGTCTATGGATTTCAGGACAGAGTTTCCCCTGTCATTTCTGCGGTACGTGCTATAAAGTCTGGTTGCGAGGCGTTTTTAGTTTCTATTTCTGCTCTGGAAACAGCTTTTGTTACACCACGTCTCGAGGATGTCTCGGTGGTACGAGAGTTTCCAGATGTCTTTCCTGATAGTCTTCCAGGACTTCCTCCTGAGAGGGAGATTGAGTTCGTGATTGACCTCGAGCCAGGCACTCGTCCCATCACCAAAGCACCGTACCGTATGGCTCCGCATGAGTTGGATGAGTTGCGTACTCAGCTCGATGAGTTGCTGAGGTGTGGTTTTATTAGACCAAGTTCTTCTCCGTGGGGTGCTCCGGTTTTGTTCGTAAGGAAGAAGGATGGATCGATGAGGCTTTGCATCGATTATAGGGAATTAAATAAGGTGACCGTTAAGAATAGATACCCCCTGCCAAGGATCGATGATCTGTTCGATCAGTTGCGTGGTAGCTCGGTATTTTCAAAGATCGATCTTCGCTCAGGCTACCACCAGTTGAGGATTCGTGAGGAAGACATTCCTCGAACCGCATTCCGTTCGCGGCATGTACATTATGAGTTTTTGGTGATGTCTTTCGGTTTAACCAATGCACCCTCTGCTTTCATGGATTTGATGAATAGGGTGTTTAAGGATTTCTTGGACCTATTCGTTATTGTGTTCATAGATGATGTCCTAGTGTATTCCCGCAATTTTGAGGAGCATACTCAGCATTTGCGTTTGGTTTTGTCGACCTTAAGGGAGCATAAGTTATATGCGAAGTTGAGCAAATTTGAGTTCTGGCTACCTCAGGTGTCCTTTCTTGGTCATGTTGTAAGCAAGGACGGTATTTCTGTAGACCCAACCAAGATTTCTGCTGTGATGGAATGGGAAAGACCTTCTACACCTAAGGAGATTAGGAGCTTCTTAGGCCTCACTGGCTATTATAGAAGATTCGTGGAAGGATTTTCGGTGTTGTCTGCTCCTTTAACTAGACTTACTCAGAAGAATACTGCATTCATTTGGAGTGATAAGTGTGAAGAGGCTTTCCAAGAGTTGAAAAGAGACTATGTACTGCCTCAATTTTAACCTTACCTATTGAAGGAGTCGAGTATGCTGTGTACGTTGATGCATCACACATCGGACTTGGTTGTGTTTTAATGCAAGATGGTAAGGTGATCGCGTATGGATCGAGGCAACTAAAGATTCACGAGAGAAACTATCCTACGCACGATTTGGAGTTTGCTGCCGTAATTTATGCGCTGAAGCTGTGGCGACACTTATTGTATGGCGCGCTGTGCAAGATCTATACGGACCATAAGAGTTTGAAGCACGTCTTCACTCAGAAGGAACTAAATCTACGCCAGCGTCGGTAGTTAGAATATGTGGCGGATTATGAGGTAGAAATTTTTTATCATCCAGGAAAGACTAATGTAGTAGCCGATGCTTTGAGTAGGAAGACCGCTAAAATCTTAAATCTATCTGTACAATCCCTGGTGGAAGAATTCTTGTTAATGAACATCGAGATTGGGAGTAGTTCTATGCCTGCTAGTTTGGAAGCAGAAGCGCCCTCTTGGATTTCCCTTACTAGGGTGCACCAAAAGGATGATCCGGAATTGTTGCACCTCTGGAATAGAACTGAGAAAGGAGAGTTACCTGATTTTTCTTTGGACGAGCTAGGTACTCTAAAATATCGGGGTAGATTTTGTATTCCTGACATGGGTGACATTCGGGCTAAAATTTGTAAAGAAGCTCATGGTTCCAGTGTTTTCTATCATCCTAGTTCCACCAAAATGTATAAAGATCTAAAACAAATTGTTTGGTGGTCAGGGATGAAGAGCGATATCGCAAAGTTTGTATCAGAATGTTATACGTGTCAGCGTGTCAAGGCTGATCATAGAAGGCCTGGTGGTAAATTGACACCGCTTGATATTCCAAGTTGGAAATGGGAAAGTATTTCAATTGATTTTATCGCCGGTCTACCAAAATCTCCCCGTGGGCATGACTCAGTTTGGGTGATAGTCGACAAACTGACAAAGTGTGCCCACTTTATTCCGTTTAAGATTGCGTATTCGATGAAGAAGATAGCTGAGCTATATCTTGAATAGGTCATCAGGTTACATGGAGTGCCTGTTAGCATTGTATCAGATCGGGACTCCAGATTTACGTCTCGCTTTTGGAAGAGCTTGCAAGAGGGGTTGGGTACCGACTTGAGGTATTCCACCGTTTATCATCCGCAGACGAATGGACAAACAGAAAGAGTAAATCAGATAGTGGAGGACATGATTAGATGTTATATTTTGGATCATGGTGGTGCTTGGGATGAACGTCTTAGACTCATGGAATTTGCCTACAATAATAGTTATCAAGAGAGCTTGCAGATGACCCCGTTTGAGGCCTTGTATGGGAGGCGTTGTAGGACTCCCTTATTTTGGGCTGAGGTTGGTGAGAGACCATTGCTAGGTCTGGAAGCCCTTGAGGAGATGAATTGTGCGGTGACTCATATTCGAGAGAAGCTTCGTGTAGCACAAGAGCGTTATGAGAAATATGCTAATCGACGAAGGGTCGATTTGGAGTTTGTCGTTGGGGACTTGGTTTTCCTGAAAGTTTTTCCGATGCCAGGAGTAAAAAGATTTGAAAGGAAGCACAAGTTAGACCCCCGGTATGTGGGACCTTTTCAGATTTTGGAGCGCATCGGAGTGTCAGCTTATCGACTGGATTTACCTGCTACCTTCCCTGGTGTCCACGATGTGTTCCATGTGAGCCAGTTGCGGAAGTGTGTTCGTAGTGATCGTCAAATTCTTGACTCGGTGCCCCAAATTCAGCCCAATATGTCGTATGTGGAAGAGCCTGTCCGCATTTTGGAATCTCAAGAGCGTGTCTGGCGAAGAAAGACCATCCCCGTGGTTAAGATTCTTTGGAGAAATCAAGACGTCGAGAGCGTGGCGTGGGAATTGGAATCAGCAATGAGAGAATCTCATCCGCACCTCTTCTCCTAGTTTCGGGTACGTCGATATGTTTTCAGTTACGTTTGATTTTATCATTTTGATTTGGTTTTGGAGTTGTGTTAAGTTTCGGGACGAAACTTCTTTTTAGGAAGAGTGACTGTAACGCCCCCTGATTTTTCGATGATTTTATTTAAATGGGAAACATCATATTTATGACGTCGTGACGTTACCTTTAACGTCAAGGTGACGGCGCAATGCCATAAAGGCATTTTCGCGTCCATGCGGTCAAGTCGGCCGAATTCTTGTTGTAATGGGAAAATTTTGTATTTGGAATTTAAGTTAAGTAATTTTTGACTTACTCGTCAAGTTTCGTCGCGATCCGAGCGATATTTGGGCCTCGGCGTTTTTCCAAAGTTTTGTGGAATTTATGTTCGTCGTAAACTTTGAAAACTTATATCTCGAGAATGACTCGTCTGATTTTGGTTTTGACTTCGCCGTTGTGTTCGTAGCGTCTGTGTCCGCCTACGGCGTGAGTTTCGTTCAATTCGGCGCGCGTTTGGGCCTCCGTTTTGATCTCGCGTTTCCTTATTCAAAAATATATAAATACGATTATTTTTATATTAAATTACTATTCAAAATTGAAAAGTACTATTCATTCTTATAGTTTGATTAAAAGGTATATTTGCAAAGAAATTGTTTTCTGCATTTCTTATACTCGAGTGAAATTCCTGTGTCTCGTGTAGGTATACTGTTCATGCTAAACTTTACTCGAGTGACATTTCTTATACTCGAGTTATTATTCTGGACCTACTCGAGTGATTTTTTTTCCTACTCGAGTACTCCTTTCCTATCTCTCGAGTAGCCTGTTTTTCTACATGTCGAGTACCTATATTTTGTTCTCGAGTAGTCCGTCATCCGTCTCGAGTAGTCCTGTATGTTTTGAGTTCGGATGTTATTTTGAGGGTCAAAACGGTTCCGTATGGAAAAATGGCTAACATGAAATTTGTTCGTCTCGACGAGATCTACAAGTTTCATGTTGGGCACTTTTCGATTTATAGCCATACTAGACCTCTAATTTTATTTTCCGCGAAACTGCTCGTATTTAAACCGTTTTTTTATATATTTAGACAAAACTTTTTATATATATATACATATGTTCTTATACTTAGGGTATTTAGAAAAATAGGAATACTTCATCTTCTCCAATTCTTTCTCCCGAACCAGAGTGCCGTGAGCGAGAGAGAGATTATTTCGTGAACCTTCCGGTGGCCGCCGACGGAGCTCCGGTGCTCGAAATCTTCAACCGAGCGTAGATCTGGAAAGCCCTCATCGAGAGCTACGCTATCGTGGTAAATTTTTCATCTTTCCTTGAGTTTTCTCGTTAGGGTTTTTCGGCCCTAACCCCCTTTTCGACCATTTTTTGTCTAGATTTCAACTTCCTCCATCCTCTTTTGCACCGATCTATGACGTGGACTGATTTGGAGAACTTTTCCGGTAAAACCAAGGCAAGTGGTGGTTTTCCCTCATTTCTCCTTGTCCGATTTGATGGTAACGGTTTAGTTTTTATGTTCTTTAAAATTTTCTGCGCTTTGTCTTCCAAGTTATTGCTACGATTAACCTTTTTGGATGATCACTCGATGTTGTAAGATTTTGTCATTGTGAACTTGATCTTATCATGATATATTTAATCGTTCTTGAAGTGTCTTATTGATGGATTTAAATGTCTTACTTATCGTTTTTGAACGTATTAGAGTTTGTCTAGGATTGTAAATCGTTCATAGAGGTTGATCAACCATGTCTTGAAACTAGAAGTGTCAAGTAGAATCTGACGAGCCAAATCTCGAGATATATTTTTATGTTGTGGTTTCTTTGGGTTTCTAAAATTGCAGGAGTTAGTGGATAAAACCACCTCCGCATTGTCTGACTCCTTTATGGTACCTTGTGGAAGTCTACCAGGTTTTTGGGCATCTGCGGTGTATGGTGGAGAGTATGAGACTCCCTCGCAGTTAAACGGATAAATTATTCGTGAGGGCTGTGTCCAGTTGAGTGACCACCTCGCCCGTATTTTTGGGGTAGGGCCGACCACAGGTGCTTAGTAAAGCTAGTTAAATTTCTTCCTTATGTTTTTACTTTTGTTATTCCATTTTTGCCTTGGGAAATCTGGTGTATTTGTTGGAGTACGTGACGATTCATGTAAGTAGTTCTTTCCTTTTCTGTTCGATACCTTACTTCAGTACTGTTGGTCTTGGGTTGGTACCCCGTTTGACCTTTGTTTTATTTTGTTTACTTCTCTGCCGCCATTTGTCCCTCTTGCTGAGGTGTTCTGTCTTTGGAATACCTCAGGTTCGGAGCATTAGCAGGTAGCAGAGCCGGTTTTGGAGCCTTTACAACAGGTTGGCTATGGTTTTTCCCCTCACTGTAACGAGGTAGTTTGTTGTTTTAGTTTTCTTTGCTTAGTTTCAGACATATTCATACTGTGGGTTCGTGTCAGGTTGTTGACGCCCACAGGATTGTTGATTTCTTTTGACACTTGATAGCTGATGTGATTTTCTTATGTTTGGTTTATATTACTTGCTCTCTGGGATGATTTATTGCTAGGAAGTCATGTTAGATATTTTTAACCTATAAAACCCTACTATTAGTAAAGCATACTTGTCATCTCTTTCAAAACTAAGCCACTACTTTCTATTTAGCGTAAAGACTTTTCTATACTTATTATAAATCTAGGGTTTGCATAGTATGAGTTGTTCCTCGCGGACATTTATACTCATGTAGAGTATTAGAGTCAATTTAAACAAGTATCTTCCGCAATCGTATAATTTATATTTTAAATCGTGGACTAGATGATTCACTAAGCCGAGGGATACGGCTACCGTCATAACTTAAACTGGATTTCATTCATAACAATTTATGTTTCCTTTTAAAATCGTAGAGTTTGGAGTCTTGCCTGAATGTCTGCAGTTATCCCCTGCACGGCGTGGCATCACAACGCGTATTTTCCCCCTTGCTCTGATATAATTTAATTGTTGGGGAAAAATGTGGGTTGTGATAAAGAAGAAGAAGACTGTGGCTGGAGATGAACCTTCAACTTCTAACCAGCAAGAGGGGAGCTCTGCTCCAAAGAAGGATTGGAAGAAGAACTTGAAGTGCTACAGGTGTCATCAGCCGGGTCACTTCAAGCGTGACTGCAAAGTCAAGCTACAGTCTGGGCATGCTGCAGGCAAGGAGGAAGCTTCCTCTAGTCATGAGGAAGCTGGTTGGGGTGGAGCTTTCATGACGGGCACTTGTGTCCGTGCTTTGTCCATCGTTGACTTTGAGGACGAATGGATCGTGGACTCCGGGTGTGGTCATCATCTCACCGGAGATAAGTCGAAGTTTTCCTCGCTGCAGTCTTACTCAAGTAACAAAGCCATCATCACTGCTAACAATACTGTTCATACTGTAGAGAAGGAAGGTGTAGTATCCGTAGGTAGTGATCAGGGTCCACTCACATTAAGGAGTGTCTATCATGTATCGGGCATGAAGAAAAATCTCTTCTCGGTTGGAACGCAGTAGATGCAGGTTACCAGGTTCTGTTTGATAGAACAGAGGTGAAGTTTCTCCGCAACGTATAAGCGGTTAAGGCTGATGTTGCTCACGTTGGAAGGAGAGTGAAGGACTTGTTTGTTTTATCAACAAGCTCCTATGTTGATCGCAGAGGGCCAACGATAGCGCTGCTATGTGGCATGAGAGGTTGGGGCACGTAGGGATGGATAAGCTGAAAGCTATGGCAAATAGAAGCCTGTTGAGAGGCTTGACTAAGCTATCATCCTTCGGTGATGATCACGTTTGTGTTGGATGTCAGTATGGCAAGTCTCACCATTTTCCATTTAATAAGTCACAAACAAGAAGTAAAGTACCACTGGATGTTATCCATGGTGATCTGATGGGACCTACCATTACTGCTAGCCTTGGCGGGAGCAGGTACATGCTAGTCTTGATTGATGACTACTCAAGATACACTTGGGTGTATTTCTTGAAGGAGAAGTCTGAAGCCTTCTATTTGTTTGTGGAGTTCAAGGAGCTGGTGGAGGGCCGTCTTAACCTGCAAATCAAAAAATTTAGAACCGATAACGGCGGAGAGTTTGTCTCCTCCGAGTTTTCTGTTTTTTGTAGGAAGCACGGGATCCAAAGAGAGCTTACTTGTGCTCATACTCCACAACAAAATGGAGTTGCAGAAAGGAAGATCCCTCATCTGACGGAGACTTGCAAATGTTGGCTTCATGCCAAGAATATCCCAAGGTCCTTTTGGGTGGGGGGAATGTCTTGTGCAGCTTACGTCATCAATCGGATGCCCCTCAGTCCGATCAACATGAAGTCTCCCTTCGAGATGTTGCTGAAGGAGAAGCCAAGTGTTGAACACCTTCGGGTGTTTGGTTCAACTTGTTACGTGCATGTCCCGGATGCTCTGAGAACTAAGCTTGATGCAAAGGCAAGGAAGCTTGTCTTTGGTTGCAATAATGAGCGGAAGAAGGGATGGAGATGCATGGATCCTGCAACGAAGAAGTTCGTTGTGTCAAGAGACGGTGTCTTTGACGAACTGACATCATATGGAGGAAGCTCGGTTGAGCTACCGGAGGGCAAGGTTAATGAAGGGCAGGAGGTGGCTGCTGAAGTTCTTCAAGAGGAGTTAGTTGTTTCACCAGCAACTCCTATTACTTCAAGTTCAGGGGGAGAGGCTTCTAGTTCAGGAAGCAGGGGAGCACTGATCTATGTTTGCTTGAAGAAGGAGTTGAACCTGAAGAAGTAATGAAGGTGGTGAATAAGGAGCAGCCTCTTAGGAGATCAAAGAGGACCATCAAGCCTCCGACTCGGTATTGTGATGGGAATACAGTGAGTTTTGTCTCATGTTTCTTTGCACGCCCTCTGGATGAGCCAGAGTCTTCAAAGTTTGAAGAGGCCACTGGAGTGAAGGAGTGGGACAATGTCATGGATGAGGAGATGGCTGCCCTCAGGAATAATGAGACTTAGGACTTGGTGCTCAAGGTGGATGGCGTTACTCCTGTTACTTGCAAGTGAGTCTATAGGCTGAAGAAGAAGGCGGATGGAAGCATCGAGCGGTATAAGGCTCGCCTTGTTGCTCGAGGATTCTCTCAATAGTATGGCTAGGACTATGAAGAGATGTTTAGTCCGGTGGCAAAGATGACTTCAGTTCGAGTGATGATAGCTTTGGCGGCCTGCCAGGGCTGGAAAATGTGGCAGCTGGACGTAAAGAACGCTTTTCTTTATGGGGAGATAGACAAAGACATCTTCATGGATCAGCCACTCGATTATGTTTCTGAAGAACATCCGGACTACGTCTGCAAGCTCAAGAAGGCTCTTTATGGGTTGAAGCAGGCTCCGAGGGCATGGTATGGTAAGATTGCAGAATATCTTCAATTATGCGGCTATCTTGCCTCCAACTCAGACTCAAGCTTGTTCATCAAGAAGAAGGGAGAGCTTCAGGTCCTGGTTCTGTTGTCTGTTGATGACATGATCATCACAGGGAATTCGGAAGAGGAGGTTGCTAGACTCAGGTCTAAGCTTGTTATTTGCTTCGAGATGAAAGACTTGGGGGAGCTTCATCACTTTCTCGGTCTCGAAGTAGAGAGGAAGGAGAGCGGGATTCTTATTTCCCAGAAAGGTTATGTGGATCGAATTGTGAGACGATTCGGCATGGAAAAGGGAAAGAGTTGATCTACTCCGTTGGATTCTTGCTTGAAGCTTCGGGGAGATGAGGGAAGAATTCTTCCTGATCCCTTAGTGTTCCGAGCTCTGGTGGGGAGCTTGATCTACCTGACGATTATAAGGCCAGACATTGCTTATGCTGTTGGCCGAGTAAGTCGGTTTATGACGGAGCCAAGGAAGCCTCATCTGATGGCGGCAAAGAGTATTCTGAAGTATGTGATGACGACTTCTGATATGGGACTCCTTTTATAGGAGGGACTCGAGCTTTTCTTTGCTGGGCTATACGGATGCTGATTATGGTGGTGATTCGGATGACCGAAGGTCAACTTCTTGTTATGTGTTCACTTGTGGATCAGCGGGCATCTCGAGGTGTAGCAAGAAGTAGGATTCGATGTCCGTCTCTACTACGGAAGCAGAGTACAAGGCTTCAGCCTTGGCAGCTCGGGAAGCCATTTGGCTAAGGAGACTAGTAGAAGACGTTCATAAGGAAGTGCAAGGTCCCACTCTGCTCCGAGGTGACAATGAGAGTGCTCTCAAGCTGGTGAACAATCTTGTTTGTCATGCGAGGACCAAGCATATTGATATCGAGCACCATTTCATTCGGGATAAGGTGTTGGAGGGATCTCTAGTGGTCGGGCATGTTCGGAGTGAGGACAACCTAGCAGACATCTTCACCAAGCCGCTGTCGAAGGGGCCTTTCCAGTGATTTCGGGGTTTACTGGGCTTGATCTCTACTTCTCACTTCAAGGGGGAGTGTTGAAATTTGTGAAGTGAAACTAGTGATCGGGCAGTCCGGGCGGACTGGGCGGCCTAGGCGGACTATCTGCGCGGACTGGTGTTCAGCAGACTAGTGTTGGTTGTCTTTCGGTCGGCTGCGCGGACTGCGCGGACTGGTTGAGTCCGGCAGTGGCTGGCTGAGTTGTGTGGGATGTTGTTCGCGGTCTGTGCGGACTGTGGCTTGTATCCGCGTTATTAGTTTTTGGTCTGGAGTTGCGGTGAGCCGCAATCTGGTTGCAATCTGGCCTTGGTGCTGGCGGACTGTATTGGGGTTCGCCGTGCTTACGCGAGCTTGTGTCTGGACTTGTTCTTTTGTGAAGTCCAGGGTTTCCGCTTTGTCTGCTGAGACCGGGCTGTTGGTCTGTTGGTCGCGGGCTTTGCGAGCTGAGTTGGTGTCTGCATAGTCCGCTGTGACCGGGCGGTTATGCCTGTGGTCGTGGACTTGAGCGTGCAGACAGTTGATGTGTCCTCTCTCCTTGTGGACTGGCTTGGTGCTCAGCTAGTGGCTCTCTTGCGGGTTGGCGATCTGTTCGCGAGTCCGGCTTGTCGGTGCGGACTCGGCGGACTGGTGAGCTAGCTGCAATCAGGGGGCGGTTAGCCTATCTCTTAGGGCGGTGATCACACTACTCACCTCGCCTATAAATAGGACCCCCCGGCTCGTCATTTGACAACAGAGTGAACAGTAAGTTGGACTTGGGTTAAGGCTGCGGACTCATTTTTGTTATCCGCGCGGGTTGATTGCTTAACCGGTTGCTGTGTGCAGGTGACGCGGATAGCTCTGTGAAACCAGGAGTTTGGTTTTGACCTCAGTCAGGCTCAGTAAAGTTAGCGGACTACTTTCAGCGGTTATCAGTTTCTGCATCAACCTTCCCAGTTCAATAACCTGTCCGCGCAACCTCGCGGTCTCGGCGGGTAGGCGGTCTGTTCCTCAGTTCAACAGCAGCAGGCAGCTCTGCGAATAACGGCGTGTCCGCGCGACCTCGCGGTCTCGGCGGACTCTGTGTTCAGTTCGGCTTCAGTTCAGTTCGGGCGGTCTTTGCGAGCAGGCGGCCTCGGCGGTCTCAGAGTTTCTGTCCGCCCGAATCGTTGTAATTTCTGGTTTTTTCATGTACTGGCGAAATCATGTCTCGCCACGTATACCTCGCCTTGTAAAGAAGATTAATAAGATTTTGATCTGCTTGTTTCTGTCAATGCACTTGGTTTCCTGAGTATTCTTCCTGTTTTCCGCGTGTACAAGTTGTGATCTGGGTAGTTCCAAAGATATTGATTTGGCATTTGGGCTATCTTGCTGAGCATCTACTGAAAATTCAACACTGTGGGCTTAGTTTTATTTCTCTTTTCTCTTCTTTTAAAGCTTGTAAACGGTGAGGTGGCCTACCACTCCGAGAAACTCAAACTTTTGTAACATAAAAGGAGCTAGTGGATTTCAGTCAGAAACAGATATGACCACTTGATTTTTCACGTTTTTCGGTTTTTTCACGCTAAACTTCTTGTCTGTTATTGTTGTTGGATCTCATTTGACTGTTTGCGCACTTGGCTAACTATTAGCTAAGTCAGTCTGATTCTCAAGACCGGGAGAAAATTGAGTGGCCTGCAACACATCTCGCCCTTGAAGTGTCGCTTCCAGAAACTTTGGCTTTGAGAGAATTGAGTACAAGCAAAAATCCTATGCAAAAATGCCGATCAAAACCACAATACGACGAAGAAGCGCGTGCGTCAAGAAGAGAGATCAGGAAATCTCAAAATTGAGATGACCCAGAGGGAGGAAAGATCCTTGTCAAGGGTAGCGTTGGTCAGAAAAGCTGTGTGAGGGAGATGGGTTTCCCTGGGGACTCTCTGGAGGTTTGGTAATAGATATTTCTTAGAAGGGAAAGAAAAGCAAAATCTTTGAACCCTATTTTTTTGGATTTACTTATCGTGACGCCCTAAAGTTTCTTATTTTCCCAAATGATTTTTAGGGTGTGTTTGGGATAGCTTATGATCTCTAGTTCGGCAACTCAAAAATGATGTTTTCATAATAAGTTATGTTTGGGTTGAATAAGTTGTAAACGGCGTTTGTAAATTTCAATTGCTCTTAGGTATTGCCACATCCGCAGTTTCTGGGTCCAATTTGACCATGCCACGCAGTTTCCTCCCTCTCTGCTCACGATCCTAATTTCTCACTCGTCTTCCCTGCCAATCTGTGATTCCTCACTCCTCGCTCCTCCCCGCCACCGTCGGCCTCTCTTCAGAGTTTCTACCCTCTATTCTGCCGGCGCTTACAATCTCCGACGGTCGAAGCTTCCGTCGGTGCTTCGCTCCCCGTTTCTAACGCAATATTCCGCCGACATTTTTTGGGTCTTCAACTTCAGGTGCACATCTTTGTTGATTTCCCATTTACAAATTTTTTTATTATCTTTTCCAATATACAATTGCTCACCTCCTGATCTCCCATCTACAGCTCCACTGTCATTCTTTATTTTGGATCTGTGGCAAAAGCCCTACATCAAACTCTCAGAGCCGACTGCTGTCAGAGCTCCTGATATCACCTTCTTTCTCCAAACAGTATACAGATCCGGTGAGATTCCAATGCCATTTCTGCCGGCCTTTTTTGTCGGTCTTTATTTACAGATCTCACATTTGATTGAACCAGTCTTCATTTACATTTTGATTACTTGTGAGATTCCATTCGTATTGAGCCCCAAAGTTGAAAAACATTCAGGATCATAAGCGGCTGTCTCCTGCTATCACCTTCTTTCTGGCTATGTTTTTTTTTTGAAGTCCAATCTTTTTTCCATTTGCTTTTGAAAATGTAATGGTGGATATGCTTATTCTTGGAATCGATTAATCGTTTTATTTTGGAGTTCAATCTATGCTACATTTGGTTTTAAACTTTTTTTTGTTATTAGCATAAAGTGGCTATGAGCAAGCAAAAACTAATCATTCATTTGGAACCAAACTCTTTTTTTTTATGATGTAACATAGATTTCTTCATCAATATTTGTGATTTCTCGGTTCAATTCACCTATAAGCATGTGTTCTTAACAAATATAGCCAAGATTGATCTTTTTGGATGTTTCGGGGGTTGGTTCATTTCACCTTTGTTTTGTTTCAATGTTTAAACTATTTCAGGTATTGAAAAAGAAGATTATAATAATTAGAAAAAAAATCACCTAAGACAATTTTGTTTTTGTCATACAGTTTTTTAAAAAAACAGTTTATCAAACAGTTCTGCAAACTCAATTTCATCCAAACAATTTTATAGAAAAAATCTATTTTTCAGAAACAACTGTTTTATAAAAACTTTATTCGATCAACAGTTTTTCATCAGCAACAGCTCTCTCAAACAGAGACTTAATAGTTGATTGATTCTAAAGTCTTATCTCGGTGATTTTGTAAGTTGTTTTTGATTGGGTTATCGAATCCGGTCTCGTTCTTAAAAAAACTCATGAGAAAATAAATAAACAAGCACAAGTAATTAATGTAGCAGAATATCTGTTATCTAATGAACTACATGCATGCTTGACACGTGGCCGCCCAACTTTTGAATGTGGCCCAATCTCTAAATTCATTTAGGGTCCGTTCGTTTCAACGACATTGATATTGAAGTATTGACTTTTAATCCTATATCAATACTCATGGAAAATGACATTGAGTTTAAATTCAATTCTTTTGTTCGGCCACATGATGACTTTCTGTCATAGAAATTGACATTAATAAATTTTTATTATTCGTTTACAGAAAGATTTTAAATCACAGGAATTGACATTGGTCAATGCTCTCAATTAAAAATAACAAACGCGGATTTTTCGCCCGACATCAATTTTATCGCTCGGACACGATTTTTTCGTCATGACGCGGTAGTTTTGCTTAGGCTTAAATTTTTCGGCCCGAACGCGAATTTTTTCGTATGAACGCAATTTTTTCGCCGAGACGCAATTTTTTCGCACGGACACGATTTTTCCGCCCGAACTCAAATTTTTCGCTCCGACACTACTTTTTCGCAAGGACGCGATTTTTTCGCCCGGACGCGACTTTTTTGCCCGGACGCGATTTTTTCGTCTGGACGAGATTTTTTCACCCGACGCGATTTTTTCGCCCAGACGCGATTTTCGAACGGGGTTTTCTTCTTTCCATTTTCAATGAAAGATTCATATCAAGTAATTTCAATGTACCCGACGTGATTTTTCGCCCGGATGTAAAAAAAATCGTCCGGACGTGATTTTTTCGCCCTGAAGCAATTTTTTTGCCCGGACGCGATTTGTCGTCCTGACTCGTTTTTTTCTCCTCGACGCGAAATTTTCGCTTCAAGGCGAAAAAATTGGGCCCGGGTGAAAAATTCGCGTCCGGGCGAAAAAATCGAGGTCGGGCGAAAAAATTGCGGCCGTGCGAAAAAGTCGCGTCCGTGCGAAAAAGTCGCGTCCGTGCGAAAAAGTCGCATCGGGCGAAAAAGTCGCGTCCGGCCAAAAAAGTCGCGTTCGGGCGAAAAAGTCGCGTCCGGACGAAAAAGTCGCGTCTGGGCAAAAAAGTCGAGTCCGAAAAAATTGCGTCCGGGCAGGAAAATCGCGCCCGAGCGGGAAAATCGCGCAGGGGCGGAAAATCGCGCCGGGGCGGAAAAACCGCGCCCGGGCGAAAAAAATGTCCATGGGCGAAAAAATCGCGCCCGGGCGAAAAAATCGCGCCCGGACGAAAAAATCGCGCCCGGGCGAAAAATTCACGCCCGGGCGAAAAAATCGCGCTCGGGCGAACAAATCGCGTCCGGGCGAAGAAAACGCGTCCGGGCGAAGAAAACGCGTCCGGGAGAAGAAAATGTCCGGGCGAAGAATACGTCCACGTGCGAAAAAATCGCGTCCGGGCGAAAAAATCACGTCCGGGCGAAAAAATCGCGTCCGGGCGAAAAAATTCTTTCATGGCGAAAAAGTAACGTTCTTGCCAGAAAATCGCATCCGTGCAAAAAAGTCGTGTTCGGCGAAAAAATCATGTCTGATCCAAAAAAATCGCATTCATGCAGAAAAAATTTCTCTTCTTTTGAAAAACTGATGTTGGCAATTTCAATATCTGTACCTGGAGATAGATTTTGAACCAATGAGTTTTTAGTTTTGTGTGAATATCTACGGTTTTCCACCAGAAAGCAAATTCCACTTTACAATTGTTGATAAGAACATCGGAAATGACTTTCATTTTCTTAAAGCCAAGTCCACGACGCTCTTGAGAAAAGGGTGTTTGGCGCGCCACTCCAGAGAGCTTCCTAAGTGCACAGCGCCACCCAAGCCACTGCCGACACATCTAAGCACGCTCCGCCACGGAGTTTGCCCGCCAAGCAACGTTTGAGAACACTCTTCTCCATCAAAACATAGAAAAGAAACAGTTTCGGTTGAGGCGGTCTGTCGTCCACCAATCACTCAACAATCTACCATCTTATTGTTGTAACGAGGAGCGGCCTGTTGCATTCAGTTCTCCGCACAATCTGTAAACAGTCATCGATAGTGAAGTTTAACTGGCACCGTACTGGTCGGTCACGTGATTTTTTACCCAAATGACGGGTTTTTCCACATTAAAATTATCTTGTGTGCTTCCGCTTATTCTGTGATTGTGTGCGCACTCGACCGCTCCACGGGCTAAGGTGGCCTAGTTTAGTCCGGTCTACCCAGAGGGTTAAGTTGGCTACAACAAATCTGCTGTTAGTTTTTAGATTGCAAATTGTAGTTTTTGTCTCTATAGTAGATTTGAATCAAGTCCTATAGTATTAGTGTTGAATGTCGATGTTTGGGGTCATTATATTTGCACAGGTGAGTATATTTTTGTAATGCCCTAAATTTCCTGAAAATAACATGTAGTTGGTCACTGAAGGTTACCGCCAGGCGGTAGACCTAGCGCTGACGGTAGCCAGCTGATTTTAATGGGCCAACGTCTCTGGTACGTATCGCGCGGCGGTAGCCAATGAATTAAATCAACCTTCTTCTCTAGACGAAACCGCTCGGCGGTAACGGTAATGCTGGCGGTAGTGTGCCACGTGTCGGATAAGGTTGAGGCGGTCTTTGAGCGGCAGAACGATGCCGATTGGGCCAAGCAGCCATCGCCTAAGATACCGCGGGGCGGTAGCAAGGTACTGTGCGACGGTAGCAAGGTTCCGCAAGACAATAGCCTTTGTTAAGAGGTTGAGATGAGATTATTTTCTCTATTTCTCTCTCTCTCCCCCTCTTGGATCTTGAGGTAGAAGAAAGGGAAAGCTAGAAGAGCAAGGGCAAGGTTGAATCTAGCCCTGAAGGAGAGTTGTTGTGAAGGCGTTCTTGAAATCAGATTTGTAAGTCGAAGCCAGATTCGTGGAGAGGAAGGTGTGGTGATCATTTCCATCTGGATCAAGTGCAAAGTCATGGCTCATAAGCGATCGACAAGGGTAACGAATTTTTTCTTTGGACAAATGAAGTCCTTATTTGTTATATATAAGGAAATCCTCACCAATTGGAGAAGAGCGAGCGATTTCCAATCGGTTGATCGTTGATATCCCTGTTATGAAACTTGCATATACAATCCGGAATCGAAGTACGAAATAGGCATGCTGTGTGAAGCTCATCTGGACAGGTTGGTCAGAATTTGTGATGAATGATTTGCGTGTCGGAAATACTCCGTGGTTAAACGTGTAGTTTATGGAGTTTTGGGGTGTGCAGGATACTATAGTGATAGTAATTGAGATTGTCTCTAGGAAAACACCCAAATTGGGGGAATAAACGAGATTCAGTCCCATACAGCACGGCGACAGAGATACCGCTGACGGTAGCTCCCAAAGAGCTATTGTTGTGGGCCTGTCTCCTGGAGACTTTCGGGCCAAAGTGCTGAGCTGAGAACTAGCCTGATTGTGGTTGTGAAGCCTATGTCCACAAGATAATGTGGGTAGCATGTGAAGCTGAGAGCCTAAAGTGCCCAGCTGTCATGGTCATGAGTGTCATCCCTGGACATAAATTAGTTATGTATTTTTAATATGGGAAAGGGGAGGTCGATCTGCGTCATGTCGATCGCCTGATAACATGGTGATTTGAGCAATGGGAAAGGGATGAGCTGTACCCACACTATGTCGCTTGACTAGACGACCTAAGGCATCTACTGCGGTGAAGGGCATAGGAGAGAGTCAATAGCATTCGTTTATGTGTGACTATAATGCTCAAGTTTTACCATCGGTTTGGGACTGAGAATGGTGGTGGGCCTTGGAAAATTCAGAACACTAAATTAGGTGGGCCTGAGAAATTCCAGAACACTGAATTTGACCATCGGCCTGGGATTGAGGATGGTGGTGCGACCCTGGGTAATATGGTACACCGATATTATGCCTTGAGTGCACGAGGTGTGTGGTCGTACGCGCCAACCTGTGTTGATTGGTGCTTATTTGCACGTTATGATGCCAATAGAGATATATACTGCTGTTTGTAGGGAAGGTGCACCGCCGCCCTAAGTGAGGGGTTGGGTCGTTATAATTTGGTCAGCTAATGTTGACTGTTGCCTTATTTTTCCACATCTTGGTGGGGCGTGCTTGTGCATGTGTTGGAGAGCCAAGTGGAAAGTAACGGGTTGAAGTCCCTTATGCTGTGTTGGTTGTCCCTCGAAGGCCCAAAGGCGAATTGTTTACTATTTTTATGTGTGGTTGGCATGTGTGTCGATATATGGAATATATATTTGTAAAGAGAATAGTTGTAAGGCCTTAAGGCCGAAACATTTTGTGTATTTTGAATATCATTCTTAATATTTTTGTTAGTGGACATTCTAATGTTTGGGTTCTAAGAAACTTTAAATACTTTCGCTAGAATGCACACTGAGTTAGGATGCATAAATGTTATGGTCTTAATGCATAACTCTTTTGACTGTCCGTGGAATATGGCGTGGGGCCCCGGCCGGACCTTCTGTTAGATTCTACATTACGGATGAAGGTGTTACAATTTTGTATCAGATTCTGGTGTCGCTCTTTCTTATTCGAATTCGTAGTCGAATTCTAGTAAGGGGTGGTGAGCACGTGTATGTGCGCTACTGTTACAACATGAAAGAACCCATGAATGCCTACTTAGGAATGAAAATATAGTTGTTTGAGGAACCTACGTGTTCCCATAATTATTTTTTCAATATTATTGGTTGCTTAATTGTGTGTTTTACGATTATAGGCGAATAAAAATGGTGTGGGGCAGTCTCAGTCCCAGCACTCAACAGAGAGTAGTGCACTAACTGAGGTGCATACACCTCCGTTTGTAGAAACGGTTCAGATGATAGTTGATGTGGTCTTCACAATGATCAAACCCAAACCTGAAAGGCTTATGCAGCCCCCTATCCATGTAGTGGCTTTGATGCTGGTTGGTGTACTTGAGTAGATTGCAATATGAAGATCCTCGAATCAGCCATTGGATATGTGTTTGGTGCAAATAGCGCACACGGTCAAGGAGTACTTGCATGTATTTGTTATGCTAAGGCATTATGCATGATTTGTGTTGGAGGATGGGGAGACCAAAATCAATAGATTTTGTAATGGTTTGCGTGATGAACCACGACTTTTATTGGTGGTGTCAAAGTTATTTGAATGTCAGATATTGGTGGAGCCGGTTAGATCTTTGGAGATAGATTTGACAAAAAATTACCGGATGTAAGAGCTCAAAGTACCGAGTTCTTCAAAGTCTGGGTACCGAGCTCTTCACACTTATAACGTCATGCCAGTCTGTTATTGCCGGAGGTCCATTGCGACAGTCTCGAGCATAATTCCCCCTTTGCCACATAAGTCTTTTGATTGGGCACATCGTATCCATTTTTGTACATGGATTTGTGTTAGTTCTCATTATGCATTTATTCGAACTAAATATGAGATTGGGATAACACTACCTTAAGGGTAACGATTGACCGTGAGTAGAGAGTTTTGTGTTAAGGTACAAATAAGAAGTCATGATTTTGGCTTGGAAGCATCCTTGCTGCCGATTTTTGAGTTTGACGTGATCTTTGGTATGGACTGACTCTCGAAGCGGCGTGCCTGTATTGATTGCAACTCAAAGGAAGTCATATTGGAGCAAAACACCGAATGCGATGTAACGCCCCAAAACTCGAATATGAATGGGTAGTGTTTTAAGGACTTTTGGAGCCCTTTAAGTTTCACGGCCTGTGACACGGGCGTGTCCAGGGTTGACACGGGCGTGTCCAGGGTTGACACGAGCGTGTCTAGGGTTAACACGGGCGTGTCCAAAGCCATGTCCTACTCTGTGTTTGTCGTATTGTGTCGACTAAGCAACACGGTCTGGGACACGAGCGTGTCCAAAGCCGTGTCGGGCACACGACATGGGACATGGGTGTGTCTAGGGTCGTGTCCTTCTCGGTGTTTGGCCATCTTTTGGTAAGCAAGACACACGGCCTGTGACACGGGCGTGTCCAAAGCCATGTCGGGCGCACAGCCTTGGATATGGGTGTGTTCAGAGCCGTATCCTATTCTGTGTTTCACTGGTTTACGGTGAGTGCGTGACACGGCCTGTGACACGGCCGTGTCACAGGCCGTGTACAGACCCAGGAAGTTCATTTTAACGGCAAATCAAGGCCGTTTGTTTCATTTAAGTGGGATCTGACGACCCGGAATCCTCCCAGGTGGTATAAGGTCGGGAAATGAGGGTTTAAACCTCATTTCCTTTGGCCCTTTCACTTTCTAAGAGGAAGAGAGAGGGGAAAGCAAAGAGAGAAAAAGAGGAGGAATCCCGCCATTGTTGGAGATTCGGAGCTCCGAATCGCGAGCCAAGCCCAGATCCGCGGAGTCGAGTCCGTTGCGGTGGTTTTCATCCGGCTAGTTTTTCATGGCGCCGAAGCGAACCTCTAGTGTAACGATTCTCTACATGGACATGTGAAGTCCTCTTCCTTTTTGTATAGGAAACTCTCTCCAGCGAGTGGGCGGTGAGTGTGAGGTATTCCTGCGGGTAGATATGGTTTATGGATGTAGTTTTGCATATAGAGTCTGGAATTGAAGTACGGACGTAGGCATGGTGTGTGAAGCCTATCCGGACATGTTGGTCTGGATCGGTGATGTTTTCATTATGTATGTATTGCAAGAGAAGACTCTGTGCCGTTTGTTTTTCGGGTTTTCTATGTGGTAGATTACAATAGGGAGCCTTGGGGACTAACTCCAAGGTGCACCCGGAAAACTGGGCAGAAGCGCATTTCTGCCATCTTGGTCGCCTGGGAGTCAACCTTGTACATAACTGGGTTATGTAATTTTGTGTGATCGATACTTCGGTAATCAGGAAAGCTTGACACGCATCGATGACTTAAATTGACATGACAATGTGAGCAACGGGTTGAGTGGAACCGTACCCGCTCTATGTGGTTCAGTTAAAGACACCTAAGGTACGTGGCACTTACCGATGGCATAGAGGGCGGGTCTTAGGCTTCGGCTGAAAGACTTAACTGCTCATGATGTTTTTCGTCCTGGGGGCGGTGGTGAAGCCTCGGAATGGACAGGATTCACCGAGAATGTGCCCTGTGAGCACGGGGTGTGTGGCTGTGTGTGCCTACGCTTGTGGTGAAGTGTGTTTAAATTGTACTTTTACTATCATGTTTGGTTATACTAATGAAATGCAGGGAAGGAGCACCGCCGCCCCAATTAAGGGGGCGATGTCATTATTGTAACACCCCCATCCGTCACATGGAATATAACAGAAGGTCCGGTCGGGGCCCCATGCCATATACCACGGACACTTAGTGGAGTTACGTATTAATACCAAATTATAACCAAAGGAACACACGTCCTAACTCAGAGCATTCTAGCGGAAGCTTTTTAAAACAGTTATAAGAACTCATACACAACACATGAATGCCCACTACAGTCACATTAGGAATGAAATAACATGCACCAAATCTTTGGCTTTATGGCATTACAATAGTTTGCTCAATAAAAGTGTTTTACATACTTCGGCTCGTAGGCCGGCAATACATGACAGTACTAAAATAAAACACTTCGCTTTGGCCTTCAAGGGCTAGCACAGAAACAAGGGCTTTAGCCCGCTATTTGTCAATAGGCTCACATGTTCCTGCATAAGAACATTTCACCACACGGTGACAAAATAAGGCAACGGTCAGCTAAAGCTGACCAAATTATAATAACCCCGCTCCTTAATCGGAGAGGCAGTGCTCCTTCCCTGTATTTCATTAGTATAACCAAACATGATAGTGAAAGTACAATTTAAGCACACTTCACCACAGGGGTAGACACGCACAACCACACACCCTGTGCTCTCAGGGAACATTTTCGGTGAACCCGATCCACCACCGCCCCCAGGGCAGCAAACATTGTGAGCGAATGGTCTCTTTCGGTCGAAGCCTAAGACCCGCCCTCTATGCCATCGACAAGTGTCATGTGCCTTAGGTCTCTTTAACCGAACCACATAGAGCGGCTATGGTTCCACTCAACCCGTTACTCACACCGCCTCGATAATTTAAGCCATAGGCGCAGGTCAAGCTTCCCCGAATCCCAAAGTATCGATCACACAATAGTACATAACCCGATTATGCACAAGGTTGGCTCCCAAGCCACAAAGATGGCAGAAGTGTGCTTCTGCCCTGTTTTTCGGGTGCACCTTGGAGTTAGTCCCCAAGCCTCCCTATTGCAATCTACTACGTAGAAAACCCGTAAAACAAACGGCACGGAGTCTTCTCTGATAGTACAAGCATAATGAAAACATCACCGATCCAGACCAACTTGTCCGGATAGGCTTCACACACCATGACTACGTCCGTACTTCGATTCCGGACTCTAAATGAAAAATGGCGGGGATAACCATATCTACCCGAAGGAATACCTCATACTCACCGCCCACTCGCGGGAGAGAGTTTCCTATGCAAAAAGGAAGAAGACTTCACATGTCCAAGTAGTTAATCGTTACCCTAGAGGTTCGCTTTGGCGTCATGGAAATCTAGCCGTATGACAACACTGCAATGGACTCACCTCTGCGGATCTGGGCTTGGCTCGCCATTTGGGGCTTCGAAGCTCCAACAATGGCGGGATTCCTCCTTCTTCATGTCCCTTTGCTCTCCCCTCTCTCTACCTCTTAGAAAGAGATTGGGTGAAAAGAAATGAGGCTTGAACCCTAATCTCCCGAATATAACTCCTCAGGTAAGATTCTGGGCCGTCGGATCCATCTCGAATAAAACGAACGGCCTGATTCGCCTTTAAAATCGTCTTCCTGGGTCCGCACACGGCTTGTGACATGCCTGTGTCATAGGCTGTATCTCACTATCGTACGAGAAATCGTCGATCTCAAAACAGGACACGACCTCTTACACACCCATGTTAACCTGGACATGCCCGTGTCACTCTAGACACACCCATGTCACAGGCCGTGTGCCTCAATCAATGCTAAAACCGTCAAGCCCGAATAGGACACGGCTTTAGACACGCCCATGTCCCAGGCCGTGTTGTTCGATCGACACAGCCCGACAAACACAGAGCAGGACATGGCTTCGAACACGCCCGTGTTCTAGGCCGTGTTGCTCTGTCGACATAGAAACCGTCAAGCACAGAGCAGGACACGGCTTTGGACATGGCTGTGTCACACTAGACATGTCCGTGTCAACCCTGGACACGCCCGTGTCATAGGTCGTGAAACTTCAAGGGCTCCAAAAGTCCTTAGAAACACTACCCATACATATACGAGTTTTGGGGCGTTACAATTCTCCCCCCTTAAATGAATTTCGTCCCGAAATTAGAGAATGAAAAGGGTACACAAAACTAAATGGTACCTGAGAAGAAAAGTTCAGGATACTCCTCGAGCATGGTCTGCTCTCGCTCCCACGAATGCTCCTCACGACCACAATTGTCCCATCGGACTTTGACCATCCTGATAGCTTTGTTCCGCAACTGCTTGACCTCCGTATCCTCGATCCGAATGGGTCTAACTTTCGTTGTAAGCCCGCTATCGACCAACACTTGATCCGCAATAACCACTTGCGCTGGTTCTTTCACGGCTTTGCGTAGGACCGAGATGTGAAGTACATCATGTAAACCACTCAGCTCTACCGAAATAGCCAACTGATAGGCTGCTTTCCCAACCCGCTCCAAGATCTCGAAAGGCCCAACATACCTCGGACTAAGCTTCTTTAAGCATCAAATCCTTGATATGCTTTTAAATGTCTTATCTTGAGGTATACCCAGTCGCCCACCGCAAACTCCACGTTCTGATGCTTGGCGTTGTAGTACTTAGCTTATCTATCTTGAGTAATTAGTAGTTGTTCCCGAATCAATCGTATCGTTGAAGTAGCATCTTAAACGTCCCTTCGCTTATACATCTTCGATTCTCCCGTTTCTACCCAAGACAATGACGTACGACACCTCCTTCCGTACAGAGCCACAAAGGGCATCATCTGAATGCTGGCTTCGTAGCTGTTATTGTAAGCGAACTCAATCATGTAAAGATGGTCCTCCAACCTTTTACCAAAATACAATGTGTTGGGTACATTGGTAATTGTACCAGATTTGGAGAAGCCTCACTTAAATCAATGACATACATCATCTTGTATTTGATGTCTGTTTAAGTTAATTGTGCAGGCTAAGTAATGCAGGAATTTGTCTAAGTATAAAAGCATCGAGACACTCGGTCAGTGTCGATGCTTGTGAATAAGTTGTGTCGAGAACAAGAGCAAAACTGTATCGACACACAGGACTTGTGTCGACACACAGAAGTTCCATCTACACCAGATGTGTTGACACACATGACTTGTGTCGAAACAATGATATCAGACAACACAAGCTGTGTCGACTTAAATGATCTCAGTCGACATCCTTAATGTTGAGTTGAAGATCAATTGTGTCGACAATCAGGACTAGTGTAGACACACTATGACTAGTAGTGCTGACAGTAAGCTGAAGCTGATATGTCAACACCATGGACTTTGGTTGACAACTGTTTTGAAGAAAATCTGTGTCGACACTAAGGAAGTTGTGTCGACACATTCTACATTATCTATGTCGAGACAATAAAGAAAAGCTATATCGACAGAGATTGAATTCTATCGACTACATCAAGGCAATGTGTCGACATCCTGATAGCTGTTTCGACACATTCATAATATTTGTCGACACATTTTGAAATCAGTGTCAACACATTGTGAAGAAGTCTGTCTCGACGCTGTGTGCTGTTTTGAAGACTAAGTTGCAGATTTCCAGATCTAAGAAGTGACAGCTGTCATAACTGTCAAAGTTGTCAGATATTAGAACTGTCAGATGCCAGTCAGCTACCGGTTCAGCCGGTTACCTCTGATGTGTTTCTATAAATAGAACAGTGTTATCAAAGAAGACAAAAACACACAGAAAATATACAACACAAAAACACAGAGATGAAGAAAAATCTTGGGAGATCAGTAAGGATTACAAAATCATTTATGTAATAAGAAGAAGGAGAAGAAGGAAGCTGATTCAAGATCACCTCCATATGCTCAAGAGAGATTCAACCTAGTTCTCTATTTTCAAGAAGCTTTGAAGAAGCTAAGTAAGGTTGAATCAGATCTAAAGCTGCAAGGATCAGAAGAAGACCAATCTCTCAAGATTTAGTCAAGAACACTTTACCTCATTCTCTCTCTCTCTCTGGGTAAAGAAATTCTTAAAACATTATAATCACAACTGTAGGATCTGTATAAATCTGAGTGTAGTAAAGTCTATCTTTCTGAGTTATAAGCCTAAATTTATAAAGGTTGAGGTAGGGCTGAGTGCCTGAGGTAGAATCTTTGTGATCTGAGCTGTAGGCCTGGTGATAAGGGCTGAGGTAGGGATGTTTGCCTGAGGTAGGATTCTTGGAAAAAATCTGAGTTGTAGGATCTGGAAGGATCTGAGTTGTAGGACTTGAAGAAGTCTGAGTTGTAGGAACCTGGAAGGGTTCTGAGTGGTAAGATCTGTGGATCTGAGAAAAGTGAAAGTTGGGCCAAATCTAGTTCATTGCTAGATAGGCGAAGAGGGAAAGTGGATGTACCCAAATATTGGGGAACCACTATAAATTTGTGTCTCTATACTATGTTTGCTTACTCTGAATGTTTGTGATGCTTGTATGGTTGGATAACTAGATTTGCTAGTTAGAAATCCTAAAACTGCCTATTATAAAGAATTGAACATATTCACCCCCCTATAGGTGATTAGTTGTTCATTATTGAATTCTTTCAATTTGTATCAGAGGGAGGTTGCTCAAAATTTGACTTAACAGTCAGAGCTTATCTCCAAGGCAGTTGCAAATATTCAAAATGGGATTAAGTGAGAATCAAAAAGAGCTTGGTTCAATGAAACTTCCCATATGTAGGAAAGAAATTTTGGTATCTTGAAAGAAAGAGTCAGATTGTTCATGGAGGCATCTGATCCAAGAATTTATATTACAGTTCAAGAAGGTCCCTTTATACCTATGAAAACATCAGTTCTTGATGCCAATAAATCCACTCCTAAGATCTATGATGAGATGATTAAGGATGAGATCATCTTGACTACTATAGACAAAAGATCACAGAACATAATAGTTAGTGTCATAGATGATTCAACTTTTCAGAATCTGGTCCATTGCAAAACATCAAAAGAAATGTGGGACACACTGGTTGTCTACATGGAAGGAACTGAAGAGGTTAGAAATGACAAAAAGTCTATGCTCAATCAGGAGTATGAGAGCTTTAGATAGGCCAAGACTGATAGCATTGCAGAATACTATAAGAAATTCTTTAGGATAGTGAATGAACTAATGACTTATGGAAGGGTATTCAGTACATATTAGTTAAATGACAAATTCCTCTGATCATTAACCAAAGATTGGGATACTAAGATTTGTACCATAAGAGAAGTGGCCAGATTAGCTGATACACCTCCACCAACACTATTTTGTAAACTGTTGTCCTATTAAATGCAATTGACAGCAAGAATAGAGGAGAAATGCAACAAGTCTTCAATCAAGGATAAGTTTGTGGTTTTCAAAGTTGAGGCCACAAGAAAGGGTAGGAGAAAGTCTCCTTCTCCTCCCAAAAAGGTTTCTGAGACAGAAACTGAAAGCTCAGACACCAGCACATCAGATGGTCACAATTCTGATGAAGACTTTGCTGCTTTCACCAGACAGTTCCAGAGATTTGTAAAGAAAAAAGAGCTGGAGAAGCAGGCCATCCACATCTTCTTACCCCAAGGATGATTACTACAAAGGAAAGAAGAAATCCTCTAAAGAGGACATGTATGGCTTAAAAACTAGTAAACAAACTTCTTGTAAAATAGTTTGTTATTGCTGCAGCAAACCAGGACATGTCATAGCTGACTTTCCTGTGAAAAGAAAGGAATCTGGAGACAAGAAGAAGCACCAGAAGGGCAACAAAGAAAAGTCCTTTGTTGCCTAGAAAGAAAAAAAGTTGGATTGATTCATCTTCATCAGAATCAGAAAGAGAAGATGATGTTGATAACTATATTGGGCTATATTTAGCAGAAGTAGATTTTGTGGAGACTGAATTCCTGCAGATGCTAGATGACATCAATTCAAGGACAGAAGACAGTCTTTGCTTTGGTATGTTGGGAGTTGATGAGGAAGGAGACAGCCAAGATAAGCCTGGTCCTAGTAAAGTACATTCCTCACCATCTGTATTTGTATATATAACTAGTCCAGAATCAGAAGCATCAACTCAAAAAGGTGATGATGGTTTTGAATCTGAGGGAGACATCAATCAACTGATTGATGATTATGGTGAGCTCCTAAAGGCATTTAAGGAAAGCAGGATCCTAGCCAAAAAGTTGGCAAAGGAGAATGCCTCTCTGAGATTGGCTGCTTAAGACTCAGCAAAAGTATTGGATCTGAAGATAAAAGAAGTTAGTAAACTGAAGAACATAACATTTATTAAGATAGGTACTATTATTTTCAAGAATAATCATATCCGGAATCTTGAAAGCAGACTTCAAAAGGAGAGAGAATTAGTGGCTAAATTTTCTAAACCTAGTACAGTTTTACCTTTAATAGATTCCTTCTCCATCCAAAAGGGTAAGAAGGGACTAGGTTACAAAGGTAGAGATAGAGTTGCCAAATTTAAAAGTAAAGGCAAAGCTTCAGTACAACCACTAGCATCAATGCCCCCTATATCTTGTAAGAAGATTGATCGGCCATCAAACAGGTATGACCATGAATGCATTTATGGTCACTGTGAGATTGAGAGTGTCAAGGGTGCAAGTGACTATATGACAGCTCACCAGAAAACTCAACTTGCTCATTCTTGACAATTTGTGTTTGGTGTCCCAGCCCCATCACTCAAACAAAAACAAGCAGTTCACTTCCAAGGTCTTACAGACCAGAATCAGACAAAGGGGAAGTATGATAGCATGACTAATATGGGTATCACTGAAGCAATCAGGAGCATTTACTGTGAAAAGAAGAATGCTGCTGATAAGACTCAGGATATCCCAAGTACATCTGCTGCTAGACCAATTCTCAAGAAGACTTTGACTAATTGACTAGGAAAAGGAACTGTTATACCATCAGATTTAAGAACTAAAGACAGCAATGCTGTCAGACCAGTACTTAAGAGGAGGTATAATAAGTATGAGTGATGGTGTTGTGGCAAGGTGGGTCACTTTGCCAATGACTGCTGGTTCAATGATAGTGTCAAGAGGGAGAGTCTACCTGTCAGTAAAGCTGCAGGTAGGCAGATGCATTTTCAGTCTAACCAATGCCTAAAACCCAATAAAAATTGGGGCCCTAAGGGTAGATAGTCTTGTTCTATGCAGGTGAGTCCAAGAAGTCATACCCCTATATGGTACTTGGACATTGGTTGTTTCAGGCACATGAATGGAACAAAGAGGATGTTAATGGACTATACTCCAACTAACAATGGGCCCAAAGTCATCTTTGGAGGTTCAGAAAGTGGGATTATAAAAGATTTTTGTAAGATTACAAATGGTCTAGTCACTATCACACAAGTTGCCTATGTGAAAGGTTTGAAACATAATCTGATAAGCATAAGCCAATTATGTGATCTTGGCTATGACATTTCTTTCCTCAAAGATAAGTGTCAAATAAGAAATTCTAATGACCAAGGGGTCATCTTATCTGGCACTAGGAGAGGAAATGTTTATTGTCTAGATTTTGAATATATGAGAAGAAATTATCCTGTTTGTCTAGTTGTAGATGAGAAAGCCATTCACTGTGTACAATGACAGAAGAGGCTAGCTCATCTAAACTACAAGATAATAGGAAAACTCTTCAGTGGTGATCTACTCAGGAATGGTCCTAAAGTCAAGTTTGTCAAAGAGAGTATATGTTCAGCATATCAAAAGGGAAAGCAGACAAGATCCTCTTTTAAAAGCCTTGATACCAAAGATTCAGTGAGGTGTCTTTACCTTATGCATATGGATTTGTTTGGTCCTATGCCAGTTCATAGTCTAGGTAGGAAATCCTATACATTGGTAGTAGTAGATGACTTTTCCAGGTTTGCATGGGTGTTCTTCCTAAGGAAGAAATCTGAAACACCTGATGTTTTCTAAACCTTTGTTAAGCAGATACAGAATGAATTTAACAGTACAGTGGTCAAAATCAGAAGTGACCATGAGACTGAATTTCAGTCTGAATGCATGACAAAGTTCTGTGAAAGTATTGGGATTCATCAGGAGTTCTCCTCACCTAGAGCACCTCAGCAAAATGGTATTGCTGAAAGGAAAAATAGAACTCTAATAGAGGCTGGTAGGACCCTACTAAGTGACACTTCTCTTCCGGAATATTTCTCGGCAGAGGCAGTAAACACTGCATGTCATGTCCTCAATAGGGCCTCTATCACTAAAAGTCATAATAAGAATCCCTATGAGATTCTGAAGAATAGAAAACCAAACCTATCCTATTTTAGGATCTTTGGTAGCAAGTGTTATATACATAACAATGGTAAGTCTCAGTTGACTAAGTTTGTTGCCAAGTCCCAAGAGGGAATCTTTGTTGGGTACAGTAATAATAGTAGGACATATAGGGTCTATAACTTGACTACACAAGTTGTAGAAGAATCTATCCATGTAGTTTTTGATGAATCCATGTTTATTAACAATGAGCTGCCTAGCATTTCATCTAGTTCTGCAGGTCTAAAGGATATATTGGAGAAGCTATCCATTAAAGAAGTCAAGATAGCAGAAGAAAATACAGAAGATGATGGATGTTGTCAAGGGGGAGCTCTAGAACAGCAAGCTGATAATATTCCACAAATGGAAGTTGAAGACACTGAAGAACAGGCTGTTGTAGAAAGGATGCCTCAAGCAATGAGACATCTAAAAGATCATCCAGCTCACCAAATCATTGGTGATGCTATACATGGTGTAATGACAAGGAGCAAGAGCATGAACACTGCACTATGTTCAAGCTTTCTATCCCAGGTGGAACCTAAGAAGTTTGAGGAAGCTATTAAAGATTCTTACTAGATAGGTGCCATGTAAGAAGAACTGAACCAGTTCATGAGATGCAAAGTATGGAAACATGTTCCTAGACCAGAAGGACACAATGTCATTGGAATAAAATGGATCTACGGGAATAAGTTGGATGAGAATGGAATCATAATCAAAAATAAGGCAAGGCTGGTAGCTAAAGGTTACAGGTAGGAAAAAGGGATAGACTTTGACCAAACTTTTGCTCCTGTAACAAGGTTGGAGGCCATAATACTATTCCTTGCCTATGCAGCCTATCAAGGATTCTATGTCTACCATATGGATGTCAAGTCAGCATTTTTGAATGGAGACTTGAAGGAAGAAGTATATGTAGAACAGCCATCAGGTTTTTTTGATTCTCATTTTCCAAACTATGTCTATAGACTTAAGAAAGCCCTTTATGGGTTGAAACAGACTCCTAGGACTTGGTATGAGATATTATCTACCTTCTTCATTGAGAATAAATTCTCAAGGGGTAAAATAGACAAAACTCTATTCCTTAGGAAATCCAAAGGCAAGATCATACTGGTTCAGATTTATGTTGATGACATAATTTTTGGATCTACTGAAAACAACCTTTGTAGGAAGTTTGCTAAACTTATGCAAGGGAAATTTGAAATGAGCAGTATGAGTGAGCTAAGTTCTTTCTAGGACTTCAAATAAAACAGACTGATGATAGCTTATCCATATCACAGTCTAAGTTCACCAAGGAGTTGATAAAGAAATATGGTATGGATACAACATCCACCATGAAAACTCCAATGGGGTCAAACATGCCTATATGCAAAGATGAAGCAGGAAAACCTGTTGATGAGACTTTGTATAGAGGGATAATTAGCTCCCTCCTCTACTTGACTGCTAGTAGGCCTGATATCATGTATGCAACATGTGTCTGTGCTAGATATCAAGCATGCCCTAAAGATTTACATTATTCTGCTGTAAAAAGCATTCTGAGATATCTTAAGGGCACACCAAATCTAGGTCTTTGGTACCCTAGGAATAGAGATTTCCTATTAACTGGATTTTCAGATGCAGACTTTGTAGGATGCAAAGAAGATAGGAAAAGTATCACAGGTACTTGTCAGTTCCTAAGTGGAAGATTGGTGTCATAGAGCAGCAAAAAGCAAACAAGTGTTGTCATTTCTACAGCTGAGTTAGAGTACATTGCTGCAGGAAGTTGTTGTGCATAACTATAGTGGATGCAACATCAGTTAGAAGATTAAGACATCAAGCTAAGTAAAACACCTTTATATTGTGATTCTTTAAGTACTATTTCCATTGCTGGAAATCCTATTTCACATAGCAGAACAAAACATATTGAAATTAGGTATCACTTTATAAGAGAACATGTAGAGAAAAATGACATCTATTTAGAATTTGTCACTACAGATAGACAAATAGCTGACATATTTGGTTGAAATTGTCTCCACAACACCTCAGATTTGTAGGAAGTCTGACCTTGAATAAGATGAATTAAGTTGTATTTGATATTGTGTTTGAGTTGTATGTATGCAGGACCTTATTGCCAAGTGTATACCAATGTCAGTATATAGTGGGTCACCAAACACAGGACCATACAATGTAATCCCTCATTGTGTGATCCAAGGTGTTGACTCAGGTATAGCCTCTCTATTGGGATACACTTCATCTACATGCATTTGGACTTATGGACTATGGAGTATTGAAGATTATTTTAGTCTGGAATTTTTCTAAGTCCACATACTCGAGTAGTATCCTTCACATACTCGAGTGAGTGACTTAGTACTCGAGTAGATCCTTGGACATACTCGAGAAGACTCTGTATACTCGAGTATATGAGCTTATACTCGAGTAGATTTCTTTTACTCGAGTAGGTGATATTTTATACTCGAGTAGATGGTTAGTCACTCGAGTAGGCTATGTATTATACTCGAGTAGAGCTTTTTGTATTCAGTCTGAACTTTTCTAAGTCCACATACTCGATTACTTCCCTGATATACTCGAGTAAGTGACTTAGTACTCGAGTAGATTTATTTTATACTCGAGTAGTTGCTCGGGTACTCGAGTGGATCCTTTGTTTCTATTCGAGTAGGTTGTCTTCTCTGTACTCGAGTATTTTCAATTCTTATACTCGAGTATGTTCTTCAAGTTTTCTTTTCTGAGAAGTATTTTTGTGTTTACACTCGAGTATATTTTCCCATACTCTAGTAGGTCTTATCTTACTCGAGTAGTTATTTTCTGCTATACTCGAGTAGTTTCTCTAGTCACTCGAGTAGTTCTTCCCAAGATACTCGAGTAGTTTCTCTCCTTATACTCGAGTATATTTCTCTCTTATATTCTCGAATAGCAGACCTCTTATATTCGAGTATATAATTTCTCTCGGGTATATTGGTTCAGATTTACTGGAATATTTCTAAGTCCAGATTCAACGGGTATTTTGAATTACTCTTTTCTGATTGGTCCACGTGTCGTCAGTAAAGATTAGTATGACCGTTGCAGCTCGCCTATAAATAGGTCCTTTCCGATTTGACCTAAAAAAACAACATTTTTTCTTTTAAGAATATAGAGAATATTAAGAAAGAAATTTTTTCCGAAAACCTAATTTCTCTCAACCGCCATTACTGGTTTTGGAAAGAGCTCTGGATCATCCTTCTCACAGCCGTTGCTGCCGATCTCTAAGTCTTAAGCGATCCAGAATCAAGAAGAATCATCTGATCACTTCGTGCTTCATCGATCTCGAATATTTTTATTTGATCGTGGTGATTCCAGATCTCAGATTCGTGGATTTCTGTCAAGACATCTTCAACATTTTCTATCCAAGCCGAAAGCTCTCAACGAAGAAGACAAAGGCAAAGATCCAGATCTGTGTTATTTTGTTTATATTTTTCCTCAAACAATTTTTTTTGTAGGAGATTTATCTTCGAGTGGTAGGAAGTTCTATCTTCCGAGTGTAGATCTGTTTGGGATCGATTTTTGTAGGAACGTGGTTCCGAGGTGTAAGATTGGTTTGCAATCCGAGATAGTGGAGTAGCCGAGTCTAGTGATTTACTTGATCGGTGAGCAAAGTGGACGTACCCAAGATAGGGAACCACTATAAATCTCTTATCGTCTGTGTGATTGCTTGCTTACTTATTTGTGCTAGTTGCTAAATTTTTTATTCCGCATTAGACGCACATCTCACTTATTCACCCCCTCTAGGTAATTTAGGTAGACAACTTATATCTTTCAATATTCACTAAGACTCTGGATGAAACTAAGTTCAATAACTTAAAGATTGAGCTAGGAATGCTAGATATTGAGTAAGTCAATTTATAAACTCATTAAAAGAAAAATCCTCAGATATTGTCTAAGTTCAGAATTCATGTTGACATCAACAATAAGTTGGTCGACATTAATTATTGTTAGTATTGACACTGCCAAAGCTTGGTGTCGACATTAAAAGGAAAGTGTCGACACTACAAGAGCTTAGTGTCGACACAATGCTGTCGACATCTTACATCTATGTTTCGACATACTTCTGTCAACACCTTAAATCAAGGTGTTGATACAGCAATGTCAAGTCATATGTCGAATCCTATAGAGTGGTGTCGACAAATAATAGTGTTGGATCCCTATTATCCGTGTCGATATATTAACTTCTATGTCGACACAAGGTGTCAACACACAATATTTGGGCACGTCGTTTGACCTTCCAAATTTAAAACCCTATAAATAAGTTAAAATGAGAATTAGTCGACCACGCGACTTAGCTTTCTCGAGACATTGAACTTCTGTGTCGAGAGCTAGATCTCCTCTCAACCATCCACAATCTCTCTTCCTTCAATATTCAATGGCGCCAAAGTTGGAAGAAAACATCAACGATGGTTACGAACTGGTTCGTAACGCCTTCAACGATGCTTCTCAAGAAATTCAGAAAGTCATCACCCTAGTCACTGACGCTGGACTAGAATTTATGGTCTCAAAACCAACCAAGATATGGAAGAAAGAAGTAATTGAATTATTCTCCAACGCAAAGCTGGATTCAACTAGAAACAAGACTAGGTCAACAGTTCTTGGGACGAAGATTAAACTTACTTCTAAAAGTCTGAGCAAGGTACTTCAACTGCCGTCGCTCAAAGAAGAAGATGAGGTTGATTCCGACAAGATAGCAGAGGGACTTCAATGGTGTGGTCTGAATGCAACCACGAATATTGGATCCTCTATGAACAGAAAAGGGATGAATTCCCAAGGGAAATTTCTTTCTGAAGTGGTTGGAAAGGTTATACTATGCAAGACAAGGGGACATGACAGGATATCTTCCTTCATGTTCAGCCTAATGATAAGATTAATATTCAATCTCAAGACTGACTGGTAAACAGTAGTCTTTGACAGGATCAAGGAAGGAATCAAGAAGCCTAACCTAGGAAGGATCCTGTGTTTGTATCTGATCTCAGTAATTCCAGAGATACTAAATCAAGCTGCAGGAGCTAAAATAAATCATATAAGGAGAATGGACACTAGAATCTTGTCGAGATGGGACAGGGTACTAACCAAGGAGACTCCAACTCCTGTGCAACATCAAAAAGAACTAAAGAAAAAGAAATCAGCAGCAAAGATTGTGGAATCGTCTAGTGATTCAGAAGAGGTTATGGTTTTCAGTTCTGATGAGGATGTAAATGGAGTACAATCTCACAGGGAAGATGATTCAATGCCACATCCTCAAGTGTCCTCAGTTCCAGGGGAGACTTCACAGAGACTATCATGGAGAGTTAAGCAGCTCATCTCACTGTCCTGTAGGTTCTCAAGCATATTAACAAGGATGCTGCTATGGTAGATGAGCCAGAAGCACAAACTGAGCTAGTTCAAGTTACTGAGGAAGAGACTTTTGTTTCAGAAGCTGATGTTCAGGGGGAGAAGACTGGGGCTACGAAGGACAATGTTCCTCCATCTGATACTTTGCCAGATGTCTAGAAGGACAACCAGGACATACTTCAAGAAGATACACAGATTGAGGGGGAGGTACCAGACCTTGACTCAGTACATTTTCCTGATAACCAGCCTCATGCTGTGGATGTAGACAGTTCCTCTGAATCATAAGCTGAACAAGAAGCCTCAGAGCTAAAGAAGAGAAAACTAATGGAAATAAGGAAGAATAGCATAGGCTATAAGAAGGCCTTGCAGACTGCCCCACCAACACCAGCTCCTATAGTGGACTACAGTTCACTTTTGGTGAAACTGCAAGTGAAGATGGATGAGCAAAGAACTACTCTTGAAAAATATGTGGATGAAACCCATAAGGACCTGCAATTTCAACTGGCACAGGATATCAAATCCATCAGATTTGAAGTAAATCAGAACAAAAAAGATATGACAGATTGCTTCCATAAAGGAGGTAATGTTGTAGTTTACTTGGCACAACAACAACAGGAGATTAAGACTGCAGTAGAGGACATTACAGTCAAACATGGTTATGTCCTGGAAAATCAACTAAAAATGAATGAAAATCTGGTAGAATCTCATAGTGCTATTCTAACTAAGCTTGAGAATAGTGTCACTGCTATAAAAACTGAAGTGTCCAAGCAAATCAAAGAAGATTTAGCAGCTGTCCAAATAGAAATCCAGGCATCTCAAACAGCTATTTCTGATCAACTGAAGAAGTTCAGGACCTATTACAAAGAAGGAACCAATTATCTGGCTGATCAGGTAAGGTTTCAAAAGGATGATCTGAGAGATCATGTAGAAAGAGAAGTCATAAAGAGGGAGAGAGTATTAGTCAAAGTAAGCTCAGATCATGCTAAATGGATATTAAATAACATCAGAGCTACTCTTGGGTATCCACCCCTTTGTGATGATGACAACACTGCTTAATCTGGAATTCAATCTGCTTATTTTGAAGGAGTTCAGTAGGAAGTAGCTCAAGTAATTTATCCTCCTTCTGATTTTGAAGAGATCCAACAGGCAGTTCACCAAATATATAGCCCTCCACAGGAGGCACAAAATGTTATTCTTGAAAAGGTTGATATGCTTGCAGCTGTAGTTCAAAGAGAAAAAGAAGCTCAGTTGTCTAAGAAAAGGTTCAGAGAACAAGCAAAATTAAAGACTGATTTTGAATAATGGAGTCCAACCTCTAGAAATATTATTTTGACTGCTTGGAAAGCTGTGAAAGACAATACGCATAATAGAGTCAAATGGTATTCTGAACAAGAATGGAGTAAATATCAGGAGCGGCAAGATGCCATATTTCAGTTCAAAAGAGATCTTAAAGCTGGGAAGATACCTGCTAACTCGGCGGAGCCTAGCAAGTATTTCCAAAAGCCTTTTCATTACTTTGAAAGACAAAAGATCAAGGCTGAAGAGCTTAAGAATAAGGATCAAAAAGGAAAGAAGCTAACTGATGACACAGAAGCTAATGTACAAGCTAGAATTCAACCTGGCAAAGGAATTGTGATCAAGGAACCCAAACTGAGTTAGAGTCTTTTATGTATTAAAATTTTGAACTATATAATAATGTTGTTCTTTCTAGACATTCTTGAATTTTATAAGTCAGATATAATTTGAAATGATGGTATAATTACTTTGTTGAGTAAATCTGTTTGATTCTATCTGTTTATATGTTACATGTTTCTGTGATGGATATGGTTAACTTTGTAACATATACATTTTCTGCCTGATGATTAACCCTGTCTGTGTTTGTTAGTACATCATTAATTTTGCTGGTTATTATATTGGTGTATATCATTGACTTGTGGTTATGACTTCTCCAAATATGGGGAGATTATTGGGTACATTGGTAATTGTACCAGATTTGGAGAAGCCTCACTTAAATCAATGACATACATCATCTTATATTTGATGTCTGTTTAAGTTTATTTGTGCAGGCTAAGTAATGCAGGAATTTGTCTAAGTATAAAAGCGTTGAGACACTCGGTCAGTGTCGACGCTTTTGAAGAAGCTGTGTCAAGAACAAGAGCAAAACTATGTCGACACACAGGACTTGTGTCGACACAGAGAAGTTGTAAGACCCCCCTCCCGGAACACAAGACACGGCACGAGAGGGGTCTTATGCCCAGAACAGCCGCCTTGCGGTAACACTAGCACTCAGGCTAGCCTGTACCACAAGACGCCTATTCTGCCGGCTACCAACAATATCAACAGATAAATGCCAACCCAACCATAATAATATGAAAGTCAAATCCACACCAAGCATAAGTCCATAATATCATAAATAAAGAAGCTACAACAAGCTTCTAATATCAGAGTACGAGAACAGAATTGCCCCGAAGGGTTACAACAAAATCTCTCTCTCACTCACATATGTAACCGACAGTAGCGACGGTACCATCCCTTCAGGCCCTGTCACCCTGGCCTGGCTGTCCGTCTGTATAGCCTGCTGCTCCACCTGCGGGGTTTCCTCCTAAAAAAGGAAGACGTAGCAACCGTTAGTCAAAAAGACTAAGTGGTTTCTCATCCGCTCCCCCGGCGACTCCTCGGTACCGGGCGGATAAAGGAACAGGTACAATATATAAATAACAGTAGTAAACAGGTGAAGTGAGTATACATATTATAAGCAGCAACATCAGTAGTGTATAATAATCAAGCTCTTATTTTCAAATCTATAAACTACAGCAGCAAGAGAGTATATAACTAGAACAGTAAGTAACTCAACTTATATAGATGCCCATACAAGCATATAAGTTGAGGGTCGTTCAGCAGAAAGTAACTCATCGTATAGGAGTGCCCATACAAACTTATACAATGAGGGTCTTGCGTATGTAATGAAGTGTAATGATATTTATGCAATGCAATGACACACCCATGCTCAAGCACACACAATCGCTATGTCGACACAGACTTATAGTTACCATTATTCGAGCAGGTAGCTAACCTCTCAGGCATCAACCATCGTGGCCAAACGATGACAGTAGAGCGGGCATCTCCACTACTAGGCTGGTCTCCACACTACCTGGCCTAGGCCTCCGTACGCCTCAACGCTAAGAACACAACAGCGGAGCTCACATGCGTACTACGGCTCAGCGGGTTCTCTCGGGTACATATGCACCAAGATCCTAGCCCCTGACTGGCCTATGGTATGACACGGAAGGAGCCTCGGAAATGAGCACGAGGACCAAGCCCAACCGTTCACTTGGCACGGAAGGAGCCTCGGGACGTGAACACCGAGGACCAAGCCCAACCGCCCAAGGTCTAACTGTCAACTCCCATCGGTGTGACGATTGGCGAGCCCGTAGACCTGCCACACTATCCTTAACCTGGGATTACGACACCGCGTGTCGACTCACACCACATGCAGTTCCACAATTCCGTGGCATGGAAGGAGCCTCGGAGAAAGCACAAGGACCAAGCCCAACCATCCATCAAATACGGAAGGAGCCTCGGGACGTGAACACCCAGGACCAAGCCCAACCGTTCACGTGGCACGAAAGGAGCCTCGGGACGTGAACACCGAGGACCAAGCCCAACCGTCCAATTTTATCCAACTCAACCTCATTCCCATTCGTGACGATCAACACCGCACTTGTTAACTTCCACAATGCAACACGTGGGGAGACGACACTCTAAGCATTGGACTATCCATTCCCTTCCATCAATCCATTATACATTCTGGCCGTAGTTCTAATCATTTACAAATCCTTCCAAATGAATTCAACATATTATAGACAATACGCATAATGGAGATCTACCAAATATAACAAGCCTTTCATTCACTTAGGCTTGATTCACATCTCGGCATAGGGATTCAAGTCCTCAAACATCAATCTTCACATTACCTCGGTGATTAACACAAAAGAATTCACCCAACCTCGAGATGAATTGCAACATCTATTCCATCGAATCCAAGTTCATATTATAATCACCTAGAATTGTATGTAATCTGGTCAGCAACTTTGACTGAGGATTCCCGTGGCTACAGGTATCGCCCGAAAACGTGCCACCACTCGTTGGAAAGGTGATTTCAAGGGCTACAACTTTCGTGTTTATTTGAAAGCCCAGATCTGGTCACATCATACCAGAAATGCAACTCGAAGTCTGCTGCGTACAGGATATAGAATTCCTGGGCATTAACTTCCAACCGCAGCAGATTCAAACGGACTTTCCCGTGGCTACAGGTATCGCATGGAAACGTGCAAACACTCGTTGGAAAGGTAATTTCAAGGGCAACAACTTTCATGGTTAGTCAAAAGCCCAGATCCGCCCCCTTCTTGCTTAAAAATAGACAAGAAGGTCGCTGCGCGCAGAATACAGATTCTGCACGCATCTTGAAGCGAAGTGAACGACATCCGTTCATCTTCCTCCTTAAGCGATTTTCCCCAAATCGCAACCAGAAGTTCCTCCACCCTTATTCTCCCTCTTGAGGCCATTTCCTCTTCACAAGACCACCCCTATCATCACTTTGAAGCGAGGGGAGGTTGAAGACGACTAAGCTTTAGAGCACAAGCTCTAGCATGGCCTTCCTAGAAAGCTTCATCTCACACATCAAGACTCGTTTGAGTCGATGTCTTGCCTAAGAATAACTATAGATCTAGCACCAAGGGAGAGGGGAGGAAACTCACATCATTTCCGGCGTTTCCTCCGTTGCCGGCCATGGATCGCGTTATTCTTCGTGGCGGCATCCTTGGTGCGGTTGTTCTTCACGGCAAAGGAAGGAGAAGTCCGCCTCCAAAGCTTGCACCAGCGACCTGCGGAGAGAGAGAAGTCCTCCGGCGATCTGCGGAGAGAGAGAAGTCCTCCAGCGATCTGCGGTATTCTCCTCTAACCCTTGCTCCCGACGGTTTGCACGGTGACGGCTCGGCAAGAAGGATCGGATGCGGTGGTTAGGGTTTAGTTTACTCCCTTTTTATATTACATATTAGGCTAAATCCCTTCCGCCACGTGCCACTCTCTAATTGGACCGCCCAAATTAGGTTTCATTTGAAGTGACCGGTCCAAGGATCACTCAGCACGAATCCCGAGGTCCAGTTTTGTTCGCCTGTACAAGCCGATGAATCGGCCTGGGCGTAGAAAATGCCCAAGTCAAATTCGGCGGGAATCAGCTAGTGATTCCCGTCGATCGGCGAGTATTGGCGGGTCATTCTCGACGAATCCGTCGAGTATCAATAATGATACTCGACGATTTTCCCTTGTTGATACTCGACGGTCGGTGGGTATCACCGGGTATTTTCGGCGATCGGTGAGAATCGTCAGGCACTCTCGACGATTTTCCCTTAGCCTACTGCAGTTCTGAGTTCAGCGGGTATCGACCACCGATACCCGTCGAATCGGCGAGAATCAGTCCTCCATTCTCAACGATCGACGAGCATCAACCTCCATTCTCGACGACTTTTACTTAGCCGAGTTCCCTCATCTCGGCTACTGGTTGGGGTATCCTTGAACCCAACCCTACACTTATTCTATGCACCTGACACCTCGCGTCGGTGCACCCCGAGCCCGAGTTGAGTCTCTTGACTCAGAACACGTGCGAGGGGCCTAGCGCGAATTGGGACGTTACAAATCCTATAAACAAAATAAAAAGATTTCGTCCCCGAAATCAGGCTGAGGTCGTGGGGAGTAAAGCATACAGAAAACAAAATATGCTTTTAAATAAAATTACCCGAAGCAAACAACTCCGGGTAGCGTCTTTGCATCAAATCCATTGGCTCCCATGTGAATTCCTCCTTCCCATGATTAAACCATAGCACTTTTACCAAGGGGACACTTTTGCGGCGCAAGGTTCTTATCTCATTATCGACGATCCGCACCGTCTCCAGTCGCACAGATCTGTCAGACGCCACAGTACCATCAGTTGTGGGGATGTATTGTTCGGGCCGCAACAGCGCCTTCCGAAGCGATGATACATGGAACACATCGTGGAGATTCTCTAGCTCGGGCGGTAGCTCCAGTCGGTAGGCCAAAGGGCCAACCCTTTCCAATATGATATAGGGCCCAACATACCGTGGACTAAGCTTCTTCACTCCTCGCACTCATGACACTCCATGCATCGGCCGAATTTTTAGAAACACCTTATCACCCACTTGAAATTCCACCATACGGTGCCTTGCGTTGTAATACTTCGCCTGCCGACTTTGAGCCTCCAACATGCGATCCCTTATTAGCCTAACCACCGCATCAGTGTCATCTATGTACTCAATTCCCAAAGTCTTCGGGTCTTCATCTTGCACCCAAGACAAGGGGGTCCTACACCTCCTTCCATATAGGGCTTCATGGGGCGCCATGCCAATACTAGCTTGATGGCTATTGTTATAGGAGAATTCCACCAAGGGCAAGAGTCTTTCCCACGGCTCTCCCCTATCTATCACACACAACCTCAACAGATCTTCCAATGTTCGGATGGTCCGCTCAGACTGTCCGTCCGTCTGAGGATGAAATGTGGTACTGAAGGTAAGACGTGAGCCCAAATACGTCTGTACCGCCTTCCATTCCTTGGAGGTGAAACGACCATCACGATCCGAAATTATCGTCTTAGGTACGCCATGATACCGTACAAATTGTTCCACAAACAGGCGTAACAAGACATCCACATGAGCCTCTGTTGGGTAAATTGGAAAATGTGTACCTGATTTGAAGAAGCCCAACCTAGCTCAATGATATACATCAAGGTGTATTTGATGTTTTTTTTTAGTTGACATGTGCAGGTGAAGGATTGATAAAATATGCAGCAAAATTCTAAGTCCAAGTGTCGACACAGAGGAAGTAGTGTCGACACATAGAAGAAGTAAGTCGACACAACACTGGGAAGCAGTGTCGACACATAGCAGTTAGTCTACAACTACACTGGGAAAAAGTGTCGACACAGAAGAAGTAAGTCGACACAACACTGGGAAGCAGTGTCGACACATAGCAGTTAGTCTACAACTACACTGGGAAAAAGTGTCGACACAGAAGAAGTAAGTCGACACAACACTGGGAAGCAGTGTCGACACATAGCAGTTAGTCTACAACTACACTGGGAAAAAGTGTCGACACAGAAGAAGTAAGTCGACACAACACTGGGAAGCAGTGTCGACACATAGCAGTTAGTCTACAACTACACTGGGAAAAAGTGTCGACACAGAAGAAGTAAGTCGACACTTACTAAGTTATGATTCTACAACAACTGTGTCGACACACAGGACTTGTGTCGACACACTGAAGAGTCAAGACCAAGTTATTTTCAGAAGGAGCTGTGTCGACTCAAAGGCAACTTAGTCGACATCACTGAAGACTGTGTCGACACCAATGTCAATTGTGTCGACACAAATAAACAGATGGTCTCGACACTTTCTGACAGACTGTCTCGACAACTTATGGTTCAAGACTAAGGCACAGGACTTGTTTGGAGACTTGACAGCTGAGGATTGCCACCAGTTAACTGAAGCTGTCAGACTTGTCAGAAAACGGTTAGAAACCGGATCAGCCGGTTACCATGAAGAAAGTCTATAAATAGACGGATTCAGAAGGAGAAAGCAACTATTGGAAAACATTGTTGAGAATCAAAAAAGTTGAGAAGGATTACGATCCAATTGATTTCAAGAAAGTGCTAGGCACTTAAGAAGTTCTTCTCCGGGAGATCTAAGAAGACTATCTAAGGATAGATCAAAGAAGAGTTCTAATCAGAATTCAGAAGAATCATTCAAAGTGCTGGATAGAGAGAGATCAAGCCAGAATTTGAAGAAGAAGAAAGAAACCACCAGTGGATTCTCAAGAAGCTGTTTGGAAATCAACTCAGCTAAGTTCTTATTCAAGAAGCTTTGAAGAAAGCTCAGATACAGTTGATTTCATCAGCTGATCAAGAATTGTCTTGGCCTTTTTCTCTCTCAATTTTAGGCAAGACAGTTAGATAATATTTTCCATATTTCTGTAGGATCTGTTTACACAGATCTGAGTTGTAAGCCTATGTTATAAAGGCTGAGTGTAGGAGTGTTGAACTCTGAGTGGTAGGGCTGTTTGCCTGAGTGTAGGAGAAGGATATTCTCTGAGTTGTAGGCCTTGGGGCAAGGCTGAGGTAGGGCAGTTGTGCCTGAGTTGTAGGAACCAGTTGGGTTCTGAGTTGTAGGATCTGTTGATCTGAGATAAGTGGAAGTTTGGCCGAATCTAGCATACTGCTAGATAGGTGAAGGGGGAAAGTGGATGTACCCAGACCTTGGGGAACCACTATAAAACATTGTGCAATCTGTGATGCTTTATTTTCTGTGATTGCTGTACTTATTGTGTTAGCTATTGAATTGAATTCTGCCTAGAAGTTTTTATAAGAAAAGCAGAACCTATTCACCCCCCCCCCTCTAGGTGTTTAGGCTGCCTTGAAAGTTAAACTATCAAGTGGTATCAGAGGGAGGTTCCTCAAAAAGGACTTAACAGTCTGAGGTAGATCTGAAAGGCAGATTCAAGATTCAAGAAGATGGGTTCTGGAGAGGATCATAAGGAGCTAGGGTCTATGAAATTACCCATATGCAAGAAGGAAATCTTTGGGATCTGGAAAGAAAGAGTCAGATTGTTTATGGAAGCATCTGAACCAAGGATTTACATCACAGTACAGGAAGGGCCCTTCATTCCAATGAAGATATCTGTTCTTGATGCAAATATCCAAATACCAAAGACTTATTCAGAAATGACCAAGGATGAAATCATCTTGGCAACCATGGACAAAAGGGCACAGAACATCATTGTTAGTGCCATAGATGATTCAACATTTCAAAATCTGATTCACTGCAAGACCTCCAAGGAGATGTGGGACACATTGATTGTCTACATGGAGGGATCTGAAGAAGTAAGGCTGGACAGAAAGTCTATGCTAAATCAGGAGTATGAAAGCTTTAGACAAGGAAAATCTGATAGCATAACTGAGTGCTATAAGAAATTCTATAGAATTGTGAATGAGCTAATCTCCTATGGAAGAGTCTTCAGTACCTATGAACTGAATGACAAATTCTTAAGATCCTTATCAAAGGACTGGGATACAAAGATCTGTGCCATAAGAGAAGTGGCTAAATTGGCAGAGATATCTCCTCCAACCCTGTTTGGAAAGTTACTATCCTATGAAATGCAACTTATGGTAAGGAAGGAGGAGGAAAGAAACTCAAGAGGAGAGCATAGAGAAAAGACTGTGACATTTAATGCTGAAGCCACTAGAAAGAGTAGGAGGAAATCACCATCTCCTCCTAAAGAAGTTGAAGAAGATAGTTCTGAAAATTCAAATAAGGGTTCAGAAAGCTGTGATTCAGATGCAGACTTTGCTGCATTTACAAGGCAATTCCAAAGGTTCTTGAAAAAGAAGCAATGGAAGTCTAGTCCTTCCACATCACAGCAAGTTGATGACTATTATCAGAAGAGAAGTTCATCAAGGAAAGAGAAAAGCAGATCAAAGCCCAGCAAAGCCACTACTTCAAAGATTGTCTGCTATTGTTGCAATAGGCCTGGACATGTAGTGGCTGATTGTCCTGACAAAAGGAAGGAATCTTCAGAAAAGAAGAAGACTTATCAGAAAGGCAAGAAGGAGAAATCCTTTGTAGCAAAGAAAGATAAAAGTCTGTCAGACCAGTCAACTTCAGAATCAGGATCTGAAGCTGAAGCATATATTGGACTATATGCTGCATCTGAGGAAGAGGAGTTTATGCAGTTGCTAGACTCCATCAATGAACATCAATGCATGGGTTTGATGACAAGATCAGAAGAGGACATATGCCAGAATCAATCTGGTCCTAATGAGGTAAACTGTCCTTCCTGTACATCTGTTTGTAGTACAAATGAAGAATCAGCTACATCTGCATCAAGTGATGAAGATGCATCTGGATCTGAAGGAGATGTCTATAAATTGATAGACAAGTATGGGGACTTATTGCAGGCCCTTAAGAAAAGCAAGAACCAGGTTAAAACACAGGCTCAAGAAATTGCTGAACTAAGGGTAGCAACAACTGAGTTAGAAAAAGTCCTTGATCAAAAATTAAATGAAATTGCCAAGCTGAAAAATATAACTATTATTTAGATGGGCACAATTAATTATACTAATGATCAAGTAAAGAGTCTGGAGGCCAGACTTAGAATTGAAAGGGATTTAGTGGCTAGTTACTCTAAGCCAAAATCTGTCTTACCCTTGATAGATGAATTTGTCACTCAGAAGGGTAAGGCTGGATTAGGATTTAAAGGTAACTCTAGGGCTGGCAGATTCAAGAGGAAAGGCAAAGCCCCTATTCAGCCACTAAACCTTTCAGTCCCCATAAAGTTTAGTAAGGAGAAAGTGCCTTCTAACATATATGATCATGAAGACATTCAAGGTCATATTAAGACAAATGTTCTGAAGAACAAGGGTGTTAAGGCAAGCAGGCCTACCTATGGTCATAAACCCAATGGTTTTAAGAAATCAGTAGGTGAAGTTGCAACAGCACCAACAATGAACAGAAATTCTTCTGACAAGGATGTATCTAGATCTAGATACAATAAGTTTGAATGTTGGTATTGTGGCAAGAGGGGCCATTTTGCATTGGACTGCTGGTATAACACAAGTGTTATAAAGAATAAGAGTCTACCTGTTAGAAGAGGTTATGATAACTTTATTAATGCTAACCTGAACCAAGGACCCAAGACTTACTTGGGTTGTAAGGGTAAGTAATTCTGTATTGCAGGTGAATCCAAGTAACCATGCCCCTATATGGTACTTGGATAGCGGTTGTTCCAGGCACATGACTGGAACAAAGGAGCTGCTGAAGGAGTATTCATCTGTCAAAGATGGACATAAAGTGATCTTTGGTGGATCTGAAAAAGGAGTCATCAAAGGGTTTGGTAACATTTCTTCTAACCTAATTACTATCACCCAAGTGGCCTATGTAAAAGGTTTGAAACATAATCTAATAAGCATAAGCTAGCTGAGTGATCTAGGATATGACATTTCATTTGGTAAGGATGGATGTCATATCAAAAGGTCAAGTGATCAAGAGATCATTTTGACTGGGTATAGAAAGAGAAATGTATATTGCCTTAATTTTGAGTGTGAAAATAAGGCTTCCCCCATTTGTCTTGTAGCTGATAACAATGCTTCCCATTGTGTTAAGTGGCACAAGAGATTGGCTCATCTAAACTACAAGACAATTGGCCAACTCATTAGTAAAGAACTAGTGAGGAATGGGCCTCAAGTTAAGTGTATAAAGGAAGGGGTATGCTCAGCTTGTCAAAAGGGCAAGCAGACAAAATCCTCATTTCAAAGCCTTGAAAACAAGGATTCTGTGAGGTGCTTATACCTCTTGCATATGGATCTTTTTGGTCCTATGCCAGTTCATAGTCTAGGTAGGAAGGTCTACACTTTTGTGGTTGTAGATGACTATTCTAGATTTACATGGGTGTTCTTTCTAAGACAAAAAACTGAAACCCCAAGTGTACTACTTAATTTTGTAAAGCAAATTCAGAATGAACTGAATAGTACAGTGGTCAAAATCAGAAGTGATCATGGTACTGAGTTTCATTCTGAAAGCATAACAAATTTGTGTAAAGACTTTGGGATTTTCCAAGAGTTCTCCTCACCAAGAACACCTCAGCAAAATGGAATTGCTGAAAGAAAGAATAGAACATTAATTGAAGCTTGTAGAACTCTATTGAGTGACACCTCTCTCCCAGAATATTTTTGGGCTGAGGCAGTTAACACTGCTTGTCATGTCATCAATAGGGCTTCTATCACCAAAAGACACAGAAAGACTCCCTATGAGATTGTGAAAGGCAGAAAACCAAATCTATCCTATTTTAGGATCTTTGGTTGCAAGTGCTATATACTTAACAATGGCAAGTCATATTTGACTAAGTTTGCTGCCAAATCCCAGGATGGAATATTTGTTGGGTACAGCACAAATAGTAAGGCCTATAGAGTCTTCAACTTAACTACTCAAGTTGTTGAAGAATCTGTGCATGTTGTATTTGATGAAACAAGATTAATCAATTGTGAGTTGTCTTGTAGATCAAATGACTCAACAGGTATAAGCAAGAAGATGGACAAGCTCTCCATTGCTGAAGCTTCAAAGGAAGATGGAGCATTGGAAAATGAAGGCTGCTGTCCAGGGGGAGTACAAGAGATAATGGAAACTGATGAAAACCAAGAGGCTCAGCAGAATGAAGAAGCTGGAGATGCTCAACCTGAAGGGAATCTTCCTCCAGCTATAAGATATCTAAGAGATCATCCAACTGATCAGATAATTGGTGATCCAAGACAAGGAGTGCAAACTAGAAGTAGAAATCAAAGCACAGTTTTGCATTCAAGTTTCTTGTCCCAGATGGAACCTAAGAAGTTTGAAGAAGCTATCCAAGACCAGCACTGGATTGAAGCTATGCAAGAGGAGCTGAATCAATTTAGAAGATGCAAAGTCTGGGAGCTTGTTCCTAAATCAAGAGGCCACAACATAATTGGCACTAAGTGGATCTATAGGAACAAGCTAGATGAAAGTGGGATAATAGTGAAGAATAAAGCAAGGTTAGTTGCAAAAGGATACAGGCAGGAAGAAGGAATTGACTTTGATCAAACCTTTGCTCCAGTAGCAAGGCTAGAGGCAATCAGAATGTTCCTTGCCTATGCAGCCTACCAAGACTTCAAAGTATACCAAATGGATGTGAAGTCAGCATTTCTGAATGGTGATCTTAAAGAAGAAGTATATGTAGAGCAGCCATCAGGTTTTATAGATCCTCTTAAACCTGATTATGTGTATAAGCTTAGGAAAGCTTTGTATGGGTTAAAACAAGCTCCAAGGGCTTGGTATGAAACCCTGTCTACCTTCCTCATTGAGAATAAATTCTCAAGAGGAAAGATAGACAAAACTCTATTCCTTAGGGAATCCAAAGGAAAGATCATCTTAGTCCAGATCTATGTTGATGACATAATCTTTGGATCTACTGAAAACAACCTTTGTAAAAAGTTTGCCAAACTTATGCAAGGGAAGTTTGAGATGAGCAGTATGGGTGAACTTAAGTTCTTCTTGGGACTCCAAGTAAGACAGACTGATGATGGATTGTCCATATCCCAGTCTAAGTTCACCAAAGAATTAATTAAGAAGTATGGTATGGAGTCATCCTCCACCATGAGAACTCCTATGGGAACTAGTATGCCTATATGCAAAGATGAGACAGGTAAACCTGTTGATGAATCATTGTATAGAGGAATAGTTGGGTCTCTACTATATCTCACTGCTAGTAGACCTGACATTATGTATGCAACATGTGTCTGTGCTAGGTACCAAGCCTGCCCTAAAGAATCTCATTATACTGCAGTCAAAAGGATTCTGAGATATCTAAAGGGCACTCCTACTCTAGGTCTTTGGTACCCTAGGAATAGAGATTTTCTACTAACAGGCTATTCAGATGCAGATTTTGCAGGATGTAGAGAGGATAGAAAGAGTACTACATGTACTTGTCAATTCCTGGGAGGAAGACTAATATCTTGGAGTAGTAAGAAGCAGACCAGTGTGGCAATTTCCACAGCTGAGTCAGAGTATGTTGCTGCTGGAAGCTGCTGTGCACAGCTATTGTGGATGCAGCATCAGCTTAAGGATTATGGTATTCAGGTAAGTAGAACACCCCTTTTATGTGATTCAAAGAGTGCTATTTCTATTGCTAATAATCCAGTTTCTCATAGTAGAACTAAGCATATAGAAATCAAATACCATTTTCTTAGAGAACATGTAGAAAGAGGAGACATCTCATTGGATTTTGTAAAAACAGATTATCAAATAGCAGATGTATTTACTAAGCCTTTAGATGAAACCAAATTCAATAAATTCAAAATTGAATTAGGTATGTTAACCATTGATTAATGTATTAACAAAATCATTAACAATGCAATTGAAGTGGTATATAAGTAAGTAAAGGTAATAACAACATAATCAAGTGTTAAAAAGGACACATTGAAGTTACAGAAATTGGTTAAGTAAGAATGTGTCGACACATTCAGTAGTAATGTGTCGACTCAGAGAAATTATGTCGACAAGTCAGAAAAATTGTGTCGACACAGAGAATATGTGTCGACACTTGAGAGTTATATTGTCGACTTAACCAGAAATGTAATGTCGACTCAACCAGGAAAATGGTGTCGACACTTACAGAATATGTGTCGACACTTATCCTTAGAGTCGACACAGAATTTCTGTCTATCTAAGGTGTCGACATAACCACAAATTGGTATCGACACATAGTAGGCTGAAGTAATGTCGAGACATAGAAGTTTGTATCGACACATTCCGTCTGTGTCGACACAATTTGACTGTTTTTGGCGCCTTTTGAACTTCTTTCAACTGAGGCTATAAATAGGTCAAAAACTCATTCTGTCGACACGCTTCCAAGGTTTTCGAGACTAAAACCCTGTGTCGACAGTCTATCTTTCTCTCTTCTCTCAAGCTTTCTCGACGAACCGATGGCGCCAAGGATTGAAGACAACATTAATGAAGGGTATGAGTTGGTGCGCCAGGCCTTTGCAGAGGCGCCGCCAGATGTTCAAGGAGTTATCACCCTCCTCTCTGAGTCAGGGTTAGAATTTCTCATCTCAGAACCAACAAAAATCTGGAAGAAGGAGGTGCACGAGTTCTTTATCTCTGCATCAGTCCACTCGACTGGCCTCAAAATTAGGTCCATAGTTCAAGGGACTAAGGTGAAGATTAATCAAAGAAGTTTAAGAAAGATCTTTCAATTGCAAGTAGTTGAGAATGAAGAGGAAGTACCTAGTTCTAAAACAAGGGAAGCCCTTCAATGGTGTGGACTGGACTCAGGCTTGAAGATTGGAGCTGCATTCAACAGGAAGGGTATGAATCAGCAAGGGAAGTTTTTATCTGAAATAGTTGGGAAAGTGATCCTCTGCAAGACAGGTGGACATGATAGGATTTCTGCCTATATGTTCAGCCTGATGACCAGGATTGTTTTTACAATTCCTACTGATTGGTCAGGAGTGATCTTTGACAAGATCAAAGAAGGAATCAAGAAGCCTAACATGGCCAGGATCATGAGCCTATACCTAACTGGAGTGATTCCTGAAGTGATGCAGCAAGTGCCAGGGACAAAGATTAATCATATGAGAAGAATGGATATGAGACTGTTCTCAAGGTGGGATAGGGTACTGTCCAAGGACGTGCCTGAAGAGAGCAGGCCAGACACCCCTGTGAAATCCCCTACTCAAAACCAAGAACCTGAACAACTACAGGACGACCCACTTAGGACACAGGTTGAAGATCAGCCAGACTCAACTGTTGTCCAGCAAGTGTCAACACCTGCACAAATGCAGGGGGAGCCAGTTTCCACTCCTGCTCAAAAGGTATCTACTCCTGATCAGGTACAAGTATAGGGGAAGCTAATGTATTTTACTATAAAAGACATTGCTCATATTCTTATTAATGCACAGGTTCAGGAAGAGCTAGTGTCCACTCCTCCTCTAGATACTACAAATACTGAAGTACAAGTGCAAGAAGAAGCACAGTTAAACTTATCTCAAGATTTAACTGCTGCAGAAGTTACAGCTCAACTGGAATTTACTCTGGAGGAGTTATTCCCTGATGATGATACTACTACTGATAAAGTAGGAGGTGGACAAGAAATTGAGAAGTCAATAGATATGGACATTGATCAGGAAGCTGCAGTTGAGGCACAAGTTGAGGGGGAGCCATTGGCTGTTGAAGCTGAGCAACAGGTCACTGGGACAGATACAATTAATCCTCCTCAAGAGAGAATTCAATTAGATACTTCATCTGAAACTGACACTGAAGAAGCCAGGATGGCAAAGAAAAGAAAACTTGTTGTCTTTAAGAGAAGAAGCAAGAATTATAAGCAGGCTTTACAAACAACACCTCCACAAGTATCTCCAGCCTTTGATTATAACAAATTTATGGTGGATCTACAGGTAAAATTGGATGAACAAAGGATGGCACTGGAAAAGTATGTTGATGAAAATAGCAAGTCACTTCAGTTTGACTTAGCTCAGGATATCAAGTCCATCCAGTTTCAAGTCAACATGCATAAAAAGGAAATGACAGATTGCTTCCACAAGGGTGGCAATGCTGTGGTTTATCTAGCTCAAAAACAAGAGGCTATTACTACAAAGGTGGATGACATTGCTTTGAAGCAAAGCTATGTTTTGGAAAACCAGCTAAGAATGAATGATAATTTAACTGAATCTCATAATAAGATTATTGAGGAGGTAAAGAAGATTGTTCCAAGTCTGCCTGCAGATAGAGCCAAAGAAAGGGAAGAATTTGAAAAGAATTTTCAAGCTGCCATTGCTTCTGTTAAGACTGCCATCACAACCTCTCAAAAAGAAATATCTGAAAAGATTCAAAAGTTAAAACCATTTTTTAAAGAGGGTGTGAATTATTTGGATGGCCAAATAAGATTTCAAAAGGAAGATCTAAGAGATCATGTATCTAGAGAAGCCATAAAGGGGGAGAGGATGCTAATTCGTGCAGGCTCAGAGCACTCCAAATGGGTGACCAATAATATCCGAGCCACTTTGGGATATCCCCCATTGTGTGATGATGCTATGGTGGCTGAATCAGGAATACAATCAAATCTACTTGAAGGCAATCAACCTGAGGTTCCTGAGGTTGCCCAAGTCATTTACCCCCCTCCAGATTTTGACATGATTGATCAGAAGGTTCAAGGAATGTATAGTCCTCCAAAGGAGGTTACTAATATTGTCATTGGGAAGGTTGATAAGCCTGATGCTACTCTGAAAGAACAGCAAGAAGCTCTATTAGCAAAGAAAAGATTCAGAGAGCAGGCTGTACTTAAGCCAGATTATGAGCAGTGGAGTCCTACTTCAAGGAACATAATACTCACTGCATGGAAAGCTGTATAAGATAAAGTTCATGAGAGAGGGAAGTGGTACAACGAGACAGAATGGCAGAAATATGAGGCAAGACAGGAAGCAATAGTCCAATTTAGAAGGAAAGCTAAGCTGGGGAGGCTGCCATCTGATGCTAAGGAGCCAAGCAAGTACTTTCCAAAGCCTTTTCACTACTTTGAAAGGCAAAGGATCAAGGAAGAAGCTCAGAAGAAAGCTGATCTAAAAGGAAAGTAGATAGCTGAAGAATCAGAAGCTCCTGTGACAGCTACAATTCAATCTGGAAAAGGGATTATCATTAAAGAGCCTGATCAATCCTGATTATGTTTTTTAATTCCTTCATATTGTTTTGTAATGTTGTGATGTAATCATTAAATGAAAAACAATGTAATCAAACATTACCCAGTTATAAACAAAATGTTGTTTGACATATTATAATGTGCATTCTGTGATGGATTATTTTGTTTATGTTTTGTTTATATTAAGTATTCCGGTCATATCATATATCATCATTTAGTACTGTTTATAAATGGTGTATATCATTGGCTAGAAGGGTTATGACTTCTCCAAATAGGGGGAGATTGTTGGGTACATTGGAAAATGTGTACCTGATTTGAAGAAGCCCAACCTAGCTCAATGATATACATCAAGGTGTATTTGATGTTTTTTTTTAGTTGACATGTGCAGGTGAAGGATTGATAAAATATGCAGCAAAATTCTAAGTCCAAGTGTCGACACAGAGGAAGTAGTGTCGACACATAGAAGAAGTAAGTCGACACAACACTGGGAAGCAGTGTCGACACATAGCAGTTAGTCTACAACTACACTGGGAAAAAGTGTCGACACAGAAGAAGTAAGTCGACACAACACTGGGAAGCAGTGTCGACACATAGCAGTTAGTCTACAACTACACTGGGAAAAAGTGTCGACACAGAAGAAGTAAGTCGACACAACACTGGGAAGCAGTGTCGACACATAGCAGTTAGTCTACAACTACACTGGGAAAAAGTGTCGACACAGAAGAAGTAAGTCGACACTTACTAAGTTATGATTCTACAACAACTGTGTCGACACACAGGACTTGTGTCGACACACTGAAGAGTCAAGACCAAGTTATTTTCAGAAGGAGCTGTGTCGACTCAAAGGCAACTTAGTCGACATCACTGAAGACTGTGTCGACACCAAAGTCAATTGTGTCGACACAAATAAACAGATGGTCTCGACACTTTCTGACAGACTGTCTCGACAACTTATGGTTCAAGACTAAGGCACAGGACTTGTTTGGAGACTTGACAGCTGAGGATTGCCACCAGTTAACTGAAGCTGTCAGACTTGTCAGAAAACGGTTAGAAACCGGATCAGCCGGTTACCATGAAGAAAGTCTATAAATAGACGGATTCAGAAGGAGAAAGCAACTATTGGAAAACATTGTTGAGAATCAAAAAAGTTGAGAAGGATTACGATCCAATTGATTTCAAGAAAGTGCTAGGCACTTAAGAAGTTCTTCTCCGGGAGATCTAAGAAGACTATCTAAGGATAGATCAAAGAAGAGTTCTAATCAGAATTCAGAAGAATCATTCAAAGTGCTGGATAGAGAGAGATCAAGCCAGAATTTGAAGAAGAAGAAAGAAACCACCAGTGGATTCTCAAGAAGCTGTTTGGAAATCAACTCAGCTAAGTTCTTATTCAAGAAGCTTTGAAGAAAGCTCAGATACAGTTGATTTCATCAGCTGATCAAGAATTGTCTTGGCCTTTTTCTCTCTCAATTTTAGGCAAGACAGTTAGATAATATTTTCCATATTTCTATAGGATCTGTTTACACAGATCTGAGTTGTAAGCCTATGTTATAAAGGCTGAGTGTAGGAGTGTTGAACTCTGAGTGGTAGGGCTGTTTGCCTGAGTGTAGGAGAAGGATATTCTCTGAGTTGTAGGCCTTGGGGCAAGGCTGAGGTAGGGCAGTTGTGCCTGAGTTGTAGGAACCAGTTGGGTTCTGAGTTGTAGGATCTGTTGATCTGAGATAAGTGGAAGTTTGGTCGAATCTAGCATACTGCTAGATAGGTGAAGAGGGAAAGTGGATGTACCCAGACCTTGGGGAACCACTATAAAACATTGTGCAATCTGTGATGCTTTATTTTCTGTGATTGCTGTACTTATTGTGTTAGCTATTGAATTGAATTCTGCCTAGAAGTTTTTATAAGAAAAGCAGAACCTATTCACCCCCCCCCCTCTAGGTGTTTAGGCTGCCTTGAAAGTTAAACTATCAGCCTCCTTCTTCATAGGAATGAACCGGGCAACCTTCGTCAGGCGATCAACGATCACCCACACTGAATCATTCCCTGAGCGGGAGCGAGGTAGCCCATGTACGAAGTCCATGGATATATCCTCGAACTTCCATTCGGGGATTGGCAACGACTGCAACAGGCCACCGGGGATCCTACATTCCGCCTTCACTCTTTGGCAGGCTTCACAATGCGTGACAAAGTACCGGACATCTTTCTTCATCCCTGGCCAACACATCGTCTTTCGTAAGCCGGCGTACATCTTTGAAATTCCTGGGTGCACGGAATATTGAGAGCAATGTGCTTCTCTCATAATATCCTCCCGGATTCTGCCACCTTTGGGAATGTAGAGTAGGCCGCGAAAGTAAACGAGGCCGTCCTTTAGTGTGTACTCGTCGGTAGTCCCGTCTTTGATTAACTTTATTGTCGGGGCCAAAGCCGCATCCAATCCTTGCTCCACTCGGATCCGGTCCCGGATATCACAAACTATGCTCATGCTGGATAGGTACTCCGTATATTCCGAAGAAGCCTTAAATATTAAGGTGATGTCCATCTCCTCGATCATCCGTGCCAACTCCATGCTTATCAATCGAGATTCTGGGCTCGAGCCGGGTACTTTCCTACTCAACGCATCGGCTACCGAGTTTGCTTTTCCGGGGTGGTAGTTCAAGGTGAACTCATAGTCGCATAGAAACTCTAACCACCGCCGTTGTCTTAAGTTCAATTCCTTCTGGGTATGGACGTACTTCAAATTTTTATGATCCGAGAAGATTTCGCAGTGGACGCCGTATAGATAATGCATCCATACCTTCAAGGCGAACACCACCGCTCCTAGCTCCAAATCATGTACCGGGTAATTGATTTCATGCTTCTTCAATTGTCTTGAAGCATAAGCAATTACGTGTCCGTGCTGCATCAACACCGCTCCCAACCCCTGATAAGACGCATCCATATAAACTTAAAATCCTTCCTTCCCAGACGGAAGGACAAGGATGGGGGCGGAGGTAAGTCTATCCTTCAATTCCTGGAATGCCGCTTCATACTGGGGTGTCCACTCAAATGGCACTCCTTTCTTTGTCAAGGAAGTAAGCGGGAGGGCAATCTTGGAGAATCCTTTTACGAACTTGCGGTAGTATCCGGCAAGTCCAAGAAAACTCCTCACATCGACTGCCGACTTCAAGGGCGACCACTCCTTCACGGCGCGCACCTTGGCCGGATCCACAGCTAGTTCTGCCCCACTGATTACATGGCCCAAGAAAGCAACTTCCTTAAGCCAGAATTCACACTTGCTAAACTTGGCGAACAGGGCGTGCTCTTTTAGCTTCTCCAGAACTAAGGCCAAATGTCCGGCATGTTCTTCCTCCGTCTTCGAGTAGACTAGGATGTCATCAATGAACACAATAACAAAGACATCTAGATAGGCCTCAAACACTTTATTCATCAAGCTCATGAAAGCTGATGGGGCATTGGTGAGTCCAAACGGCATCACTGTGAACTCATATAAGCCGTACCTTGAGCTGAAAGCCGTTTTCTGTATATCATCCTCCTGTATTCTCAATTGGTAGTACCCCGAGCGCAAGTCTAGCTTGGAGAACCAATGCGCTCCCACCAGTTGGTCGAACAACTCATCGATCCGAGGTAACGGGTAGGTGTTCCGTACTGTCAGTCGGTTGAGTTCCCGATAGTCTATACATAAACGCAGGGTTCCATCTTTCTTCTTGACGAATAGAACAGGGGCTCCCCAAGGCGACGAGCTGGGGCGAACAAACCCTGATTCTACCAACTCCTGCAATTGCACTCTAAACTCCGCAAGTTCTTTTGGGGCCATCCGATAAGGGGTCCTGGAGACAGGCTTAGCTCCTGGTACAAGCTTAATCTGAAAATCCACTTCTCTATGCGGGGGTAACCCTGACAGTTTCTCGGGAAATACCTCAGGGAAATCCCGTGCTACCCGCACATCCTTCACATCTAACTTCATCTCTTTTAGTTCGAATCGTATCATGTAGACTTCATCCCCTCTCATATGAGCTTTCAAGATCTGGATTGAGGATAACAAGATTCGTGGTGCGAAATTTATACCTTGGAAGACTACATCAGTATCCCCATGTCTCAAATAGATACGCTTCTTCGCACAGTCGATTCTCGCATGGTGCCAATCTAGCCATGCCATACCCAGGATGAGGTGGAACTCTGGTATTCTCAAAATTGTGGCAGGGGTATCAAATGTCTTTCCCCCAATGGTTATCTCTAACTCACACTTCGCGGTTGCCGTCATCTCAGATCCGTCTGGGAGGCGTACTCTTCGAGCAATACCAGTGAAATATTGCACTCCGTGTATATCTTTGATGAAGTCTTCAGACACGAATGAATGTGAGGCACCGGTATCAAATAACGTATGAGCCGGTTTCCCGCCGACCATCACGGTGCCTAAGTGTCATTAATAATTCTCAAGCTAGATGTCTAGTATATCTCAAGCAACTAGAGGATATTAATGAAAGCAAAATGACTAATTCGAATCGTACCTGCAATCATCTCTTGAGGGTTCCGCTCTTGAGTCATGTCCAGGGCATACATCTGATCTCGAGCGGGTCCGGGGTTTCTTCCTCGTGGTCCTCGTCCTCGACCACGCACATATCCCCGCCCCCGAGGGGCTGCTGGAGGGAAAGCAAGAGGCGCATCACCAAACAGTTGTGGGCAGTAGCGTCGAATGTGGCCCGGTTGGTTGCATTCAAAGCACACCCGTTCCTGCCTTCCGCCGTGTTGCTGAAATTGTGGAGGTGGAGGTAATGCTGGCGGTTGTGGAACCGGGCGCTCCTCTCTAAAGTTCTGGGGAAAACGCCCGCCACCCCTCCGATATCCTCTTCCTCTTTTATTGTCAAACCTCCTTCTGTTGCTGGGGTCGGCTTCCATCACGCCCTCTGCTGGCCTCTTACCACTTCCCAAGTGGTCCGCTTCCAATCTCTTCGCCATATCAATAATCTCCGCCAAACTAGAGTCCGATATAAACAAAAGGGCTTGCCTTAGGGGGTCTCGCAAGCCTTGTAGAATCTTTTGGCGTACCCTCTATCATCCAGCTCATAGGAGTCAGCGAATCTAGCCAGGTGCTGAAACTCCCGTTGGTACTCCGTCACCGACATGGACCCTTGCTTAAGTTGCAAAAATCTCTCTTCCAGACCATCCCGAGCGGCCGAGGGGATGAAATGCTCTAAGAAGGCTTCGGAGAATTCGCTCCAACTAATGTCCGTGTACACTCTTCCACGAAAAGTGGAGCCCATGAGGGACTTCCACCACCTTTTGGTGTGCAGCTCTAAGAGTGTCACCACAAGGGTCACCGCCATGTTGTTTGGACATCTTATTCCAACTAACAACTCTTGTATAGTGTCGAGCCACTCTTCCGTACGCACTGCCGACTCTGTCCCAATATAAGCGGGAGGGGAGAGAGCTCGGAAAATGCTTAACCAACTAGATCCCGGACCCTGTTGTTGTACAGGTGTCTGCTGAGATTGGGACCTAAAGGCGTCCAGAATAGCTGTGAGCGTCTGCCCCAGCTCTGATTATTGGAATTGTGTAGGTACGGGCGGGGCGGGGGTGCCCCTTACTGGCTCAACATGTGCTGGGATCTACACATAAGGTACAAACCTAGGGTTAGGTTGGCTAATCTAAGGTTAAAGATGGACAACTTGGTGTGAATTACATATGGGCACACCACTGCTTCCGCTAAGTCAGCTTGTCCCCAAACTGACCAATCAAACGGGGGTGGCACCATTGTTAAGTGACTTTCGCCTTGGAGGATCATAGCAAGCTGATACCATTTGTAAGACCCCCCCTCCCGGAACACAAGACACGGCACGAGAGGGGTCTTATGCCCAGAACAGCCGCCTTGCGGTAACACTAGCATTCAGGTTAGCCTGTACCACAAGACGCCTATTCTGCCGGCTACCAACAATATCAACAGATAAATGCCAACCCAACCATAATAATATGAAAGTCAAATCCACACCAAGCATATGTCCATAATATCATAAATAAAGAAGCTACAACAAGCTTCTAATATCAGAGTACGAGAACAGAATTGCCCCGAAGGGTTACAACAAAATCTCTCTCTCACTCACATCTGTAACCGACGGTAGCGACAGTACCGTCCCTTTAGGCCCTGTCACCCTGGCCTGGCTGTCCGTCTGCATAGCCTGCTGCTCCACCTGCGGGGTTTCCTCCTAAAAAAGGAAGACGTAGCAACCGTTAGTCAAAAAGACTAAGTGGTTTCTCATCCGCTCCCCCGGAGACTCCTCGGTATCGGGCGGAGAAAAGAACAGGTACAATATATAAATAACAGTAGTACAACAGGTGAAGTGAGTATACATATTATAAGCAGCAACATCAGTAGTGTATAATAATCAAGCTCTTATTTTCAAATCTATAAACTACAGCAGCAAGAGAGTATATAACTAGAACAGTAAGTAACTCAACTTATATGGATGCCCATACAAGCATATAAGTTGAGGGTCATTCAGCAGAAAGTAACTCATCGTATAGGAGTGCCCATACAAACTTCTACGATGAGGGTCTTGCGTATGTAATGAAGTGTAATGCTATGTATGCAATGCAATGATACACCCATGCTCAAGCACACGGAATCGCTATGTCGACACAGACTTATAGTTCCCATTATTCGAGCAGGTAGCTAACCTCTCAGGCATCAACCGTCGTGGCCAAACGGTGATAGTATAGTGGGCATCTCCACTACTAGGCTGGTCTCCACACTACCTGGCCTAGGCCTCCGTACGCCTCAACGCTAAGAACACAACAGCGGAGCTCATATGCGTACTACGGCTCAGCGGGTTCTCTCGGGTACATATGCACCAAGATCCTAGCCCCTGACGAGCCTATGGTATGACACGGAAGGAGCCTCGGAAATGAGCACGAGGACCAAGCCCAACCGTTCACTTGGCACGGAAGGAGCCTCGGGACATGAACACCGAGGACCAAGCCCAACCGCCCAAGGTCTAACTGTCAACTCCCATCGGTGTGACGATTGGCAAGCCCGTAGACCTGCCACACTATCCTTAACCCGGGATTACGACACCGCGTGTTGACTCACACCACATGCAGTTCCACAATTCCGTGGCATGGAAGGAGCCTCGGAGAAAGCACGAGGACCAAGCTCAACCATCCATCAAATATGGAAGAAGCCTCGGGACGTGAACACCCAGGACCAAGCCCAACCGTTCACGTGGCACGGAAGGAGCCTCGGGACGTGAACACCGAGGACCAAGCCCAACCGTCCAATTTTATCCAACTCAACCTCATTCCCATTCGTGACGATCAACACCGCACTTGTTAACTTCCACAATGCAACCCGTGGGGAGATGGCACTCTAAGCATTGGACTATCCATTCCCTTCCATCAATCCATTATACATCCTGGCCGTAGTTCTAATCATTTACAAATCCTTACAAATGAATTTAACATATTATAGACAATGCGCATAATGGAGATCTACCAAATATAACAAGCCTTTCATTCACTTAGGCTTGATTCCCATCTCGGCATAGGGATTCAAGTCCTCAAACATCAATCTTTACATTACCTCGGTGATTAACACAAAAGAATTCACCCAACCTCGAGATGAATTGCAACATCTATTCTATCGAATCCAAGTTCATATTATAATCACCTAGAATTGTATGTAATCTGGTCAGCAACTTTGACTGAGGATTCCCATGGCTACAGGTATCGCCCGAAAACGTGCCACCACTCGTTGGAAAGGTAATTTCAAGGGCTACAACTTTCGTGTTTATTTGAAAGCCCATATTTGGTCACATCATACCAGAAATGCAACTCGAAGTCTGCTGCGTACAGGATACAGAATTCCTGGGCATTAACTTCCAACCACAGTAGATTCAAACGGACTTTCCCGTGGCTACAGGTATTGCATGGAAACGTGCAACCAATCGTTGGAAAGTTAATTTCAAGGGCTACAACTTTCGTGTTTAGTCGAAAGCCCAGATCCGCCCCCTTCTTGCTTAAAAATAGCCAAGAAGGTCGCTGCGCGCAGAATACAGATTCTGCACGCATCTTGAAGCGAAGTGAATGGCATCCGTTCATCTTCCTCCTGAAGCGATTTTCCCCAAATCGCAACCAGAAGTTCCTCCACCCTTATTCTCCCGCTTGAGGCCATTTCCTCTTCACGAGACCACCCCTATCATCACTTTGAAGCGAGGGGAGGTTGAAGACGACTAAGCTTTAGAGCACAAGCTCTAGCATGGCCTTCCTAGAAAGCTTCATCTCACACATCAAGACTCGTTTGAGTCGATGTCTCGCCTAAGAATAACTATAGATCTAGCACCAAGGGAGAGGGGAGGAAACTCACATCATTTCCGGCATTTCCTCCGTTGCCGGCCATGGATCGCGTTATTCTTCGTGGCGGCATCCTTGGTGCGGTTGTTCTTCACGGCAAAGGAAGGAGAAGTCTGCCTCCAAAGCTCGCACCAGCGACCTGCGGAGAGAGAGAAGTCCTCCGGAGATCTGCGGAGAGAGAGAAGTCCTCCGACGATCTGCGGTATTCTCCTCTAACCCTTGCTCCCGACGGTTTGCACGGTGACGGCTCGGCAAGAAGGATCGGATGCGGTGGTTAAGGTTTGGTTTACTCCCTTTTTATATTATATATTAGGCTAAATCCCTTCCGCCACGTGTCACTCTCTAATTGGACCGCCCAAATTAGGTTTCATTTGAAGTGACCGGTCCAAGGATCACTCAGCACGAATCCCGAGGTCCAGTTTGGTTCGCCTGTACAAGCCGGTGAATCGGCCTGGGCGCAGAAAACGCCCAAGTCAAATTCGGCGGGAATCAGCCAGTGATTCCCGTCGATCGGCGAGTATTGGCGGGTCATTCTCGACGAATCCGTCGAGTATCAACAATGATACTCGAAGATTTTCCCTTGTTGATACTCGACGGTCGGTGGGTATCACCGGGTATTTTCGGCGATCGGTGAGAATCGTCAGGCACTCTCGACGATTTTCCCTTAGCCTACTGCAGTTCTGAGTCCGGCGGGTATCGACCACCGATACCCGTCGAATCGGCGAGAATCAGTCCTCCATTCTCGACGATCGACGAGCATCAACCTCCATTCTCGACGACTTTTACTTAGCCGAGTTCCCTCATCTCGGCTACTGGTTGGGGTATCCTTGAACCCAACCCTACACTTATTCTATGCACCTGACACCTCGCGTCGGTTCACCCCGAGCCCGAGTTGAGTCTCTTGACTCAGAATACGTGCGAGGGGCCTAGCGCGAATTGGGACGTTACAGAAGTTCAGTCTACACCAGCTGTGTCGACACACAAGACTTGTGTCGACACACAGATATCAGACAACACAAGCTGTGTCGAATTAAATGATCTCAGTTGACATCCTAAATGCTGAGTTGAAGATCAACTGTGTCGACACTCAGGACTAGTGTTGATACACTATGACTAGTAGTGCTGACAGTAAGCTAAAGCTGATATGTCAACACCCAGGACTTGGGTTGACTACTATTTTTAAGAAAAGCTGTATCGACACTAAGGAAGTTGTGTTGACACATTCTACATTATCTGTGTCGAGACTATGAAGAAAAGCTATATCGATAGAGATTGAAATCTGTCGACTACATCAAGACAATGTGTCGATATCCTGATAGCTGTTTCGAGACATTCATAATCTGTGTCGACACATTTTGAAATCAGTGTCAACACATTATGAAGTAGATCTGTCTCGACGTTGTCTACTGTTTTGAAGACCAAGTTGCAGATTTCTAGATCTAAGAAGTGACAGCTGGCATAACTGTCAAAATTGTCAGATGTCAGAACTGTGAGATGCCAGTCAGCTACCGGTTCAGCCGGTTACCTCTGCTGTGTTTCTATAAATAGAATAGTGCTATCAAAGAAGACAAAAAAAACACAGAAAATATACAACACAAAAACACAGAGGCGAAGAAAAATCTTGGGAGATCAGTAAGAATTACAGAATCATTTCTGTAATAAGAAGAAGGAGAAGAAGGAAGCTGATTCAAGATCACCTCCATCTGCTCAAGAGGGATTCAACCTAGTTCTCTATTTTCAAGATGCTTTGAAGAAGCTAAGTAAGGTTGAATCAGATCTAAAGCTGCAAGGATCAGAAGAAGACCAATCTCTCAAGATTTAGTCAAGAACACTTTACCCCATTCTCTCTCTCTGGGTAAAGAAATTCTTAAAACATTGTAATCACCACTGTAGGATCTGTATAGATTTGAGTGTAGGAAAGTCTATCTTTCTGAGTTATAAGCATAAATTTATAAAGGCTGAGGTAGGACTGAGTTCCTGAGGTAAGATCTTTATGATCTGAGCTGTAGGCCTGGTGATAAGGGCTGAGGTAGGGCAGTTTGCCTGAGGTAGGGTTCTAGGGAAGAATCTAAGTTGTAGGATCTAGAAGGATCTGAGCTATAGGACTTGAAGAAGTCTGAGTTGTAGGAACCTGAAAGGGTTCTGAGTGGTAAGATCTGTGGATCTGAGAAAAGTGGAAGTTGGGCCGAATCTAGTTTATTGCTAGATAGGCGAAGAAGGAAAGTGGATGTACCCAAATATTGGCGAACCACTATAAATTTGTGTCTATGTGCTATGTTTGCTTACTCTGAATGTTTGTGGTTCTTGTATGGTTGGATAACTAGATTTGTTAGTTAGAAATCCTAAAACTGCATATTATAAAGAATTAAACCTATTCCCCCCCTCTAGGTGATTAGTTGTTCATTATTGAATTCTTTCACAATGCACACATACGATTCATGTCTTCCATCGTCCTGTTCACCCTTTCAGTTTGCTCATCTGTCTGCGGGTGAAAAATTGTGTTGAAGTTCAACTTAGTACCCAATAATTGATGAATGAGCCTCAAATCGTTGGATGTGAACCGGCCATCACGGTCACTAACGATGCTCTGGGGTACACCATGCAAACGGACTATATTATCCACATAAAGCTTCGCCAGCTTCTCCACTGAATCATCCTTCCTATTGGGTATGAAATGCGACACCTTCGTAAAACTATCAACGACCACCCAAATGGCGTTGTTCCCCTTGTGCGATCTCGGCAAACCATGCACGAAATCCATAGAGATGTGGTCAAACTTCCACTCTGGTATAAGCAAGGACTTTAGAAATCCACCTGACTTCTGGCATTCGACCTTCACCAAGGCACAAGTCTAACACTTCGTCACGTATAACGCTATGCCTTTCTTTATACCTGGCCACCAGAACAGTCTCTTTATGTCTTTGAACATCTTTGTGCTCCCAGAATGAATTGAGTACTTAGTAAAATGCGTCTTGTACATCAATTCTTCTCGCAATTTTTTAACGTTAGGGACACACAACCGACCACCTTTCCATACAAGTCCATCGTCAACAACGAACTGGTCATTCGACCCATCCACGGACTCTGCCAAACGATGTTTCAAGCTCACGTCCAACTCCAAGGCCTGTCGAATCCTGTCCGCGAGGTCGTATTGAACCTTTATCCAACTCAAACATGCATTATCACTAGATCCCTTGTTAATACAGGAGATCTCCAAAGACTCCAAATCACGAATGAGCTGCTTGTCATGCATCTGCAACCAGTTGGCCTGTGTAGAAGTTCTACGACTCAGAGCATCTGCCAAAATATTCCTCTTCCTGGGAATATAATGGATCTTGTAGGTATAGTCCCCAAGGAACTCCATCCACCTACGTTGGCGCATGTTCAGGTCCTTCTGATCAATCAGATAATTCAGACTCTTGTGATCTGAATAAATATCACCCTTTACTCCATAAAGGTAATGCCTCCAAAGCTTGAGAGCGAATGCAATGACCGCCAACTCCAAATCATGGACCAGATAGTTCCTCTCATACACCTTTAACTGACGTGATCCATAGGCTATCACCGACCTGTGCTGAAGTAGAACACAGCCTAAACCACTCCCATAGGCGTCACTATAAACCTCAAAGCCTTCAGAACCACAAGGAGAACATAAGACAGGTGTTGTGGTCAAGCGACACTTTAGTTCTTCGAAAGCTTGTGCGCATTCAGGCGTCCAAACAAACTTCTGATCCTTCCTTGTCAGAGTAGTGAGGGGCAATGCTATCCACGAGAAGTTCTCAACGAAGCGCCTGTAATAGCCGGCAAGACCAAGAAAACTCTAGACTTCCGCCACCGAAGATAACACAGGTCACTCTCGTATAACAACTATCTTTGTCGGATCTACCGCAACTCCACTTCCACTAACTATATGACCAAGGAACGTTATCGAGGACAACCAAACTCACATTAGGAGAACTTGACATACAGTTGATTCCTCCTCAATGTCTCAACCACCATATGCAGATGCTTGAAATGATCATCCTCGCACTGCGAGTACACCAGTATATCGTCGATAAAGACTCACGAACTAGTCCAAGTATTCTCTGAACATTATGTTCATCAAATCCATAAACACGGATGGCACGTTCGTTAGCCCAAACGGCATGACGGTGAAATCATAATGCCCATACCATGTGCTGAAAGCCGTCTTGGGGATGTAACTTTCCCTTATCCGCAGTTGATAGTATCTGGATTTCAGATCCAACTTTGAGTACACAGTCGACCCCACCAGCTGGTCGAACAGATCATCAATTCTTGGGATCAGATACTTATTCTTCTCTATTAGCTTATTAAACTCCCGGTAATCAATACATAACCGTTAGCTTCCATCCTTCTTCTTAACAAAAAGGACCGGCGCACTCCAAGGCGACGAACTTGGACGCGCATAACCTTGCTCGAACAGCTCTTGAAGCTGTACTTTCAATTCCGCCATCTCCTTCGGTGCTAACCGATACGGAGAGTGTGACACGGGTTTGGTACCTGGCACTAGCTCAATGGTGAAGTCGATCTCTCGCTGAGGTGGAGCTCCAGGGAGATCTTCAAGGAATATGTCAGGAAACTCAGATACAACTGGGATGTTATCCAAACCAGGCTTGGGCTTCGAACCCTCCACTAAAGTGAGAAACAGCTCTGCACCACTACGAACTGTCTTGACCACCTCGAGAGAAGACATCAAAGTCTTGCTTGACCCCTTCAATCCTGAGAATGTTGTCTCACGGTCCGTATCTAGTCCCAATCTGACCACCTTACGGTTGCAATCAATGTATGCATACTGCTCTGATAGCCATTCCATTCCAAAGATCACATTGAACTCCACTATCGGCATTAGCGATGCTCGTAAGTAATATTCGTGACTCCCAATCCCTATCTTCATGCAACAAACTCTATCCGTGCGCATAGAGCACCCGTTAGGCAGCAACACATCCAATTTGTCCTTTGACATCGAAGGAGGTACTCTGATATGCGATACAAACTCTTCGGACAAAAAGGAATGTGAAGCTCCCATATCAAACAGTGCTCTCGTCGGAAAATCAAAGATCGATTCAAAGCCTAGCACAACCAGTTATAAGCTAACACGCATAAGGCAACAGGTATATAAAGCTAAACTGCTATAAATTAAATCATACCTGTCACAATGTCAGCCTGCTTCATAGCCTCCTGCTAGCCAAGGTTGTACACTCTAGGCTGGGTTGGGGCATAATGTGATGTGGTTGACTCTACCGCCTTGCCCTTCTCCTCATAAGTTGCTCCAGGCTTCCTCTCATACTTTGGATGCCCGCTCCAACAATCTCGGGCAAAGTGTCCCGGCTTCCCACAGTTATAACATGCACCCGGGGTTCGGCCTGTAGTTTCCCCAAATGTACCAGAAGAAGGGGCTGGACCCGAAGTCCTAGCCTTCTTATTCCACTTACTAAACCCAGACTTTGAGGAGGTCGGCACCTTGAACTCCGTCTTCTTTGCACTAGAGTCCTTCTCTTATACTCTCTTCAGATCTTTCTCCAACGATCGGGTCGTATTGACTAGGGTCAGGAAGCCCTGTGTTATAGGCCCCGAGAGTAGTAGCCTTAGGTCATCACGCAGACCCTCGTAGAACTGGTTGGTCTTACGCTCCTCATCAGCCAAAGTAGAGATAGCATAATGACCCAACCGCGTAAACTCGTGGAGGTACTCATCCATACTACTATCTCCCTACATCAATCTCTAGAACTGATTCTCCATAGCGATCCTCTGTGCCGAGGGGATGTATCTTGCCAAGAATAACCTCGAGAATTCCTCCATCGATACATCAGTGAGTTGCCTTACAACCAAGTGATGCAGCTCCAACTCTTCCCACCACAATCTCGCCTCTCCATCCAACAGGAAGGTAGCTATGGTGGTCTTCTGTCATTCCTCCATTTCAGTGGATGTCAAGACTCTCTTCACCCGAGAGAACTAATCTTCGGCTTGGGTTGGGGTTCTAATCCCCAAAAAAACCGGAGGATTAAAGCTCATTACATGCTTGAGTTGTTTCTCTATCGCTCTTCTAGGTATCAACGACTCTACCACCACTCGTTCCACCCTTCTAGGTTCTGCTTCTCGAAGCGGTACCTGCTCCCCTGCAGGGGCAGGATGCTGCACTTGTGTTCCTTGTTGGGCATTTATCATCGCAAACACTGCCTCAGCCACAAGTCTTAGTGTTTCTATCGAAGGAGGGGTTGCAGGCACATCATTAGGTGCACTGCTTGCCTCAGAAAGCGAGTGTTCTGCCTGCCCTACGCCACTCCTGGTCACCTATAGTCGTACAACACACCATTAAGCGACCAAACAAAATTGCAAAAAGAAATTATAGGAACACGCAGGTTCCACAAACATGTGTATTTTCATTCCTAAGTGGACATTCATGGGTTCTTTTCATGTTATAATGATGACGCACATACATGTGCTCACCACCCCTTAAAAGAATTCGTCCACGAATTCAAATAAGCAAGACCAATGCCTTAGTCTAATACCATATTATAATACCCTCATCCGTCACATGGAATATAACAAAAGGTCCGGTCGGGGCCCCACGCCATATACAGCGGACAATTAGTGGAGTTACATATTAATACCAAATTATAACCAAAGGAACACGCGTTCTAACTCAGAGCATTCTAGCAGAAGTTTTTTAAAACAGTTATAAGAACTCATACACAACACATGAATGTCCACTACAGCAACATTAGGAATGAAATAGCATACACCAAATCTTTGGTCTTATGCCCTTACAATAGTTTGCTCAATAAAAGTGTTTTACATACTTCGACTCACAAGCCGGCCATACATGACAGTATTAAAATAAAACACTTAGCTTTGGCCTTCAAGGGCCAGCACAACAATAAGAGTTTCAACCCGCTATTTGCCACTAGGCTCACCTGTTCCTGCATAAGAACATTCTACCGCACGGTGACAAAACAAGGCAACGGTCAGTTAAAGCTGAACAAATTATAACGACACCGCCCCTTAATCGGGGCGGCGGTGCTCCTTCCCTGCATTTCATTAGTATAACCAAACATGATAGTGAAAGTACAATTTAAGCACACTTCACCACAGGCGTAGGCACGCACGATCACACACCCCGTGCTCTCAGGGACATTCTCGGTGAACCCGGTCCACCGCCACCCCCAGGGCGGCAAACATCGTGAGCAAATTGTCTCTTTCGAACGAAGCCAAAGACCCGCCCTCTATTCCATCTGCAAGTGTCATGTTCCTTAGGTCTCTTTTACCGAACCACATAGAGCGGTTACGGTTCCACTCAACCCGTTGCTCACACGCCACGACAATTTAAGTCATAGGCGCGAGTCAAGCTTCCAAGAATCCCAAAGTATCGATCACACAATAGTACATAACCCAGTTATGCACAAGGTTGGCTCCCAGACCACAAAGATGGCAGAAGTGTGCTTCTGCCCAGTTTTCCGGGTGCACCATGGAGTTAGTCCTCAAGGCTCCCTGTTGCAATCTACCACGTAAAAAACCCGTAAAACAAACGGAACGGAGTCTTCTCCGGCAATACACGCATAATGAAAACATCACCGATCCAGAACAACTTGTCCGGATAGGCTTCACACGTCATGCCTTCGTCTGTACTTCGATTCCGGTCTCTAAATTCAAAACGAAGGGGATAACCATATCTACCCGAAGGAATACTCATACTCACCGCCCACTCGCGGGAGAGAGTTTCCTATGCAAAAAGGAAGAGGACTTCACATGTCCAAGTAGATAATCGTTACCCTAGAGGTTCTCTTTGGCGTCATGAAAATCTAGCCGGATGAACTAATCATCCAGTTGGAACCAATCTCTTTTTTTATGATGTAACATAGATTTCTTCATCAATATTTGTGATTTCTCGGTTCAATTCACCTATAAGCATGTGTTCTTAACAAATATAGCCAAGATTGATCCTTTTGGATGTTTCGGGGGTTGGTTCATTTCACCTTTGTTTTGTTTCAATGTTTAAACTATTTCTGGTATTGAAAAAGAAGATTATAATAATTAGAAAAAAAATCACCTAAGACAATTTTGTTTTTGTCATACAGTTTTTAAAAAAAACAGTTTAGCAAATTCCATTTCATCCAAACAATTTTATAGAAAAAATCTGTTTTTCAGAAAATTCGATCAGCAGTTTTTCATCAGCAACAACTCTCTCAAATAGAGTCTTAATAATTGGTTGATTCTCGAGTCTTATCTCTGGTGATTTTGTAGTTGTTTTTGATTGGGTTATCCAATCCAGTCTCGTTCTTAAAAAAACTTTGGAGAAAATAAATAAACAAGCACTAGTAATTAATGTAGCCGAATATCTGTTATATTTTCTATCATTATTTTACTGAATTTATAGCAATCCCTTTTCCACATTTCCCAACAGAAATAGATACAAAACAGTCGTGCATGAACTTCTCTGTCATTTATAGTTGTGATGTGTTACCCGTGCAATCTCTCTCCGGAATTATGGCTCCACCATTAGCGCTTATTTTGACGCTGTTATTTTTGGAGATCACTCCAAACATGTAATTCCCCAAATTCCAGCAGTTATGGAAGAGCATTGGTGACAGAATATATTTTCCTTCCGCTGATGGAGGAGATTTTTGGAAGGTAATTTTTTCTCCTTCATTTATTGGATCAAGCCGACCCCATCTCTCTATCCGATTTTAGGGCTTTTCTCACCTATAAAAGGAGTGGCCGGCCATCCATGCAGTGAAAAGCAGCAGTTTTCCGGCAGAGAGATATTCGGCTTCTTCGACTCGGCCGACTTCTTCCTCTCTGCCGGCGAGTTCTTCTCGCCGCCAAGTTCTTCTCTCGCCGCCGGAACTATTTTCTCGTCGCAACGTGTACGATCAGATCTTGGAGGATTAAAGATTTTCTTCATTTTCTCGGTCTATTCTTCTCCTTCATTTTAATCGTATTGTATGTTTGAGAAATTAATAGTAAATTTACTTCTGCCGGCACAGTGGGCGTACTCAATTTCGGAGAATCACTTTAAATTCAGTGTCCTTATTTTGTGGTGCTTGCTTTTATTTTTCTTAATTTTTTGTGCTTATCGTCCTTCGTCGTTTGACCGTTAGAGAAAAAAATATATATATTATTTTAAACAGGATTACCCATCTACACTCGGATCCAGTTTTTCCTAACAGTGATGGATGGACTTTGTAGACGGTTGAGATTCATGCCTCTAAACTTTTTGAATGTTTTGATTGGGTAATTACAACTTACACCTCTCTAACTTTTAAATTTTTTTTAAAAAAAAAACATCTCTGTTTACATTTCATAACCAAAAATCTTTATTGCAGAGGTTTGGTTTGGATTTTTTGGAATCGAACCTGAATCTTGTACGTACCCACAATTTAAAATCAGAACTGAACAATAAAGCTCGATTTGATTCCTGTTCGTTTCTCAATTCAACACATGCTTCGGTTTCTACAAATTTTTTATCTTTATAAAGTGATTTCTTCTTTATCCATTTTCATGTTAAAAGATGCAATAATTTACACAATATTTAAAATTGGAAGAAAGAATTACTAGTAACACAGTCATAATTAACTTTCTCTTCCGTATTTGAAAAATGGAGGAATGAAAAAAAGTAGTTCACAAGCATATAGATCCGAAAGTAAGAAACAAAGAGGACCACACAATTTGGATCATGAGCTGGCGAGGAGGAATGACTTCCGATCACGAGCCAGCGAGGAAGCGTTGCAGAGATTTGAAACAAAGAAGACATTAATCGGTGACGGCGGGAGGAGGATTGAACTGTGAATTGCGATCACGAGCCGGCGAGGAAGAGCTCGGCGCCTTTCAGTTTTTCAGGTTTCAGGGCCTCAAGAGCCTTGAGGAGATGGGGAGTTGGGGACTGCTAGAATTTGGAACTGGGAGAAAAAAAATATAACTTTTAAGTATTAATCCAATAAAACTATTAAGTCTTTCTTTAACTCTTAAAGACTTTAATATTTTAGCTTTAAGCCTTTGACAATTTAAGTCTTTTTTCTTTTTAGTTTTGTTATGTGCAGACTAGATACAGATAGCTATGTCCAGATCAGGAAAAAAGCCTAAATTTGATATTTCTTATTTCCCAGCATTCCGCACTAAACGCCACGCCCCCTTTTGCGTGTTCGCCCGTGAAGCCCTTCGTATTCACTTTATTCCCCGACTTGCATTCCACACTGAACGTCGGCGCCCGCTTGTTATTTCTTCTCTTTGAAGCTTAATGGAGAACAAATCATAGGAATGGGAATTGTCTGTCGATGTAGTCTCTCCCCTACGACCTTTAGATGAAGGTATCGTCTCTTCTTTGACCTTATTATTGAAAACTTGTGTAGTATTTTAGATAGTGTTGTTGAAGCAAAATAAATTCTTCATTATCTTATGAAGAGGCAAATTCCAAAATTGAAATTAATGTTGAAAATCATTTCGTTACATCAAATATATTGCCTAGTAATGATGATTTGGTGGATTGGGCACGAATCATTGCTATGGGTTTGGGTTTTGTCGTCATTACCATACAAAGTTTAAACAAACTTACAAGCAGGCTCAAACTCAGAGTTATCCTTGGTTGCGACAAAGCTGGATATTATCGGGAAAATCAATGTAATAAAGGCTGGGTTAGAAAAAAAAGAGAAAATCAAGTTCGAAGAGGTGTGATTGCAAGTTCTCGCTTAAAGGGTCGTCGTTGTGCATTGTGAGTGTAACTTCAACTAACCAAACATTTTATTCTGCTTTTGCGTTCATTTCAAATGAAACACTATCTAGTTATGCATGAGCTCTTAATTGTTTCAGATCTAACTTGGACAAACATTCATTGCCATAGGTCAGAGTGGCTGATGGGGAAATTGCCCTTATGAATGTTATTGTAGTCCTGTTAAAATGGAAGTGAAAATTTTCTATGCATATCAGTCACTATGAATGATATTGCATTGATGGTTGCTTCTTGTTAGAATATTACTTTTGTTTACTTGTCGCCATATTAATCATTCACATTGCTATCATTGCATTCACCGCCTCCCTCTTCTCACATGATAGTCATGTACATCAAGTTTATAAATGAGAATCATTTCGTTCAACTGCGATTGCGTGAAGGTTTTAAATTATCACTAATAATATTAATCTGGAGATGATATTGGGAAGAAAATACGGAGCAATGAGACAAACTTGGCGAAAATGAGTCGATTACTTTGCCATAAAATTAATTCTAAAGGTACTAATTTCTTGCTTTTCCTTAAATCTTGTCAAAATCTATAATCTAATAGCATGCAGTTGTTGCACCATGAAAAATTATATTTGTTATTTGGAAGTAGATGCTACAATTCATCGTGGAGCAGCCATTTTTTTTTCTGAATTTTGGTCATTTCTCTATTTGCATACTCGGGTAACTCCTGAGGTTTGGATCGAAATCAAATAATAGTTTCGTTTTGAATAGTTTTTGTTTTTACATGAATCTTGATGAGGATAAGGTAAAATTTATAGCAAAAATGGCGTGCCAATAGCCTGTAACCCCATGATCCCCATTAATTTAGTCGAATCATGAGGGGCAACTACCACGCGCGCGATCAGCGCGCCCGATTCACATGCGTGGCTCGCACATGGATCCCACTTCGTGTGTCGCACGAGAAACCGCACGCGACCGGCCAACAACACCCCCAATGTCGGGCGGTCCATGATCGGCCAACCGCGCCAGAAATAGCACTGGCTGCATCGCGCCCGGCCGCCCCGCCAAAGCCGTCGTCGGTGCCCCGCAAGCGGCAGGCCCCGCCAAGGCCGGCGCAAGACGCCCCACGCCCGGCCGGCCTCGGCAAGGCTGGAGCCTGACGCCCTGCACCCGGCCGTCCTCGGTCGGGGCAGCGCCGGGCGTCCCGCCCCTGGTCGGGGCGCTGCTGGGGGAAGTCTCCTTCTCCTCCCAGAAAGGTTTCTGAGACAGAAACTGAAAGCTCAGACACCAGCACATCAGATGGTCACAATTCTGATGAAGACTTTGCTGCTTTCACCAGACAGTTCCAGAGATTTGTAAAGAAAAAAGAGCTGGAGAAGCAGGCCATCCACATCTTCTTACCCAAGGGATGATTACTACAAAGGAAAGAAGAAATCCTCTACAGAGGACATGTATGGCTTAAAAACTAGTAAACAAACTTCTTCTAAAATAGTTTGTTATTGCTGCAGCAAACCAGGACATGTTATAGCTGACTTTCCTGTGAAAAGAAAGGAATCTGGAGACAAGAAGAAGCACCAGAAGGGCAAGAAAGAAAAGTCCTTTGTTGCCTAGAAATAAAAAAAAGTTGGATTGATTCATCTTCATCAGAATCAGAAAGAGAAGATGATGTTGATGACTATATTGGGCTATATTTAGCAGAAGTAAATTCTGCGGAGACTGAATTCCTGCAGATACTAGATGACATCAATTCAAGGATAGAAGACAGTCTTTGCTTTGGTATGTTGGGAGTTGATGAGGAAGGAGACATCCAAGATAAGCCTGGTCCTAGTAAAGTACATTCCTCACCATCTGTATTTGTATATATAACTAGTCCAGAATCAGAAGCATCAACTCAAAAAGGTGATGATGGTTTTGAATCTGAGGGAGACATCAATCAATTGATTTATGATTATGGTGAGCTCCTGAAGGCATTTAAGGAAAGCAGGATCCTAGCCAAAAAGTTGGCAAAGGAGAATGCCTCTCTGAGATTGGCTGCTTAAGACTCAGCAAAAATATTGGATCTGAAGATAAAAGAAGTTGGTAAACTGAAGAACATAACAGTTATTTAGATAGGTACTATTATTTTCAAGAATAATCATATCCGGAATCTTGAAAGCAGACTTCAAAAGGAGAGGGAATTAGTGGCTAAATTTTCTAAACCTAGTACAGTTTTACCTTTAATAGATTCCTTCTCCATCCAAAAGGGTAAGAAGGGACTAGGTTACAAAGGTAGAGATAGAGTTGCCAAATTTAAAAGTAAAGGCAAAGCTTCAGTACAACCACTAGCCTCAATGCCCCCTATATCTTGTAAGAAGATTGATCGGCCATCAAACAGGTATGACCATGAATGCATTTATGGTCACTGTGAGATTGAGAGTGGCAAGGGTGCAAGTGACTATATGATAGCTCACCAGAAAACTCAACTTGCTCATTCTTGACAATTTGTGTTTGGTGTCCCAGCCCCATCACTCGAACAAAAACAAGCAGTTCACTTCCAAGGTCTTACAGACCAGAATCAGACAAAGGGGAAGTATGATAGCATGACTAATATGGGTATCACTGAAGCAATCAGGAGCATTTACTATGAAAAGAAGAATGTTGCTGATAAGACTCAGGATATCCCAAGTACATCTGCTGCTAGACCAATTCTCAAGAAGGCTTTGACTAATTGACTAGGAAAAGGAACTGTTATACCATCAGATTTAAGAACTAAAGACAGCAATGCTGTCAGACCAGTACTTAAGAGGAGGTATAATAAGTATGAGTGCTGGTGTTGTGGCAAGGTGGGTCACTTTGTCATTGACTGCTGGTTCAATGATAGTTTCAAGAGGGAGAGTCTACCCTTCAGTAAAGCTGCAGGTAGGCAGATGCATTTTCAGTCTAACCAATGCCTAGGACCCAATAAAAATTGGGGCCCTAAGGGTAGATAGTCTTGTTCTATGCAGGTGAGTCCAAGAAGTCATACCCCTATATGGTACTTGGACATTGGTTGTTTCAGGCACATGAATGGAACAAAGAGGATGTTAATGGACTATACTCCAACTAACAATGGGCCCAAAGTCATCTTTGGAGGTTCAGAAAGTGGGATTATAAAAGATTTTTGTAAGATTACAAATGGTCTAGTCACTATCACACAAGTGGCCTATGTGAAAGGTTTGAAACATAATCTGATAAGCATAAGCCAATTATGTGATCTTGGCTATGACATTTCTTTCCTCAAAGATAAGTGTCAAATAAGAAATTCTAATGACCAAGGGGTCATCTTATCTGGCACTAGGAGAGAAAATGTTTATTGTCTAGATTTTGAATATATGAGAAGAGATTATCCTGTTTGTCTAGTTGTAGATGAGAAAGCCATTCACTGTGTACAATGATAGAAGAGGCTAGCTCATCTAAACTACAAGACAATAGGAAAACTCTTCAGTGGTGATCTAGTCAGGAATGGTCCTAAAGTCAAGTGTATCAATGAGAGTATATGTTCAGCATATCAAAAGGGAAAGCAGACAAGATCCTCTTTTAAAAGCCTTGATACCAAAGATTCAGTGAGGTGTCTTTACCTTATGCATATGGATTTGTTTGGTCATATGCCAGTTCATAGTCTAGGTAGGAAATCCTATACATTGGTAGTAGTAGATGACTTTTCCAGGTTTGCATGGGTGTTCTTCCTAAGGAAGAAATTTGAAACACCTGATGTTTTCCAAACCTTTGTTAAGCAGATACAGAATGAATTTAACAGAATAGTGGTCAAAATCAGAAGTGACCATGAGACTGAATTTCAGTCTGAATGCATGGCAAAGTACTGTGAAAGTATTGGGATTCATCAGGAGTTCTCCTCACCTAGAACACCTCAGCAAAATGGTATTGCTGAAAGGAAAAATAGAACTCTAATAGAGGCTGGTAGGACCCTACTAAGTGACACTTCTCTTCCGGAATATTTCTCGGCAGAGGCAGTAAACACTGCATGTCATGTCCTCAATAGGGCCTCTATCACTAAAAGTCATAATAAGAATCTCTATGAGATTCTGAAGAATAGAAAACCAAACCTATCCTATTTTAGGATCTTTGGTAGCAAGTTTTATATACATAACAATGGTAAGTCTCAGTTGACTAAGTTTGTTGCCAAGTCCTAAGAGGAAATCTTTGTTGGGTACAGTAATAATAATAGGACATATAGAGTCTATAACTTGACTACGCAAGTTGTAGAAGAATCTATCCATGTAGTTTTTGATGAATCCATGTTTATTAACAATGAGCTGCCTAGCATTTCATCTAGTTCTGCAGGTCTAAAGGATATATTGGAGAAGCTATCCATTAAAGAAGTCAAGACAATAGAAGAAAATACAAAAGATGATGGATGTTGTCAAGGGGGAGCTCTAGAACAGCAAGCTGATAATATTCCACAAATGGAAGTTGAAGACACTGAAGAATAGGCTGCTGTAGAAAGGATGCCTCAGCAATGAGACATCTAAAAGATCATCCAGCTCACCAAATCATTGGTGATGCTAGACATGGTGTAATGACAAGGAGCAAGAGCATGAACACTGCACTATGTTCAAGCTTTCTGTCCCAGGTGGAACCTAAGAAGTTTGAGGATGCTATTAAAGATTCTTACTGGATAGGTGCCATGTAAAAAGAACTGAACCAGTTCATGAGATGCAAAGTATGAAAACGTGTTCCTAGACTAGAAGGACACAATGTCATTGGAATAAAATGGATCTACGGGAATAAGTTGGATGAGAATGGAATCATAATCAAAAATAAGGCAAGGCTGGTAGCTAAAGGTTACAGGTAGGAAGAAGGGATAGACTTTGACCAAACTTTTGCTCATGTAACAAGGTTGGAGGCCATAATACTATTCCTTGCCTATGCAGCCTATCAAGGATTCTATGTCTACCATATGGATGTCAAGTCAGCATTTCTGAATGGAGACTTGAAGGAAGAAGTATATGTAGAACAACCATCAGGTTTTTTTGATTCTCATTTTCCAAACTATGTCTATAGACTTAAGAAAGCCCTTTATGGGTTGAAACAGACTCCTAGGACTTGGTATGAGATATTGTCTACCTTCCTCATTGATAATAAATTCTCAAGGGGTAAAATAGACAAAACTCTATTCCTTAGGGAATCCAAAGGCAAGATCATACTAGTTCAGATTTATGTTGATGACATAATCTTTGGATCTACTGAAAACAACCTTTGTAGGAAGTTTGCTAAACTTATGCAAGGGAAATTTGAAATGAGCAGCATGAGTGAGCTAAGTTCTTTTTAGGACTTCAAATAAAACAGACTGATGATAGCTTGTCCATATCACAGTCTAAGTTCACCAAGGAGTTGATAAAGAAATATGGTATGGATACAACATCCACCATGAAAACTCCAATGGGGTCAAACATGCCTATATGCAAAGATGAAGCAGGAAAACCTGTTGATGAGACTTTGTATAGAGGGATAATTAGCTCCATCCTCTACTTGACTGCTAGTAGGCCTGATATCATGTATGCAACATGTGTCTGTGCTAGATATCAAGCATGCCCTAAAGATTTACATTATTCTGCTGTAAAAAGCATTCTGAGATATCTTAAGGGCACACCAAATCTAGGTCTTTGGTACCCTAGGAATAGAGATTTCCTATTAACTGGATTTTCAGATGCAGACTTTGCAGGATGCAAAGAAGATAGGAAAAGTATCACAGGTACTTGTCAGTTCCTAGGTGGAAGATTGGTGTCATAGAGCAGCAAAAAGCAAACAAGTGTTGTCATTTCTACAGCTGAGTCAGAGTACATTGCTGCAGGAAGTTGTTGTGCACAACTATAGTGGATGCAACATCAGTTAGAAGATTATGACATCAAGCTAAGTAAAACACCTTTATATTGTGATTCTTTAAGTACTATTTCCATTGCTGGAAATCTTGTTTCACATAGCAGAACAAAACATATTGAAATTAGGTATCACTTTATAAGAGAACATGTAGAGAAAAATGACATCTATTTAGAATTTGTCACTACAGATAGACAAATAGCTGACATATTTGGTTGAAATTGTCTCCACAACACCTCAGATTTGTAGGAAGTCTGACCTTGAACTAAGATTAATTAAGTTGTATTTGATATTGTGTTTGAGTTGTATGTATGCATGACCTTATTGCCAAGTGTATACCAATGTCAGTATATAGTGGGTCACCAAACACAGGACCATACAATGTAATCCCTCATTGTGTGATCCAAGGTATTGACTCAGTTATAGCCTCTCTATTGGGATACACTTCATCTACATGCATTTGGACTTATGGACTATGGAGTATTGAAGATTATTTCAGTCTGGAATTTTTCTAAGTCTACATACTCGAGTAGTATCCTTCACATACTCAGTGAGTGACTTAGTACTCGAGTAGATCCTTGGACATACTCGAGAAGACTCTGTATACTCGAGTATATGAGCTTATACTCGAGTAGATTTCTTTTACTCGAGTAGGTGATATTTTATACTCGAGTAGATGGTTAGTCACTCGAGTAGGCTATGTATTATACTCGAGTAGAGCTTTTTGTATTCAGTCTGAACTTTTCCAAGTCCACATACTCGAGTACTTCCCTGATATACTCGAGTAAGTGACTTAGTACTCGAGTAGATTTATTTTATACTCGAGTAGTTGCTCAGGTACTCGAGTGGATCCTTTGTTTCTATTCGAGTAGGTTGTCTTCTCTGTACTCGAGTATTTTCAATTCTTGTACTCGAGTATGTTCTTCAAGTTTTCTTTTCTGAGAAGTATGTTTGTGTTTACACTCGAGTATATTTTCCCATACTCTAATAGGTCTTATCTTACTCGAGTAGTTATTTTCTGCTATACTCGAGTAGTTTCTCTAGTCACTCGAGTAGTTCTTCCCAAGATACTCGAGTAGTTTCTCTCTTTATACTCAAGTATATTCCTCTCTTATCTACTCGAGTAGCAGACCTCTTATATTCGAGTATATAATTTCTCTCGGGTATATTGGTTCAGATTTCCTGGAATATTTCTAAGTCCAGATTCAACGGGTATTTTGAATTACTCTTTTCTGATTGGTCCATGTGTCGTCAGTAAAGATTAGTATGACCGTTGCAGCTCGCCTATAAATAGGTCCTTTCCGATTTGACCAAAAAAACAACATTTTTTCTTTTAAGAATACAGAGAATATTAAGAAAGAAATTTTTTCCGAAAACCTAATTTCTCTCAGCCGCCATTACTGGTTTCGGAAAGAGCTCTGGATCGTCCTTCTCACAGCCGTTGCTGCCGATCTCTAAGTCTTAAGCGATCCAGAATCAAGAAGAATCATCCGATCACTTCGTGCTTCATCGATCTCGAATATTTTTATTTGATCGTGGTGATTCCAGATCTCAGATTCGTGGATTTCTATCAAGACTTCTTCAACATTTTCTGTCCAAGCCGAAAGCTCTCAACGAAGAAGACAAAGGCAAAGATCCAGATCTGTGTTATTTTGTTTGTATTTTTCCTCAAACAATTTTTTTTTGTAGGAGATTTATCTTCGAGTGGTAGGAAGTTCTATCTTCCGAGTGTAGATCTGTTTGGGATCGATTTTTGTAGGAACGTGGTTCCGAGGTGTAAGATTGGTTTGCAATCCGAGATAGTGGAGTAGCCGAGTTTAGTGATTTGCTTGATCGGTGAGGAAAGTGGACGTACCCAAGATAGGGAACCACTATAAATCTTTTGTCGTCTGTGTGATTGCTTGCTTACTTATTTGTGCTAATTGCTAAATTTTTTATTCCTCATTAGACGCACATCCTACTTATTCACCCCCTCTAGGTAATTTAGGTAGACAACTTATATCTTTCAATATTCACTAAGCCTCTGGATGAAACTAAGTTCAATAACTTTAAGATTGAGCTAGGAATGCTAGATATTGAGTAAGTCAATTTATAAACTCATTAAAAGAAAAATTCTCAGATGTTGGCTAAGTTCAGAATTCATGTTGACATCAACAATAAGTTGGTCGACATTAATTATTGTTAGTATCGACACTGCCAGAGCTTGGTGTCGACATTAAAAGGAAAGTGTCGACACTACAAGAGCTTAGTGTCGACACAATGTTGTCGACATCTTACATCTATGTTTCGACATACTTCTGTCAACACCTTAAATCAAGGTGTCGATACAGCAATGTCAAGTCATATGTCGAATCCTATAGAGTGGTGTCGACAAATAATAGTGTTGGATCCCTATTATCCGTATCGAGATATTAACTTCTATGTCGACACAAGGTGTCTACACACAATATTTGGGCACGTCGTTTGACCTTCCAAATTTAAAACCTTATAAATAAGTTAAAATGAGAATTAGTCGACCACACGACTTAGCTTTCTCGAGACATTGAACTTCTGTGTCGAGAGCTAGATCTCCTCTCAACCATCCACAATCTCTCTTCCTTCAATATTCAATGGCGCCAAAGTTGGAAGAAAACATCAACGAGGGTTACGAACTGGTTCGTAACGCCTTCAACGATGCTTCTCAAGAAATTCAGAAAGTCATCACCCTAGTCACTGACGCTGGACTAGAATTTATGGTCTCAAAACCAACCAAGATATGGAAGAAAGAAGTAATTGAATTATTCTCCAACGCAAAGCTGGATTCAACTAGAAACAAGACTAGGTCAACAGTTCTTGGGACGAAGATTAAACTTACTTCTAAAAGTCTGAGCAAGGTACTCCAACTGCCATTGCTCAAAGAAGAAGATGAGGTTGATTCCGACAAGATAGCAGAGGGACTTCAATGGTGTGGTCTGAATGTAACCACGAATATTGGATCCTCTATGAACAGAAAAGGGATGAATTCCCAAGGGAAATTTCTTTCTGAAGTGGTTGGAAAGGTTATACTATGCAAGACAAGGGGACATGACAGGATATCTTCCTTCATGTTCAGCCTAATGATAAGATTAATATTCAATCTCAAGACTGACTGGTCGACAGTAGTCTTTGACAGGATCAAGGAAGGAATCAAGAAGCCTAACCTAGGCAGGATCCTGAGTTTGTATCTGATCTCAGTAATGCCAGAGATACTAAATCAAGCTGCAGGAGCTAAAATAAATCATATAAGGAGAATGGACACTAGAATCTTGTCAAGATGGGACAGGGTACTGACTAAGGAGACTCCAACTCCTGTGCAACATCAAAAAGAACTAAAGAAAAAGAAATCAGCAGCAAAGATTGTGGAATCGTCTAGTGATTCAGAAGAGGTTGTGGTTTTCAGTTCTGATGAGGATGTAAATGGAGTACAATCTCACAGGGAAGATGATTCAATGCCACATCCTCAAGTGTCCTCAGTTCCAGGGGAGACTTCACAGAGACTATCATGGAGAGTTAAGCAGCTCATCTCACTGTCCTGTAGGTTCTCAAGCATATTAACAAGGATGCTGCTATGGTAGATGAGCCAGAAGCACAAACTGAGCTAGTTCAATTTGCTGAGGAAGAGACTTTTGTTTCAGAAGCTGATGTTCAGGGGGAGAAGACTGGGGCTACGAAGGACAATGTTCCTCCATCTGATACTTTGCCAGATGTCTAGAAGGACAACCAGGACATACTTCAAGAAGATACATAGATTGAGGGGGAGGTACCAGACCTTGACTCAGTACATTTTCCTGATAACCAGCCTCATGTTGTGGATGTAGACAGTTCCTCTGAATCAGAAGCTGAACAAGAAGCCTCACAGCTAAAGAAGAGAAAACTAATGGAAATAAGGAAGAATAGCATAGGCTATAAGAAGGCCTTGCAGACTGCCCCACCAACACCAGCTCCTATAGTCAACTACAGTTCACTTTTGGTGAAACTACAAGTGAAGATGGATGAGCAAAGAACTACTCTTGAAAAATATGTGGATGAAACCCATAAGGACCTGCAATTTCAACTGGCATAGGATATCAAATCCATCAGATTTGAAGTAAATCAGAACAAAAAAGAGATGACAGATTGCTTCCATAAAGGAGGTAATGTTGTAGTTTACTTGGCACAACAACAACAGGAGATTAAGACTGCAGTAGAGGACATTGCAGTCAAACATGGTTATGTCCTGGAAAATCAACTAAAAATGAATGAAAATCTGGTAGAATCTCATAATGCTATTCTAACTAAGCTTGAGAATAGTGTCACTGCTATAAAAACTGAAGTGTCCAAGCAAATCAAAGAAGATTTAGCAGTTGTCCAAATAGCAATCCAGGCATCTCAAACAGCTATTTCTGATCAACTGAAGAAGTTCAGGACCTATTACAAAGAAGGAACAAATTATCTGGCTGATCAGGTAAGGTTTCAAAAGGATGATCTGAGAGATCATGTAGAAAGAGAAGTCATAAAGGGGGAGAGAGTATTAGTCAAAGTAAGCTCAGATCGTGCTAAATGGATATTAAATAGCATCAGAGCAACTCTTGGGTATCCACCCCTTTGTGATGATGACAACACTGCTTAATTTGGAATTCAATCTGCTTATTTTGAAGGAGTTCAGCAGGAAGTAGCTCAAGTAATTTATCCTCCTTCTGATTTTGAAGAGATCTAACAGGCAATTCACCAAATGTATAGCCCTCCACAGGAGGCACAAAATGTTATTCTTGAAAAGGTTGATATGCTTGCAGCTGTAGTTCAAAGAGAAAAAGAAGCTCAGTTGTCTAAGAAAAGGTTCAGAGAACAAGCAGAATTAAAGACTGATTTTGAATAATGGAGTCCAACCTCTAGAAATATTATTTTGACTGCTTGGAAAGCTGTGAAAGACAATACGCATAATAGAGTCAAATGGTATTCTGAACAAGAATGGAGTAAATATCAGGAGCGGCAAGATGCCATATTTCAGTTCAAAAGAGATCTTAAAGCTAGGAAGATACCTGCTAACTCGGCGGAGCCTAGCAAGTATTTCCAAAAGCCTTTTCATTACTTTGAAAGACAAAAGATCAAGGCTGAAGAGCTTAAGAAGAAGGATCAAAAAGGAAAGAAGCTGGCTGATGACACAGAAACTAATGTACAAGCTAGAATTCAACCTGGCAAAGGAATTGTGATCAAGGAACCCAAACTGAGTTAGAGTCTTTTATGTATTAAAATTTTGAACTGTGTAATAATGTTGTTCTTTCTAGACATTCTTGAATTTTATAAGTCAGATATAATTTGAAATGATGGTATAATTTCTTTGTTGAGTAAATCTATTTGATTCTATCTGTTTATATGTTACATGTTTTTGTGATGGATATGGTTAACTTTGTAACATATACATTTTCTGCCTGATGATTAACCCTGTCTGTGTTTGTTAGTACATCATTAATTTTGCTGGTTATTATAATGGTGTATATCATTGACTTGTGGTTATGACTTCTCCAAATATGGGGAGATTATTGGGTACATTAGTAATTGTACCAGATTTGGAGAAGCCTCACTTAAATCAATGACATACATCATCTTATATTTGATGTCTGTTTAAGTTTATTTGTGCAGGCTAAGTAATGCAGGAATTTGTCAAAGTATAAAAGCGTTGAGACACTCGGTCAGTGTCGACGCTTTTGAAGAAGCTGTGTCAAGAACAAGAGCAAAACTATGTCGACACACAGGACTTGTGTCGACACAGAGAAGTTCAGTCTACACCAGCTGTGTCGACACACAAGACTTGTGTCGACACACAGATATCAGACAACACAAGCTGTGTCGACTTAAATGATCTCAGTTGATATCCTGAATACTGAGTTGAAGATCAACTGTGTCGACACTCAGGACTAGTGTTGATACACTATGACTAGTAGTGCTGATAGTAAGCTAAAGCTGATATGTCAACACCCAGGACTTGGGTTGACTACTATTTTTAAGAAAAGCTGTATCGACACTAAGGAAGTTGTGTTGACACATTCTACATTATCTGTGTCGAGACTATGAAGAAAAGCTATATCGATAGAGATTGAAATCTGTCGACTACATCAAGACAATGTGTTGATATCCTGATAGCTGTGTCGAGACATTCATAATCTGTGTCGACACATTTTGAAATCAGTGTCAACATATTATGAAGTAGATCTGTCTCGACGTTGTCTACTGTTTTGAAGACCAAGTTGCAGATTTCTAGATCTAAGAAGTGACAGCTGGCATAACTGTCAAAATTGTCAGATGTCAGAACTGTGAGATGTCAGTCAGCTACCGGTTCAGCCGGTTACCTCTGCTGTGTTTATATAAATAGAATAGTGCTATCAAAGAAGACAAAAACACAAAAAATATACAACACAAAAATACAGAGGCGAAGAAAAATCTTGGGAGATCAGTAAGAATTACAGAATCATTTCTGTAATAAGAAGAAGGAGAAGAAGGAAGCTGATTCAAGATCACCTCCATCTACTCAAGAGGGATTCAACCTCGTTCTCTATTTCAAGATGCTTTGAAGAAGCTAAGTAAGGTTGAATCAGATCTAAAGCTGCAAGGATCAGAAGAAGACCAATCTCTCAAGATTTAGTCAAGAACACTTTACCCCATTCTCTCTCTCTGGGTAAAGAAATTCTTAAAACATTGTAATCACCACTGTAGTATCTGTATAGATTTGAGTGTAGGAAAGTCTATCTTTCTGAGTTATAAACCTAAATTTAGAAAGGCTGAGGTAGGACTGAGTTCCTGAGGTAGGATCTTTGTGATCTGAGCTGCAGGCCTGGTGATAAGGGCTGAGGTAGGGCAGTTTGCCTGAGGTAGGGTTCTAGGGAAGAATCTAAGTTGTAGGATCTGGAAGGATCTGAGCTGTAGGACTTGAAGAAGTCTGAGTTGTAGGAACCTGAAAGGGTTCTGAGTGGTAAGATCTGTGGATCTGAGAAAAGTGGAAGTTGGGCCGAATCTAGTTTATTGCTAGTTAGGCGAAGAAGGAAAGTGGATGTACCCAAATATTAGCGCACCACTATAAATTTGTGTCTATATGCTATGTTTGCTTACTCTGAATGTTTGTGATGCTTGTATGGTTGGATAACTAGATTTGTTAGTTAGAAATCCTAAAACTGCATATTATAAAGAATTGAACCTATTCCCCCCCCCCCCTCTAGGTGATTAGTTGTTTATTATTTAATTCTTTCACAATGCACACATACGATTCATGTCTTCCATCGTCCTATTCACCTATTCAGTTTGCTCATCTGTCTGCGGGTGAAAAATTGTGTTGAAGTTCAACTTAGTACCCAATAATTGATGAATGAGCCTAAAATCGTTGGATGTGAACCAGCCATCACGGTCACTAACGATGCTCTGGGGTACACCATGCAAACGGACTATATTATCCACATAAAGCTTCGCCAGCTTCTCCACTGAATCATCCTTCCTATTGGGTATGAAATGCGACACCTTAGTTAAACTATCAACGACCACCCAAATGGTGTCGTTCCCCTTGTGCGATCTCGGCAAACCGTGCACGAAATCCATAGAGATGTCGTCAAACTTCCACTCTGGTATAAGCAAGGACTTTAGAAATCCACCTGACTTCTGGCATTCGACCTTCACCAAGGCACAAGTCTAACACTTCGTCACGTATAACGCTATGCCTTTCTTTATACCTAGCCACCAGAACAGTCTCTTCATGTCTTTGAACATCTTTGTGCTCCCAGAATGAATTGAGTACTTGGTAAAATGCGCCTCATACATCAATTCTTCTCGCAATTTTTTAACGTTAGAGAAACACAACCGACCACCTTTCCATACAAGTCCATTGTAAACAACGAACTGGTCATTCGACCCATCCACGGACTCTGCCAAACGACATTTCAAGCTCACGTCCAACTCCAAGGCCTGTCGAATCCTGTCCGAGAGGTCGTATTGAACCTCTATCCAACTCAAACATGCATTATCAATAGATCCCTTGTCAATACAGGAGATCTCCAAAGACTCCAAATCACGAATGAGCTGCTTGTCATGCATCTGCAACCAGTTGGCCTGTGCAGAAGTTCTACGACTCAGAGCATATGCCAAAATATTCCCCTTCCCGGGAATATAATGGATCTTGTAGGTATAGTCCCCAAGGAACTCCATCCACCTACGTTGGCGCATGTTCAGGTCCTAATCAATCAGATAATTCAGACTCTTGTGATCTGAATAAATATCACCCTTTACTCCATAAAGGTAATGCCTCCAAAGCTTGAGAGCGAATACAACGACCGCCAACTCCAAATCATGGACCGGATAGTTCCTCCCATACACCTTTAACTGACATGATCCATAGGCTATCACCGACCTGTGCTGAAGTAGAACACAGCCTAAACCACTCCCATAGGCGTCACTATAAACCTCAAAGCCTTCAGAACCACAAGGAGAACATAAGACAGGTGTTGTGGTCAAGCGACACTTTAGTTCTTCGAAAGCTTGTGCGCATTCAGGCGTCCAAACAAACTTCTGATCCTTCCTTGTCAGAGTAGTAAGGGGTAATGCTATCCACGAGAAGTTCTCAACGAAGTGCCTGTAATAGCCGGCAAGCCCAAGAAAACTCCAGACTTCCGCCACCGAAGATAACACAGGTCACTCTCGTATAACAACTATCTTTGTCGGATCTCCCGTAACTCCACTTCCACTAACTATATGACCAAGGAACGTTATCGAGGACAACCAAACTCACATTAGGAGAACTGTGCATACAGTTGGTTCCTCCTCAATGTCTCCAACACCATATGTAGATGCTTGAAATGATCATCCTCGTACTGCGAGTACACCAGTATATCGTCGATAAAGACTATCACGAACTGGTCCAAGTATTCTCTAAACATTCTGTTCATCAAATCCATAAACACGGATGGCACGTTCGTTAGCCCAAACGGCATGACGGTGAAATCATAATGCCCATACCATGTGCTGAAAGCCGTCTTGGGGATGTAACTTTCCCTTATCCGCAGTTGATAGTATCTGGATTTCAGATCCAAATTTGAGTACACAGTCGAACCCACCAGCTGGTCGAACAGATCATCAATTCTTGGGATCGGATACTTATTCTTCTCTATTAGCTTATTCAACTCCCGGTAATCAATACATAACCGTTAGCTTCCATCCTTCTTCTTAACAAAGAGGACCGGCGCACTCCAAGGCGACGAACTTGGACGCGCATAACCTTGCTCGAACAGCTCTTGAAGCTGTACTTTCAATTCCGCCATCTCCTTCAGTGCTAACCGATACGGAGAGTGTGACACGGGTTTGGTACCTGACACTAGCTCAATGGTGAATTCGATCTCTCGCTGAGGTGGAGCTCCAGGGAGATCTTCAAGGAATATGTCAGGAAACTCAGATATAACTGGGATGTTATCCAAACCAGGCTTGGGCTTCGAACCCTCCACTAAAGTGAGAAACAGCTCTGCACCACTACGAACTGCCTTGACCCCATGGAGAGAAGACATCAAAGTCTTGCTTGACCCCTTCAATCCTGAGAATGTTGTCTCACGATCCGTATCTAGTCCCAGTCTGACCACCTTACGGTTACAATCAATGTATGCATGCTGCTCTGATAGCCATTCCATTCTAAAGATCACATTGAACTCCACTATCGGCATTAGCGACGCTCGTAAGTAATATTCGTGACTCCCAATCCCTACCTTCATGCAACAAACTCTATCCGTGCACATAGAGCACCCGTTAGCCAGCAACACATCCAATTTGTCCCTTGACATCGAAGAAGGTACTCCGATGTGCGATACAAACTCTTCGGACAAAAAGGAATGTGAAGCTCCCATATCAAACAGTGCTCTCGTCGGAAAATCAAAGATTGATACAAAGACTAGCACAACCAGTTATAAGCTAACACGCATAAGGCAACAAGTATATAAAGCTAAACTGCTATAAATTAAATCATACCTGTCGCAACGTCAGCCTGCTTCATAGCCTCCTGCTAGCCAAGGTTGTACACTCTAGGATGGGTTGGGGTATAATGTGATGTGGTTGACTCTACCGCCTTGCCCTTCTCCTCATAAGTTGCTCCAGGCTTCCTCTCATACTTTGGACGTCCGCTCCAACAATCTCGGGCAAAGTGTCCCGGCTTCCCACAGTTATAACATGCACCCGGGGTTCGGCCTGTAGTTTCCCCAAATGTACCAAAAGAAGGGGCTGGACTCGAAGTCCTAGCCTTCTTATTCCACTTACTAAACCCAGACTTTGAGGAGGTCAGCACCTTGAACTCCGTCTTCTTTGCACTAGAGTCCTTCTTCTCTTATACTCTCTTCAGATCTTTCTCCAACGATCGGGTCGTATTGACTAGGGTCAGGAAGCCCTGTGTTATAGGCCCCGAGAGTAGTAGCCTTAGGTCATCACGCAGACCCTCGTAGAACTGGTTGGTCTTACGCTCCTCATCAGCCAAAGTAGAGATAGCATAATGACCCAACCGCATAAACTCGTAGAGGTACTCATCCATGCTACTATCTCCCTGCATCAATCTCTAGAACTGATTCTCCATAGCGATCCTCTGTGCCGAGGGGAGGTATCTTGCCAAGAATAACCTCGAGAATTCCTCCATCGATACATCAGTGAGTTGCCTTACAACCAAGTGATGCAGCTCCAACTCTTCCCACCACAACCTCGCCTCTCCATCCAACAGGAAGGTAGCTATGGTGGTCTTCTGTCATTCCTCCATTTTAGTGGATGTCAAGACTTTCTTCACCCGAGAGAACTAATCTTCGGCTTGGGTTGGGGTTCCAATCCCAAAAAAAACTGGAGGATTAAAGCTCATTGCATGCTTAAGTTGTTTCTCTATCGCTCTTCTAGGTATCAACGACTCTACCACCACTTGTTCCACCCTTCTAGGTTTTGCTTCTCGAAGCGGTACCTGCTCCCCTACAGGGGCAGGATGCTGCACTTGGGTTCCTTGTTGGGCATTTATCATCACAAACACTGCCTCAGCCACAAGTCTTAGTGTTTCTGTCGAAGGAGGGGTTGCAGGCACATAATTAGGTGCACTGCTTGCCTCAGAAAGCGAGTGTTCTGCCTGCCCTACGCCACTCCTGGTCACCTATAGTCGTACAACACACCATTAAGCGACCAAACAAAATTGTAAAAAGCAATTATAGGAACACGCAGGTTCCACAAACATGTGTATTTTCATTCCTAAGTGGACATTCATGGGTTCTTTTCATGTTATAACGATGACGCACATACATGTGCTCACCACCCCTTAAAAGAATTCGTCCACGAATTCAAATAAGCAAGACCAATGCCTTAGTCTAATACCAAATTATAATACCCTCATCCGTCACATGGAATATAACAAAAGGTCCGGTCGGGGCCCCACGCCATATACAGCGGACAATTAGTGGAGTTACATATTAATACCAAATTATAACCAAAGGAACACGCGTTCTAACTCAGAGCATTCTAGCAGAAGTTTTTAAAATAGTTATAAGAACTCATACACAACACATAAATGTCCACTACAGCCACATTAGGAATGAAATAACATACACCAAATCTTTGGTCTTATGCCCTTACAATAGTTTGCTCAATAAAAGTGTTTTACATACTTCGGCTCACAGGCCGGCCATACATGACAGTATTAAAATAAAACACTTAGCTTTGGCCTTCAAGGGCCAGCACAACAACAAGGGTTTCAACCCACTATTTGCCACTAGGCTCACCTGTTCCTGCATAAGAACATTCCACCGCACGGTGACAAAACAAGGCAACGGTCAGTTAAAGCTGAACAAATTATAACGACACCGCCCCTTAATCGGGGCGGCGGTGCTCCTTCCCTGCATTTCATTAGTATAACCAAACATGATAGTGAAAGTACAATTTAAGCACACTTCACCACAGGCGTAGGCACGCACGATCACACACCCCGTGCTCTCAGGGCACATTCTCGGTGAACCCGGTCCACCGCCGCCCCAAGGGCGGCAAACATCGTGAGTAAATGGTCTCTTTCGAACGAAGCCAAAGACCCGCCCTCTATTCCATCTGCAAGTGTCATGTTCCTTAGGTCTCTTTTACCGAAACACATAGAGCGGTTACGGTTCCACTCAACCCGTTGCTCACACGCCACGACAATTTAAGCCATAGGTGCGAGTCAAGCTTCCAAGAATCCCAAAGTATCGATCACACAATAGTATAAAACCCAGTTATGCAAAAGGTTGGCTCCCAGACCACAAAGATGGCAGAAGTGTGCTTCTGCCCAGTTTTCCGGGTGCACCATGGAGTTAGTTCTCAAGGCTCCCTGTTGCAATCTACCACGTAAAAATTCCGTAAAACAAACGGAACGGAGTCTTCTCCGGCAATACAAGCATAATGAAAACATCACCGATCCAGAACAACTTGTCCGGATAGGCTTCACACGTCATGCCTTCGTCTGTACTTCGATTCCGGTCTCTAAATTCAAAACGAAGGGGATAACCATATCTACCCGAAGGAATACTCATACTCACCGCCCACTCGCGGGAGAGAGTTTTCTATGCAAAAAGGAAGAGAACTTCACATATCCAAGTAGATAATCGTTACCCTAGAGGTTCACTTTGGCGTCATGAAAATCTAGCCGGATGAACTAATCATCCAGTTGGAACCAATCTCTTTTTTTATGATGTAACATAGATTTCTTCATCAATATTTGTGATTTCTCGGTTCAATTCACCTATGAGCATGTGTTCTTAACAAATATAGCCAAGATTGATCTTTTTGGATGTTTCGGGGGTTGGTTCATTTCACCTTTGTTTTGTTTCAATGTTTAAACTATTTCTGGTATTGAAAAAGAAGATTATAATAATTAGAAAAAAAATCACCTAAGACAATTTTGTTTTTGTCATACAGTTTTTTTAAAAAACAGTTTATCAAACAGTTCTGCAAACTCCATTTCATCCAAATAATTTTATAGAAAAAATCTGTTTTTCAGAAAATTCGAACAGCAGTTTTTCATCAGCAACAGCTCTCTCAAACAGAATCTTAATAGTTGATTGATTCTCAAGTCTTATCTCTGGTGATTTTGTAGTTGTTTTTGATTGGGTTATCCAATCCAGTCTCGTTCTTAAAAAAACTTTGGAGAAAATAAATAAACAAGCACTAGTAATTAATGTAGCCGAATATCTGTTATATTTTCTATCATTATTTTACTGAATTTATAGCAATCCTTTTTCCACATTTCCCAACAGAAATAGATACAAACGGTCGTGCATGAGCTTCTCTGTCATTTATAGTTGTGATGTGTTACCCGTGCAATCTCTCTCCGGAATTATGGCTCCATCATTAGCGCTTATTTTGACGCTGTTATTTTTGGAGATCACTCCAAACATGTAATTCCCCAAATTCCAGCAGTTATGGAAGAGCATTGGTGACAGAATATATTTTCCTTCCGCTGATGGAGGAGATTTTTGGAAGGTAATTTTTTCTCCTTCATTGATTGGATCAAGCCGACCCCATCTCTCTATCCGATTTTAGGGCTTTTCTCACCTATAAAAGGAGTGGCCGGCCATCCATGCAGTGAAAAACAGCAGTTTTCCGGCAGAGAGATATTCGGCTTCTTCGACTCGGCCGACTTCTTCCTCTCTGCCGGCGAGTTCTTCTCGCCGCCAAGTTCTTCTCTCGCCGCCGGAACTATTTTCTCGTCGCAACGTGTACGATCAGATCTTGGAGGATTAAAGATTTTCTTCATTTTCTCGGTCTATTCTTCTCCTCCATTTTAATCGTATTTTATGTTTGAGAAATTAATAGTAAATTTACCTCTGCCGGCACAGTGGACGTACTCAATTTCGGGGAATCACTTTAAATTCAGTGTTCTTATTTTGTGGTGCTTGTTTTTATTTTTCTTAATTTTTTGTGCTTATCGTGATTCGTCGTTTGACCGTTAGAGAAAAAAATATATATATTATTTTAAACAGGATTACCCATCTACACTCGGATCCAGTTTTTCCTAACAGTGATGGATGGACTCTGTAGACGGTTGAGATTCATGCCTCTAAACTTTTTGAATGTTTTGATTGGGTAATTACAACTTACACCTCTCTAACTTTTAAATTTTTTTAAAAAAAAACATCTCTGTTTACATTTCATAACCAAAAATCTTTATTGCAGAGGTTTGGTTTGGATTTTTTGGAATGGAACCTGAATCTTGTACGTACCCACAATTTAAAATCAGAACTGAACAATAAAGCTCAATTTGATTCCTGTTCGTTTCTCAATTAAACACATGCTTCGGTTTCTACAAATTTTTTATCTTTATAAAGTGATTTCTTCTTTATCCATTTTCATGTTAAAAGATGCAATAATTTACACAATATTTAAAATTGGAAGAAAGAATTACTAGTAACACAGTCATAATTAACTTTCTCTTCCGTATTTGAAAAATGGAGGAATGAAAAAAAGTAGTTCACAGGCATATAGATCCGAAAGTAAGAAACAAAGAGGACCACACAATTGTGATCATGAGCTGGCGAGGAGGAATGACTTCCGATCACGAGCCAGCGAGGAAGCGTTGCAGAGATTTGAAACAAAGAAGACCTTAATCGGTGACGGCGGGAGGAGGATTGATCTGTGAATTGCGATCACGAGCCGGCGAGGAAGAGCTCGGCGCCTTTCAGTTTTTCAGGTTTCAGGGCCTCAAGAGCCTTGAGGAGATGGGCAGTTGGGGACTGCTAGAATTTGGAACTGGGAGAAAAAAAATATAACTTTTAAGTATTAATCCAATAAAACTATTTAAGCCTTTTTTTAACTCTTAAAGACTTTAATATTTTAGCTTTAAGCCTTTGACAATTTAAGTTTTTTTTTTAGTTTTGTTATGTGCAGACTAGATACAGATAGCTATGTCCAGATCAGGAAAAAAGCCTAAATTTGATATTTCTTATTTCCTAGCATTCCGCACTAAACGCCACGCCCCCTTTTGCGTGTTCGCCCGTGAAGCCCCTCGTATTCACTTTATTCCCCAACTAGCATTCCACACTGAACGTCGGCGCCCGCTTGTTATTTCTTCTCTTTGAAGCTTAATGGAGAACAAATCATAGGAATGGGAATTGTCTGTCGATGTAGTCTCTCCCCTACGACCTTTAGATGAAGGTATCGTCTCTTCTTTGACCTTATTATTGAAAACTTGTGTAGTATTTTAGATAGTGTTGTTGAAGCAAAATAAATTCTTCATTATCTTATGAAGAGGCAAATTCCAAAATTGAAATTAATGTTGAAAATCATTTCGTTACATCAAATATATTGCCTAGTAATGATGATTTGATGGATTGGGCACGAAGCATTGCTATGGGTTTGGGTTTTGTCGTCATTACCATACAAAGTTTAAACAAACTTACAAGCAGGCTCAAACTCAGAGTTATCCTTGGTTGCGACAAAGCTGGATATTATCGGGAAAATCAATGTAATAAAGGCTGGGTTAGAAAAAAAAATGAGAAAATCAAGTTCGAAGAGGTGTGGTTGCAAGTTCTCGCTTAAAGGGTCGTCGTTGTGCATTGTGAGTGTAACTTCAACTAACCAAACATTTTATTCTGCTTTTGCGTTCATTTCAAATGAAACACTATCTAGTTATGCATGAGCTCTTAATTGTTTCAGATCTAACTTGGACAAACATTCATTGCCATAGGTCAGAGTGGCTGATGGGGAAATTGCCCTTATGAATGTTATTGTAGTCCTGTTAAAATGGAAGTGAAAATTTTCTATGCATATCAGTCACTATGAATGATATTGCATTGATGGTTGCTTCTTGTTAGAATATTACTTTTGTTTACTTGTCGCCGTATTAATCATTCACATTGCTATCATTGCATTCACCGCCTCCCTCTTCTCACATGATAGTCATGTACATCAAGTTTATAAATGAGAATCATTTCGTTCAACTGCGATTGCGTGAAGGTTTTAAATTATCACTAATAATATTAATTTGGAGATGATATTGGGAAGAAAATACGGAGCAATGAGACAAACTTAGTGAAAATGAGTCGATTACTTTGCCATAAAATTAATTCTAAAGGTACTAATTTCTTGCTTTTCCTTGAATCTTGTCAAAATCTATATTCTAATAGCATGCAGTTGTTGCACCATGAAAAATTACATTTGTTATTTGGAAGTAGATGCTACAATTCATCGTGGAGCAGCCATTTTTTTTTCTGAATTTTGGTCATTTCTCTATTTGCATACTCGGGTAACTCCTGAGGTTTGGATCGAAATCAAATAATAGTTTCGTTTTGAATAGTTTTTGTTTTTACATGAATCTTGATGAGGATAAGGTAAAATTTATAGCAAAAATGGCGTGCCAATAGCCTGTAACCCCATGATCCCCATTAATTTAGTCGAATCATGAGGGGCAACTACCACGCGCGCGATCAGCGCGCCCGATTCACATGCGTGGCTCGCACATGGATCCCACTTCGTGTGTCGCACGAGAAACCGCACGCGACCGGCCAACAACACCCCCAACGCCGGGCGGTCCATGATCGGCCAACCGCGCCAGAAATAGCACTGGCCGCACCGCGCCGGCCGCCCCGCCAAAGCCGTCGTCGGTGCCCCGCACCCGGCAGGCCCCGTCAAGGCCGGTGCAAGACGCGCCACGCCCGGCCGGCCTCGGCAAGGCCGACGCCTGACGCCCTGCACCCGGCCGTCCTCGGTCGGGGCAGCGAAGGGCGTCCCGCCCCCGATCGGGGCGCCGCTGGGTGCCCCGCGCCTGGCCGTCCTAAGCCGGGGGAGCGTCGGGCATCCCGCCCCGTCCTCCCTAGGCCGGGGCGGGGCCAGGCACCACGTGCCTAACCAGCCTTGGCGGAGCCGGTGTCGGGCGGGCTGCACCGCGGCCGTACCTCTCCCGCCGCGGCGGACCACTCCTCCGGCCGCGGCCCCTCTTCCTCCGTCGGCGGTCGTCCGTCGTCTTGTTGGTCGCCCGCTCATGGCGGGCCTCCGTCGCCGTCCGATCATCCAATCACGATCACTGTCATTTGTAATATGAGTAATCATCTGCGTAACCACTCACTAACCACTAAGGTTCATAGAAAATATTATTTACTAAATGATGGCATGCATATAGCCAAAATAATGGTAATTATATACACCCAACACTAAATTAGAAGTGGTCTACAAATAGTAGTTTTGGCTGGTTACGGTGTGCCGATAGCCGTGTAACTACCTTAACCACCTCCTAAAGCCTATTAAAAGGCTCTTGGACCCCCTTCATTTCTAACTTCTCTCCTCTCAGCTTTCTTCTTCCTCGGGTCGGAGCTCTACCAGAATTCTCCTACGAGGCTCCTCCACCAACCGGGCCGCCAGAGAATTTGTCTAAGTCCACGACGCTCTTGAGAAAAGTGTGTTTGGCGCGCCACTCCAGAGAGCTTCCAAAGTGCACAGCACCACCCAAGCCACTGCCGACACATCTCAGCACGCTCTGCCACCGAGTTTCCCCGCCAAGCAACGTTTGAGAACACTCTTCTCCATCAAAACATAGAAAAGAATCAGTTTCGGTTGAGGCGGTCTGTAGCCCACCAAACACTGAACAATCTACCATCTTATTGTTGTAACGAGGAGCGGCTTGTTGCCCTCGGTTCTCCGCACAATCTGTAAACAGTCGCCGATAGTGAAGTTTGACTGGCACCGTACTGGCCGATCACGTGATTTTTTACCCAAATGACGGGTTTTTCCACATTAAAATTATCTTGTGTGCTTCTGTTTATTCTGTGATTGTGTGCGCACTCGACCGCTCTACGGGCTAAGGTGGGTTAGTTTAGTCCGGTCTACCCGGAGGGTTAAGTTGGCTACAACAAATCTGCTGTTATTTTTTAGATTGTAAATTGTAGTTTTTGTCTCTATAGTAGATTGGAATCAAGTCATATAGTATTAGTGTTGAATGTCGATGTTTGGGGTCATTATATTTGCACAGGTAAGTATATTTTTGTAATGCCCTAAATTTCCTGAAAATAACAGGTAGTTGGTCACTGAAGGTTACCGCCAGGCGGTAGACCTAGCGCTGGCGGTAGCCAGCTGATTTTAATGGGGCCAACGTCTCTGGTAGGTATCGCGCGGCGGTATAATGATATCGTGCGGCGGTAGCCAATGAATTAAATCAACCTTCTTCTCTAGACAAAACCGCTCGGCGGTAGCGATAACGCTGGCGGTAGTGTGCCACGTGTCGGATAAGGTTGAGGCGGTCTTTGAGCAGCAGAATGATGCCGATTGGGCCAAGCAGTCACCACCTAAGATACCGCGGGGCGGTAGCAAGGTACTGTGCGGCGGTAGCAAGGTTCCGCACGATAATAGCCTTTGTTAAGAGGTTGAGATGAGATTATTTTCTCTATTTCTCTCTCTCTCTCTCCCTCTTGGATCTTGAGGTAGAAGAAAGGGAAAGCTAGAAGAGCAAGGGCAAGGTTGAATATAGCCATGAAGGAGAGTTGTTGTGAAGGCGTTCTTGTAATCGGATTTGCAAGTCGAAGCCAGATTTGTGGAGAGGAAGGTGTGGTGATCATTTTCATCTGGATCATGTGCAAAGTCATGGCTCATAAGCGATCGACAAGGGTAACGAATTTTTTCCTTAGACAAGTGAAGTCCTTTTTGTTATATACAAGGAAATCCTCACCAATTGGAGAAGAAAGAGAGATTTCTAATGGGTTGATCGTTGATATCCCTGTTATGAAACTTGCATATACAATCCGGAATCAAAATACGAAATAGGCATGCTGTGTGAAGCTCATCTGGACAGGTTGGTCAGAATTTGTGATGATTGATTTGCGTGTCATAAAATACTCCGTGGTTAAACGTGTAGTTTATGGAGTTATGAGGTGTGCAGGATACTACAGTGATAGTAATTGAGATTGTCTCTAGGAAAACACCCAAATTGGGGGAAGAAACGAGATTTAGTCCCATACCGCACGGCGGTAGAGATACCGCTGACGGTAGCTCCCAGAGAGCTATTGTTGTGGGACGGTCTCCTGGAGACTTTCAGGCCAAATGGTTGAGCTGAGAACCGGCCTGATTGTGGTTGTGAAGCCTATGTCCACAAGATAATGTGGGTAGCATGTGAAGCTGAGAGTCTAAAGCGCCCAGCTGTCGTGGTCATGAGTGTCGTGTCACGACCCGCGTCATCGTAATGCCAAACAATGGCAAAAGCCGACAACGCGTCATCGTAATGCCAAACAATAATCATACAAAACGCAGAAAAACCGGGGGACGTTACAGTCAGTCCTGGACATAAATCAGTTATGTATTTTAAATATGGGAAAGGGGAGGCCGACCCGCGTCATGTCGATTGCCTGATGGCATGGTGATTTGAGCAATGGGAAAGGGATGAGCTGTACCCGCACTATGTCGCTTGACTAGACAACCTAAGGCATCTACTGTGGTCAAGGTCATGGGAGAGAGTCAATAGCATTTGTTTATGTTTGACTATAATGCTCAAGTTTTACCATCGGTTTGGGACTGAGAATGGTGGTGGGCATGGGAAAATTCAGAACACTAAATTAGGTGGGCCTGAGAAAGTCCAGAACATCGAATTTGACCATCGTTCTGGGATTGAGGATGGTGGTGCGACTCTGGGTAATCTGGTACACCAATAATATGCCTTGAGTGCACGAGGTGTGTGGTCGTACGTGCCAACGTCTGTGGTGATTGGTGCTTATTTGCACGTTATGATGCCAATAGAGATATATACTGTTGTTTGTAGAGAAGGTGCGCCGCCGCCCTGAGTGAGGGGTTGGGTCGTTATAATTTGGTCAGCTAATGTTGACCGTTGCCTTGTTTTGCCACATCTTGGTGGGTCGTGCTTGTGCAGGTGCTGGAGAGCCAAGTGGAAAGTAACGGGCTGAAGTCCCTTATGCTGTGTTGGTTGTCCTTCGAAGGCCCAAAGGCAGATCGTTTATTATTTTCATGTGTGGTTGGCATGTGTGTCGATATATGGAATATATATTTGTAAAGAGAATAGTTGTAAGGCCTTAAAGCCGAAACATTTTGTGTGTTTTGAATATCATTCTTAATATTATTGTTAGTGAACATTCTAATGTTTGGGTTCTAAGAAACTTTAAATACTTTCGCTAGAATGCACACTGAGTTAGGATGCATAAATGTTATGGTCTTAATGCGTAACTCTTTTGACTGTCCGTGGAATATGGCGTAGGGCCCCGGCCAGACCTTCTGTTAGATTCTACATTACGGATTAATGTGTTACAATTTTGTATCAGATTCTGGTGTCGGTCTTTCTTATTCGAATTCGTAGTCGAATTCAAATAAGGGGTGGTGAGCACGTGTATGTGCGCTACTGTTATAACATGAAAGAATCCATGAATGCCTACTTAGGAATGAAAATACAGTTGTTTGAGGAACCTGCGTGTTCCCATAATTGTTTTTGTAATATTATTGGTTGCTTAATTGTGTGTTTTACGATTATAAACGACTAGAAGTGGTGCGGGGCAGTCTCAGTCCTAGCGCTCGATAGAGAGTAGTGCACTAACTGAGGTGCCTACACCTCCGTTTGTAGAAACGGTTCGGATGATAGTTGATGTGGTCTTCACAATGATCAATGCCCAACCTGAAAGGCTTATGCAGCCCCCTATCCCTGTGGTGGCTTCGATGCTGGTTGGTGTACTTGAGTAGATTGCAATAGGAAGAGCCTCGAATCAACCATTGGATGTGTTTGGTGCAAATAGCACACACGGTCAAGGAGTACTTGCATGTATTTGTTATGCTAAGGCATTATGCAGGATTTGTGTTTGAGGATGGGGAGACCAAGATCAGTAGATTTTATAATGGTTTGCGTGATGAACCACGACTTTTATTGGTGGGGCCAAAGTTATTTGAATGTCGGATATTGGTGGAGCCGGTTAGATCTTTGGAGATAGATTTGGCAAAAGTTTACCGGATGTCAGAGCTTAAAGTACCGAGCTCTTCAAAGTCTGGGTATCGAAGGTTGAACAAAAAGTCCAAATATTCTGGGCCATCTTCCTTGTCTGTTGTTTCTAGAGCAACTTCAATTATCTGTTATACTTGTGGCAAGCCAGGACACATAACTCGAGAGTATCGTAGTGATGTTTCGTGGATGAAGAAGACTAGGTATAGAGCAGCTGCAAGAAGAGGTCCATTTACTTGCTACTTATGTGGCAAAGGGGGGCATTATGCTCGAGACTGTCGCAATGGACCCCCGACAATAACAGACTGACATGACGTTATAAGTGTGAATAAGGGAGTAGTTGTAATAGACTGTTGTACTTTCTACTTTATGTAAGAATGCATGTTATACAAGTACGAACTTGTTGTTCACCGGGCCGATAAAAAGTCTTTTGATTGGGCACATCGTATCAGTTTTTGTACATGGATTTGTGTTAGTTCTCATTATGCATTTATTCGAACTAAATATGAGATTGGGATAACACTACCTTAAGGGTAACGATTGAACATGAGTAGAGAGGTTTGTGTTAAGGTACGAATAAGAAGTCATGATTTTGGCTTGAAAGCATCCTTGCTGTCGATTTTTGAGTTTGACGTGATCTTTGGTATGGACAGACTCTCTAAGCGGCGTGCCTGTATTGATTGTAACTCAAAGGAAGTCATATTGGAGCAAAACACCGAACGTGATGTAATGCCCCAAAACTCGAATATGAATGGGTAGTGTTTTTAAGGACTTTTGGAGCCCTTGAAGTTTCACGTCCTGTGACACGGGCGTGTCCAGGGTTAATACGGGCGTGTCCAGGGTTGACATGGGCGTGTCCAAATCCGTGTCCTGCTCTGTGTTTGTCGGGCTTTGTCGACCGAGCAACACGGCCTGGGATACGGGCGTGTCCAAAGCCGTGTCGGGCACACAGCATGGGACACGGGTGTGTCTAGGGTCGTGTCCTTCTCGGTGTTTGGCCGTCTTTTGGTAAGAAAGGCACACACCCTGTGACACGGGCGTGTACAAAGCCGTGTCGGGCACACAGCCTGGAACACGGGTATGTCCAGAGCCATGTCCTGTTCTGTGTTTCACTGGTTTACGGTGAGTGTGGAACAGGGCCGTGTCACAGGCCGTGTACAGACCCATGAAGTTCATTTTAAGGGCAAATCAAGGCCGTTCGTTTCATTTAAGTGGGATCCGATGGCCCGGAATCCTCCCTGGTGGTATAAGGTCGGGAAATGAGGGTTTAAAACTCATTTCCTTTGGTCATTTCTCTTTCTAAGAGGAAGAGAGAGGGGAAAGCAAAGGGAGAAAAAGAAGGAGGAATCCCGCCATTGTTGGAGATTCGGAGCTCCGAATCGCGAGCCGAGCCCAGATCAGCGGAGGCGAGTCCGTTGCGGTGGTTTTCATCCAGCTAGTTTTCCATGACGCCGAAGTGAACCTCTAGTGTAACGATTCTCTACTTGGACATGTGAAGTCCTCTTCCTTTTTGTATAGGAAACTCTCTCCAGCGAGTTGGCGGTGAGTGTGAGGTATTCATGCGGGTAGATATGGCTTATCCCCGTAGTTTTGCATATAGATTCCGTAATCGAAGTACAGACGTAGGCATGGTGTGTGAAGCCTATCTGGACATGTTGGGTCTGGATCGGTGATGTTTTTATTATGCATGTATTGCCGGAGAAGACTCTGTGTCGTTTGTTTTTTGGGTTTTCTATGTGGTAGATTGCAACAGGGAGCCTTGGGGACTAACTCCAAGGTGCACCCGAAAAACTGGGCAGAAGCGCATTTCTTCCATCTTGGTCGTCTGGGAGCCAACCTTGTACATAATTGGGTTATGTAATTTGGTGTGATTGATACTTTGGTAATCAGGAAAGCTTGACCCGTGCCGATGACTTAAATTTACATGGCGATGTGAGCAATGGGTTGAGTGAAATCGTACCCGCTCTATGTGGTTCGGTTAAAGAGACCTAAGGTACGTGGCACTTACCGATGGCATAGAGGGCGGGTATTAGGCTTCGGCTGAAAGACTTAACTGCTCATGATGTTTGTCGTCATGGGGGCGGTGGTGAAGCCTCGGAATGGATCAGATTCACCGAGAATGTGCCCTGTGAGCACGGGGTGTGTGGTCGTGCGTGCCTACGCCTGTGGTGAAGTCTGTTTAAATTGTACTTTTACTATCATTTTTGGTTATACTAATGAAATGCAGGGAGGAGCACCGCCGCCCAAATTAAGGTGGCGGGGTCGTTATTGTAACACCCCCATTCGTCACATGGAGTATAACAGAAGGTCCGGTCGGGGCTCCACGCCATATATCACGGACAGTTAGTGGAGTTACGTATTAATACCAAATTATAACCAAAGGAACACACATCCTAACTCAGAGCATTCTAGCAGAAGTTTTTTAAAACTGTTATAAGAACCCATACACAACACATGAATGTCCACTACAGCCACATTAGGAATGAAATAACATACACCAAATCTTTGTCCTTATGGCCTTACAATAGTTTGCTCAATAAAAGTGTTTTACATACTTCGGCTCGCAGGCCGGCCATACATGACAGTAATAAAATAAAACACTTCGCTTTGGCCTTCAAGGGTCAGCAAGACAACAAGGGCTTTATCCCTCTATTTGTCACTAGGCTCACTTGTTCTTGCATAAGAACATTCCACTGCACGGTGACAAAACAAGGAAACGGTCAGCTAAAGCTGACCAAATTATAATAACCCCGCCCCTTAATCGGGGCGGCGGTGCTCCTTCCCTGCATTTCATTAGTATAACCAAACATGATAGTGAAAGTACAATTTAAGCACACTTCACCACAGGGGTAGGCACGCACCCCGTGCTCTCAGGGTACATTTTCGGTGAACCCAGTTCACCACCGCCCCCAGGGCAACAAACATTGTGAGCAAATGGTCTCTTTCGGCCGAAGCCTAAGACCCGCCCTCTATGTCATCGACAAGTGTCATGTGCCTTAGGTCTCTTTAACCGAACCACAAAGAAAGGGTACGGTTCCACTCAACTCGTTGCTCACACCGCCACGATAATTTAAGCCATAGGCGCGGGTCAAGCTTACCCGAATCCCAAAGTATCGATCACACAATAGTACATAACCCGGTTATGCACAAGGTTGTCTCCCAGGACACAAAGATGGCATAAGTGTGCTTCTGCCCAGTTTTCCGGGTGCATCTTGGAGTTAGTACCCAAGGCTCCCTGTTGTAATCTACCACGTAGAAAACCCGCAAAACAAACGGCATGGAGTCTTCTTCGGCAATACAAGCATAATGAAAACATCACCGATCCAGACCAACTTGTCCTGATAGGCTTCATACACCATGCCTACGTCCGTACTTCGATTCCGGGCTCTAAATGCAAAACAATGGGGATAACCATATCTACCCGAAGGAATTTCTCATACTCACCGCCCACTCGCGGGAGAGAGTTTCCTATTCAAAAAGGAAGAGGACTTCACATGTCCAAGTAGAGAATTGTTACCCTAGAGGTTCGCTTTGGCGTCATGGAAATCTAGCCGGATGAACACCACCGCAATGGACTCACCTCCGACTGGGCTCGGCTCGCCATTCGGGTCTCCGAAGCTCCAATAATGGTAGGATTCCGCCTTATTCATCTCCCTTTGCTCTCCCCTCTCTCTATCTCTTAGAAAGAGATTAGGTGAAAAGAAATGAGGCTTGAACCCTAATCTCCCGAATATAACTCCTCAGGTAAGATTCTGGGCCGTCGAATCCATCTCGAATAAAACAAACGGCCTGATTCGCCTTTAAAATCGTCTTCCTGGGTTCGCACACGGCTTGTGACACGCCCGTGTCATAGGCCCTGTCTCACTATCATACGAGAAATTGTCGTTCTCAGAATAGGACACGACCTCTGACACACCCGTGTCAACCTGGACACGCATGTGTCACTCTGAACACACCCGTGTCACTGGCCATGTGCCTCAATCAATGCTAAAACCATCAAGCCTGAATAGGACACGGCTTCAGACACGCCCGTGTCCCAGGTCGTGTTGTTCGATTGACACAGCCCGGCAAACACAGAGCAGGAAACGGCTTCGGACATGCCCGTGTTCCAGGCCGTGTTGCTCAGTCGACACAGAAGCCGTCATGAACAGAGCAGGACACGGCTTTGGACACGCCCGTGTCACACTAGACATGCCCGTGTCAACCCTGGACACGCCCGTGTCACAGGCCGTGAAACTTAAAGGGCTCCAAAAGTCCTTAGAAACACTACCCATTCATATACGAGTTTTGGGGCGTTATAATTCTCTCCCCTTAAATGAATTTCGTCCCGAAATTAGAGAATGAAAAGGGTACACAAAACTAAATGGTACCTGAGAAGAAAAGTTCAGGATACTCCTCAAGCATGGTCTGCTCTCGCTCCCACGAATGCTCCTCACGACCACAATTGTCCCATCGGACTTTGACCATCCTGATAGCTTTGTTCCGCAACTTGTTGACCTCCGTATCCTCGATCCGAATGGGTCTAACTTTCGTTGTAAGCCCGCTATCGACCGACACTTGATCCACAATAACCACTTGCGCTGGTTCTTTCACGGCTTTGCGTAGGACCGAGATGTGAAGTACATCATGTAAACCACTCAGCTCTACCGAAATAGCCAACCGATAGGCGGCTTTACCAACCCGCTCCAAGATCTCGAAAGGCCCAACATACCTCGGACTAAGCTTCTTTAAGCATCAAATCCTTGATACGCCTTTAAACGGCTTATCTTGAGGTATACCCAGTCGCCCACCGCAAACTCCACGTTCTGATGCTTGGCGTTGTAGTACTTAGCTTGTCTATCTTGAGCAATTAGTAGCTGTTCCCGAATCAATCGTATCGTTGAAGTAACATCTTCAACGTCCCTTCGCTTATACAGCTTCGATTCTCCCGTTTCTACCCAAGACAATGACGTACGACACCTCCTTCCGTACAGAGCCACAAAGGGCATCATCTGAATGCTGGCTTCGTAGCTGTTATTGTAAGCGAACTCAATCATGTAAAGATGGTCCTCTAACCTTTTACCAAAATACAATGTGTTGGGTATATTGGTAATTGTACCAGATTTGGAGAAGTCTCACTTAAATCAATGACATACATCATCTTGTATTTGATGTCTGTTTAAGTTTATTTGTGCATGCTAAGTAATGCAGGAATTTGTCTAAGTATAAAAGCATCGAGACACTCGGTCAGTGTCGATGCTTGTGAATAAGTTGTGTCGAGAACAAAAGCAAAACTGTGTCGACACACAGGACTTGTGTCGACACACAGAAGTTCAGTCTACACCAGATGTGTCGACACACATGACTTGTGTCGAAACAATGATATCAGACAACACAAGCTTTGTCGACTTAAATGATCTCAGTCGACATCCTTAATGCTGAGTTGAAGATCAATTGTGTCGATAATCAGGACTAGTGTCGACACACTATGACTAGTAGTGCTGACAGTAAGCTGAAGCTGATATGTCAACACCATGGACTTTGGTTGACAACTGTTTTGAAGAAAATCTGTGTCGACACTAAGGAAGTTGTGTCGACACATTCTACATTATCAGTGTCAAGACTATGAAGAAAAGTTTTGTCGACAGAGATTGAAGTCTGCCGACTACATTAAGGCAATGTGTCGACATCCTGATTGTTGTGTCGACACATTCATAATCTGTGTCGACACATTTTGAAATCAGTGTCAACACATTGTGAAGAAGATCTATCGCGACGCTATCTGCTGTTTTAAAGACCAAGTTGCGGATTTCCAGATCTAAGAAGTGATAGTTGGCATAACTGTCAAAGTTGTCAGATGTCAGAACTGTCAGATGCTAGTCAGCTACCGATTCAGCCGGTTACCTCTGATGTGTTTCTATTAATAGAACAGTGTTATCAAATAAGACAAAAAACACACAGAAAATATACAACACAAAAACACAGAGACGAAGAAAAATCTTGGGAGATCAGTAAGGATTACAGAATCATTTCTGTAATAATAAGAAGGAGAAGAAGGAAGCTGATTAAAGATCACCTCCATCTTCTCAAGAGCGATTCAACCTAGTTCTCTTTTTTCAAGAAGCTTTGAAGAAGCTAAGTAAGGTTGAATCAGATCCAAAGCTGCAAGGATCAGAAGAAGACCAATCTTTCAAGATTTAGTCAAGAACACTTTACCTCATTCTCTCTCTCTCTCTCTGGGTAAAGAAATTCTTAAAACATTATAATCACAATTGTAGGATCTATATAGATCTGAGTGTAGGAAAGTCTATCTTTCTGAGTTATAAGCCTAAATTTATAAAGGCTGAGGTAGGGCTTAGTGCCTGAGGTAGGATCTTTCTGATCTAAGCTTTAGGCCTTGTGATAAGGGCTGAGGTAGGGCAGTTTGCCTGAGGTAGGGTTCTTGGGAAGAATCTTAGTCGTAGGATCTGGAAGGATCTGAGCTGTAGGACTTGAAGAAGTCTGAGTTGTAGGAACCTGGAAGGGTTCTGAGTGGTAAGATCTGTGGATCTGAGAAAAGTGGAAGTTGGGCAAAATCTAGTTCATTGCTAGATAAGCAAAGGGGGAAAGTGGATGTACCCAAATATTGGGGAACCACTATAAATTTGTGTGTCTCTGTGCTATGTTTGCTTACTCTGAATATTTGTGATGCTTGTATGGTTGGATAACTAGATTTGCTAGTTAGAAATCCTAAAACTGCCTATTATAAAGAATTAAACCTATTCACACACCCCCTCTAGGTGATTAGTTGTTCATTATTGAATTATTTCAATTGGTATCAGAGGGAGGTTGCTCAAAATTTGACTTAACAGTCAGAGCTTATCTCCAAGGCAGTTATAGATATTCAAAAAGGGATCAAGTGAGAATCAGAAAGAGCTTGGTTCAATGAAACTTCCCATATGCAGGAAAGAAAATTTTGGTATCTTGCAAGAAAGAGTCAGATTGTCCATGGAGGCATCTGATCCAAGAATTTATATTACAGTTCAAGAAGGTCCCTTTATACCTATGAAAACATCAGTTCTTGATGCCAATAAATCCACTCCTAAGAGCTATGATGAGATGACTAAGGATGAGATCATCTTGGCTACTATGGACAAAAGGGCACATAACACAATAGTTAGTGCCATAGATGATTCAACTTTTCAGAATCTGTTGGTACCCTAGTTTGGATTTGAGTTAAGTCTTTCCTTTTAGTCTCTTGACCCAAGATTTATCTATGGTCAAAGGTTTGTTTTAGTGTAGTCACTTATCCAGTGAAATCTGGCTAAGCTTGTTTTTGGTTCGACGATAGTCGAACGCCGCTCGACCATCGTCGATCGGTCGGATCGACGATCGTCTTCCAGTTGGTCGACTATCGTCTGTCTCCAGATCGTCTAGCTTTGTCTCTTGACAGCTCGACGCTCTGCTGTTTCTGTCTCGACGATCGTCGACCTCGGCTCGACCTCTTTCGTTAAGACAGATTGTCTTGATAGGTCGACTATCTTCCTTGATAGTTCGACTATCTGATAGCTCTACTATCTTATTGATAGCTTAGCTGTCTGTTTGTCGGTCGACTATCTATCGATAGTTCGACTATCTGTCTGTTTTCTTAGGTCGACGTTTTCTATCTAGCTTTGAGTCGGTCGACTATCTGCCTGGATAGTTCGACTATCTGAGTCGGTCGACTATCTGACTGATAGGTCGACGATCTCAGTAGGTCGGTCGACGATCTCCGAAGATCGTTCGACTATTTTATGTCTGCTTATATATGTAATAGTATATGTGTTTTATTCCTTGTTTTATTTCCTGTATTTATGACATATCTTTATTATAGATTATTTAATTGATCTTATGCATATATCTCAAAACAATCTTTGCTTATATCCTTTATGAATAAGTCAATTCCTTCTGACATGTATTTTGTCTTATTAGTTTACTTTCTTTATGCAGCTGTCCTTTATAGACGTTGGCTTTAAAGTGTTATCTGATGTAACCTTTTATAGCTTTTCTTATACAGATTTATATTGCAGCTGGTGTAGCTTTATTCTTTATATAGAATATATATATCTGCAAGATATGTTTTGTCTTTATGTTAAATGCAGCCTAGGTTGCTGATTCCGGAAGAAGACAAAGTTCAAAGTAATATTAGAGCCGTTGCAAAGGCCATTATATAAAGAGTTCTTTTACAAGAACTAGCTTAGAGATTGAAAATACAATATACAGAACAAGTTACAGCAATCCACAGCAATACAGCTGCTCTCAGCATTATATATCCAACTGAGAAGATATCTCTTCTGCTCTTCTTCAACCTGAGTGCTCCTGTTCCAAGAAGATTTACACTCAGAGATATATTGAAGAAGAAGAAGAAGGAAGCTGCTGAAGAAGATCTTTTATTTTCTATATCTTTTATCTTCTTCTAAGCTTTTCCTTCAGAACTTCAAGACAGTATTCTGTCAGAAGTTCTGAAGAGATTCTTGTGCTTCTCTAATCTTATTTAAAATAGAGAAGACAATCTAACTCTCTTCCCCCCTCCTGTAAAGGGTTGTTTACTCCCTTCAAAAGTAAAGCTTGGTTTTTAGACACCTGATCAAAAGTCTAAAGGGTTTCTAGATCTACCTGAAGCAGATCTTGTTGGTGGCAGGGCACCTGATCAAAAACCTGAGTGGATTCCTACCGTGTCGGTAGAAGAGTGGACGTACCCAGTGTTTGGGGAACCACTATAATATCTTGTGTCGTCTGGATGTTTACTTAAGTATTTGCATTGTGGCTATGATTAGTTTTAACTAGGATTGCTAGTTGCTGGATAAGGACCTCAAGCCTTAACTGTAATTACAGTTGGCTTTATTCTGTGCACAACACTTGTGTTAGGCTTTAGGGTTTTAATTCATAATATTTATAACCTTCATTCCGCAATCGGTATCTTTCCCTTTTCTTTCAGAATCTAGTCCATTGCAAAACATCAAAAGAAATGTAGGACACAATGGTTGTCTACGTGGAAGGAACTGAAGAGATTAGAGATGATAGAAAGTCTATACTCAATCAAGAGTATGAGAGCTTTAGACAGGCCAAGACTGATAGCATTGCAGAATGCTATAAGAAATTCTTTAGGATAGTTAATGAACTAATGACTTATAGAAGGGTATTCAGTATATATGAGGTAAATGACAAATTCCTCAGGTCATTAACCAAAGATTGGGATACTAAGATTTATGTCAAAAGAGAAGTGGTCAGATTAGCTGATACACCTCAACAAACACTGTTTGGTAAACTGCTGTCCTATGAAATGCAGTTGACAGCAAGGAAAAAGGAGGAGAAATGCAACAAGTCTTCAATCAAGGATAAGTCTGTGGCTTTCAAAGTTGAGGCCACAAGAAAGGGTAGGAGAAAGACTCCTCCTCCCAGGAAGGTTGCTGAGACAGAAACTGAAAGCTCAGACACCAGCACATCAGATGGTCACAATTCTGATGAAGACTTTGTTGCTTTCACCAGACATTTCTAGAGATTTGTAAAGAAAAAGAGCTGGAGAAGAAGGCCATCCACATCTTCTTGCCCCAATGATGATTACTACAAAGGAAAGTAGAAATCCTCTAAAGAGGACAGGTATGGCTCAAAAACTAGTAAACAAACTTCTTCTAAAATAGTTTGTTATTGCTGCAGCAACTAGGACATGTCATAGCTGACTGTCCAGTGAAAAGAAAGGAATCAGGAGATAAGAAGAAGCACTAAAAGGGCAAGAAGGAAAAGTCCTTTGTTGCCTAGAAAGTAAAAAGTTGGATTGATTCATCTTCATCAGAATCAGAAAGAGAAGATGACGCTGAGGCCTATATTGGGCTATATTTAGCAGAAGTAGATTCTGTGGAGACTGAATTCTTGCAGATGCTGGATTACATCAATTCAAGGACAGAAGACATTCTTTGCTTTAGTTTGTTGGGAGTTGATGAGGAAGGAGATAGCCAGGATCAGTCTGGTCCTAGTAAGGTACATTCCTCACCATCTGTATCTATATATATAACTAGTCCAGAATCAGAAACTTCAAATCAAAAAGGTGATGATGGTTCTGAATCTGAGGGAGACATCAATCAACTGATTGATGATTACGGTGAGCTCCTGAAGGCATTTAAGGAAAGCAGGATCCTAGCCAAAAAGCTGGCAAAGGAGAATGCCTCTCTGAGATTGGCTGCTTCAGACTCAGCAAAAGTGTTGGATCTGAAGATAAAAGAAGTTAGTAAACTAAAGAACATAATTATTATTCAGATAGATAATATTATTTTCAAGAATAATCATATCAGGAATCTTGAAAGCAGACTTCAAAAGGAGAGGGAATTAGTGGCAAAATTTTATAAACCTAGTACAGTTTTACCTTTAATAGATTCCTTCTCCATCCAAAAGGGTAAGAAGAGACTAGGTTACAAAGGTAGAACTAGAGTTGCCAAATCTAAAAATAAAGGCAAAGCTTCAGTACAGCCACTAGCCTCAATGCCCCCTATATCTTTTAAGAAGATTGATCAGCCATCAAACAGGTATGACCATGAATGCATTTATGGTCACTGTGAGATTGAGAGTGGCAAGGGTGCAAGTGATTATATGGCATCTCACCAGAAAAATCAACTTGCCCATTCTGAACAATTTGTGTTTGGTGTCCCAGCCTCATCACTCAAACAAAAATAAGCAGTTCACTTCTAAGGTCTTATAGACCAGAATCATACAAAGGGGAAGTCTGATAACATGACTAATATGGGTATCACTGAAGAAATCAGGAGCATTTAGTCTGAAAAGAAGAATGTTGCTGATAAGACTCAGGATATCCCAAGTACATCTACTGCTAGACCAATTCCCAAGAAGTCTTTGACTAATAGAGTAGGAAAAGGAACTTTTATACCATCAAATTTAAGAACTAAAGACAGCAATGCTGTCAGATCAGTACTTAAGAGGAGGTATAATAAGTATGAGTGCTGGTGTTATGGCAAGGTGGGTCACTTTGTCATTGACTACTAGTTCAATGATAGTGTTAAGAGGCAGAGTCTACCTGTCAGTAAAGCTGTAGGTACGCAGATGCATTTTCAGTCTAACCAATGCCTAGGACCCAATAAAAATTGGGGCCCTAAGGGTAGATTGTCATGTTCTATGCAGGTGAGTCCAAGTAGTCATACCCCTATATGGTACTTGGACAGTGGTTGTTCTAGGCACATGACTTGAACAAAGAGGATGTTAAAGGGTTATACTCCAACTAACAATGGACCCAAAGTCATCTTTGGAGGTTCAGAAAGTGGGATTATAAAAGGTTTTGGTAAGATTACAAATGGTCTAGTCACTATCACACAAGTGACCTATGTGAAAGGTTTGAAACATAATCTGATAAGCATAAGCCAGTTATGTGATATTGGCTATGACATTTCTTTCCTCAAAGATAAGTGTCAAATAAGAAATTCTAATGACTAAGGGGTCATCTTATCTGGCACTAGGAGAGGAAATGTTTATTGTCTAGATTTTGAATGTATGAGAAGAGATTCTCCTGTTTGTCTAGTTGTAGATGAGAAAGCCACTCACTGTGTACAATGACACAAAAGGCTATCTCATCTAAACTACAAGACAATAGGAAAACTCTTCAGTGGTGATCTAGTCAGGAATGGTCCTAAAGTCAAGTGTGTTAAGGAGAGTATCTGTTCAGCATGTCAAAAGGGAAAGCAGACCAGATCCTCTTTTAAAAGCCTTGATACCAAAGATTCAGTGAGGTGTCTTTACCTTATGCATATGGATTTGTTTATTCCTATGCCAATTCATAGTCTTGGTAGGAAAGCTTATACATTGGTAGTAGTAGATGACTTTTCAAGGTTTGCATGGGTGTTCTTCCTAAGGAAGAAATCTAAAACACCTGATGTTTTCCAGACCTTTGTTAAGCAGATACATAATGAATTTAACAGTACAGTGGTAAAAATCAGAAGTGACCATGAGACTGAATTTCAGTCTGAATGCATGACAAAGTTCTGTGAAAGTATTGTGATTCATCAGGAGTTCTCCTCACCTAGAACACCTCAGCAAAATGGTATTGCTGAAAGGAAAAATAGTACTCTAATAGAGGCTGGTAGGACCCTACTAAGTGACACTTCTCTTCTAGAATATTTTTGGGCAGAAGCAGTAAACACTGCATGTCATGTCCTCAATAGGGCTTCTATCACTAAAAGTCATAAGAAGACTCCCTATGAGATTCTGAATGGTAGAAAACAAAACTTATCCTATTTTAGAATCTTTGGTAGCAAGTGTTATATACATAACAATGATAAGTCTCACTTGATTAAGTTTACTGCCAAGTCCCAAGAGGGAATCTTTGTTGGGTATAATAACAATAATAGGACATATTGGGTCTATAACTTGACTTCACAAGTTGTAGAAGAATCTGTCCATATAGTTTTTGATGAATCCATGCTTATTAACAATGAGCTGCCTCGCATTTCATCTAGTTCTGCAGGTCTGAAGGATAAATTGGAGAAGCTATCCAATAAAGAAGTCAAGACAGCAGAAGAAAATACAGAAGATGATGGATGTTGTCAAGGGGGAGCTCTAGAACAGCAAGTTGATAATATTCCACAAATGGAAGTTGACGACACTGAAGAACAGGCTGTTGTAGAAAGGATGCCTCAAGCAATGAGAAATTTTAAAGATCATCCAGCTCAACAAATCATTGGTGATGCTAGACATGGTGTATTGACAAGGAGCAAGAGCATGAACACTACACTATGTTCAAGCTTTCAGTAACGACTCCACCCGTTAAACAACATATAATAGAAGGTTCGGCTGGGGCCCCACACTATATTCCACAAACAGATAGTGAGGTTACAGGTTAATACGACCAACGCATCCTAACTCAGAGCATGCTTGCGGAATACTAAATAGTAGGCTGAACTCAAACCAGGATTATCCACTATATATATAATACGAAGGTTATATATACAACCACTCAAACGAGGGGATATCAAATAACACAGTTTGGCCTTAAGGCCTTATAGTTCCTCTTTATACAGTATGGACTACAGACATCAGTGCGCAGGCCCAGCCATACATGAACAAAAGAAAATACATTAGCTAGCCTTCAAGGGCTAGCAGCAATAGCAATAGCAAGAGCGGCAACAGCAGCAGTAGGGGCATCAACCCTTCACTTCCCGCTCGGCTCTCCAGCACCTGCACAGGGACAATCCACCCAGAAGGTGGCAAACAAGGCAACAGTCAGCATTCAGCTGACCAATTTATAACAATCCTACCCCTTTCCTGGGGCAGTGGCATTCCTTCCCTACAGAGCAATACATCAATAGACAGATATCATACATATTGTTCTCTCACGTACAAGCAATCCATCACAACCGTCGGCCACCCGGCCCGACGATCTGTGCTCTCAGGCACACTTTTGGGTACACCGACGAACCGGGATCAACACCATTAAGCATTTAGTCTTAATGGCGCGCAGGCCTAAGACTCTCATTATGCTGCTGACGAAAGCCCAATGCCTTGGCACTTCCTTGTAAAGCCAACATAACGCAAGTACAGATCCACCACCCCCCATTGCTCAAATCGTCTTGCAATCACCAAGTACATCGTACTTGCGGCTATAATAAAAGATACGGGTCGGCTTCACCTTTCCTGTTCGGCACGAGGCCTTTTAGAGCTCGCAGCTCACAATCGCCATAACGTCCGACAAGGACTGGCGTCATATTAGCCACACTGTCCAAATATGACTAACTTCATTGTCCATCAAGGACTGGCTACATCATAGCCACAACACAAATAACACAAGGGCATTTTCCTGGAATTCTATATTCCAGTACTTCCTGCTACTCCCCTTCACAGGCACAACCAACCGACCCCACTAACTACAGGAGTATACGCGAAGTCTTCTCTGGTGCGTAAATGCAACATCACCAATCCAGACCAATATGTCTAGATGGGCTTCACTCAGCATGCCTATCTCGTACTACACACTTCTGGGTCTAGATGCAGACTCAACAGGGGATAGGAACTATCAACCCACTGGAATCACTCACTCTTTCCACCTTTAGTGGAGAGGATTCCTTATTTATGCATAAAGAAGGACTTCACATGTCCAAGAAGGAAGATCGTTACCCTTGACGATCTCTTGGGAGCCATCGAAAATCTAGCTGGTTGGAAAGCACCGCAGCAGCTTTGCCTCCACAGAACTAGCCTCGGATCTCGAATCGAACCGCGGGAGCACCACCAAAGCCTTGCTCTTCTCCTCCTTCTACTTCCTCCAAGCTCTCTCTCTTTCTCTCTTGATAAGAATGAGAGAAGAGGCCAACCCTCAGCCTTATCACTGCAGGAAAGCACCTGGGCCATTGGATCCAAATAGAAATAATTGGATGGACAAGATCTGCCCAAAAGTCCAAATTTTACTTGTCACGGCCTGTGACACGCCCGTGTCCCAGGCCGTATACTCCAAGAGGTACACAAACCGAATCAAACTGAACTAGAACACAGGTTCTAATACGCCCGTGTCACAGGGTAGACACGCCCGTGTCAACATTGACACGGCCGTGTGACTGGCCATGTCACCCTTTCAACACAGGACCAAATCACCCAAAAAGAACATGGCTAAGGCGCACGCCCGTGTCCTTGGTCGTGTGCCCAACACGCCCCTGTTACACGCCCGTGTCACAAGCTGTTTTCCACACTCAACGCCATACCACTCAACGCCGCCCGGTATTCACCCGCGTAGGATACGCCCCGGGACATGCCTGTGTCTCAGGCCGTGTTGCCTCTCGACGATCGTCGATCGTGCTGTCTCGAGAACTCGACTCAATGCTAACCGTAAAGGACACGCCCTGGGACACACTTGTGTCCCAGGCCATATGCACTAGACACGCCCTGGGACACGCCCGTATCCCAGGTCGTGTCAACTAGTCTGACCCCATTTTGGGACATATGATTTTGGGGTGTTACAATCCTCCCCTGCTTAAGATAAATTTCGTCCTGAAATTTGTACTCAGCAAGGAAATAAGAATCACATAGATATAATGTTAAAAGATATGTTATAACAAAATGTACACGGTCAACAGTTTATACAAAAAGTTCGGGAAACTCAGCTCGCATGGTATGCTCTCGCTCCCATGTTAGCTCCCCACGACCACAATTGTCCCACCGGACTTTGACAATCCCGATTATCTTATTCCGCAACTGTTTCTCGGTCCGATCCTCGATCCGAATGGGTCTAACCTTCGTCGTTAGCCCATACTCGATCGGTACATGATCATTCTCAACTACTTGAGCTGGCTCCTTGAAGGCTTTGTGAAGTACTGAGATGTGGAATACATTATGCAATCCACTTAACTCTGTTGAAAGCGCTAGCCGATAAGCAGCTTCCCCGACTCGCTCCACTACTTTAAACATACCAAGGTATCTCGGACTTAGCTTTTTCCACCGTCGAATCTTAATACGCCTTTGAAGGGTTTGATCTTTAAATAGACCCAATCGCCCACCGCGAACTCCATATTCTGATGCTTGGCGTTGTAGTACGTTGCTTGTCGATCCTGGGCTATCAATAGCCTCTCCCAAATAGAGCGTATTATCGAGGTAGCTTCTTCAACTTCCTTTCGCCCATTCAGCTTGGATTCGCCTACCTCTGCCTTAGCTAATGGTGTACGACATTTATGACCATATATAGCCTCAAACGGTGTCATACCGATGCTCGCTTGGTAGCTATTATTATAGGCAAATTCCACCAGATAAATGTACTCTTCCCATTTCTTACTGAAATCCAAGGCGCACATACGGAGCATATCTTCCATCGTCCTGTTGGTTCGCTCAGTCTGGCCATTCGTTTGGGGATGAAAGGTCGTACTGAATGCTAATTTTATGCCCAACATTTGATGAATTAGCCTCAAATCAGTTGAGGTGAATCGCCCATCACGATCACTGATAATACTCCGAGGAACACCATGCAGTCGAACAATCTGTTCCACATAGAGCTTAGCCAAGGTTTCCACTGAATCGTCTCTCTTATTTGGAGGGAAGTGAGCCACTTTTGTCAACCGGTCTACAATTACCCAGATAGAATCATGACCGCATTGAGATCTCGGCAAACCGTGCACGAAATCCATTGAAATATCATCAAACTTCCACTCCGGAATCGGTAACGACTTCAGGAAACCACCAGGCTTCTGGCATTCCGCTTTTACCAAAGCACAAGTATGACATTCTGCCACATAACGTGCTATGTCTTTCTTTAATCCAGGCCACCAAAACAACTTTTTCATGTCTCTGTACATTTTTGTGCTCCCAGGGTGAAGTGAGTACTTGGTAAAGTGCACTTCGTACATCAACTCTTCTCTCAAATTCCCCGTACTTGGGACGCACAACCGACCATCTTTTCGCAACAAGCCATCATCCCAGGAGAATTGGTCACCAGGACCATCCTTTGCATAGCATTGGAGACTTTCATCAAGCTCCGTTGCTTGCCGAACTCTGTCCGCAAGGTCATATTGTACCTCCGTCCAGTTCAAGCATGTGTCGGCCGTAGCATCCTTGTCAACACAAGATATCTCTAGCGTTTCCATCTCCTGGATTAGCCGCACATCATGTCTCTGTAACCAGTTTGCCCGTACTGGCATCCTACGACTCAAAGCATCAGCGACCACATTTCCCTTTCTGGGAGTATAGTGAATATCGAAAGTGTAGTCCCCAAGGAACTCCATCCACCTCCGTTTTCGCATATTCAGATCCTTCTGATCTAACAAATACTTTAGGCTCTTATGATCTGTATAGATATCCACTTTCATGCTATAAAGATAGTGCCGCCACAACTTTAACGCAAAGATTACCGCCACCAACTCCAAATCGTGGACGGGATAGTTCCGTTCATCCACCTTTAATTGGCGTGAGCCATAAGCAATCACTTTACCAAATTGTAGAAAAACGCAGCCTAAGCCGCTCCCTGAAGCATCACTATAGATCTCATAGCCGTCTGTACCACATGGCGATGTCAACACAAGCGCCGTGGTCAAATGACTCTTCAGCTCTTCAAAAGCTCGCGCACACTCCGGCGTCCAAACAAACTTCTGACCTTTTCTCGTCAGCGTGGTCAGAGGTAAAGCAATCCGTGAGAAGTTTTTCACAAATTGTCTGTAGTAGCCCGCCAATCCAAGGAAGCTCCTGACTTCGGCCACTAAAGACATCACTGGCCACTCTCGTATGGCACTTATCTTTTTCAGATCTACTGTTATACCCTCTCCACTTACCACATGGCCCAGAAAAGCCATTGACGATAGCCAGAACTCACACTTTGAGAACTTGGCATACAGCTTATTCCTCCGCAGGGTATGCAATACCAACCGCAAATGGTTTGCATGATCATCTCCCGACTGAGAGTACACAAGAATATCATCAATAAACACAATTACGAATAGATCCAAGTACTCTCGGAACGTCCGGTGCATTAGATCCATGAATACCGAAGGCGCATTACATAAGCCGTGAATTCATAATGACCGTAGCGTTTCCCAAACGCTATCTTGGGAATGTCACCTTCCTGAATCCGTAATTGATAATATCCCGATTTCAAATCCAATTTTGAATAGACAGTTGACCCCGCTAGCTGATCAAATAGGTCATCGATCCGTGGAATTGGATATTTGTTCTTTTCCGTCATCTTATTCAATTCGCGATAGTCAATACACAATCGCAAACTACCATCTTTCTTTTTCACAAATAGAACAGGCGCGCTCCAAGGTGACATACTTGGGCGTATGTATCCCTGCTCCAACAACTCTTGCAATTGGACTTTAAGTTCAACCATTTCTTTTGGCGCGACGTGATATGGTGAGCGGGCCATAGGTTTCGCACCTGGCACCAACTCAATCGCGAAGTCAATCTCTCGCTGGAGCGGTAACCTATGAAGATCCTTAGGAAATACATCTACAAACTCCGACACAATCGGAACTTCACTTACACTGGTCTTTGGCTCAACAGCCTTAATAAGTGTGAAGAATAACTCCACGCCCTTCCGAACAGCACTGACGGCTTGGAGTGTAGACAATAATTTCCCGCCTACTCCTTACATACAAGCGAACTTCGTCTCAAGTTTGGTATTCTGGCTCAGTATGATCTCCTTTGAGTTGTAATCAATAAAGGCACGCTGCTCCGAGAGCCAGTCCATGTCAAATATCACATCAAACTCTGATAGCGGTAGCACAGATTCCCTCAATCTGAAATCCCGATTTCCTATAAGCACTTCCACATCGCACGTCCTATCCGCAAGCATGATACGACCATTCGGTAATAACACCTTTACACCATCTGTCGTCACATGACTCAGTACTCCAACTCGAGTTACGAAGTCCTTAGATAGAAAAGAATGCGAAGCACCTGTATCAAACAGGGCTCTCTCCGGATTGTTCCAAATCATGACAAAGCATGTAGCACACACATCATGCACAAGCTGCATACAAAATATGCAATCAATACAACAAGCATTATATTAACTCGTACCTGTGACGACGTCACTTTGCTTGATATCCTCCTATTGGCCAAGATTGTAGACTCTGGGCTGCGCCTGAGATGTAGAGGAATCAACCACTACTTTGCCCTTCTCAGCATAAGACGCACCCGTCTTCTTTTCTCCTTTGGGTTGAGCAACCCGACAATCACGGGCTATATGCCCCACTTTTCCACAGGTAAAGCATGTACGAGACTGCGGTCTCTATGTTGCTCCCGATGCAACCATCACAGAAGTTTGCCCAGAAGGCTCGGACCTCTTGCCCAACTTCTTCTGGTAGTACGATTTGGCAGAGCGTGGTGCTTTGAACTCGGGATTTGTCACAGCCAAGTCCTTCCTGCATTGCACCCGCCTCATGTCCTTCTCCAGCGCACCCGTTGTATCAACCAAAGCCTGAAATCCCTGGTTCACCGAACTAGAAAGCAGGAACCTCAACTCGTCCCGTAATCCTTCATAGAACCGATTTGTTTTTCTTTGTTCATCGGCGAGGATTGTTCTTGCATACCGTCCCAATCTTGTAAATTCATGTAGGTACGCATCAACGCTATTTTCTCCTTGCGTTAGCCGCTGGAACTCGTTCTCCATAGCAATGCATTGTGCCGCTAGTAGATGTTTTGCCAAAAACATGTGAGAGAACTCCTCAATCGATACTTGAGTCAATTGCATGCCCGTCAAATAGTGTAACTCAACCTCGTCCCACCATAACCTCGCCTCTCCTTCTAACAAGAAGGTGGCCAAAGTGACCTTTTAAGTTTCCTCCGTCCTGATTGCCGTCAAGATACGTTTGACTCGCGATAACCAGTCCTCTGCCGGCGTTGGGGATCACAGTCCTGTGAACGTAGGCGGATTAAAGCTCATGAATTGCTTTAATTGTTGTTCAGCTACTCGCGGATCTATAGCCTCAACCGGTTCGGGTCAGACACGAACACGATCTGGCACCACTGCCGGTGGCGCCTACCCGGTCGGCCGAATCATCGCAAATAGATCCTCAGCAACTAAACGAACAGTTTCTGCAGATGGAGGAGGTGTTGGCACCTCAGCTGGTGCTGCACTCTCATCAGAGCGCTGGGGCTCAGATTGCCCAGCACCGCTACGAGTCACCTATGGGTGGACAAGACACACATTAGCGACAATACGCAAGCAATAACAATAAAGTAGGAATGCGCAGATTCCTCAAACAAGTGTATTTGCATGCCTTAGTGGATATTCCAGAGTTCATGAGCATTACAGCGGTTCGCACAAACACGTGCTCGCCACACTACAAAAGAATTCGACCACAAATTCGAAAGGGGAAGACCGAGACAAGCTGATACCAAAATGTAACGACTCCACCTGTTAAACAACATATAATAGAAGGTCCGGCCAGGGCCCCACACTATATGCCACAAACAGACAGTGAGGTTACAGTTTAATACCACCAACGCATCCTAACTCAGAGCATGCTAGCAGAATACTAAACAGTAGGCTGAACTCAAACCAGGAATATCCACTATATATATAATACCAAGGTTATATATACAACCACTCAAACGAGGGGATAGCAAATAACATAGTTTGGCCTTAAGGCCTTACAGTTCCTCTTTATACAGTATTGATTACAGACATCGGCGCGCAGGCCGGCCATACATGAACAAAAGAAAATAGATTAGCTAGCCTTCAAGGTCTAGCAACAATAGCAACAGCAAAAGCGGCAATAGCAGCAGTAGGGGCATCAACCCTTCACTTCCCGCTCGGCTCTCCAGCACCTGTACAGAGACAATCCACCCAGAAGGTGGCAAACAAGGCAACGATCAGCATTCAGCTGACCAATTTATAATAATCCTACCCCTTTACCGGGGCAGTGGCATTCCTTCCCTGCAGAGCAATATATCAATAGACAGATATCATAAATATTGTGCTCTCATGCACAAGCAATCCATCACAACCGTCGGCCACCCGGCCCGACGATCTGTGCTCTCAGGGACACTTTTGGGTACACTGGCGAACCGGGATCAACACCATTGAGCATTTAGTCTTAATGGAGCGCAGGCCTAAGACTCTCATTATGCTGCTGACGAAAGCCCAATGCCTTGACACTTCCTTGTACAACCAACATAATGTAGGTACAGATCCACCACCCCCATTGCTCAAATCGTCTTGCCATCACCAAGCACATCGTACTTGTGGCTATAATAAAAGACGCGGGTCGGCTTCACCTTTCCTGTTCGGCACGAGACCTTTTAGAGCTCGTAGCTCACAACCGTCATAACGTCCGCCAAGGACTGGCATCATATTATCCACAATGTCCAAATAGGACTGGCTTTATTGTCCATCAAGGACTGGCTACATCGCAGCCACAGCACAAACAACACAAGGGCATTTTCTTGGAATTCTACATTCCAGTACTTCCTGCTACTCCCCTTCACAGGCACAACCCAACGACCCCACTACTACAGGAGTATACGCGGAAACTTCTCCGGTGCGTAAATGCAACATCACCAATCCAGACCAACATGTCCAGATGGGCTTCACACAGCATGTCTATCCCGTACTACACACTTCCGGGTCTAGATGCAGACTCAACAGGGGATAACAACTATCAACCCACTGAAATCACTCACTCTTTCCACCTTTTGGTGGAGAGGATTCCTTACTCATGCATAAATAAGGACTTCACATGTCCAAGAAGGAAGATCGTTACCCTTGACAATCTCTTGGGATCCATCGAAAATCTTGCTGGTTGGAAAGCACCGCAGCAGCTTTGCCTCCGCAGAACTAGCCTCGGATCTCAAATCGGACCGCGAGAGCACCACCAAAGCCTTGCTCTTCTCCTCCTTCTCCTTCATCCAAGCTCTCTCTCTTTCTCTCTTGATAAGAATGAGAGAAGAGGCCAACCCTCAACCTTATCACTGTAGGAAAGCACCTGGGCCATTGGATCCAAATAGAAATAATTGGATGGCCAAGATCTGCCCAAAAGTCCAATTTGACTTGACACGGCCTGTGACATGCCCGTGTCCCAGGCCGTGTACTCCAAGTGGTGCACGAACCGACTCAAACTGAACTATAACACGGGCTCCAACACGCCCGTGTCACAGGACAGACACGCCCGTATCAACATTGTACACGGCCATGTGACTGGTCGTGTCACCCTTTCAACACAGGACCAAATCACCCGAGAAGAACACGACTAAGGCACACGCCCGTGTCCTTAGTCGTGTGCCCAACACGCCCCTGTGACACGCCCGTGTCACAGGCCGTGTTCCACACTCAACGCCATACCACTCATCGTCGCCCGGTATTTACCCGCGCAGGACACGCCCTGGGACACACCCGTGTCCCAGGCCGTATTGCCTCTCGATGATTATGGACTGTGCTATCTCGAGAACTCGACTCAACGCCAACCATAAAGGACACGTCCGTGTCCTAGTCCGTGTTCACTAGACACGCCCTGGGACATGCTCGTGTCCCAGGCCATGTCAACTAGCCTGACCCCATTTTAGGACTTATGGTTTTTGGGGTGTTACACTTTCTATCCCATGTGGAACCTAAGAAGTTTGAGGAATCTATTAAAGATTCTTTCTGGATAGGTTCCATGCAAGAAGAACTGAACCAGTTCAAGAGATGCAAAGTATAGAAACTTGTTCCTAGACTAGAAGGACACAATGTCATTGGAACAAAATGGATCTACAGAAATAAGTTGGATGAGAATGGAATCATAATAAAAAATAAGGCAAGACTGGTAGCTAAAGGTTACAGGCAGGAAGAAGGGATAGACTTTGACCAAACTTTTTCTCCTGTAGCAAGGTTGGAGGCCATAAGACTATTCCTTGCCTATGCAGCCTATCAAGGATTCTATGTCTACCGTATGGATGTCAAGTCAGCATTTCTGAATGGAGACTTGAAGGAAGAAGTATACGTAGAACAGCCATCAGGTTTTGTTGATTCTCATTTTTCAAACTATGTCTATAGACTTAAGAAAGCCCTTTATGGGTTGAAACAGGCTCCTAGGGATTGGTATGAGACATTGTCTACCTTCCTCATTAAGAATAAATTCTCAAGGGGGAAAATAGACAAACTTTATTCCTTAGGGAATCAAAAGGCAAGATCATACTAGTTCAGATTTATGTTGATGACATAATTTTTGGATCTACTGAAAACAACCTTTGTAGGAAGTTTGCTAAACTTATGCAAGGGAAATTTGAAATGAGCAATATGGGTGAGCTAAAGTTCTTTCTAGGACTTCAAATAAAACAGAATGATGATGGCTTGTCCATATCATAGTCTAGGTTCACTAATGAGTTGATAAAGAAATATGGTATGGATACAATATCCATCATGAAAACTCCAATGGGGTCAAGCATGCCTATATGCAAAGACGAAGCAGGAAAACCTGTTGATGAGACTTTGTATAGAGGGATAATTGGCTCCCTCCTCTACTTGACTGCTAGTAGGACTGACATCATGTATGCAACATGTGTCTGTGCTAGATATCAAGCATGCCCTAAAGATTTACATTATTCTGTTGTAAAAAGAATTCTGAGATATCTTAAGAGAACACCAGATCTAGGTCTTTGGTACCCTAAGAATAGAGATTTCCTATTAACTTGATTTTCAGATGCAGACTTTGTAGGATGCAAAGAAGATAGGAAAAGTACCACATGTACTTGTCAGTTCCTAGGTGGAAGATTGGTGTCATGGAGAAGCAAAAAACAAACAAGTGTTCTCATTTCTACAGCTGAGTTAGAGTACATTGCTGCAAGAAGTTGTTGTGCACAACTATTGTGGATGCAATATTAGTTAGAAGATTATGACATCAAGCTAAGTAAAACACCTTTATATTGTGACTCTTTAAGTGTTATTTCTATTACTAGAAATCTTGTTTCATATAACAGAACAAAGCATATTGAAATTAGGTATCACTTTATAAGAGAACATGTAGAGAAAAATGACATCTGTTTAGAATTTGTCACTACAGATGGACAAATAGCTGACATATTCACTAAGCCTCTAGATGAAACTAAGTTCAATAACTTAAAGATTGAGCTAGGAATGCTAGATATTGAGTAAGTCAATTTATAAACTCATTAAAAGAAAAATCCTCAGATATTGGCTAAGTTAAGAATTCATGTTGACATCAACAATAAGTTGGTCGATATTAATTGTTGTTAGTGTCGACACTGCCAGAGCTTGGTGTCGATATTAAAAGAAAAGTGTTGACACTACCAGAGCTTAGTGTCGATACAATGCTGTCGATATCTTACATCTATGTGTTGACATACTTCTATCAACACCTTAAATCAAGGTGTCGACACAACAATGTCAAGTCTTATATGTCAACTCCTATAGAGTGGTGTCAACAAATAATAGCGCTGGTGTACAACCCCATATTTGCTGGGTAGGACTCAGAAGACCAAGACTTCAGTGGCCAGGGTTGGGCTAGTCCCGGGTTAGCCCTGGGGCAGACTGGCAGAGTTCTCGCCCTTAAGGAGCTCCCGCCCATTAGTAGGCGAGATCGTTCGCGCCGGGACTCGGGTCTTCATGTCAGCTTTAGGCTTCGGGACTCGGGCGAGAGGGCGTTGAGTGAGCTTCACTCACTCAACGCCGTATTCGGGCGAGAGGGCGCTGAGTGAGCTTCACTCATTCAACGCCACATCCGGCAGCAAAGGGCGTTGAGTGAGCTTCACTCACTCAACGCCGTGTTTCGGCAGCAAAGGGCGTTGAGTGAGCTTCACTCACTCAACGCCGTGTTTCGGCAGCAAAGGGCGTTGAGTGAGCTTCACTCACTCAACGCCGCATCTGGCAGAAAAGGGCGTTGAGTGAGCTTCATTCAATCAACGCCGTGATTAGCAGGGAAGGCGTAGACTGATCTTAACCCACTCAGCGCCACGTCCAACGGCAGTGACATCAACCACCGAGAACGAGAACCCTCTGGGCGGGAGATCACGCCAAGGTAAGCCCAGCTAAGGCTCAGCGAGAGCCTTCTCGCCCGGGGTTCTCGCCAAGCAGGTTCAGGTGGTGGGGCCCGGCACCCAGGAGTAGATTATTTTATTATCCCCGGGTAAAATTACCTGTCTGCCCCCGGGTGGACAGCGGGATTTGGCTATTGGCAGACCCATCAGGGGTATTTCAGTATTTTCGGGTCAAGGGAAGACTATAAATAGACCCATGAGGGCTCTTTGGAAAGCGGGCTTTTCATTATTCTCCAATTTTAGTGCTTTCTGAAGAGCTCCCAGCCCGACATTTGGCTTTGGAGGGGAAGCTCTCAGAGATCTTCCGGGTGTGAGGTGGGACCTCCCAGCTGAGGCTTTGGGTCAGTCTTAGGACCTTAGCAGCCAGTCAAGGGTCGAGATTTGGGAGAAGTAGGCATTGGCTACACTTTGGTTCGTGAACATTCGTTGAGGTCAATTTTAGCTTCAACAGTTCTGGTGCGGTGAGCGTGGAAGTAGTTGGCGCAAGAAGATCTTGAGTTAAGTCCCATGGCAGGAGGTGAAGGTGAAGGATCTGCCGCAGGAGGATCCCCCACCCGGGTGGACGAGGCGACGAGGAAGATGTTTGAGGACTTCAGGCGAGAAGTCATGCAGACGATCGGCTTGGCCTTCTCGGCAAGGAACGAGTGGGAGACGCCGCAGGTTCCTGTGGAGGCGGTTCCGCTGTTTGGCGAGAACGCCCCAGGGCAGCGCCCCGGGAAGGAAGTCCCGGTGGAGGCAGGCGAGAGGGGCGTAGCCGCGCGGGAGCTTTTCCCAGGCCAGCGTCCTGAGAAGGAGGTTCCAGCGGATCTGGGCGAGAAGGAGGCGACAGTGCGGGAACTCTTCCCCGGGCATGGTCTCGCGGATCGGTCCAGCCAGCCGAGGTCGCGAGACATGCCTTCTCGCCAGGCGGGAGGCGAGACCCCATTTAGCGAACTCATCGTCTCGGCTCCAGTGCCGGAGGGGTTCCGGGAGCCAGATATGACCTACTACACCGGGAAGGATGACCCGGTTCAGCATGTGCAGTGGTTCGAAGACGTTGTGTCGATCAGGCAAATGTCTGATGCTTTTAAGTGTAGGCTTTTTGCCATCACTTTGAAAGAAAAGGCCAGGGATTGGTTCCACCAATTGCCGGCAAGCTCCATCTACAGTTTTGAAGATCTGCGCAGGGGTTTCTTGTTGAGATTCTCGACTTCAAAGAAGCGGAAGAAGGAGGCTGAATGCCTGTTTGCAGTGAGGCAAGGGCCGGAGGAGACGTTGGGTCACTATGTTGACCGGTTCCAAGAGGAGGTTCTCCTGGTCCAGGAGGTCCCGGGGTATGCGCTAATGCTTGCCTTCACCCTGGGGCTGAGGCCAGGGTTTTTCAGCATGGAGTTGAAGAGAGTGCCCCCTCTCTCTTTTGAGGAGCTCATGGAGAGGGCGGCTAAGGAGATAGACTTTGAGAGGGCTAACCCGGTGTTTGCAAGGAAGTTGGCCAGGTTGGCCGAGGACGATGTGAAGGAGCCGGTGGCAGGAAGGCAGAGGGAGTTGAGGGAGTTGAGGGAGCAGAGGGAATTGAGGGAGCAGAGGGAGAAAAGAGAGGATAGGAGGAGAGAAGAGCCCCGAGGGCAGTGGCAGCAGCATGGGGGGGCCAGGGAGCCAAACAACCGATTGGGTTGGAGGCCTCAGGAAGGTCTCCCCCAGGGCCAAGGGGGTCCTCAAGGAAGAGACATTTACCGGGAACCAAGAAGATTGGAGCAAGGAGGATGGAGGCAGGGACCGAGGGGTCACTTCCCACCACCGCACGAAGCCATGGAGGTGGGAAGAGGAAGAGGAAGAGGAGTTCGGGGAGCCGGGAGAAGGGGAGGAGGAGTAGGAAGAGGGGGCAGGGTGGCGTTGCCCTATTGTGACTTCCATCAGGAGGAGGGCCACGCAACGGCCACCTGTCCGGAGTTTTTGGAGATGAGGGAGGCCAGAGGTGCTGGGAGGCAAGATCTGCTCGCAAGGATCGTAGAGGTGCAGCGAGAAGAGGTTGAGGACAGATGTGAAGACAGGGTTGACGTGGGGACCCGAGGGGGGATCGGAGTGATCCATGGGGGAGTAGGGATCGAGGAAACCCGCAAGGGGAGCATGCAAACTATGTTCCGCAGAGGGGTCGCCTCGACCTCCTTAGCTCCCCCCCAGAAGAAAAGATCATCTTCTCATCCGCAGATATGCCAGACTATGAGGATCCGTTCTGCGACGCGTTAGTGATCCAGACAGCGGTGGAGAACTTCACCGTCTCCCGGATACTGGTGGACAACGGGAGCTCGGTGAACGTGATTTTCAAGAAGGCCTTTGACGAGATGGGGGTGGAAGGGAAAAGGGTCCTAGCTTCCGATGGACCGCTTTTCGGCTTCTCTGGGGAGAGAAAAGAAGTAGAAGGGGGAGTAGGCCTGCATGTAAGGCTTGGGGGCGTCTCACGGAACTGCAGGTTCGTGATCGTGGACGCCCCAAGTGGTTACAATGCCATCTTTGGACGCCCCCTCATCAGCGCCTTTCGTTGCGTACCCTCCTCGTTCCATCAATGCCTCAAGTTCAACAATGGAGGGGTGCAGGTTAGGATCAGGGGGACCCAAAGGTGGCAAGGCAGTGCTACGTGACGGCAGTCAACACCATGTCTTGGATGGGGGAAGCAGAAGAGCTGGAGAAGGAGTTGGCTGAGCAGGAAGGAGGTGTTGGAGAAGGGAAGACAAGCCTAGAGGAGGCGATGGAGGTTGTCGGAGAGCAAGCGGAAGAGGTGCAGGAGGTGAGCCCTCAAGAAGCGGAGGAATTGGAGGTAGAGGAGATTGTCCTGGAAGAGGCGAGAGGGGCGGTAGGAGAAGGAGAGCAGAGGCAAGGTGAGAGCCTGGAGGAGGCGATGGAGGTTATCGGAGAGCAAGCGGAAGAGGTGCAGGAGGCGAGCCCGCAGGAAGCGGAGGAATTGGAGGTAGAGGAGATTGGCCTGGAAGAGGCAAGAGGGGCGGCAGGAGAAGGAGAGCAGAGGCAAGGTGAGATCCTGGAGGAGGCGATGGAGGTTGGTGAGCTTGGAGGAGAAGAGCTTGAGCCAGAGGAGGCAAAGGCAGGTTGGGAACGGACGGGATTGGAGCCGGCCGAAGAGGTGATAGAGATGGAGGTGCACACCAGGGTAGGGCAAGTACAAAGGGTGCGGGTCAGCGGAGGCTTAAGCCTCGATGATCAGGAGCGGATGCGAGCCTGCATACAAAGCAACGTCGACATCTTCGCTTGGAGCGCGGCAGACATGCCGGGCATCGACGCAGACGTGGCTTGTCATCGCCTGAACCTGGACCCCAGGACTCGCCCCATACGCCAGAAGATGAGGGTCATCGCTACCAAGCTGGAGGAGCCGATCCGGGAAGAGGTCAAGAAGCTCTTGGAGGCGGGTTCATCTCGGAGATCCAGTATCCGGGCTGGATCTCCAATGTGGTGATGGTGAAAAAGGGGGGGGAATGGCGCATGTGTATTGACTTTTCCTTGTTAAATAAATCATGTCCTAAGGATTGCTACCCCCTGCCTCGGATCGACACGCTGGTTGACTCAGCCGTCGGTTTTTCTCTTATGAGTTTTTTAGATGCTTTTTCAGGTTACCATCAGATTCGGATGCACCCTCCCGATGTCAAGGATGTTTCCTTCATCACAAGAGAGGGATGCTTCAGCTACAAGATGATGCCCTTCGGGTTAAAGAACGCAGGGGCAACGTACCAACGCATGATGGATCGAGTCTTTCGGGATCAAAGAGGGAAGAATCTAGAGGTCTACGTCGACGATCTGATGGTAAAAAGCAAATGCCTGGAGTCCCACCTACAGGACTTGGAAGAGACGTTTGCCACCCTACGGAGATTCAAGATGAGGTTGAATCCCTTAAAGTGTGTCTTCGGGGCCAGTCGCGGGAAATTCCTCGGACACCTCCTGACCCCGGCAGGGGTAGAACCTAACCCAGACAAGGTAAAGGCCGTCTTGGACTTAGAATCACCTCGCAATGCCAAGGAGGTCCAGCGCTTAACCGAAAGGCTGGCCGGGCTAAGCAGGTTCCTCTCTCAGTCCGAAGATAGGTGTTCCTCCTTTTTCAAGGTGCTCCGTAGTAATCAAGTGTTTGAATGGACGATCGAATGCGAAGAGGCTTTCCAAGGACTGAAGAGGCAACTCTCCCGGGCTCCGCTACTCCAAAGCCCCAAGGAGGGAGAAGACCTGACCTTGTATCTCGGTGTGGGGGTAGAAGCTGTGAGCTCCTTCTTGGTTAGAGAAGAGGGGAAGAAGCAGCTGCCAGTTTATTATGTAAGCCGAATCTTAAAAAAGGCGGAGCTCCGCTACCCCATCCTGGAGAAGCTGGCTTATGCCTTGGTCGTTTCGGCAAGGAAGCTCCGTCCATATTTCCAAGCGCATTCGATTAAGGTTGTGACCGATCATCCTCTTCGCAAGGTCTTCGAGGGGGTGGAGCATTCAGGAAGGTTGGCAAAGTGGTCCATCGAGCTTAGCGAGTTCGACATCTCTTTTGTTCCAAGTCTCTCCATCAAAGCCCAGGCCGTAGCGGACTTTCTGGCAGATTATGTCACCGAGGCCGAGGAAGAAGAGCCGAGGTCGCGGGAAGCATGGAGAATGATCGTCGATGGGGCTTCAGGAAGGCACTCCCTGGGAGGAGGTGTGGTGTTGGTAAGCCCTCAAGGGGTTACCATAGAACAGGCGGTGGCCTTCCACTTCCCTGTGACCAATAATCAAGCAGAATATGAGGCCGTGATAGCCGGTCTTCGGTTGGCCAAGGAGCTGGAAATTCGGGATGTGGAGGCCTTCACCGACTCGATGGTAGTTGCGTCACAAATCCGTGGGGAGTTTGAGGCTCGGGAGCCCACCCTCGCGAGATATCTATCCAAGGTAAGGACTATCATCGGAGGTTTCCGTTCTTTTTCTATTCAACATGTTCCCAGGGAGGAAAGCATGGCAGCGGACCGGTTGGCAAAGCTCGGGCCTCGGGGTGGGGGAACCCTAACTGAACTTTTCTGACCGGCGATTGAGGAAGGGGAGCTAATGGAGGTGGGTCGACGATCCTCATGGGTGGACCCATTGGCGGCATTCCTCACCTCAGGCGAGCTACCTGAGGGGATCAGGGACGCGAAGAGCTTTAGGCGAAAGGCAGCCCACTACATGATGATGGATGGGGGCTTGCACCAAAAGATGTTGTCAGGGCTCCTCGCGAGATGTGTGACCGAGGAGGAGGTACCAAGGATCCTAGAAGAGGTGCATTCGGGAGAATGCGGCAGCCACTCAGGGGGCAGAACATTGGGGGCAAGGGTGATAAGGCAAGGGTATTTCTGGTAGACCTTGAGAAAAGATACAGTTGAGTTTGCAAAGAGATGTCAAAAATGTCAAGTACACGCTCCCCTCTAGCTCCTACCCGCCCAAAGGCTCCGAAGCGTCATAGCGCCGTGGCCCTTCGCTATTTGGGGGATGGATCTAGTCGGGCCCTTTCCTCCGGCTAGCGAGCAAAGGAGATTCCTCCTCGTCATGATCGATTACTTCTCGAAGTGCTGGAGGTCAAAGCTCTAGCCAAGGTTACCTCTCAGGTCATCAGGAACTTCATTTGGGGGGAAATCATCTGCAGGCACGGGTTACCCCAAGCAATAGTGACGGACAACGGTCCTCAGTTTGCCAGCGAAGAATTCATCAGTTTCTGCGCTCAATCGGGGATTGACCTCAGGTTTGCCTCTGTCCATCACCCTCGAAGCAATGGCCAGGTAGAAGCGGCAAACAAGATTATTGTTAACTTGCTCAAAAAGAAGGTGGAGAACCTGAAGGGTAACTGGGTGGAGCAACTCCCTTCAGTCCTGTGGGCCCTGCGAACAACTCTGAACACGGCCACGGGGGAGACCCCCTTCAAGCTCTCTCATGGGTGCGAGGCAGTCCTCCCGGTGGAGTTCGAGGTTCGGTCTCCGCGGGTCGCGGCCGCAGGTGAAGGAAGCGAAGCTTGGAGGCTGGAGAACGAGGAAGGGTTGCGCCTCTCGCTGGACATGGCGGAAGAGCTACGGGACTTCGCTGCCATCAGGCAAGAGGAGATAAAGCGGCGGATGGCCAAGTACTTCGATAAGCACGTTCGGGTCAAGCAATTCGCCGAAGGGGATCTAGTGCTGAAGAAGGTCGACGCAGCAGGAAGATCGGCCCCTGTCGGCAAGCTCAACCCTAGCTGGGAAGGGTCGTACATAATAGAGAAGGCTCTGGTCAATGGAGGTTACTACCTCCAGGATGTGGAGGGAAAGACCTCGAGCCATACTTGGAGCGGTGATGATCTAAAACGCTTCTACCCGTGAGGGGAAAGAAGGATTGTAATATTGTAAATAACTATTGTCATTTCAATAAGTTCATTTCAGAATATTGATTCTCTAAGTATGCAATCGCAATGCCTTTTGTTTTAACCGGCTATGTCTTCTCATCTTCATGATAGAATAGGTCCGATTGACAGAATCTTCATCAACACCCCGAGCTCGGCTCGGCCCCAGGTAGACCCGCTGCGCAGGCTCCCATCTAGCTGGCAGGTCCGAAGGCTCGCCTGTGGGAGAGAGGTTTTGAAATCTTCATCAACACCCCGAGCTCGGCTCGGCCCCAGGTAGACCCGCTGCGCAAGCTCCCATCTAGCTGGCAGGTCCGGAGGCTCGCCTGTGGGGGAGAGGTTTGGAAATCTTCATCAACACCCCGAGCTCGGCTCGGCCCCAGGTAGACCCGCTGCGCAGCCTCCCATCTAGCTGGCAGGTACGAAGGCTCGCCTGTTGGGGAGAGGTTTGGAAATCTTCATCAACACCCCGAGCTTGTCTCGGCCCCAGGTAGACCCGCTGCGCAGGCTCCCATCTAGCAGGCAGGTCCGAAGGCTCGCCTGTGGGGGAGAGGTTTGGAGATCTTCATCAACACCCCGAGCTCGGCTCGGCCCCAGGTAGACCCACTGCGCAGGCTCTCATCAAGCAGGCAGGTCCGAAGGCTCGCCTGTAGGGGAAAGGTCGGCTCTTGCGATACTTTGTTCTTAGCCACTTCTACGACACCCCGAGCTCGGCTCGGCCCTAGGTAGACCCGCTGCGCAGGCTCTCATCAAGCTGGTAGGTCCGAAGGCTCGCCTGTGGTGGAAAGGTCGGCTCTTGCGATACTTTGTTCTTAGCCACTTCTACGACACCCCGAGCTCGGCTCGGCCCCAGGTAGACCCGCTGCGCAGGCTCTCATCAAGCTGGCAGGTCCGAAGGCTCGCTTGTGGGGGAAAGGTCGGCTCTTGCGATACTTTGTTCTTAGCCACTTCTACGACACCCCGAGCTCGGCTCGGCCCCAGGTAGACCCGCTGCGCAGGCTCTCATCAAGCTGGCAGGTCCGAAGGCTCTCCTGTAGGGGAAAGGTCGGCTCTTGCGATACTTTGTTCTTAGCCACTTCTACGACACCCCGAGCTCGGCTCGGCCCCAGGTAGACCCGCTGCGCAGGCTCTCATCAAGCTGGCAGGTCCGAAGGCTCGCCTGTGGGAGAAAGGTCGGCTCTTGCGATACTTTGTTCTTAGCCACTTCTACGACACCCCGAGCTCGGCTCGGCCCCAGGTAGACCCGCTGCGCAGGCTCTCATCAAGCTGGCAGGTCCGAAGGTTCGCTTGTGGGGGAAAGGTCGGCTCTTGCGATACTTTGTTCTTAGCCACTTCTACGACACCCTGAGCTCGGCTCGGCCCCAGGTAGACCCGCTGCGCAGGCTCTCATCAAGCTGGCAGGTCCGAAGGCTCGCCTGTGGGGGAAAGGTTGGCTCTTGCGATACTTTGTTCTTAGCCACTTCTACGACACCCCGAGCTCGGCTCGGCCCCAGGTAGACCCGCTGCGCAGGCTCTCATCAAGCTGGCAGGTCCGAAGGCTCGCCTGTGGGGGAAAGGTTCGCTCTTGCGATACTTTGTTCTTAGCCACTTCTACGACACCCCGAGCTCGGCTCGGCCCCAGGTAGACCCGCTGCGCAGGCTCTCATCAAGCTGGCAGGTCCGAAGGCTCGCCTGTGGGGGAAAGGTCCGCTCTTGCGATACTTTGTTCTTAGCCACTTCTACGACACCCCGAGCTCGGCTCGGCCCCAGGTAGACCCGCTGCGCAGGCTCTCATCAAGCTGGCAGGTCCGAAGGCTCGCCTGTGGGGGAAAGGTCCGCTCTTGCGATACTTTGTTCTTAGCCACTTCTACGACACCCCGAGCTCGGCTCGGCCCCAGGTAGACCCGCTGCGCAGGCTCTCATCAAGCTGGCAGGTCCGAAGGCTCGCCTATGGGGGAAAGGTTGGCTCTTGCGATACTTTGTTCTTAGCCGCTTCTACAACACCCCGAGCTCGGCTCGGCCCCAGGTAGACCCACTGCGCAGGCTCCCATCTAGCTAGCAGGTCCGAAGGCTCGCCTGTGGGGGAGAGGTTTGGAAATCTTCATCAACACCCCGAGCTCGGCTCGGCCCCAGGTAGACCCGCTGCGCAGGCTCCCACCTAGCTGGCAGGTCCGAAGGCTCGCCTGTGGGGGAGAGGTCAGGTTAGCTTCATCTAGTTGGTTGAAAGATATACGGGCAAGACTCGGGCCCGGACCGGAGGCAAGGCCCCAAAGGACCCGGCCCGAAAGGGTCTCGGCTGAAAGAAGCCTCGACTCGAAGGTCTCGGCTAGGGGGTTCTCACAAAGGAAGTCTCCCTGGCCGATCTAGGCAAGATGACTCAATTAATAGTGCAAGGCTCCCGCCCGGTCGATCCCCAAGGAAGGTTAACTTAAAGAGACTTAGGGTCTCGGCGGAAGCCCGCGCGGAAGCCACTCGGCTGACTAATCTATTCGTTCGAACACACACCGGCAATAAAAATAAAACATTGCATTATACTCAACGATTACAGGGGTTTAGAGCTTCTCGCTCGTTACAAAAGAATATCAAAAATAAGAAGACGCTTCACGGGGATGCGCTGTAATCCCCGCTGGTGCTCTTGCCAGAGTCCTCGCCAGAGCTCGCCTCAGACGTCTCGCCGGCCTCGGTGGAAGACTTCGGGACCTTTGAGGGAGGAGAGTCCGGCGCGCCCGGGGGCTTCGGCACTGGGTCGAATAGCCAGGGGAGGAGTTGGCGAGCGTTGATGGTTGTGCCATCCTCCCGAAGCAGCTTCGCGTCTCGCAACGTCTCGACGGTCAGCTTGATGGTGGCCTGAGCATTCGCTTGCAGCAGCTTGTCGATCTCGTACACCGAGAACTGGCGGCTCTTCAGTCTTTCGTCAAGAGTCGGAGGTGGGCCTTTCGCCGCTTTTGCACGATGGAGTTGGTCCCTCAGCAGGACGTTCGTGTATCGAACATCAGCCAACTCCGCGCGAAGCGCCGCGGCTTGGGCGGAATCCTGTGAAGAAGAAATCAGCTCAGTAAATATTGCGTGAACGAGAATTCGAGAAGCGAGAGTGGGGGCCGAGAAGATCTCGCTTACCTCGACGGAGGGATGCAAAGACAACGCATCTAGAGCTTTCGCCAACTCCTGGTGAGCACTCGCAAGCTCTGTCTCCGAAGCGCATGCTCGGGCCACCGCCTCCTCCCTTGCCTTGTACATGTCGGCAAAGTTCTTGTCGATGCTGATGCTTCGACGTGCGCACATATGCGCAAGCTCGAACCCACGCAGTAGGGCCCGGATAGAATCGAAAGCCAGGAGCCGGGTGGGCGTCTGGTCGAAGACACTGGCGTCCTCTCGGCTATAGAGGCCATAGCCAAGCGAGAAGGCTTCGCCAGTAACCTCCTCCCGCTCCACCCAATTGGGAAGGAGCGTTGAAACCTTGACCAGGTTGGCTTCGGGATCCCATTGGAGCAGGGGCTTCCCCTCGGCGTCAGTGTGCTTCACGCCGAAGCCGTAATTCCTGTGCCCTTTCGGCACTTCCTTGGGCGGGGTCCGGGCGGAGGTCTCGACGACCGCTCCCTCTCCTTCCGCCGCGTCAGCAGCCGGCGGGTTCTCGGCAGCGGCCTCGGTGTGCCTCCTGGCGGCAGCGCCCATCTCGCTGGCCGTCCGGAGCAGTCCTTCGAATGACTTGCCCGGGGCGGGAGGCCGGGCAGGCGAGACAGCCAAGCCCTTGCCTTTATCCGCAGCGGATGGCTTCGGTCTCTTCAGCAGTCGTGGGGCGGGAGCGAGGCCTTTCCGCTTCTTTGCTCCGCTCGACAAGGTTAGAGCAGGCTCATCTCGGCAGGCGGTAGCGCTAGCCTCCGCAAGAGCGAGAGAGCCTCTCGCGGCCAAACCCTCGGCTCCTCGGACTTCAGCAAAGGGTTGGCGCAGGGGGACCTCCCGCTCTCCTGCAAAGTTAAAATACTTCAGCTCAAGAAGATCCTTGATAAGGTATTGAATCTGGGGCGAGACCGTACCTTCGCCCGAGTGGATGGGAGGAAGGGTGTCGACGTCTCGCCTGAGGAAGAGAACGTCAAACTCCTTGTTCCCATATAATTCAAGGATTGCGCTCTCGCGCGATCCCAGGGTAGGCGGCTTGTAGGCGGCGTCCTCGTATTGTACAGGCTGAAGCGGGACATTGCCGAAGTCCCTGCTGACATAAACGAACTTCTCGCCCCAGTGATGGTGTTTGTTGGCGAGACCGGTGGTCTTGAGCAGCTGCCCGGAGAAGAAGACCACCCCTCCTTTCGCGCAGAAGGTGAACAGCTTGCGGAAGATCGGTAAACTGAACTCGATCCTCTCGGATCGCATGTAGCATATGAATGCTATAAGGATCACGACTGAGTTCGGGTTCAGTTGGGCGGGAACCACCCCATAGTAGCGGAGAGCAAGCCGAACCTCCGGCCAAAGGGGAAGGCGGAAGCCCACCTCGAAATGCTCGAGGGGGATGGCGAGCTCTCCCGCCTCCGGAGTATTCACCTTATCGTGATTACCCGGGTTTCGCGCCGAGAAGCCGGCGGGAATGTAGCGGTAGACGATCAGGTTATATTCATCTAAGGTGAGCGTGCAGGAAGGAAAGAGGTGTTTTCGGAAGGCTTCCACGCAGTGGGCGCGACCCTCGTTCTCGCCAGGCATAGTGGGTTTGCGAGTGAGAGCGAGAGCTGAAGAGAGGTGAAAGCGGAAGCAAGAACGCGAGAGCAAGGAAAGGGGGTTGAGATTCCGGGTCAGAGAAATAAATGCGGTTGGTAGGCATCCCTATTTATAGGGAACTATAATCATGGCGGCTCCGTCCAATAGAGAGAGAAAAATGACGGCGGAGCGCAGCTGTCACGATCTGAACCGGCGACGCCTCAGTTTTCCCCCTCAGAATGACAGCAGTCGACGATCGACTCTCATAAGCGCGAGCCTCTTGGTTTCGGCGCAAGCTTCTTAGCTTTGGCGCAAGTGACCTAATTCTAACACATTATTAAAATTCACAGCGCAATGAAGGGAGAGACGGGTAATAACATGCTCTCGCCGCCGAGAGCTGAATAAAGTTAACAATAGCAGTTATTACAAAGGCTTAAGGGTACATGGTGGAAGGGAAGGCTAAAGAGGAAGAAGGGGCGAGACCTAGAAGAACTAATACGGCTCCCAACGCCATCGCCCTCGTTCACGCCGCCTGGTTCGCGGAGGGGCCAGCGGGTTGAAGTAAGAGGACAGCGTGGTGCACCCCAGGTTGATCCGCCTAGCGTGATCCCGGATCTGCGCGATGCATCTCCCTGGCGAAGACTGTGCGGTAGGTCCTCCCGGTCGATCAGTCTCGCCCAAGAAGAAATCCCGTTCCAGGGCCTCCAGCCTTTGTTCCACGGACTCACGGAACGCTTTTGCCGCGGCAGCATGGGCGCGATCTCGCTGGATGAGCTTGGCCAAAATGGCCGAGATCTTCTTCCTCCGCTCCTTCGCATTCCCGGCGCCGTTCAAGGTTTCCTCTATCTCGCCGGACGAAGGAGGGAGGGAACCGTCTTCTTCTTCTTCTTTTTCTTCTTCTTCTTCTTCTTCTTTTTCTTCTTCTCCCTCCTCATTAGCTCCCGGCCGAGAGCTGGGATCCCCTGCGAAAAGTGCACTCGCGGTTATGATTAAGGCTTAACGATTAGCCGACAAAATATCTCGCATACCTGTAGTCTGGCGAGAGCCATTGATTGGCAACGGATGAGAAGGCCCGACCCCTCCGTCAGTACCATAAAGAAGGTGGAGAGGCTTACCCCGCCCTGGGCGGAAGGGTTTACGAACAGGGGTCCCGGCCTGGCCGGAAGCATGGAGAGGGTTGTCCTCTCCCAAGGGAGGATCGGCATCCTTAGGGGTAGTGGAAGGCTCGAGGGCCACCCCTCCCGCCGGCAGGGTGGGATTCGCCGCAGAAGAAATCGACGCACCGGTTCTCGCTCCATCTTCCCGGGTGACGAAACCCGGGAGAGCGGAAGCTGGCTCTGCGAGAAGGCGGTTCAGAAAAGGAAGGGCATGATTGAACTAGCGAGAAGTGGCGGAAAGCGTACCCATCACCTGGGTCCCGGCTGGAGGAATTTCCTCCGAGACCCTCGTTCGACCCTCGGGAGGGGGAACCGACAAATTGGGAGGGATCGGAGAAGACCCGGCGTCGTCATTAGGAAGGGATTCCTGCGAAAGGCCACGTTAGCCGCCGAACCTGCAGCATAAGCATCTTGGTAAGAGTGGTCGGAAGGCATACCTTCTGCGGGTAGGGGCCTTCCGCGGGATTGGGAGTAGGAGAAGGTGGATCCCTGTTCTCGCTAGCAAGATCTCGCCGGACCACCTTCGCTTTTCGTTTGCCCTTTTTCTTCTTCGGCTCCGAAGGACCGGCGTTTGGAGATTTCCTCGATAGCCAGGGCGCTACCGCAGCGCAGTTGGCTAAGGCTCGCGCTTGAGCCGCGGCCAACCGATCCTGAAGGTCCTACGGAAGTGGCTTGCCGGTGCGCTTAGCATACATCTTGGTATCTCGCGCAAAAAGCCCAGGCGAGAGCTCGGTCAAGAAGCAGTGGTTTAGAGGCAAGTCTTATGGTCGCCTAGCCAGCACGTATTTATAGCCGAAGTAGGGCCCACCGAAAGATTCCCTTGGCAGACAGGCACGTGTCCAGCGAATATTTTGGGGTTGGACTTGTCTTGTTGAGCGCAGGGCTAGCTCGAAAAGAGCGGGGATTGTGTACAACCCCATATTCGTTGGGTAGGACCCAGAAGACCAAGACTTCAGTGGCCAGGGTTGGGCTAGTCCCGGGTTAGCCCTGGGGCAGATTGGCAGAGTTCTCGCCCTTAAGGAGCTCCCGCCCATTAGTAGGCGAGATCGTTCGCGCCGGGACTCGGGTCTTCAGGTCAGCTTTAGGCTTCGGGACTCGGGCGAGAGGGCGTTGAGTGAGCTTCACTCACTCAACGCCGCATTCGGGCGAGAGGGCACTGAGTGAGCTTCACTCATTCAACGCCGCATCCGGCAGCAAAGGGCGTTGAGTGAGCTTCACTCACTCAACGCCGTGTTTCGGCAGCAAAGGGCGTTGAGTGAGCTTCACTCACTCAACGCCGCATCTGGCAGAAAAGGGCGTTGAGTGAGCTTCATTCACTCAACGCCGTGATTAGCAGGGAAGGCGTAGAGTGATCTTCACCCACTCAGCGCCACATCCAACGGCAGTGACATCAACCACCGAGAGCGAGAACCCTCTGGGCGGGAGATCTCGCCAAGGTAAGCCCAGCTAAGGCTCAGCGAGAGCCTTCTCGCCCGGGGTTCTCACCAAGCAGGTTCAGGTGGTGGGGCCCGGCACCCAGGAGTAGATTATTTCATTATCCCCGGGTAAAATTACCTGTCTGCCCCCGAGTGGACAGCGGGATTTGGCTATTGGCAGACCCATCAGGGGTATTTCAGTATTTTCGGGTCAAGGGAAGACTATAAATAGACCCATGAGGGCTCTTTGGAAAGCGGGCTTTTCATTATTCTCCAATTTTAGTGCTTTCTGAAGAGCTCCCAGCCCGGCATTGGCTTTGGAGGGGAAGCTCTCAGAGATCTTCCGGGTGTGAGGTGGGACCTCCCAGCTGAGACTTTGGGTCAGTCTTAGGACCTTAGCAGCCAGTCAAGGGTCGAGATTTGGGAGAAGTAGGCGTTGGCTACACTTTGGTTCGTGAACATTCGTTGAGGTCAATTTTGGCTTCAACAGCTGGATCCCTATTATCCATGTCGAGATGTTAACTTCTATGTCGACGCAAGGTGTCGACACACAATATTTGGGCACGTCGTTTGACCTTCCAAATTTAAAACCCTATAAATTGGTTAAAATGAGAATTAGTCGACCACGCGACTTAGCTTTCTCGAGACATTAAACTTCTGTGTCGAGAGTTAGATCTCCTCGCAACCATCCACAATCTCTCTTCCTTCAACATTCAATGGCGCCAAAGTTGGAAGAAAACATCAACGAGGGTTACGAACTGGTTCGTAACTCCTTCAACGATGCTTCTCAAGAAATTCAGAAAGTCATCACCCTAGTCACTAACGCTGGACTAGAATTTATGGTCTCAGAACAAACCAAGATATGGAAGAAAGAAGTAATTGAATTCTTATCCAATGCAAAGCTGGATTCAACTAGAAATAAGATTAGGTCAACAGTTCTTAGGACAAAGATAAAGCTTAATTCTAAAAGTCTGAGCAAGGTACTCCAATTATTGTCGCTCAAAGAAGAAGATGAGGTTGATTCCGACAAGATAACAGAGGGACTTCAATGGTGTGGTCTGAATGCAACCACGAAGATTAGATCCTCTATGAACAGAAAAGGGATGAATTCCCAAGGGAAATTTTTTTCTGAAGTGGTTGGAAAGGTTATACTATGCAAGACAGGGGGACATGACATGATATCTTCCTTCATGTTCAGCCTAATGATAAGATTAATATTCAATCTCAAGACTGACTGGTCGACAGTAGTCTTTGACAAGATCAAGGAAGGGATCAAGAAGCCTAAGTTAGGCAGGATCCTGAGTTTGTATCTGATCTCAGCAATGTCAGAGATACTAAATCAAGCTGCAGGAGCTAAAATAAATCATATGAGGAGAATGGACACTAGAATCTTGTCAAGATGGGACAGAGTACTGACCAAGGAGACTCCAACTCCTGTGCAACATCAAAAAGAACTAAAGAAAAAGAAATCAGCAGCAAAGATTGTGGAATCATCTAGTGATTCAGAAGAGGTTATGGTTTTCAATCTTGATGAGGATGTAAATGAAGTACAATCTCAAAGGAAAGATGATTAAGTGCAACATCCTCAAGTGTCCTCAGTTCCAGGGGGAGACTTCACAGAGACTATCATGGAGAGTGAAGCAGCTCATCTCACTGTCCTGGAGGTTCTCAAGGATATCAACAAGGATGATGCTATGGTAGATGAGCCATAAGCACAAACTGAGCTAGTTCAAGTTGCTGAGAAAGAGACTTTTGTTTCAGAAGCTGATGTCCAGGGGGAGAAGACTGGGGCTACTGAGGACAATGTTCCTCCATCTGATACTTTGCCAGATGTCTAGAAGGACAACCAGGACATACTTCAAGAAGATGCACAGATTGAGGGGGAGGTACCAGACCTTGACTCAGTACATTTTCCTGATAACCAGCCTCATGCTGTGGATGTAGCCAGTTCCTCTAAATCAGAAGCTGAACAAGAAGCCTCAGATCTAAAGAAGAGAAAACTAATGGAAATAAGGAAGAAAAGCATAGGCTATAAGAAGGCCTTATAGACTGCGCCACCAACACCAGCTCATGTAGTGGACTACAGTTCACTTTTGGTGAAACTGCAAGTGAAGATGGATGAGCAAAGAACTACTCTTGAAAAATATGTGGATGAGACCCACAAGGACCTGCAATTTCAGCTGACACGGGATATCAAATCCATCAGATTTGAAGTCAATCAGAATAAAAAGGAGATGACAGATTGTTTCCATAAAGAAGGTAATGTTGTAGTTTACTTGACATGACAACAACATGAGATTAAGACTGCAGTAGAGGACATTGCAGTCAAACAAGGTTATGTCCTAGAAAATCAACTAAGAATAAATGAAAATCTGGTAGAATCTCATAATGTTATTCTAACAAAGCTTGAGAATAGTGTCACTGCTATAAAGGCTGAAGTGTCCAAGCAAATCAAAGAAGATTTAGCAGCTGCCCAAACAGATATCCAGGCATCTAAAACAGCTATTTCTGATCAACTGAAGAAGTTCAGGACCTATTACAAAGAAGGAACAAATTATCTGGCTGATCATGTAAGGTTTCAAAAGGATGATTTGAGAAATCATGTAGAAAGAGAAGTCATAAAGGGGGAGAGAGTATTAGTCAAAGCAAGCTCAGATCATGCTAAATGGATATCAAATAGCATCAGAGCAACTCTTGGGTATCCACCCCTTTGTGATGATGACAACACTACTGAATCTGGAATTCAATCTGCTTATTTTGAAGGGGTTCAACAGGAAGTAGCTCAAGTTATTTATCCTCCTTCTGATTTTGAAGAGATCTAACAGGCAGTTCACCAAATATATTGCCCTCCACAGGAGGCACAAAATGTTATTCTTGAAAAAGTTGATATGCCTGCAGCTGTAGTTCGAAGAGAAAAAAAAGCTCAGTTGTCTAAGAAAAGGTTCAGAGAACAGGCAGAATTAAAGCCTGATTTTGAACAATAGAGTCCAACCTCTAAAAATATTATTCTGACTACTTGGAAAGCTGTGAAAGACAATATGCATGATAGAGGCAAATGGTATTCTGAACAAGAATGGAGTAAATATCAAGAGCGACAAGATATCATATTTCAGTTCAGAAGAGATCTTAAAGCTGGGAAGATACCTGCTAACTCGGCGGAGCCTAGCAAGTATTTCCCAAAGCCTTTTCATTACTTTGAAAGGCAAAAGATCAAGGCTGAAGAGCTTAAGAAGAAGGATCAGAAAGGAAAGAAGCTGACTGATGACACAGAAGCTAATGTACAAGCTAGGATTCAACCTGGCAAAGGAATTGTGATCAAGGAACCCAAACTGACTTAGAGACTTTTATGTCTTAAAATTTAGAACTATGTAATAATGTTGTTCTTTCTAGACATTCTTGAATTTTATAAGTCAGATATAATTTGAAATGATGGGATAATTTCTTAGTTGAGTAAATCTGTTTGATTCTATCTGTTTATATATTACATGTTTCTGTGATGGATATGCTTAACTTGTGGTTATGACTTTTCTAAATATGGGGAGATTATTGGGTATATTGGTAATTGTACCAGATTTGGAGAAGCCTCACTTAAATCAATGACATACATCATCTTGTATTTGATGTCTGTTTAAGTTTATTTGTGTAGGCTAAGTAATGCAGGAATTTGTCTAAGTATAAAAGCGTCGAGACACTCGATGAGTGCCGATGCTTGTGAAGAAGTTGTGTCAAGAACAAAAGCAAAACTGTGCCGACACATAGAAGTTCAGTCTACACTAGCTGTGTCGACACACAGGACTTGTGTTGACACACAAATATCAGACAACACAAGTTGTATCGACTTAAATGATCTCAGTCAACATCCTAAATGTTGAGTTGAAGATCAACTATGTCGACACTCAGGACTAGTATCTACACACTATGACTAGTAGTGCTGACAGTAAGCTGAAGCTGATATGTCAACACCCAAGACTTGGGTTGACAACTATTTTGAAGAAAAGCTGTGTCGACATTAAGGAAGTTGTGTCGACACATTCTACATTATCTGTGTCGAGACTATGAAGAAAAGCTGTGTCGATAGAGATTAAAGTATGTCGATTACATCAAGGCAATGTGTCGATATCCTGATAGTTGTGTCGATACATTCATAATCTGTGTCGACACATTTTGAAATCAGTGTCAACACATTGTGAAGAAGATCTATCTCGACGCTGTCTATTGTTTTGAAGACCTAGTTGCAGATTTCTAGATCTAAGAAGTGACAGCTGGCATAACTGTCAAAGTTGTCAGATGTCAGAACTGTCAGATGCTAGTCAGCTACCGGTTAAGACGGTTACCTCTGTTGTGTTTCTATAAATAGAATAGTGCTATCAAAGAAGACAAAACACACACAGAAAATATACAACACAAAAACACAAAGATGAAGAAAAATCTTGGGAGATCAGTAAGAATTACAGAATCATTTCTGTAATAAGAAGAAGGAGAAGAAGGAAGCTGATTCAAGATCACCTCCATCTGCTCAAGAGAGATTCAACCTAGTTCTCTATTTTAAGAAGCTTTGAAGAAGTTAAGTAAGGTTGAATTAAATCCAAAGCTGCAAAGATCAGAAGAAGATCAATCTCTCAAGATTTAGTCAAGAACACTTTACCCCATTCTCTCTCTCTCTCTCTGGGTAAAGAAATTCTTAAAACATTGTAATCACAACTGTAGGATCTGTATAGATCTGAGTGTAGGAAAGTCTATCTTTCTGAGTTATAAGCCTAAATTTATAAAGGTTGAGATAGGGCTGAGTGCCTGAGGTAGGATCTTTGTGATCTGAGCTATAGGCCTGGTGATAAGGGCTGAGGTAGGGCAGTTTGCCTGAGGTAGGGTTCTAGGGAAGAATCTGAGTTGTAGGATCTGGAAGGATCTGAGCTGTAGGACTTGAAGAAGTTTGAGTTGTAGGAACCTGGAAGGGTTCTGAGTGGTAAGATCTGTGGATCTGAGAAAAGTGGAAGTTGGGTTGAATCTAGTTCATTGCTAGATAGGCGAAGGAGGAAAGTTGATGTACCTAAATATTAGGGAACCACTATAAATTTGTATGTCTCTGTGCTATGTTTGCTTACTCTGAATGTTTATGATGCTTGTATGGTTGGATAATTATATTTGTTAGTTAGAAATCCTAAAACTACCTATTATAAAGAATTGAACTTATTCACCCCCCCACCCCTCTAGGTGATTAGTTGTTCATTATTGAATTCTTTCACAATGCACACATACGAAGCATGTCTTCCATCATCTTGTTCACCCTTTCAGTTTGCTCATCTATCTGCGGGTGAAAAGCTGTGCTGAAGTTCAACTTAGTACCCAACAACTGATGAAAGAGCCTCCAATCGTTGGATGTGAACCGGCCATCACGGTCACTAACGATGCTTTGGGGTACACCATGCAAACGGACTATATTATCCACATAAAGCTTCGCCAGCTTCTCCACTGAATCATCCTTCCTATTGGGTATGAAATGCGACACCTTCGTTAAATGATCAACGACCACCTAAATGGCGTCGTTCCCCTTGTGCGATCTCGGCAAACCGTGCACGAAATCCATAAAGATGTCATCAAACTTCCACTCTGGTATAGGCAAGGACTTTAGAAATCTACCTGGCTTCTGGCATTCGGCCTTCACCAAGGCATAAGTCTGACACTTCATCACATATAACGCTATGTATTTCTTCATACCTGGCCACCAGAACAGCCTCTTCATGTCTTTGAACATCTTTGTGCTCCCAGAATGAATTGAGTACTTGGTAAAATGCGTCTCATAAATCAATTCTTCTCGCAATTTCCCAACGTTAGGGATACACAATCGACCACCTTTCCATACAAGGCCATCGTCAACAACGAACTGGTCACTCGACCCATCCACGGACTCTGCCAAGCGACGTTTCAAGCTCACATCCAACTCCAAGGCCTGTTGAATCCTGTCCGCGAGGTCGTATTGAACCTCTATCCAACTCAAACATGCATTAGCACTAGATCCCTTGTCAACACAGGAGATCTCCAAAGACTCCAAATCACGAATGAGCCTCTTGGCATGTATCTGCAACCAGTTGTCCTGTGCAGGAGTTCTACGATTCAGAGCATCTGCCACAACATTCCCCTTCCCGGGAATATAATGGATCTTGTAGGTGTAGTACCCAAGGAACTCCATCCACCTACGCTGGCACATGTTCATGTCCTTCTGAGAAATCAGATAATTCACACTCTTGTGATCTGAAAAAATGTCGACCTTTACTCTATAAAGGTAATGCCTCCAAAGCTTGAGAGTGAATACCACGGTCGCCAACTCCAAATCATGGACCGGGTAGTTCCTCTCATACACCTTTAACTAACATGATCCATAGGCTATCACTGACTTGTGCTGAAGCAGAACACAGCCTAAACCACTCCCAGAGGCGTCATTATAAACCTTAAAGTCTTCAGAACCACGAGGAGAACTTAAGACAGGTGTCGTGGTCAAGCGACACTTTATTTCTTCGAAATCTTATGCGCACTCAGGCGTCCAAACAAACTTCTGATCCTTCCTTGTCGGAGTAGTGAGGGGAAATGCTATCTGCGAGAAGTTCTCCACGAAGCGCCTGTAATAGCCAGCAAGCCCCAGAAAATACAGAATTCCACCACCGAAGACAACACAGGCCACTCTCTTATAGCAACTATCTTTGTCGGATCTACCGCAACTCCACTTCCACTAACTATATGACCAAGGAACGCTATTGAGGACAACCAAAACTCATATTTGGAGAACTTGGCATACAGTTGGTTCCTCCTCAATGTCTCCAACTACATATGCAGATGCTTGAAATGATCATCCTCGCATTACGAGTACACCAGTATATCGTCGATAAATACTATCACGAACTGGTTCAAGTATTCTCTGAACATTCTGTTCATCAAATCCATAAACACGAATGGCACGTTCGTTAGCCCAAACGGCATGATGGTGAACTCATAATGCCCATACCATGTGCTGAAATCCATCTTGGGGATGTCACTTTCCCTTATCCGCAGCTGAGTATCTGGATTTCAGATCCAACTTTAAGTACACAGTTGACCCCACCAGCTGGTCGAACAGATCATCAATCCTTGTGATTGGATACTTATTATTCTCTGTTAGCTTATTCAACTCCCGGTAATCAATACATAATCGTAAGCTTTCATCCTTCTTCTTAACAAAGAGGACCAACACGCTCCAAGGCGACAAACTTGGACGCACATAACCTTGCTCCAACAACTCTTGAAGTTGTACTTTCAATTCCGTCATCTCCTTAGGCGCTAACCGATACAGAGAGCATGACATAGGTTTGACACCTGGCACTAGCTCAATGGTGAAGTCGATCTCTCGCTGAGGTGGAGCTCCAGGGAGATCTTAAGGGAATACGTCAGGAAACTCAGATACAACTGGGATGTTGTCCAAACCAGGCTTGGGCATCGAACCCTCCACTAAAGTGAGAAACAGCTCTGCACCACTGTGAACTGCCTTGACCACCTGCAGAGCAGACATCAAAGTCTTGCTTGACCCCTTCAATCCTGAGAATGTTGTCTCACGATCCGTATCCAGTCCCAGTATGTCCACCTTACGGTTGCAATCAATGTACCCATGCTGCTCTGATAGCCAGTCCATTCCAAAGATCACATCAAACTACACTATCGGCAGTAGCGACGCTCACAAGTCATATTTTTGACTTACAATCCCTAGCTTCATGCAACAAACTCTATCCGTGCGCATAGAGCACCCGTTAGGCAGCAACACATCCAATTTGTCCCTTGACATCGAAGAAGGTACTCTGATGCGCGATACAAACTCTTCGGACAAAAAGGAATGCGAAGCTCCCGTATCGAATAATGCTCTTGCCAGAAAATCAAAGAACGATACAAAGCCTAGCACAATCAGTTATAAGCTAACACGCATAAGGCAACAGGTATATAAAGCTAAACTGCTATAAATTAACCAATACCTTTCGCAACGTCAGCCCGCTTCATAGCCTCCTGCTAGCCAAGGTTGTACACTCTAGTTGAGTTGGGGCATAATGTGAGGCGGTTGACTCCACCGCCTTGCCCTTCTCCTCATAAGTTGCTCCAGGCTTCCTCTCAGACTTTGGACGTCCGCTCCAATAATCTCGGGCAAAGTGTCTCGGCTTCCCACAGTTATAACATGCACCCGGGGTTCGTCCTGTAGTTTCCCCAGATGTAACAGAAGAAGGGGCTGGACCCGAAGTCCTAGCCTTCTTATTCCACTTACGTAACCCAAACTTTGAGGAGGTCGGCACCTTGAACTCCGTCTTCTTTGCAATAGAGTCCTTCTTCTCTTGTACTCTCTTCAGATCTTTCTCCAATGATCGGGCCATATTGACTAGGGTCAGGAAGCCCTGTGTTATAGGCCCCGAGAGTAGTAGCCTTAGGTCATCACGCAGACCCTCGTAGAACTGGTTGGTCTTACGCTCCTCATCAGCCAAAGTAGAGATAGCATAACGACCCAACCGCGTAAACTCGTGGAGGTACTCATCCATGCTATTATCTCCCTGCATCAATCTCTAGAACTGATTCTCCATAGCGATCCTCTGTGCCGAGGGGAGGTATCTTGCCAAGAATAACCTCGAGAATTCCTCCATCGATACATCAGTGAGTTGCCTTACAACCAAGTGATGCAGCTCCAACTCTTCCCACCACAACCTCGCCTCTCCATCCAATAGAAAGGTAGCTATGGTGGTCTTCTGTCATTCCTCTATTTTAGTGGATGTCAAGACTCTCTTCACCCGAGAGAACTAATCTTCGGCTTGGGTTGGGGTTCCAATCCCCAAAAAAAACCGGAGGATTAAAGCTCATTTCATGCTTGAGTTGTTTCTCTATCGCTCTTCTAGGTATCAACGACTCTACCACCACTTGTTCCACCCTTCTAGGTTCTGCTTCTCGAAGCGGTACCTGCTCCCCTACAGGGGCAGGATGCTGCACTTGTGTTCCTTGTTGGGCATTTATCATCACAAACACTGCCTCAGCCACAAGTCTTAGTGTTTCTGTCGAAGGAGGGGTTGCAGGCACATCATTAGGTGCACTGCTTGCCTCAGAAAGCGAGTGTTCTACCTGCCCTGCGCCACTCCTGGTCACCTATAGTCGTACAACACACCATTAAGCGACCAAACAAAATTGCAAAAAGCAATTATAGGAACACGCAGGTTCCACAAACATGTGTATTTTCATTCCTAAGTGGACATTCATGGTTTCTTTTCATGTTATAACGATGACGCACATACATGTGCTCACCACTCCTTAAAAGAATTCGTCCACGAATTCAAATAAGCAAGACCAATGCCTTAGTCTAATACCAAATTATAATACCCTCATCCGTCACATGGAATATAACAAAAGGTCCGGTCGGGGCCCCACGCCATATACAGCGGACAATTAGTGGAGTTACATATTAATACCAAATTATAACCAAAGGAACACGCGTTCTAACTCAGAGCATTCTAGCAGAAGTTTTTTAAAACAGTTATAAGAACTCATACACAACACATGAATGTCCACTACAGCCACATTAGGAATGAAATAACATACACCAAATCTTTGATCTTATGCCCTTACAATAGTTTGCTCAATAAAAGTGTTTTACATACTTCGGCTCAAAGGTCGGCCATACATGACAGTATTAAAATAAAGCACTTCGCTTTGGCCTTCAAGGTCCAGCACAACAATAAGGGTTTCAGCCCTCTATTTTCCACTAGGCTCACATGTTCCTGCATAAGAACATTCCACCGCACGGTGACAAAACAAGGCAACGGTCAGCTAAAGCTGACCAAATTATAATGACACCGCCCCTTAATCGGGGCAGGGGTTCTCCTTCCCTACATTTCATTAGTATAACCAAACATGATAGTGAAAGTATAATTTAAGCACACTTCACCACAGGCGTAGGCAAGCACGGCCACACACCCCGTGCTCTCAGGGCACATTCTCGGTGAACCCGGTCCACCACCGCCCCTAGGGTGGCAAACATTGTGAGCAAATGGTCTCTTTCGACCGAAGCCTAAGACCCGCCCTCTATGCCATCTGCGAGTGCCATGTGCCTTAGGTCTCTTTTACCGAACCACATAGAGCGGGAACGGTTCCACTCAACCCGTTGCTCACACCGCCACGACAATTTAAGCTATAGGCGCGGGTCAAGCTTCCCCGAATCCCAAAGTATCGATCACACAATAGTACATAACCCAGTTATGTACAAGGTTGGCTCCCAGGCCACAAAGATGGCAGAAGTGTGCTTCTGCCCAGTTTGTCGGGTGCACCATGGAGTTAGTCCCCAAGGCTCTCTATTGCAATCTACCACGTAGAAAACCCGCAAAACAAACGGAACGGAGTCTTCTCTAGCAATACAAGCATAATGAAAACATCACCGATCCAGAACAACTTGTCCGGATAGGCTTCACACGCCATGCCTTCATCCGTACTTCGATTCCGAACTCTAAATACAAAACGAAGGGGATAACCATATCTACCCAAAGGAATACCTCATACTCACCACCCACTCGCAGGAGAGAGTGTCCTATGCAAAAAAGAAAGAGGAATTCACATGTCCAAGTAGATAATCATTACCCTAGAGGTTCGCTTTGGCGCCATGGAAATCTAGTCGGATGAACAATACCGCAACGGACTCGTCTCCACGGATCTGGGCTCGGCTCGCGATTCGTGGCTCCGAAGCTCCAATAATGGCAGGATTCCTCCTTCTTCTTCTCCCTTTACTCTCCCCTCTATCTACCTCTTAGAAAGAGATTGGGTGAAAAGAAATGAGGCTTGAACCCTAATCTCCTGAATATAACTCCTCAGGTAAGATTCTGGGCCGTCGGATCCATCTCAAATAAAACGAACGGCCTGATTCACCTTTAAAATCATCTTCCTGGGTCCGCACATGGCTTGTGACACGCCCGTGTCACAGGCCGTGTCTCACTATCGTACGAGAAATCGTCGATCTCATAACAGGACATGACCTCTAATATGCCTGTGTCAACCTGGACACGCCCGTGTCACTCTGGACACACCCGTATCACTGGCCGTGTACCTCAATCGACGTTGAAATCATCAAGCCCAAACAGGACACAGCTTCGGACACGCCCGTGTCCCAGGCCGTGTTATTCGATCGACACAACCCGATAAACACAGAGAAGGACACAGATTCGGACACGGCCATGTTCCAGACCAATTTGCTCAGTCGATACAGAAGCCGCCAAGCACATAGCAGGACACGGATTTGGACATGCCTATGTCACACTAGACACGCCAGTGTCAACCCTAGACACGCCCGTGTCACAGGCCGTGAAACTTCAAGGGCTCCAAAAGTCCTTAGAAACACTACCCATTCATATACGAGTTTTGGGGCGTTAAAATTATAATTTGGTCAGCTTTAGCTGACCGTTGCCTTGTTTTACTACCATTCGGTGGTTTGTTCATATGCAGAAACAGGTGAGCCTAGTGGCAAGTAGTAGGTTGTAGCCCTTGATGCTGTGCTGGCCCTTGAAGTCCAAAGCAAAATGTTTACTTTTTTATGCTCATGTGTGGCCGGCATGCGTGCCGAAGTATGGAAAACATGTATTGTTTAAGTAAATGCTTGTAAGACCCTAAGGCTGAGACTTTTGTGTATTTTTGTTGTCATTCCTACTTTGGTTATTGTGGACATTCATGCTAGTGTAGTTGGGTTCTTATATCTCGTTTAAAACCTTCCGCTAGAATGCTCTGAGTTTGGATGTGTGTTCCTATACTGTTAATTTGGTATTCTTATGTAATTCCACTACCTGTCAGTGGAATATGGCGTGGGGCCCCGGCCGGACCTTCTGTTATATTCCATGTGACGGATGGGGTGTTAAAATTTGGTATCAGACTAAGACATCGGTCTTGCTTATTTGAATTCGTGGACGAATACTTTTAAGGGGTGGTGAGCACATGTATGTGCGTCATCGTTATAATATGAAAAGAACCCATGAATGTCCACTTAGGAATGAAAATACACATGTTTGAGGAACATGTGTGTTCCTATGATTGCTTTTGAAATTCTGTTTGGTCACTTAATGGTGTGTTATACGACTATAGGTGACCAGGAGTGGCGTAGGGCAGTCAGAACATCCGCTTTCTAAGGAAAATAGTGCACCCAATGACGTGCCTGCAACCCCTCCTTTGACAAAAACAATAAGACTTTTGGATGAGGCGGTGTTTGCAATGCTAAATGCCCAGCAAGGAAGGCAAGTACAACATCCTTCCCCTGCGGCAGAGTAGGAACCGCTTCAAGTGGCAGAACCAAGAATGGGGGAATAAGTGGTGGTAGAGCCATTAGTACCAAGAAGATCAACAGAGAAGCAGCTCAAGCATGTAATGAGCTTTAATCCTGTGGTATTTTTGGGGACTGTAACCCTAACCCAGGATGAAGATTGGCTCTCTCGGGTGAGGAGAGTCTTGAAGGCCACTGAAACAGAGTAATGGCAGAAGACCACCATAGCCACCTTCCTATTGGATGAAGAGGAGAGGTTGCGGTGGGAAGAGTTGCAACTGCATCACTTGGTTGGACGACAACTCATTGATGTCTCGATGGAGGAATTCTCGAGATTATTCTTGGCAAGAAACCTTCCCTCAGCGCAAAGGATCGATATGGAGAATCAGTTCCAGAGACTGACACAGGGAGATAGTACCGTGGATGAGTATCTCCACGAGTTTACGCGGTTGGGTCGTTATGCTGACTATACGTTTGCCGATGAGGAGCGTAAGACCAATCAGTTTTACGAGGGTCTGCGTGATGACCTAAGGCTACTACTCTCTGGGCCTATGATGCAGGGCTTCTTAACCCTTGTCAATACGGCCCGATCATTGGAGAAAGATCTGAAGAGAGTCCAAGAGAAGGACTCTAGTGCGAAGAAGACAGAGTCCAAGGTGCCGACCTACTCAAAGTCTGGGTTTCGTAAGTGGAATAAGAAGGCTAGGACTTCGGGTCCAGCCCCTTCTTCTGGTGCATCTGTGGCAACTACAGGCCAAACCCCGGGCACATGTTATAACTGTGGGAAGTCGGGATACTTTGCCCGAGATTGTTGGAGCGGACGTCAGAAGTCTGAGAAGAAGCCTGGAGTAATTTATGAAGAGAATGGCAAGGAGGTGGAGTCAACCTCATCATATTTTCCCCCAACCCAGCCTAGAGTGTACAACCTTGGCTAGTAGGAGGCCATGAAGCAGGCTGACGTGGTGACAGGTATGGTTTAATTTATAGCAGTTTAGCTTTAAATACTTGTTGTCTTACGCGTGTTAGCTTATGACTGGTTGTGCTAGGCTATGTATTAATCCTTCATTGTCCGGCGAGAGCACTGTTTGATACGGGTGCTTCACATTCCTTTTTGTCTGAAGAATTTGTTTCACGCATCGGAGTATCTTCTTCAATGGCAAGGGACAAATTGGATGTGCTTTTGCCTAACGGGTACTCTATGCGCGTTGATAGAGTTTGTTGGGTGAAAGTAGGGATTGGGAGTCACGAATATGACTTGCAAGCGTCGTTACTGCCGATAGTGGAGTTCGATGTGATCTTTGGAATAGATTGGCTATCAGAGCAGCATGCATACATTGATTGCAACCGTAAGGTGGTCAGATTGGGACTGGATACAGATCCTGAGACGATGTTCTCAGGAATGAAGGGGTCAAGCAAGACTTTGATGTCTGCTCTCTAGGTGGTTAAGGCAGTTTGTAGTGGTACAGAGCTGTTTTTCACTTTAGTGGAGGCTTTGAAGCCCAAGCTTGGTCTGGACAGCATCCCATTTGTATTGGAGTTTCCCGACATATTCCCTGAAGATCTCCCTGGAGCTCCACCTCAGCGAGAGATCGACTTCACCATTGAGCTTGTGCTAGGTACCAAACCTATGTCATGCTCTCCGTACCGTTTAGCGCCTAAGGAGATGGCAAAACTGAAGGTACAGCTTCAAGAGCTGTTGGAACAAGGTTATGTGCGCCCGAGTTCATCTCCTTGGAGTGTGTCGGTTCTCTTTGTTAAGAATAAGGACATAAGCTTACGACAATGTATTGATTACCGAGAGTTGAATAAGCTAATGTAGAAGAATAAGTATCCGATCCCAAGGATTTTTGATCTGTTCGATCAGCTGGTTGGGTCAACTATGTACTCGAAGTTGGATCTGAAATCCGGATACTATCAGCTGCGGATAAGGAAAAGTGACATTCCTAAGATGGCTTTTAGCACACGTTATGAGCATTATGAGTTCATCATCATGTCATTTGGGCTGACGAATGCGCCATCCGTGTTTATGGATTTGATGAATAAAACGTTCAGAGAATACTTGGACCAGTTTGTGATAGTCTTTATCGACGATATACTAATATACTCGTAGTGTGAGGATGATCATTTTAAGCATATGCATATGGTGTTGTAGATATTGATGAGGAAACAACTGTATGCCAAGTTCTCCAAATGCAAGTTTTGGTTGTCCTCGGTAGCGTTCCTTGGTCATATAGTCAGTGGTGAAGGAATTATGGTAGATCCGGCAAACATAATTGCTATATGGGAGTGGCCTGTGTTGTCTACGGTGTCGGAAGTCCGGAGTTTTCTGGGGCTTACCGGCTATTACATGCGCTTCGTGGGGAACTTCTCACGAATAGAATTTCCCCTCACTACTCTGACAAGGAAGGATCAGAAGTTTGTTTGGTCGCCTAAGTGCGCACAAGCTTTCAAAGAACTAAAGTATCGTTTGACCACGACACCTGTGTAATATATGTTCGCCTTATGGTTCTGAAGGCTTTGAGGTTTACAGTGATGCCTCTGGGAGTGGTTTAGGCTGTGTTCTGCTTCAACACGGGTCGGTGATATCCAATGGATCACGTCAGTTAAAGGTGCATGAGAAGAACTACCCGGTCCATGACTTGGAGTTAGCGGTTGTGGTATTCGCTCTCAAACTTTGGAGGCATTACCTGTATGGAGTAAAGGTCGGCATTTATTCAGATCACAAGATCCCAAAGTATCTGATTGATCAGAAGGACCTGAACACGCATCAGCGTAGGTGGATGGAGTTCCTTAGGGACTACACCTACAAGATTCATTATATTCCCGGGAAGGGGAATGTTGTGGCAGATGCTCTGAGTCGTAGAACTCATACACAGGCCAACTGGTTGCAGATGCATGACGAGCTGCTCATTCATGATTTGGAGGCTTTGGAGATCTCATGTGTTGACAAGGGATCTAGTGTTAATGCATGTTTGAGTTGGACAGAGGTTCAATACGACATCGCGGACAGGATTTGACAGGCCTTGGAGGTGGATGTAAGCTTGAAACATCGTTTGATAGAGTCCGTGGATGGGTCTAATGACCAGTTCTTTGTTGACGATGGCCTTGTATGGAAAGGTGGTCGGTTGTGCATCCCTAATGTTGGGAAATTACGAGAAGAATTGATGTGCGAGACACATTTTACCAAGTACTCAATTCACCCTAGGAGCACAAAGATGTTCAAAGGCTTGAAGAGGCTGTTCTGGTGTCCAGGTATGAAGAAAGACATAGCGCTATACGTGGCGAAGTGCAAACTTGTGCCCTGGTGAAGGCCAAATGCCAGAAGCCAGGTGGATTTCTAAAGTCCCTGCCTATACCGGAGTGGAAGTTTGATGACATCTCTATGGATTTCATGCACGGTTTGTCGAGATCGCACAAGGGGAACGATGTCATTTGGGTGGTCGTTGATCATTTAACGAAGGTGTCACATTTTATACCCAATAGGAAGGATGATTCAGTGGAGAAGCTGGCGAAGCATTATGTGGATAGCATAGTCCGTTTGCATGGTGTACCCCGGAGCATCATTAGTGACCGTGATGGTCGGTTCACATCTAACGATTTGAGGCTCATTCATCAGTTGTTGGGTACCAAGCTGAACTTCAGCACAACTTTTCACCTGCAGACAGATGGGAAAACTGAAAGGGTGAACAGGACGATGGAAGACATACTTCGTATGTGTGCATTGGATTTTGGTAAAAGGTGGGAGGACCATCTTTACATGATTGAGTTCACATACAATAACAGCTACCAAACCAGTATTCAGATGGCGCCTTTTGAGGCTCTATATGGAAGGAGGTGTCGTACACCTTTGGCTTGGGTAGAAATGGGTGAATCGAAGCTTTATAAGCGAAGAGAGGTTGACGATGCTACATCAATGATACGGGTGATTCGGGAACGGCTACTGATTACTCAAGATAGACAGGCCAAGTACAACAACGCCAAGCATCAGAATGTGGAGTTTGTGGTGGGCGACTGGGTATACCTCAAGATAAAGCCGTTTAAAGGCGTATCATGGATTTGACGCTTAAAGAAGCTTAGTCGGAGATATGTTGGGCCTTTTGAGATCTTGGACCGGGTTGGTGAAGCCGCCTACCGGTTGGCTCTTTAGGTAGAGCTGAGTGGTTTACATAATGTATTACACATCTCGGTCCTACGCAAAGCCGTGAAAGAACCAGCGCAAGTGGTTGTTGCGGATCAAGTGTCGGTCGATAGTGGTCTAACAACGAAAGTTAGACTCATTCAGATCGAGGATACAAAGTTCAAACAATTGCGAAACAAAGCTATCAGGATGGTCAAAGTCCGATGGGACAATTGCGGTCGTGAGGAGCTTTCGTGGGAGCGAGAGCAGACCATGCTTTAGGAGTATCCCAAACTTTTCTACTCAGGTACCATTAAATTTTGTGTACCTTTCCATTCTCTAATTTCGGTACGAAATTCATTTAAGGGGAGGAGAATTGTAATGCCCCAAAACTCAAATATGAATGGGTAATGTTTTTAAGAACTTTTGGAGCCCTTGAAGTTTCATGACCTGTGACACGGGCGTGTCCAGGGTTGACACAGGCATATCCAGGGTTGACACGGGCGTATCCAAAGCCGTGTCCTGCTTTGTGTTTGTCGGGCTGTGTCGACTGAGCAACATGCCCTGGGATACGGGTATGTCCAAAGCCGTGTCGAGTGCACGGCCTGGGACACGGGTGTATCCAGGGTCGTGTCCTTCTCGGTGTTTGGCCGTCTTTTTTTAAGCAAGGCACACGGCCTATGACACGGGCGTGTCCAAAGCCATGTCGGACACACGGCCAGGGACACGGGTGTGTCCAGAGTCGTGTCCTGTTCTGTGTTTCACTGGTTTACGGCGAGTGCGAGACACAGCCTGGTCACATGCCGTGTCACAAGCTGTGTACGTACCCAGGAAGTTCATTTTAAGGGCAAATCAAGGCCGTTCGTTTCATTTAAGTGGGATCCGACGGCTCAGAATCCTCCCTAGTGGTATAAGGTCGGGAAATGAAGGTTTAAACCTCATTTCCTTTGGCCCTTTCTCTTTCGAAGAGGTAGAGAGAGGGGAGAGCAAAGGGAGAAGAAGAATGAGGAATCCCCCTATTGTTGGAGCTTCAGAGCTCCAAATCGCAAGTCGAGCCCAGATTCGCGGAGGCGAGTCCGTTGCGGTGGTTTTCATCCGGCTAGTTTTCCATGGCGCCGAAGCGAACCTCTAGGGTAATGATTCTCTACTTGGACATGTGAATTCATCTTCCTTTTTGCATAGGAAACTCTCTCCCGCAAGTGAGCGGTGAGTGTGAGGTATTCCTGCGGGTAGATATGGTTTATCCCCATAGTTTTGCATATAGAGTCCGGAATCGAAGCGGACATAGGCATGGTGTGTGAAGCCTATCCAGACATGTTGGTCTGGATCGGTGATGTTTTCATTATGTATGTATTGCCGGAGAAGAATCCGTGCCGTTTGTTTTTCGAGTTTTCTACGTGGTTGATTGCAACAGAGAGCCTTGGGTACTAACTTCAAGGTGCACCCGGAAAATTGGGCAAAAGCGCATTTCTTTCATCTTGGTGGCCTGGGAGCCAACCTTGTACATAACTGTGTTATGTAATTTTGTGTGATTGATACTTCGGGAATCGGGAAAGCTTGACCCGCGCCGATGACTTAAATTGATATGGCGATGTGACCAACGAGTTGAGTGGAACCGTACCCGCTCTATGTGGTTCGATTAAAGAGACCTAAGGTACACGGCACTTACCAATGGCATATAGGGCGGGTCTTAGGCTTCAGCTGAAAGACTTAACTGCTCACGCTGGGGGCGGTGGTGAAGCCTCTGAATGGATCGGATTCACCGAGAATGTACCCTTGGAGCACGGGGTGTGTGGCCATGCATGCCTACACCTGTGGTGAAGTGTGCTTAAATATTACTTTCACTATCATGCTTGGTTATACTAATGAAATGCAGGTAAGGAATACCGCCGCCCCGATTAAGGGGGCGGGTCGTTATAATTGGTCAGCTGTAACTGACTGTTGCCTTGTTTTACCACCATTCGGTGGTTTGTTCGTATGCAGGAACAGGTGAGCCTAGTGGCAAGTAGCGGGCTGAAGCGCGCCCTTGATGCTGTGCTGGACCTTGAAGGCCAAAGAGAAATGTTTACCTTTTTTACGCTCATGTGTGGTCGGCCTGCGTGCCAAAGTATAGAAAACATGTATTGTTTAAGTAAATGCTTGTAAGGCCCTAGGCCTAGACTTTTGTGTACTTGTGCTGTCATTCCTACTTTGGTTATTATGGACATTCATGCTAGTGTAGTTGGGTTCTTATATCTCGTTTAAAACCTTCCGCTAGAATGGTCTGAGTTAGGATGGGTGTTCCTATACTGTTAATTTGGTATTCTTATATAATTCCACTACTTGTTCATGGAATATGGCGTGGGGCCCCGACCGGACCTTCTTTTATATTCCATGTGACGGATGGGGGTGTTACATGTGAGACTAAGTTCGAGGTTATGTGGGGATCGAGCAAGTTTTTGATGTCTTCTCTCCAAGTAGTCAAGGTGGTTCGGAAGGGCGCAAAATTATTTTTTACGTTGTTAGAGGCTGTAGAGTCGAAGTCCAGTTTGAATGACGTTCATGTTGTGTCGGAGTTTGCGAATGTTTTTTCTAATGATCTCCCTAGGATTCCACCTCAGTGAGAGATCGACTTCGCTTTTGAGCTGGTACCAGGTATGAAACTTGTGTCACGCTCACTATACCATGTGGCGCCAAAGGAGATGGCAGAACTGAAGGTTCAATTGCAGGAATTATTAGAGCAAGATTATGTACGTCCAAGTTTGTCACCTTTGAGTGCATGGATTCTCTTTGTGAAGAAGAAGGACGGAGGCTTGTGTCTATGCATTGAATATCGTGAACTGAAAAACTAACAAAGAAGAGAAGAACAAGTATCTGAGTACGTGAATCGATGATATGTTTGATCAGTTGGTTGGATCGACTATCTATTCAAAGTTGGATTTGAAGTCCGACTATTGGCAGTTGAGAATTCAGGAAAGAGATATTCCCAAGACGGTGTTTGGTATACGTTATGGGCATTATAAATTTATTGTCATGCCTTTTTGGGCTCACTGATGTGCCATCAGTGTTTATGGACTTGATGCACAGGAGCTTTCAAAAATATTTGGACTTGTTTGTGATTGTCTTTATTGACGACATACTGGTATACTCTCAGTCAGAAGAGGATCATGCGAATCATTTGAGATTGATTTTACATACCCTGAGGAAGAATCGACTATTTGCCATATTCTATGAGTGTGAGTTTTGGCTATCGTTAGTCGCATTCCTTGGTCATGTAGTTAGTGGAGAGGGTATTGCTCTGGATCTGAAAAAGATAGTTGTGATATTAGAGTGACTTGTACTTGTTTCTATAGCGGAAGTTAGAAGTTTCCTTGAACTTGTCGGCTATTATAGACGCTTCGTAGAGAACTTTTTGAGAATTTATTTATCTCTCACTACACTGACAAGGAAGAATCAAAAGTTCATTTGGGTGTCAAAGTTTGCACGAGCTTTTGAGGAGTTGAAGAGTCATCTGACCACGGTGACTGTGTTGTGTTCGCCATGTGGAACAGAAGACTTTGAAATCTATAGTGATGCCTCGGGGAGCGGCATAAGCTGCGTTTTACTACAATTTGGACATGTGATTGTTTATGGCTTTTGCCAACTGAAAGTGTGCGAGATGAATTATCCGGTTCATGACTTCGAATTTGCGGTCATGATATTCGCTCTTAAGCTATGACGACACTATTTGTATAGCGAGAAAATTGACATCTTTACAGACCATAAGAGCCTGAAATATTTGTTGCATTAGAAGGATCTGAATATGCGACAGCAGAGGTGGATGAAGTTGTTTGGAGACTACACATTTGAGATTCATTACACTCCCGGGAAGGGAAATGTAGTCGTGCATGCGCTGAGTCACAAGGCTCCAACACGAGAAAATTGGTTATAGATGCATGATGAGCAAGTCTTTGGACAGCTCTTGTGTTGACGGAAGGACGAGCACAGATGCATTCTTGAACTGGACGGAGGTGCAATATGACATTGCAGATAGGATTTGACAGACGTTGGAGCTTAACGAGAGCATGAAGCGCTATATGGCAGAGATAGTGGATGGGTCAGATTCCCAATTCTCGTTGAACGATGATTTTTGTGGAAGGATGGTCGGTTGTGCGTCCCGAATGGTTAAAAGGTTGTTTTGGTGGCCAGGGTTGAAGGACATAACACTTTATGTGGCGAAGTGTCAAACTTGCGCCCTAGTGAAGGCTGAATATCAAAAACCCAGTGGTTTCTTGAAATCGTTACCAGTACCAGAATGGAAGTTTAATGATATATCAATGGATTTCGTGCACTATTTACCGAGATCGCAATGTGGGAATGAATCCATTTGGGTAATCGTGGACCTGTTGACAAAAGTAGCATACTTCATTCTAAATCGAAGGGACGATTCAGTAGAAAAGTTAGCCAAACTTTATGTTGAACATATCATATAATTGCATGGTGTGCCCCATAACATTATTAGTGATCGAGATGGGCATTTCACGTCGAATGATTAGAAGCTTATTCATCAACTGTTTGGTACCAAGCTGCAATTCAAAACGACCTTTCATTCCCAGAAGGATGGTTAGACCAAGAGGGTAAACAGAACGATTGAAGATATGTTTCGCATGTGCGCCCTAAATTTCGGAAAGAGGTGGGATAACCATCTTATTATGATTGAATTCGCCTATAATAATAACTACTAAGCAAGTATTCAAATGACAACTTTTGAGCATTTATACGGTAGAAAGTGTCGTACTCCGTTGGCTTCGGTAGAAACAAGTGAATCAAAGTCTTATAAATATAAAGACGTTGAAGATGCGACTACAACTATACGTTTGATTTGAGAGCGATTGCTGATTGCGCAAGAAAGACATGCAAAATACTACAATTCCAAACACCGAAACGTGTAGTTTGTGGTTGACGATTGGGTTTATCTCAAGATAAAATCATTCAAGGGCGTATCGAGGATTTGACGCTTGAAAAAACTGAGTCTAAGATATCTTGTGTCGTTTGAAATCATTGAGCGGATTGGATAAGCTACCTATCGGCTGAATCTTTCAGCTGAACTCACTGGTTTACACGATGTATTTCACATATCGGTGCTGCAAAAGGCTATGCAAGAGCCTACGCAAGTGGTTGTTGCAGATCAAGTTCCGGTCCATAGTGGGTTAATGACAAAAGTCAAGTCCATTCGAATCGAGGACACTGAGATCAAACGACTGTTGAACAAAGATATCTGAATGGTCAAAGTCCGTCGGACAACTGTGGTCGTGAGGAGCTGTCAAGGGAGCGCAAGCAGATCATGCCAGAAGAGTTCTCTGAGCTATTCCGTTGAGGTACATTTAATATATTTTGTACTTCTGTGTTGTTTCTTGTTAAGTGTGGATTTCAGGACGAAATCTCTTAAAGGAGGAGAGAATTGTAATGCCTCAAATTTCCTAAAAACAACAGGTAGTTGGTCACTGGAGGTTATCGCCAGGTGGTAGAACTAGCGCTGGCGGTAGCCATCTGATTTTAATGGGCCAACGTCTCTAGTAGGTATCACGCGGCGGTAGAATGATATCGCGCAGTGGTAGCCAATGAATTAAATCAACCTTCGTCTCTGGACGGTACCGCCCGACGGTAGTGTGCCAGATGTCAGATAAGATTGATGCGGTGTTTGAATGGTAGAACATCGCCGATTAGGCCAAGCTGCCACTGTCTAAGATGTCGTGTGGCGGTAGCAAGGTACTACGAGGCGGTAGCCTTTGTTAAGTGGTGGAGATGTGATTATTTTCTCATTTTCTCTATTTATTTTTCTCTCTCTCTCTCTTAGATCCTGAGGTAGAAGAAATGGAAAGCTAGAAGAGCAAGGGCAAGGTTGAATCTAGCCCAGAAGGAAAGCTGCTGTGAAGGCGTTCTTGTGATCAGATTTGCGAGTCGAAGCTAGATCCGTGGAGAGCAAGGTGTGGTGATCATTTCTATCCGGATCAAGTGCAAATTCATGGCTCCTAAGAGATTGACAAGGGTAACAAACTTTCTCCTTGAACATATGAAGTCCTTATTTGTCATATACATGGAAATTAAATCCTCACCAATTGGTGAAAAACGAGAGATTTCCAACGGGTTAATCGTTGACATCCCGGTTATGAAACTTGCATATAGAATCCGAAATCGAAGTACGGAATAGGCATGTTGTGTGAAGCTCATCCAGACATGTTGGTCTGGATTGGTGATGATTGATTTGCGTGTCAGAGAAGACTTAGTGGTTAAACATGTAGTTTACGGAGTTATGGGGTGTACAGGATGCTATAGTGATAGTACTGAAGATTGTCTCTAGGAAAACACCCAAATTGGGGGAAGAAACGAGAATATGTCCCCTACCGCGCGGTGGTAGAGATACCACTGACGCTAGCTCCAAAATAGATATTGTTGTGGGCCTGTCTCCTGGAGACTTGCGGGCCAAATGGTTGAGCTGAGAACCAGTCTGATTGTGGTTACGAAGCCTGTGTCCACGAGACAAGGTGGGTAGTATGTGAATTGAGAGCCTAAAGTGCCCAACTGTGGTGTCTATGAGTGTCAGCCCTGGACATAACTCGGTTATGTATTTTAAATACGGGAAAGAGGAGGCCGACCCGCGTCATGTCGACCGTCTGATGGCATGGCAATTTGAGCAATGGTAAAGGGCTGAGCTGTACCTGCACTATGTTGCTTGACTAGACGGCCTAAGACATCTGCTGCGGTCAGGGGCATGGGAGAGAGTTAATAGCATTCGTTTATGCATGACTATAATGCTCAAGTTTTACCATCGGTCTGGGACTGAGGATAGTGGTGGGCCTGGGAAAATCCAGAACACTGAATTAGGTGGGCCTGGGAAAGTCTAGAATACCAAATTTGACCATCGGTTTAGGATTGAGGATGGTGGTGGGACCTTGGGGAATCCGGTACACTGATAATGTGCCCTGAGTGCACGAGGTGTGTGATCGTACATGCCAACGTCTATGGCGAATGATGTTTAATTGCACTTTATAATGCCAATAGAGATATATACTGTTGTTTGCAGGGAAGGAGCACCGTCACCCCGAGTGAGGGGTGAGGTCGTTATATTTTGGTCAGCTAATGCTGACAGTTGCCTCGTTTTGCCACATCTTGGTGGGACGTGCTTGTGCAGGTGCTGGAGAGCCAAGTGGAAAGTGGCGGGCTGAAGTCCCTTGTGCTGTGTTGGCTGGCCTTCGAAGGCCCAAAGACGAATCGTTTACTATTTTTATGTATGGCCGGCCCGTGTGGCGATGTATGGAATATATATTTGTAAAGAGAACAGTTGTAAGACATTAAGGCTGAAATATTTTGTGTATTTTGAATATCATTCCTAATGTTGTTGTTAATGGACATTTTGATGTTTGAGTTCTAAGAAACTTTAAATACTTCCGTTAGAATGCACTTTGAGTTATGATGTGTAAATGTTATGGTCTCAATACGTAACTCTTTTGACAGCCCGTGAAATTTGGCGTGGGGTCCCGACCGGACCTTCCATTATATTATACATGATGGATGGAAGTATTACAATTTTACATCTTTTACTTTATAACTCAGAATTATCTATACTAACATAAAATTTTATTTTTAATTAGGATGGTTGCTTGAAAATTCACAGTGGTGTTTCGAATATCAAAATTTAGTATCAAAATTTGCAAAAAAGTGACTCATATTTTGTATTAATTATAATTGACTTATGGACTATGGAGTATAAGATTTTCCAAAAAAAGGACCCATATTTTGTACTAATTAACAGGAACATATGGACGAATGCATGGTTTTTTTTGTTTTAAAAATAGGTCTGCACATAATATTTTGAGTTTGCACTTAAATTTTTTGGGATTGCACTTAAATTTTGTGGATTTGCACCTAACCATGATTTGAACATAGCCAAAATAGGTTTGCACTTATAATTACTCTAAGTTTTAACTGGTCACGGGCCATCAGCCATGCCGGAAGCCGGATGCAATCACGGACATCAAGTTAATAAATTATAAGTAAATAATTATTATATCCAATCGACCACATGACTCGAGAACCGAACCTAACTGCCGGTTCTATTTTTTTAAGAGTCGTACCAAAATCGAACAATTAGGGAACCAGCCGAACCACACGGTCCGGTTCGATTTCAGCCAATTTTCAATTCTTCAATCACATTTGCACACCCCTAATTTCAACAGTTCAAGATAATTTTCAACATTTTCAATTCCTTTAACGATCATTATTTGTTTGCCAGTGATTTCAAAAGAAAGGGAGAAAGAGGGCAAAGGACATATATAAATATTTTGAGCTTGTGAGCCCAATAATTTACATAATTATTTTGTTTGAGGCTCTCACGTAGGGGTGCATAATTATTTTGAGTTGAGCTGGCTCGAAAACATCTTTACTCGAGCTCTATTATGTGAAGCTCGAGCTCACATATTGTCGTTCATTAGCTTGTGAGTCTTGTTGGTGAATTTTTTTTGTGTAAATAAAAAAAATAAAAATAAGAAAAAAAAGGCTTATGAGCTGAAAAGCTCTTGAGCAACTGGAGCTCAACTCGAGCTCGCGAGTTCGAAAACTCGAGCTCAATAAATAAGCCTTGAGCTCGAACTTGAGCCAAGTAAAATTAGCTCGCTGAGCTCAAGTTTTGGAAACTTTTCCAAGCTGTACTTGTTTGCACCCGTGCTCAAGCCAAATCAATTTGACCTAGCTAGCTGCGTAATCATTTTTATCATTTTGCCATGCTGCCACCATTTTATCTTCATGTGGAAATGAGAATGACCATTTTGATCTCGTGTGAGGATCAAAAGCAGCTTTGTGGGGTCGTTTTAGATCCTGTTTGAATAAGCGTTTTTATTCCATTTTGTTTAGGATAAACGTATTCCAGCAGCCTTCCTCATTTATTTTTGCGTTTTCAGTTTCGAACTTCGACCTTTCGATCTCCCTTATGAATTCTTCCGTCTGCAGCCCGTGACTGCGACCTTCATTGAGTGACGTCTCCTTCTCTTTCTGTCTGCTCGAAGGGGTCGAGAAGATGAGCTCGATCTCGATGGAAAGCAATCTCAAAAGAATCCGCTGCAAAATGATCATTTTGATATCAAAATCAAAAGAAGCCTCATGGAATCATTTCAGTCTCACCGGGATCAAATATTCAAAATAATTGAAACTGGCTCCAAATAGTTTTTGCAAATCAAAATATTTTGGTTGGCACGCATTCCATAGACTTGTTCGCAAGCAGATCCGATCGTATAATCCTCCAGATCAACGATGCAAATTTGCTAGAACCATATCGCGATCATCTTTTTAATACGATCGTATTTGAGAAATACAGTTATATTCTGCGAGGAATGATCTGCACCATTTAAATCAGGAATCATAAACCGGATCTACTCGAATTCTTGTGCAAAACTCAGTAAATAGGCGAAATTTTAGTGGGGATGAGAGATCGAGAAAATCTTCAACCAATGGTATCACTCCATTTGTAAAGTGTGGTTTACTTGAAGGGTCCCGATGTATTACACGGGTCTGTAGGGTTTAATGCAGAAGCGCGCTTTACAGTGCCGACGTAATAATGCCCCGGTAACAAATTTTACCGTGGGACACAAAAATCGCTGCCTACTCACCATCTTTGCTGGACACGTGGACGAAAATGCCCTTCCTTATCACGCCCCACATGCAGCAGTATTTTTTGGCCTCGGTCACTCACTGGCCACCGGAGATTCCTTTTTCCCCTCCACTCAAAACTATTCTTCGTCTTTTTTCCTTTTCCACTTTCTTTTAATCTTTTTTATGGGTATTTTTTCCTCTATAAATTGCGACCATTTCTCCTTCCTAAATTCCCCTTCCCCCTTTCCTCTCCTTCGCCGCTAAGGTTTCCGGCGAACCCTGCCCTCTTCCTCTCTCAAATCTTCCGGCGAACTTAGTTCGCGTTCCTTCCCACAGCCTCTTGCCGGAGATCTCAATGAATCCGGTGCTGCCATTATCTTCCTGATCTCCAGGCACAGATCTGTGCTCGTGCTGGACCGAAATCCGAGAGATCTTCCTCTTCTATAATTCACATGCAGCATCAATTCCTCTTGATGTTCCTGATTGATGTCGCCCATCCTAAGTGAGATATTCCTCTCGGGGTTTATGATAAATTCCACTCTACAGCGCAGGACTCATCTTGTTCAATCATTCTCCGTCGTCTTCCTCTACTGGTTCTATGTGTTTTCATGAGATTGTTCTGATCTCCAAGCACCTACGCCCCTCCAGCTACTATACATCCACTACATATATAATTTCCTAAATATTCCCCTGCAAATCTATCAATCTATATCAGAATAAGATCTGATTAAGGATCGATTTTATTTATTACCGAAATCTCGATCCATATTTCGTATAACATATATATATATATAGTTAGTTTTAAAGCATGGTTTCATCCAGTGGTGGATCTACCGAATCATCCAGCCCGCTGACAAACTCCGGTTCCGATGAGAATCTACAGGCCCTGATGAACCAGAAGAGGAACAAGAGAATGCTCTCCAACAGGGAATCGGCGAGGCGATCCAGGATGAGAAAACAGGAGCATCTGGATAATCTTAGGGCGCAATTGAACCAGCTGAGAAACGACAACTTCCAGATTCGAACCATCCTCGACATTTCCACACAGCAGTACTTCGATGTGGAAACCCAGAACTATGTTCTCCGAACTCAGGCGACGGAGCTCTCTTCCCGGCTTAACTCGCTCGCCGACATCCTTCAATTCATGAATCTGAACGGCGGCGGCGGCGGCGCTGTTGAGCCGCCGGCCATGGCTCATTCCGACTGCTTCGCCTACCCATGGAGCTCCCTCATCATGAACCAGCTGCCGATAATGGCTTCGCCGAACATGCTTCAGCACCACTAGATAATATTTATCTCGAATTTGGATTTGTATTATTAGGGTAATTAAGATCATAGCCTGTTTAGGGCTCTTGGATTGTGGAATTATAAAGTTCATGATCAAGATTTTGTGTTTGGTAAAGCGTTCTGGTCGGCTTATTGTCTATTAAAATGTAGTAGTTGGTTGATGTTTTTCATCCCTGTAAACGGAATTAGGCATTATGCTGCATCAGACTTTGCTGGCCGTCCCTTTTGTTGGTTCGATGGAATTGCTTGGTGAAGTTAAAGTGAAATGAACTTTAATGATTCGAATGCCCCCCGCCCCCCCTTTTGTTTTGTTCTTGGGTGCGGCCGATTTGGTTCACTCACCGGCACCCTTTTGCAACCGCAGCCGGTATGACGGGAGCAATTTTTTGTGTACGTTTAACGCACAACGATGTTCACGTGCGGATGATAATCCAACCTTTGAAATACACATCAAAAATAGTGCATGAATGATTTGGCAGGAGCTGGATTTTCATCCACACGTGAACATGCGTTGCCTGTGTTCGTGAAAAACTACAGATTTGCGACTGAGCAGAAGGAGCTCTAGGCTCCGTTTGAGGGGACTTATTTTCACCGATCAAGTGGTTACGATTGCATGAATTAGACTTTAATTCTGATCTGATTCATGCGGTCGTAACCGCTTGACCGGTGAGAATAAGCCCCCCCCCCCCCCCCCCAAACGAGGACGGCGGCAAATCCGGCGCGCCGAACCCGCCCTAGATCAGTGGCGGAACTAGGATTTTAAAGTCGCGCGGGCACAATCTAAGTACTGTCAATTCGGGGGGTTCGGGGGGCAGCGCACCCTGAGCCGGGGTTCGTGGGCAGCGCCCCCGATTTTTTTTTTTGTCAATATATTTTTGTAAGGAAAATATTGAACACAATATTTCACAGAAATCTGGACTGATTTCACATTGAAGAAGAAGAATGATTTCACAGCAGAAAAAGAAGATGACTTATTTCACAGAAGAAGAAGAAGACTTATTTCACAGAAGAAGAAGAGAACTGATTTCACAGAAGAAGAAGAGTACTGATTTTACAGAAGAAGAAGAAGACTGATTTCACACGGCCACGGGAGCCGGAGCAGGTAGCGGCGACGGGAGCCGGAGCAGGGAGCGGCGACGGGAGCCGGAGCAGGGAGCGGCGACGGGATCGGGAGCCGGGAGCGGCGACGGGATCGGGAGCCGGGAGCGGCGACGGGATCGGGAGCCGGGAGCGGCGACGGGATCGGGAGCAGGAGGAGCAGGGAGCGGGATGAAATGAAACCTAATTTAACGATAAAATAACCGGTCGAGCAGGTGCCCTACCGTGCCCAGGATATATAGTTCTGCCCATGCCTATATCAAAGGTTAGTACTCTTTGATCCAAAATTACAACTTTTTCACCTTAAGGGGAAAAAATTTTTTATTTATCGGTTTTTTTTTTGAAATCTTGTATTCCTATTATAACATCATATGGCCCTTCAACATTAAATTCCCTTTGGCGCGGTATTTTTGCTTGGATGAGTTTTGACAAAAATAAAGGAAAAAAATAGTTTTGAATATAAACATGAAGGGTAATTATATTGGTGGGATGTACACTTGAATTGCAAGATTTTGACAAAATGTATTTTAAATTGATATTTTTGGTAAAACTCATCCCCAATTAGAAAAAACTGACAAAATGCACCCCCACGACTCTCCACCAGCAGGGGCGGATTCAAAGGGGGACCCGAGGGACACTGGCACCCCCATTATTTTTTAAAATGATTAGTGTATTTGGATTTCTCTCGTCGAGGCAATGAATTTTGACTACTTATATGTCAAAAACAGTGGCCAGATGAGTGAGAAATAGTTCCGAAAAGATTGAAAATTTCAGTTTTTTTTTAAGAAAGTTGATGTCTAGCATTCAAAAAAAAATTATATGCACCCCCATTATCATTTTGTGCAACCCCATTATTAATTTTCTGGATCCGCTACTGCCCACCAGAATGTAAAGTACTAGTTTTTTTTTAATTGGTAGGTGCATTTTGCTAAATAAAATAATTTGAGGCGCATTAATTTTGCCAAAACAATTTTTTTTTAAATGTATATTGTCATTTACCCTAAAATTAAATGAAATTTTTTTGATGAGGTGTGGGTCATTCACCAACAAAGGTTCATAATTACTACTCTAGTAGGCTTAGAGCTGTCACGGTTTCGGTTCGGTTCCGGTTCTATTAAAATCATGAACAAAATCACTAAGATAACAGTTCTTCAAATTAGAACCAAAATCTTATTTAGGCTCCGTTTGGGGGGACTTATTTTCACCGGTCAAGCGGTCATGACCGCATGAATCGGGACTTAATTAAGGTTCGGTTCATGCGATCATGACCGCTTGGCCGGTGAAAATAAGCCCCCCCAAACAAAGCCTTAGTTTGACCGGTTACGATTCCGATTCTGGTTCCAGCTTAATTTTTGGAACCGTCGTGTCAACGGTTCCGGTTCCGGTTACGGTTCAACAAGAACCAAAATCAAACCGGTCACTAACGGTTCGGTCCGGTTCCATGCGGTTTGGTGAGGTTCCAATTGACCCCAACTAAAACCAAAATCAAAATTGACGAAATGAAATAAAAGCGGAATGCAAACAGTAAAACTCAAAACAACATCAAAATAGAAATAATTATGTTGTGCACTTCTCGACGGTCTTTTCAACGATCGGTGAGATAGTATCAATCGCCTTCCTACGCGTTAAGACTTGCCACGACTTCTAGTTGGCTTGCGCATGTCTCGTCGGCATGCTCAACCGTAACAACCGGCTACAATTAGTTGTCTTTCATGATTACTAATAAATAGTAGTTGTATATCTTATATTTTTTTAAAATAAAATATTTCAAAAAAAATATGTAAGTAAAATTGAAAATATATTATATAACTGTATAAAAAAATCAAAAATTCACTGCAAAAATTGACTGCAAACCGCACCAATGTCAAACCATACCACACAGTTTTTATGCGGTGAAGTTTTGTACGGTCCAAAATCGATCTCCTTTAGTGCAATTGCAATTTGGGTTTAAACTGCACCAGCTTCACTCGTGATAGTAAGTATAAATATTATAGATAAATTATAAAATAATAACAATATAATAATAATAATAATAATAAACGGGTTACGGTTCAGTTCTACTTCGGTCCGTTTCGGATCGGGTCTAAAATTTTTGAAATCGCTTGAGATTTGTATGTTGCGGTTCCGGTTCCGGTCCGGATAATAAAATGTAAGAATCAAACCCGGACCAATGTTCTTCATGGTTCCAAAATTCAAATCGGAACCCGAATAATTTGTGAACGATTCGGTCTAATTATTTGCAGTTCCGGTTCAATTTACGGTTTTCGATTTTAAGTGACAGCTCTGTTTACATTTTTTTTTCATTGTATTTTTTTTCAAATTCAATTAAAAATATTATTCTTTTATTTTAAAATAGTGCGTGTTTGGAATCATCAATTTCCCGAGCTGTTTTTTTGCCTGATTCCAATAGCACTAAAGAGCTCCATTTAAAAACCTTATTTTACTTTCATTTTCAACCTCCACGACAACTATCCACTCAAAATAGGCCCTTATTATCAAATGATTAACCATTGTAATTGTCCATATTTATAAATAAGGTTTTTAGGGTTCGGTTGGCACCGTGGGAGCGCCGATCATGAACGCTCAATCTCACCTGAGAAATTTCATCTATTTTTATGATCAAATTAGTTTTTTTTATTCATCATAACAAACTCATTTTATTTATTTGTTTATAAATGACATTTTTGTCTTCACCTAAAAAACTTCATCCACTTCTATGTTCAAACAAATGATATTCGCTAGATGACGCTTAACGAATGACGGTTTAACTCATGCATCTACGACCGCCACCACCGTGCCAAACGGAGCCGCTTAATGGAACGTGGGTTATGAGCACCTCCAAGCGATTTTATGTTGGATGTATGGGCTTAAAAAGCTTCGATAATAAGACAAAATAATAGACTTTGTACATAAATTGCGCGTTAGGGATAGCAACATAGCAATTAGTGCTGATGTTGGCTTTTTTTTTTCTCTCTTTTTCTTTACAAAGACCTCTTTTTTTTTATGAAGATATTAAATTCCACTTTAAAATTTCCATGACATCAATTTTGGGATGGTTAGTTTTATTAATTATGCGCGCTACAGTCTACACTATATATTAATAGAGTTCTCATGTTTGACCGTGACATTTTTAAACTTATCCCAACTACTCTATACATTAAATATTAGTAATATTACTATTATTATTTTAAATTTTTTTGAATAATGATATTGAAAAAAAATAAATATGAATAGTGATAAAAGTAATTAATATTATTTTCATATAATTTTAAAATAAGTCCCTAAATTAACTTTCTTGACATTTTTATGATGTGGCAGTTCTAACTTCTAAGAGAGTATCATAAGGCGCCACATAAACAGACTTAAGACCACCATAAGAAAAATAAGAGTTTATGTACCTATTTCAAACATAAGCTAAAGTTGAGGAAGTGATTTAAGTTTTTTTAACAAATTTTTTAAGGATAATATTATACTCATCTAAAATATACAAAAAAAATCACAAAAAGTGAGCCCTGCTCAGCACAAAAACACCTGACTATTATAATTAGGTTTGCAAAGTTGAAAAATAAGGAGGTCGGGTGTTTTTGTGCTGAGTGGACCCACTTTTGTGATTTTTTTTTGTTTGTTTTAGATGGGTATAGTATTATCCTTTTTTTAATATTCACCAGCCTAATACTTAGGCAACTGACTTTACCAAAAATCATTGTATCACCAATGAGAAATTTCCAAAACTACGGGTTGTTTGGCGCAGAGTTTTTGGTCAGGTGAGTTTGAATAAAAAATATCTCCGTCATAAAATATGTTTGACATGCATGCCCCCAACAAAAATAAATAAAATCTAACATAAAAGTAGATAGAGTTCATTAGGGCTCTGTTTGGCAAAAATAAATAAAATCTAACATAAAAGTACATAGAGTTCATTAGGGCTCTGTTTGGCACGACGGCAATCGTGAACGCAATTGTTATAGACCTCAACAAAGGACTTACACTCACATTAATGTTCAAAATTAGTTTTTTTTTCTTGATGACGGTCATAATAACCGTTGTAATGTCCAACATACATTCAAAGGTGGTGTTGTTTTTGTCAGACGGAATGTAAGTGTGGTCGGGCGTTCACAAACGGTGCTTCATAACCATGGCATACACAACCGCCGCCACTGCGCCAAACGGACCCTTAATGGTGCTTCCTTAATGCATCATTGATGCATTATTCCCGCATTTAAAGAAATCAATTTCGATTGTAAAAATAATAGGAAATAAAAATTTTAGTAATAAAATTCATTCGACGGCCCCTCCAACATTTATCATTTCCAAATTCCAATTCACCACATTGACATGCAGCTGAAAGGACGCCGTAAAAATAAGAATTTACAAGAAGAAAGATGGCTGTGGATAGAATGGGAGTGAGTTCGCTCTCGATCTTATTTAGGTTCTATTTTGGGGGACTTATTTTCAACGGTTAAGCGGTTACAACCACATGAATCGGACCTTTATTAAGGTCTGATTCATGCGATCGTAACCGCTTGACCGGTGAAAATAAGTCCTCCCAAAAGAAGCCTTAAGCTCCGCTCGAAATTGGATCGAACATATATTGCTTTATTTGAATCTAGTTCACTCGAAATTGAGTCAACTATAGCTGAGAAGATAGACTGAGAGCAAAAAAACACATCATATGTGAGAATGATATATACGAGTAACTGGATGCATAAAATATAAAAATGGTATAAATTAAAGATGACTGTTGCAGCCAACTCAACCTTTCTGATAGAGCGGACTAAACTAGGTCGCCTTAGACTGTGGAGCGGTCGAGCGCGCACACAGTCACAGAATAAATAGAGCATAACATAAGCAATTTTAACGTGGGAAAACCCCTCAACTGAGTAAAAAATCACGTGACAGGAACGGTGCCAGTCAAATTTCACTATTGGCTGCAGTTTACATGTTGTTTGAATCAAGTGCGACTGACCGCTCCTAATTACAGCTTTGAGATGAGAAAGATTGCAAGTGCGCTTGGCGGACGACAACCGACAGAACATCTCACACGAAGCTCAGTTTCTGTCACTTTCGGGTGGAGGCGGGTGTTTTTGAACGTTGTTTGGCTGACGAACTTCGTGACCTGACATGTAGAGAAGCGTTAGTGTGGACTTAAGTGCGTCGCGCACGTAGGAGAATTCACAGAGCGGCGAACATAATGTCATCTTATTTGGAGCTTCGTGGAATTGGGCGAATTTTCGGGTGGCTCGACGGGAGGAGGAGGCTCGTAGGAGGATTTTGGCAGAGCTCCAACCTGAGGAAGAAGAAAGCTGAAGGAGGAAAAGTTAGAAATGAGAGGGGTCCTGGGGCCTTTTTATAAGCTCAAGGAGGTGGTTACGGTGATTATGCGGTTATCCGTACACCGTAACCACCCAAATTACCGGGTGAAGACCACATAACGTATAGTTTCGACTATACGATATTTACATAATATTTCTTGCAAGCGGACCACCACTAAATGAGTAATCTTCCCCAATAACCTGTTGGAGCATGCGTTCCACGCTTCTTGGTTTGCTAATAACAAATTTCGTTTGTATTTGATCTTTGGTTATTTATGATGTGCAAATATCACAGGTTTAACTCTAATGTAATTTGGGTGTTGATTTGGGTTAGAACAGATGAGCTCAGGAGATATCGCTAGACGATATTGGGTATCTCCCACCGACGACAGTGGCATGAGCAGTTAACTCACTATCTCCACACGGCTGGCGGTTTCTTCCTTATCGCCCGACGATTTTGGATATCGCCGATCGACGACAGACCACGATTGACATGACTAATCTGCGATGCGAAAATGAGGAATACGTGAGACACGTGGCAACCATTAACGCTATCGTCAGTAGGTGATACCCAGTGTCGCCCGACGATATCGCTAAAGTATAAAAGCCAGTCAATTTTCTGTGGATATTACGAATTTTATTATCTGGAGTGTTCCTTCCTGTTGATACGACCCAGAGAGCTCCATAATCCAGAATTACTTCATACACTCAAGAAGCACGAAGCGTGAAAGATCGACGGCACGTACGCGACATTCAAAGAAATCTTGGCAAGGATTCATCGGCATCTCCAGCGCGTCGTGTAATTCCCCAAAAACCTTAAGTCTCAAAATGGAGTCAGGCTGGGTGACACGGCCTGAGACACGGGTGTGTCCAGTGCACACGGCCTGGGACACGGGCGTGTCCCAGGGCGTGTCCAGTGCACACGGCCTGGGACACGGGCGTGTCCCAGGGCGTGTCGTTTAATGTAGGAGTCGACTCGAGTTCTCGAGATAGCAAGGTCGACGATCGTCGAGAGGCGATACGGCCTGGGACACGGGCGTGTCCCAGGGCGTGTCCTGCTCGGGTGAATACCGAGTGGCGTTGAGTGGCGTTGAGTGGCGCTGAGTGGAATGGCGTTGAGTGGCATTGAGTGTGGAACACGGCCTGTGACACGGGCGTATCACAGGGGCGTGTTGAGCACACGGCCAGGGACACGGGCGTGTGCCTTAGCCTTGTGCTTCTCGGGTGATTTGGTCCTGTGTTGAAAGGGTGACACGACCAGTCACACGGCCGTGTCAAAGTTGACACGGGCGTGTCTGCCCTGTGACACGGGCGTGTTGGAGCCCGTGTTCTGGTTCAGTTTGAGTCGGTTCGTACACCGCTTGGGGTACACGGCCTCGGACACGGGCGTGTCACAGGCCGTGTCAAGTCAAATTTGGACTTTTGGGCAGATCTCGGCCATCCAATTATTTCTATTTGGATCTAATGGCCCAGGTGCTTTCCTGCAGTGATAAGGCTGAGGGTTGGGCTCTTCTCTCATTCTTATCAAGAGAGAAAAAGAGAGAGCTTGGAGGAAGGAGGAGGAGGAGAAGAGCGAGGCTTTGATGGTGCTCCCGCGGTCCGATTCGAGATCCGAGGCTAGTTCTGTGGAGGCAAAACTACTGCGGTGCTTTCCAACCGGCTAGATTTTTGATGGCTCCCAAGAGATCGTCAAGGATAATGATCTTCCTTCTTGGACATGTGAAGTCCTTTCTTTATGCATGAGTAAGGAATCCTCTCCACCAAAAGGTGGAAAGACTGAGTGATTCCAGTGGGTTGATAGTTACTATCCCCTGTTGAGTCTGCATCTAGACCCGGAAGTGTGTAGTACGGGATATGCATGCTGTGTGAAGCCCATCTGGACATATTGGTCTGGATTGGTGATGCTGCATTTACGCACCGGAGAAGACTTCGCGTATACTCGTGTAGTTAGTGGGGTCGTTGGGTTGTGCCTGTGAAGGGGAGTAGCAGGAAGTACTAGAATGTGGAATTCCAGGAAAATGTCCTTATGTTGTTTGTGTTGTGGCTACGATGTAGCCAGTCCTTGATGGATAATGAAGACAGTCCTATTTGGACAGTGTGGCTAATGTGACGCCAATCCTTGGCGGACGTTATGGCGATTGGGAGCTGCGAGCTCTAAAAGGCCTCGTGCCGAACAGGAAAGGTGAAGCCGACCCACGTCTTTTATTATAGCCGCAAGTACGATGTGCTTGATGATGGCAAGGCGATTTGAGCAACGGGGGGTGGTGGATCTGTACCTGTGTTATGTTGGCTGTACAAGAAAGTGTCAAGGCATTGGGCTTTCGTCAGCAGCATAATGAGAGTCTTAGACTTGCGCACCATTAAGATTAAATGCTCAATGGTGTTGATCCCGGTTCGCCGGTGTACCCAAAAGTGTGCCTGAGAGCACAGATCGTCGGGCCAGGTGGCCGACGGTTGTGATGGATTGCTTGTGCGTGAGAGCACAATATTTATGATATCTGTCAAATGATGTATTGCTCTGCAAGGAAGGAATGTCACTGCCCCGGGAAAGGGGTAGGATTGCTATAAATTGATCAGCTGAATGCTGACCGTTGCCTTGTTTTCCACCTTCTGGGTGGATTGTCCCTGTGCATGTGCTGGAGAGCCGAGCGGGAAGTGAAGGGTCGATGCTCCTGCTGCTGCTGTTGCCGCTCTTGTTGTTGTTGTTGCTGCTAGCCCTTGAACGCTAGCTAATGTATTTCCTTTTGTTCATGTATGGCCGACCTGCGCGCCGATGTCTGTAATCCATACTGTTTAAAGAGGAACTGTAAGGCCTTAAGGCCAAACTGTGTTATTTGCCACCCCCCTCGTTTGAGTGGTTATATATATAACCTTGGTATTATATATATAGTGGATATTCCTGGTATGAGTTTAGCCTACTGTTTATGATTTTGCTAGCATGCTCTAAGTTAGGATACGTTGGTGGTATTAACCAGTGACATCATCGTCTGTTTGTGGCATATAGTGTGGGGCCCCGGCCGGACCTTCTATTATATGTTGTTTAACGGGTGGAGTTGTTACATTTTGGTATCAGCTTGTCTCGGTCTTCCTCTTTCGAATTCGTGGTCGAATTCTTTTGTGGGGGTGACGAGCACGTGTCTGTGCGAACCGCTGTAACGCTAGTGAACTCTGGAATATCCACTAAGAAATGCAAATACACTTGTTTGAGGAATCTGCGCGTTCCTACTTTGTTGTTATTGCTTGCGTATTATCGCTAATGTGTGTCTTGTCCACCCATAGGTGACTCGTAGCGGTGCTGAGCAATCTGAGCCCCAGCGCTCTGATGAGAGTGCGACACCAGCTGAGGTGTAAACACCTCCGCCCTCTGCGGAAACTGTTCGATTAGTTGCCGAGGCTCTATTTGCGATGATTCGGCCGACCGGGCCGGCGCCGCCGGCAGTGGTGCCAGATCGTGTTGGTGTCCAACCCGAACCGGTTGAGGCTGTGGATCCTCGAGCAGCTGAACGACAATTGAAGCAATTCATGAGCTTCATTCCGCCTACATTCACGGGACTGGGATCCCCAACGCAGGAAGAGGATTGGTTATCACGAGTCAAACGTATCTTGACAGCGATCAGGACGGAGGAAACTCAAAAGGTCACTTTGGCCACCTTCTTGTTAGAAGGAGAGGCGAGGTTATGGTGGGATGAGGTTGAGTTACACCATTTGGCGGGCAGACAATTAACTCAAGTATTGATTGAGGAGTTCTCTCACATGTTTTTGGCAAAACATATACCAGCGGCACAACACATTGCTATGAAGAACGAGTTTCAGCGGCTAACGCAATGAGAACATAGCGTTGATGCGTACCTACATGAATTTACAAGATTGGGCTGGTATGCAGGAACAATCTTCGCCGATGAACAAAAAACCAATCGGTTCTATGAAGGATTGCGGGACGAGTTGAGGTTCTTGCTTTCTAGTTCAGTGAACCAGGGATTTGAGGCCTTGGTTGATATGGCGGGTGCGCTGGAGAAGGACATGAAGCGGGTGCAAGGCAAGAAGTACTTGGTTGTGGCAAAGCCTGAGTTCAAAGCACCCCGCTCTGGCAAATTGTACTACCATAAGAAGTGGGGCAAGAGGTCCAAGCCTTCTGGGCAAACTTCTGTGACGGTTACATCGGGAGCAACGTCGAGACCGGAGTCTCGTACATGCTTTACCTGTGGTAAAGTGGGGCATATAGCCCGTGATTGTCGGGTTGCTCAACCCAAAGGAGAAAAGAAGACGGGTGCGTCTTATGCTGAGAAGGGCAAAGCAGTGGTTGATTCCTCTGCATCTCAGGCGCAACCCAGAGTTTACAATCTTGGCCAACAGGAGGCTATCAAGCAAAGTGACGTCGTCACAGGTACAAGTTAAGTTAATGCTTGTTGTATTGATTGCATATTTTGTATGTAGCTTGTGCATGATGTGTGTGCTACAGGCTTTGTCTTGATTTGGAACAATCCAGCGAGAGCCCTGTTTGATACGGGTGCTTCACATTATTTTCTTTCTAAGGACTTCGTAACTCGAGTTGGAGTAACGAGTCATGTGACGACAGATGGTGTAAAGGTGTTATTACCGAATGGTTGTATCATGCTTGCGGATAGGACGCGCGATGTGGAAGTGCATATAGGAAATCGGAATTTCGGATTGAGAGCATCTATGCTGCCGCTATCGGAATTTGATGTGATCTTTTGCATGGACTGGCTCTCGGAGCAGCGTGCCTTTATTGAATGCAACTCAAAGGAGATCACACTGGGCCAGAATACCGAACTTGAGACGAAGTTCGCTGGTATGCGAGGAGTTGACGGGACCTTGATGTCTGCACTCCAAGTCGTCAGTGCTATTCGGAAGGGCGCGGAGTTATTCTTCACGCTTATTCAGGCTGTTGAGCCAAAGGCCAGTGTAAGTGAAGTTCCGATTGTGTCGGAGTTTGCAGATGTATTTCCTAAGGATCTTCCTGGGTTACCGCCCCAGCGGGAGATTGACTTCGCGATTGAGTTGGTGCCAGGTGCAAAACATGTGACCCGCTCACCATATCGCGTCGCGCCAAAAAAAATGGCTGAGCTGAAAGTCCAATTGCAAGAGTTGTTGGAGCAGGGATACATACACCCAAGTATGTCACCTTGGAGCGCGCCTGTTCTATTTGTGAAAAAGAAAGACGGTAGTTTGCGTTTGTATATTGACTACCGCGAATTGAATAAGCTGACGGAAAAGAACAAATATCTGATTCCACGGATCGATGACCTATTTGATCAGCTAGCGGGGTCAACCGTCTATTCAAAGTTGGATTTGAAATCAGGATATTATCAATTGCAAATTCGGGAAGGTGACATTCCTAAGACAGCGTTTGGGACACGCTACGGTCATTATGAATTCACGGTGATGCCGTTTGGCTTATGTAATGCGCCTTCGGTATTCATGAATTTAATGCACCGGACATTCCGAGAGTACTTGGATCTATTCGTAATTGTGTTTATTGATGATATTCTTGTGTACTCTCAGTCGGGAGATGATCATGCAAACCATTTGCGGTTGGTATTGCATACCCTGCGGAGGAATAAGCTGTATGCCAAGTTCTAAAAGTGTGAGTTCTGGCTATCGTCAGTGGCTTTTCTGGGCCATGTGGTAAGTGGAGAGGGTATAACAGTAGATCCGGCAAAGATAAGTGTCATACGGGATTGGCCAGTGATGTCTTCAGTGGCCGAAGTCAGGAGCTTCCTTGGACTAGCAGGCTACTATAGACGGTTTGTGGAAAACTTCTCACGGATTGCTTTACCTCTGACCACGTTGACGAGAAAGGATCAGAAGTTCGTTTGGACGCCGGAGTGCGCACGAGCTTTTGAAGAGCTGAAGAGTCGTTTGACCACGGTGCCTGTGTTGACATCGCCATGTGGTACAGACCGGCTATGAGATCTACAGTGATGCTTCAGGGAGCGGCTTAGGCTGCGTTCTTCTGCAATTTGGTAAAGTGATTGCTTATGGCTCACGCCAGTTAAAGGTGCATGAACGGAACTACCCCGTCCACGATTTGGAGTTGGCGGCAGTAATCGTTGTGCTAAAGCTGTGGCGGCACTATCTTTATGGCGTTAAAGTGGATATCTATACAGATCACAAGAGCCTAAAGTATTTGTCAGATCAGAAGGATCTGAATATGCGACAACGGAGGTGGATGGAGTTCCTTGGGGACTACACTTTCGATATTCACTACACTCCCGAAAAGGGAAATGTGATCGCTGATGCTTTGAGTCGTAAGGCGCTAGTACGGGCAAACTGGTTGCAGAGACATGATGAGCGGCTAATCCAGGAGATGGAAGCGTTAGAGATATCTTGTGTTGACAAGGATGTTACGGCCGACGCATGCTTGAACTGGACGGAGGTACACTATGACCTTGAGGACAGAGTTCGGCGAGCAACGAAGCTTGATGATATTCTCCAACATTATACAAAGGATGGCCCTGGTGACCAATTCTCCTGGGATGATGGCTTGTTGCGAAAAGATGGCGGGTTGTGCGTCCCAAGTACGGGGAGGTTGAGAGAAGAGTTGATGTACGAAATGCACTTTGCCAAGTACTCAATTCACCCCAGGAGCACAAAAATGTACAGAGACATGAAAAAGTTGTTCTGGTAGCCTGGACTAAAGAAAGACATAGCATGTTATGTGGCGGAATGCCACACTTGTGCTTTGGTGAAAGTGGAATGCCAGAAGCCTGGTGGTTTCCTGAAGTCGTTACCGATTCTGGAGTGGAAGTTTGATGATATTTCAATGGATTTCGTGCACGGGTTGTCGAGATCTCAACACGGTCATGACTCTATCTGGGTGATTGTAGACCGGTTGACAAAAGTGGCTCACTTCCTTCCAAATAAGAGAGACGATTCAGTGGAAACCTTGGCTAAGCTCTATGTGGAACAGGTTGTTCGACTGCACGATGTTCCTCGGAGCATTGTCAGTGATCGTGATGGGCGATTCACCTCAACTGATTGGAGGCTAATTCATCAAATGTTGGGCACAAAATTAGCATTCAGTACGGCCTTTCATCCCCAAACGAATGACCAGACTGAGCGAAACAACATGACGATGGAAGATATGTTTCGTATGTGCGCCCTGGATTTCGGTAAGAAATGAGAAGAGTACATTTATTTGGTGGAATTTTCCTATAATAACAGTTACCAAGCGAGCATCGGTATAACACCGTTTGAGGCTCTATATGGTCGTAAATGTCGTACACCATTAGCTTGGGCAGAGGTAGGCGAATCTAAGCTGAATGGGCGAAAGGAAGTTGAAGAAGCTATCTCGATTATACGCTCTATTCGGGAGAGACTATTGATAGCCCAGGATCGACAAGCAAAGTACTACAACGCCAAGCATCGGAATGTGGAGTTCACGGTGGGCGATTGGGTCTATTTGAAGATCAAACCCTTCAAAGGCGTATCTCGGATTCGGCGGTTGAAAAAGCTAAGTCCCGGATACCTTGGTCCATTTGAAATGGTAGAGCGAGTCGGGGAAGCTTCTTATTGGCTAGCGCTTTCAGCAGAGTTGAGTGGATTGCATGATGTATTCCACATTTCAGTACTTCACAAAGCCGTCAAGGATCCAGCTCAAGTAGATGAGAATGATCGTGTACCGGTCGAGTATGGGCTAACGACGAAGGTTAGACCCATTTAGATCGAGGATCGAGCCGAGAAACAGTTGCGGAACAAGATAATCGGGATGGTCAAAGTCCGGTGGGACAATTGTGGCCGTGAGGAGCTAACATGGAAGTGAGAGCAGACCATACGAGCTGAGTTTCCCGAATTTTTTGTATAAACTGTTGACCGTGTACATTTTGTTATAACAGATCTTTTAATGTTATAGCTTTATGATTCTTGTTTCCTTGCTTAGTACAAATTTCAGGACAAAATTTATCTTAAGGGGGGATTGTAACACCCCAAAAACCTTAAGTCTCAAAATAGAGTCAGGCTGGGTGACACGGCCTGGGACACGGGCATGTCCCAGGGCGTGTCCAGTGCACACGGCCTGAGACACGGGCGTGTCCTTTACTGTAGGCATCGACTCGAGTTCTCGAGATAGCACGGTCGACGATCGTCGAGAGGCGACACGACCAGGGATACGGGTGTGTCCCAGGGCGTGTCCTGCTCGGGTGAATACCGAGTGGCGTTGAGTTGCGCTGAGTGGAATGGCGTTGAGTGGCATTGAGTGTGTAACACGGCCTGTGACACGGGCGTGTCACAGGGGCGTGTTGAGCACACGACCAGGGACACGGGCGTGTGCCTTAGCCGTGTGCTTCTCGGGTGATTTGGTCCTGTGTTGAAAGGGTGACACGACCAGTCACACAGCTGTGTCAAAGTTGACACGGGCGTGTCTGCCCTGTGACACGGGCGTGTTGGATCCCGTGTTCTGGTTCAGTTTGAGTCGGTTCATACACCGCTTGGGGTACACGGCCTGGGACACGGGCGTGTCACAGTGTCAAGTCAAATTTGGACTTTTGGGCAGATCTCGACCATCCAATTATTTCTATTTGGATCCAATGGCTCAGGTGCTTTCCTGCAGTGATAAGGCTGAGGGTTGGGCTCTTCTCTCATTCTCATCAAGAGAGAAAAAAAGAGAGCTTGGAGGAAGGAGAAGGAGGAGAAGAGCAAGGCTTTGGTGGTGCTCCCACGGTCCGATTCGAGATCCGAGGCTAGTTCTGTGGAGGCAAAGCTGTTGCGGTGCTTTCCAACCGGCCAGCTTTTTGATGGCTCCCAAGAGATCGTCAAGGGTAACGATCTTCCTTCTCGGACATGTGAAGTCCTTTCTTTATGCATGAGTAAGGAATCCTCTCCACCAAAAGGTGGAAAGAGTAAGTGATTCAAGTGGGTTGATAGTTACTATCCCCTGTTGAGTCTACATCTAGACCCGGAAGTGTGTAGTATGGGATAGACATGCTGTGTGAAGCCCATCTAGACATGTTGGTCTGGATTGGTGATGTTGCATTTACGCACCAGAGAAGACTCCGCGTATACTCGTGAAGTTAGTGGGGTCGTTGGGTTGTGCATGTGAAGGGGAGTAGCAGGAAGTACTGGAATGTGGAATTCCAGGAAAATGCCCTTATGCTGTTTGTGATGTGGCTACGATGTAGCCAGCTCTTGATGGACAATGAAGCCAGTCCTATTTGGACAGTGTGGCTAATGTGACGCCAGTCCTTGGCGGACGTTATGGCGATTGGGAGCTGCGAGCTCTAAAAGGCCTCGTGCCGAACAGGAAAGGTGAAGCCGACCCGCGTCTTTTATTATAGCCGCAAGTAAGATGTGCTTGATGATGGCAAGGCGATTTGAGCAACGGGGGGTGGTGGATCTGTACATGCGTTATGTTGGCTGCACAAGGAAGTGCCAAGACATTGGGCTTTCGTCAGCAGCATAATGAGAGTCTTAGGCCTGCGCGCCATTAAGACTAAATGCTCAATGGTGTTGATCCCGGTTCGCCGGTGTACCCAAAGGTGTGTCTGAGAGCACAGATCGTCGGGCCGGGTGGCCGACGGTTGTGATGGATTGCTTGTGCGTGAGAGCACAATATTTATGATATCTGTCAAATGATGTATTGCTCTGCAGGGAAGGAATGTCACTGCCCCGGAAAAGGGGTAGGATTGTTATAAATTGGTCAGCTGAATGCTGACCGTTGCCTTGTTTGCCACCTTCTGGGTTGATTGTCCCTGTGCAGGTGCTAGAGAGCCGAGCAGAAAGTGAAGGGCTGATTCCCCTACTGCTGCTGTTGCCGCTCTTGCTGTAGCTGTTGCTGCTAGCCCTTGAAGGCTAGCTAATGTATTTCCTTTTGTTCATGTTTGGTCGGGCTGCGCGCCAATGTCTGTAATCCATACTATTTAAAGAGGAACTATAAGGCCTTAAGACCAAACTGTGTTATTTGCTACCCCCCTCATTTGAGTGGTTGTATATATAACCTTGGTATTATATATATATAGTGGATATTCCTAGTATGAGTTCAGCCTACTGCTTATGATTCCGCTAGCATGCTCTGAGTTAGGATACGTTGGTGGTATTAACCTGTGACATCATCGTCTGTTTGTGGCATATAGTGTGGGGCCCCGACCAGACCTTCTATTATATATTATTTAACGGGTGGAGTTGTTACACGTCGTTTAGAGGGAGTTTTAATTCTGAAGTTTTCTTTTTGCTTTGTTCTTTAGTCCTATTGTAATCGAGAGAGAAAATCGCCGCCTTGTGGGTGTCGTCTAAGTCCTTGTGTGGCTTAGGAGAGAATCGCCGCCTTGTGAGTGACGTCCAAGTCCTTGTGCGGCTTAGGGAGAAATCGTTGCCTTGTGTGCCGCATCAAAATCATGGTCAGATTTAGGGGAGGCTAGTAGCAAGATCTAGGGAGAGATACACTTTAGTCTGCCGGTTCTTGGTAGAAGGACCAGCAAAATCAATAGTAAATTGTATTTTTCGTAAGCTTTTGTCTCTAGCTTTATAGAGATATATTGTACTCAGATTTAGCACTATTGCAATAAATTGTTATTGTTTACTGTCTTTGTAAATTTCTGAGTGTTCAACTCTGCTTATGACAAATCAGTCTTGATTGCCTTGTATTTCACCAAGTAAAATTCTGTTTAGTTAAAGTAAATTAATTAACCCTTATTCACTCCCTCCCCTCCTCTAAGGGCGTCTCACGATCCAACATTTGGTATCAGAGGAGGTTACTCAAAAATCGGTTTTACTAACGGGAGTGATGATGCAAAACACTCACGCGTTTTCTGAGAGACAAGGTATAAGTAGACCTCCCTTATTCACGGGCACAGACTATAACTATTGGAAAGCTCGAATGCGATGCTTTCTAATAGCTCTAGATATTGAAGTATGGAGCATGATAGAAACATGCTACACTTCCCCTATGACTGTAGTAGGAAGTGTCACAATGGAAAAACCCAAAGACAAATGAGACGAAGTTGATAAGCTTCGTTGTAAGAATAACGTTATAGCAATGAACGTCTTATTCTGCGCGTTAAGTAGGACTTTAATCATGTTTGTGCATGTGAAACTGCGTATGATATATAGAATCTCCTTGAAGTTACTCATGAAGGTACATCGCAGGTGAAAGACTCAAAGCTTTTCCAGTTAGAGTCAGAGTTTGAGAAGTTCAAGATGGAGGTTGATGAGGATGTAGACTCCATGTACACAAGGTTCAGCAAGATCGTGAATGACTCGAAGATTTTAGGAAAGAGTTTCTCAAACGGAGATTTGGTGAGAAAGATACTTAGATCACTTCCCCCGAAGTTCAATCCAAAAGTGACTATCATCTCGGAATCACACGATCTAAAGTCTCTCCAAATTGAGAACCTGATTGGAAATCTGAAAACCCACGAAGTGGAACGGAGGATTCAACAACATGAGTATAGCCTGGAGCCAAGGAAGAAAGCATTGACGTTGAAGTACAAGAAGGAAGTGGAAAGTGAGTCCGATGAGAATGATGAGGAAGATGAAGAAAGTCTGTTCGTGAGGGAATTCAGGAAATTCATGAGAAATCATGAAAGAAGAAATGTTTTTAGGAAGGTGTTCAGTAAAAAAGAATTTGGATACAAGAAAAGCAAAACCAAAGACGATGGAGAGGATGATGAAGAGTGACCTCCACCCGAGTGTTACTACTGCAGGAGAGTTGGCAACATAAAAAGCAAGTGTCCAAAGTATCTGAAAGAGCTAAAGGAAAAGAGGCACAAGAATACGGATAAGAAGAAAGTTCTAAAGGCTGAAACCTGGGATGACGTCACATCTGAGGAATCAAGTAGTTCAAGCTCAGAGACTGAAGAGGAGGCAAACGTGTGTCTGATGGGAAAGGACATTTCATCATCTGAAGACGAAAGCAATGTCCAGAGCGACACTGAGGTAAATCCTCCTTCTTATGAAAATTTGTATACTGAATTCTTACAAACTTGTAAATATTTTGACAAAAACTTAAATGAGAATAAATTACTCAAATCTAAAAATAAAGAGCTTTTAAAAGAAAATAAAAAGTTATCAAATGAGATAAAAATACTTGAGAAGGAGAAAACAACTTGTCAAGAGGATTGTCCCTCTTCGATAAGAATACTAGAACTTGAGAAAGATCTCTCTAAGTCTCGGTCTCGGGTTGAATCCCTTACAAGAGAAAAAGAAACCTTAGAGAGATCTCTAAAGCTTTCTAATCTCAAGTAGAAGGCAGCAAAAAGACCTTCGCGAACCGATGCGACAATATAGTTGCTGAAAACACCGCATTGAGAGGTCGAGTCCGTGATCTAGAAATGGGCACTAACAAGTTTGGAATGAGCCAAAAATCACTGAATATGATTTTGGCGAGCCAATGCTATGGTTCGGCAAAATTTGGAATCAGATACTCACCAGAACACTATCTCCCGACGACATCCACTGTCGCCGGCGATAAGAAAAAATTAAAAAATTCATTTTTTTAAAATAGTCATGATAAATCTATTGTAACAGCTTCTTCCAGCAATAGTTCAAAATCTATTTTGAAAAATCCGTCAACTATTTTCGTCACGTGTGCCAAATGTAAAAAGTTTGGTCACATGACTCACACTTGTAGAAGGATATGACACTGTTCTGTTAAACAAGTCTGGGTACCTAAGGCTTCTACCTATACTATGGGAGGAACTACTTGGGTAACCAGATCTTTACTCTCATCGTCTTTCTAGCTGTGTTGGCAGGCTAAAGACAAAGAAGATGTGTGGTACTTGGACTCAGAGTGTTCCAAGCACATGACAGGTAACAAATCAAATTTCCTTTGTCTAGAGATGAAGAAAGGAGGAGTAGTTACGTTTGGTGATAATGGAAAAAGAAAGATCATCGACATTGGAGTAATAGATAACAAGTCATTTACTATCTCAAATATTTTGTATGTTAAATGTTTGAAGGATAACTTAATTTTTATAAGTCAATTATGCGATATTGGTTTAAACATCTTATTTGATTCATCTTCAAACATGTGCAAATTTTTTGATTCCAAAATAAATAATATTGTTCTTACTGCTCCTAGATTTCAAAATATTTACATGATTAAATTTAATGATTTATCACATTCTTCATTAAAATATTTTATGTCTAAAAATGATAAATTAAATTTGTGGCATAGGCGTCTTGGACATTCTAGTTTCAAGCTAATTGTAAAATTGTCTCAAAATAAACTAGTTAAAGGTTTACCTATTTTACATGAAAATTTATCTTCTTTATGTTCACCATGTCAAAAGGGTAAATTTTAAAAATCTTCATTTAAAAGCAAAAATGTTGTTTCCACTACTATACCTTTACAGTTGATTCATATGGATTTGTTTGGTCCGGTTAATACACTAAGTCTAGGAGGTAGAAAATACATTTTTGTTTTAATTGATGATTATTCACGTTTATGTTGGACAATCTTCTTAACGTCAAAATCTGTAGCATTTTAGAATTTTCAAAATTATGTATACGTGTTCAAAATGAACTAGATTTAAAAATAAAGTGCATTCATTCAGATCATGGAGGTGAATGTGATAATGAAAATTTTGTATCTTTTTGCAATGAGTTAGGTATTAAACATGAATTTTCCGCTCCTCACACACCGCAATAAAATGTTGTGATTGAGAGGAAAAATAGAACTTTACAAGAACTAGCTCGTACTATGCTATCAGAATACAAATTACCTAGATCATTTTGGTTCGAAGCCATTAGCACTGTTTGTTATGTTATTAATCGTGTTATGCTTCGACCTTTCTTAAAATTAACACCTTATGAATTATATTTTCAAAAGAAACCGAATGTATATTATTTTAAAATTTTTGGTTATAAATATTTTATTTTGAATACTAAAGATAATTTAGGCAAGTTTGATGAAAAATGTGATGAAGATATTTTTATTGACTATTCTTCAACTAATAAAGCTTATAAAATTTATAATAAAAGGACAAAAGTGGTCGAAGAATCTATTCATGTTAAATTTGATGAGTTTTTCTCGTATGTAGATACTAATCCTACAGGTAATAATGAAGAGCCCTTCCCTCCACTAAGGTCGGATGATGACGAACTCCTTGGAGACAAAGAAGAAGAAAAAGGAGAAGAAGTGCAAGAATATGTGCATTCAAGCGAGCTAAGATATTCAAAAGATCATCCCTAAGATTTGGTTATTGAAGAATCATCAAGAGAGGTAAGTACTCGTTCATCATTGTATGATTTATTCTCAAACATGTGCTTTATTTCTGATATAGAACCTAAAAATGTAGAAATCGCTTTAAATGATAATTCTAGATTTTTAGCTATGAATGATGAGCTTAATCAATTTGAACGTAATAAGGGTTTGGAAATTAGTAGAAAGACCATCAAATCATCATGTTGTAAGTGTTAAGTGGATCTTTAAGAATAAAATAGATAGTGAATCTAGGGTCACTAAAAATAAAGCTAGACATGTAGCAAAAAGTTATTCACAAATTGAAGGAATAAACTTTGATGAAACCTTTGCACTCGTAGTACGTTTAGAAGCAGTTAGAATATTTATTGCATTTGCTAGCTTTAAAAGATTTAAGCTATTTCAAATGGATGTTAAAACTGTTTTTCTTAACATGTATATTAAGGAAGAGGTTTATGTAGAACAACCTACAGGCTTTGTTGATATTAAATTTCCTGATCATGTTTTTAAATTAGAAAATGCCCTTTATGGTTTAAAGCAAGCACCCCGAGCATGATATGATAGATTGACTGTTTATTTATTAAAAAATGATTACGAAATGGTCAGTGCTGATTATACCTTTTTTATTAAACATGTTCATGATGATCTTATAGTTTTGCAAATATATATTGATGACATCATTTTTGGATGCACTAATGAAAAATTGTGTGATAATGTTATAGAAATTATGAAAAATGAATTTAAAATGAACATGATAGGCGAACTCACTTATTTTCTTGATTTTCAAATTACTAAAAGACATGATGGTATTTTTATTTATCAATCTAAATATATTCATGATGTTTTAGAAAGATTTGGATTTGAAAATCTAAAACAAGCAAATACTCCCATTAGTGTCTCATTGAAATTAGTGAAAGATGAAAGTGGTATTTCTATAGATCAAACACTATATAGAGGAATGATAGAGTCTCTGTTATATTTGACTACATCTAGACCTGATATTATGTTCGTTGTATGTTTATGTGCTAGATTTTAAGCTAATCCGAAAGAATCTCATTTAAAAGCAGTTAAACGTATTTTTAGATATCTTATTGACACATCTAAGATAGGTTTGTGGTATCCACACAATGATACTTTTATTTTACATAGTTTTTCTGATTCTGATTATGCTGGCTGTTCGTTAGACCGTAAGAGCGCAAGTGGCATCTGTCACTTTCTAGGCCCTTCATTAATTTTATGGTCGAGTAGGAAACAGAATTCTGTTGCCTTATCCACCACTGATGCCGAGTACATTACACTAGAAAGTTGTTGTGCACAAGCTCTTTGGATGAAACAAACTTTAAAAGACTTTGGAATTTATCATGACACAATTGAATTAAAATGTGATAACAAGAGTGCAATTGACATAACATATAATCCAGTTCATCATTCTAGGTCCAAACACATTGATGTACGTCATCACTTCATTAGAGACCACATTAAGCAAAATATAATTAAAGTTAGTTTTATAGGCACCGATTCACAACTTGCCGATATTTTCACGAAACCACTTCCAGATTCCTATTTTTCATTACTAAGACTAGAACTAGGAGTCATGTACTTATCAAGCGAATGAATTGACGTACTAAGTAAACAAAAAACTTTAATTAACAGAAAATGATGATTACATTAAGAAAACCATAATATTAAGAGTCTATAATCGTACTACCACAACACTCTCATCACGGCATAAGTCAAATAATATTACAACACAGTTTTCAAAACAGCAACACTAAAAATTTTAAAACTTCACTATTGCCGGCGATACTGACTGTCGCCCGATGATAACATCAAAATTCTAGATCTGCCCGAAAACTTCAAAAATTTATGCTATTCCCTACACTGGTGTCCTCTTGATCTTCAGCTAAACTATGTTCACTGCTTCTTGTCCGGCGAGGTCGGCGGGTAGACGATCGGGGAGGCTCCATGACCGAATTCTCCCATTCGGCCACTTCTGCTGGAGTAGGCTTCAACTTGATGCTTTTGGTCAGAAATTTGAAGAATTTCTGGATTCCCAAAAAGTTCTTCTTAACCTCCCTTTTATGATCTTCGAACGACTCTCGCAAGCCGTCCAAACCTTCCCACAAAGATCCACCTCTTGGAATCGGTGGGTTTCAGATAGTGGACACTAGTTCACTACTTCTTATAGACCCTCCTCATGCTGATCGGCCAATGGAGGGTGTACCACTCGTAGAGAATATAGAGGGCACACAATCATTGAAATACAGTTCTGGGTCTATCCACGTGTACTTCTTATACAAAATGTGTTGAATGACCGCACCAAGTGGTAGTGTATTCAATTTCTTCCAGGTTGGACTTTTCAGTCTAAATGTGTAGCGAATTATTGACAGGATAAAATCTGTCATATCAAATGGCTCCCGCTCTAAGATCATATAAGTAACATATCTCAATTAAGCTGTAATCTTACGTGTATCTCCGGACTTGAGCAAATGTGTGCCTCAAAATGTCCTGCACTAGTCGTGCATCCTCGGTGAGAGTGGTCGTCGATTGAATAAGGGTTGTTATGGAATTACCAAGCAACACTATATTCAAGAGTGTCCAGTCTCTATCCTTTCGATAATTTTCTACATCATATAAGACATTTTCATGATCTATTAACCCAAACTCTTCCCTGAGATCATAATGGGTTATCTCCACTGTCTGTCCTTGTATCCGTGATCGCACCCCACCGTTTAGTTCCGTGAACCGAGGATCTTTTAAATAATTATAGAATTCCCTAATCAACACCAACGAAAACTTATCTGTGGAAAATGACGGACATTATTCTTGCCATGGCTAACAGGTCATGGATGTGTGCGTGTCGGGCGAGATCGAATTCAATGACCCGTCCAATCCCAATATTCACATTTTCTATCCCTGGGAAAGTTTGATAGGATGAATGTGTATCACTGCCAGTACTTCTTCGAGCTCTCGAGCTGGAAGCCATTGCTGTAGTTAACAGAGGAATTTTTTTAAAAAAATTCCGAAATTATCAATATCGCTAGTCGGTGACACCCACTGTCGCCGGGCGATAAAGGAAATTGGTCTAATCCAATTTCCGACCCCAGATCTGAACTTTCCCCTACTTTCCAGATCTGAAATTTCTTACAAGTTTTTTCGAATTTCACTAATGCTATTTAATAATTTTTACTCAAAATACTATTCATCACCTTCTTCCCTAAAACCATAACCTAACTAACATTTTTTATCTTCTTCAAAAATTTTAGATCTGAGTTTAGGGATTTTCAACTTCATCAATCTATGAAAACACTACTCCAAATTCATAGATCTATGATCTTCTCTCTCAAAACACAAGCTTTAACAAAAACTCCTACCATGGAACAAAGTTCTTCAAAAACTGAAATTTTTTCATCCAAACTTCAAATTATCTACCCTAAAAACATTTAGCTTCAAAAATCACTAAAGAAGAGGAATCAAATCCAACTTTTACCTTGAATTTGAGATTTCGCCGACTTCGATTTCTTCTTCCGCTTCAGTTCTTCAGGGAATAATGCTGGAAAAGGTGTCATTGACCTGTTTTCGCCATTTTTTATATTTTTGCACTATCGCCGATCAGCGATATCCGATATCGCCGGGCGATAGAGAAAAAACGCTATTAGGCAATTTTTTCTTCATTTCTCAGGTTTAGACATGGTTCAATGCATATTCTTCGATTTTGGATTCCTAGTAACATAGTTCAATGGTTCAACCATCACATATCCTTTTCTACATACATAAGTACTAGTGTTTTTATACTTGTGCATTTGTTTTTGCATGCCTCTAAGTATGAGAAATGTTTTAGTTATGATAATGTTTTTCACTCACATTTGTGAAAATCTTCATATGACATTATCTTACTGCATATGTGAATTGTGAATATTCTACCATAACCACTAGCATTGCATGCTACCGCTAATGCTTTATCATAGATTTTTTTTGCGCCATTCATATTTGATTATCCTCTATGCTCACACAAGTGAATTCAGACTCCTTTGTCAAGTCAAACAAAAAAATGTTCAAAAAAACAAAAACACAAACATTCAACATCTTTGTTGGTATCTTTCAAAATTACAATAAAATGGGCTGACAAGGAACCTCCACCAAGCACTACTTATCCTCCTGATAAGTCTTAATAAGCATTGTGAGGTTAAGCACCTTGAAAAGAATTGTAAAATGTCTTGTGCAACTCTATATTTGGATATTCATTTGATTATCTGCATATGTGTTTTTCATCAACCTATCACATGTACACAACATTATCTTCTCTAAAATTTCTTCTTATGAGAATTGGATCGAAAGTGTTTCCATGTTAATCTACACTAGTGTATGTGCCTATGATAAATGGATGGACGTTGCCAATGCTCGTGTTTACTCATTTTCTTCCCGACTATACATTGCTTCTATACATGTTCTATACTTGCTTTCTCCTTTGTGTTTTTCCTTTTTAGTTTCCGCACCACTCTACTATCTCTTTTGACAATACCAAAGGGGGAGACTTTCCTAAGACATCTAGAAATCATTCATACCCATAATGATCTTTCAAAATGATCTTTAAATTACATCACAAACACATAACTTAGATTTAGGGGGAGTACACATGTAGGGGGAGTGTTACATCCAATAAGAGTTTGTGCACATACAAATGCTTAGTCTTACTAATCATAGTTACTAACACTTCATTGATCATTCATGATTTCTTTCTTAGTGGATTTGTTATTATCAAAAGGGGGAGATTGTTGGAGCAAGTATTTCACGCTTCTTGGTTTGCTAATAACAAATCTCGTTTGTATTTGATCTTTGGTTATTTATGATGTGTAGATATCACAGGATTAACTCTAATGCCATTTGGGTGTTGATTCGGGTTAGAAGAGATGAGCTCAGGAGATATCGCCAGGGGATATTGGGTATCGCCCACCGACGATAGTGGCATGAGCAGTTAACTCACTATCTCCACACGGCTGACAGTTTCTTCCCTATCGCCCGACATCATTGGATATCGCCGATCGGCGACAAACCACGATTGACATGACTAATCTGCGATGCGAAAATGAGGAATACGTGGGACACGTGGCAGTTGTTAACGCTATCGCCAGTAGACGATACCCAGTATCGCCCGGTGATATCGCCAAATTATAAAAGTCAATCAATTTTCTATGGAGATTACGAATTTTATTATCTGAAGTGTTCCTTCCTGTTGATACGACCCAGAGAGCTCCAGAATCCAGAATTACTCCATACACTCAAGAAGGACGAAGTGCGAAAGATCGACGACACGTACGCGACATTCAAAGCAATCTTGGCAAGGATTCATCGGCATCTCCAACGCGTCGTTTAGAGGGAGTTTTAATTCTGAAGTTTTTTTGTTCTTTATTCCTATTGTAATCGAGAGAGAAAATCGCCGCATTGTGCGTAGAGTCTAAGTTCTTGCGTGGCTTAGGAGAGAATCGCCGCCTTGTGAGTGGCGTCCAAGTCCTTGTGCGGCTTAGGGAGAAATCATTGTCGTGTGTGCAGCGTTTAGATCGTGGTTAGATCTAGAGGAGGCTAGTAGCAAGATCTAAGGAGAGACGTTTTAGCATGCCGGTTCTTGGTAGAAGGACCGACGAAATCAATAGTAAATTGTAATTTTCGTAAGCCTTTGTCTCTAGCTCTATAGAGACATATTGTACTCAGATTTAACACTATTGCAATAAATTGTTATTGTTTACTGTCTTTATAAATTTTTGAGTGTTCAACTCTGCTTATGACAAATCAGTCTTGATTGCCTTGTATTTTACCAAGTAAAATTCTGTTTAGTTAAAGTAAATTAATTAACTCTTATTCACCTCCTCCCCTCTAAGGACGCCTCACGATCCAACATAACCATGGTGGTTACGTGGGTGGTTACCCGCGCAACGGACGGCGGCGATTGTGACGGGACGATCAGACGATGAAAAGGGGTCGCCATTGACTGCTCACAGTTAGTCGGTCGGCCTCCCCTAGCTGGCGCGGCAGCGGCCGACCCCCCCCCTCCCCCCCCCCCCCCCCCCCCCCCCCGCCCAGGAGAGGCGGGGACTGCTCCTAATGGGGGCGGCCGCCCCTTGCGTTTGCGTGGGCGGCGACGGACGCCCCTTGCGAGGGCGGCGCCGGCTGCCCCTTGCGAAGGAGACATCGTTCTCTCCTAACGGGGGCGGCGTCGGCCGCCCCTTGCGGAGGCGGCGTCGGCCGCCCCTTGCGGAGGCGGCATCGGCCGCTCCTAACGGGGGTGGTGGTAGCCGCCCTTGCGGCGGCGGCCGCCCGTCCGCGGGCGGTTGCTCGGGTTGTGCGTATGGAGGGATCAGGTGCGCGCGGCGTACAAGGATCGGGCGTGTCGATCGTGTACGCGGTGGTTAGCCCCATGATCCCACCATGATTAGTGGGGATCATGGGTAATGGGTTATTGGTTGCCCAATTTCATTATATATTTTATCTTGACCTCATCAATAACAGTTAATCAAAATTCATTGTGAGCATAGAAGCTATGGAGATCCTCTCCATTTCGAGTGAAATGGATAGTATATATTCATGGTCCAGATGAGAGGGAAACGCAGTGCCAAACAGAGTCTTCACCATCCTCAATCTCCTATCCCTTGTACTACGGGAACCCGCAACGCCAATCCCGGCGTCATCTGCACATGACCTTTAGCCACTGATAGGCTTCCTCGAGGTCGCAGCTGCAGCAACCGTTTTCCTTTGGCAACGCCCACCATCAAGACCGTCTAGCCACTGGCCACGCATCTCCCATCCTCAAGCCACTAAACACCAACAGTCGATCGAGCCCGCCTTCCATCCAGTTTGTTTAACCCATGAAAAAGAGACCGTCAGGCTCCTGTTGAGCCCCACAAGCAGACGATCATGTTCCCTTTTCAAGCCATGCACAATTAATTACCCAGTCTTGTATCCCAATTCTTGTTGCTTCATTTGTTTTTTATATAAAATATATATAAAAAAGACTAAAAACAAAGAGAAGAACTCTTTTTTGGAATCATCTATGGGAAATGTCGTGGGTTTCGTGACAACCCGAATTTTTCAACTCCGTCGGGGAACTCGAGATGACCTGTCACCTGCTCTTTATTTAGTGCTACCTCCATCTGTAGTATGTGGGACTCGCCCAATCAAATGGTAAGTTGACATGCTCATTGTACACAAACGTAAACAATTGGTCTTCACACGACCGATGCCCTTACACGACCAGGTGAAAGTTGTTGATATTCCGAACAATCCAACAGTCCTCCAACAATCGTCACTGATTGTTGTCCTCATTCCGAACACACCAAGCCATACAACAATGGTTCGAAGACAGTCGATGACTTACCTCTTGCCCGCATGCACATCAATATGCTTCTTAGTAGTCATCGAGCACAAGCGAGTTATTCTCCACCACTACTTCAAACATTTACAGATCATGTTGCGGATTCCTTTTTGATCTTATAGCCACACACACACTACGACCCACAAACAACATCACCGTCATCAGTGAGCATTATGATGGCTTGCCGCTCTCTACAACACTCACTACAACGACACACTACATGGAGATGCTTTGGCGCGAAATAAAGGAGCTAGATGAAAGATGATCCAATCGTCAGAGCTCGATTTGAGTTTGAGGACAAATTCGATTTGAAGGCCGGCTGAGATGTTACGAGCCTCTAGCGACGAGCCTAGTGAGTTATTGTTGTCTTTAGCGGTTAGAGGTGATGAGTTATCATTATTGCTATCTTTTATGAGTAGTCTACTATGGTGTAAGCCTATTTAGAGACATATGTTGTATGAAATGAGAAAACAAAAAGTTATTTATTCCTCGTCCTCTCAACGAGATTGTGGTAGCTCTCTGCTCCCCAACACATTCTGCTTAGACATCCACGGTTTCGGCTCCAATGTATCCCTCGCCGATGTCATCCCCGTCTCAAGCAATCCCGCCAAGGTTATGTGGAGAGCTTGTGACTACGTCCTCTTCTCTATCCATTCGGTTGGATGGAATTGGAATTTGAGGTACAATTCCAATGAAAATGACCTCCAATTCAAACTTTAGTGCTCCAATCTCGTCCATATAAACAAACCCAAAAGGAGGTATTGGAAGAAGAACACATCGAGCACAAATAAGCAAAATGAATACGATATAAAGTCATTAATGACAGCACACAAAGCACAATCCTATGAAGTGTTATAGATGTGGGAAAAATAGAAATACAAGAGTAAAGTCCTCAAGGTAAATGTCGATATTGAGGATGAAGTAAGAGAACAAATCAAATGGGAGCAATGCACCATTCGTCAAAAACAATGACTGATGTTGTGGATCAATGTCAACTCAAGACCTTTTCTGCAATTCAAACCACAAGGAGAAGTAGAAAATCGACTCGGGTACTCTCATCGCGTCACCGAAAACTACTCACTAATCTCAGAGTTGCATCATGACATAACGCAGAATGAGACATTGGCAGAGCTAATAACTAGACTTAGCCAGAAGTAAAAGTAGTAGTTGCGGAGATCAACACTAGTGTTGTTAATACGGGAACCAAGACTCTGTTTGGCACTGCATTTTGCTCCGGTAGGTTTGAACAAAAAATGCCACCGTCATAGAATGTACGTTTTGCATGAAAAGTTATGATCACCACCAAGCAAAGAAAATTAGTTCTGAATATAAAAAATGGATGAAGTTCCTTAGGTGAGGTCATACGTTCACAAACGACACAATCATACCAAACGGAGCATAAGTCCTTCAAATCCACCACCGCAGGTGCAACTTACCATTGTGCGAAGGAACAACTTGCTCCTAAAATGAAAGAGAAGACTTAGGATCTGGAGGAGCAAAATATGCAAAGAAAGCAGCCGAGGAGGTCAATGTAAAGTTCCCAGAGGCTCTACTTGCCGGTGTGAAGTTCACTAAGGTATTTATTACTCATAGTTTTTGTAATCTATGTTCAACCTGTGATTACTATGAAATGCTAGCTCTGTCTTTGTGGATGATATTATTCTCTCTCATGCGTATTAATGCCATATTACATCATAGGAATCATCCAAGTCTATAACACGACTGTTGTGGGCCGCTCATTCACGGCTCTAATCCCGCCGGTCAAGCCCTACAACAGGGCCGCGGCCTGCACACCCCAACCCTTTTACGCACGTGTTCTTTAGCGTTGTGGGATGTTGAGGTCGGGTCTCGAACCCTTCACCTCCTTGATGTATGCTCTTAATGCTAGCTCACATCACCAACTGGTCCACAGATCAATTGGTGATGAGGGCAAGCGTTAAGTGCCTCTCGTCAAGGAGGAGAAGGATATGAGACCCGGACTCAACAACCCGCCGCACCGAGAACAGTGTCGAAAGGGGTTGGGGTGTGCGGGCCACGACCATGTTGTGTGGCTCGACTGGCGGGATTAGGCCCGTGATGAGCGACCCACAACATAAAAGTGCACTTTTGATGTTGTGGGTCGCTCATCACGGGCCTAATCCCGGCGGTCGAGCCACACAACAGGGGTCGCGGCCCGCACACCCCAATCCATCTCATCGCATGTTCTCGGTGTTGCAGAATGTTAAGGTCGGGTCTCGAACCCTTTACCTCCTTGATGTAAGCTTTTAACGCTAGCTCACATCACCGACTGATCTGCATCAGTTGGTGGTGTGAGCGGATTAGTTGTGATGTGAGCTAGCGTTAAGAGCATACATCAAGGAGGTAAAGGGTTCAAGACCCGACCTCAATATTCCGCAACGCCGAGAACACGCGTTGAGATGAGTTGGGGTGCGTGGGTCGCGACCCATGTTGTGTGGCTTGATCGACAGGATTATGGTCATGAATGAGTGGCCCACAACAACGGCATAAGATTGGGAAAGAGGAAATCTGAGAACTCGGGGATTGACAAGTTAGTCGCATCATTAGAGGGCGACATCATTAGAGGGCAACATCATTCGGCGGGCTACGCCCACGTCCAAGCAGACTCCACCCGCATTAAAAAGGGGAAAATGAGCTCGTACTGGTTTTTAGACAATAGTGCACATTTTGCTTTAAAGAAATCAAAGAAATGACACGCTAAAATCATTCTCAAGCTTCTATAACTATGAAAAAGAACACCTTTAAAAGAAAACTCAAGCAAATAAAAAATTTGAAAATCATAGAATTTAGACCCTAAAATATTGAAGAGCAAATGCAAAATCGAAGAGGAAGTAATCCAATGAAAGTCACAAAAGAAAGAATAAAACATAGTGTAAATGTTTGTTTTAGGATAGAGTGAACTAGACGGGGGGGGGGGGGGGTGAATAGGTCCAATTTTAATTCTACTCTACTTTTAGATAATGAAAATTACTTTTCTATCTTTATTACCCCAGTCAGATGAAACAGGAAAACTAAACAACAATTAAAGATCATCACAACACATCAAACACATCACAACAATAACAACACAATACACAAGATTTATAGTGGTTCCCCAATTGATGGGTACATCCACTTTCCCTCTTCGTCTATCTAACAATGAACTAGATTCAGCCAAACTCCTTCTTTCTTTACTCAGATCTTCAGATCTTACAGCTCAGAGCCCAGTTGGCTCCTACAACTCAGACTATACCAGTCTGACCACTCAGATTACCAAGATCTTACACCTCGAGTTCTTCCCAAGAACTCTACCTCAGAGTGAATCCACACTCCTACACTTCAGGAAACTCCTGCCCTACAACTCAGAACAATCAGTTCCTACGCCTCAGAGAAATACCCACTTCTCCTACCTCAGGTAATTCCTGTCCTACCTCAGCCTTTATAACACAGACTTACAACTCAGAGAAATTGATTCCCCTACACTCAGATATACAAGTAGATCTTACAAGATTAATGATGGTGAAAGAAAAGATTCAGAATTAATCACCCAACAAGCGAGAAACGGGTGACTGCTTTTTGAACTGAACTTGATAAATCAGCTTCTCTTGATCCTTGTTGTAGATGATTTGATCCGACCCTTCTTAGCTTTTCAAAGTTTCTTGAAGTTGAAATTAGGGTAGATCTAGGCTGGAGAAAGTTAAAGACGATTCTTGATCAGGATTTTCTCCACCTTCTGAATTCTAGCATATTACTTCTTAGATCTGGCTTCACCAAATTTTTTTAACTTGCTTTTCTGAAGAGTTGATCCCTTTAAATAGGCTATGTCAAGGGTAACCGGCTGATCTGATTAATAACTGACATCTGACAATTCTGATAATTGTCAGTACCTCTTGTTAGATTTTTATACTCAGGAAACAATTATGCTTGAAGTGTTGAAACTGACTGTTGGATGTGTCGACACCAGTCCTGGGTGTCGACACTACTGTTGAAACTTGACTGTTGAATGTGTCGACATAAGTCCTGTGTGTCGACACAGCTTACTTCCTGACTGATGGTGTCGACCCAAGTCCTGAGTGTCGACACAAATTTCTCCTTGACTCAGCACTCATGGTGTAGAGTGTGTCGACACTAGTCCTGAGTGTCGACACAACTACTTCTTGTCTCAGCAGATCTTTGACAAAGGTGTCGACACTGGTCTAGTGTCTCGACACTTTTGTACTTAACTTTATTTGCTTGTACACAAGAACTTAACATACATCAAATACAACTATGTGTATATCATTGAGCTGAAAAGGATTTCTCCAAATCAGGTACACAATTTCCAATGTACCCAACAATTTTCCCCTATTCGGAGAAATCATAACCATACTCAATGATAAACACATTTTCACAAAAATATTATGAATTAGACATAAAGATAACAACGTTGTTCTATAACAAAGACAAGATCACATATTACATTATACATAAATCAATAAGAATAATGCTGAACAGAAGATAAAGCAGAGAATTGCAATACTAATTAATTAACACACAGAATGTTTGTGTAAACCAAACTTTTCATTAATAGTTTGTCAAAAGATTTACAACTATGAGTTTTGGTTATACAATGTTTTTAGAACAAATACAAAACTAAAATTTCCTAAGGTAATACTGGTTCTCTGAGAACAATCCCCTTTCCAGACTGGACTTTGGCTTTAACTTCTGGTTCCTTATCATCAGCAACCTTCTTGCCCTTGTCATCCTTTATCTTTGCAATTTCTTCCTCTTTCAACCTTTGTCTTTCAAAATAGTGTAAGATCTTTGGAAAGTATTTACTGGGCACAATAGAATTAGCAGGAATCATTCCTGTCTTTAGATCATGTCTGAATTTTAGAATGCTATCCTGCTGCTTTAGATGCTTAGCTCATTCCTGCTCTGAATACCACTTACCCCTTTCAGTTACATTATCATTAAGTACTTTCCATGCAGCGAGAATAATAGATCTGGAGGTTGGGCTCCATTGCTCAAAATCTGGTATGACCTCAGCTTGTTCTCTGAATCTCTTCTTTGATAGCTGAGCCTCTATTTCCTTAGCAGTAGAAGACTTGTCCACTTTCTCACAGATTACATTCTGATCTAAACCTTGAGGAGGACTGTACATAGTCTGTATAGCCTGTTGAATATCCTCAAATTGAGCTGGTTGGCAACCGGACTCAGCAACTTGGTCTTCATCATACCTGATGGGAGAGTAGCCTAAAGTCTCTCTTATGTTATTGGAGGTCCAGATAGCATGCTCAGTGCATGTCTTTATCATTGTTCTCTCCTCCTTTATGATTTCTCTTTTAACATGATCTCTTAAATCATTCTTATAAAATCTTAATTGGTCATCCAAGTGATTGATTCCAGAAGTTAAGAGTTGTTTTTACTTTAAGTAGATGATCATCCAGCTCCTTATCAGATGCTTTGATATCTTGTAACAGTGATGTTTTATGAGCTGTCGGTCCTGTTTCCATTTCTTTTGTAGTTGAATCAATCTTAGTTCTCAAATCAGTGGCCTGATTCTTTTTTCTTCTAATGTAGTATTATGCATTATGATCAGATTTTCATTCATTCTATTCTGATTCTCAAGGACATAGCCTTGCTTGATTGCCACATCATCTTCTAGTTGTTTGGCTTCCTATTGTTGTTTGGCTAGGTAGACAACAACATTTGCTCATTTCTCAAAAAAATTGGTCATGTCTGTCTTTAACAAATTTACCTCAAACCTGATTGATTTTATATCTTGAGCCAGTTGGAATTGTAACTCTTTATGGCTTTCACCAACATATTTCTCAAGAGCTGTCCTATGCTTATCCAGCATTATCTGAATTTGCACTAGCAGAGAGCTAGTGTCTACTGTAGGAGCATCTGGTGTTCCAGATTATAAATGCTCTTTGTAGCTTCTGCTTCTTTTTCTAATTTCAGATATTTTTCTCTTTTTGAGCTGAGTAGCTTGCTCTTCCTCTGAATCTGAAGAGCTTACCATCTCCACAGTCTTATCCAGCTCAACAGACTTCTCTTGTATATCTCCTCCAATTCCTAGGGCATGTTCTGGTAACTCCCCCTGAACAGCAGCAACTCCATCACCAATATTGGTGGTATCTTGGTTTATTTGTTCTTGCACCTCTTCAGTAAGAGGAATAACATCCTCTTGAGCTTTAGTCAAGTCTTGGTCTGAAACAACAACAGGTTCTTGAACAATTTCTAGATCTTGAACTACTTGCATTATAATGGTAGTAGCTGTATCCATTGGTAATTCAATGAGGTTCTCCCCCTCAACTTGATGCACCTCTTGCAAATTCTCCCCCTGCATCTGAACACTAGTTCCAGGTGAGAACCTTGGAGATCTTCTTTGTTCTTCCTCAACATCCTTATTTGAACTGAAGTTCACCTCTTCTTCAGAATCACTAGTGAATTCAACTTCCTCTACCACAGATTTCTTGTCATTTACCTTCTAAGACGTCTTGGGTTCAGGAGTCTCTTTAGACAAGACCCTGTCTCATCTAGACAAAATTCTTAGGTCCATCCTTCTCATGTGATTAATCTTTGTTCCAACTTTTTGATTGATGATATCTGGAATAGTCTTAACCAGATACAGACTAACTATTCTGCCCATATTGGGCTTCTGAATTCCTTCTACTATCCTATCAAACACAACCTTGTTCCAATCAGTCTTTATCCTGAAAATAATCCTTGTCATCAGGTTGAACATAAAGGATGAAATCCTGTCATGTGCTCAAGTCTTGCAGAGAAACACCTTTCCTATTACTTTAGACAAAAATTTCCCTTGGGAATTCATTCCCTTCCTGTGTAGTGAAGTACCAAACCTGATGGTTGGAGCCAGTCCACACCACTTAATGCCTCTGCAGTCGTTCTGGAATCAAGTTCATCTTCCTGTGCTGTTCTTGGAATCTGAAAAACTTTGGCCAACCTTTTTATTGTGACCTTTACTCTTGCTCCATTAACATTTGATTTGATCTTGGCTGACTTAGGGTTGAGAGAAGCATTGTAAAAGAATTCAGATACCTCTCTCTTTCATATCTTGGTTGGTTCTGAAAGTAGATACTCAAGACCTGCTTCATTGACTAGGTCTATCACCTTCTTGATTTCTTCCTGTGCGGAGTCGAATGCGTTTCGCACTAGCTCATAACCCTCGTTGATGTTATCGTCCATCTTTGGTGCCATAGGAGTTGAGAGTTTGAGATTGAGAGGAGTCGACTAAGGATTTCTAGGTCTCGACACTCTGGGAACAGTCTCTCAAGTTTTCTGGTAAGCGTAGTCGATAACTACTTGTACCTTCTATTTATAGTAACTGTATGCGGTAGGAGAGAAGGCGAGTTGCATTTAGACTTATCTGAAAATTTGGGAAATGTCTAGTGTCGACACTGAAAACCTACACAGTCGAGATGTGTCGACTTAAGTCGACACAAGGTTCATGTCTCTCGACACAGCCCTTAGGGTCTCGACACCATTATGTATCAACACTAATTTTTAATGTCTCGACACATGACTATCTAGTGTGTCGACACACATTCTAGTGTCTTGACATAATACTGCCTATAGTGTCGACACACACTGTGGTGTCTTGACATAATTCTTGGACTTAGACAAAATTTGTGTTCTGACTATAATTTCTTGACTTATATTAAGTCTTTCTTATTTGTTTAGATTTGTTGACATTGTTAGTTATCTTTTATCAGTTGTACAGTCTTTTGTTGTTACTAATTGAAAATGTTTACTCAATGTTTAACATACATAGTTCAAATTTAAAGTAATTGAATTTGCTTTCGTCTAGAGATTTTGTAAAAATGTCAGCAACATGTCTTTCTGTTGGAGTATACTGTAAGCTGATATTTTCTTTTTCAACATTCTCTCTGAGAAAGTGATATCTAATTTCTATATGTTTAGTTCTACTGTGTGAAACGGGATTATTAGCAATGAAAATTGCACTACAAGAATCACAAAACATAACATATTTACTTAGATGTACACTGTAGTCCAATAGTTGATGCTGAATCAACAACAACTATGCACAGCAGCTTCCAGCAGATATGTACTTAAATTCTGCTGTTGAAATTGCAACACTTGTTTGCTTTTTGCTACTCCAACTTATGAGTCTTTTCCCTAGAAACTGACAAGTTCCAGAAGTACTCTTTTTGTCTTCTTTGCACCCTGCAAAATCAGCATCTATGTACCATGTGAGTTCAAAATCACTATCCCTAGGATACCAAAGCCCAAGATTGGGTGTGCCTTTAAGATATCTTAGTATTCTCTTTACAGCAGTGTAATGACTCTTTAGGACATGCTTGGTACCTAGCACAGACGCATGTTGAGAACATAATATCTGGTCTACTAACAGTTAAGTAAAGGAGTGATCCAATTATGCCTCTATACAAGGTTGCATCTACTGGTTTCAAAGATTCATCCTTGTGTAGTGACACAGAAGAACCCATTGGAGTTCTCATGATAGAATAATTCTCCATACCATACTTCTTAATTAACTCCTTAGTGAACTTAGACTGAGAGATGGATATACCATCTTCAGATTGTCTAACTTGGAATCCCAAAAAGAATTTTAGCTCACTCATGCTGCTCATTTCAGACTTGTCTTGCATAAGCCTGACAAATTTTCTACACATCATCTCATTAGTAGACCCAAAAATTATGTCATCTACATATATCTGGACTAGGATGATTGATCATTTGATGTCCCTAAGGAATAGTGTCTTGTCTATCTTTCCTCTAGAGAACTTGTTCTCTATAAGAAAGGTAGACAGTGTCTCATACCAGGCTCTATGTATCTATTTTAACTCATACAAAGCCTTGTGCAATTTGAAAACATGAGATTGTAGTTTAGAGTTTATAAAACCTGGTGGCTGCTCTACATAAACTTTCTCCTTTAGTGTGCCATTAAAGAATGCTGACTTTACATCCATCTGATAGATCTTATATCCTTTGTATGCTGCATAAGCTAAAAATAACCTTATGGCCTCTGGCCTAGCTATAGGAGGAAAGGTTTGGTCAAAGTCTATGTCTTCCTCTTGTCTATATCATTTAGCCACTAATCTAGCTTTGTTCTTAACTATAATCCCATGTTCATCTAATTTATTCCTGTAAATCCACTTAGTGCCTATGACATTATGATCACTAGGTCTAGGAACTAGACTCCAGACTTTGCATCTCTCAAATTTATTGAGCTCTTCTTACATAGTAATAATCCAGTTGAGTCTGAATTAGCTTCTTTAAACTTTTTAGGTTCTACCTGAGAGAGAAAGCTAGAGTATAGAACCTCATTGTGATGTATATTTCTAGTAGTTACCCCTAACCTGACATCACCTATTATCTGATCAATATGATGATCTCTAAGGTGTCTAACAGCTACTGGCAGGTGTCTAACAACTACTCGCAGGTGCCTACCATCACTTAGTTCTGTAGGAGGATTATGATGATTCTCTTCCTCCCCCTGGGCAGTTACTGTATCTTCTATAGAAATTTCTACATTGTCTCTAGTGTGTAACTCTAGATTAAGTGAGTGACCTATTTTTAACTTTTCTATTCTAGAGTCTACATCACCTACACTAAAGTTGTTAGAAATCTCATTATATAAAACAGATGTTTCATCAAAAACTACATTTATAGATACTTCCACAACTTGATGTTTCAAGATGTAGATCCTATGCTTTGCTATGTGCACTATACCCTACAAAGATTCCTTCATAGGATTTCTCTAAAAACTTAGTTAGATAAGTTTTATCACTGTCCAATACATAACACTTACTACTAAAGATTTTGTATGATAGATTTGGTTTTCTGTCTTACATTAGTTCATAAGGAGTTTTGTTGCGATTCTTGTTGATCAATGCCCTATTTTGAACATAGCATGCTGTGTTCACAGCCTCGGCCCAGAAATATTTTGGGAGAGATGTATCACTCAGCATTGTTTTAGCTGCCTCAATGAGAGTTCTATTCTTTCTCTCAGCAACTCCATTTTATTGTGGTGTTCTTGGAGAGGAGAACTCCTGAAAGATCTATAGTTTCTTACAGAATTTTGTCATCTTTTCATATTGAAATTCTGTATCATGGTCACTTCTAAGCTTGACCACAGAACATCTCATCTCATTCTGAACTTGTCTGACAAAATCAGCAAGGATGTCTAGTGTTTCAGACTTTCTCCTTAGGAAGAATACCCAAGTAAATCTAGAGTGATCATCCACAATCACATAGGTATATGAGTTCATACCCAAAATTAAGAACTTGCATAAGACCAAATAGATCCATATGAAATGAGTAGAGACACCTCTCAGTGTTATTGGACTAAATGCTCTTAAATGAGACTTTTGTCTGTTTGCATTTTTGACATGTAAGACAAGTCTTTTTTGGAGCATTTGAGCTGGGGACTGTTTCTAACTAAGTCCATAGAGAATAGTTTGCTCATAGCTTTATAGTTTAAGTGAGTCAGTCTCTTGTGTCATTGCACACATAATGAGTGTTTCTCACTAGCTACTAGGCATACAGGTGATTTTTCGTTTACACTTAAGAAATTTAGAAAATAAATGTTCCCACTCCTAGTGTCTGACAAGATGATCTTTTGATCACTTGAATTTCTTATCAGACACTTATCATTGTGGAAAATAATTTCATAACCTATATCACAAAGCTGACTTATGCTTATCAGATTGTGATTCAATCCTTCCACATAAGTTACTTTTGTGATGGTAACTAGACCATTAGAAATGTTACCATCTCTCTTGGTGAGTTCTTTCTCTGACCCTCCAAAGATGACTTTTGGTCTATTCCTAACTAAAGTGTAATCTCTTAGAAAACTTCTTGTTCCAGTCATGTGTTTGGAACAGGCACTATCCAAATACCATGTTGACCTTCCTGTGGTACTTGGTTCCACCTGCAAACACAGAATTAGTTCACCTTAGGCACCCAAATAATTTTGGGGTATTGGTTCCTATTAGGCTTTGATGTGTGAAACACAATAGACTTTCTAAACAAAACTAGTTGAGTCTTATATGAAGGTGTTGTTGGATTATACCAACAATCTAGGGCAAAATGCTCAACCTTCCCACAGCACCAACACTCAAATCGGTTGTATCTTTTTTTTATTGCACATTTGAAGTTGTTCTTTTGTGAAACATAGAATTGTCATCCAACTTCCAAGGTAGTGGTGCAAAATTCACACCCTTACCTTTCTGATTTAAGTGTGGTGCACTGTGACCAGCTCCAAGAATTCCTTAGCTTCTTGGATTGATCACCCTTTGTGGAGGTATTTGGCCTTTATTTCCATTAGATGTCTGTCCCTTCCAGCAAGGCTCTTTATTGACCTTGCTGGTAGAGCACTCAGACATCATGTGTCCAAGAACACATGATCTCAAGCATCTGTTAGAAGGTAGATACTTGAAGGGTTGCTTAAATAGACTCATTGGGGCTTTACCCTTAGGTACAAATTTCTTTTTGAACTTTTTGTTCTTGACATACCCTACACCACTTCTAAATGGTGAAGAGAAGGTGTCTATGATAGGTATCACTTACTTGGGTTTTGAGAATTGAATCAGGAGTTGTCTTTCCTGGGTGAGCTTTGCTTCCAGGTCCTTGACAGTCTTGACATATTCTACTATTACCTCTGTCTGACTATCTATCTTATTGGTTAGTTCTATAAGCTTCAGTTTTTGCAGGTCCAACTTTATGTTAACTCTTTCCAACTGAAAAGACTCCCCTTAGAGATTCTAATTCTCTGGCTTGAACCTTAACAAATCCTTTGTTTGCAATCAAGGCCTTTAGTAACTTCTCCATCTGTTGATAAGGGTGTTAAAATCAGCTTCAATGTCTGAATCATGTTCTCTATTATTAGAAGAGTGTGAACATGAGTCATTTTCTGATGTAGAAAAAGAATATGAGGCTAAACTATGAGAGATTGATTTTACCTTAATAGGATCTGAACAATTCTGATCTTCTTCTCCTAATTGGGTCTCCTCAATAGCCATCAGGCCCATGAGAGCCTCCTCCTCTTCTGATTCTGATGAAGTAGACTCACTATCAGATAGTGTAGATTGTCTCTTTGCAAAGAGACTTTTGTCAGCCTTCTTGTGGTGTCCATCCTTCCAATTCTCTGAATTTTTCTCCTTTCTTTTTGTTGGGCAATCAGCTATGACATGACTTTTTCTGTTGCAACAATAACACACAATATTAGTTTTAATATATTTGTTCTGTGAAAAATCATATCTGTACCCATATTTTTTCTTCCTGAGTTTATCTGGATGACTGGTCTTCTTGAGAGAAGAGTCTCCAGTTGGTCCCTTCCAGCTGCCTTGCTTTCTTCTCCTCAACATCTTCTTGAATTGTCTAGAGAAGAGAGATAGTTCCTCCTCAGTCAGGTCTCCTTCTGATGAGGATGATTCTGAACACACAGAAGCTGTTTCCAGTCTTTCTGAGAGTGTTGACTTCTCTCCGACTTTCCTGAATGACTCAGCGTTTAGGGTCAAGGTCTTTTCTCTATTGTGTGCTCTAGCTGAATCTTCTTCAGACTCCCTGAGATTGAGTTGTAACTCATGGGACAACAGCTTGCCAATAGAGCCTAGGGGTCTATGTTGGCTAAGTTCCCCATTTCTCTTATGACACAGATCTTGATGTCTCATTCTTTGTTCAGGGACCTCAAGAACTTGTCATTAAATTCATAGTTAGTAAATCTCCGGCCTACCATAAGTTCTCAGGTTGTTTACAATTCTGAAGAACTTTCAAAACAATCAGCAACTGAGTCTTTCTTATCTTGTCTGAAGGTTTCATACTGTTGGTTTAGCAGAGATTTCCTATCATCTCTGACCTCATTAGTTCCTTCCATGTAAACAATCAGTGACTACCACATTTCTTTAGCTGTTTTGCAATGAATCAGATTCTGAAAAGTGGAATCATCTATTGCACTGACTATTATATTATGTGCCCTCTTATCCATAGAGGCCAGAATTATCTCATCTTTATCCATCTCCATGTAAGCCTTTGGTGTCTTGATGTTGGCATCAAGAACTGACACTTTCATGGGAATGAAAGATCCTTTAACCACTGTGATGTATATTCTTGGATCTACTGCCTCCATGAATAATTTGACTCCTTCCAAATTCCAAAATTCTCTTTGGAGCAGACTGGGAGCTTGATGGAATTATTTTCCCTCTGAGTCATGATATATCTTTCTCTATAATCCTTTGGATTCTCACAAGGCTGTTATGCCTTCTCAATGAACCTTCCTCTGATATCAATTGTAAATGTTTGTTTTAGGATAGAGTGACCTAGAGGGGGGTGAATAGGTCCAATTTTAATTCTAGTCTACTTTTAGATAATGAAAATTACTTTTCTATCTTTATTACCTCAGTCAGATGAAACAGGAAAATTAAACAGTAATTAAAGATCATCACAACACAGCAATCACAGCACAGTACACAAAATTTATAGTGGTTTCTCAATTTATGGGTACATCCACTTTCCCCATTTGTCTATCTAGCAATGAACTAGATTCAGCCACTCTTTCTTCCTTCTTTACTCAGATCCTCAGATCTTACAGCTCAGAGCCTAGCTGGCTCCTACAACTCAGACTATACAAGTCCTACCACTCAGATTACCAAGATGTTACACCTCGAGTTCTTCCTAAGAACTCTACCTCAGAGTGAATCCACACTCCTACACCTCAGGCAACTCCTGCCCTACAACTCAGAACAATAAGTTCCTACACCTCAGAGAAATACCCACTTTTCCTACCTCAGGCAATTCTTATCCTACCTCAGTCTTTATAACACAGGCTTACAACTCAAAGAAATTGATTTCCCTACACTCAGATCTACAAGTAGATCTTACAAGATTAATGATGGTGAAAGGAAAGATTGAGAATTAGTCACCCAACAAGAGAGAAACGGGTGACTGCTTCTTAAACTGAACTTGATAAATCAGCTTCCCTTGATCCTTGTTGTAGATGATTTGATCCGACCCTTCTTAGTTTTTCAAAGGATCTTGAAGTTAAAATTAGGGTAGATCTAGGCTGGAGAAAGTTGAAGACGATTCTTGATCAGGCTTCTCACCACCTTCTGAATTCTAGTAGATTACTTCTTAGATCTGGCTTCATTAAATTTTCCTAACTTGTTTTTCTGGAGAGTTGGTCCCTTTAAATAGGCTCTGTCAAGGGTAACCGGCTGATCTGGTTAATAACTGACATCTGACAGTTCTGACAGTTGTCAGTACCTCTGGCTAGATTTCTATACTCAGGAAATAATTCTGCTTGAAGTGTTGAAACTTGACAGTTGGATGTGTCGACACAAGTCCTGGGTGTCGACACTACTCTTGTAGTGATGTCGACATACTTCTGAATGTGTCGGCACGGCCTTCACTTTGTCTCGACACTGCTGATGTGGAATGTGTCGACACAAGTCCTGTGTGTTGACACATCTTACTTCCTGACTGATGGTGTCGACCCAAGTCCCGAGTGTCGACACAACTTTCTCCTTGACTCAGCACTCCTGGTGTAGAGTGTCTCAACACTAGTCTTGAGTGTCGACACAACTACTTCTTGTCTCAGCAGATCTTTGGCAAAGGTGTCGACACTGGTTTAGTGTCTCGACACTTTTATACTTAACTTTATTTGTCTGCACACAAGAACTTAACATACATCAAATACAACTATATGTATATCATTGAGCTGAAAAGCATTTCTCCAAATCAGGTACACAGTTTCCAATATACTCAACACATAGTTTACCTTTGATGAATGTCAAAGGCTTAGTGTGGAATGATGAGCCATTGAAACCTATTTTGAGTTAAAAGCCTTTGTTTATCGAGTGTTCCTACAAAATATTGATATTCACTGCCTTCGAGAGAAGCCATTGGAGATCACTAAATTACCTACGCAACATGAAAACGAATGCATCTAAAATTCCATCAAAACCGAAACAAATGAGTAAGAAATCTAAATAAAATTCAAAGTGAATAAGAAGAAGTCGGATAATATTGAGAACATTCATTTCTTCTTTATGTCATGATAAGGTTCACAAAGGAAACATGCACATGATAACATGAAGCAAAAGCGATAAACATGCACAGTGAAAGAGATTTAAGGCACATAACATGAAGCAAAAGCAATAAACATGCACATGATAACACTCACAAAGGAGGAAAAGTACCACATAAATTTCACCATGCCAATGATTTGTTATAAATACCAATGATTTCGAAGAGCTTAGATTCAAACATTTTAAGAAAAGATTTGACTCTAGCTTCAAGCAATTTTTGGATCCTACAGGATAAAAGGGCATCCCGGTGCACAAAGCATCCCCGCACAGAGGGGGTCCGGGGAGGGTTCCACCACAAGGGTGATATGTAGGCAAACCTTACCCTGCATTTTTCCAAGAGGCTGCTTCCAGAACTCGAACCCGTGACCCAAAGGTCACACGGAAACACCTTAAACGGTGCGCCAAGGCTCCCCTGCAGGGTAAAGAAAAAAAAAGAATGAAAAAAAATGCAATTCTATAAGTTTTTAAAAAAAGCAAACTCCCAAAAATGTTACAGTTATTATGATATCATCACAGTAGACTGGATAATAAACAGCAATCCCCGGACTTCAAAATAATTCTTGCATTTTAAAAAAAGCCAAATCCAGAAGATAAAAAAAACTATATGCAGCAAATAGCAATCCAAGAGCTCAAATCCTAGGTGTTAAAATAGCCCATGTAAAGGGCTCATTATTGGGCCCATTTATTGTTTTATCTTCTCTCTTCTTTTAGTCCCACATTTTGTATAGTATTATCTTCTCTCTTCTTCCTCCTATATATTTGTATTCTCTCCTTGTATTTAGACACACAAGCAATACATATAAGTTTTTGAGCTCTTCCAACATGGTATCATAGGCTTCGGTCTGACCTATGCGGTCTCGTTCCCTTTAACCTCCCAGGCCGCCCAACCCGCCTGCCCCTCTCCGCTTCTCCTGCGGCTTGTGAGTCTTCCCGCTCCGGTCTCCTATCTGCGGGCTTCTATCCGCGAGCTCTGCGGTTTGCCTCTGCATTCCTCTTCTCCTCTCCCACTCCGTGGTTCCACCCTCTTCTGGCTTTTTATAGCCACCATTCTCTCTAATTCGTGGGGTCCACCTCTTTTCTACCCGCTGCGGCCTCACCTTCTATCCGCTGCGAGCTCCTCACCTTCTTGCCCGCAGCACGGCTGCTGCGGCTTTGCCCTCTGTCCGCGCGGCTTCGTCTTCTGTCCGCTGCAAGACAGCAGTCTCCCCTTTGCTTCCCGCAATCTCTGTCAATCCGCTGTGGGTTCCCTCTTGCGAGCTGCTCTTATCCGCCTCTCTCTGCTTACTTCTCGCTTGCGACCTCGCGGTTTCCTTCCGCTCTCTGACCGCTGCTGGCTTCACCTTGACCGGGGCGGTCTCTCTTCTGTTTCTGCCCTGTGGTCGCGAACTGACTACTCGCTGGTGTCCGGCTTGACCGTGCGGACTGCTTCCTATCCGCATTCTGGTCGTGGTCTTCCTCAGTCATTCTCGCGGCGGCCTCCTTATCTTCTCGCAGGAGGTTTGTCCTCTACTCGTTGCGGCCTCGCTCTCTTCACGCAGCGGCCTCCTGCCCTTCTCGCAGCGACCTCGGTTGTCTGTCTCTGCGGTCTGTCCTTATGGGCTCTTCCGGCAACTCCTCTGGCTCGACGGCCAGCCCGCCTGCTGACCGCCCGGCTACCACTACAGAAGTCCGTGATGAGCTGCGCATCACTACCATCTCTCTTTCTGGAAAGAAGAACTTCGTCCCTTGGGTACATTCAGTTAGACGGGTTCTTCAGGCCAAGGGACTTCTACCTCACCTTACTCAGGCTCCTCCCACCCCTCCTACCGATGACTGGCTCCGCAATGATGGCCGAGTTCAGACCTGGATCTTGAATTCTTTAGATGGTGAGCCATATCAAATGGCTATGTATCATGAGACTGCCAAAGATATGTGGACTGAGCTACACTCCTTATATTCTGGACGGGACAGCCTCCAGCATCTCTACGACATCCTCACTGACCTCTTTTCTCTTAACGCTGGAGGGGCTTCGGATATGACCTCCTTTGTTGCTCGTGCGAAGACTCTTGCCGAAGCATGGATCCAATATCAGCCGTTCACCAATGATGTTGTTGCTCAGCGCGCTCAGAAGGAAGCTGCCTGTACTGCCATCCTCATGGCTCGTCTTCCCCCTCACCTTCAAAGCATTCGTGCTCAGGTCCTGGCTTCCTCTACCACACCATCATTCTCTGATGTGTGTTCCATGATTCTCCGTGTACCACCTCCTCCAGATACTACGGCTCCTCCGACCCTTCTTCAGCAGGCACCTCCACTTCTACCATTCCCTCCTTCTACTCGGGAGGGGGGGGGGGTCGTTCGGGATCTCGCGGCCGTGGTCGTGGTGGCCGGGGTCGGCCGAAGTGTTCCTTCTGCGGGAAAGATAGTCATCTCGAGGCCACCTGTTACAAGAAAGTTGGCTATCCTCCTCGCCCGACGGCCTTTGTTGCTACCGATGCTGGTCCTCCTGATCTTGAAAGTGTCCGTCTTCAGCTCCAGCATCTCCAGGGATTACTCCACCCACCATCTGCCTCCATTGCCTCCGTCTCTAACACAGGTACCGCTTATCTCTCCACTGGCTTGGGCTGGATTGTGGACTCTGGCGCTACTCATCACAATACTCCACATCAACCTGCCCAGTACCTGAATTCCTCTTATCCACAGTCTATTACTGTGGCCAATGGGGCCACTGTCCCCGTCTCCGGCTCGGCAGATCTTCCTCTCACCTCCTCCATCTCCCTTCGCTCGGCTCTTCACGTCCCGAGTTCCCCGTTCAATTTACTTTATGTTGGACGACTTACTAATGATCTGGATTGTTCTGTTATATTCACTTCCTCTTCTTTTGTTATACAGGATCGGCGGACGCAGACTACCATTGGTAAAGGCCGGCTGCGGAATGGGCTCTACCTTCTCGACGATTCTCCCACCATCCTCTCATTCGTCTCTTCCACTGATTGGCATCGTCGACTTGGGCATGCTCCTCTACCGGTCCTCCAGCGGGCTCTCCCGGATGTTTTTTTTACCCCCTTTCAGTGTGACTCATGTATCCTCGGCAAGCAGACTCATTCATCTTTTTCTTCACATTGTACTCGGAGCGCTGCTCCTTTTGATTTAATGCATTCGGATATTTGGGGACCATTTAAAATTACTAGTATTTCCGATTTCCGGTATTTTATAACGTTTATTGATGATCACTCTCGCACTACCTGGCTATACTTACTTCGTGATTGCTCCGAGCTTCCCCGTGTCTTTCGGGCATTTGTCCTCGAAACTCGTACGCAATTCCACACAACCATCAAAATACTACGAACTGACAATGCTCGTGAGTACACTAGTCACGAATTTACTGCTTTATGTTCTGAGTTCGGGATTCTACATCAAACTTCATGCGCTTACACGCCGCAACAAAACGGTGTTGCCGAACGCAAAAATCGACGCTTACTCGATGTTGCCCGTTCCCTCATGCTTCAAATGCATGTCCCTAAACCATATTGGAACTTTGCGGTCTCGACCACCTGTTTTCTCATTAACCGTCTCCCTTCCTCCATTCTCAACTATGCTACTCCGTTTAACATACTCTTTCCCTCCACTCCGGCCTTTCCTCTCCCATCTCGTGTATTTGGCAGCCTCAGCTACGTCCACCGTTTGGGGCCTTCCTCGGATAAGTTGGATCCCCGAGCGGCTAAGCATATCTTTGTTGGTTATTCACGCACCCAAAAGGGGTATGTCTGTTATTCTCCTGCTACACGCAAGATCTCCATTTCTGCTGATGTCACTTTCCGTGAGGATCAACCATTCTTTCCTGCTGCCTTACTCGACCATCTACAACCCACACCTCCTCCTTCATCCATCCCACGCCCAGTCATTCCCACAACTACTCCACCTCTGTCGGTTACCTCTGAACCGACTGTCGTTCCCTCCAAACCACTCGTTATCCGAGTCTACACTCGTCGCTCTACCACTTCCGTTGCCCCTCTGTCATCGGTGTCTACCATGGATACTCCGCGTCCAAATGATCAGGTATCGTCGTCAATGCTCATCCTCTGGCAAACTACATCTCTCTTCATCGCCTCTCTCCCCATTTACACACTTTGGCTACCTCTCTCTCTTCGGTTGCTATTCCTAATTCTGTGCAGGAGGCACTTCAACATCCAGGATGACGAGCAGTCATGGAGGAAGAAATGTCTGCTCTCTGGTCTAACCCGACATGGTCTGTTGTTCCCCTTCCACCGGGTCAGAAACCAGTTGGGTGCAAGTGGGTTTTTGTCATCAAACATGCTGCCGATGGGACAATTGACCGTCTAAAGGCCCGTCTTGTGGCTAGAGGTTTCACTCAACAGGAGGGGCTAGATTATGAGGAAACGTTATCTCCGGTAGCGAAGCTTAATAGTGTTCGCGTCCTCATCTCTATTGTTGTCCATCGTCGGTGGCCTCTTTTTCGGCTGGATATCAAGAATGCTTTCTTGAATGGGGATCTCCAGGAAACTGTCTACATGCAACAACCACCCGGGTTTAAGACCACGGGGGAGTCTCAGGTCTGTCATCTTAAAAAGGCTCTATATGGTCTCAAACAATCTCCACGAGCATGGTTTGAAAAATTCAGCAAGGTCCTCCGTGAGATTGGCTTTACTCGGAGCTCGGCCGACTTCTCGCTCTTTACTCGTCACCATTGTTTTAAATGTCCTCCGACATGTCCGACATGTCTCCCGACATGTCATTTTTTAGAGGAAAACGATATGTTTTTCTCAAAATAATAGATTATGTCTTTTTGTAAAATATAGGCCGACATGTCCGATCTTTTCCGATATATCAGCCGACACGACTTTTAAATATATCACCCGCTATTTTATTTTATGTTATATTTGCAGACAAACATCATATATTTAAATCACCTATGAATACTATATTATGTATGTTTAAATCGATTAAACTTATTATTTCAATTTTTAACGTTTTATTCTTACAATCAATTTTGTATAATTATTTCACAAATTTTTAATTTCATATTATAAAAAATAGGAAAATATTTAATACATTTATTAGGTGATTGTTTCATATTTTTAATATAAATTTATAAGTTTGAAAAACTTATAATAAATCATGTATTTTTAACTTTTAAATCATTTTAATTTGCAATAAACTTATTGTTATCAAAATAAAATTAGTGTATAATATTAATTATATTTTACAATGTATCATTTTGTATTTGTTAATAATATTTTTTTCTTAGATACTATTTAAATTTATTTCATAATATAAATGACTCATTTTTTATCTATTTGTTATATTATTTTTCTATTTTTATAACATATAATTATAGTTAGTATACATTAAATAAAAATTTTATTTATAATATATGAAAATCCGATATTTTAAAATATTCCCGACATGTCTCCGACATCCGACATCCGACATTTAAAAACACAATCCGATATGTGTCCGACATCCAATATTTAAAACATTGCTCGTCACCAACCAACAGGAACGGTTATTCTGTTAGTATACGTCGACGATATTATCATTACTGGAGATGACTCTCAAGGGATACAGGCAGTCAAGGTCCATCTAAACTCAGTCTTTCAGACAGGATTTGGGACCTCTTCGCTATTTTTTGGGTCTTGAGATTGCCAGAAGAAGGCCGGATGGGCTCACTCTCTCTCAACGGAAATATTGTCTTGACCTTCTTCATGATGCAGGTCAGTCCGACTGCAAGCCAAGTGATACTCCTATGGATGTGAACCACAAACTGTGTGCCCAGGCATATGACCCGGATCTTCTTCTCCAGAATCCTGAATATTATCGCCGTCTTGTTGGAAAACTGATATATCTCACGGTTACCAGACCGGATATTTCTTTTGCTGTTGGACTTGTCAGCAGATACATGCACTCTCCTCGAAAATCTCATCTTCAAGCGGTGGAACGAATTCTCAGGTACCTTAAAACCGCTCCTGGTCAGGGACTTGTCTACAGGACCTCCTCTTCTGCTCCAACATTGGTGGCATATTCAGATGCCAATTATGTTGGCTCTCTCGATGACTGACGATCTACGAATGGTTTTTGCACTTACCTTGGAGGACATCTTGTCACTTGGCGAAGCAAGAAACAAGCGGTCGTTGCTCGATCTTCAGCCGAGGCAGAGTACCGGGCAATGGCATCGGTTGTATCAGAATTGACATGGCTTGAGAGTCTTCTTACTGATCTGGGTGCAAAATTACCATCACCGGCTCTTCTCCTTTGTGATAGTCAAGCCTCCATACACATCGCCAAGAACTTGGTCTTTCACGAAAGAACGAAGCATATTGAGGTCGATTGTCACTTCATTCGGGAAAAGGTTCAGATGAAGAAGCTTGACTCAAAACATGTCCAAGGATCGGAACAAGTTACGGATGTCCTCACGAAGGCTCTCTCCAATGCACTCTTCTATCAATGCTTGTCCAAGCTTGGCGCATACGATTTGTACGCTCCAGCTTGCGGGGGAGTGTTAAAATAGCCCATGTAAAAGGACCCATTATTGGGCGCTCTTTTATTGTTTTATCTTCTCTCCTCCTTTAGTCCCACACCTTGTATAGGATTATCTTCTCTCTTCTTCCTCCTATATATTTGTATTCTCTCCTTGTATTTACATACACAAGCAATACATACAAGTTTTTGAGCTCTCTCAACAATAAGCAAGGTTGTCAGGATCGCGATCCAGATCATAGGACCTTACGATCCTACGATCCGGATTTTGTAAATCGATCATAATTTTGTAAAGCGATCCTCGATCCAACTCTATTATCAGATCTGATCCTACCTCGAAACGATCTCATCTAGGAATTGACAATGCTCGTGAATACACTAGTCACGAATTTACTGCTTTATGTTCTGAGTTCGGCACTCTACATCAAACTTCCTGCGTTTACACGCCGCAACAAAACGGTGTTGTCGAACGCAAGAATCGCCACTTACTCGATGTTGCCCGTTCCCTCATGCTTCAAATGCATGTCCCTAAACAAAATTAGAACTTTGCAGTCTCGACCGCCTGCTTTCTCATTAACCGTCTCCCTTCCTCTATTCTCAACTATGCTACTCTGTTTAGCATACTCTTTCCCTCCACTCCGGCCTTTCCTCTTCCACCTCGTGTATTCGGTAGCCTCTGCTACGTCCAACGTTTGGGGCCTTCCTCAGATAAGTTGGATCCTCGAGCGGCCAAGCATATCTTTGTTGGTTATTCACGTATCCAAAAGGGGTATGTATGTTATTCTCATACTACACGCAAGCTCTCCGTTTCTGCTGATGTCACTTTCCGCGAGGATCAACCATTCTTTCCTGCTCCCTCACCCGACCATCTACCACCCACACCTTCTCCTCCATCCATCCCACGCCCCGTCATTCCCGCCACTACTCCTCCGACTGTCGTTCCCTCTGAACCGACTGTCGTTCCCTCCAAACCACCAGTTATCTGCGTCTACACTCGTCGCTCTACCACTTTCGTTGCCCCTCTACCGTCGGTCTCTACCATGGATACTCCGCGTCCAAATGATCAGGTATTGCCTTCCACTGCTCATCCGCTGGCAAACTACGTCTCTCTTCATCGCCTCTCTCCCCATTTACACACTTTGGCTACTTCTCTCTCTTCGGTTGCTATTCCTAATTTTGTGCAGGAGGCGCTTCAACATCCAGGATGGCGAGCGGCCATGGAGGAAGAAATGTCTACTCTCTGGTCTAACCAGACTTGGTCTGTTGTTCCCCTTCCACCGGGCAAGAAACCAGTTGGGTGCAAGTGGGTCTTTGTCATCAAACATGCTGCAGATGAGACAATTGACCGCCTAAAGGCCCGTCTTGTGGCTAGAGGTTTCACTCAACAGGAGGGGCTAGATTATGAGGAAACGTTCTCTCCGGTAGCGAAACTTAATAGTGTTCGCGTCCTCATCTCTGTTGCTGTCCATCGCCGGTGGCCTCTCTTTCAGCTAGATATCAAGAATGCTTTCCTGAATGAGGATCTCCAGGAAACTGTCTACATGTAACAACCACCCGGGTTTGAGACCACGGGGGAGTCTCAGGTCTGCCATCTTAAAAAGGCTCTATATGGTCTCAAACAATCTCCACGGGCATGGTTTGAAAAATTCAGCAAGGTCCTCCGCGAGATTGGCTTCACTCGGAGCTCGGCCGACTTCTCGCTCTTTACTCGTCACAAACAAACAGGAACGGTTATTCTGTTAGTATATGTCGACGATATTATCATTACTGGAGATGACTCTCAAGGGATACAGGCCGTCAAAATCCATCTAAACTCAGTCTTTCAGACAAAGAATTTGGGACCTCTTCGCTATTTTCTGGGTCTTGAGATTGCCAGAAGGACGGATGGGCTCACTCTCTCTCAACGGAAATATTGTCTTGACCTTCTTCATGATGCGGGTCAGTCCGGCTGCAAGCCAAGTGATACTCCTATGGATGTGAACCACAAACTGTGTGCCCAGGCATCTGACTCCGATCTCCTTCTCCAGAATCCTGAATATTATCGACGCCTTGTTGGAAAACTGATATATCTCACAGTTACCAGACCGGATATTTCCTTTGTTGTTGGTCTTGTCAGCAGATACATGCACTCTCCTCGAAAATCTCATCTTCAAGCAGTAGAACGAATTCTCAGGTATCTGAAAACCGCTCCTGGCCAGGGACTTGTCTACAGGACCTCCTCTTCTGCTCCAACACTGGTGGCATATTAAGATGTTGATTACGCTGGCTCTCTCGATGATCGGCGATCTACGAGTGGTTTTTGCACTTACCTTGGAGGACATCTTGTTACTTGGCGAAGTAAGAAACAAGCGGTCGTTGTTCGATCTTCAGCCGAGGCAGAGTACCAGGCAATGACATCAGTTGTATCAGAATTGACATGGCTTGAGAGTCTTCTAACTGATCTGGGTGTAAAATTACCATCACCGACTCTTCTCCTTTGTGACAATCAAGCCGCCATACACATCGCAAAGAACCCGGTCTTTCACGAAAGAATGAAGCATATTGAGGTCGATTGTCACTTCATCCGGGAAAAGGTTCAAATGAAGAAGCTGTTGAATTTATTTTATTTATGTCTGCAGACGTACACTCCAACCCTTCTCCATTTTATTCATGGTGGGTTGTTGAGATCGGGCCTCTATCCCTTGACCTCCTTTATGAGGGATTTTATTTATCTCCTCATGTCCCATCGTCTGCAGACGTACACTCCAACCCTTCACTGCAGACGATGGGACATGAGGAGATAAATAAAATCCCTCATAAAGGAGGTCAAGGGATAGAGGCCCAATCTCAACAACCCACCATGAATAAAATGGAGAAGGGTTGGGGTGTACGTCTGCAGACATAAATAAAATAAATTTAACAGAAGCTTGACCTAAGGCATGTCCCAGGATCAAAACAAGTTGCGGATGTCTTCACGAAGGCTCTTTCCAAGACACTCTTCTATCAATGCTTGTCCAAGCTTGGCGCATACGATTTGTACGCTCCAGCTTGCGGGAGAGTGTTAAAATAGCTCATGTAAAGGGCCCATTATTGGGCCCATTTATTGTTTTATCTTCTCTCCTCTTTTAGTCTCACATCTTGTATAGGATTATCTTCTTTATTCTTCTTCCTATATATTTATATTCTCTCCTTGTATTTAGACACACAAGCAATACATATAAGTTTTTGAGCTCTTCCAACACTAGGTCTCAAATAGGAGTAATCTGAAGTAATAATCAGAGCTTGAAACCTAGGAGCATTTGGATTAGTCATCAAAGGTTGTAGAGAAAATGATTTTGAAGACATTGAACTAATTTTTTTTTTTGAAATCAGAATGAATGACACATGATGCAAATTACCTGGAACTTCATGAGCGAAAGTTGTTCGTCATATTGAATCCGCTCTTTCGAAATCCCACTCGACCTCGAAAGTAGCATATAAGTAGTCATCAAAATCTATTTTAAAAAAACAAACTATGCTATTATTGTGGAGAAGTGGTCAGTTGCTATTATCGTGGAGCAGAGGTCTTCATAACGCGGAGAAGAGGTCAGAAATTGAAGTGGCAACTAGTTCTGCACTAAATAACAAATTTGGAAACAAAATCTAAAACTTTATGAGATAGATGACAATGACCTAGGTCAGTTGTGTTGGACCCGCAACGAAGGAGACGGTCGGTCATGTTGGAGTCGAGACAGAGGAGACCCATCCAAGTGCGGTTCTTCAAGGTCGTATAAAAATGAAAGGAAGACTAAGCCGTTGCTAGTGATCCTTCCGTGAAGTTGATGAAGGCATGAGATGCAGATGGTCAGGGGCGGTGGGATTTGGTTGGGAGAGCGAGAATCGGAACGGACTGAGAAAAGGGCGTTTAAACAGAAGTTTAAAAGAGAATCAAGATCGGATAGTCAGGATCTTCCCAATGTCTCATTTATCTAACCCAATTACCTAGCCCTGGTGCTTCTTTTTAAATAGTAATAGATGAATATAAATAATTAATTATTAAAACACGATATATGAAGTATCCATGATATATCTCCCGACACATTAAAATTGACATGAAAAACCTAAACCGACGTGTCCCCGACATTCGATATATGCAACTTTGACTAATAGGAGACACCGAGTTTCTTAGAATCCTTACTTGACTCATAGCTTCAAAACAGTCCAACAAGACAAAACAGCTCTTTAAGAAGTTAGATTTTGAAGTAGAAACTTTGAATCCTTGACTCATAACTTGAAAGCAGTGTTTTTTTTCTTAAACAGGAAAATGATTTTTTTCCGTTTGGGTAATCTCTGTTTAGACTTTGCAAACACAGATCGAAAATATACTGCTTTATGCTAAATTCCAGCAGCAGGGAGGAGGCCAAATTCTGGAATTCCATTTCATCTCCATTTCAGACTGCTCTATCTCCAACCGCCGCTGACCGCTCAAACAGGCCCGAAATCTTCGACTGAAGGGTTAAATACGAAGTTGGTAAATGTAAACACAGTTAAGTTTGTTCACTTTAAGTTGAAGAGTTTTGGGGATTCGAGGAAAAAGAAATACTCGGATGAGCAGCATGTCAAGATAATTAAAGAGAGAAGATGAGCAGCATGTCAAGATAATTAAAGAGAGAAGTTGTCGGAAGATGCTAAACAATTTTGACAATTTGTTGGTAGTTTAATCACAAGTCTAGACATTGCTCACTATAATGCTAATCTCATAGTGTAATCAAATTTTGTTACGAATACAACTCCTCGGGCCCATTCCCGTGTCCATCTATTAACTTATGTAGCACTGGTGATATTTTTGTAATATTATTGTACAACCATTCTCGTCTGTATAAGGGACTGAAGGAGTGTCTTACGATCATTTTTGGAACATCTAGGTTTTGATCTCTCACCTGGAGAGGGGCTTCAAGATGAAACCCAACCTCCGAAGCTAGGCACAAACATATCTCGCAAGTTTGTATCTCGATTTCCATTCTAGTGTAATGAAGTTGTTTGTATCAAAGGTATGAATCTTCTTATAAAAATGCATAGTTGAAATTCAGTATGCAGTGAGCTTCTAAGAGTCTTTCTTCACTTAATTTATCCTTCTCAATTGAGTTTTTTATTAAATCCTTTTCTCCTCTCCAGACATTTCACTTCTTTTACAAGACAACAAGTTTACATAATGTGTTTTCTAATTTCAAGAAACCAAATGAGCCCTTTGTGATGTGGAGCAGAGACGAGGACGAGTTTTGGGCCCATTCGGCGCTGATTTGGAGACTTATCATATATGACGTGCACGGATCGACGATCCGACTCCGTGGATGCGTCCGGATTCGCATTGCGAATCAATTTCATATATAGTTTTGTACTTTTTGGATTCTATTTCATGTAGATTTGGCCCCGAGACCAACAACCAATCAAAGCCGTTGATTCGGGTGCCCTAATTTTTAAATCTTATAAATAGATGATTTAGGGCTGCCGTCATTTCTCATTGCTGAATGTTTGGAGAGTTTCTTCCTTCATTCCGGTGATCTTATCAGCGGTGCCGACTCCGTGGAACCCCTTGGTGACGACTCCTCGGGTAAGTTTTGTATCTTTTATTTTTCCCTCCATATTTTCCCCTTTTGTCCTGCTGTCAGCCACCGCCAGTGCAATTTTTCCTGCACAGATTTCAGCCGGTCACCCCTCTACTCCAAAAGCCAACAGTCCACCCCCTTCCTCCATTAAATTCAAGTTTCCACCACCTTCAAGCCACCTTCGGGCCCCTCAACCAGCCACCCCCACATCAATCCGCCTCCCCTGCCCCTTCCTCCACCCTTTCCAAATCAGGCCGCCAGCCATTGTGCTGTCCAGATCTGGCCAGCAGCCCCTCCCCTCCCTGTTCCAGCCTTGCCGCCCCTCTCCCTTCAGCCCACCTCCCCTCCACAAGGCCACCAACCACCCAAGCAACCCCCTTTAGCTGTTTTCCCACAAAACCAGTCCAGATCGGGCCTCTTCCAGACAGGTCTAGCCACCCCGCCTCCTCCCCTTTGCTGCCATCATCCCCCAACCCCGTGGATCCACCTCAAAACAGCCACCTAACACCAAAGCTGTCCAGATACAGCTATTTTAGCCCGATTCCAGCCATCCCCCTCCCCGATCCAACCCTCCTAATCCCCAACCAGCCCTCCCCTTACCCGATCTGGTCCACCAACCACCGAAATCCCTCTTTGAGCCCCCAAATGTTCAGATCTACTATTATTACAGCAGCCATAATATTTGTATTGTGTTTTGTATTGATTTGTTCGATTGTAAACATTGTTATGGTTTTGGATTATTACATGTTTTTGGGATTTTCTGTTGATTATGGTATTTTGCTCTCGAATTAATCTCTAACTGCAGGAAGGTTTTATTCGCCGCGCGCTCGTACTTTGGCCCTCCGCGCAGAAGAATGTCTGAGCTTGCCTCGCTTAATTAAATTATTTTGTCTTGTCTTGAATTAACTGCGTGAGATGATATTGTTTATTATCAAATTGTGATCTAACCGTCGGACTTTTGCATAGCATGCAGGGTTAGGTCGCCGGTTTCCCGCCGCCTATAGATTCGTCCTATGTCAATTAGTATCAGAGCTAGGTTGTGCGCAGCCAGGTTGCACACACTTTTCGATACGCAGTCGTAGATTCTATATGTTTTTCATTATGTCTAGGTATCACCACTTGTCCTCACCTCACTTTGGAGGTCTTGAGTGCACTTGCACCCGCTCTCACAGAGTCCCGTCAGGGAGATCCTCACATTATTACGACGATCATTCTCGATCGCAGTGCACCACTTTCAGATATCGTGTTGACCCACCGACACGACCCCACTATGCTAAAGACGATCAGTATGATGATTGTCGTCGTGCTTATCCGTACACGTGAGCAAATCGTTTTGATCCTTCGACACGACTCGGTTACCTTAGGAATGATTATTATGAGGATAGTCGTTCCGAGAGAGATTTCAAGAGTCAGTTTCGTACTGCTTTCCCTTCCTTTGACGGTCCATCGAGTCCCGAGTTTTTCAGCTATTGGCTCGTGGACATGGAGTATTATTTAGATCATTTTGAGTTATTCGGTGAGCGTCGCGTCAAGTTTGCGAAACTTAGACTTTTAGATCAGGCGAGAGCTTATTGGGCTAGCGTTGAGAGGACCCGCGAGCGAAACTGTCTTCGTCGTATCACTAGTTGGGTGGACATGAAGCGTATATTGTGTCAGAGATATCCGCCTTCGTCATATCGGAGTCGCTTACTCGACCAATTATTTTCCCTTCAGCAAGGATCTATGTCTGTCGCTGAGTACAGGGATCGCTTTGATGAGTTAGTTGTGAGGAGTGATATCCGAGAGGACCCAACCATGGCCACTACCAGATTTCGGTCTTGGCTTCAATCTGGAATTCGTTCTAAGGTAGTTTATCATAGCTCGGAGTCCCTCGAGCAGACATATCAGCTCGCCCTTCATTATGAACGGTCAATGAGATTCGCAAGAGCTGGTCGATGAGATTCTCACCTTGACCTCTGCAGTACGAGTCCCTCCCATAATGAGGCCACCACGACGCCTACCACTATCCTGTCAGGCCCGACAGAAGTGATACCAGATGCGGATTACTCTCACCACAGTGAGGTGCTTAACCCAGTGAGTGGCCTATCTCTTGTTTCTGACCCGCCTCTTGTGACCCCGATTGAGAGCGAGCCTGAGCGACCTACTGAGTCTGTAGTGTTGTGTCCCTCACCCATACCTCCTCCTCTGTCATACACTGGGTTAGTTAGCACCCCAATTATAGACCCATTTCCTGACACCGCACCCACAGATCCATTCTTAAGTGTAGGTTTGTATTGCTCTTCCATTGTCATTACCCGGAGTCACATCATGACGGAGAGCCCAGAGCCTGATGTTGATCTTATAGTGACTATGTCACCCATTCACGGGGACACGGACCCTTACGATGGTACTCACATGGAGGATCATGACCCTAGTGACGAGTTTTACGATGACCCCCCTGTTGAGCCTCCTGATGAGCCACCACATCCTGATGAGGATGCAATTCGGGTGAGACGCTTGTTTATGAGTGTTAAAGTATGAGACCAAGCGGTCTGGCGGTCTAAGTCTGGCGGTTTTATTCTCCTACAGCGACTTGTTCTCTTCCTTCTGGTGTTGCCGAGCGGTTAGCCCATTTGTCTAACCGCGCGGCCTGATCGGTCTCTTTGTTTCTAGCCGCACCGCTCTGTAATTTTTTAGTACCACATTGTTTATTTGTACACTCTCTTCTCTCCTCCATTCTATAAAAGTGAGGTCATACCATTGTAAATGATATCTTTTTGGATAATAAAACTTTCAATTATTCAAATTTCTGACTTGTTTTTTCTATTATGTTCGCTACTTTCACATGGTATCAGAGGCTACGATCGATTCTACCTGATTCCTTAGGCTCTTCTGTCCGCGCGGCTTCGTTCTCTGTTCGCCCGGATACCTGTCTATCCGCTCGGCTTCTTTACATTGTCGCTGCCCTGTTTGCGCGACTTCTTTCCCTCTTTTCTGCGACCTGTTTTCGCGGACTCTCTGCTTTCCTTCCGCTCTTTCTCTCGTTCGCTCGAACCCTGTGTGTTCGCGCGACTTCTCTGTTCGCCCGGACTCCTTGTTTGCGCGATCTCCCCTTTTCTCGCAAACTTCCCAGTTCGTGCAACCTTTGTCCCCATACTTTGTTCTGTTTCCTGTTCGTGGCCCTTCTTGCCGCTGGTGTGCTGACATCGTGACCGTTGCAGCTTCTTCTCTTTAGCCCGCTGCGGTTTCCTTCTTTTTCGCTGCGGTCTCTTCCACTTGTCGCGGACTCCTTCTTGTTCGCGCGGCTTATCTTTATTTCTATCCACGCGACTTCTCTTCAACTCACGCGAATTCCTTTGTTTCCTTCTTCTCTATGGCCAATTCCGATATCTCCACCCCGGTCATCTCTACCTCCACCACTCCTGTGGCCCATCCTCCTCCTCCTTCCGGAAATCTTGGCACGGTTTCTAAACTAGTTGGTTCCAACTATCCAGATTGGAGCGTTTCTTTCACCTTTCTTCTCCGTTCTCAGCGCAAACGTCATCACCCCACCGATGACCCTCCTCCTCCCGAGTCTGCTCAATTTGATGACTGGAATGCGAGTGATGCGCTTGTCCGCACTTGGCTGGCCAACAGCCTCTCTGATGAATGCCTTACGTCATCCGCCATGATGAGACGGTCAAGGCCGCATGGCTTCACCTCGCTGCTCTCTACTCGAAGGGGGCCCAGACGTCCCGCATTTATACTCTCTATGCGGACCTCTTCGCCAGCCCTTCCATGTCTCCTGCTGCGGCTTATCAGCAGGTTCAGGCTCTTGGCTCCGAGATCCTCCAGAATCGCCCCTTCTCCGCGGACTTGGCCGAGCAGCACAAGCACTTCCAGGAGCTCCTGGTTGTTTGCTATCTTCTACGGCTTCCCGAGTCCTTTGATATGATTCGCCAGCAGATCTTGGGCGAGGCGGAATCTCCCACTTTGGATGTCACAGCGGCTCGCATCGCCGCTGTTACTTCGCTGCTCCAACGTCCTATGTTGTCCTTCCCTCCTCCACAGGACTCCTATGCTCACCAGGCTCAGCGGGGTGGCACTAGTGGCCGCAACCAGTCAGGCGGGCGCGGCTCGTCCAGGTTCCTCTGCTCTCACTGTGGTCGTACCGGCCATTCTGTTGACCGCTGCTGGCAGAAAATCCTCATCTTCGCCCCTCTGGTGATGCATCTTCCTCCACCTCCGCCTCCTCTCGGCCGTCTGCCTCTGTGGCCACGACTTCAGGTAGTGCTCACGCCATTTATCAAGGTAAATGGTTGATTGACTCTGGTGCTACAAATCACATGATCGGCGATCCTCAATGCTTCTCTCTCCTAGAAACGCATGATCGGCTGCTCCTGGTCCTTGTTGCAGATGGTTCACCTTCCCCGGTTCATGGGACGGGCGTGGTTCAAGTCACTCCTTCGCTTCGCTTGGCGGACACCCTCTATGTCCCGAAGTTTCCTTGCAATTTATTATCCGTTACTACTTTATGCAAGCAACTTCAGTGTTCCGTCTTATTCACTCCGACTTCTTGTTCTTTACAGGATCCGGGAACCCGACGGACGATTGCTACTGGGACTGAGAGCGGCGGCCTCTACTTCCTCAACAACGTTTCCGCTCTGTCCGTCTTCTCCTTATCTTTTACAGATTTTCTTCAATGACATCTTCGCCTTGGACATCCTACTCCTCGGATTCTTCGTTAGCTTCTGCCCCACTTACCTCAGACCAGTCCTCCGCTCAACTATGATGCATGTCAGCTTGGCAAACATCACCGCTCCTCCTTCCCGCCGAAGCAAGGTCGTGGCTCTTCTCGCCTGTTTGATCTCATTCATTCTGATGTCTGGGATCCTGCTCCTACCCTCACCATTGGTCGGGGTAGTTCTTACTTTGTAATGTTTATTGATGATTTCTCTAGATGTACCAGGGTGCATCTGTTAAAAGATCGCTCTGAACTTTTTTCTGTATGACAATCCTTTTATTATATGGTTAAAACTCAGTTTGATATTTCTATTAAAATCTTTCGCTCTGATAATGCTACGAAATATCTTAGTCATGAGTTTTCCTCTTTTTGTATGAAACATGATCTTGTTCATCAGACCAGTTGTGTTTACACCTCCCAGCAAAATGGGGTGGCGAAGCGTAAAAACCGTCACCTCCTCGATGTCGTTCGCACTCTTATGACGCAGATGCAGGTGTCTCGCTCCTACTGGGGCTATGCTGTTCTCCTCGCCTGTTATCTCATCAATCGCATTCCCTCTACGGTTCTCCACGGCAAGACCCCCTTCTCCATTCTTTACCCGGGCAAGGAACCATTTCCTCTCCCTCTCCGTATCTTTGGGTGCACGGCTTTTGTGCACGCTCCTTCCGCTACCCGTGACAAGCTTTCCCCTCGTTTCACCAAGTGTGTCTTTCTGGGTTACTCTACCACTCAGAAAGGTTATTGTTGCTTTGACCCCGTTCTGCGCAAGCAGTTTGTCTCCGCGGACGTGACCTTCTTCGAGAATGCGTCCTACTTCTCTCCTGAATCTCCTCTTTCCCCTGATGTCTCTGATTCTCCACCGTCTCCCTCCATACCTTCCACGCCTATCAACGTCTCTCCTCCTACACCATCTCCTCCGTCTCCTCCTCTCTCCATTCTATCCCCTCCCCCTTCTCCCTCTTCTTCGCAGCCGTCTATCTCTAGTCCCGGGCCAGCCTTCTCCGCCACGGATGCTCCGGTCACTGAGTCACGCGTCGACCTGGATCTTCCCATTGCACTTCGCAAACGGGTGCGGGCGTGTAACCAACACCCTCTTGAGGCAGTTGTTTCCTATGATCGGCTTACTCCTTCTCGCAGGTGTTTTGCTTTGGCTATCTCGGCTACTGCCACTCCCCGCACCTACCAGGAGGCTCTTGCTATTCCTCATTGGAAATCTGTCATGGATGAGGAGATTGTCACTCTTAGTGAAAGGGGTACCTGGACCCTTGTTCCTCCACCAGTGGGTACTGATGTAGTTGGTTGTCGCTGAGTGTTTGTTATGAAGTTTCGCCCAGACGACATTGTGGATCGCTACAAGACCCGGCTGGTGGCCAAAGGCTTTACTTAGACTTATGGGGTTGATTACTTTGATACTTTCTCTCCGGTCGCTCGCCTCAGCACCATCCGGGTTCTTCTCTCTGTGGCCGTCAATAGGGATTGGGCTATTTCACAACTTGATGTCAAGAATGTCTTTCTTTATGGGGATCTTCAGGAGGACGTCTACATGGAGTAACCTCCTGGATATGTTGCTCAGGGGGAGACACGAGTATGTCGGTTGAAGAAAGTCATCTATGGCCTAAAACAGAGCCCTCGGGCGTGGTTCGACAAGTTCAGTGGCATTGTTGCTGCTATCGGCTTTGCAAGGAGTTCGGTCGATCACTCCTTGTTTATTCGCAAAATTGCCTCGGGACTGGTGGTTTTGGCTGTATATGTGGATGATATTCTTCTTACTAGCGATGACCAGACTGGGGTGGACTTGATAAAGAAACACCTCCGTCAACACCTGGTCACGAAGGATATGGGCTCCCCGAAATATTTTTTGGGGATAGAAATCTCTCGGAAGCCCGACTCGTTGGTTCTCTCGTAACAGAAGTATGATCTTGATCTTCTACAAGAGGCAGGCTTAACTGGTGCTAAACCGGCCCGGTGTCCCATGGCTACTGGAGAAGACAAAACATGGACAGATGACTCGCCTCTTCTATCCGATGTCACGAGGTACAGACGTCTGGTGGGCAAACTCATTTATCTCACGGTGACCAGACCCGACATCTCCTATGTTGTAGGCAAGGTTAGTCAGTTCATGCAAGCTCCTAGGGAATGTCATCTTCAGTCTGCCTTGAGGATATTAGAGTATGTCAAAGCAGCACCAGGAAAAGGGCTACTCTTTCAGAAGAATGGTCATCTGAGGGTTGAAGCCTACTCAGATTCAAGCTATGCGGATGATAAAGGTGACCGCAAATCTACATCAGGCTTTTGCACATTTGTTAGTGAAAATCTTGTGAGCTGGAAGAGTAAGAAACAGTCTGTTGTCTCCAGATCCAGTGCAGAAGCCGAATATCGGAGTATGACGTCAACCACCTGTGAGTTAAAATGGTTACGTGCTCTCATGCTTGACTTATGAGAGGTCTACGACTATCCTCTTCCTATGTTCTGTGATAACAAGACCGCTATATACATATCCAAAAATCCGGTCTTCCATGAGAGAACGAAACATATAGAAGTTGACTGTCATTTCATTCGGGAAGAGGTCTTTAAGAAACAGATTTGTACTCCGTTCGTCACCTCCGACAAAGAGTTGGCGGATATCTTCACCAAGCCGGTTTCTACTTCCTTCTTCCACATTTGTGACAAGCTGGGCATGATTGATATATATACTCCAGCTTGAGGGGGAGTGTTGAAGTATGAGACCGAGCGGTCTGGCGGTCTAAGTCTGGCGGTCTAAGTCTGGCGGTTACTCTCCTACAGAGACTTGTTCTCTTCCTTCTGGTATTGCCGAGCGGTTAGCCCATTTGTCTAACCGCGCGGCCTGATCGGTCTCTTTGTTTCTAGCCGCACCGCTCTGTAATTTTTTAGTCCCACATTGTTTATTTGTATACTCTCCTCTCTCCTTCATTCTATAAAAGGGAGGTCATACCATTGTAAATGATATCTTTTTGGATAAAAAAACTTTCAATTATTCAAATTTCTGGTTTGTTTTTTCTAGTCTGTTCGCTACTTTCACAATGAGCTTTGAGCTATTGGCGTCTCTTTCGCTATCATCTATAGCCTTGCCCCGGAGAGTTGATCTTGCGTGGAGCATAACGTATGTAGGGACTTCCTTGAGTACGCTTGAGCCTACTCATATTTTGAGGGCCTACCTTATGGTGCATCGCACCCTCGATGAGTTTTAGGACGCACCACCTGCTGACCCACCAAACGAGCTCTTTCTTATCGGGAACACGCACCACACTCGAGTCACGTCTTCTAATCGGTGTACACGATTTCACTCTGGTGGTCGTCTTACCTGTGATGACTTTTCGTACACACCTACTGGTAATCCCCCTGATGTGCTACATTCCCCGAGAGACATTTGACTTTTTATGAGCTCGCATTTAAGTATAGATGTCTCTCACGGTCATCTGAGCACTCGTCACACACGGGATGAGTTTTTCTACACTCTACCGAAAGAGCCCTCTAATATGTCACCTTATTTTAGAGACGTCCCGGTCATTATTAGACTTTCCCATAACAGGTACGTCGTGTCGGTCATGCGTCATTTGCATGAGTCTGTTGAGTCATTTTGTCTTCTTTCGCATGAGTTTGTTGTGTTGTCTGTTCATCGTTTGCATGTGTGTCATGAGTCGGTCCGACGAATAATCCATATTGGTAATAAATCTTGTAAATCACATACGGATGTTTATTGGCAAGTGCAGGTACTTCATGAAGACGAGCAGGTGATGGTAAGAATCTGCGTCGTGAGGCTCCGTGTGAAGCTTGTTAAAAGCTTGAGCGTTAGGCGAATATGTCCCTACTCAGTCCTGAGACGCATCGGGACAAATGCTTATGAGTTGGACATCCCCGTGAGCATAGGTACCCATACTATGTTCAATTTCGAGGATCTGCCATAATTTGCACCTCACAAGTATCCGGGCCCACATCTTGGTGTCCCTCCCAAGTCTTTACCACTGTTTTTACCACCCACCACTCAGTCCACCCCCGAGCCCTTGGCACCACATTCATTGCCCCGTGCTCAGCCCATTTCTGACCCCAACTTACCCGGGATCCAGTCCCCAACGGTTCCATCATTGGCACCTCAGATCCCACCGGATCCTTCTGTTACTGTGTTGAGAGATGAGATTATCACTAAGATCTTTACGCATGAGTTTGTCCCCTCTATAAACGGTCTTGTGTGTTGTTACCTGGTTTGCTGGCGCGGACGACCCTTCATTGACGATACCTGGATGCTACCAGCGGAGCTTGATCGACTCGCCTTGGACTTCGACTTCAGTACGACCGTCTCCATTCATTGGAGATGGAAGTTTTTCAGTCCGGAGGAGTTGATTGACGAAAACACATTTCCAGCGACGACACTTGGGCGACCTCTGGTAGACTTCTTTGAGCTTTACCTGGCATGCAGCGAGAGAATTCTGATGCTTATTCATCGGGAGATGAATTCTTTCAAGTCGGGAAGAGTAATGCGTAGCAGAGACGAGGATGAGCTTTGGGCTCATTCAGGGCTGATTTGGAGACTTACCATATATGGTGTGCCCGGATCGACGATCCGACTCTATGGATGCGTCCGGATTCGCATTGCGAATTAATTTCATATATAACTTTGTACTTTTCGGATTCTATTTCATGTAGTTTTGACCCCGAGACCAACCACCAATCATAGTCGTTGATTTCGAGTGCCCTAATTTTTATTTCTTATAAATAGATGGTTTAGGAGTGCCGTCATTTCTCATTGCTGAAGGTTTGGAGAGCTTCTTCCTTCATTCTGATGATCTTCTCGGCGGTGCCGACTCCATGGAACCCCTTGGTGACGACTCCTCGGGTAAGCTTTGTATCTTTTATTTTTCCCTCCATATTTTCCCCTTTTGTCCTGCTGTCCAGCCACCGCCAGAGCAGATTTTCCTGCACAGATTTCAGCTGGCCACCCCTCTACTCCAAAAGCCATCCGGCCACCCCCTTCCTCCATCAGATCCAAGTTTCCACCACCTTCAGGCCACCTTCAGGCCACCTTCAGGCCCCTCAACCAGCCACCCCCACATCAAGCCGCTTCCCCTGCCCCTTCCTCCGCCCTTTCCAAATCAGTCCGCCGGCCATTGTGTTGTCCAGATCTGGCCAGCAGCCCCTCCCCTCCCTGTTCCAGCCTTGCCGCCCCTCTCCCTTCAGCCCGCCTCCCCTCCACCAGGCCACCAACCACCCAAACAGCCCCCTTTAGCTGTTTTCCACAAAACCAGTCCAGATCGAGCCTCTTCCAGCCAGGTCCAGCCACCCCGCCTCCTCCCCTTTGGTGCCATCAGCCCCCAACCCCGTGGATCCACCTCAAAACAACCACCCAACACCAAACATGTCCAGATTCAGCTATTTTAGCCCGGTTCCAGCCATCCCCCGCCTCGATCCAACCCTCATAATCCTCCAGCAGCCCTCCCCTTACCCGATCCGGTCCACCAACCACCAGAATCCCTCTTTGAGCCCCCAAACGTTCAGATCTACTATTATTACAGCAGCCCTAATATTTGTATTGTGTTTTGTATTGGTTTGTTCGGTTGTAAACATTGTTATGGTTTTGGATTATTACATGTTTTTGGGATTTTTTGTTCATTATAGTATTTTGCTCTCGGATTAATCTCTAACTGCAGGAAGGGTTTATTCGTCGCGCGCTCTTGCTTTGGCCCTCCACGCGGAGGAATGCCTAAGCTTGCCTCGCTTAATTAAATTATTTTGCCTTGTCTTGAATTAACTGCGTGGGATGATATTGTTTATTATCAAATTGTGATCTAACCGTCGGACTTTGGCATAGCATACAGGGTTAGGTCGCCGGTTTCCCGCCGCCTATAGATTCGTCCTGCGTCACTTTGCTTCCCCCTATATCTAAACCAACTAATTTGAAAAGGTTAAAACAATAGTCATGGAACTTTTGAGTCACATTATTCATAAGGGAAAGAAAGTGTGGTCCTGCAGATACCAAAAATAAAATTTGAGGGTGCCACTTTTGAATGGATATAGTATACACCTTGATTAATGCAAATAGACTTGCCTTTTAATGGACCCAGAAAGCTGAATGCGGGCTTATGCTATCAAGATAGCTTGCTAAACTGCCACCCCAATCTAGAACCTTTTGTCTGCGGACCTACAAAAAAAATTACCAAGGGAAAACAAGAGTGAAACATTCAGTATCAAGCTATTCTTCAAACAAACTTGAGAAATTACCAGGAGATCTACTCCCGATCTAGAACCTTTTGCCTGCGGACCTACAAAAAAAATTACCAAGGGAAAACATCAGTGAAAGATTCAGGATAAAGATGTTCTTCATACAAACTTAACAAATTACCAGGAGATCCACATCTACTCAACAATCATATAAAAAAAGTTACTTTGGTGGTGATGAATCGAAGGATTATAGCCTGCATGAACAAACTTCAATCATAGTTTCTCCAAACAATATAAATGATTGTTAATAAAAGCAACAACATACCACCCTTATAATGCAGTGCATAACACATAAAATTCATACCGGAAAAAATAATCGAAGAAATTGTTATTCATATGCCTCGAATTTTAACACATCCGGTGATTCCCAAGAGTTTGTCATTATATCGTGCCCGCGCCATCCAGGATAGAGTACTGAAAGATATCTCTCCGGGCACACCTATCGTGCAGATTATACGCAATAGCACATACGTGATATGCGTGAAACGACACAATGAACGCTTCACTCCTAAAGGCCAACATCCGAGATAAAACGGGACAGCTTTCTTCAGTTTGACTGGAAGATGTAAGTAACAGATGAAAGATTGAAAGAGCGAAAATCTTGCTTCTAATCTCTGAGAGAAGGGTGCATATCAATTTGAAACTAAGTCAGTTATCAATCGACTTCCCTCTCAATCACGGCCGCACTTGAGGACAACCCGTGGGGTCCTCTTACTATAGAATTATGGTGTCGGATGAAAATTTGAGTGCATTTTCTCTTGTAACTGTCTATGTTCCTTTCGTTCATTTTAGCCTGATTCCGTAACAGATATTAATAGGAAACTATACTTGTAGCCCACATTTGACATGCATGATCTCTAAGAAATAGTTACCGTTGTAATTTGAATTAATCAGCAGGAAGAGAAGGATTGAGAAGGAGCCCAGAGAACCATAGAAAATTGAGCATAGAATACTCAGTTTTTTCCCAATTACTTCACAGATCTTTGGGACAAACAAGAACCGGATAATTGCTGATCAAAGTTCAGTTACCGTTGGATTCAAAAGAGATTGAAAATATTTCTCAAGGTATCTGATTATTGTTCACCGATATATCCATGCCGTGCACCACAACGTAATCAAAAATTCAAAAGAAGCTGTTCTACCAGTAATCCCCGCAGGAGCAGAAACCATTGCTGAAATGATGAAACCTTATCCTATCCCTAACGGCTATCTCTCTATCATATATCCTCGACACTAATTTCATTGCAGAGTGACAATCACGGCAGGATCTCAGGTTCTTCACAATCATGATTTTCTCCCCGGGACTTGCGGTAATCAGCCCAAATGCCAGGGCAAGTTTCTCGCTATGGTGGTTGAGCTGCGACGCCTTCTCTTCGTCCTCCATATCGAGCATCACCTCCGACACAATTGGGGAATAACCTTCAATTCTCATCTTCTCTGCGATCTCACCCCACTTTTCATATATCATTTCCGCATATGGATGGCCGCTGTCCCCTGCCTCAAACTCGTGAATCACCCCATTAACTTCGATTCGGCTGCACCCAGGCAACTTCCCAACCCTTCTTCTCACCATCGTCTCCCTCGTTGCAGCCTTTTCGCTCCATTTCCCCGCTGAACCGAAGACATTGCCCTTCAGAACAAAGCTTCCGGAATCCATGGAATCCATTTTAAAAAACGGGGTTTCCAGCATCAAACGCTCTGCACGGTCTGTGTCTCCATGAAGTTTGGACGCCCAAATGAGTGTCCTCCACAAAACCGAATCAGATTCAACTGGCATTCTCCGGATAAATCCTTCCGCCTCATCCAAACGCCCGGCCCTTGCGAGCAAATCCACCATGCAGCCATAATGCTGGATCCGCGGGCTCATCCCCAACTTATGCATGTTGTTGTAAACTCGATAGCCTTCTGTGACCCATCCTCTGCTTCTACAGCCGCAAAGAACCGCCGTGATGGTCCTGTCGTCCGGCGTTACACCAATTTCCACCATCCGCTGAAACAAATCAAGAGCCTTCCTAGTCATTCCATGATTCGCCAGCCCAAAAATCATCGCCGTCCACGCAAAAACATCTCTTTCCGGCATTCTGTCGAACATCTCCTCTGCGAGCTCAATCATTCCGCACTTTGCATACATGTCAAGAAGGGCCGTGGCGACATTGGGATTGGAACTGAACCCACGATGGCGGGCGATGCGGTGGATTCTCCGTCCAGCCGCAAGAGCTCCGAGATCGGCACAAGCTCGAAGGGCAACGACGGCCGTGGCGTCGTTCGGAGGGATGCCTTCAGCCATCATGGAGTCAAAGAGGCGAAGGGCTTCACCAGGGGAATCAGCGTCGACGGAAGCGGCAATGGCGGAGGTCCAGGAGACGACATCTCGGTGGAGCAAACCGTCGAATACCTGGAGGGCGGGGAAAAGAAGGCGGCAGGAGGAGTAGAAAAAAATGAGAGAGTTGAGGGAGTGGGGTGAGGAGGAGGGGAGAAGTGAGGACTTGATAAGAAGGGCGTGAAGCTGGCATCCGGCGGTGTAGGAGCGGTGGCGGCCGGCGGCGGAGAACAGTGAGGAAAAAGTGAAGCGGTCGGGGATGGGGGCGAAGGGGTGGGAATGGAGGTGGAGGAAGAGGCGGAGAGCGCGGTCGGGGTGAGAGGATTTGGAGTAGGCGCGAAGGGTGGTGTTGGCGAGGTAGGAATCGGAGTGAGGGGCGGTTTTGATGAGACGGCGGTGGAGCTGCTCGGCGTGGCTAATGGTAACAGTCGCCGGCTCCATTTTGGCGAGTTGGCCACAAACAGTGGTGATAAATTATGATTGGGTGGGATTTTGGTTTTACATTTATTAGTATGAGAGCTATCTTTGGTTTTACATTTAGTATCATGCCAACATTATAAAATTATTATAGAGTATAACGCCCTTTTTTTTTTAGTAAATCTCAATAATCCCTCCAATCTTTAGAAATAGATATTTAACCTCTCTTATCTTTATTTGTTAGACGTTATGAGAGATTATTCACTTATTTCTAAAACTTAGTGGGAGTTTTCAACAATTTGATTTAACTTTCATTTAAATATTGTTTATGTATTATTTATATGAGAAAAAATAATTATTTTGTTATGCAGGGATCTAATTATAGGATTTAATTTTCTGATGAAAAACACATGACGTCTCGTCTACTACTTTTTATACAAAAATTATATATAACAAGTCATTTTCAACTCAAGAATCATCAGCGCATTGTGATACATTGCTATAAATGAGAATAGTCAATAATTTTCTAGATGATTCCAACTCTAAATGTTCTGATTTTTTTGAGAAAAAAATATATCGTAACTTTTTTGATGTTATTTGATCAGATCTGGATAATCGAATATGATCTATGTTTTATTTTCTTAATACCAACTTTTGAATGCATTACGCATACTCAATGTTAGTTTTGTGGTGTGATTTTTGAGTGTTGGAGATCACAAATCTGTAGCTCTATTGATGGTGTTAGCTTCAATGATCAAAAATTTAATGTCTGATATTTTGAAATTTGCCCAACTGCCGCTAAAAAACAAATTGTAATTAGTGTGTAAAACCTCTATTTGTCAAGGGTCAACGATCAACGGTCGGCAGTCAACAAGCAACATCAGTATATGAAGACCCGATCAGCAGTCAATGGCCAGCAGGGGGCACAAGGGGACCCCTAGACGCAACTACGCAAGCAAGAATCAAACTCGTCAGGTCGCGCGCCCACCCAGCAGCGCGGGTGAACATCAAAGACCATTCCATCTGGTTGAGTTAAAAAGAGCTAGCAACAGTGACGAGCAACATTAATACTCGCCTAGCAGGCGGCCTCCGACCATTCACTATGTCAGGCGTGTCGAACATCGCAGATAGTCTCCAGCCGATACTCGTCAGCAACTGAGTCGGGTCGCCAGAAGGATGCAGTCGGTGATTGCAGGGCAGGGTCTCCTCGCCTAGAGACCCCCTCCCCCTAGAATTTGTCTATAAATAGGACCACAGGGATACAAGAATATGAACTTCAAAATCTTGAAAAAGATCTTAACTACCTCTTCCCTTGGACTTTTAGCTGAGACTTTGGATCATTTCCTCAAAGAGACAAGTCGTCAATTATTATCCCTCTTGTACCATGCTTAGCCATTTTTGGTTGTGGAGGGAAAACTTCTTATAAGCATCAGGGTACGTGGTGAGACCTCCCTGCCGCAACGTCTGGGATCCTCTTAGTGTTGCTAAAAACTCAGTCATTTCCCATCAGATCGTCAATCATGAGCGTAGAATCAGTAACCTTAGAGCGCATTGATCCGAATTTTGAAGTCGAGATTTTCTTGGCTTCAACATGGTGTTTTTTTAATTCGTTATAATTGGTGATTTTTTTGTGTGTTGAAAGAAAATTGCTCATATTAACGATGTTTGAATGGAAGTTAAATTGAATTATTGAAAACCCTCATAAGTTTTAGAAATAAGTGAATAATCTTTTATAACTTCCAACAAGTAAAGATAAGGGGATTATACATCTATTTCTAAATATTATGGGGGGGGGGGGGGTTATTCAAATTTTCTAAAAAGTAAAGGGGGGTTATTACGAATTTGCTCATTATTATTGATGGGCTCCACCTTAATTTATAAGGAAAAGGAGACCCCCATGATCCCCATGAATGGAGATCATGGGCGGGCCCCCCTAACCCCCATGATCTCTCATGGAGATCATGGGAGTGGGCCCCCTCTCTCCCCACCATTAGGGGAAGGAACCGCCCCCGGCGGTTCCCCTCCGGCCATGGCCGGCCGGCCACGATCATGGCCGGCCGCGGCCACGGCCGGCCGCGGCCACGGCCGGCCGCGGCCACGGCCGGCCGCGGCCACGGCCGGCCGCGGCCACGGCCGGCCGCGGCCACGGCCGGCCGCGGCCACGGCCGGCCTCGGCCGTGGCCGGCCCCGGCCATGGCCCCGACCATGGCCGGCCGCCGCCGTGGCCATGGCCGCCCGACCATGGCCGACCGTGGCCATGGCCGCCCCGGCCATGGCCGCCCGGCCATGGCCGGCCCCGGCCATGGCCGCCCCGGCCATGGCCGCCCCTGCCATGGCCGCCCCGGCCATGGCCGCCCCGGCCATGGCCGCCCCGGCCATGGCCGGCCGTGGCCATGGCCGCCCCGGCCATGGCCAGCCGTCTCCTTGGCCGCCGCCGGCCTCCCTCGCCGGCCGCCCGGCTGCCGCCGCCGTCGTGACGGCCCGCCATCATGGGAACCTCTCCCCGCCGTCCGATCGAGGGAGAAGCCCCACCAGCCGTCCGATCAGGACAAAACCACCCACTAACCCACTAGGTTAGTGGGGGGGGGCCCGCCATAACTTCCCCTGGAGCCTATAAAAGGACCCCAGGGGCTCCTCATTTCCTAACTTTCTCCTCCTACGCTTCCCCCTTCTTCTTCTTCCTCAGGTGGGAGCTCTCTCGTTTTCTCTGCCAGCGACCACCCCTCGTCGTCAACCACCGGTGGCCGCCTCTCGCCGCCAACCACCGACGGCCACCCACAACCTCCAGCGGCCACCAACGGATATTAGCACCCGCCAACAGCTACCAGAACCTGTCATCGGTTATTGGCACCCCACCAGAGCCCGGTTGCAAGGGAAGCACTCCAAGGACCGAGGAAGACGCACAAAGGAAGCTGCGACAACCCCAGGACACGCGTCGCCTCCGAGCACGTGCGACTGAAGTACCTCGCGCATTTCCACCATCCAAGTCCCGTTGGCGTGGCAGTCTGTTGCCCACCAACGAGTGCATATACTCTCTCTCCTCTAGATTGTAACGGGAGCGGCCTGTCGCCCCGATTTCCCCCATCAAACTGTAAAACTCCAACAAACTAGTGGATTTTGATCGGCACCGACCCGGTCACGTGGTTTTTCACCCGGTTGAAGGATTTTCCACGTTAAAACTTCCCGTGTCCATCCCTCATTCTTCAATTGACTGTGTGCGCGCTCGACCGCTCCGAGAGCTAAGCCGGTCCAAGAATATCCGGCCCGACCGGAGCATCGAGTTAGACCGCAACAATTATATAATCAATATCAATTTCATTATTCAGTTGAACAGTTTTTGGGACTCAATTTCAATTCAATTGATTAAATTCAATCCTACAACTGAACAATATAATTAGAATTCTGAACAAAACCAATTGTAACAGATATTGGTTTTTATCCAAAAGCCAATTCTAGAAAATCAATTCCATCCAAATGAATGAACCCTCGTTCAGTGTCAAATACAAGGAATTGGTAATAGGGGTGCACAATTTTTAAAAATGAAATAACAAGCCAATTATAAACTATTGACATTACACAGTCAAATAAAATTACATTCAATTGAAAAATACAAAATATAAAAAACTTACATTTATAAAAAATGAGTACTCTTTTTTTAAAAACGATCGATAATATTATCATCGCAGACTTCTAAAAATGCATCTCTCAATTACCTAAAGCCTAGGTCCGAACTTCACACAACACTACAACATTATAAATGGCTAAATAATTTGAGAAAGGATAACACTTTCTATCCAGAGCTTTGATGATAGAAGTTGGTGTTGGATCTTACGACACTCTTATATGGGTAGGGGGTGAATAAGAGTTTTATGGAATTTAATTCTTAAATAAAAATATCAGAGTTAATTAATGATGTTTCGAAATATTTTTAAGAAAATTATATTTTAGTATATTAGAAAAGATTATATTGAAGATTACTATTTAAAAAAAATAGAATTCAATATTTTTTCACTACTGCCGACGTTAAGTGTTACCGGCGGGCGCTAGTTCATGAATATTTAATTGAAACGTTTATACATAACAAAAACGAATCTTGCAATATATTTTAAAATATTTTATAACATGAAAATAAAATCAAGATAACGAGAGAAAAAGAAATATGATTTTATTTCACTACAAAAAAAATATGAATTAGTAACGAAAATTAGAAAGGCTTACCCGTTTGTTACTAATTAGGAACGAATTTAGCAACGCATATAATATTTGTTTTTAGCTACAAAATAGCAACGAAATTTTTTGTTGCAAAAATAGCAACGAAATATTTTGTTGCTAAATACTTGTTGCTAAATTGCAATGAAATTTTTCCTTTCAAAAATTTCATGCTAAAATTTTTGCATTAAAATATGGCAAATGTTATGTGCAAATCAAATTTGGAAAATATTTTTTTGCAAACCAAATTTGTGCATTAAAATTTTTTTTTTGCAAAATATTTATTGATGAATTTTTTTTTGCAAAATATTTATTGATGATTTTTTTTTCCAAAAAAATGACATGACTCTATCTTACAAAATTATCCTTTGCCATAAAACATAATTGTTGTTTAATATATTTATAAATAATGTAAATTATTTGTATTCAATAAAATAATTAATAAAATATGTAATTATTTATATAACTTTATATTTGTATATATTATTTAAAATCATATATATAAATTTATAAATTAATAAAGATTATTAGTATTTAACAAATTAACAATAATTATAATAAATATAAATTATACGAACAATATATAATATAAATAACTATACATATAGTTATATATTATAATGTTATATTCAATTATTATATAGCAACACACATATATATATAACAAAAAAAATATCATTATATATATAATAAATATATATAAATATATAATATAATATAAATATATATTATATAAAGGAATATATATGTTATATATAAAGAAATGTATATATTATATATTTATATTTGAGTATATAATTTTATGAATTATGTATACGTTACATATAAATAATATCGTCACTTATAAATAAAGAATTAAGTTAGAGCAGTTGGTAAGAATGATTGGTTGTTTGGAGTAGGTTGTGTGTTCAAAACCTAACATATACAATTAAACCAATATATTTTTTAGCAACAAAAACAGAATTCCTTTCAAATTTAGAAAGGATAAAATACTTTGCTAAAAAATTCTTGCTATATAGAAAGAAAAAATGATAAAACAAAAATGATTTCTCCCCAAATGATTTCTCCACTCGATCCCATTACAAAAGGATACAACAAAAATGATTACAAGATAATGGAAAATGCAAGAGAAAACTCCCCTAGGATTTTCTAAAGATGAAGGTGATGTAGATGTTGGCGTCCTTGATGTGTTAAACCTTCGTGTAGAATGTGCATTGTAGTCTTTCTTCTTCAAAATCTCCTTTAGATCTTCGTATTTGCACAAAGGATCCAAGGGTATCTCTCTAGAATGCAAGAAGTTTTCAGCCTTTTATAGAAAAATCGTTATCGTCGGGCGATATCTCCTCAAGTTGTCACATGTCTCATGCTGCGATGATCGTGTTGGTTGAAAACAGACATTTTTGGGTCGTGAGACTATCACGGGGCGATATCTACCTATCGCTGGGTGATAGTGTCGAGTAGTGCTCGTCATGGCGATCGTGCGGGACATGTTTGTCGTCATTTTCACTATCGCCTGACAATAGTTGCTATCTTTCAATAGATCCTCTTCAATTTTACCATCCGAAAATTTTTCAGATTGTAGATGACTTCGTTCTCATTTCGGAATGTGGTGACACGTTCTGTAACTCTTCCCGGATCGAAAGTTATGCCCGTTTGAAGTTTAGCACACAAAACTCGTCCTTTTGTTTTTCTAAAGTGTACACATCCTTGGACCATGCCCATGGATGAAGACTTGTCTCCTCATTCAAGCTATATAACCTGCACACTATAAACACACAAAAGACTAGATTAAATACATCATGGTATTTTTTATTCTTAAACCAAGAGATGCAAACGCATGTTCCAACAGTTGGCAAGCTCACAGGCGACTGGTGAGGTAGGGCATCAAGAGGCGAGTGAATGGAGAAAATTGTGAAGCCTTTATAATTTTTCTCCTCCTAGATAAACTATCGACTCAGTGTCGGATCCATCATAAGTGAATGAAGAGGAGAAATTGAGCAAGGTGAATGGAGGGAAGAAATCAGAGGGAAAGCCAGAAGGGGAGAGTCGGAGATCGAAAGAGAAGACTTGGGCACACACAACGTTGGGTGCTGGGAGAATGGCGGATGGATGAGACTGGGAATTCAGGACCAATTTTTGTTTATTTAACAAGGTGTGCAAATAGCTTGATTTAATGTGTGATTAGTCTATCTTAATTTGGTGTTTGGATACCCAATAGTTGATGTGTTTATAACAACTCACAAAAAATAATTAGGGGGGGGGGAGAAGGAGGGTGTTGGTACCCTAGATGTGATTTGGCTTATGTAATCCCTTTCCAGCCCCTCTTGATCCATATAACTATATATGATCATGATTAGGCCTTGTTCAGTTTCCCTAGGACAGTTCATAACTGACCTAGAGCTTAGGCTAGAAGTTCTAGTTGTATTTTTGGGTAAGGCATTTTCCGTTCGACCATCGTCGAACGAGGCCTCGCGATCGTCGATCATTGGTCGATGATAGCAGGGCTATAGAATCGTTGAAGTCAAGACAATTATCGTCGACCGATGGTCGACGATCTCAGAGCAAGTTTATTATGCTCTGAAGGTTGGTCGACGATCTGCCATCAGCAGTTCAACGATCGTGTTCTTGCTTCACGATTTCTGTTTCGACAGATTTCTTCTTTTAGTCGACGATCTGTTTGCTTGGTCGACGATCATCGAACCCCTGTTCGACGATTATTGTCTGCCTTTATCTTTTCGTATTCATTATATTCCTTGGTTTATTTCCAAGTGTTTTAGCTTGTGATTAGAGAATTTTCTGAAGTTGTTTTTGCAGATTTATGGCTTAAATTCAAAATAAATTAATTACCAAATATGTCAAGCTTAAATCACGGGATTCAGTATTTTGATAAAGCATTTTTTGTTCTATTATACAAAATATATTGCCAGGCTGTATTCTAGCCGTTGGCACTGTTTGCTATTTCCAAGAATGGTAAGTCTTTATACTGAGATATTTTCCCACTTATTTAATTCCTTATTGGGACTGACAGTAAGCTAATAGGTCATTTTATTCATATTGCTATATTCTATTTTGAGATAATCTGTTGCAGGGCTCGAGAATTCAAATCAATAGAGCCGTTCCAAAAGAAAAATGAGAAGATATTTAAGAGAGATTTTTCTCAGAAAAATTAACAAGCTACAGATACAGAGTTATTTTTTTGTGCTTCATTCTCTCAAGCATCTTCAGAGCAACTCTTCACAATCTCACAATCAGAAGAAGAAAAGCTCCCCTGAAGAAAAAGCCCAGAGCAATTCCTTTCATTCTCAAGTCTCCTGAGCATCTGCTTAGAGTTTTCAAGACTTTAGAAAGAGCTCCAGTTCTGCTTCAATTATTCCAGAATCTGAAGACCTGATAAAAATCAGTCTACAGATCTCTGAGGATTTAGTTTCAGTATATCTGAAACTCCTTCATCCTGAAGCAAAGGCTTTCCCTGGACTTTCACTGAGCCAGGGGGAGACTTTGATTCTTTAGAGAATCCACAAGTCTTCTCTAATCTGTATTTACAACAGAGAAGATAATCAAACCCTCTCAACCCCTTTGTAAAAGAGTTTGTTCACACCTCTTCAAAAGTGAACATTGGTGACAGGGCACCTTATCAACAACCTGTGGTTGAGCATCCTTATCAAAAGCTCAAAGGGTCTGTTTGATCTACCTGAATCAGATCATTGGTGGCAGGGCACCTTAGCAAAAACCTGTAGTGGATTCCTACCAGGGTGGTAGAAGAGTGGAGTACCTATTTAGAGGGAACCACTATATATCCTGTGTCTCTGGCTATCTTGTTTAATTGTCTATTCTGTGGCTGTGATAGAACTACCTAGGATTGCTAGTTGCTGTGATAGGCTTATAGTTAAACTGAAATTTCAGTTAACTCTCTCACTTGTGCACTTCACTGTGTTAGGCTCTTAGGGTTCAAGTATCAGATTATTTATTCCGCAAATAAACTCCAAGGGAGCTGACTAGTTGTTCATAAAATTTGAATACTCTATTCACCCCCCCTCTAGAGTAGTTTACAACTTATCCCCTCACTTTCAATTGGTATCAGAGGGAGGTTGGCTGTTCATACAGGCTAACACCTGAGTTAAAAGATCCAGTGATAAGTTGTTTCCTGATACCATTCACAAACACTTTCACACATGGCCCAGTCTAAGGATTATTCAAGCACCAGACCTCTTGTATGCAACTTGTCCAAGTTTGGCATATGGAAGGCCAGGATAAGACTATACATGAATTCTATTGATGAAGATATCTTTTCTTCTATTTTGACAGGACCACCTGCTAGGCCTGCTGCTGCTTCCACTTCTGCTGATCTCAGTGTTGTGCCACCACCTGACTACAATGAAACTTACAAGAAGGCAAAAGCAGCTGATGCAAAAGCAATGAACATCCTAGCTCAGACAATGTCTGATGAAATATTCCAGAAGCTTGCTGAATGTACCTCAGCCAAAGCTATGTGGGATTCCCTCAACCACATAGTTGCTGGCTCAGCTGATGAGAGGAAGGACAGGAGATCCAACCTCACTTCTCAGTATGAAAATTTCAAGAAGGATGATGCTGAAGACATTGACACAATGTACACAAGACTCAGTTCAATAATAAGTGAACTGAGGTCTTTGGACAAGGAGATAACTTTGTCAGAAGTCAATGACAAGATCCTGATGTGCCTTCCCATCTCTTGGGACTCAAGGATATGACCCATCAAGGATGGAAGAAACACTGTGGAACTCTCCACAGAAGCTCTGTTGGGAAAGCTCAAGTCATATGAGCAAACTTTAAAGAGCAGAGCTGCTGCAACTGAAGTAAAAACTCCCATACCTACAAAGAAAGAGCACTCTCTAGCTCTTAAGGCTGCTGAGACTTCTGAAGGAAGTCAATCAAATGAGGAGTTACTGGCACTCATTGCCAAGAGGTTCTTCAACATGGGAAGAAGAGACCTCAGAAAGAAGTTCACCAAGTATGAGGACAAACCAAGGTATGATAAGACTCCATCTAAAGAAATCATCTGTTATGTTTGCAGCAAGCCTGGACACATTGCTCCAGATTTTCCAGAGAAGAAACACAAGGAGAAGAAACATGAGAAAGAGTACAGGAAGCACCACTCCAAGTCCTCCTCACACAAATACAAGAAGAAGGACACGGGGTTTGTGGCTGCTACCTGGAGTGAAACAGAAGAGGATACCTGCTCCTCTAGCTCCATTGATTCAGAAGAAGAAGAAGAGAAGAAGGCCAAAGAGGTCTGCCTCATGGCTATTGATGCCTGCAGCTCTCTATCAGCTGCAAAGAATTCTGAAGAGGAAGGAGACAATGAAGAAGATCCTTCTATGGAAGACCAGGTAATCAACTCATTTGATTTCTCATCTCCTGAGTTCAAATTAAAGTTTAAAACTCTATGTTTAGATTTACTATTATCTGAAAAAGAAATTAAGTCACTTAGATTAAAGATAATGAAACTAGACATGGAAAGTATTGAAATAATTAGATTAGAAAAGGAATTAGAAAGCTCAAAAGAAGAAGTAACATTCCTAAAATTAGAACTAGCTAAATCTAAGAGGTTAGAAGAACAATTAAATGGCAGAAGCCTTAAATTATCTGAAATAACCAGTATAGCAAACACTAGGGTTGGTAATGATAAATTAGGCTTAGGTGCTACATCTAGTGAACCCATCCTCCTCACAAAGGAGAGATTTAGCACTCCAGTAAAATTTATTTCTGAATCAGGAATAAAGAATACTGAGGAAATTGAAAAATATAAGAAAATTCAGAATAAGATTAAGAAAGAGAACAGGAAGGAAAAATTTCTAGCTTTACAAAAATCGTCGAACATTAATCGACGATCGTCAAACCAATCGTCGAACGTCTATCGACGATCGCTGAACACCTTCACCAAGTATGATATCTTTGGTGCAGGAGATCGACGATCTCATCTTGAGTCGTCGACCAGTGATCGACGATCGTGGAATCCAGAACATAGCACTACTACAAATGATCGACGATATGGCTTGCGATCATCGACCGTGGATCGACGATCTGGACTTAAGCTGGAAAATAAATTTCAAACTTCCAGAATTGCAAATCCCAATCACTACCCTAGGTTGTTCAATCCTTCAACTGAATGGATTATCCCACCTAGGAGATCACACCCTTTAGGATATAAATCTAAGCCTGCAAAATCTTTTATATCTAGTTTTTCTTTTGTGAAGAATACTGGACCCAAGGTAACCTGGGTCCACAATGTATAATTGATATCTTTGCAGGTGAAGACCTATCCAGTCATACATGATAAATGGTATCTGGATAGTGGATGCTCAAAGCATATGACAGGAAAGAAGAAGAATCTGTCAGGGTTCAAAGCCAAGCTGGGACCAAAAGTTGTATTTGGGGATTCCAGCTGTGGACAGACTGAAGGGTATGACAGCTTCACCATAGGAGCTGTAACATTCAAGAAGGTTGCTTATGTCTCCGGACTAAAGTACAACCTAATCTCTGTAAGCCAAATGTGTGATGCTGGGTACAAGGTATGGTTTACTGACACTGCTTGTAATATTGCTTTAAATAATACTGTTGTGTTAGTAGGTATTAGAATTGGTAATGTTTATGTTGTAGATTTTAACTCATCCAAATCTGAAATATGCTTGTTTAATGAAGTAACCAGTAATAACACCCTTTGGCATAAGAGACTTAGTCATGTAAATTTGAAAAACATTTCTAGGTTGGCTAAATACAATCTTGTAAGAGGCTTGCCTTCTTGCCCCTACAAGAAGGAAGGCCTTTGCAAAGCTTGTCAATTAGGTAAGCAAACAAGAAATAGCTTTAAATCAGTTAATAAAAGTGATTCTCCCAGGATTCTGTACTTGCTACATTTGGATTTATTTGGTCCTATTGCTGTACAGAGTCTTGGAGGAAAGTCTTACACTCTAATAATTGTAGATGACTTCTCTAGGTTCACTTGGGTATTCTTCTTGAGAACTAAGGCTGATAACTTCAAGGTTCTTACAGACTTTCTAAAGTGTATACAGAGTGAGTATTCTACTCAGATTGCCTTGATCAGAAGTGATCATGGTACTGAGTTTGAGTCTCTTCTTATGCAAGAATTCTGTGAGAAAGAAGGTATCAAACATAGCTTCTCTGCTCCTAGAACTCCTCAACAAAATGGGGTAGTTGAAAGGAAAAAACAGAACCCTGATTGAAGCTGCAAGTACATTGTTGGCAGATGCTAACATGCCTCTGTCCTTTTGGGCTGAAGCAGTTAGCACAGCTAACTATGTATTGAACAGAAGTCTGATACATAAACTTAAGGGTAAGACTCCCTATGAGTTACTTAAGCAAGTGAAACCTAAAATAGACTATTTTAGAGTATTTGGCTGTGTTGCTTTTGTTCATAACAATAACAAAGAATACCTTAGAAAATTTGAGGCAAAAGCTTCAATGGGAGTTTTTCTAGGATACTCTCAAGTAAGCAAAGCCTATAGGGTCCTTAATATATCCTCTCTTAAGATAGAAGAGTCTGCACATGTCTCTTTTGATGAGACAGTCATGTATTATAAGGAGAAGGACTCTTCCTCTAATAGTACAGTGCAAGTCCTAGGAGTAAGTAAGGATTTGGAAGGTTTGAGACTCACACAGGAGAATCATCCCCAACAAACTCCTCAGGTTGCTTCTTCAGATTCTGAATCCGATGTAGAACTTTTACAAGTTAAAGCACCTGCTCCAACAGTTGATCAAATTCCACATGAGGAATTAAATCTTGAACATGCTGAAGATCAGATCATTGTTGAACCTACTAATCTTGTCACACTTAGAGATCACCCTGTATCTCAAGTGATTGGAGACATTTCAGTAGGAGTCCAGACAAGACATCAACTCAACAAAGATGTGATGTTTGCTTGTTTCCTTTCTCAAGTTGAGCCCCTAACCATTAAAGATGCTGAGCTTGATCCACACTGGATTATAGCCATGCAAGAGGAACTTAACCAGTTTGAAAGATGTAAAGTTTGGACTTTGGTTCCAAGACCAAGAGGCCAACTGATCATAGGCACCAAGTGGGTGTTTAGAAACAAGCTTGATGCCCAAGGCATAGTAGTTAGGAATAAGGCTAGGCTAGTAGCTCAAGGCTATAGACAGGAGGAAGGCATAGATTATGATCAGACTTTTGCCCCTGTAGCTAGACTAGAGTCCATTAGGATTTTCCTAGCCTATGCTGCCTATAAGAAATTTAAGGTCTTCCAAATGGATGTCAAGAGTGCCTTCCTCAATGGAGATTTAAAGGAAGAAGTGTTTGTTGAACAACCACCAGGGTTTGTTTCATCAACCTTACCCACTCATGTGTTCAAACTCCAAAAGGCTCTATATGGACTTAAGCAAGCTCCTAGAGCTTGGTATGAGACCTTAGCAAATTTCCTTCTAGAACACAAGTTTGTGAGAGGTGTAGTAGATAGAACCCTATTTATTAGAAATCATAAGGACTCACAACTGTTAGTTCAAATCTATGTAGATGACATTATATTTGGCTCCACTGATCCCAAACTATGCAAGAGGTTCTCTGAACTAATGCACTCCAAGTTTGAGATGAGCAGCATGGGTGAGTTATCCTATTTCCTTGGTCTCCAAGTGAAACAGTGTGTTGATGGTATCTTCATTTCTCAATCAAAATATGCCAGAGAGCTGGTTAAAAGATTTGGAATGTCTGATGCTTCATCAATGAGCACACCTATGGCCTCAAATGCAGTTATTGATTCTGATGTCAATGGCAAGTCTGTTGATCAAAAGAACTATAGAGCCATTGTTGGTTCCCTGCTGTATTTGACTGCAAGTAGGCCTGACATAATGTTTGCTACATGCCTATGTGCTAGGTTTCAGGTCAACCCAAAGGAATCTCACTTAACTCTTCTCAAGAGGATCTTGAGATACCTTAAGGGATGCCCTAACTTAGGACTGTGGTACCCAGCTGAGTCAGGATTTGAATTAATAGGATATTCAGATGCTGATTATGCTGGTTGTAGAATTGACAGGAAAAGCACCTCAGGGACCTGTCAGTTCCTGGGAGAGAGACTTGTCTCTTGGTTTTGTAAGAAACAGGCATCTGTATCTACTTCAACTGCTGAGGCTGAGTATATAGCAGCAGCTAGTTGTTGTTCACAGATCCTGTGGATTCAAAATCAGCTAGTGGATTATGGGTACACACACTCAAAAACAAAAATTCTGTGTGACAGTACCAGTGCAATATCAATTGCTCAAAATCCTGTGCACCATTCCAGGACCAAGCACATTGAGATTAGACATCATTTTCTGAGAGATAATGTGGAAAAGAACAAGATAGCAATGGAATTTATATCCACAGACCTACAGAGAGGAGATATTTTCACTAAGCCCCTTGATGAACAAAGGCATTTGTTTTTCCTGAACCAGCTTGGAATGATTAATGGTTCAGTGTAGTGAAAATTTGGATAGGTTTGTTTTCTGTCTAAAATCGTCGAACGACTGCTCGACGATCTTCGACCAGGTCAGAACTATCGTCAACCAACGGTCGACGACAGCTCGTTCGGTAGTAAGGCAGAAATCGTCGACCAACTGGTCAACGATCTCTCCTTAGGTATCTATCGTCGACCAATGGTCGACGACAGATTTGTTGTGCTGTTTGGTAAATCGTCGACCAACATATACTGATCGACGATCGTGGTGATTGCTTGTAGTCGGTCGATGTTTATCGATTAGTCAAATATTGACTATCGTTGGTCATTGTTCGACGACCGATTTGTTCCGGGTTCGACGATCGCAGATTTATATCAAATAGTCGATTTAGGTCTGGAGATCGTCGTTCTTTCGCTCCGTCTTTTCATATTCCATCTTCTGGCTTAGAATTCGCTCTCGAACTCTAATCCTGCTCGATTCTCTTCTCCCCTGCCTTGCATCTCGATTCTCCATTCTCTCTTCAATCCAATGGCGATTCCTTCAGCAGTTCTCTTCGGGATGAAGTTCGACACTGGATTCTGTGTCGACTTCGATTCCTTCAGTCGATGTGAGCAACCCATCCAAGACATTCTGCAGTTGTGTGAAGATCAAGGCCTAAAGAGATTTATGTCATTCTCACCGAAGATTCATATACCAGAGATTCGAGAATGGGTATATACTTCGTCCTCCAACGACGAAGCCATGACTGGAAAGATAAATGGAGAGGAGGTCATTCTGACTCCTGACGTTCTGACTGAGCTGTTTGGACTACCAACCGGTACTAAGGAATATGAGCAAAATACAGAGGAATATGGCCGCATGCTAACTGTGATGGGCCATGCTGAGGGTATTCCAGCTAAGCTGCTAAAGATTAATCTGTCTCCAGAGTATAAGTTTCTGGCAGACCTAGTAGGCAAGGTCGTTTTGGAAAAACACTCTGCTCACGACAACATCAACAGGCAACAATTTGCCTTAATGTCAGCTTTGGTGAATAAGACGCAGATAGCCTGGGGAAAAGTTCTGTTTGAACTGATAAGGAGAAAGAAAAACACGAAAGAAGTAAACCTTGCCAGGGTGTTGGGTGTGTTTCTGTATGTGAAAGCACCCCTGCTGCTTGTTTCTGCACCCTCTGCAGTCAACGCTAGCAAGAGGTTGGACCCCTCTCTGTTCAAGAAATCCCAGAGAGTCATCAAGAAGTCAGCCAGGGTTGATCCTAACCCTCCATCAGACACAAGGGCTGATTCAGCCACTCTCCAGCTTGCTGGGGAAGGCTCAGCAATCCCTCCATCCTCCATTTTTACCCCTGCATCCTCATCTCCTACATTACCCTCCACACAATCTGCAGTGCCACCACAACATGAATCCCTACATGCTGCTACCATCCTCACACACCTCTCTCAACATGAATCCCACACACATGGTGATGATCACCCATCTCCACATGATTCATTTGATCATGTGGCAGATCATACTGCTTCCATTCCGTCACCACCTCAAGTTGCATCCCATAGTCATCCATCCACCTCCACACCCTCAGCATTTCAGATAACTCCTGAATTGCTTGCACAAATTGTAGAGCTCATCACTCCATCCATACAAAAAATGATTGAGGCTGCCAATGCCCCTCTCATTGCATCCATCAAAGCCCTTACTGAAGCCATCAAATCATTTCCACCCTCTGCTGAGCCCTCTTCGGTAAGATGCATGACTCCAGTCCCCACTGAAGTCATGCAGGGGGAGATGTCTGTTGAAGTGGTCTCAGGTGATGCCTTGGCCCTTCAGGACAATTCTTCCCTTCCCCTTTCAGCAATTGTAGAAGAACATCAAGAGTTTCCAGAGAAAGAGTCTCTGATGAAAGATCCAGAGCAATCAGAAGGTAAAACACTTCCTCTAAAGGTTATAATCAGGACTTTAAATTGATATCTTTATCTAACAAAGACATTCACTCCCTAGTGAATATAGCTGCTGATGAAGAAGTCTCTGAGAGAGATAATGAGGAAGTCCTCATGGACTTGTGTGAAAAAGTTCAAATGGACACTACTGACTCAAAATTAGTGGTTCAAAAATCAAAGAATGATGCTGCTCAACCAGATGGTATAGTTTTATTTAAGATTCTAATTAATTCAAACTCCAACTTTGAGTTAATCTCTTATTCCTTTCCTCCCATCACAGCTGCTGATGATCTTGCATCAGTGTTGCAAGTTGATGCTGCCGATTTCATTAATTCTGATAATGCTTTGGAATCTTTTCTTAACTCAGACTGTGAGTTCACACTCACATCTACTCCTTATGTTCCTCCTTCTCAAGAGAAAACGGTCCCTTATAGACCTGAGTACCTTGATGACCCCGTGGTCAAGGACTCTCTCTTCTTTTCCTGTATGGCACTCCTCTTGTGCCTTGCAGAGGTGTCTATCCCTGATGTCACTGAACATCTAGAAGGAATTATAACCTCCTTCCTAGATGCAAAGTGGTATCCTGTGTAGATCTACAGGTAATTCTATCAATTACCTGCTGTTGTTCACCTTGGGGGGAATACTCTATTCCCACTTGGTTGTTAATTTATCTTTCTTTGTATGCAGGCACAATCAACATCCCTGCTGCTGCTGCTGCTGAAGAAGGTGAGGCTGTGCAAGACTTACCAGAGAATGCCTCCAAGATGACTGAAAAGGAATCAAGCTCAGGTACTCTAAACCTTGAACAATATATAGCCTTTATGGCTGAGAATCTTGCCTCTGAGTACATTGAAGAGTTGGCTAAATCTCATATGGTTTCCCTAGCCATCTCTCTAGGAAAAGCATCTGCCCCTGCAGATACAGTCATCTTTTCTCCACCTATCCTTACCTATCCTCTATCCATTCCTTCTATTGCAGAACTGGTCCCCAGGATAGTTCCTGACTTGTATCCTGAATCAGAACTCTGGAAGAGATCTCCAAATGTTGATCTGGATGCTCTCCTTGAGCAAGATGCCATTAAGGAAGCAAGAGAAAAAGAAGATAGAGAGAAGCAGGAGAAAGAAAAGGCTGAACATGCTATAGTTGCCAAGGATATCTCAGAACAAGACTTTGATGATTATGCTGGCAGAACCTCATCCCACTCCTCTGATGATGATGATTCTGAGGATTCTGATAGCACCCAGAAGAAGAAAAAGGCTGTTTCCAAGAAAAGAAAAGCATCTGCTCCTCCTACTGCTAATCTAGACAAGGATGTTCCCTATTTCATTCTGAAGGGAATTGATCCCAAGAGCAAAGAATTTCAACCATGGATGATACTCTCAAAGAATCAGACAAGAGAGAAGAAGAGAACAAAAAGATATGACACTCCAATTCAGAAATTCCCCCCCAGAGGTCCTCCTCCACCTCCTGGTGCTGGAGCCTCTGGAAGTCTCTCTTCTGCCCCATCTGCAAAATCAGCCAGTTCCAACACCTTTCAGTCCTACCAGAGAAGGAGTAACCAAAGCCAGGGAGGCCAAGATGTATCAGGACAAGGAAGGAAAAGAAATGAAAATGTTCCCATGGAACAAATAAAGAAGATGACATTTCAGCAACCTACTTTCTCTCCTCCTCCTTCTCCTAAAAAGAAAGTTCCAGAATGGAAACCTTCTCCTCCCAGGAAAGGTCCATTCTCCACATCAAGGAAACCTGCTGCTTCTGAGACAGTTGAAACAAAAGGAAAAAAGAGTGGTCTATTCAGAGAAATCCCACAAGAAGTTCATTGAACTTGCACCTCCAAGGTCTCTATATGCTGAAACTGATCCTAAGAAGGCTGCACAGATTCCTCTTGACTCAAACAAATTAGCCACAGCTCTTCAAAGGAACATGGAGATTGCAGCTCAAGCTGATACTGACAGACCACCGTCTCCATCAGATATGACTGAAACTGAAAGAATTGCCTCTATGGCAAGATTTAAGGAATCTATTGCACTAAGCATGATGGAGAGAGCCAAAGCTCAAGGACTAGACCCTACAGCATATACAACTATGTCTGAATTCAGAGAAAAGGAACTCAGCAAAATTCAAGTCAACTCTGAAATTTTTAATACTGAAGAATACATGAAGTTGCACCCTGCTGCAGTTCTGCCAAGCTATGCTGAAAAGAAAATTATTGGTGAACATGACCTAATGCTATCTAAAAGACAAGCAGCAAATCCAAACAGAGAAATTATTTTCAAACCAGTTGTAATCCCTAAGAACTCATCTGATGCTAAAACCTCTGATAAATCTGCTTGATGCTTTATAGTTCTGCTGATTTATGTTTTTATGTTTTTCTGTGGATTGCCTGTGATTTAAATTTTTGGTTAATCTCTGCTTTTGTTATTGTGCGCATTATTTTTTTTTTTAGATCGGATTGGATAACATAACCCAAATAGGGGGAGATTGTTGGTACCCTAGATGTGATTTGGCTTATGTAATCCCTTTCCAGCCCCTCTTGATCCATATAACTATATATGATCATGATTAGGCCTTGTTCAGTTTCCCTAGGACAGTTCATAACTGACCTAGAGCTTAGGCTAGAAGTTCTAGTTGTATTTTTGGGTAAGGCATTTTCCGTTCGACCATCGTCGAACGAGGCCTCGCGATCGTCGATCATTGGTCGACGATAGCAGGGCTATAGAATCGTTGAAGTCAAGACAATTATCGTCGACCGATGGTCGACGATCTCAGAGCAAGTTTATTATGTTCTGAAGGTTGGTCGACGATCTGCCATCAGCAGTTCAACGATCGTGTTCTTGCTTCACGATTTCTGTTTCGACAGATTTCTTCTTTTAGTCGACGATCTATTTGCTTGGTCGACGATCATCGAACCCCTGTTCGACGATTATTGTCTGCCTTTATCTTTTCGTATTCATTATATTCCTTGGTTTATTTCCAAGTGTTTTAGCTTGTGATTAGAGAATTTTCTGAAGTTGTTTTTGCAGATTTATGGCTTAAATTCAAAATAAATTAATTACCAAATATGTCAAGCTTAAATCACGGGATTCAGTATTTTGATAAAGCATTTTTTGTCCTATTATACAAAATATATTGCCAGGCTGCATTCTAGCCGTTGGCACTGTTTGCTATTTCCAAGAATGGTAAGTCTTTATACTGAGATATTTTCCCACTTATTTAATTCCTTATTGGGACTGACAGTAAGCTAATAGGTCATTCTATTCATATTGCTATATTCTATTTTGAGATAATCTGTTGCAGGGCTCGAGAATTCAAATCAATAGATCCGTTCCAAAAGAAAAATGAGAAGATATTTAAGAGAGATTTTTCTCAGAAAAATTAACAAGCTACAGATACAAAGTTATTTTTTTTGTGCTTCATTCTCTCAAGCATCTTCAGAGCAACTCTTCACAATCTCACAATCAGAAGAAGAAAAGCTCCCCTGAAGAAAAAGCCCAGAGCAATTCCTTTCATTCTCAAGTCTCCTGAGCATCTGCTTAGAGTTTTCAAGACTTCAGAAAGAGCTCCAGTTCTGCTTCAATTATTCCAGAATCTGAAGACCTGATAAAAATCAGTCTACAGATCTCTGAGGATTTAGTTTCAGTATATCTGAAACTCCTTCATCCTGAAGCAAAGGCTTTCCCTGGACTTTCACTGAGCCAGGGGGAGACTTTGATTCTTTAGAGAATCCACAAGTCTTCTCTAATCTGTATTTACAACAGAGAAGATAATCAAACCCTCTCAACCCCTTTGTAAAAGAGTTTGTTCACACCTCTTCAAAAGTGAACATTGGTGACAGGGCACCTTATCAACAACCTGTGGTTGAGTATCCTTATCAAAAGCTCAAAGGGTCTGTTTGATCTACCTGAATCAGATCATTGGTGGCAGGGCACCTTAGCAAAAACCTGTAGTGGATTCCTACCAGGGTGGTAGAAGAGTGGAGTACCTATTTAGAGGGAACCACTATATATCCTGTGTCTCTGGATATCTTGTTTAATTGTCTATTCTGTGGCTGTGATAGAACTACCTAGGATTGCTAGTTGCTGTGATAGGCTTATAGTTAAACTGAAATTTCAGTTAACTCTCTCACTTGTGCACTTCACTGTGTTAGGCTCTTAGGGTTCAAGTATCAGATTATTTATTCCGCAAATAAACTCCAAGGGAGCTGACTAGTTGTTCATAAAATTTGAATACTCTATTCACCCCCCTCTAGAGTAGTTTACAACCTATCCCCTCACTTTCAGAGGGAATGTCCCTCCGGCCTCCCTCTAAATCCGTCCATGCCCTCATCAAATTCATGTTGGCATGCATAAATAATGTTGGAACAATTTTTCTGCTTATCTTCTTCTTTAACAAAAATGGATTCCTCGTTTTCTTCTCCCCTCCCATGGTGCATAATATTAATATTTACGACTGTTGTGGAGATTATGAATGCGGTGATTACAAACCGTCGTTGGTGAATGCCCGACCTGCCTAACCTAAAGAACTTCATCCACTTTTATGTTCAAAATTAGTTTTATTTCTTGGTGACGGTGGTAACCGTTGTCATGTCAAAAATACATTCTATGGCGGTAATGTTTTTCTCCAAACTCACGGGAGCAAAAATGTCATGCCAAACACAACCTTAACGGGCTTTGGCCGGAAAGCCCGCTTCAGGTAGTATGAGAGCTTAGAATTCATGGATAACGCCAGCCCGTCCTATCAGAGGAATAATTTTGGGCAGGGGGAATTGCAGCAATAGAGGATCTGTTTGGCATGGTGGTGGCGAACGCGGTGGTAATAAATCGACATTCGTGACTTCCCAATCTCACCTAAGGAACTTCACACATTTTTTTTGTTCAAAAGTAGGTTTTTTTTCTTGGCCGCGGTGATAACCATTGTCATGCCCATACATCATACGTTCTATAATGGTGGCGTTTTTTTTCCAAACTCATGAGAGCAAAAATAGCACGCCAAACGGAGCCATTGCAATCCAATTTAGTTTTCAACAGTTTAATTTATCTATTAAAGTAATTTTTATGCATTGAAATAGTTAAAATTATTTTGCTAGCACATAGCAGTTGAATAAACCAAGTTTTATTATTCCATTTTCGTTGATGAGGTTGACTTGAGTTTATAGGAATTTCGGGCTGCATATAGCCGAAATTCTCATGTCTTCCCACTAACATAGTGGGGAGTTACGAATGAAACCGCCTTGCGCGCGATTCACGGACCCGATCTACTCAATAACCGTTGCATATGGGATCCCAACCGCCATGTAGGGGATCCAAACTGCCATGTGTGGGATCCCAACCACTACATGGGATCCTGTGCGCCGATCGCACCCTTGCGACCGGCGCTCGGGCGATCGAGGGTCGGCCGACCTCCAAGGGTCAGCCGCCCGATGCAAGGGCGGTCGTGGGCCACGGCCGACCCCCAAGAGCCCCTCATTGGCCGCCCGATGATCGGGTTGTCGGGGCCTTGACATCCAGACAATCGGGCGGTCGGGTCTCGACCAGCCTCCAATGTTGGATCGTGAGGCGCCCTTAGAGGAGGGAGGGAGGGGTGAATAAGAGTTAACACTAATTTTTCTCTTGTCTATTTTTTTGGATGAAATAATTATAGAAATCAAAAGCAAATTTTTCTTAATCAACGATGAATACTCAGTAGATCAGAAGAATACAAATGACTGTAGTTTATTTAAAAAGTGTTACAAACAAAGTACAAAGATTCTCTATAAAGCTAGAGATCAAGGATATGAAAAATAAACTTCTTTTGATTTCACTGGTCCTTCTACCAAGAATCGGCCGGCTATAACGTATCTCTCCCTAGATCTTGCTACTAGCCTCCCCTAGATCGATCTCACCACGATCTAGATGCTGCACACAAGGTGACAAAAACTCCCTAAGTCACACAAGGACCTAGACGCCACGCATAATTCGACGATTTCCTCCTAAGCCACACACGAACATAGACGCCACACACAAGGCGTCGATTTCTCTACCGATTACAATGATGAAATGAAGAATTACAAAGAATAACTTTCAGAATGAAAACTCCCTCTAAATAAAGTGTTGAATATACCGACAAATCCTTGCCAAGGTTACTTGAGATGTCGCGTACGAGTCGTCGCTTTTTCGCTCTTGAACCTTCTTGGGAAGATGGAATTTTTCTGGATGCTAGAGCTCTCTTGACAAGTTGCACGGGAAGGAACACTCCAGAATGTAAAATCGTAATCTACACAAAAAATAAGCCAAATATATACTTTGGCGCTATCTCCAACGATACTGGGTATCGCCTGACAGCGATATCTTATCCGGCTGCCACGTGTCCCATGATTCAGAAGATTCTGCGGGATGATCCAGTCATGGACAATCGTGTGGTATCGCTTGGGCGATATAAATATTTTTGGGTGATATCAAGATTAACTAAATGCCGCGGAGATCATGCGGTAACTATTTTACGAGTTATCGCGGGGTGGCGATACTGGATATCGTCAGACGATATCATCCTAACTTCTCTTTACAATCCTGAATCCAAGCCAAAAATGATTTGAGTGTTAGACATGTTATATCTGCACATTATAAACACACGATAATCAAATATAAACGAGATTTGTTATTAGAGCAAACCAAGAAGCATGGAATGCATGCTCCAACAATCTCCCCCTTTTGATAATAACAAATCCATTTAGAAAGAAATCATGAATGACCTATAAAGTGTTGGAAAATGTTATGATCCAGACTAAGCATTTGTATGTGCACAGACTCCGCTTGGATGTTACTCCCCCTAAATAGAAGCATGCAAAAATGTAATATTTATTTAAATAAACTAACCAGGTAGTGTAAAGTCAACTTAATGAATTTAATGAATGGTTTCTCAGAAATTTGTCCCCCTTTTGGTATTATCAAAAGAAACATGAGAACGGAACATGTCATGCAAATCAGAGAAAAATGGTAAAGTTGAGATTGTATGCGAAAGCAAAATAGAAAAAATCACAAGTTGAAAATCAAGTGTAGAACATATGAAACAATTTATAGAAATGATGAGTGTGAGTGAAAACAAACAGTGTTAAATTCATCCAGTTATATCATAATCACATACACTATGTTGAAACTGGAAATCGGTCTCTTGTGGAGTTCACCCTTGGGGAAGGGGTGGTCGCGCACCTACTTCACTCATGTAAGAAAAATAACAAGAAAAAGAGAGCAAAGGACTAGACCAAGGGCCCGACGCAGAGGTCCCACCACAAATCCGGAAGATCACTGAACGCTTCCCCTCCTTAGCCAAATGCAGGGCTAAGGTATCTCAGAAAGCACTAGGAGACTGGGAGACAAGTGAGCATGCCTTCTGAGGTACCCCTTGGGTCCTATTTATAGATTTCTGAAAACAGTCTGCAAATAACTAACCTTTGTTGGCCTGAAATTACTGAAAGCCCCTTGGGCTGGTCTGCCAACAGCCGAACTCCGCTGTCCTGACCAGCTATGCGCAATCCTCTCAGGTCTGCTAATAGCGAGACTTCGTCGTTCTAGCTGGCTAAGGGCAGGCCTGTAGGGGCAAAAATGACAAGGAATTTCCCCATTGGCGACTGGGCGAGTAGCCCTCCAATGCTTCTACCCGGCAGGAGGTGCAAGCCGGGGCTGGCTTACCTAGGGGATGCGTCTGGCTCGCCTAGGTGACGCGGGTTGGAGACGGCCCGCCTGGGAAGGCGCGGGCCGAGGGTGGCCCGCCTAGGAGAGGCGGGCAGGTCTGACCCGCCTAATGGGTGCGGGTCGGAGGGCTGAGGCTGACCCGCCTAGGAGAGGCGAGCAGGGCTGACCCACCTGGGCGATCCTTGGAGGCCGACCCGCCTAGGAGAGGCGGGCTAGGGTCGACCCGCCTACTTGCCCGAGTCCCTTCGACGAACACGGGGTTGTACATACTAGTGAACAAAAGAATTAGAATTATCTTCGGTCTAATTCTCATGAGATAAAATATTATAGATGATAATGTAGTGTACATGTGAGAGCTAGAGGAAAAACACATATGTATAAACTTAAAATGTACATGAACAAGTGAAATGTACAAACATAAAATAGAGATATACATAAAGCGTCGTACTTGTATCCAATAATTCATAACATATAGACTAAATGAATAGTCATATAATGATTACACATGACACTTTACAATTCTTTTCAAGGTGTTCAACCTCACAATGCTTATGAAGGCTTATCAGAAGGGTGAGTAGTGTTTGGTGGAGGTTCCTTATCAATGTTTTTTTAAAATTTAATCAACAAAGATGTCGATTTATTTATTTGTTTTTTAAAGAACAATATTATTTTTTGTTGTTGTTTTGGCATGACAAAGGACTCCGAATTCACTTGTGTGACAATATATGATAATCAAATTTGCATTATGCAAAAAAAATAAGAATAAAGTAAGAGTTTATGAAAGTCTAATGGTTATGGTATAACACCCACAATTCACATATGCAGTAAAGATAAACACATATGAAAATTTTAACATTAGTGTGTGAGAGAGCATTATCATAAATAAAATATTTCTCATACTTAGAGGCATGTGAAAATAATTGCACAATTAAAAAAACACCAGGAGGGTTGTATAGATAAAATGATAATAAAAGTTTGAAAATGATACAATGTTAGAGGTAATCCAATATAATAGAATATACATTGTACAATGTCTAAACAAGATAAAGAAAAAATATGTGGATGAAAAGAATAGTGGCAGGCAAACAAAAAATGAAGATCTGATCAGAGAGGGTAGTTTAGTAATTTTCAGCTATCGCCAAACGATATCGGATATCACTGATCGACGATAACGCTAAAATATAAAAGCTACCAGATCTGGAAGTAAGTCATCGTTTAGAGCATTTTATCCTGAAACTTTCAAGCGAAAGACTCTCTGGACGTCAGCGAAAACTTCAAATCAAGGTATGTGCATGCAAATTTGGTCTCCTTTCTTTAGGATTTCTAGATGCAAATGTAATGAGGAGAGATTGAAGAGATTTCATGAAATTTTAAGTAAGAAAATTTCAGATTTAAGGTTTATTTTTCTAGAATTAGGCATGAGTTTGAAAATTGGTTTTTTTAATGAAGAAAGCATAGATCCATGTGATAGATGAAGTGTAAACATAGATCTAGTAATATGAAATACATAAAAATAAAGATATAGGCTTTTCATAAGTGATTGTTTAACAAAAATAAATTTTTTAGGGAAGACGATGATGAATAGTAGTTGATGTGTTTTTTAAAAATTTGTTAAGACAAATTATGAAGAATTGATCTATGTGCAATACCTAGTAAGTATGGATGTTGATTTGAGGAAGTGCTTGTTTAAACGGTGAATTGAACGATTCCAGATATTGCCCGACGATAGTCACTATCACCTGACGATATCATGGTAGTGTTTAAAATCAGGTTTTGTTACTGTTTTCAGGATTGGCTTAAGGTTCTAAAGCTAGGAGGAGCACAAACAGTGATGCACACTCTGCGTATCAAACATTTCCTGGAATTGAGAATGCAAACATTGGAGTGGGGAAAGTCATTGAATTTGATCAAGTCCGTCATGCGCATATACATGATATACTGGCAATGGTAGGTATAATGTCAGTTATACTTCCAGACATGTTCTCATCAGTTTTAATTAGAGAATTCTACAATCACTTAAGAGATCCTAACTTCACTTAATTGAACGAGGGAGTGAGAAAAAAATCCAAGGGCAAATAGTTGAAATAACTCATCATGATTTAAGAGATGAGTTTGTTCTGATAGAGAGGGACTACGTATTGGATGTAGTTGAAAACTACAGGAAAGATAGAGATTGGACTCTTTTGAACATGGGTTTACTTGGAAATTCCATGAAAAATCTGATCCAGTCGATAACCACACTCACCTTGGATGCACGTTTAGTGCAAAAAATTTTGAGACATACTATTATACTCAAATCCGGGGACACAAGAAAAATAATGGCTCAATTAAGTTATGTAACATACATGATCTTGGAGAGGGAGCCATGATGTGGCGGACTTGATTTTGTCTATTATCCGTTATATATATAAACTCAGAAATCCTATGTGGAGAAAACTAAACACACTACCGATGGGTGATATTATCCAACGAATCCTATATAAAAAATACAGTTGAATCGACCATGAGTTTTACTTTAACGACTGTGCACCTATGGTTTTCCATACGGGTACCACACATACTAGTGCTCGTTCGTCACAAACACGTAATAGTGAACCTTCATCAACCATTAGAAATCCACCACTACCAAGAGGAGGATCTTTATGAGAAGGATTTAATGACTTACGAGAGTCATTCGAGGAGCATAAGAGAGAAGTGAAAAAATACCATACTGGAATGCAGAAATTTATCAAGTTTCTAACAAAGAGTCTCAAGCTAAAGCCAACTCCAGCAGAGGCGCCAAAATGGGAAAATCCGGTCATGGAGCCTCCACGATAGTCAATGCGCCAACCTCGCCGAACAAGGAGCAACGATCAGAGCTTGACTGAAGACCAGGAAGAAACTGGTGTTGGGGACAACCGAGACTTCTGATGACTTTGGGCAGAAATTTGACTTCAGGAAGATATCGCCATGAGATACCCAGTATCACCAGGCGATAGTGTATTTCAGTTTATTTCCTATTTTCTGTGATGAACAAGTATTGTAATAATTATAGTAGACTATGATGTGGCATTTCTAAGTTTTGTTCAGTACAATTATGATTTAATATGTTAGTTATTTTAATATTAGTTTTTAATTAGTTTTTAATTATTTTAAAAAAAATTCATAAAATTTATGTTAATTCATCAACTTGAAATATCTAGAATTTCTAATTCTAGTCTTAGCATTGAAAAGCAGAAATCTGGAAGTGATTTTGTGAAAATATCTACAAGCTGTGAATCTGTGCTGATAAAATTAACCTTTATTGAATTTTGTTTTATGTGATCTCTAATGAAATAATGGCGAACATCTATATGTTTAGACCTAGAGTGATGAACTGGATTGTTAGTTAAATCAATTGCATTTTTATTATCACATCTTAGTTCTATGGTCTCTTGATTTATTCTAGAGTCTTCTAATATTTGTTTCATCCAAAGAGCTTGTGCACAACAACTACCTAGTTCAACGTATTCGGCCTCGGTGGTGGATAGAACAACAAAATTATGTTTCCTACTCGACCACGAAATAAGTGATGGGCCTAGAAAGTGACAAGTGTCACTAGTTCTCTTACGATTTAAAGAACATCCAACATAATTTGAATCAGAATAACCTTGCAAAATGAAAGTATCGTTATGTGGATACCACAAACCTATTTTAGAAGTACCAATAAGATATCTAAAAATATGTTTAACCGTATTTAAATGTAATTCTTTAGGATTAGCCTGAAATCTAGCACATAAACAATTGCAAACATAAGATCAGGTCTAGATGCGGTTAAATATAAAAGTGATCATATCATTCCTCTATATAATGTTTGATCAATAGAAATTCCACTTTCATCTTTTCCTAATTTTAAAGAAACACTCATAAGAGTATTAACTTGCTTTAGATTTTCAAATCCAAACCTTTTTAAAACAACATGAATATATTTAGACTGGCAAATAAAAATATCATCATGTCTTTGTGTGATTTGAAAGCTAAGAAAGTAAGTAAGTTATCCTACCATACTCATTTCAAATTCATTTTTCATAATTTTTACTATATTATCACACAGATCTTCATTAATGGCTCCAAAAAAAATGTCATTAACATAAATTTATAAAACTATTAAGTCATCATGAACATGTGCTTAATGAACAGTGTATAATCAACACTACTCAGTTTGTAATCATTTTTTAATAAATATAATGTCAATCTATCATACTATGCTCGAGGTGCTTGCTTTAAATCATAAAGGGTCTTTTCTAATTTATATACATGATCAGGAAATTTTTCATTAACAAAGCCAAAAGATTGTTCTACATAAACTTCTTCCTTAATATACCCGTTAAGAAAAACAATTTTTACATCCATTTGAAACAATTTAAATCTTTTAAAACTAGCAAATGCAAGAAAAATTCTAACTTCTTTTAAACATGCTACAGGTGCAAAAGTTTCGTAAAAATCTACTCCTTCAATTTGAGCATAACTTTTTGCTACCAGCGTAGCTTTGTTTCTAGTGATCTTAGACTCACTATCTAATTTATTTTTAAATATCCGCTTAACTCCTACAACAGGATGATCAGAAAGTCTCTCTACAAGATTCCAAACTTTATTACGTTCAAATTAACTAAGTTCATCTACCATAGCTAAAAACCAAGATTCATCATTTAAAGCGGTTGAAACATCTTTTTGTTCTATATTGGAAATAAAATAGAGGTTTGAAAATAAATCATGTAATGAAGAACGAGTACTTATCCCTCTTGATGGTTTTCCAATGACCAAATCTTGTCGATGATCTTTTGAAAATCTTAGTTCACTTGAAGGCACATATTCTGCTACTTCTTTTTCTTGTTTATCTTCTTCTTAATCTCCAAGTATTTCATCATCATCTGACTTTAGTGGAGGAAAAAGCTCTTCATCATTACCTGTAGGGTTAATTTCTATACAAGAGAGAAGTTCATCAAATTTAACATGAATTGATTCTTCCACTATTCTTGTCCTCTTATTATAGACTCTATAAGTTTTACTAGTTGAAGAATAACCAATAAATATGTTTTCATCAAATTTTCCTAATGTGTCCTTAGTATTCAAAATGAAACATTTACAACCAAATATTTTAAAATAAGATACATTAAATTTCTTTTGAAAATATAATTCATAAGGTGTTAATTTCAAAAATGGTCGAAGCATAATACGAGGAGCGGAAAATTCATGTTTAATTCCTAACTCATTAAAAAAAAGAGACAAACATATCATTATCAAATTCACCTCCACGATCTGAACGAATGCATTTTATTTCTAAGTCAAGTTAATTTTGAATACGTATACATAATTTAATAAATTTTAGAATAATGCATCAAATTTTGGCGTTAAGAAAATTATCCAACAAAAACGAGAACAATCATCAATCAAAATAAAATTGTATTTTCTATCTCCTATACTTTGTGTAGTAATTGGACCAAGCAAATCCATATGAATTTATTATAAAGGTCTAGTAGTAGAAATAACTTTTTTTTCTTTTGAATGAGGACTTTGAAATTTTCTCATTTTGACATGACGAACATAAAGAAGATAAACTTCAACGTAAAATTGGTAAACCTTTCATTAATTTATTTTTTGATAATTTTAAAATTAACTTGGCACTAGAATGTCCAAGTCGCCTATGTCATAAATCTAGCTCCTCATTTTTGGACATAAAACATTTTAAATACGAATGTGATCAATCATGAAATTTTATCATATAAATATTTTGAGACCTAAGAGCAGTAAGAACAACATTATTTGTTTTGAAATCAAAAATTTTGCAAATGTTTGTGGAAGAGTCAAAAAAATATTTAGACCTATATCACATAACTGACTTATAGAAATCAAATTGCATATTAAACCTTTCACATACAAAATATTTGAGATAGTAAAAGAATCGTTACCTACTACTCCAATACCAATGATCCTTCCTTTACTGTTGTCACCAAAAGTAACTACTCCTCCTTTCTTCATTTTTGGGCTATGGAACTTTGACTTATTGCCGGTCATGTGCTTTGAACATCCTGAGTCCAAGTACTATACGTCTTCCTTGTCCTTAGCCTGCCAACATACCTCAGTGTTGCTCTGGACACTGCGCTCGTCATCGGATGGTAAGACGGTCTTTCCCATCAAGCACATGTTGGCCTCCTCGTCAGCTTCAGAACTTGATCCACTCGACTCCTCAGATGTGACGTCATCCCAAGTTTCAGCCTTAAGAACTTTCATCTTATCTTTATTCTTGTGCCTATTTTCTTTCAGCTCTTTCAAATATTTTGGGCACTTGCTGCTGATATGTCCGATTCTTTTGTAGTGGTAATATTCAGGTGGTGGACGCTCTTCTCATCGTCTACATCAGCTTTTGTTTTTCTTTTCTTGAACCCATATTCTTTCTTGTTGAAAAACTTTCTAAAAAAATTTCTTCTTTCAGGATTTCTCATTAACCTCTTGAACTTCTTAACGAACAAGCTCTCCTCATCTTTCTCATCATTCTCATTAGATTCACTTTCCTCTTCCTTCTTGAATTTCAACGCCAATGCTTTCTTCCTTGGCTCCAAATTATACTCTTGTTGTTGAATCCTTAGTTCCCCCTCAGGAGTTTTCAGATTTCCTATGAGATTCTCAATTTGAAGAGTCTTTAGATCATGTGACTCCGAGATGACAGTCACTTTTGGATTGTACTTAAGGGGAAGCAATCTAAGAATTTTCTTCACTAATAACTGTTTGAAAAACTCTTTCCAAGAACCTTAGAGTCATTCACAATTTTGCTGAATCTCTTGTACATGGAGTCTATGTCTTCATCAACCTCCATCTTGAACTTTTCAAATTCTGACTCTAACTGGAACAACTTTGAGTTATTCACCTGTGATGTACCTTTATAAGTAACTTTAAGTAAATTCCAAATATCATACGCAGTTTAACATGCACACACTCGATTAAACTCAGTTCTCTCTAACACACAAAATAAAGTGTTCATTGCTTTAACATTATTTTTATATCTTGATTTGTCAATGTCATCTCATTTGTCCTTTAGCTTTTCCATATTGACACTTCCAACTACTATTGTAGGTGGAGTGTAGCATTATTCTATTATACCTCATACTTTAATATCTAAGGCGATTAGAAAACATTGTATTCGAGTTTTCCAATTGTTATAGTCCGTGCTAGTGAACAAGAAAGGTCTACTAATCCCTTGCCCCTCAGAAAACGCGTGATCGTTATGCGCCATCACTCCCGATGATGAAACCATTTTAGAGTAACCTTCCTCTGATACCCAAGTGTTGGATCGTGAGACGCCCTTAGAGGGGGGGGTGTGAATTAGGATTAACACTAATTTTTCTCTTAGTCTATTTTTCTGGATGAAATAATTAAAAAAATCAAAAGAAATTTTTTCTTAATTAACGATGAACACTTAGTAGATCAGAAGAACATAAATGACTATAGTTTATTTAAAAAGTGTCACAAACAAAGTACAAAAAATTTCTATAAAGTTAGAGATCAATGTTGAAGCATGAGACCGGGCGGTCTGCGGTTTGGACCTGGCGGATTGTTGACTGTGCGGTCTAGCGGTTTGGATCTGGCGAGTTGTTGACCGTGCGGTCTAGCGGCTTCTCTCCAGCAGTTGCATATCCAGGTTGTTGCTGCTATGGTTCGGCGGTCTAGCGGTTTGTCTACAACGACTTGGATATTTGGCGGTCTGGCGGTCTGGCAGTCTGGCCGTCTCCTTCTGCATCTCCCTCTGGTCTGTCCGGGCGGTTAGCCTGTTATCTAACCGCGCGGACTGTGCGGTCTGTACATATCAAACCGCCCAGTCTTTGTACATTTATTTAGTCCCACATTGTTAGTTTGTACTCTCCTCGATCTCCTCCATTCTATAAAAGGGAGGCCATACCTTTGTAAATGATATCTTTTTGGATAATAAAATTTTCATTATTCAAAGTTCCGGCTTGTTTTCTAGTCGTTTTCTCTCTACTTTTACATGGTATCAGAGCCTTCGATTTCTGGCTCCTGATTCTGTCCGCTCTTTCCGCGCGGCTTGTTCTGTCTACCCGCGACCTGTCCTTTGCCGCGACCTGTTCTAGTCGCTCTGCTCTTCTTCTCTTCTTTAGTCACCGCGACCTGCCTTATCGCCTTTCCCGTCTGTTCGCGCGGTCTGCTCTCTTACCGCCCGACCTCTCTCCCTCTGCTTGTTCTGCGGCTTGGTCGTGGCCTCTCTGGCCGCTGGTGTCTGACATCTTGACCGCTGCATCTCTTCTTCCCGCGGCTTGTTTCTTAACCGCGCGGCTTCCCTTTGTTTTCCTCTATGGCTCACTCTGAGACTTCTACTGCCACCACTCCTGTTGCCAATCCGGCTCCCCCCCTCCTCCTACTCTTTCCGGAAATCTTGGCACTGTTTCTAAACTTGTTGGCTCCAATTATCCGGATTGGAGCGTTTCTTTCACCTTTATCCTTCGCTCTCAGCGCAAACGTCATCACCTTACCGATGACCCTCCCCCTCCAGATTCTGCTCAATTTGACGAATGGGATGCGAGTGATGCTCTTGTCCGCACTTGGCTGGCTAACAGCCTCTCTGATGAATGCCTTCCCGTCATCCGCCATGATGAGACGGTCAAGGCCGCTTGGCTTCACCTTGCCGCTCTTTACTCTAAGGGGACCCAGACGTCCCGGATCTACACCCTTTATGCCGACCTCTTCGCCCGTCCTTCCATGACCCCTGCAGCAGCCTATCAGCAAGTTCAGGCTCTTGGCGCCGAGATTCTTCAAAATCGGCCCTTCTCCGCGGACGTGGCCACCCAACACAAACACTTCCAGGAACTCCTGGTTGTTTGTTATCTTCTGCGGCTTCCCGAGTCCTTTGATATGATCCGCCAGCAGATCTTGGGTGAAGCCGAATCTCCCACCTTGGATGCCACCGCGGCTCGCATCGCCGCCGTTACTTCGCTTCTCCAGCGCCCTCTGTTGGCCTCCCCTCCTCCACCAGAGACCCATGCTCTCCAAACTCAGCGGGGCGGCACTAGTGGCCGTAGTCACACCGGGCCGCGCGGACTGTCCAGGTTTCTTTGTTCTCATTGTGGTCGTACCGGCCACACTGTTGACCGCTGCTGGCAAAAACACCCTCACCTTCGCCCCTCTGCTGATTCTTCCTCTCGGCCCTCTGCCTCTGTGGCCACGACCTCAGGTAGTGCTCACGTCGTTACCCAAGGTAAATGGCTGATTGACTCTGGTGCTACAAATCACATGACCGACAATCCTCAATGTTTCTCTCTTCTTGAAACACATGATCGGTTACCCCCAGTTCTTGTTGCGGATGGTTCTCCGTCCCCAGTTCATGGGACGGGCATGGTGCAAGTTACCCCGTCGCTTTGTTTACTGGACACTCTCTATGTCCGGAAATTTCCCTGCAACTTACTCTCTGTTACTACCTTATGCAAGCAACTTCAGTGCTCCGTCTTATTCACTCCTTCTTGTTGTTTTCAGGACCCGAGGACCCAGCGGACGATTGCTACTGGGACTGAGAGCGGCGGCCTCTACTTCCTCGACAATGTCTCTGCTCTGTCCGCCTTCTCTTCCTCGTCCACCGACCTGCTTCAATGGCATCTTCGCCTTGGCCATCCTCCAGCTCGGATTCTTCGTCAGCTTCTTCCCCACTTACCTTCCACGGGTCCTCCGCTCGACTGTGACGCATGTCAGTTGGGCAAACATCATCGTTCCCCCTTCCCACCAAAGCAAGGCCGTGGTTCCTCTCGCCCCTTTGATCTCATTCATTCTGATGTCTGGGGACCTGCTCCTACTCTCACCGTTGGTCGGGGTAGCTCTTATTTTGTAACTTTTATTGATGATTTCTCTCGATGTACTTGGGTGTATCTGTTAAAAGATCGCTCTGAACTCTTTTCTGTATGGCAAACTTTTTATAATATGATTAAAACTCAATTTGAGGTTTCTATTAAATTTCTTCGCTCTGACAATGCTAAAGAATACCTTAGTCATGAGTTTTCCTCCTTTTGTATGCAACATGGTCTTCTCCATCAGACCAGCTGTGTTTACACCTCCCAACAAAATGGGGTGGCGGAGCGTAAAAACCGTCATCTCCTCGACGTCTCTCGCACTATTATGACGCAGATGCATGTGCCTCGCTCCTATTGGGGCTATGCTGTTGTTCTTGCCTGCTATCTCATCAATCGTATTCCCTCTACTGTCCTTCATGGCAAGACTCCCTTCTCCATTCTCTACCCCGGCAAAGAACCCTTTCCTCTCCCCCTTCGTATCTTTGGGTGTACGGCATTTGTGCATGCTCCGTCCGCTACCCGGGATAAACTTTCCCCCCGCTCCACCAAATGTGTCTTTTTGGGTTACTCCACCACTCAAAAAGGCTATTGTTGCTTTGACCCCATTCTGCGAAAACAGTTTGTTTCCGCGGACGTCACCTTCTTTGAAAATGCTTCCTACTTCTCATCTCCATCTCCTCCTGACCTCTCTTCCTCTCCACCATTCCCTTGTGTTCCTTCCACGCATATCGACGTCTCCCCTCCCATGTCTGCTCCGCCTCCTCTACCTGTTATACCCCTTTCCACTTCTCCCGTTTCTCCACCGCCGTCTCTCTCAAGTCCCGGGCCAGCTTTCTCCGCCACGGACGCTCCGGTTCCTGAGGCTCCAGACGACCTCGATCTCCCTGTTGCTCTTCGCAAAGGGGTGCGGGCGTGCACCCAACATCCGCTTGCGGCTGTTGTTTCCTATGATCAGCTTACTCCTTCTCGCAGGCATTTTGCTTTGGCAATCTCGGCTACTACTACTCCTCGCACCTACCAGGAGGCTCTTGCTATTCCTCACTGGAAATCTGCCATGGATGAGGAAATCGCCACTCTTACTGAACGCGGTACCTGGACCCTTGTTTCTCCACCAGTGGGCACTGATGTGGTTGGCTGTCGCTGGGTGTTTGTTGTGAAATTTCGCCCCGATGGCTCTGTGGAACGCTACAAGGCCCGACTGGTGGCCAAAGGCTATACTCAGACTTATGGGGTTGACTACTTTGATACGTTTTCCCCAGTTGCTCGCCTCAGCACCATCCGTGTTCTTCTCTCTGTGGCCGTCAACCGGGATTGGCCTATTTCTCAGCTTGATGTCAAAAATGCTTTTCTATATGGGGATCTTCACGAGGATGTTTACATGGAGCAACCTCCGGGGTATGTTGCTCAGGGGGAGACACGTGTATGTCAGTTGAAGAAGGCCATCTATGGACTAAAACAGAGCCCTCGGGCATGGTTCGACAAGTTCAGTAGCATTGTGGCTGTTATTGGCTTTGCGAGAAGTTCAGCTGATCACTCTCTGTTTATTCGCAAAACCGCATCGGGCCTTGTGGTTTTGGCAGTTTATGTAGACGATATTCTTCTGACCGGCGATGACCAAGCTGGGGTGGACTTAACAAAGAAACACCTCCGTCAACACCTTTTTACGAAGGACATGGGCTCCCCAAAGTACTTTTTGGGGATAGAAATCTCTCGGAAGCCTGACTCGCTAGTCCTCTCTCAACGGAAGTATGCTCTTGATCTTCTACAAGATGCAGGACTGACCGGTGCCAAACCAGCTCGGTATCCCATGGCTACTGGAGAAGACAAGACATGGACAGATGACTCACCTCTTGTATCTGATGTCACGAGGTATAGACGTCTGGTAGGCAAACTCATTTATCTCACAGTGACCAGACCCGACATCTCATATGCTGTAGGCAAGGTTAGTCAGTTCATGCAGGCTCCCAGGGAATGTCATCTTCAATCTGCCTTAAAGATATTAGAGTATGTCAAAGCAGCACCAGGAAAAGGGTTACTCTTTCAGAAGCATGGTCATCTGAGAGTTGAAGCCTATTCAGACTCAAGCTATGCGGATGATAAAGGTGATCGGAAGTCTACATCTGGGTTTTGCACCTTTATTGGAGGTAATCTTGTGAGTTGGAAGAGCAAGAAGCAGTCTGTTGTCTCAAGGTCGAGTGCAGAAGCTGAATATCGGAGTATGGCGTCAACCACGTGTGAACTAAAATGGATGAGGGCTCTCATGTTTGACCTAGGAGAGGTCTACGACTATCCTCTTCCTATGTTCTGTGATAACAAGGCCGCTATATACATATCTCAAAATCCGGTCTTCCATGAGAGAACGAAGCATATAGAAGTTGACTGCCATTTCATCCGGGAAGAAGTCTTGAAGGGACAGATTTGCACTCCGTTCGTCACCTCTGATAAAGAGCTGGCGGATATCTTTACCAAGCCGGTTTCTACTTCATTCTTCCACATCTGTGACAAGCTGGGCATGATTGATATCTATGCTCCAGCTTGAGGGGGAGTGTTGAAGCATGAGACCGGGCGGTCTGCGGTTTGGACCTGGCGGATTGTTGACTGTGCGGTCTAGCGGTTTGGATCTGGCGAGTTGTTGACCGTGCGGTCTAGCGGCTTCTCTCCAGCAGTTGCATATCCAGGTTGTTGCTGTTATGGTTCGGCGGTCTAGCGGTTTGTCTACAACGACTTGGATATTTGGCGGTCTGGCGGTCTGGCAGTCTGGCCGTCTCCTTCTGCATCTCCCTCTGGTCTGTCCGGGCGGTTAGCCTGTTATCTAACCGCGCGGACTGTGCGGTCTGTACATATCAAACCGCCCAGTCTTTGTACATTTATTTAGTCCCACATTGTTAGTTTGTACTCTCCTCGATCTCCTCCATTCTATAAAAGGGAGGCCATACCTTTGTAAATGATATCTTTTTGGATAATAAAATTTTCATTATTCAAAGTTCCGGCTTGTTTTCTAGTCGTTTTCTCTCTACTTTTACAATCAAGGCTATGAAAAATAAACTCCTTTTGATTTCACCGGTCCTTCTACCAAGAACCGGTCGGCTATAACGTATTTCTCCCTAGATCTTGCTACTAGTCTCCCCTAGATCTCACCACGATCTAGACGCTGCACACAAGACGACGAAAACTCCATAAGTCACACAAGGACCAAGACGCCACACACAAGGCGGCGATTTCCTCCTAAGCCACATACGGACCTAGACGTCACACACAAGGCGGTGATTTCTCTACCGATTATATTGATGAAATGAAGAATTACAAAGAATAACTTTCAGAATGAAAACTCCCTCTAAATGAAGTGTCGAATATGCCGACGAATCTTTCTCAAGGTGTTTGAGATGTCGTGTACGAGTCGTTGCTTTTTCGCTCTTGGACCTTCTTGGGAAGATGGAGTTTTTTGGATGCTGGAGCTCTCTGGACAAATTGCACGAGAAGGAACACTCCAGAATGTAAAAATCATAATCTCCACAAAAAATGAGTCAAATATATACTTGGCGCTATCACCGGCGTACTAGGTATCGCCTGCCGGTGATATCTTATCCGACCTCCACGTTTCCTATGATTCTGAAGATTCCGCGGGATGATCCGGTCGTGGCCAATCGTTCACTGTCGCCCGAGCGATATCGAGGTTAACTGAATGCCGTGGAGATCATGTGGTAACTGTTTCGCAAGCTATCGCTGGGTGGCGATACTGGATATCGCCATGCGATATCACCTTAATTTCTCATTGCAATCCCGGATCCAAGCCAAAAATGATTTGAGTGTTAGTCCTATTATATCTGCACATCATAAACACATGATAATCAAATACAAACGAGATTTGTTATTAGCAAATCAAGAAGCGTAGAACGCATGCTTCAACATCCAAGGTCCCCCCTGGTCGCTCGGGCAGCCGGCCTCGGCCTACCTCCAAGGGTCGGTTGCCCCCTTTGGTCGCCCGACACTCATGCGGCCGGGGGCTCTGTCGGCCTCCAAGGGTCTGTTGCCCCCTTGTCCACCTGACGCTCGGGTGGTCGGGGGCTTGGCCGGCCTCCCAGGGCCGCCCTTCCCCGCTCTTGATCGTTTGACGCTCGGGAGGCAAGGGGCTTGGCCGGCTTCCTAGGGTGGGCTGCTCCTTGCCCGCCTGACACTCGGGCGGACGAGGGCTTGGTCAGCCTCCAAGAGCTGGCCGCCCCTTGTCCTCCTGTCACTCGGGTGGTCGAGGGCTAGGCCATCCTCCAAGGGTCGGCCTCCCCCTCATCCACCCGGCGTATGGGCGATTGGGGAGGACGTGGCCTTGGCTGCCGGCCTTGCCCAACCGCTGGGCTCGTTGGGCAACCCAGTTTCCCGGGTGGGCTTTTTCTCGACCCGGGGGTAGAGTCATCATTTCTCTAAAAATGACGATCCGCGTGCTTAAATACGAGCTTTCTTATTCGTCCGCCCGAGAGTTATCAGGTTAAATTACCGTGCCGTTCTTTCAAAAAGCTATAAATAGACCCCAAATCTTCTTCATTTTCATTTTTTCCTCCAAGGATTTCCTACTAAGGCTTTCTTTATCTCTCTCTTCCTTTTCTCTAATGACTCAGTGCACTTCTAGTCATTCCGCCCAATGCACACTCCCTCCACCGCAGCGAACAACTCGCCAACAACACATCCAGCGTTCGTCATCCACTAGTCAGCCACCAGTCTTCTCTGCCCCTGGATCCAAGCGCAACCAGAAACCCTCCAAGTCTCCAGAGCACATGTGAAAAGTCTCATCCTTGATTTTGAGTGCGGTTGTAAGTCACCCTCCAAACATTTCTCTCACCATCAATTGTAACGAGTAGCGGCCTGTCGCCCTCGATTCTCTTAAATTGCCCTGCAACTAACGATATCTAGTGGAAGTTTGGTTGACGCCGAATCAGCCACGTGTTTTTTCACCCTGTTTAAGGTTTTCCATGTTAGAAAGACTCTCTCTCTCACTGTTCTGTTATATTCAAACTGTTTGCGCACTCGACCGCTCGACGGACTAAGACGGTCCAGTAAGCCCGATCTACCAAAAATCTCGAGCAGACCGCAACATTCGTGAGCAAAGGAAGAAAGAAAAACTTCTTTAACCTTAAATAGATTCAGCTATTATATACGAACAAATCTTGACCAGCCTCATTATGAGCAACATTGCTGGTTTCCCACGAATTAAAGCACAAGTGCAGTGATGAAAGGTGGAAAAAGGATTAAAATAAACATTTATTTTAGAAAACCCTAATTCGGCTTTGGCTATTGGCACACTAAAATTTTAGAAAACATTTATTTTTTTTGTCGTTAACCGCAATTTGGCACCTTCTTCCCGCTGAAGCCGCCCACCACTTTCCTCCCGCTCGAGCGAGAAAGGCCGCTCAATACATCGACTATTGAGAAAAAGCAGAGAGGAAGGCGCCGTGATTAATGACTGTGTTTCTCTGCCATCCAATGTGATTAATATCACTGGTTGGATCGCTGGTTAATGAAAAAGTTGAGAGAAACATGAAAGAGAAGTAGCAAGAAAGGTTGTTGGATGTCGTGGTTAATAGCGTTGGTTAATGAAAAAGCAGAGAGGAAGGTGCTCCAAACGTCACCGCTGCAAGGTTGTCGGGATCGAGATTATAGATGAGATCATTTTGAGGCAGGATCGGATTGGATAGTAGGTTCGGATCGACGATCGCTTTGCAAAATCAGGATCGATTTACAACATATGGCGATCCTACGATCCGGATCGCGATCCCGACAACCTTGCTCTGCTGGATGCATCCGGCTCGGCAAGATATTCTTCTTTTGCACGAGATTAACGAAAATCTTTCACAACTATGACATCAAAGGGATTCAGAAAACTCCGATTCTGTCGAGAGAGAGTACAGCTTAACAAACCAAGCCAAACAAGTACCACAACTGTCTTGAACGACCAGGTCATGCCCCCAAACAACTAATAAGAGATGACCTAACCGACGCCGTGGCGGTTAATCTTGACCGTTGAAACAGATATAGATTAGAGGATATCTATTTTTTTAATAATAAAACAATAAATATATAATATGGTTACAGTTAGGCATATTTGGCTATTAGAGAAGAAATCTTGCTAATCTTTAGGTTTGTGTTGTAATTTTAGAACATTTATATTAGCAGATGCATAATTGACACTTGTAATCACCATTAATTGCAACCCTACAATTATATTTGCAGCCCAACTGCCCAACTGATATCCGCAGCCCCAAATTAATTTTATTTAAACATAATATTACCCCATCATTAAAAGTACAAAAAAAAAATTACCATATGGTTCAACATGATTTTATTTTACAAATGAAATATAAAAGTTTGCAATAATCAAATAGTAGAAGATTTTGAACATTGTTAAACAGAACTTCGTATCAAACTATGGCTCTGTTTGGCGGTCATGAACATTAGGGTTATGAACGGTCATGAATACGAGGGTTAAATTGTCATTTGTTAACGTCGTCTAAGAAATTTCATTCACTTTTATGTTCAAATAAATGATGTTTGTTAAGTGATCTTTAACAATGACGGTTAAACTCATGCGTTTATGACAGCGACCACGGTGCCAAACTGTGCCATATATCTATAGCTCTGCAAAATCCAATGCTTGAAATTTTCATATGTAATAGAGTTGATTAAAAATATGTTGTCTGAATATTAGTAGTGAATAAATTGAGTGAAAAAGAAAAATGCATACAATTTATCAATCTTAGGCATCGTTTTGCGCAGCGTTTGGACCCATCGTTTGCAGGAAACGCTGCCACACGGCGAGCAATCAAATGTCACACGGCAGCGTTTGCTGCGTTTGGACCTGCCACGCAATGAAAAACGACATAAATACCTATGTTTCGATTGACGACCTCGCCCCTCCATTTTGATCAGCCGGGTCGTCTCCTCCCGCTGAAACAAATAAAGCCTTAAAGTTGTGTTATGTAAGGACCATCTCATTGTTCATCCCCCTCTTCACAATACCTTGTCCAAATTGGAAATATTCATGGTTGATGGGGCCAGACTCATTTATAATTCATTTGGGAGTGCAATTAGCTCATTCCATCATGATCCCACCATCTAAGTGGGGATCATGGGAGAACCGCCTCGCGCGTAATCGTGCTCGATCTGCGTGCGCGGGTTCGCCTTCCCGGAACTGTTCGTGGGCTACCCACCGGGGCCAGCCCCTCTCTCCCGTTGTCGGCGGGCCGACTCAGGCCGGCCCAGTTTCTGGGCGGCCAAGGAGTCGCACCTCGCGGCCGCGCGCCCGCGGCAGAGAGGCGCGGCGCTCCCGCTGGCCTCCCCAACCGGCGGGGAGCCTTCCCTCCGGCGCCTACCGCGGAGGGTTCCGGGAACGATTGGTCGCGCCCCGCCCCTTATTCGGGTGGGCATGGTCGGCCGCCCCCTCTCGGGCCGGCTGCACCTTGCGTCCGGCTGGCTGCGCCTTGCGTCCGGCCGGCTGCGCCTTGCGTCCGGTCGGTGCCACGCCTTGCGGCTCCCTGACCCGTTCGCGTGGTCTTTTATCCATTTGAAGGATTTTTTTCACGTCAAAATATCGTGTGTACATTTTCTCTCTCATTGACTGTGTGTGCTTCTGACTATTTCGTGAGATAAGACAGTCTAAGTTACTCTGGTCCGCCCGGGGCGTCGAGTTTGCCGCAACAGTTTGGCGTCGTCTGTGGGAAACAGCTCCCAACATTCTCCAAAAATTCAAAAGACAGTACACTCTAGGCCTCTACGTAGTGGTACTCGTAACTTGCTTCTATGGCCAGAAGCATCCATACCACCAATGGATTACCTCTTGGAGGACGCGTTGAGCCGACTCCCTCTCACTTTCTCGTCAATACGACTCTCGGAGGTGAGGCCGCTCAACCACCCGTAGCCACCTTGGAACGGCGCATGCAGCATATGGAGGAGTGTCAGGTTGAGATGCTCGCCCTCCTCCAGAATATCGCAGCTCCTCCTCAGCCTCCTGCGCTGACTAATCTCCTGCTCCGGCTAAGGATCATGTTCCACCTCAGTAAGCCCCCACAAGGAGAATGAATCGGAAGAATTTTTGATGCCGCTAGTTCCACACACCCCGCTCATCGGGGAGCTGGAGGAGGCCGCCAACATCATCTGGAAGAAGTAGCACGTGCGCCGCTGGGTGAAAGGCTCACCCGCGAAGAGATTCGTGAGGTGATTCCCCAAGAAGATATGCAGCTTGGACGACGGGACATCCTTGTGTGCCACCCTCTCCACTAGGGCTCCCCGCTCGCCCTGTAACATCTCCCGCGCTTCTAGGCCCCCTAAAGTTAGGGTTAGGGCTTGAGTCGTGCATGGAGGCCCTAGTGTGACCCTAGCTCATCTTGAACTTAGGGAAACTGTTATGTGTACCCCCAATGTGCACAAGTCAACCTAGGTCAATTCATACTCACATGAACTCACCACCTCAAGGTAAGCTCACTAACACTTCCATAACTCTAAGAGAGAGGCAACCGAGCAATGAACTCAAGGCTAGGGTCAATCAAGTGGGCTGAATCGACCAAAGTCAACTTTAGGTCAATATAGGTCAAACCTTCACCTAAGAGGTCTCATTGACCTCAAACCTAAAATTGACCCCATCCCTAGCCTTGTAATGTCATTCGGGGCCAAGTGGGCCCAAAAGCCCCATCATGGGGTCACCAATTTGACCAAAGTCAAATTTGGCCCTATTTAGGTCAAAATCACACTATTTGGCAAAGTGAGCCCAATTGGGGCATCACCATGGTCCAATCAACATTGGGTGATGTCAAGGGGCTCAAGACACACCCCATGGACCAGTCAACCCATCAAGTTGACCAAAGTCAACCCCAAGGTCAATCATGGTCAAATTAGCCCTAAAGGCTAAATGAGAGTCCAAGCCAATTCAAGTGGGCTAAGACCTTGCCCAAGGCCCATCCTAAGGCCCACTAAATTTTCAGATTAATTTAATCTGATTTATGATTTTAATTAGGGGTAATTAGGAGGAAAGTTTCATTTGGAGGGGGGAATAATGGAGGGAGGCCAAGTGGGACTCCCTTCTTCTTCTCCAACCCCTCCTTTCATCTCCCCTAATGAAGAGTTGGAGGTTTCCAACAGTTATAGGTCGGCCACCATTAAGGAGGGCCTTTAATGGCCATGACCATAACCCACATAACCTTGATCTCTTGTATAGAAGCCCCCAAATCTCGATTTAACTATTTCATCACCTTCAAAAGGCCTCAAATAGTCGCAATCGACTCTTGGATCACTGCAAACGGTGGAGAATCGAGATAGGGAGATATTCGCTGGAAAACACCAAAATCCATTGTCATCCGTTGGAGTAGCCACATCCAAGCCCGAAATCAGACATGTTTCTCCCCCTCTCCCCTTGTACTTGCTTCCTAGATCAATATGACTTGAGGTTGAGCTCAATTTAGTCAATTCCAATTTTGAAATCCATGAAAAAAACTTGGAATGGGCTTCCTCTCGGGATCGCCAGAAAACACCCCTCCGGCGGGCGAGCCACCGCCCGGTGATAGCCACCACCTCAATGGATGTAACATCCCATTTTCAAATTGACCCCCCCTTAGGAGTGACTTGAACATACCTAAGTCATAACAAGGCCTAGGTTGAATCTAGGAAGTCAAGTGACCCAACTAGCTAGTTGAGACTCACTTGGGCTACAAATAGTAAAATCTTAAAACCCTGATTTTTGGTGGCCTAGTGGGTTCAATCTGACTCCAAGGTATTCCTAGACCTAATATGAGATCAATGGGTCACCAAGGACCCATTGGGTGCAAACCTAGTAGCTAAGTTGACCCAAGTCAACTTAAGCCCTAGTTAGGCCAAAGTAACCCTGCCTTGGGTCAACTCACCCTCATTATGACAAGTCTACCCTACCCAACCATACATAGGCCTTAGGGGAGGTCAATGGGTCCCTAGGGGTCTATTGATGTTGACTCCAAAGGTCAAATTGACCAAGTCAACCCTAAACCCTAGGCTAGCCAACATGTTGAATAAGAGAGAGAAAGTGAGAATAATGGGGTATTTTCATGGTAGAATGGTGATCCCCCCTTCTCATATGGCATTTAAGGATTTAATATTCATTTTATGGGCTGCCTTTAGGCTTGTAGGGGAAGAGAATTTGTGAGGGTGACTAGGAGAGAGAAAGAAGTAAGGAAGAGGCTAAATTTAGGAGAGAGAAAAGGTGGTGGAAGTGAAGGGGTGGATTTAGAGAGTGAGGAGGCATGGAGCTCGGCCAAAGAGGGGCCAACAGCCACCTAGAGGTTGACACCTCGTCCCCCCACCTTTTTCCCGGCCATCAAGAGGTGTTTCCACTCTCTCTCTCCTCTAACCACACCCCCCCCCACATGAAGAGGTGTTTTGGCCCTTGAAGAAAACCGCCCCCTCTCCCCCTTATATACTCACTTAGGAGAGAGGGGCGACCCATTTCGAAATCAGAGAAGGAGGATAGAACCCTTGCCAGAGCCACCAAGGAGAGGAAACGCCGCCACCGCCGCCACCATGCATTCCCGCCGGTCTATTCGCATCCAAGCCCGAACTCAGGTCCTCCCTCACTTTTTCTCTCATGTTTAGATCCTAGGATTGTTTAGGAGATGAGTGCATGCTCAAACGAACCGGAGCAAAGTTTTAAAAATTCAGAAATTTCCATTTTTATGGAGCTTTTGGTGGTCTCGGGTAGGGCGGCGCCGCCACCTCCGGCCTCCCTAGCCGCCGGCAAGGCTAGCCCCCACCACCGGGAACATGTAGGAGTTGATTCCCGGTGGTGGCGCCGCCCATGGTGGCCGGAAAAAGGCCCGTGAAAATCATTTTCACGGGTTCTGGTTTAGGCCATTTGGAGAAGACGAAGTACAGCTGCCGTCCGATCGCTTTAAGATTCGTGTAGGATCAAAATAAATACTTATGAACCCATATTTTTCTGATTTTCTGTATTTAATAAAACAGTTTCACTGTAAATTAAATTTAGGTCCTTATGGGTACTACCTGAAAAAGGTTATAACATGAAAGTTGTAGGTCTTTTGAAGACCTACAATTTGATATGCAGTGGTGAAAAAGTGGATGAGGGGACTGCCCTGTAGAGCCTTTTTAGTGAGGGTATGTCCTACAACTAGGGCAGATTCCTTCTAAAAATTATTTAGGTCTTTTAGGGGCATGTTCATCAAAAATGATCAACATAAATATTGTAGGCATTTTTATTATCTACAGTTTGATATGTAATGGAAAATTTTAGGACAAGTCTACTGACTTATAGGGACATTTTTCTAGGGTAGGACCTATATGTAGGGCAGATTTTAAAATAATTTTCCACACTTAACCCTTGGTCCAAATTTCCTGAATTTTGGACAGCGGCTTATTATTACCTAGATCTAGCCCCTGTAAAAATTAGAGACCATTTGGGATAGTGTAGTTTAGGGTTTTGCCCTAAACCTAGAAAAGGTAGGGTAGGATAGTTAAAGGGTCAAATGACCTCCATACCCTCCCAAATTTTGGCGAGGTATCCCTGGTATAGGTATCTAGGTCTGGTTCAAATCTCAACTCATTTGGTTGAGTTTTTAATATGAATTCACTAAACCCTAGTTGGACCTAGGAAAGGGTAATTTGGGAAAAAGGGAACTTTAGGCAATTGAGTGGTCACTCAGCTCAATATAGGTTGATATTTTGACCACTGGTTTAAAATGATTCTAAGAACCCCCTTGGGTAAAATGGAATGGATTAGGGTGAGTTTACCCTAGGGCCCCGGTTCAAACCCTAAATGAGGATTTTGGGGGCTTGTGAAGGTCATAGGGGCAATTGCCATTGTATGGTCTTTAGATTTGGTGGAGAGGTTGTTAATGGGTATTTAACTCTCTGGTTGAAATATTAGAGAATGTAGAGGTAGGTAGGTACCTCAAAACCTAAACCCTATTTTTAGGTTAGAAGGGTTTTTAGGTCAAAACAGTAACTTAAATTCATTTAAAAGCTATGAAACTTGGGTAGAGTGTTTCTAGGGTAGTTAGAACCCTTGGATGATTTTACTAGAATTTTTGGATAATTATTTCTAGTACTTCACTTATGAATGTGGGTATAGCCTTATTTTGATATTTTATTTATTAAAGATTTTTAAGTCAAATAAGACCCCATAAAACTCTGGAATTAGATGTTGTTGGCCAGCAAGAATGCTCCTGAATTTTTAGTTTAATTTTATGTTAAAGAAATCTAGTAGTTCTTTCACAAGTGTTATAAAAGGGCTTTATGGTTTTAAAATATATTATGGCTTAAATACTTTCTGGAAAATTATGAAATTTGGTAAATAAGGTTCTTAAACTAATATTTACTAGTGGAAATTTATTCAAGATTTTTGGAGTTATAATTATGGTACTTGATTCACAAGCATATTAGATTAAGAATTTAGTAAATGATTTATTATAAATTAATTTCCAGTAGGAAAATTATGAAACTTATCTAGTGTTATTTTCATGGTGTTCTTAGTACCCTGTAATTGATTCAAATTATTTAAATGAAGATTTGATGTAGTTTATTCATTAGTCATGAAAGAAATGAATTATTGATAAAACATGATTATGCCCCTTAGACCTTAGAGAAAAATGTCAAACCTTGGATATATCCTTTTTAGATATAACAGAATTTATTATGATTTTTACATAGCTAAAAAGTCTACTTCATGTTCAAATTGGTAGACCTTGGATTTGTAGGAAAATTAATTAATTAATAGATTAATTGAGAAAATGGTTATAACCTGGAATGGATTCAATTATGCCATGATAGGCCCCCAGTAAATAAATTAGATCATTCGGATGTAAACACAAAGGACATCATATTATGGACATCATATGGTATAGAGTGGTCGTTAAATAGCAAATTCGGGGAAATGTGTAAATGGATAGGAATTGGTCACAGTGTGAAGTAGTTGGTATTGGTTTGATTTAATGAAGAGGCTGGATCACCATAGGAGGTTTCAGGTGTGGTGAAAAATGAGTTGATGTGTGCTAGAAGGTGCGCGTGACCGACGAAAGATCATCGTCCCCGTAAGAGTGAAGAGTCAAATTCACTCTAGGTTTAGTTTAATGCAATTTATTAAGGGAAAGGGTAAGAAAAACAACCAATAACAATAAGTGCCTTGCGAAAGGGAACTTCGGGCCGTAATGCTGCCGTCTTGGTTCCTAGTGTCTTTTGAGAGCCCCTCACAAGGTATAATCAGGAGGCAGTCCTGGGCTAACGTAAATCTTAAAACAAATAAAAGAGTAATTAGCTGGATAGGGATTCACATTGCACACACTCATTAGTTAGGTTTGGAAATGGTTAAGTCGTCCCGAGTGTTGAAACCGGAAACCGGCCCCTGTGGAGTTCGACCCTTGGGGAAGGGGTGATCTCGCACTTACTTCGCTCCTGCAAGAGAAACAACAAGGGAGAGAAAAACAAGGGACAGGACCAAGGGCCCGGCTCGGAGGTCCCACCACACGTCCGAAAGATCTTAGAGCGCTTCCCCTCCTTAACCAGTTGCCGGGCTAAGGTACCTCAGAAAGCGCTATAAGACTTGAGAAACAAAAGTCTGCCTCCTGAAGTACCCCTTGGGTCCTATTTATAGATTACCTTGGACGGTCTGCGAATAACCCGCCTCTGGTGATCTGAATTTACTAAAGAACCCCTCGGATTGGCCTGCCAACAGCCAAATCCCGCTGTTCTGGCTGGTTATACGCACCTCTTGTCGGATCACCCCCTGTCATCTGGAGGGAGGTGGACTGCAGCCGATCCGCCTGAGAGAGGCGGCTGGGGCACGGCCCGCCTAGGAGAGGCGAGCGGGGGCTGGCCCGCCTGAGAGAGGCGGCTGGGGCCCGGCCCGCCTAGGAGAGGCGGCTGGGGCTGGCCCGCTTGAGAGAGGCGGCTGGGGCCCGGCCCGCCTAGGAGAGGCGGCTGGGGCTGGCCCGCTTGAGAGAGGCGGCTGGGGCACGGCCCGCCTGAGAGAGGCGGCTGGGGCACGGCCCGCCTAGGAGAGGCGAGCGGGGGCTGGCCCGCCTGAGAGAGGCGGCTGGGGCTGGCCCGCTTGCTTGCTTGGGCCCCTTCGGCGGACACGGGGTTGTACACAATCCCCGATCTTTGCGTGCTTCGCAGAAGCTCGGAAAGAAATGTCCAACCCTCGTGTTCGGCGACGACCTTGCTGAGCTGGAGGGAATCTTTTGGTGGGACCCACCTTTTAACTATAAATAAGCCACCGGGCCTTCGATGACTGGCCCTCTCCTCTTGCTCCCTGCGTGGTTTGAGGCCTGGAGATGCCTGCGTCTGAGGAGATACGTGCTCGGTTGGCTGCCGCAAGGGAGGAGAGTCGGGAGGAGGCCCTCGCGGCCGCCCCGTGGTTGGCGCCCAGATCATCCGGCCCGCAGTTTAAGCCGGCAAAGGAAAAGGTTGTCCGTCGTTCCACGCCGAGTGATGATCGGGGTTCCGGCGGCTCCGAGGTTGAAACTGGGTACGTGGTTTCGCCCTTCGACCTGTGCTTTCCACTAACTTTCCCCTTTGCAGGAGACGCCCCCTGAAGACGCATTGGAAGGAGGCTCCGGGAACCTCGCGAATCTCGCCGTGGAGATGATCGACCTGGGCGTCAGTCCCCTTTCCCCAGCGTGCAGCCTTCCTGTGACTCCTCCCCCGCTAAGAGTCCAGGGTCTGGGGAAGCCGCTCGTCGCCCCGGGAGGGAAATCATTCCAAGGTCGGTCGGGTTCTTCTCGGCCAGCTGACGACGCGGGAGACGTGCAGACGCCGGGTAACCCCCCTGAAACCAATCCGCTCGCCGCTCGTCTGTTTCTGACCTTGCTTCTGCAGGATATCGCGTCGTTTCTTCTGATGTCGAGATGAGCGAGGGGTACTCGCCTCCCGTGGAGCCGGAAGACATTGCGGACTTCTTGGGCGACCCGCATGATAGCGAGAAGATGAAGGCGCAGGTGGCGCGAATGTTCCAGAAGCACACAATGCTGCTCAAAGAGGCCTTCATGGGGATGGAGAGAGACAGAGTCAGGGCGGAGGAGCGACTCGCCGCTTTGGAGGGGGCAAGGGGCTCGGCTGAGGATGATGAGCCGGCATCTCCGGGCGCGCACATTACGCGAGCAGAGGAGCGGCTGACAAACATTTCGAAACAGGCCAATCAGACCAAGCGGGAGCTGGCGGCGGTTCGAGAGTATCATGACTCTCGCGTGCCGCCTCGAACCGGCTCGCAGAGGCGGGGTAGGTGGAAATGGATTGAGTACTAAGCCACCTGCCTCGCCCGCCCGTGCCCGCAGTTGCTCGCGGGGTCTGAATCGTCTCGATGCGATCCATCCCAGTTTATTGGAGGCGGATATTATCTAAGAACAATTGCTTGTAATAATTCAGGGTTCTTCTCGCCCATTCCAGGGCGCATGCCTTTTTATTATTTATTATTATTTTTGCCGGGTTCTCAGCTTCAACCTTGGAGAGCCTGCCTGGTTGAGGCGGGTAAGGGTCGGCTCGCCTAGAAGAGGCGAGCGAGGGCCAGCCCGCCTAGGAGAGGCGAGCGAGGGCCGGCCCGCCTGGGAGAGGCGAGCGAGGGCCGGCCCGCCTAGGAGAGGCGGGCGAGGGCCGACCCGCCTAAGAGAGGCGGGCGAGGGCCGACCCGCCTAGGAGAGGCGGGCGGTTCGCCCGTTCCCCCTCGACTGGGCATTCCTCTCAGACTCTGCTCTGTCCGGGAGGGGGAATGGCTCGCGGCCGGGAGACTCTCGCGGCCGGCCGGCGATTCGACGCGGGCCCGGGCGGGGCTCGGGAATCGAAGCGTCGGGGTTGGCTCTGCTGTCAGTTCACTTTCCCGCCTTTCCCGATTTTTCCCGCTCTTTTCCCGGCCCTATAAATAGGCCCTTATTTATTACTTCACCTACCGTATTCAAGAGCCCTTCCAGCTTTACCTCGCGAGAACCCTCTCTTTTCTCTTTCCTCTCGCTCGGCTCGCTTATCAGTTCCGCGAGATGACGGGCGGCAGCGGCGAAGCGGACGGGAGGGGCAAGTGTGCTTGGGTCTTCGCCGACCACAGCTTCCCTCCCGCCGTTATCTCGGAGAAGGAATTCTTGGACACCGTCGGCAACTTCATCCCGCCGCGTTTCGTGGCGAGGCGGCCCGGGAAGGAGGAACGGATCAACGAGCTCTCGGGAGATGAGCTGGCTCTCCCGACGGCCCACTTCGAGGCGGGGCTCCGGCTACCCCTCTGGCCGGAAGTCCGCCAGGTCTTCAAGTATTATGGGGTTGTCCCGGGGCAGTTGACCCCGAACTCGATCGCCGTCGTCGTCGGGTTCGCCTGCTACCTTCGCGAGGAGAGGATTGAGTTCAGCCTTGCGGTCTTCCGCAAGCTGTTCTCCTTCCGCGCGAACAAGGACGGGACCGCGTGCTTCGCGAGCATGCACGCCAAGGTGCGGGAGACGGTCAACAAGAGCCACAACTGGCTCAAGAAGTTCGTCTTCGTCAAGGGCGACTTCGGCAACATTCCTTTCTCGCCGGTGCAACTCGGCGAGGCGAGCTATCGGCCCCCTAGCCTGGGGGGCCATGAGGCGAAACTATATGAGTTCTTCGCCGGGAAGAACTTCGAGGTCGCCTTCCTCCGTCGGAATCTGGATGACCTCGTCCCTGTCCCGCCCGGTGAAGGTAAGCGGCTCGCTCGCCTCTGCTTGAATCATACCTCGAATTTTTCTAACTCTTGTTTCTGCAGGCGAGCGCAACGTCCCTCTCCGCCCGCCTTACGAGAGTGCGCGGTCCGCCTTGAGCGAGCTTGGCCGTGCCGAAGCGGCAGCCTTAGCTCACCGCGAGCTCTCGGCTCCCGCTGGCCAGAAGCGATCCGGAGGTGAACTGACTCTGGGCCCTCCCCTTTCTAAGAAGCCGAATAAAGCGGGCGGTCAGGCACTCTCAGTCGGCGACAAGGGCAAGGCCCCCGCGGATCGTCCATCCTCTGCTCCCGCCCCTGCGGCTCCCTCGACCGCCGATCCCGCCAGCGGGGCGGCAGGATCATCGCAGCCGCTCGCGGAGACTCGGCCCGCCGAGAAGCCGGTCCCCCGAGGTCATCCCAACTTTGGCTATGGCGAGGGGCCCACGGACAGATCTGGTGCCCCGTTGCTTCAGTGGGATAAGGAGGCCAACCGCGTCTCGGTGTCCTCGCTGCTGCCCAGTTGGGCGGAGCAGGATACCGCCTCCAGGGACGCCTTCAATCTCTCCTTCGGCGTGTACGGGCGGGAGGATGCCTCTACCTACGGCGAGGAGGCCACGCGGGTGCTCATTTATGAGAGCGCGCGGGCGCAATTTCAAAGCCTCGCCTTAGCCCACATGGTCGGCCGGCGATGCCTCCGGCTGGACAGGGACGTCCCCTCGCTCAACAAGTTGATTGACGAGAAGGAGGAGGCCCGCAAGCTTGCCCAGGAGGAGGCGGACGACCTGCGAAAGCGGCTCGAAGCGGCTGACGCCGCCCTCGCGCAATATCAGGGGGGCGCGGTAAGCCATCTGACTCGCTCCCGCCTCTGTCCCGTAACTCGTTCTGATAAATTTCTTTGCAGGATGCGGCGACCGCCAGCCGACTTGGTACCGAGATCGCCACCCTCCAGCTGGAGAACCAGACCCTGCAGGCGCGGGTGGGTGCGCTCGAGGCTGCTGCCGCCGTCCCGCCGGCATCTTCGAGCGGCTGTCAACTCGTTCATCACAGCGAGTACGACCTGGCGGTTCTGATGCAACAGAACGGGGCCGACGCGGTGACGTACCTCTTCAAGACGCTGCAGCGGGCCAGGCTCCTCAAGGACGAGTGTTCTGGCTTGCGGGTGACCGACGTGGTACCGGAGCTGTTCCTCCCAGTACCCAAGTCAGGCGAGTACCACCGCATCTGAAGGGCCCGCCGCCTTGAGGCTTTTATCTTTCCCCCCCTTCTTTGGACATTTATTTTGTTTATTTTTGTGCGACTGCTCCGCGGGCCGCAGTTACAATTTTATAAGAATATATTCACCGCATTTACTTCCTCGATTGTCAATTATTTCCCGCCTCGCAATCGCTACCGTGCGTTGTTTATTGATTCTCTGATTTTTCGTTGCTGCGAGCGAGCGAGTGAGGTCGCCCGCCTGTTTGAGGTTCGGGACGTAGATCTAGGTTCGAGACACTAAAGCTGGCGAGACGCGAGTGGCGAGTCGCACCTTCCGCGACGCGAGTGGACTGGGCCCGTCTTCCGTGCGTAAAGACTTCGTGCGGGCCGGCCTCTCGGGGGGGTCTTGGCGCTTCCGAGCCTTTGCCTCTAATTCACCCTGTGACCCGCCGGGTGGTAGGTTGGGGCCGGCGTTGCGGCCTCATAGGGTCATCTTGACCGGCTCGCCCACCTGATCTCTGGCGAGTGAGTCTAATCTCTCCACTCGCACGCCCTGATTAGGGCTCGCCCCTTTATGCGCCGGGGCCAGCCTTCTTGGCTTGCCATCTTGCCTGGGCATTCCTTGGGGATGGTATCCAATTCCTGGTTGCTCGGCGAGAAGTCGCCAGCCCGACCCTGCCCAGAGTCTGGGGTAGACCCCTCCGAGTGGCATCCAGCCCTGCCAGCTCGGTGAGAGCCGGGCAGCGGGGTCTGCTCGGGGTCTGAGGCAGACTCCTCCGAGTGACATCCAGCCCTGCCAGCTCGGTGAGAGCCGGGCAGCGGGATCTACTCGGGGTCTGAGGCAGACTCCTCCGAGTGACATCCAGCCCTGCCAGCTTGGTGAGAGCCTGGCAGCGGGATCTGCTCGGGGTCCGAGGCAGACTCCTCTGAGTGACATCCAGCCCTGCCAGCTTGGTGAGAGCCTGGCAGCGGGATCTGCTCGGGGTCCGAGGCAGACTCCTCCGAGTGACATCCAGCCCTGCCAGCTTGGTGAGAGCCTGGCAGCGGGATCTGCTCGGGGTCCGAGGCAGACTCCTCCGAGTGACATCCAGCCCTGCCAGCTTGGTGAGAGCCTGGCAGCGGGATCTGCTCGGGGTCCGAGGCAGACTCCTCCGAGTGACATCCAGCCCTGCCAGCTTGGTGAGAGCCTGGCAGCGGGATCTGCTCGGGGTCCGAGGCAGACTCCTCCGAGTGACATCCAGCCCTGCCAGCTTGGTGAGAGCCTGGCAGCGGGATCTGCTCGGGGTCCGAGGCAGACTCCTCCGAGTGACATCCAGCCCTGCCAGCTCGGTGAGAGCCGGGCAGCGGGATCTGCTCGGGGTCTGAGGCAGACTCTTCCGAGTGACATCCAGCCCTGCCAGCTCGGTGAGAGCCGGGCAGCGGGATCTGCTCGGGGTCCGAGGCAGACTCCTCCGAGTGACATCCAGCCCTGCCAGCTTGGTGAGAGCCTGGCAGCGGGATCTGCTCGGGGTCCGAGGCAGACTCCTCCGAGTGACATCCAGCCCTGCCAGCTTGGTGAGAGCCTGGCAGCGGGATCTGCTCGGGGTCCGAGGCAGACTCCTCCGAGTGACATCCAGCCCTGCCAGCTTGGTGAGAGCCTGGCAGCGGGATCTGCTCGGGGTCCGAGGCAGACTCCTCCGAGTGACATCCAGCCCTGCCAGCTTGGTGAGAGCCTGGCAGCGGGATCTGCTCGGGGTCCGAGGCAGACTCCTCCGAGTGACATCCAGCCCTGCCAGCTTGGTGAGAGCCTGGCAGCGGGATCTGCTCGGGGTCCGAGGCAGACTCCTCCGAGTGACATCCAGCCCTGCCAGCTTAGTGAGGGCCTGGCAGCGGGATCTGCTCGGGGTCTGAGGCAATGGCATTCATCTCTCATCGGGGGGGGGGAAACAAGTTTATCGCAAGAAATTCCATTAGAGATTGAACACGGTTTACATAATTTTTAGGGAAAGAAACGCTTCAAGTCGTCTCCACTCCAAGTGAGACTTAGGGTCTCGCCCTCCACATTCCGGAGGCGGTATCCCCCCGACTTCAATGCCTCCTGCACGATGAATGGTCCCTCCCAATTGGGGTGGAGCTTTCCCACTGCGGCTGATCTCCCTGCCGCGTCCACCTTCCTCAAGACCAAGTCTCCTTCGGCAAACTGCTTGACTCTGACGTGCTTGTCGAAATACTTGGCCATTCTTCTCTTTATCTCCTCCTGCCTCACGGCTGAAAGGTCCCGCAGTTCCTCGACCATGTCGAGAGAGAGCCGCAACTCTTCTTCATTATTGGCTCTCCATTCCTCTTTGTGCTCTCCGGCCCCTACTACCCGAGGTGTCCGGACTTCAAACTCCACCGGAAGTACTGCCTCGCACCCGTGGGAGAGTTTGAAAGGCGTCTCCCCTGTCGCTGTGTTGGGTGTGGTTCGGAGGGCCCAGAGAACCGAGGGGAGTTGCTCCACCCAACTTCCTCTCAAGTTCTCTACCTTTTTCTTGAGGAGGTTCACGATAATCTTGTTTGCCGCTTCCACTTGCCCATTGCTTCGGGGGTGATGAACTGAGGCAAACCTGAGATCGATCCCGAGCTGCTCGCAGAAGCTGGTGAACTCGGCACTGGCGAATTGAGGGCCATTGTCTGTGACAATGGCCTGGGGCAACCCGTGGCGACAGATGATCTCCCCCCATACAAAGTTTCTGACGACCTGGGAGGTCACCTTGGCCAGCGCCTTAACTTCTAGCCACTTGGAGAAGTAGTCAATCATCACGAGCAGGAACCTCCTCTGGCCGCTGGCTTGGAGAAAGGGCCCGACCAAGTCCATTCCCCAGATGGAGAATGGCCAGGGAGCGGTGATACTCCTGAGGCGTTGGGCTGGTTGCAGCTGGAGGGGAGCGAATAGCTGGCACTTATGACACTCCTTTGTGAATTTTGCCGCGTCGAGACCCAGAGTCGGCCAGAAGTATCCCTGCCTGACGATCCGGCCTTCTAAGGTTCGACTCCCGGAGTGACTCCCACACTCCCCGGAGTGGACCTCTTCTAAAATCTTCGGGACCTCCCTCTCGTTCACACAACGCGCCAGCATCCCTGAGAGAGTTTTCCGGTATAACTGGCCATCTCGCATGAGGTAGTATGCCGATTTGTACTTGAGTTTCTTTCCGTCCATCCCCTGGGGATATTCCCCGATGGTCAGGAAAGTGACGAATGGGTCCATCCAGGAGGGGTGCTGTTCCACCTCTATCAGCTCCCCCTCCTCGATGGATGGGCGAAAGAGGTCTGTGATGGTACCCCCCGCCCGGGGTCCACGCTTTGCTAGCTGATCTACCTGCTCGTTATCCTCCCGAGGCACGTGCCAGATGGAGAAAGTCTGGAAGGTGCCGATGACTCCCTTTACCTTCGCCAAGTAACGCTGCAGGGTGGGTTCCCTTGCCTCGAATTCCCCGTTGATCTGGGAGGCCACCACCAGGGAGTCAGTGAGGACCTCCACATCATGCACCCCCAGTTCCCTGGCCAGACGTAGACCCGCAATCACGGCTTCATACTCGGCCTGATTGTTGGTGATGGGGAAATGCACCACCACTGTTTGCTCGATCCTCGCCCCCTGGGGGCTTTCCAAGATGACCCCAGCCCCCAGGGAGTGCCTCCCTGACGCACCATCCACCATGACCTTCCAGGGAACCGGGCGAGTGAGTTCTTCCTCCGCCACCTCGACCACATAGTCAGCCAGGAAATCGGCCATGGCTTGGGCCTTGATCGAGAGGCGAGGTACGAAGGAGATGTCGAACTCGCTCAGCTCCACCGACCACTTGGCCAACCTGCCGGAATGCTCCACCCCCTCGAAGATGTTGCGGAGAGGTTGGTCAGTCACCACTCGGATCGAGTGTGCCTGGAAATAGGGCCGGAGCCTCCGGGCCGAGATGATGAGGGCGAAGGCCAGCTTCTCTAGGATGAGGTACCGGAGCTCGGCCTTCCTCAAGACCCGACTTACATAGTAAACCGGGAGTTGTCTCTTCCCTTCCTCCCGAACTAAAACAGAGCTCAGTGCCTCGGCCCCAGCCCCTAAGTACAGGAATAAGTCCTCCCCCTCCTTTGGCCCTTGGAGCAGGGGGGCCTGAGTCAACTGCTTCTTTAGGGCCTGGAATGCCTCCTCGCACTCCGAGGTCCACTCGAATTTTTGGCCACCTCTCAAGCTTTTAAAGAACGGAGAGCACTTCTCCCCGGCCCGTGAGAGGAACCTGCTCAGTCCTGCCAGCCTCCCAGTTAATCGCTGCACTTCCTTCGCATTCCGCGGAGACTCCAACTCCAGGATTGCCCTCACCTTGTCGGGGTTGGGCTCTACGCCGGCAGGGGTGAGGAGATGCCCCAGGAATTTTCCTCTGCCTGACCCGAAGGTGCATTTGAGGGGGTTCAACCTCATCTTGCACCTGCGGAGAGTGGCAAAGGTCTCTTCTAGGTCCCGGAGGTGGGAGTCGAGGTCCGGACTCTTGACCATGAGATCGTCTACATATACTTCCAGGTTCCTTCCCCTCTGCCCTTGAAAGACCCTGTCCATCATTCTCTGGTAGGTCGCCCCTGCATTTTTCAGCCCGAAGGGCATCATTTTATAACTATAGCACCCATCCCCTGTGATGAATGAGACGTCTTTGACGTCTGGAGGGTGCATCCTGATTTGGTGATAACCTGAAAAGACATCCAGAAAACTCATCAAAGGGAAACCGACGGCTGAGTCAACCAGCGCGTCGATCCGAGGCAAGGGGTAACAATCTTTAGGACATGATTTATTAAGAAGGGAAAAATCGATACACATCCTCCACCGGCCGTCTCCTTTTTTAACCATTACAACGTTGGAGACCCAGCCGGGGTATTGGATTTCGGATACAAAGCCGGCCTTGAGGAGCTTTGCTACTTCCTCCCTGATGGGCTCGGCGAGCTTGTCCGCAACGGGCCTCTTCTTTTGTCGGATGGGGGGAGCCTCCGGGTCTAGGTTGAGGCGGTGGCAGGCGATGTTGGAGTCGATCCCGGGCATCTCCGCGGCACTCCATGCGAAGATGTCCACGTTCTTTTGGACGCACTCCAGCATCCTGCCTTGAGCCTCCGGGGTCAATCCTCCGCTGATGCGGATCTTCTCCACCCTGCCTCCGGTGGTTAGAACCTCCATCTCCGCCACCTCCTCTGCCGCCTCCAGGCGGGACTGTGCCTCCCACTCCTCAGCCTCCCCCTCATCGAAGGCGAGGACCTCCTCCTCAGCTTCTGCTACGGCCATCGCCTCAGCCGGCTCTTGAATCTCCTCAGCGACCTTCTCCTGGGCGCGGCTCTCCTCCACCTCCATCTCATCCCTGCCCGCTTCCGGCTCCACCTCCTTCAGCTTCCGCCCCATCTCCTCGGCTCCTTCCAGCCAAGAGATGGAGTTCACCGCCGTGACATAGCACTCTCTCGCTTCCTTGGGATCTCCGCGGACTCGGACCTGGACCCCATCGACGTTGAACTTTAAGCACTGGTGGAAGGATGAGGGGACGCAGCGGAAGGCACTGATGAGAGGCCTCCCGAAGATGGCGCTGTAGCTGCTGGGGGCGTCCACGATGACGAACTTGCAGTTGCGGGACTGCCCCCCCAGAACGACATGGAGTCCCACTCCTCCCTCAACCTCCTTCCTCTCCCCTGAGAAGCCGAACAGGGGTCCGTCCGAGGCCAACACCCTTCGGGCCTCCACCTTCATTGCATCGAACGCCTTCTTGAAGATGATGTTGACCGAGCTCCCGTTGTCGACGAGGATCCGGGGGACGGTGAAGTCCTCGATGGCTGTCTGGATGACCAGCGCATCGCAGAAGGGGTCCTCGTGACCCGACATATCCTCCCTGGAAAAGGTGATTTTCTCATCCGGGGGCGGGGACTGGGACGTGGAGCCAACGCTCCTGCGGTACATAGTGTGGAGGCTCGACTTGCGGGAAGCCTCGACCCCAGCCCCCCCGTGGATCGCTCCGATCCTTCCTCGGGAGCCCACATCTACCCGGTCTTCGCACCGACCCTCCTCCGCCCGAGGCCGGATCTCCTCAATCCGCACTTCCGGACGCTGTTGTGGTTGTTGCTGCTCCCGGTTGCCTCTCATCTCGAGGAACTCCGGACACGTGGCTGTGGCGTGCCCCTCCTCCTGATGGAAGTCGCAGTAAGGCAACTCCACCCTCACCTCCCTTCTCCTTCTCCGTATCGCTCTTCTCCTCTCCCCCAGCGCTATGGCCATAGCCTGCTCCTGGTCGGGAAGGGCCGGCCTCTGGCCCTGCATCCCGCCTGGAGGGTAAAACTGGCCCTGTCCTCCTTGACGGTAGTCCCCTCCACGGAACCCTCTCCTTGCCCCGGGCTCCTGCCACTCGGGTCTCCACCCCAGCCGGAAGTTCGGCTCGTATCTCCCCTGCCTGGGCTGCTGCTGATGCTGCTGCGGCGGCGGCTGTTCCCTCTGCCGGAGCTCAGCCCTCCTCTCTTCCTGCCCTCGGCCACCCCTTGGCCTCTCTTCCTCCACGGCCCACCTGGCCAACCTTCGGGCAAACTCCGGATGCGCCGCCTCCATATCGGCCTCCCTAGCTGCCCTCTCCAGGAGCGCCTCAAAAGATACTGAGGGGGACCTCTTGAGTTCCATTGCAAAGAACCCGGATTGGAGACCCAGGGTAAAGGCCACCATCATGGTGTGCCCTGGCATCTCCTGCACTTGGGACAACTCCTCTTGGAATCTGTCCAGGTAACTCCCCAGGGTCTCTCCCACCCTCTGCTTGACACGGAACAAGGACTCCACCTCCTTCTTCCTCTTCTTGGAAGTGGTGAATCTCAACATGAACCCCCGACGCAGGTCCTCGAAGCAGTAGATGGACCCGGTCGGGAGCTGGTGGAACCATTCTCTCACCTTCTCTCGGAGGGTGATGGCGAAGAGTCGGCACTTGAAGCCGTCGGACATCTGTCGAATAGAGACCATGTCCTCAAACCACTGGATGTGGTGGACGGGGTCTCCCTTCCCGGAGTAGTAGGTCATCTCCGGCTCACGAAACCCCTCTGGAACTGGGGCGGAGGAGACGAACTCGCTGAAGGGGCTTCCTCCCTCAACGGGGCGAGGGGGGAACTCTCTCCCCGCCGTCTCGCCAAAATGGTATTCTGCGGCCGAGCCGGGGAACAGAACTCGCCCCTGGAACTCGCGCTCGCCTCTCTCGGCGGGTTCCTTCCCAGGTCGCCTGAGCGGCGCGTCGTCGCCGAGTGCGGGAGCGGCGACTACTGGGACTACCGGTGTCGCGCTCTCCGCTCGCATGCCGAGGGCGGTCCTAACGAGCCCGAGGATCTCCTCCCTAAGTTCCGCCGACACGCTCGCCGCTGGGGTGGGGGAGGGGGTGGCGAGCTGCCCCTGCCTGATCCTTGTCCTTCTTCTCCAGTCATCGAGCCTGCTGAAGGTTTTCCTTGCTGACCACGCTCCACGCTCACCGCACCAAAATGTTGAAACCGGAAACCGGCCCCTGTGGAGTTCGACCCTTGGGGAAGGGGTGATCTCGCACTTACTTCGCTCTTGCAAGAGAAACAACAAGGGAGAGAAAAACAAGGGACAGGACCAAGGGCCCGGCTCGGAGGTCCCACCATACGCCCGGAAGATCTTAGAGCGCTTCCCCTCCTTAACCAGTTGCCGGGCTAAGGTACCTCAGAAAGCGCTATAAGACTTGAGAAACAAAAGTCTGCCTCCTGAAGTACCCCTTGGGTCCTATTTATAGATTACCTTGGACGGTCTGCGAATAACCCGCCTCTGGTGATCTGAATTTACTAAAGAACCCCTCGGATTGGCCTGCCAACAGCCAAATCCCGCTGTTCTGGCTGGTTATACGCACCTCTTGTCGGATCACCCCCTGTCATCTGGAGGGAGGTGGACTGCAGCCGATCCGCCTGAGAGAGACGGCTGGGGCACGGCCCGCCTAGGAGAGGCGAGCGAGGGCTGGCCCGCCTGAGAGAGGCGGCTGGGGCCCGGCCCGCCTAGGAGAGGCGGCTGGGGCTGGCCCGCTTGAGAGAGGCGGCTGGGGCCCGGCCCGCCTAGGAGAGGCGGCTGGGGCTGGCCCGCTTGAGAGAGGCGGCTGCGGCACGGCCCGCCTGAGAGAGGCAGCTGCGGCACGGCCCGCCTAGGAGAGGCGAGCGGGGGCTGGCCCGCCTGAGAGAGGCGGCTGGGGCTGGCCCGCTTGCTTGCTTGGGCCCCTTCGGCGGACACGGGGTTGTACACCGAGGTGTTCAAGGGGGCGCCATTCCGCGGTGTTCAAGGGATGAGGTCTGGAGATGAGCCAGACGGTTTAGTCCGGGGAGCTTAGTCCCGGTTATGGTTAATTCGGACAGTTTAGTCCGAGAGTTTGACACTTTAAATTGTTATATATTAAACTGCTGCATGTGCATAAAAATAGAAAAGATTAAGGTGGTGGGTTCTCGATATCGGGGAGTTCGATTGCACCGACACCGATATCGTTGACTCGGTAAGGTGACTAGCACTTAGCCAAGGTTAAGTCTGGCGGACCAGTCGGCAAGAGTACGCAGGAGTCCGCCTCATGCACCAGGCGTTGAGGGTGTACGATAGGTCAGACCAGTGGTGCTTTTACTAGTTTTAAGGTGGGCGATGCCCAACCCACCGCTTCCGTCTGCCACTACGGAGGTATCCTGGGAGGTAACGGCTCTGAAAGGGGGAACTAAAGGTTTGTGTACACAAAATCGTGTGTGTGAGTTGCACTGCATGAACATCATAACCCACCATATAGTTGCATACATAATCATCCATAAGAATCTTGACACCTAATGTATAAGTGGAATGAGACGCTTATACATTAGGACCTACAAAACGACCCCTTGGTCTATAAGCTTGTGTGGGCAAATTTTATATATTAAGGTCATTTTTAATATTTAAATAATGCTTGTGATAACTGACACCCCAACGTATAAGTGGAATGAGACATTTATACGATGGGAGCCTTGTAAAAGATCTCTTGGCTTATGTGTACTCACATAAGTGAAGGTTTAATTTCTTACTTACTTACCTTTCTGTTTTACCTATTATAACACTTATATTGTTCACCTGTTATAACTTGCTAGTTAGGTCCACCGTCATCTGCTTTTGACTACTCTCCACCTTCATGTCCTTCCCTTTCTTCCTCTCCGCTCGGTGCCTTAGGGCATGGGGGAAGGGGTGGGGGATGATAGGGCTTAGTCTTATAGACTAATAGTTTTCGGACCACATTATTTTAGGGAATCGTGGAGCCCAGCCTGGAGGAGCAGCCCAGGAGGCCGGTGCGCTTGGAGACAGGGCAGTCTAGCTCAGGAGCTCAGACAGCCGGGACCGTGAGTTCCATTCCTTAGTAGCAGTTTGTTTTTAGCTTCCGTTTGAGTGACCATGTAGTGAGGTGTTGTTGTACCGGGCTTAAGTCCTTTTCCTTTCAGTACTCTGATTTTACTCTGATGTTATACTGTGGACGCTCCCCTCGTGGAGTTTTTATTTATATGTGATATTATATTGTGGACTGCATTTCTCTTTACTATTCTACTTGCTACTTGATTGTGATCGAAAAGGCCGGCAGAATCGGCACGTTGTAGTGACGACCTTCCCGGGTGCCAAGGTGTCACCGCAAAGCGGCGGTTCTGGGCATAAGACCCCGAGTTATGAATCGAGTTTTCAAAAAAAAGGGGTCTTACTAACTGGTATCAGAGGCAAAACCATGATCGATCGAATAGCAGTCCACTAGAACCCTGGGTCACCCCCGCGCGAGTTTAGTTTGGGGACAAACTAAGCAGCGGAAGCAGTGGTGTGCCCATATGGTGATCACATATAAATTGTCCACTTCTTCAACAAATGAAATTCTTCTTTGTAGCTTGAGGCAAACCCTGCCCTCATGACTAACCATGACGACTTATAACATGCCCTAGTTCGAAATAGACCCTGGGTATGAACTTGTTTAAGGTAAGGAGATACCCAAACAGAATAAAAGGAGGAGTTTAACATGAGAATGACAACCTGATAGATAAACTCAGGTGACCCTACGACCCCTATCAAGAATTACTCAAATCAGTAGACTGCTTTAAGGAGAATTGAGATCAATAATACTTTAGCAGAATGGTAGAAGACAGGCAGTCTTAACCCTCGTACCGGTAATAAGATTACTCGGAGACAACCACCAAGACAAACACCGAGGGTTGGATAGGAATTCAAGTCCGAAAAATACCCATTTGGGATTAGGAACATTTTGACCGGGATAAGGTTGTCATAAAATATGACTCAGAGAGTTTTATGTATGAAGTATATCAACAAGTTTCAGGTTGGAACCCTAAGTCGAAGATTGATGCCCTAGGGATTGTGCACCCAGCTGGGACGGAGATAACATGGTAATATCAAAGATGCTTAGCCCAAGGTAGGTAGGGGCTTATCTTTTGTTTATTGGGGGCTAAACTTTTGTTTATTGGGCAAATTAGTATTGACTTGGGTTCCCTCGGACCTAGTTTAGGGAATGTGACACTTCCGAAGCCGGGCCCCAGGTCATGTCTTTAGAGATATTGCAGAGCTTTGAAGATATGCACATCACCTTGGTATCGTCTGAAGACACCGATCTGTACGAGGAGTATTTAGGTGCGACGAGCGCCACCGACACTATTCATGACAGAGTTAGAGATTGGCAGAGGTAGGATGTCAAATTGGAGCCGATTTTCAGGGTCATAGAGGCAGGCTCAGCTGGGGACTATTCGATGAGAGGTGATCTGGTATGCTTCAAGGGTCGGACTTACATATCGGATGGAGGGCAGATTCGGGAGGACATTATGACAGAGGCTCATCATAGCCGATACTCTATACATCCCGGGATTACGAAGATGACGACGGATTTGAAGAAGACACTATACTGGCCGGGCATGAAGAAGGACATCACTTATTTCGTGACTCACTGCGAGGCGTGCAAGTTAGTGAAGGCAGAGTGCAGACACCCCGCTGGATTGCTGCAGCCACTCCCAGTACCGGAGTGGAAGTTTGATGATATCGCGATGGACTTCATCCATGGCCTCCCTCGTTCACGCACGGGAAACGATTCTATCTGGGTAATCGTTGACTGGCTGACGAAGGTGGCTAGGTTCATCCCGATCAGGAAGGATGACTCTGTTGGAGTTTTGGTTCGAAAGTTCGTGGAGCAGTTTATTCGTTACCATGGAGTGCCCAGGACGATCGTATCTGATCGAGATGGTCAGTTCACATCCAGAGAGTGGAGATCAGTGCAGTCTTACATTGGCACACGACTGACCTTCAGTACAACCTTCCATCCCCAGACTGACGGGCAGACGGAGCGTACCAACAGGACGCTGGAAGACTTACTGAGGCTGTGTATTGTGGATCATGGAGAGCCCTGGGAGCGGATGTTGCCCCTAGTGGAGTTTTCATACAATAACATCCATCAGTCCAGTATACGGATGGCTCCGTATGAGGCCTTGTATGGGAGGAGATGCCAGACTCCCTTGTCTTGGATACATGATGCGGATCCGAGATGCTAGATTCGGAGTTTGTTGAAGACACCGAGGCTCAGGTGTGACTGATTCGAGAGAGGATGCTAGAGGCACAAAGCAGACAGGCAAAGTATTATGACGCTCGGCATCATCTAGTAGAGTTTCAGGTTGGGTACCGGGTGTTCTTGAAGATTCGGCCGATGCACGGGGTTTCACGAGTACGTGGTCGGCGGAAGAAGCTCAGTCCGAGATACATGGGGCATTTCAGGATCCTGGAGTGGATCGGTCCATTAGCTTACAGACTGGAGCTATCGCAGGAGCTGTCCGGCCTACACGACGTGTTCCACGTATCTTCACTCAGGAGGGCTCTACTACACCCGGAACTACAGATTACCACCACTGATGGGCCGGTAGCTACCGATCGGTCCGTTCAGGTGGAGCCGATACGGATTGACGACCAGGGGATACGCGTCTTGCGCCGCAAGAAGATCCCGCTAGTCAAAGTCTTGTGGAGGAATCAGGGGCAAGAGGATCATACTTGGGAACCCGATGACTTGATGCGAGAGAAATACCCAGAGTTGTTTAGCCAGGTAATATTTTCTAATTTCTCAAGATGCTTGTAATTATGTTTCCCTACTTGCTTTACACCGGAGTATCTCCTAAGATTAGAGGCTAATCCTTTGCTTATTGGGGCTAGCCCCTGTTTATTAGCCTTGGTTAAGCAATTCAACCCTCGTGGGATGTTACAAGCTTAAGATAACCGGTAGGAAAGCTCTCATAGACTTAACCTTAATTTCGGGGACGAAATTTTTGTTTTATTTATTGGGATTTGTAACATCCCATTTTCAAATAGACCCCCCCTTAGGAGTGACTTGAACATACCTAGTTCATAACAAGGCCTAGGTTTAATCTAGGAGGTCAAGTGACCCAACTAGCTAGTTGAGACTCACTTGGGCTGCAAATAGTAAAATCTTTAAACCCTGATTTTTGGTGGCCTAGTGGGTTCAATTTGACTCCAAGGCATTCCTAGACCTAATATGAGATCAATGGGTCACCAAGGACCCATTGGGTACAAACCTAGTAGCTAAGTTGACCCAAGTCAACTTAAGCCCTAGTTAGGTCAAAGTAACCCTGTCTTGGGTCAACTCACCCTCATTATGCCAAGTCTACCCTACCCAACCATACCTAGGCCTTAGGGGAGGTCAATGGGTCCCTAGGGGTCTATTGATGTTGACTTCAAAGGTCAAATTGACCAAGTCAACCCTAAACCCTAGGCTAGCCAACATGTTGAATAGGAGAGAGAAAGTGAGAATAATGAGGTATTTTCATGGTAGAATGATGAGCCCCCTTCTCATATGGCATTTAAGGATTTAATATTCATTTTATGGGTTGCCTTTAGGCTTGTAGGGGAAGAGAATTCGTGAGGGTGACTAGGAGAGAGAAAGAAGTAAGGAAGAGGCTAAATTTAGGAGAGAGAAAAGGTGGTGGAAGTGAAAGGGTGGATTTAAAGAGTGAGAAGGCATGGAGCTCGGCCAAAGAGGGGCCAACAGCCACCTAGAGGTTGACACCTCTTCCCCCCACCCTTTTCCCGGGCATCAAGAGGTGTTTCCACTCTCTCTCTCCTCTAACCACCCCCCCCCACATGAAGAGGTGTTTTGGCTCTTGAAGAAAACCGCCCCCTCTCCCCCTCTCCCCCTTATATACTCACTTAGGAGAGAGGGGCGACCCATTTCGAAATCAGAGATGGAGGATAGAACCCTTGCCGGAGCCACCAAGGAGAGGAAACGCCGCCACCGCCGCCATCATGCATTCCCGCCGGTCTATTCGCATCCAAGCCCGAACTCAGGTCCTCCCTCACTTTTTCTCTCATGTTTAGATCCTAGGATTGTTTAGGAGTTGAGTACATGCTCAAACGAACCGGAGCAAAGTAATAAAAATTCAGAAATTTCCATTTTTATGGAGCTTTTGGTGGTCTCGGGTAGGGCGGCGCCGCCACCTCCGGCCGCCCTAGCCGTCGGCAAGGCTAGCCCCCACCACCGGGAACATGTAGGAGTTGATTCCCGGTGGTGGCACCGCCCATGGTGGCCGGAAAAAGGCCCATGAAAATCATTTTCACGGGTTCTGGTTTAGGCCATTTGGAGAAGACGAAGTACAGCTGCCGTCCGATCGCTTTAAGATTCGTGCAGGATCAAAATAAATACTTATGAACCCATATTTTTCTGATTTTCTGTATTTAATAAAATAGTTTCACTGTAAATTAAATTTAGGCCCCTTATGGGCACTACCTGAAAAAGGTTACAACATGAAAGTTGTAGGTCTTTTGAAGACCTACAATTTGATATGCAGTGGTGAAAAAGTAGATGAGGGGACTGCCCTGTAGAGCCTTTTTAATGAGGGTATGTCCTACAACTAGAGCAGATTCCTTCTAAAAATTATTTAGGTCCTTTAGGGGCATGTTCATCAAAAATGATCAACATAAATGTTGTAGGCATTTTTATTATCTACAGTTTGATATGTAATGGAAAATTTTAGGACAAGTCTACAGACTTATAGGGACATTTTTCTAGGGTAGGACCTATATGTAGGGCAGATTTTAAAATAATTCCCCACACTTAACCCTTGGTCCAAATTCTTTGAATTTTGGACCGCGGCTTATTATTATCTAGATCTAGCCCCTGTAAAAATTGGAGACCATTTGGGATAGTATAGCTTAGGGTTTTTCCCTAACCCTAGAAAAGCTAGGGTAGGATAGTTAAAGGGTCAAATGACCTCCATACCCTCCCAAATTTTGGCGAGGTATCCCTGGTATAGGTATCTAGGTCTGGTTCAAATCTCAACTCATTTGGTTGAGTTTTTAATATGAATTCACTAAACCCTAGTTGGACCTAGGAAAGGGTAATTTGGGAAAAAGGGAACTTTAGGCAATTGAGTGGTCACTCAGCTCAATAGAGGTTGATATTTTGACCACTGGTTTAAAATGATCCTAAGAACTCCCTTGGGTAAAATGGAATGGATTAGGGTGAGTTTACCCTAGGGCCCCGGTTCAAACCCTAAATGAGGATTTTTGGGGGCTTGTGAAGGTCATAGGGGAAAATGCCTTTGTATGGTCTTGATATTTGGTGGAGAGGTTGCTAATGGGTATTTAACCCTCTGGTTGAAATATTAGAGAATGTAGAGGTAGGTAGGTACCTCAAAACCTAAACCCTATTTTTAGGTTAGAAGGGTTTTTAGGTCAAAACAGTAACTTAAATTCATTTAAAAGCTATGAAACTTGGGTAGAGTGTTTCTAGGGTAGTTAGGACCCTTGGATGATTTTACTAGAATTTTTGGATAATTATTTCTAGTACTTCACTTATGAATGTGGGTATAGCCTTATTTTGATATTTTATTTATTAAAGATTTTTAAGTCAAATAAGACCCCATTAAACTTTGGAATTAGATGTTGTTGGCCAGTAAGAATGCTCCTGAATTTTTAGTTTAATTTTATGTTGAAGAAATCTAGTAGTTCTTTCACAAGTGTTATAAAAGGACTTTATGGTTTTAAAATATATTATGGCTTAAATACTTTCTGGAAAATTATGAAATTTGGTAAATAGGGTTCTTAAACTAATATTTACTAGTGGCAATTTATTCAAGATTTTTGGAGTTATGATTATGGTACTTGATTCACAAGCATGTTAGATTAAGAATTTAGTAAATGATTTATTATAAATTAATTTCCAGTAGGAAAATTATGAAACTTATCTAGTGCTGTTTTCATGATGTTATTAGTACCCTGTAATTGATTCAAATTATTTGAATGAAGATTTGATGTAGTTTATTCATTAGTCATGAAAGAAATGAATTATTGATAAAATATGATTAGGCCCCTTAGACCTTGGAGAAAAATGTCAAACCTTGGATATATCCTTTTTAGATATAACAAAATTTATTCTGAATTTATTATGATTTTTACATAGCTAAAAAGTCTACTTCATGTTCAAATTGGTAGACCTTGGATTTGTAGGAAAATTAATTAATTATTAGATTAATTGAGAAAATGGTTATAACCTGGAATTCATTCAATTATGCCATGATAGGCCCCCAGTAAATAAATTAGATCATTCGAATGTAAACACAAAGGACATCCTATCATGGACATCATATGGTATAGGGTGGTCGTTAAATAGCAAATTCGGGGAAATGTGTAAATGGATAGGAATTGGTCACAGTGTGAAGTAGTTGGTATTGGTTTGATTTAATGAAGAGGCTGGATCACCATAGGAGGTTTCAGGTGTGGTGAGAAATGAGTTGATGTGTGTTAGAAGGTGCGCGGGACCGACGAAAGAGCGTCGTCCCCGTAAGAGTGAAGAGTCAAATTCACTCTAGGTTTAGTTTAATGCAATTTATTAAGGGAAAGGGTAAGAAAAACAACCAATAACAATAAGTGCCTTGCGAAAGGAAACTTCGGGCCGTAATGCCGCCGTCTTGGTTCCTAGTGCCTTTTGAGAGCCCCACACAGGGTATAATCCGGAGGCAGTCCTGGGCTAACATAAATCTTAAAACAAACAAAAGAGTAATTAGCTGGATAGGGATTCACATTGCACACACTCATTAGTTAGGTTTGGAAATGGTTAAGTTGTCCCGAGGTGTTCAAGGGGGCGCCATCCCGCGGTGTTCAAGGGATGAGGTCTGGAGATGAGCCGGACGGTTTAGTCCGGGGAGCTTAGTCTCGGTTGTGGTTAAAACGGACGGTTTAGTTCGGGAGTTTGACACTTTAAATTGTTATATATTAAACTGCTGCATGTGCATAAAAATAAGAAAGATTAAGGTGGTGGGTTCTTGATATCGGGGAGTTCGATTGCACCGACACCGATATCGTTGACTCGACAAGGTGACTAGCACTTAGGCAAGGTTAAGTCCGGCGGACCAGTTGGCAAGAGTACGCAGGAGTCCGCCTTGTGCACCAGGCGTTTAGGGCGTACGATAGGTCAGACCAGTGGTCACTACTAGAAAAATGGATTTTAGCCACGGTTTCTTTTGCCACGGGGAAAAATCGTGGCTAATACTGAGTATTAGCCACGGTTTTATTCCGTGGCTAATACTGGACTTTTAGCCACGGTTTGCCTAAACCGTGGCTAAAAGTCTAGTATTAGCCACGGTTTGCCTGAACCGTGACAAAAGGTCGTGGCATCGTTTAGTCCCACACCGCTAAAACAAAATGAGATTTTTGGGTTTATAAGAAATTTATTTCAATTAGCCTTTGAAATAAATATGGCGGTCGGGCGGCGGCGGCCGGGCGGCGGCGGCCGGGCGGCGGCGGCCGGGCGGCGGCGGCCGGGCGGCGGCGGCCGGGCGGCGGCGGCCGGGCGGCGGCGGCCGGGCGGCGGCGGCCGGGCGGCGGCGGCCGGGCGACGGCGGCCGGGCGACGACGGCCAGGCGGCGACGGCGGCCGGGCGGCGGCCTGAATTTTTTATGTTATGAGTGGCCTTTTAACCACGACAATTAAACTGTGGCTAAAAGTCCACTATTAGCCACGACAATGAACCGTGGCTAAAAGTCCAGTATTAGCCACGGTTTTGGACTTTTAGCCACGGTTTGGACTTTTAGCCACGCTCGTATTGCCCACGCCCATTTTCCGTGGGCAGACCGTGGCTAAAAGTCTTTAGCCACGGTTTTGGACTTTTAGCCACGGCAATCTGCCGTGGCTAAAAGTCAGTTTTCTAGTAGTGGGTGCTTTTACTGATTTTGAGGTGGGCGAGGCCCAACCCACCGCTTCCGTCTGCCACTACGGAGGTATCCTGGGAGGTAACGACTCTAAAAGGGGGAACTAAAGGTTTGTGTACACAAAGTCGTGTGTGTGAGTTGCACTGCATGAACATCATAACCTACCATATAGTTGCATACATAATCATTCATAATAATCTTGACACCTAATGTATAAGTGGAATGGGACACTTATACATTAGGACCTGCAAAATGACCCCTTGGTCTATAAGCTTGTGTGAGCAAGTTTTATAGATTAAGGTCATTTTTAATATTTAAATAATGCTTGTGATAACCGACACCCCAACTTATAAGTGGAATGAGACATTTATACGATGGGAGCCTTGTAAAAGATCTCTTGGCTTATGTGTACTCACATAAGTGATGGTTTAATTTCTTACTTATCTTTCTGTTTTACCTATTATAGCACTTATATTGTTCGTTTGTTATAACTTGCTAGTTAGGTCCACCGTCATCTGCTTTTGACTACTCTCCACCTTCATGTCCTTCCCTTTCTTCCTCTCCGCTCGGTGCCTTAGGACATGGGGGAAGGGGTGGGGGATGATAGGGCTTAGTCTTATAGACTAACGGTTTTCGGACCACATCATTTTAGGGAATCATGGAGCCCAGCCCGGAGGAGAAGCCCAGTAGGCCGGTGCGCTTGGAGACAGGGCAGTCTAGCTCAGGAGCTCAGACAGCCGGGACCGTGAGTTCCGTTCCTTAGTAGCAGTTTGTTTTTCAACTTCCGTTTGAGTGACCATGTAGTGAGGTGTTGTTGTACCGGGCTTAAGTCCTTTTCCTTTCAGTACTTTGATTTTACTCTGATGTTATACTGTGGACGCTCCCCTCGTGGAGTTTTTATTTATATGTGATATTATATTGTGTACTGCATTTCTCTTTACTGTTCTACTTGCTACTTGATTGTGATCGAAAAGGCCGGCAGAATCGGCGTGTTGTAGTGACGACCTTCCCGGGTGCGAAGGTGTCACCGCAAAGCGGCGGTTCTGGGCATAAGACCCCGAGTTATGAATCGAGTTTTCAAAAAAAAAAGGGTCTTACAATGGAGGTGGTGGTGGTGGCCGGCCGGGGAGGGGTTTGGATCTCCACTTTTTGAATCAGAAAAAAGAGGCCCTTAGGGGTTGAACCATGAAAAGTGTCAAACATGAAAAAGGTAGCACTGTGAGGCTACTTTAATAATAAATTAAAATCAGATCATTTGGAGCATTGTAGCTCCCTGTAGGGCAATTCTTGTAAGACAGCCACTATTTCATTAATAAATTTTAATTGGCTAAGGGGAGTGACTTAAATTTTGGGCATGTACGAATATACCATAAACACACATGCAGTCCAAAAATGGGAATTTTTGGACAACATTTTCGTATAAGTTTAGAAAAAATGTGATTTTTCATAAAAGTGAAATTATTTTGTGAATATTAAATATAATAACCTCAAATTTTGCTCAGAGACTCATTAGGTCGGTACATAGCTCTGGTAAAAATCTCAAGTCCATTGGACCTTAGTAGATTGGCGAATCTACTTTGCATGTGGTTGTGCTATATGAGATTTGGGGTGCAATTAGCCAAAAGAGATAAAGGGATTGAGGCCCATTAGACTTGTGGGATGGCCTTGGAGTTTGGGAATGGATTTATGATGATGGAATACACCATCCAAAGTGAGATTAGGGTATTTGGACAAAAACCCTAGGTATTTGATTTATTTTAGTTTTGGCACCATTTTAAATTAAGGGAGTAAAAGTGAGCAAATCAACTTATAAAATTTTAAGACTCTGCCTCCTTTTATATCCTCTAGGAGATGGTTATGGTAGTTATGTGACTATCTACATACCGTAATCACCAATATTATTATTTTTAGCATAGTTTAGAGTGAACTTTATTTGTATAATATTTACTAAATGTAAGCCAATAATTTAATTAATGATATTCTCCAACTAGTAATGGTGGTTAGTGTGTGATTATCCATGAAATGAATGACGACGATCATGGCAGAATGATCAGGCGACGAGGAAGGCCCGCCATTAAAGGGAGTTCACCTTGGCGATAGATGGCCGCAGGTGAGGGAAGAGGAGCCGCGACCAGCTGGACGGTCGAGGCATGGTTGCCCCTCACGGGCGGCGCCCCGCGGCCCGGAGCAGCGATTACGGGGAGGGGAGGCCGAGGCGCGGCCGCCCCATGCGGGCAGTGCCCCACAACGGGGAGGGATGGCTGTGGATGCACGCGCCCGAGTGTGCGCACACCACTACGCACGTCCAGTTGCGTGCGCGGGAATGCGCGCACCACCACAGGCACCCAGGTTCACGCACGGGTGTGCGAAAACCATCATGCCCGTGTGCACGACCAAGCACGCGCAAGTGTGCGTGTATGGTTCCGCGACTAGGCATGCGTGCACGAATCATCGGGCCTCTGCCTTCAAGTGTCTACACCTCCAGGCATATCTTCTCGTTCAAATAATTAACAATGTACAACGGTGTGTGCATCCTCACGCGACGCTCCCGTAGGAAGCTTTCCGTTCATCGCCGTCATGATTGCAGCAAAAGAGGACACACAAAAATCCCCATTCTTGTGACGCTTTGGTTCTAAGCACCGAGAATTTTGGAGAATGTTATGAGGCAATCATGACATTTATAGAAAATTAGGGTGCAAGTAGTACACTCCTCATGATCCCCACTACTTTAGTGGGATCATAAGATAGATCGTTGCATGCGCGATCGCCACACGTGATCCCCCGCGCACTGATCCCACTACATGCACTATCTGAGTCACCACCGTGATCGACCGCCGACACCGGGCGGCCCGTGCCCGGATGGTAGCATCGGAGCTACACCCGGCCTCTCCTCCACTCAGCCTCCCCCCGAGGCCGCAAGGCTCCGCCCGCGAGGGCGGCCGCGCCATGGCCACCCTTACCCGCGGCCTCCTCCCGCGGTGGCAGAGTCCCGCCCACGTGGGGCGGTCGCGTCGCGGACGTCCCTCCTCGTGGACGCCTCGCGCGGCTGTAAAGCTCTGCCAGCATGGGTCGGCCGCCCCTCCCCGTGGTTGTCGCTCTAGATCGTGGGGCGCCTCCCATGAGGGGCGATCGTGCCTCGACACTCCTGTTGGGTCAATTGATCCCAATGACCCTGATTTGAATATGTCAAACAGGTCAATGATATACGCATAGTTGTATTTGATGTGTGTGTAAGTTCATGCATGCAGGTTAGTCCTTCTCACATTGATATGACAGGTGGTCACAAAATAGAAAGGTGGACTCAAAAAAGCTGGCTGGAAAGGCAGGAATTTTCCTAAGCCCACAAGTGGAGTGAAGCAATCTCACTAAATGCCAGATGTCAAGGAGCAGTTGACAAAGTTTGAAAATCGCCTAAGTCCACAGGCATTGAGTGAAATCTATTCACTCAACGGCAGGTGATTAAAAGCGTTGAGTATAATCTTAGCCTAACTATTGACTAGGCAGAAATGTGGTCAAGTCCACAAGCATTGAGTGAAGTCTACTCACTCAACGTCATACATAAAAAAGCTGTGAGACTGGCTAATACAGCCAAAGCCTAAGAAGAAACAGGTAGAAATGTGGCAAAGTCCACAGGCATTGAGTGAGATTTACTCACTCAATGCCATACAACATAAATCGTTGAGTTGAGCTCAGTCAGTCAACGCCATAGAAAATCTGTGTAAATATTTGACTAAGTCCACAGGCGTTGAGTGAAGCTTACTCACTCAACGCTTATACTACTGATGCTTGATTTTTGCTAAATCTACAGATGGTGACGTCAGCAATGTCAACAAGTCAACACATTTCAAATTCTTTGCGAGAATGAAGTAGAATGCTTTTAATGGCGCCGACGACCACCGTTTGTCGTTTTCTGCGGATGGAAGGTGGGAACTTGTCCTTCTTAGGCTGGGCCCACAGTGCAAAGAGCCATTGATTAGCTGAATATAAAAAGGAAAGATTGGCTGAAACAAAAAGAGATTTAGGGTTTTCTGATTTCGCATTGCGGCTGGACATCTTCTTCTTCCTCGCCATTACCGCCGAGCCTGAAGACCTTATTCAATTCAGTTAGCCTGAATGCAAAAAGAAATAGCTGTTGCGATTTTCATTAGCGACAACAAAGACATGACTGATTCCTGAAAAAGAAGAGACAAAGATTTCTGCAAGTCACTTTCAGCACAAACAACTCAGTTCTGATGATCTTTTCAACTTATTGCTGTGAAGAAGATAGAGCTGAAATCTACTCAGCCTAGGGAGATAGACACAGAGATTACTTTCTAGTGTCAAACTGTTCTTCAACCTTTCTATTTTCTGTAGGATCTAGTCTTGGATCTGAGTGTAGGATTCTGAGAAGAATCTGAGTTTTTAAGCCTGTGTTATAAAGATTGAGGTATGGTCATTTATTGATCTGAGTGTAGGGCTGTCCTTCCAGCCTGAGTTGTAGGGCTTTTGAGCCTGAGGTAGGTGATTGTTATAAAGGATGAACATCTTCACCTTCTCGTCGTGCCGCACCTCTCGGGCGGCCTTCGACCGCATCCATGTGGGCTTCGCCCGCCTCCGCACGGTCATTCATTTATGCTATTCTATTTCAATCGCTTGATCTGCTTTATTGTTTCTCACAATTGGAACCGACAGCGCTTCCTCATTTGACACGACTATTTGTTGCTCCATTTTGCCAGCACACCACTACTTCAGTAACTGCTTCCCTCTCTTAAGCATGACTATTGCTTAATTAATTACAACACCCGCTTCATCAGCTACCCTTCTTTGAGTGGAAATTGCGGGTTGAACTCCAATATGTTGTTTTAACTAAAGATACATTCAATGTATGATGAACATTGAAATCAGACGTCAAATTTAGGCTTCGTTTGGGAGGACTTATTTTCACTGGTCAAGCGGTCATGACCGCATGAATCGGACCTTAATTAAGTCCCGATTCATTCGGTCATGACCGCTTGACCGGTGAAAATAAGCCCCCCCCCCCCCCCAAACAGAGCCCTAGTCAATAAGAAACGCGACCTACTCGTTTAAGCATCCAAACAACACCAAAATATTGGGCTGATCATGATTCCCCATTATGCTGAGCTCCAAGACGGCTAACTTGTCTGACAGGACTGCAGTTTGACAAACACGCCCAGGTGCCTAAGTGCCTTTAAATGTAGTTTTATCACTGATTCTCTTGCTTGAAGATTATGCACCACTGTGTTGTCAACAACTATTGCGGGTAAATGTAGTTAAATACATTTTATAGGATATTTGTTTTACAAAGATAAGCTATTTAGCTTTCGTTTTATGATGACCTTATGCATACATAAAAAAGGATTGCTGCTACTGTCCGATTTTTTTGATACAATATTTGTAATGATTAAATTATTTAATTGCAGGATATATCTAATTATTGAAATATGAACTATATGATCGTGATCGCAAGTCGCAACAAGACTTTTGGGAGGTGGAATCCACATTTTGGTTATCGTGATGGTCATGGTCATGCTTCAGAAGCTTATGTGTACTCTTTATGGGAACATAAATCTTTTTGTTAAAATTTTGTAATTCATGAACAATTTTATTTTTTTATTGTAAAATGAAACAAGATTATTATGGAATGTATATCTTCATATTGATTGATTGATATCACTGCTACTACTCAGGTTTATAGCACTGCTACTGTCTATGTTCAGTTTGCATTGCTTAATCTGTTCAACTGTATTAGGATATAAAAATTTGTTTTTTTTTAATATTAAATAATATTGATGGCGTTTTGTTAATAAACGTGGCCAAAATAATTTTAAAAGTTGCAATGTTTTTATAGGATAACGTGGCTAAAGCTTGTCACATTTTACCTTCCAAAACGTGATCAAATACCGCCACGTTTATAACCATAAATGTCGCTAATGTCATCGCTGTATTGGCGATACTGGCAGTGAAAACATCGCGAATACTTTTGACGACGTTTGTATCCGCGACGCTTATGCGACGTTTATAAAAGCGTCGCGGAAACATTAGCGACGTTTGAAAAATGACGCAAAAGAATCTTTAAAACGTGGTCAATGTTCATATTTGTTGTAGTGTTTTGCTATTGTTCTCTTTTAATTTTTCCATCATCAAAAAATTTTACTCTAAATCAATCCGCTTGAATTTAAAGAAAAGATAGATTTAATATTTACAAGCGCTAAATTAATCACTTCTCTGTGGGAATGATCATAACTCACTTTATATTACTTGAACTGTAACGTGCACTTGCGTTAATACGTAAATCTATTTTGGGCGTATCAAATATCATTAATTAAATTATTGATTTGTACTTAGTAAATATTATACAAATAATGTTCACTCTGAACTATGCTAAAAATAATAATATGGGTGTTTACAGTGTGCGGATAGTCACATAATTATCGTAACCACCTCATGTAGGCTATAAAATGAGCCTCAGGACTCCTCATTTCTCATCTTTTCCTCCTTTCTTCCTTCTAAGGCCAGAGTTCTGCCAGATTTCTTCTACGAGCCGCCGCCTCTCCATCGGAGATTCGTCTAAGTCCGCCGCCAAGAGCAAGTCTCGTGAACCGTTCAGAGAAGCCTCCTTGCGCGCAACATCCGGCAAGTCCTTGCTAACATTACTCTACATGTTTCGCGACCGTGTTCAGCACCAGTACGGTGCCCAGGAGCGTCCATCATCGCCAAAGGATACTAGCTAGCTTCAAGCCTCGCGTGAGGCGACCTGTCGCGCGCCCACCGAGCACAAGTGTACTTTCTCTCATCCCCAATTGTAATGAGGAGCGGCCTGCCATCCTCGATTCTGCAGCAGAATTTGTAACCTGAAGCTCATAATGGAGTTTGACCGGCAGCGATCCAGTTTGCAGTTTTTACCCGTTTGAGGGATTTTTCCATGCTAAAACTGTAGTGTGCATTTGTTCTCTTACTCTATGACTGTTTGCGCGCTCGACCGCTCCCGGGCTAAGACGGTTCAATCTAAACCAGTTTAAGAGTGTCGAATTTGACCGCAACATATATTGATTTATTTATTTATATAAATAATGTTATATTGGTAGATCTTTTAAAAAAAAAATCAAATTATATATTATTTGAAAATCTGAAATTAAAATTATATACATGATAACATTTGTAATCAAATTTGTCGTGGGGGCGACATTTATCGTGGGGAGAGATATATATCGTGGGACGACATATCTCGTGGGGGCGATATTGATCGTGAGGGCAACATTTATTATGGGTGCGACATTTGTCGTGAGGCAGGTGGGGGAGGGGGGACATTTGGTGTGGGGGTGACATATGTTGTGGGGGCGATATTGGTCGGGGTGACATTGGTTGTTTGAGCAATATTGGTCATGAGGTAAAATTGGTCGGAGAAGGCGACAATCGGCGGGGGCGGCTACAATCGGCGGGGGCCGCGAAAATCGGCGGGGGCCGATACAATCGGCGGGGACGGCAACAATCGGCGGGGGCATCGACATTGGTCGGGAGGCGACATTGGTTGGGGACGACAATATTGGTCAAACAACAACATTGGATGTGGATGGCGACATTGGTTGTGGGCGACAACATATGACGTGGACGACGATATTGGTTGTGGAGGCAACATTGGTTGTGTGCGGGGACATTGGACGTAGACGATGATATTTGTTGTGGAGGCGATATTGGTCGTGGGCGGCGACATTGGTCGTGGGGGGTTATAATGCACTTCTTCTTCTTCTTCTTCTTCTTCTTCTTCTTCTTCTTCTTCTTCTTCTTCTTCTTCTTCTTCTTCTTCTTCTTCTTCTTCTTCTTCTTCTTCTTCTTCTTCTTCTTCTTCTTCTTCTTCTTCTTCTTCTTCTTCCAAAGCTCACAACATGTGCATTATAACCTTTTTCCTGTCTCTCAGTAAGCTGCGTAAATACATTTATCACAATGCAAAGGTAAAAAATTCTATCACCATTAGTTTCAATAACTACTGAGGGTTCAGGTTTAAGATCCTAAACAACTTCTGATTTTCCCTAAAAAAAACATAGCTAATTCTGTAAATAATCTGCAAATCAGAGTTTATGGACTAAATTATTTGCACTCTAAAAGGAAAAAAACTTCAATGCACTTTCTATTGTATCAGGCAGAGGTACTCAAAGGGAGGAAGAAATGCACAGAGAAGAGGGAAGAAAGCTTTGGAACAAATATTTGCCGTGAGCAATGGAGTGCACCATTGAAAAGACCGAAGTAAAGATGCAATTAGATGATAGCAAATATTCAAAATGAAATAGCAAAAATGGGAAGCTAACGTTAATTATTTGGCAGAGGAAGGAGGAGCCCCAGAAATGAAGTTAAGAAATATCTTGAGATCTTTGGCATGCCTGGAGAGAAGGATTAGAAGAGAGGGCATGAAGCTTAGAGGAAAACCTAGAGGAGGAGATCGAAGCATCTGAAGGTAGAACGCCCAGAGTCTGAATCTTGGAGATGGTTTCCAACGCGATGTCGTCGGAATGAATTGTTAGAGATTGACAGGGCGGAAGGGCTGCTGCGAAAGGTGATTTCCTGCTGGTTGTCATGGGAAATGACGAAGGGCGCTGAGGAGGAGCTCCCTTGTAGAGTTGTAGTGTTTTTGCCAAGGAGGCTATGTGAAGCCAGCTTAGAAGGAGGCTCTGTCGAGAGAGTTGACCTGTAGTACGGTTCCACGATGATGGTGTTGAAGCCGGGAAAATTCCCTACCTCAGAATTGGACTAGACAGTCTAAAGCTACTGGTCGAGTGGTGAAGTTAGACGGCCCACGGAAGCAAGGACAGAAATGAGCTAGGAACAAGACCCTAGGTTGCTGCGGCAGGAAGGTCCCACTACGCACCCGGCTGCTTAGAAGAAGCAGCCCCTCCACAACAAGAATGGTCGAGCTAGGTACGAGGGAAACGAGTTAACAATCAAGTCGCAGATCGCGGCTTGGTCTCCAAAGAAAAGGAATCAAAAGTGCTCGCGAGTATCTATCCAAGATCCTCAGTCCCCTTCCCTCGTACTTCTGAGGTCCTATTTATAGAGAAATCCAAAGGGAGGGGGGTCATACTTATACCCCCCACCCTGGCGACTAGGCGACTTCCTGGGGAGCTCGCACGGGTTGGGCGAGCAACTCGCCTAGTCGCCAACCTGGCGAGTATGCGGGGGAAGCTCGTCATACTCGTCCAGGCCTTCTGCTGGCTCGCGGCTTGATCTTGACCTCGGTCTTGATTTGTTGACTTTGACTCTCGCTGAGCTGGTTATGGTAGGACCCATCCTCGTCAAATACGGGTTGTACACAATCCCCGTACTTTTCGAGCGACGTAGGAGCTTGGAAAGAAACATCCAACACTTATTCGGCGAGCAGTTACGCTGAGTATCTGGGCTACTCGGCTCGCCTGCTGCTCGAAAAAATTTATAAATAGGGGGGTCCTGGTTTCTGAGGCGGATCTCCAAACCTCGCCTACCATGTCGGACGCTAACGTGAAACTTCTTTAAGACAGCCTCGTCACTCTGCCTGGTCTCTTCGGCATCTCCAAACAGAAAAGACCGCGCGAGGCAGATGTCACCGCCGACTTGCCGCCGTCAAAAAAGACGAAGACCAAAAAGCCAAAGAAACCCGCTCCTTCATCGATCGACCCGCCTCCGCCATCTGAGCTAGTCGTGACGGCGACTGTCGAACCCGCGCCTTCCGCCAGTACCAAGAAACTTCTCAGCGACCTTGGGTTGGACTACATTCCTGACTCGGTCGTCCTCAGTCCGCTCGAGAATCCCGAAGTCGCCGAGAAGCCGACGACATCCCGGATCGAAGTCGTCTCCTTGACAGGTCGCCTCTCTGCCCCCGCCCTCCCCAATTGTTGATCGTCGTGTGCTTCTTGCTGACCTGATTTTCTTGTGCAGATTCCCCTCCGAGCGTCGTGGATGTACCGCTGGATATCGCCCTCCTGAGCTCCGCGCCGTTTCTCGCCCTCGCCGCTGGCAAGCCATATCGGACCGCGCATACGGTTCAGATTAATATTGGTGCTAAGAAAGCATCGTAGATTTCCTCGGCGAAAGAAAACCCTCCGGCGAGTAAGGGACCACCAATGAAGGATCTCCCGGCAAGAAGGGACCCTCCAGGGAGCAAGGATCTCCCGGCGGGCAAGGCCGCTCATACTTCCGTGCGAGATTCGGCGCCGTCAGCGGCGAGTCCTTTCCTGTCGCCGCCGCCGCTGGACGCAGCTTCTATCCCGTCGATGAGCACTGTTTTACCGCCGCCGCCGCCTTTATCCACCTAGCAGAAAGCGGACTTGCAGCGACTTCCCCCGCCTCCTCCGCTGAAGACTTCGCAGCAGCCGGCGAGCCCGTCGCAGGCTCCACTGCCGCCGAGGAAGCCGGATAGACCGCGACCGAGTTATTTCCTGCCGCGAGTTGGAGACTCCGACTATGGAGGTCGCGGGCAAGGAGGTCGCGGGAAGGGCAGATCAGCCGATCACTCGGGTGGTCCATCCTCTAGTCAGCGAGATGTTCCCGGTCACGTCCCTTCACCGCGCCGGTCCCGATCTCCTCATCGCGGTAAGTTTTGTCGCTGTTTTCTCTGATCGTTTGGATGTTTGTCTGATCTTGAGACTTCTCCCTGACAGATCGCCCGACGACTCCTGGGGAGGCCTTCATCGACGCTTCCTGGGGAGGCCTTCATCGACGCCATCGGGTTTTCGGGGAGCGACTATCGCCATGCTGCAGCTCGCGCCTACATGGAGCTGGAGAGAAAGTTCGATCAGCTCGCCATCTGCGACCCCCATCGCCGGATCTCGGCTCTGGAGGTGCGAATGACAAAGATGGAAGAACTACATACCACCTTGGAGAGCTACGAGGTGCGCTTCCATATGGTGAAGGAGAGTGATCGCCAGCTGGCGCTGAACAACCACCGCCTGCAGCTAGTCCTCGACGAGTTGGCTGGCATCCGGGCTAGCATGGGCTCCGTGGGGCGGCTGACGAGGATTGAGGAGCAGCTGCGGCTTGGCGACGATGCGATGGAGTTGGCGACGGAGCACTTCCGGCGGGCGCGCGAGATGGGATGGGCCGGGCGACATTCTGATCCTCCGGAGCGACCACCTAGGACGTAGAATTATTTTTTTTCTTTTATGCTGAACTCGCTGTAGGCGACTTTGTAATAAACTTTATTCTTTATTTTAATAAGCGATTCTGCATGTCGCCGCTTGTTTCTCCCTGTCTTATTATGTGGTGTGCCGAGTCTATTATGCAGGTTCCGGTGAATGTCACGACCTGCGAGGTGGGTTGAAGAAGGGTATCTTTCCTCACCGCGACATCGATCGATACTCGCCGAGACTGATACCCCCTCTTATTGCCTTTGCCTATAAATAGGAGGGGTAGGTAAGACATAATTACGCTGTTGCGGATCTCTCAACACACCTCACGAGTAACTCCTCTGCTCGCCTCTTCTTTCCTTCTTCTTCTCGTCGCTCCTTTTCTCTTAGCTCGCAAAGAGGGTCGGCGATGACGCTAATGCTCGCCGACAAGCTCACGCCATCAACTTTGCCGACACGACTTTTAAGAAGTCGATAACTTCAGACAAGGACTTGGGGAATTTCAGGGAGCGCCTCCTGCTGGAAGAATACTCGGCGAGGCTCCCTGCTCGCGGCGAGCGACTCAACACCTATGTGGAGGGCACGATGGTGTTGTCGCTGCGCCATTTTGACGCTGGCCAGCGACTTCCCTTCTTGCCCGAGTTCTGCGAAATCCTCCGCTATTTCGGTATCGTGCCCACGCAGATCAACCCCAACGGGATGGCGATCATCATGGGGTTTCTTTGCTACCTCCGGGAGGAGAGGATCGCCTTCGATCTCTCCGTATTCCGCCGGATATTCGCCTTCGCCGCGACTTCGGAGGGATTCGTCTACTTTAGCAGCCACGTCTGCACTCTGGTGGGGACCGCGAACATAGTTCGCCGCTGGAGCGAGCAGCTGGTCATCGTGTACGACGACTTCGGGGGTCTGCTGGGAAGGCCACACTAGCCCGCCGATGTCGTCTTCCTCCCGCCGATCTTGGAAGGTACTCGCGAGAAGTTGTTCGAATCCTTCCGAGGTCGCCGGTTCGACGTTATCTACTGGCGGCTCAACGTCAACTCGCTGGAAGCTATCCATCCTCATGAGGGTAAGACTTGGGCGAGATGGTGTATGCTCGCCTGCTTGCTTATATTTATTGAATCTCGCACTAATCATGTTGAGTGACCTTTGCAGTGGCCAACGAGCTTCCCGACAAGCCGCTTCCTTCAGCGAAGTAAGTCGCCACCCATCTTACTGAAGCCCACCCCCCGCCTGATGTTGGGGAGAGGAAGAAAATCGCCAAGGGAAAGGCGAAAGCCAGGTCGCCGGGGTCTGTGAGTAAGAAGGCGAGAGTGTCGTCGCCTCAGACTGACGACCAGGAGTCGCCACTGGAAGCTTGGGCACCCAACTTCCACCCAAACTACAACCTCGGGCGAGGGGTAGTGGACGTCTATGGTCTCCTGCTGTGACCAGGTCGGCAGATGAGCACTTGGTGTCGCTAAGCACCAACCTCCTGTCCTGGTCGACGGATTGGGAGGACAAGGGGGAGGCATTCGCCGTCCTCCATGCCTTGTATGGGCGAGTCGATGCCGAGTCGATGCTGGATCTCGGCCCATCAGAGCTCGCCCACCAGTCCGCATACTCGCTTGCGCGAGCTGCCGAGTTAGGGTATTTCATAACGAGGAAGCTGCTGGAGACGACAGAGGCTTTGAAGGTCGTCTCCAAGAAGGCTATATACCTCGGTATGCAGTCAGTCCGCTGGAAGGACTATGAGGTAAGTCGCTTTCTGCTGGCGACATTTAATGATTCTCCACTGGGCATTCGTTGATGTGTTGATATCTCGCAGGCCGCCGAGATCGAGGCTGCGAAGAAACTGTCCGAGTGCGAGGAGAAGCTCGCCACCTCGCAATATGAGCTGGAGGCGGCCCAAGTTCGTGCTACCGAGATGGAGACTCGGCTAGTCGCCGCCGAGGGACGTGCGAGCTCCTCTGCTCTAATGCCGGAGGCACCGCGGCCGGAGGATGATCCGCAGTGGGTTGTCAAGCGGTCCTGACTTCTTTGGGAGGAGAGGTCGTCCGTCCGCCGTGAGATAGTGCGGGCGGCGGGGAACATCATGCTTGCGCGGCTGAGGATCAACGGGTAGCTCGTCGAAGGGGAGAAGCAACTCACCGTCTACGAGCTCATCCCTGAACTACTCGCTGAGGAGACGATCTCGCCCAATCGCGTCCCTTCCCCGTCGACGGGCTCTAGCAGTTCCGATAGTAGCAGCGGCAACGACAGCGGTAGCGACGAGGAAAAAGAAGAGGATGTAGACGTCGGAGATGATGAATATCGGCCAGATACTGGAGACGACGAATCCTAGTTGCTCGCCGATATTTTTCATGCTTGGATGTAACCATTTTTGACCCTTTTGTAACTTGTACACTTGATATATTTATACAAGTTTTTCATTCTATCTGCTTCTCGCATGCTTGTTGGTATTGCTCGCTAGGCTCATAGGCTCGGGGAGGAGTGCTCGTGATGCGTACTCGTTCTATCAACGCGCATAAGCATATACGACTGAACACAAATTTGATTACTCGCCGAGACATACTCACCTACGTGACCAAGGCATACTCGCTTGCTCTCTCAGGGCGTACTCGCCTGCTCGCTCGGGGCATACTCGCTCGGGGCATACTCGCCTACTAGCTCGGGCTATATTTTCACCTGCCTAAAGCATATTCGCACCTGCCTAATTAGGATCCGAGCTCGGCAGGTGATGAACAGTCGTCTCTCAGGAGCCAGGCTCTACTAGGGTGGGGTGAGTTGACTCGTCGAGGCAAGTAGTCGGTCTATGGGAGTGAAACTCGTACAAAGTTGACGAACTACGACAACGTTCTGAACGAGGAAATTGATCTCCTCGAGGAGGTTCGATGGCCGGTATGCAGGAGAGGAGCTCATGCAGGGACATAAATTTACGTTTACCCTGCCACTCGAGGGCTTCTTGGAGTCGACACCTTGTCGGGAGTCAAGATCAACCGGGGGTGGAGAGTTGACTCGAGGAGGCAAGCAGTCGATCTGTAGGAGGGGAGCTCGTGCAGAGTTGACGAGCTACGACATCACTCAAAACAAGGAACTTGATCTCCTCGAGGAGGTTCGATGGCCGGTATGTAGGAGAGGAGCTCGTGTAGGGATATGGACTTACGTTTACCCTGCCACTCGAGGGCTTCTTGGAGTCGACACCTTGCCGGGAGTCAAGCTCAACCGGGGGTGGAGAGTCGACTCGAGAAGGCAAGTAGTCGGTCTGCAGGAGGGGAGCTCGTGCAGAGTTTACGAGCTATGACATCACTCGCAATGAGGAACTTGATCTCCTCGAGGAGGTTCGATGGCCGGTATGCAGGAGAGGAGCTCGTGCAGGGACACAGACTTACGTTTACCCTGCCACTCAAGGGCTTCTTGGAGTCGACACCTTGTCGAGAGTCAAGCTCAACTGGGGGTGGATAGTCGACTCGAGGAGGCAAGTAGTCGGTCTGCAGGAGGGGAGCTCGTGCAGAGTTGATGAGCTACGACATCACTCATAATGAGGAACTTGATCTCCTCGAGGAGGTTCGATGGCCGGTATGCAGGAGGGAGCTCATGCAGGGACAAAGACTTTCGTTTACCCTGCCACTCGAGGTCTTCTTTGAGTCGACATCTTGCCAGAAGTCAATCTCAACCGGGGGTGGAGAGTCGACTCGAGGAGTCAAGTAGTCGGTCTGCAGTAGGGGAGCTCGTGCAAAGTTGACGAGCTACGACATCACTCGCAACGAGGAACTTGATCTCCTCGAGGACGTTCGATGGCCAGTATGCAGGAGAGGAGCTCGTGCAGGGACACGGACTTACGTTTACCATGCCACTCGAGGGCTTCTTGGAGTCGACACCTTGCCGGGAGCCAAGCTTAACCGGGGGTGGAGAGTCGACTCGAGGAGGAAAGTAGTCGGTTTGCAGGAGCGGAGCTCGTGCAGAGTTGATGAGCTACGACATCACTCGCAATGAGGAACTTGATCTCCTTGAGGAGGTTGGATGGCCGGTATGCAGGAGAGGAGCTCGTGCAGGGACACAGACTTACGTTTGCCCTGCCACTCGAGGGCTTTTTGGAGTCGACACCTTGACGGGAGTCAAGCTCAACCGGGGGTGGAGAGTCGACTCAAGGAGACAAGTAGTCGGTGGCCGGTATGCAGGCGAGGAGCTCGTGCAGGGACACAGACTTATGTTTACCCTGCAACTCGAGGGCTTCTTGGAGTGCAATGCTACCCTGCGGGCTATGAGGGATGACAATCGGATTAACTGCATCGATGTTTTTGGTGAGAAGAAAATCTTTCTTTTTAAGAGGGACGATCTCGAACCCGTTGGATCGAGAAGTCGACATCCGAACCCGTTCCTTAAAATTCCTCCAGTTGGGAGAGAGATGCACTCGGGGAGACATAGGCCGACATGTAAGGGGTGAGCTGATCTCGGCCGACAATGCAGAGGCTCGGTCTTACAAGAGCGCTTAAAGTCTCGAAGCAACGTCCTATCTTTCGTATTGGGCTATTTAGGAGGAACAGATCGAAGACTCGCATTCCGATTTGTCAGCGTAGGTCTCTTTCATCCACGCTTAAAGGCTACAAGTGCCAGCGTCTGGGCGGAGGGCAATCTTTCATCGAGGGTTCCTTAGGACGCACTCGGAACTAATATACACCTTTGGGCTCATCCCTGCCCTTTTTTCGGCAGGTTATCCTTCTTTGACAATAACTTAAATTCCTGTTCTTATGATTGCTTGACGAGGTCGGCCTCTTTTCGAGTCCGGGAGTTTAGGGTACAAGTTTGTTCCTGGTAGTTCCTCCAGTTAGAAGAGAGATGCACTCGGGGAGACCTAGGCTGACATGCAAGAGGGAGCTGACCTCGGCCGACAATGCAGAGGCTCGGTCTTACAAGAGCGCTTAAAGTCCTGAAGCATCGTCCGATCTCCCACCCTGGTATATTTATGAGGAACAAACCGACCACTGGTTCCCGGAGCCGACTGGGAGGCGGATCCTGTAAGCACTCAGAAGTCCCGAGGTAGATTAGCACAAAAGAGAAAAACCCAACCATCATTATATACCAAGAAATATGCTTACAAAGTAGATACAAGTGTTACCGTTAGGGATAGAATCTTTTCAGATCGTCCCCACTCCAGGTTCCATTTAGCTGCCCTCCTACCTGATCTTGTAGGTAATAGCATCCTGTGGCCAAGGCTTCTTGGATGATAAAGGGCCCTTTCCAATTGGGATATAGCTCGCCGACGGTGGCCCCCCGCCCTGCGGCGTCCACCTTCTTCATGATCAGATCTCCTGCCAGGAAATGCTTGAGGTGGACATTTTTGTCGAAGTGCTTCGCCATACGCCTCTTGATCTCCTCCTAGCGCACTGAGGCTAAGTCACGAAGCTCCTCGACGTAGTCCAGAGAGAGCCTTTGGGCATCTTCATTCTCCAGGCGCCATTCTTCGCCGCCGTCTCCCGCTGCAACAACTCTTGGACTCCACACCTCGAACTCCACCGGGATGAGTGTCTCAGACCCGTGGGATAGCTTGAAAGGCGTTTCCCTCGTGGCTGAGTTTGGAGTTATTCTCAGAGCCAATAGGACCGAGGGGAGCTGCCCGGCCCAATTCCCTTTGAGATTGGTGACCTTCTTCTTCAGCAGGTTGATGATAGGCTTGTTGATGCAGCGCCACCGCTACTTGATGATGACCCGGTTGTCGAGGCGCTACGACATAAAGATCTGAGACGTCGTGATGACGCTGAAGGAAGTGCACGTTACAACCTCCTCCCGTGACGTGCTAAAACAGCCATGGAAAAATTAGCCTAATTTTCTTATTTCATGCACTTTATTTAATATTTTGGAATATAAAATTATCCTATGTTTAAGTCATAATTTTATATTCATGGCATGTGTTATTTTTTTTCATTTAGAACAATATTTTATTTTGGTGTGCATTTAGCCTTTTGGATGGATGAGATTACATCTCCATCAAGGAGGGCTAAGAGTTATTGTAAACTCCTATTTAAGGAGGTGTTTAAGAGGAAAATGATCATTGAATATTTGAAACCTAAAACTCCCTCTCCTTTGAGAATTTTGGCCAAGAGCTTTCTCCAAGCCGCCGACCCCTTGGTGGTGTGAAACCGCCGGCCCCCCTTGTGTGGTGTGAAACCGCCGCCCCTTGCTCCCTCCATCCGTTCAGTGCGACTCCGGCGCGGCTTCCTTGGTGCGACTCCGTGGAAGAAGGTTGCAAACCCCTCGGTGTGACGCCGGCGGATCCGTGGAGAGAGTGATTCTCCCACCTTATCTTTGTGTGAACTTTCATCCCGGTTGGATAATCTCTTTCTTTGTGTGATTCTTGCTTTAGTTTGTGGAGGTTTTTCATGCACCATTTTTTCCGCGATTTTTAAATTCGTCGCTTGCAAAATCTGAATTTGAAGGTGTTGTTATTGAATCTCTTGTTGTCCGGAACGGGTAGATCCGTCTCGGAAGTGCAATGTGGCCTAGCCTCGATTTGCACTTCCGTTCGGCGCAATTTATGTGCCAACAAGGGAATTAATTACGACTCGAATTTCGATTGCTCTTAAAGGTTTTCCGCCGCTCCGAAATAAATTATTGTTGCGCTTGAAACGGCTATATTGAAATGAATAGATGCTTGTGTAGGTGCGGTGAGTTGTGTGCTTGTTGGAGAGGTAGGTCTTAAGGACGTTGTATCGAGTCCGACAACGGTGAGTTGTGTACTTGTTGGAGAGGTAGGTCCTAAGGACGTGGTATCGAGTCCCGGATTTTGGGAACCAACCGACCCCTTTTCGTTCGCTTTTGGTCGGCGTTCCCTCTTTTTATTTCTTGTTCGGTAACGTTTAGAAGTCCGTATTGTAGTCACGCCCGAATCACGGTCGTCAATACATCAATTTGGTATCAGAGGGAGATTATTATATTTTGAAACTAGCGGAAACAATAGCCGACTAAAAATGTTATTTTTTTTCCTCAAAATCTAAATTTTAGAATTTCATGTATTTCTCCATCTAATTATTAGTAAGAAAACAAAAAAAAAATTTATTTTTCATTCAGTAATTATTTTTATTAATTAATTTGAAAATTTAGTATTTGGTCTGCCAATAGCCTGCTAAATTTTATTTTCTGCGAAAAAAAAAATCTGAAAAAATTAATTAATAATCCTTATAATTTTCTTGCTCAGAAAATAAAAAAGTATGCATATATTATTTTTTGAAACTAGCGGGAACAATTAAATCTTTGAGATTTAATTAGGGCCGATTTACTTTTCTTTGCATGTGCACAAGTATCGGATCGAGTTTCTTCTCCGGTTCTCACTAAATGACCTATGACGTATATGCTTCTCGGTTAGACTATTCCTATGCTAAGGATATGGCTAAACACACCCCTAGGACACACCACATTTATCCTACTTATGACAGTTTAGAGTATCCCCAAAATTTTAGAGACTGACTTAAGGGATTAGAACAATATTTTAATTATCACTTATGGGATGACTACGAAAAGGTTAGCTTTGCCCGAGAGCGATTAGTAGGTCGGGCCCGATTATTTTGGTTAAACGAAGAGCGTCGTGTTGGTAGCTATCGTTATGCTTGGCCGCACATGTGTAACCTCCTCTCGGATCAATTTGATCCCGCCTACCTGCGCACTAATAGCACCACACTCGTTAGTAAGAATAGTTACAACACTAGACCCGTATCCGCTTATAGGAGTGACCCTATGCCTCAGGATAGATCCTATCCCCAGAGAGGTAGTATTACCCAGAGTGTGCCTAGTCCCACCTATAGGAAACATAAGTCATTCCGACCCAAAAATTTGAACTCGAAAGAGGTTACTATTAGGGTGCTTGCTTCCTTAGCCTCGACATCTAAGCCCTCTGATATAGTGACTGATACCTCTGAGGATGCTTATGTGGATATGGAATCTCTGGAAGATGAAATTAATCAGCTAGGTGAGAGTCTTCCTTCACTTACGATAGTGCCAGACTCTCCTGTTGAACCTGAGGATGTGATTAGGACTGCGCCCGTCACTGAGGACGAGGCAAGTTTCACTAACGCTTTTAGTGACGTTGAGGAGATTGGTTACCCTAGTGACCTGAAAGAGGATTTCTCCCCTGAGGAATCATCTCCAATCCCCTTCGACGATAATTTAGTCATGGAATCTTCTGTTGACCCTGAGCCAGTAGACATTCCGGTTGAGTCGGTAGAGTCATCCGATGCTGAGAGCTTACATGTCACTGATTTAGGTGATGACTTGTTAGGATCCGACGTTATATTGGTTGACCCAGGATTATTAGAGGTTTCTACGGTATTGGTAGAGTCACCTTGGGATGTATGTTCAGTTTGGGATAAGCTTAGTGTGATACATCCGGGAGTTAGTCATTTGACGTTATTATCGCCGCTTGGAACTCAAGCTAATTATTATACTCCCCTGGATTCGATTTGCCCATCCCCCTATTCTGACTTAGACGATGTGCCCACCTCATGGGAAGAATTATGTTTGGATGACAATTGCACTGAGGGCCCAACTGACTTTTCTTTGATGATAGCCCCTTCGCCTGAGGCCCAAGTTAGTTTGGAAATTTTATCGGATACGAATTTGCCTACTATGGAGACGATCACTGTTTTTGACTTAAGTAAAATTTCTAATGATTTGGTGGATTCATTCTGGGGCGAAACGTTAACTGAGGATGAGTTTTCAGTGATGAAGAATCCACTATTCGAGTTTACTTTTGATTTTAAAGGCTTGCAACCGGAGGCGTTCTCTTGGACGCTTAATCCATGCTTTGACGTTGAGTGTGACTTGGTTCCCCCTACGGAGTCAACCCTGTCGACTCTCCCTCCGGTTCCCTTAGCTCGAGTAGATGATTTAGTCATTTCTAGCCCTTCATATTTAGAGAAGTTTATTATTCCCGCCATCTCGTTAAACTTACTTAGAAGGACGTGGGCGAACGTAGTTGATGACGAACATTTTCCGCTGACTATTTATTATGATATTTTTAAATCAAAATTTAATTTTAAATTTAAAACGAAAACGTTGGAACCCACTACGTTAATTTTTGTATTAAAAGCACATGTGCCATCGGACATAATTCTGTTATTTTATACTATTAATTCAAGTCATGTGGCACATGGGTTCTCCCCTCATGATTTTAATTTAATTAGGCGCATTTTTAATTTCTTGACCCTTCTAAATGCGTCCTTTAAATTACTTGCGAGGTTGTTTCGAATAGTCTTCCACCGTTATGTGAATGGTTTGGTTTTGGATAATCGAAGCTTGGGTAGCCTTCTTAGATGCCTCGTAAGCGATCACAAAGGCGCGTGGGATCTTATTCTTCCCCACGCCCAATTAGCTTATAATAATTCCAAAAATCGGTCTACTGGTCTGTCAACAAACGAGATTGTCCATGGATACAAGGCCTCTGTGCCAATTGACTTGGTACCGTTGCCCCCAACATACAAGACAAGTCAGTTTGCACAATCCTTCACCCAACATATTCATGACTTACATGCACGTATACGAGCTACCTTGACTGCTCAATACGAGTCTTATCAGTCGCACGCTAATTTATATAGGAGGGTGTTGAACTTTAAAGTTGGTGATTTGGTCCTAGTCCGTTTAGTTCTCGAACGCTTGCCATCTGGCACCGTTAAGAAGTTGGCACCGAAGCGCGCCGGCCCTTTTCGGATTATCAAGAAACAGGGTGACAACGCTTTCGTTTTGGATTTGCCAGCTGATTGGGGTATCTCCCCTATTTTTAATATCTCGGATTTGACGCTGTTTGTTTTACCTCCACCTGAGTTGAATTCTCTGTCGTCTTCTCCCTCCACTGAAAATTCTAATGGGTTGGGGAGTGGTAGTTCGGATGATCTCTCTCCTTCGGTCCCCGCAGGTATAACATCGGATGGTACGTTGCCTTCTTTTACTCCTACTGCTGACATGTTTCCCAGGTTCCCCAGGACATTTCTCACTCCAGATATGATACTCGCTGCGGAACCATTCACTATTCCGGATGGTACTACTTACCGCTTCCTCGTCCGTTGGCGTGACCGCCCCCCTTCGGACGACTCTTGGGTACTCGCGACAAAGCTTCAACGTTTGGATGCCGAGCTTCTCCGCCGCTATCTCTCCACTCACGCATCAGAGATACGTGATTTTGAGTGGGGGAGGATTAATGTAGCGCCACCGCTACTTGATGATGACCCGGTTGCCGAGGCGCTACGACATAAAGATCTGAGACGCCGTGATGACGCTGAAGGAAGTGCACGTTACAACCTCCGCCCGTGAGGTGCTAAAATAGCCATGGAAAAATTAGCCTAATTTTCTTATTTCATGCACTTTATTTAATATTTTGGAATATAAAATTATCCTATGTTTAAGTGATAATTTTATATTCATGGCATGTGTTATTTTTTTTCATTTGCAACAATATTTTATTTTGGTGTGCATTTAGCCTTTTGGATGGATGAGATTACATCTCCATCATGGAGGGCTAAGAGTTATTGTAAACTCCTATTTAAGGAGGTGTTTAAGAGGAATATGATCATTGAATATTTGAAACCTAAAACTCCCTCTCCTTTGAGAATTTCGGCCAAGAGCTTTCTCCAAGCCGCCGACCCCTTGGTGGTGTGAAACCGCCGGCCCCCCCTTGTGTGGTGTGAAACCGCCGCCCCTTGCTCCCTCCATCCGTTCGGTGCGACTCCGACGCGGCTTCCTTGGTGCGACTCCGTGGAAGAAGGTTGCAAACCCCTCGGTGTGACGCCGGCGGATCCGTGGAGAGAGTGATTCTCCCACCTTATCTTTGTGTGAACTTTCATCCCGGTTGGGTAATCTCTTTCTTTGTGTGATTCTGCATTAGTTTGTGGAGGTTTTTCATGCACCATTTTTTCCGCGATTTTTAAATTCGTCGCTGGCAAAATCTGAATTTGAAGGTGTTGTTATTGAATCTCTTGTTGTCCGGAACGGGTAGATCTGTCTCGGGAGTGCAACGTGGCCTAGCCTCGATTTGAACTTCCGTTCGACGCAATTTATGTGCCAACAAGGGAATTAATTACGACTCGAATTTCGATCGCTCTTAAAGGTTTTCCGCCGCTCCGAAATAAATTATTGCTGCGCTTGAAACGGCTATATTGAAATGAATAGATGCTTGTGTAGGTGTGGTGAGTTGTGTGCTTGTTAGAGAGGTAGGTCTTAAGGACGTTGTATCGAGTCCGACAACGGTGAGTTGTGTGCTTGTTGGAGAGGTAGGTCCTAAGGACGTGGTATCGAGTCCCGGATTTTGGGAACCAACCGACCCCTTTTCGTTCGCTTTTGATCGGCGTTCCCTCTTTTTATTTCTTGTTCGGTAACGTTTAGAAGTTCGTATTGTAGTCACGTCCGAATCACGGTCGTCAATACATCACTTGTTGGCGGCCTCTACTTGTCCATTACTCCGAGGATGGTGCACAGAAGCGAACCAAAGGTCCGTTCCTAGTTGTTTGCAGAAGTCCTCCATCTCCAAGCTGGCGAATTGCGGCCCATTGTCAGTGACGATGGCCAGAGGAATCCCAAATCTGCATGTGATTTCTCCCCAAATGAAGTTCTTAATGATCGGGGAGGTGGTATTGGCCAAAGACTTAGCCTCGATCCACTTGGAGAAGTAGTTGATCATCACAAGTACAAACTTTCTCTGTCCACTGGCTTGAGGGAAAGGGCCGATCAAATCCATCCCCCAGATGACAAATGGTCATGGAGCGGTGATTGAGCTGAGATGTTGAGCTTGTTGAAGTTGGAGAGGCGTGAAGAGCTGACATTGGGAACATTTTTTGGAGAAGACTTCCGCATCCTTGCGGATGGTTGGCCAGAAATAGCCATGCCTTAGAATTCTTTTCTCCAGAGTACGAGTCCCGGAGTGGCTGCCACACACCTCCGAATGAATTTCCTCGAGAACTCGCGGGATCTCGATCTCTGACAAGTATCTAGATAAGGGGCCCGAGATGGTCTTGCGGTAAAGCTCGTCATCTTGCAATAGGTAGAACGCGTCCTTATACCGAAACTTCCTTTGATCTTGCCCGTCCGAGGGTAGCTGACCCATTGTTAAGAACGTGACGAACGGATCTTTCCACGAGGGCCGCTGCTCGATCTCCATCATTTCCCCTTCCTAGATGGACGATCAAAACAGCTGGGTGACAATTCCCCCAGCCCGGGGACCGTACTTGGCAAGGTAGTCAGCTTCAGAATTGTCCTCTCGGGGTACATGCTCGACGAAGAAAGATTGGACCCCCCCCCCCCCCCCCCCCCCGATCAGACCCTTGACCTTGACCAGGTACCGTTGCAGGGTAGGATCATGGACTTCGAACTCCCCCCGTATCTGGGACGCGACCACCATTGAATCGGTGAAAGCTCTGATGTCTTTGATGGCCAGCTCCTTGGCATGACGCAAGCCAGCCACCATAGCTTCGTACTGTAACACCCCTATCCGTCGTATAGCATATAGCAGTAGGTCCGGCCGGGGCCCGACGCCATATACTACGGACAGACCGGTTGGTTACGCGTTGAAACCATACAACCAATCACCAACGTCCTACACAGAGTCATTCTAGCGGAAGCAAATTATTAAGTTGCACAAATACAAGAACCCTGCCAAGCAGGAATGTCCACTACAAAAGTAACAATAGGAATGAAAATACAAAAGTACCGGCCTCAAGGCCTTACAAGGTTTGCTTAACAAAACATGTCTTACATACTTCGGCTCGCAGGCCGGCCATACATGAAATAAACGGAATGCATAAAAAGGGTTAGGCCTTCGAGGGCCAGCACCGCAACATGGGCTTTAGCCCGCTATTTTTCGCTCGGCTCCGCAGCACCTGCAAGCACAAACCACCGCCCGGTGGCAAACAATAGCAACGGTCAGCAATGCTGACCAAATTATAACGATCCCGCCCCCAAAATCGGGGCGGCGATGCTCTTTCCCTGCACTTTATTAGTATAGGCAATATATTAATGTGAACACACATCAACACAGGCGTAGGCTCGCACGGCCACACACCCCGTGCACTCAGGGCACATTCTCGGCGAACCGGCCAACGTCACGTCAATTCAAGCCATAGACGTTCCTAATCCACCACCGCCTCTTGGACGGTCATCCATATGAGCATTTTGCCTTCCTGGCCTTGGTCACGGCAATTCAAGCCATAGACCACTGAAGACCCTCATCCATACCAACGGTCCTACCGAACGACATAGACTGGGTACGGTTCCGCCTGACCCGTGCTCACACCACAACGGCAATTTAAGCCATATGCGCAGGTCAAGACTCACCGAGTCCCGTTCCCACCACAACAATCACATAACCCGGTTATGTTCACGTTGGCTCCCCGGCCACCGTGTTGGCAAAACCCGATTTTGCCCAGTTTTCCGGGTGCACCTTGGAGTTAATCTCCAAGGCTCCCTGATGCAATCTACCACGTAGAAAACCCGAAAACACCCAAACATCCGGATTCTTGCCCGGTTCAAATGCAATGCAACATCACCGATCCGGACCAACATGTCCGAATAGGCTTCACACACAGTGCCTATGTCCATTTACGCATACGGACTCTACACAAGGGGGACTTCACATATCAACCCCAAGGAACGCTCCAACTCTTCGCTCACTCGTGAGAGAGGGCTTCCTATGCAAAGGAAAAGAGAGCTTCACATGCCCAAGGATGAGAAATCGTTACCCTTGCATTCTTCCGCGGCGCCATCGAAAACTATACAGTTGGAAAGCACCGCAACGGCGTCGCCTCCGCGGATCTGGACTCGGATCGCGATTCGGAGCTCCGAAGCTCTTCCGGCAGCCGGATCTTGGACTCCTCCTTCCTCCTTGCTCTCCCTTCTCTCTAACTTTTAGAGAGAGATTGGCCAATGGAAAATGGGTTTCTAAACCCTATTTCCCGACCATAACCACCCAGGAGCAGCCCCCCACCATCGGATCCAAAGCCAAGGAAACGAACGGCCCGGATTAAATCCAAAATCATAAAATCTGGGCCAAACACGGGTTGGCACACGGCCGTGTGCCTGACCGTGTAGCTCATTCGCCGTCTCGACAGAAATTGAAAACCAGCACACGGCCTTTGACACGGCCTCTGACACGCCCGTGTCACCTGCGACACGCCCATGTCGGGACCCGTGTCACGCCCCCCGTGTGCAATTTATCAACACTTTGCAGTCAGAGGGGTACACGGCTTGGTGACACGGCATCAGACACGCCCGTGTCAAACTAGACACGCCCGTGTTCGTGCCCGTGTCATTACCCGTGTCATTACCCGTGTCATTACCCGTGTACCCAACCGCACAGCCCAGGTGTGACACGGCCTGGGACACGCCCGTGTCCTAGGCCGTGTTCCACCACACGACCATCGTCGACCTGCGCTGGTCGACGACACGGCCAGCTCGACGGCCCGAGCTCGACACGCCCGACACGGCCTCCGACACGCCCGTGTCGGGGCCCGTGTCACCTGCACCAAAAAAACTGTCTTAGCCAAATTTGATCCTCGTCGCTCCTACAACATTTTGGGGTGTTACACGTACTCTGCCTGATTGTTCGTAACCGGGAAGAGGATCTCGACGGCCTGCTCGATCATGGTTCCCTGGGGGATAACCAACACGACTCCGGCTCCCACGGAATGCTTGCCAGAAGCCTCATCCACAAACATCTTCCAAGAGACTGGGCTGGAAGCGCTCACGTCTACCTCCACCTTGGCCGAGAAGTCAACCAGTAAATATGCCACCGCCTGCGCCTTGATCGATACCCTTGAAGAGTAAGAGATGTCGAACTCGCTCAGCTCCACCGCCCATTTGGCCAACCTATCAGAATGCTCCACCCCATCCAAGATACTCCTTAGGGGATGATTGGAGACTACCTTGATGGAGTGAGCCTGAAAAAATGGATGGAGCCGCCGAGCTGAAACTACCAAAGCAAAAAATAGCTTCTCCAAAATAGGATACCTCATCTCGGCTTACCGCAACACCCGGCTCACATAGTAGATGGGAAGCTGCTTCCTTCCTTCTTCTCGAACCAACACCGAACTACTTGCCTCCGCCCCTAATCCTAGATAGAGTAAGAGGTCCTCGCCGCCTTGTGGACCTTGGAGGAGAGGAGCTTGGGTCAGCTGCTGCTTAAGCTTTCCGAAAGCCTCCTCACACTTCGTGGTCCACTCAAATTTCTGATTACCCCAAAGGGTTTTGAAGAATGGGGAGCACTTCTCTCCGACCTTGGAGAGAAAACGGCTAAGGCCTGCCAGCCTTCCAGTTAGCCTCTGGACTTCTTTGGAATATTTCGGGGAGGCCATCTCCAGGATGGCTTTTACTTTTTCAGGGTTAGGCTCCACCCCCATGGGGAGTGAGGAGGTGACCTAAGAACTTCCCCTTCCTGCGCCAAAGACGCACTTGGCCGGGTTGAGCCGCATCTTATACTTCCTCAGGGTGGCAAAAGTCTCCGTCAGATCCACTATGTGCTCCGCGATGCTCTTTCTTTTGACAAGAAGATCGTCCACATAGACTTCCAAATTCCACCCTTTTTGCTCTTTGAAGACTTGGTCCATCATTCTTTGATACGTTGTGCCGGCATTTTCGAACCCGAAGGGTATCATCTTGTAGCAATAACAGCCATCGCTGGTGATGAAGTAAACATCGCGGCAATCGGGGGGATGCATCCGGATCTGGTGATACCTTGAAAAAGCATCAAGGAAACTCATCACAGGAAACCCGATGGTGGAATCAACCAGCGCGTCGATCTGAGGCAAGGGGTAACAATACTTCTGGCAAACTTTATTCAACACAGAAAAAACAATACTTAGTCTCCAGCCCCCTCCAGATTTCTTTACTATTACAATATTGGAGACCCAGCCTGGATACTGGATCTCCGAGACAAACCTCGCCTCTAGCAGCTTCCCTACTTCCTCTCGGATCGGCCCAGCCAGTGCGGTGGCGCTTTTCCTCTGCTTTTAGCGAACTTGAGCTACCACGAGATCTAGGTTGAGGCGATGACAAGCAACATTGGCATCAATCCCCGACATCTCGGCGGCGCTCCTAGCGAAGATGTCAGCATTCTCATGTAGGCAAGCCGCCATCTCTACCTTCCCTTCCAGGGGCAAGGATCCTCCGACCTTCAGCAGCTCAGGCTCTCCTCTCGGGGAGATCACCTCCACTTCTTCTAGATCCTAAGTAGCTTGCAGGCCCTCCTGCTCCATCATCCTCTCCAGCCTTTCCGCGTCATCCATCCAACTAATGGTGTTGACCGCGTTCAGGTAGCACTCCCTGGAGGCCTTCGGATCTCCCCTAATCCTGACTTAGACATCATCTCGGCAGTACTTCAGGCGCTGGTGGTACGATGATGGGATGGCCTTGAAATAGTTGATAAGGGGCCGCCCGAAGATGACATTGTAACCACTAGGTGTGTCGACGATGACGAATCGCTTTCGGATTAAAGTACCCCCGAGAGTGACCAGCAGCTCCACTCCCCCTTCCACCTCTTTCTTTTCTCCTGAGAAGCCAAAGAGAGGTCCATCCGCAGCTTGACCCTGGATGCTTCCACCTAAAGCCCGACGAAGGTTCTCTTGAAGATGACATTCACCGAACTTCCATTATCCGCGAGGATCCGGTCGACGGTGAAGTCCTCGATTGCAGCTTGTATCACCAACGCGTCGTGGAAAGCCTTCTCGTTCCATAACATATCCTCCTCCGAGAAGGTTATCTCGTTCAGAAGCGGAGGAGTCTATGACGTCGAGGCGACACTCCTCTTGTAGATCTGGTGGAGACTACCCTTGCGAGAAGCTCTGAGCCCGGCACCTCCATTTATCACCCCAACGTGCCCACCTCCTGGACCGGGAATAACATTTCCTCGACCTCCCTGGTCGACCCTATCCTAATTCCTCCTCCTCCGCGGAGCTTGGGATGCTACTTTCCCCATCGGGGCCTCCTGCCTTGGCTGCTCTCTCTCCGCCTCCGTTGCTTCTAACCTCCTTCTTGCTTCCCAAAACTCTGGGCAATCCAAGGTATCATGCCCCTCTACCCGATGGATATTGCAGTAGAGGGGAATCGCCGCCTCCTGTCGTCTCTCCTAACTCTCCTCCTTTCGTCGATGCTTATTGGCCTGTCGCGCGACAGCCATCGTCTCCCTTCTTCCTCCTTGCTCCCTTGGGTTGTTATTCCTCCTCTCCTCCTGTCAGACCGGTCGCCTCCACTGGGGCGATCTCTCGGGTACTGGAATCTTCTCTCCTCCCCTTCCTTCCGGAGCCCCGACGGGCCTCCTCTCTTCCTGTCTTCGAGGCCTCTCCTGCCTCCTCTCCTCCACCCTTCTGGGCTCTTCTTTTCTCTTCCTTTCTTCCTTCCTCTTCGACTCCTCCCGCCTCTTATCCTCACGCCTCTCTGGCCGCCTCTCCTTCTCCAGCAATCTTACCATGTTTTCCCTTAACGACTTATCCCCGTCCAGCCATGCTAAGAACTCCCTGTTCCTCTCCTCTCCCTGAATGAATACATTTGCCCTCTCCATCATCTCCTCGAATGATTTGGGCGGCCTATGCCCCAACTCCATGTTGAACAACCCCTACTTTAGGCTGAACTTGAGGGCTACCATCAAGGTGAACCCATCTACCTCCAAGACCTCCTCCTGGAACTTGTCGATGTAATGACCCAAACTTTTGTGCTGCCCCTGCACGATTTTAAAAAGGGTTGTCGCTTCCTTCTTTCGTTTCTTGGATGTCGCGAACCTCGCCACGAGGCCCCGACGAAGGTCAGAGAAGCAGTAGATGAAACTTGCTTGCAGCTGGTGGAACCAGTCTCTCGCACTACCCTTGAAGGTGATGGAGAAGAACCATCATTTGAAGGCGTCGGACATGTTGCAGATGGAGACCACGTCCTCAAACCACTAGAGATACCTTACCGGGTCATCTTTGCCGGAGAAGTAGGTGAGGGCGGGCTCTCGGAAATTGTCGGGGATGGGGGCCGCGAAGATCTCGTCGCAGAAGGGGATCCTCCCTTCCTGGCGGCGGCGAGTATCCACGCCGCTTGAGTAATCATACTCGCTCCATCGGCGAGTATCCCTACACCTCGCTGAGAGTTCAGGATCTCAGAACCTGATGCCCTGGCTGCTCGCAGGGTGCTGACGTGATAGCATCGATCGCTCCTCTCTTACCCAAGAGGGCTCCTTCCCTGGTCGCCGGGTCGGGACTTCCTCGCCCGATGGGGTCAGGCGACGGGGAGAGGTCACCGTGACCTCAGGGGGGTTGGAGAACCCGACGAGTATCACCCTCTCCATCCACTTCGCGAACTCCTCAAAAGCAGCTACAATTACAAACCCTCCACCTCGCTCTGAGGTGCCAATTCCTGTCGAGTTGTCCGCCAACTCGCCCTAATCGCCGCCATCGACCATCTTCCTCATCCACCAAATTTTCTTCCTTGGCTGCTATCCACGCTCGCTGCACTAAGTGTTGAAGCCGGGAAAATTCCCTACCTCAGAATCAGACTAGACAGCCTAAAGTTACTGGTCGAGTGGTGAAGTTAGACGGCCCACAGAAGCAAGGACAAAAATAAGCTAGGAATAAGACCCCAGGTTGCTGCGGCAGGAAGGTCCCACCACATACCCGGCTGCTTAGAAGAAGCAGCCACTCCACAACCAGAATGGTCGAGCTAGGTACGAGGGAAACGAGCTAACAATTAAGTGGCAGATCGCGGCTTAGTATCAAAGGAAAAGGAATCCAAAGGGCTCGCGAGTATCTATCCGAGATCCTCAGTCCCCTTCCCTCATACCCCTGGAGTCCTATTTATAGAGAAATTCAAAGGGAGGGGGGTCATACTTATACACCCCACCCTGGCGACTAGGCGACTTCCTGGGGAGCTTGCACGGGCTGGGCGAGCAGCTCATCTAGTCGCCAACCAGGCGAGTATGCGCGGGAAGCTCGCCATACTCGTCCAGGCCTTCTGCTGGCTCGCAGCTTGATCTTGAATTTGGTCTTGACTTGTTGACTTTTACTCTCACTGAGCTGGCTATGGTGGGACCCATCCTCGTCAAATACGGGTGTTACATATGACATTTTTTGCGAGATGGAAATATGAGTATGAAGGGAAAAGCTGGCGGGAATAACATATTACCACAACAAGAATTTTTGAAACAAAGATAGGATAACAGAGTGTATTTTGGGGATTCAAATGTTACACCAAAGCCCCTTTGATCCAAATGTTACACCAAATGTTACAACAAAGATAGGATAATCATGCAATTAAAACAACATTACTGGCTCTCCCTTCACGCCATAAAAAATGGAGGAAAGGAACTCATGAAAAAAATGGAGACATGGAAAAAATGCCTCAGAGGAACAACGTAGAAATGGAGATGTATGAGAAATTATGGGGAGATAAGACAACAAAGTCATGGAGGAAGACAATGTTGAATGGGGAAACGTTAGAAAGAAATGATCATTCTGAATGCCCTAAAATGGTGGCAGAGGACAAACATAATGGGGGGGATTAAAACGAACCTTCGGGGCTTGCAGATGTGGATTTCTGCAGTAAACCAGAGACGGAGCAGCTAAGCGAGGAGTTGTGTGAGCCGCTGACTTTGCACCTTTGTCAAAAACACTTCGAATGCCGATGAAGGAGGCTTTTAGTTTCACCAGCAAGCAGCGAGCAGAGAACGACTTAACCTAGAGGAGTGGTGAGAAGGCAGATGTGATTCATGTGAAAGATGTCATGAGTAAGCAGTGAGAAGATGAGAGTAATGTTGGGGGAGAAGGATCTTACCGGAGGTTTGAAGGGCATGGTGTTGGGTAGGTCTTCAGAGGCGGTCGATCTATTGTTGTCGGAGTTTTTTGGAGTAGAAGTGTCGCCGTTGAAGAAGATCACATCGAACTGTGGTAGAAGTCGAAGAGGATTGCGTCTTTATAGCGGTAGTCGGAGACGTTCGCCAACGGTCGACTTCTTTTTGGAGGAGCTGCGGAGGAGGATCGGCTGCGGAGGAGCTGCGGAGGAGGGTTTTAGCGGTCAATGTTTTGTTGAGGAGGAGGATTGCGTGATTTAACCCTATACGGCAGGCAGCAGTTGAGGCTAAAGTGGCGTGTGTGAGTGACTTTTTGGAGCAGCGGTAAAATCATAGGAGCGGGAAAACGCCAAAACCAAGCGGGAAAAATCAAATGACGCTTTACCCTACAAATTTTAGAAATAAAATGGCTTTTTTAAGAGTGTTTTTGGTAGAATGAATGTTACACCACACCTAAGGATATTTTGGGCAACTTGAATGTTACACCAAGGCTTCAAAGCTCTTTGTTTATAGTATAAAGATATATATATATATATATATATATATATATATATATATATATATATATATATATATATATATATATATATACGGTCCAGGCGGTGCGGGTCCCGCAGGGTTGGTGTGATAGGCTTGATGTGATAGGCAGACTACCAGTAGTGGGCCCGGGTCTGGACTTCTGGTAGGCCGGCGGTGCGGGTCCCGCAGGGTTGGCGGGCCTAGACCGTTATAAAAAGTGCACTTTTTATGGAACCAATTTCACTGTTCTACTTGTTCACTTACTCCAACGGTCTTGGAGTACTTATGAGAGTGAGAAGTCATTCTCGAAATATTCTACTTTCCTATTTCACTTGTGAATTTATTGCGTTCCTATCTTGTCATCAATAGTCTATGCTACTTAAGATTAATAAATAGGGTGAAGATCTTTGAGAGTCCTAACCTTCCGGGGACGATTGATCATCATACTGGTCATGTACATACAATTCTCATCTTTACTTGAGCGATCTTTAAATAATCCAAGTTTTAAATCACTATGCTTGCGACACATTCTTAATGAGAAGGCTTAGGAAAAATCGAGTTGTTATCAATAAGCCCTATAAAAAAAAAGTTAAGCCCCCATATATATTTGTTAATTTTTCCTTTGACTTTCACAATGCAGTCATCCTGTACATGTCATAATCCTTAGAGCTAATCATCCTTGGCATGGATTTCCAACGGTCTTGGAGTACTTATGAGAGTGAGAAGTCATTCTCGAAATATTCTACTTTCCTATTTCACTTGTGAATTTATTGCGTTCCTATCTTGTCGTCAGTCATCCTGTTCTACTTGTTCACTTACTCCAACGGTCTTGGAGTACTTATGAGAGTGAGAAGTCATTCTCGAAATATTCTACTTTCCTATTTCACTTGTGAATTTATTGCGTTCCTATCTTGTCGTCAATAGTCTATGCTACTTAAGATTAATAAATAGGGTGAAGATCTTTGAGAGTCCTAACCTTCCGGGGACGATTGATCATCATACTGGTCATGTACATACAATTCTCATCTTTACTTGAGCGATCTTTAAATAATCCAAGTTTTAAATCACTATGCTTGCGACACATTCTTAATGAGAAGGCTTAGGAAAAATCGAGTTGTTATCAATAAGCCCTATAAACAAAAAGTTAAGCCCCCATATATATTTGTTAATTTTTCCTTTGACTTTCACAATGCAGTCATCCTGTACATGTCATAATCCTTAGAGCTAATCATCCTTGGCATGGATTTCCAATTCAATTGATATGTTATCTACCTTAGGCCTTCAAGGTTATCGTACGACAATCTGTTCAAGGTCAACATGTGACCAAACTAGGAAGTGTCTCTTCTAAAATCTGAACTCTAATTCAACCTTGGATATTTATCATCGTGGTTGTCTTGGCGTAATCAAGTCATCGGTACTAGGATTAAGCTTACGAGTACCCTACTAATCCACCATTAAGCTTATGCATCAATTCTTCTCGAGGTGGTCCTTATCAGTTTGAGTATGAATTGGTAATATCATTCGATCTACGACTTAGGAACACCGAGGTTTAAGCCTTAAGTAGGGACTCTGACATTTAGATCTTTCTTTAATCGACTTGGTTATCCATGTACCGTAACTAATCTACACCTGAAGTCGATCTTTGGCCTAAGGTACGACACAAAATCCTCTTGGTAAGTCAAACTAGGGTGGTGTCCTAGTTGGATTGGCCTAACTCATTGCTAATGGACTGGTTTATGTGGCTTTTTACACATGGGCACACCATTGCTTCCGCTGCATAGTTTGTCCGCAAACTAATGCTCGAGCGGGGTGTTCCAGTGTTGTGGACTTTTGTTCTCATATGATCGTGTGTTCAAGTGATACCAGTTTGTACATCCTTCTACAACCCATACTGATTCTAATTCGGTCTTTTGAACGTGAATTTCTCTGATTTCACATGTATTCGGTCTTTTGAACGTGACAGGCACGAGCGTCCGGCCCTCGTGCCATGCGCGACAGTACCCAGTCGCGACGGGTTTTGCCTGCCCGCGGAGGGCGAACGGGCATCGCCCGCCGCGGCGGGCATCGCCTGCCCCCGGCGGTGGCCCTGCCCGCCGGTTGCCGAACAACCCCCGGAGGGTTCGCCGGAGTCCGGCGAACCCGTCGGTGGGCGCCGATCAGGCCGCTGGCGACATTGGAAAGAGGGGGGAGGGCGGGGCTGAGCAAAAAAAATCAGGAGTTTTTTGGCTGGGCTCGGGATTCCGGAGAGAGGAGGGATTTTTTGGGAAAAGTTTATTTGCTGTCCAGATCTGATCGATCCGACGATCCAAATTTTTTGAATGAATTTTTAATTCCTGATTATTTACTGACCTCCATTTTTTTTTGAAATAGTATATATATATATATATAATATTTGTACATTTATTATATATTTGTGATAATATATGTATGTATATGTGATAATAAATGTTATATAGCATTTGTTATTTGAATGTCCGCAATAAAAAATAACAAAAAGAACTCTTTTCATAAAACTTAGGGCCTGTTTGGGAAGACTTTTCAGAAAGGAGAAGAAATGGTAGCAAAAGAATGATAGGAAAAGTAGCTTTTGGAAAATGTCTATTAGAAAAGGAAAACTGTTTGGGTGAACTTTTTTTGCAGAGCTTTTCAAAAAGTAGAAACACTTTATAAACCGTTTGACAAATCTCCGTTGCGGTAACTTTTTTTTATTAAAAATGTGCGTCCGGGGAAAAATGCGTAATTATTTCGCAAGGCAGGTTTTTTTCGCCCGAGAGCGAATTTTTCGTCCGGGAGCGAATTTTTTCGTCGGGGCCCGGTTTTTTCGCCCGGGCCCGATTTTTTCACCCGGACGCGATTTTTTCGTCCGGGCGCGGTTTTTTCGCCCGGGCGCGAATTTTTTGCCCGGACGCTTTTTTTTCTCCTGAGCGCGATATTTTCTCCCGAGCGCGATATTTTCGCCTGGGCGCCAATTTTTCGGTTGGGCCCTATATTTTGACTCGGGCCCCAAGTTTTCGGCCGGACGCGAATTTTTCGGACGGACGCGATTTTTTCGGACGGACGCGAATTTTCCGGACGGGCACGAATTTTTCGGACGGCCCCAAATTTTTCGGACGGGCGCGAATTTTTCGGACGGGCACAAATTTTTCGACTGGGCGGGAAAATTTCGCACGGGCACGAATTTTTTGCACGGACGAGAATTTTTCACACGAACGCGATATTTTCGCTCGAAAGCGAAAAAATTTGCATTTGAGCGGAAAAAAATAGCGTTCAGGCGAAAAAAATACGCGACCGGGCAAAAAAATCACGAAAGAGCAAAAAAATCACATCGAGGCGAAAAATTCGCGTCCGAGCGAAAAATTCGCCCACGTTCGAAAAAATCGCGCCAGGGCAGAAAAAACCTGTCGATGCAAAAAAAACGTGCTCCAACAAAAAATATCTCTCACGTGCGAAAAATTCACGCCTGGCTGAAAAATCGAGATCAGACGAAAAAATCACGCCCGGGCGAAAAAAAAATGCCCCCGAACGAAAAAATCATGCCAAGGCCAAAAATTCACTTCCGAGCGAAAATTTCGCCCCCGGGCGCGCTCAGGCAAACAAAATCGCGTCCGGGCGAAAAAAACGTGTCAGGGCAAAAAAATATCGTTAACGGGCAAAAAATTCTCGCCGGATCGAAAAATTCCCGACCGGGCGAAAAAACAGGGCCGAGGCCAAAAATTCGCTCCCCGCGAAAAAAACACGTTCAGGCGAAAAAATTGCGACTAGGCGAAAAAACCGCTCTCCGACGAAAAAAACAAGCTCTGATGACAAATATCGCTCTCTGGCGAAAAATTTGCTCCCGGGCTAAAAAAATATTGCTTGGGAGAAAAATCGTGCTCGGGCGAAAAATATCGCGCCCGGGCGAAAAAACGCGCTCGGGCGCAAAAATCTCGCGCGGGCAAAAAAATCGCGCAAGGGCGAAAAAATCGCGCCGGTGCAAAAAAATTGCGTCCGGGTGAAAAAATCGTGTTGGTGCAAAAAAATCACACCCGAGCGAAAAAATCGCGCCCGGGCAAAAAAATCGGCTCGGGTAAAAAAAAATCGTGCACCGGCAAAAAAATCGCACCCGGATGAAAAAACGCACTCGGGCGAAAATATCACGCCTGGATGAAAAAAAACACGCTCGGGCGAAAAAAAACATGCACGAGCAAGAAATGCGCACTCGGGCGAAAAAAAACTCACCCGGGCGAAAAACCCCGCATCCGGGTGAAAAATGCCAGCCTGGGCGAAAAATGCCAGCCCGGGCGAAAAATGCTATCTCGGGCGAAAAATTCATGCCCGGGCAAAAAATTCGCGCCCGGACGAAAAATTCGCGCCCGGGCGAAAAATTCGCGCCCGGGCAAAAAATTTGCGTCGGGCAAAAAAAACACGTCCGGACAAAAAAATTACGCCCGGGGAAAAAATCACGATAAGACAAAAAATTCAAGTTATAGATTTTTGTAAGAGATAAGTGCTTTTGGATGAAGAAGTGATTTTCGAAAAAGTTGAAAAGTAGGTGACAAATAATTTTTCCAAAAGATGAGAAAATTGAGTTTTTCGCGGTAGCTTTTCCCACCGATAGACAATCCTAACGGTCTCTTAAGTGTGATAACGTTTTCCAGAAAATGAAAAGGAGTTAAAAAGCCCTCCCAAACAGGCCCTTAGCTGCTTGGTTGGTTAGGTACTTAGCATTCAAACCTGCCAACTAGCGTTTAAATCCCAGCAGCCCCTATTTTTAGACATATTAACTGAACCGTGCGATTGCTTTAAACCCGAGCTGGTTACCAGATTGCGGGTTTAACTGCTTGGTTCCTGGTTTTCAGCCCGTTTCGCTGCTGAGGGGGTTTCATAAGGTGGATCGGACCGCCGAGCCCACCGGTTCAAGGTTGGACCGGTCGGTCCGGTTTTCAAAACCTGTGATATTTGAACCATCTTCAAAGGGCCGAAGAAAAACTTCGAGTTTTAACAGAGATATATTCAAAGTGATCTTCAAAGGTCGAATGAGATCTAAGGAGATCTTCAAGACGATCTTCAAAGACTGAAGGAGATCTTCAAGACGATCTTCAAAGACTGAAGGAGATCTTCGAGCACCGATGTAAAACACCGAACAATCTTTGAAGGAGCACTCTCCAGTGTAGAATTTTGTTCACCCCAAATAAATGTCATGGTCCCTGTTATAGCCTCAGATGGGGGGTATTTTGGTAATTGCATAAATAGAGACGTGCGATTATCTGCACCCTTATACTAGAAAATTTTACTATCCGCACCCCCATGATGGGGGATTTAACATTTCACATCTTCATGATGAGAGATTTACTATTCACTCTCTCAAGATGGGGCATTTTACATTCGAACCTCCATGGTGGGGGACTATTTGCACCCCCATGGTCGGGAGGCGATTGCAGACATCAAGAGGCGACGGTGGGCGCGGGAAGTGAGTGTGGTGGACGTCAGGAGGCAAAGATAAGTGTCGAGAGTGAGCATGTCGGGAGGCGATGGAAAGCACTGGGAGTGAGCGTGGCGGGTGTCAAAATGCTACGACAAGCGCTGGGAGTGAGCGAGGCAGAAGATGGCAAGCGCCGGGAGTGGTAGCGGCGGGGCTTCGGGAGGTGACGACAATTACCGAGAGTGAGTGCGGTGGGCGTCGGGTGGCGTTGTCAAACCCAGGGAGTGAGCCCTACAGGCATCGGGAAGCAACGACAGGTGCCGAGAGTATATTAAGCACGGTGAGGGTGGCAATCGCGTGCGTGCGCGCACTACATGCACTGTATGGGGGCACATAATCAGTGCCTCTAGGGGTATGCAGGGGCACGACTGCCCCCTTTGTGCGGCCGGGACGACAAGAACTGCGGGGGCATTTAACTTCGGCGCGAGAATGAGCCTCTGGAATTCTATTGGCAAGTTGGTCGAGGTTACAAATTCTACTTTTCGGATCTAAAGTACCTAATATATATATAATGTTATTGAAATTTAACGGAGACGAGGAAGAAACGCTCTCTAACAGCCTTTAAACTGTCCACCCACCAATTATCAAAATAGGATGAGCATTTTTTTAAAAAAATATTTATCTCTACTTTAATAGATATTTACTCGGAAAAAATAAATACATTTCATGGATTTTTTGGAGCAAGGGGGCGTAGGGTCCGACTGCCGCATAGTGCTGCAGGAGGAAAATTCTTAAATTGTGAGAATAATTAAATATATATATACTTAAAACAATTTACGTTAATTTCCAGCACACAAAAAAAATAAAAAAAAACAGATATCCAAAAATACCGGATTTTCTGTGAGAGGCCGTTGGCTATAAGTTTCCCATTGACAACGGCGGCTCCCGTCCCTTGCTATCTTCCCATACTAATCCATTTCCCTCCCCCACTTTTTCCTCCGCCCCCTCTAAACCGCCCTCTCCAACGCCCCTTTCGCACCGCCACTCACACGTGACACGTGCGGTCTCCCTCCCACACGTGTCATCCACCTCTCCCCTCCTCCCACCCTATAAATCCCCCCCTTCTCACTTCCTCCACCACCACCACAAAGTTCACATCCACTTTCTTCCTACATTGAAACAAACTAGCTACCGTTTAACAATGAATCCCAGAGACCAGCACATTGACCGGCTCGCCGCCGCCAACACCACCATCCCCGCATACTCCGTCTCGACCGACCAGCCGCAGATGACGCACCCGTCGGCGCCCGTCACTCAGGGCAACCAACACGTCGTAGGCTTGGGGACGACAGGGACGCTGCACCGCTCCGGGAGCTCCAGCTCCAGCTCGTCGGAGGACGACGGGGCCGGAGGCAGGAGGAAGAAGAAGAGCATTACGGAGAAGATCAAAGAGAAGATGCCGGGCGGGCACAATAAGAACGATGATTACTATGGCATGAATCCGGCCGGCGTGGAGCATCAGGAGAAGAAGGGGATCATGGGCAAGATCAAGGAGAAGCTCCCGGGGACCCACAACAAATGAAAGTCAAAATGATGATTCGTTAATTAGCACGTGCGCCGTCTTTGGAACGTTAATTTTCGTGCTTGCCGTTATCCCGTTGACTCCGTTCATTCCGTTGTTTTCTTATATTTGTTTTGAATAATAATAATAATGATGATGTCATCCTCGATCACTTGGGAGATGGCGGTTGATTGTTGGTGATGTTGATCGTGTGGTTGTTATTAGATGTTAGGGGTTCAATCATTTTGATGACGTGAAATGATATTTGTTTGTGTTGTTATTGATGATATATATAAACTATATGTAATAACTCCGTGCGAAATAAAAATGTAGGCGTCGTTTTTTTAAGGTGACTGTTATTAGCACTGTATTTTTGGATATTCGCACTTTATTTACTCTTAATTTTCCGCGGCTTTTGAAAATACTTCTTGTACATGCATTTTTAGGAAAAGTGTTCAACACGGAAGTTGTAGATCGCACTGCATTTTTGGATATTCGCACTTTATTTACTCTTAATTTTCCGCGACTTTTGAAAATACTTCTTGTACATGTATTTTTAGGAAAAGTGTTCAACACGGAAGTTGTAGATCTCGACGAGATCTACAACTTTCGTGTTGAACACTTTTCCTAAAAATGCATGTATAAAGCGTATTTCTAAAAATACGCTCAGATTTCGCGCCATTTGAAAATACTCATTGTACATGCATTTTTAGGAAAAGTGTTCAACACGAAAGTTGTAGATCTCGTCGAGATCTACAACTTTTGTGTTGAACACTTTTCCTAAAAATGCATATACAAGGAGTATTTTCAAAAAGCACGGAAAATTAAGAGTAAATAAAATGCGAATATCCAAAAGTGCAGTGCTAATAACAATCACCTTTTTTAATTAAGATTGCATATTTTAGAGGTGTTTCTTTAAAAATGCGGCTAAAAGAATGTTACAGTAAGACTTATATAACAAATGCCGTTAAAATTAATAGTTTACGATGCCTTTTCTAAAGTGTTGCAAAAAAGCGTTGTTGTAAGTCTTTTTCTTGTAGTGGCACGTATGAATCTCCTTGAACCGTTTAGATTAGGTCGCTAAGAATAATTCATTTTGTTGATCTGGACATTCAAGACGTACATTTTGGACAACTATTTAAAATTCTAGTCTTTCAGAGGTGTAGAATACTTTATTTTATTAGATTCAATGTCATCTCAGATGTGTTTAGAATGTTCGAAGATCTTCAATCATCTTTGATCATCTTCATCAGGCTTCATGCGTCTCTGAGCGTTCCGCTCCGTGCGCACTGCTCCCACTGCAAACAAGCAATCTGCACGTACGCAACACATCTAGCATTTGTCAGTCAACCGCAAGCTCCCTCCGCTTCAGCCACCAAGTACAAGCGGAAGTTCTCCCAGTCTCCAGTGCGTGCGCGTTCTCCGCCACGGACAAAGTTTAATACTTAGTTTCGCGAGCGGTGGTTTGTCACCCTCCGAACGTCTCTCTCTCTTCTCAAGTTGTAACGAGCAGCTGTGTGTCGCCCTCAGTTTCTCTCAAAAGCCAAGCAAAGCAACACCGTATAGTAAAAATTTGGTCGGCATCGATCCAGGCATGTGATTTTTCACCATATTCATGAGTTTTTCATGTTAAATAAAATCCCTTTGCCAGTTCTCTTTCCGCTGTGACTGCTGTAAGAGATCTGCCATGCATAATGTTTAGTAGTCTTATTTGTTTCAGATGGTCAGTGTTTACACTAACATTGCCTACTGTAATTGCCTATTTCTATTATATGATATTTTACTTTGTCTCCCGTTTACTTTTATCCATTTTACTTAGACTTTGTTTATTTATTATTTATTATTATTTTCTCTTCTTGAATATGCTTGTTTATTTACATTATTTTAGTTTAAAATATTCTTTTATAGTTTATATTATTTTATTTTACTTTATTTGACTCTATTTTACTAAATATCTTTACTAAAATTAATGATAAATTAAAAACAGAAATTTTTTGAACGGCTCAAATAAATTTAATAATATCAACATTAAATATCAATGTTATCTCATAGAGCGGCGGATTTAGAGGGGGCTAAAGGGACAGATTATGCTCTAGAAAATAGTGGTGAGAAAAACAATTGTTGTTGGAGAAATAAATTTCATTTTACCAACAAGTCTCTCAAGAGAGATCAGATTCATTACTTGAGATGGAAGGGTAGAGATATCTCAAAACGATAACGCGGCAATAGTATGAGCCATCCAAATTGCATCCGGATCTACAACATTTTAATTCTACGGCCACGTTTTTTTTTGTCTTTAGCGGCGTTTTTAAAGCGTCGCTATTAATATAGCGGTGGTTTTATAAACGCCGCAAAAGCGCGGCGGTTGCGACCGTCGCTATAGATATTTGCGGCGTTTTTTTATAAAAACGTGGCGGTAGCGCATAAGGCTACCGCCACGCTTTTTAACAAAGCGTTGCGGTATTCATTTAGTCTACCGCCACGTTTTTAAAAAAAACGTGGCAGTAGCTCATTAGACTACCGCCACGCTTTTTGTAAAAGCGTGGTGGTATCTCATAAAGCTACTGCCACGCTTGTTCTAAAAGCGCCGGAGTAGCTGTTTTTACCTAACAGACCCTTTCGCCGCGCTTTTTAATATAAACGCCGCAAATTTTGTATATATTTTTTTAAAATTTCAGAAATGTGAACCTACTGTTTCATTTCAGATCAACAGACCCTTTCTTTTATAACTCTTTTGTTGGTGTTAGCAAATATTTTTTATAGAACTATTGCATGTTGGATTGCTCAGCTAAGATATCTTTTAAAGCCACCTACTGCATATACATAAAAAAATGCAAGTGTACATATATAAATAGTGAGAAAGATGATCAAGAATCAACATATAAAAAAAATAAAATCATCACAAATTTCATTTATATAGAAATTTAAGACCAACAAAATTAATTGTCATATATAAATGTTGATAGTTTTGTATGTCTAGAGATACAATAATAATAGCAAAATATTCTTGAGTTCCAACTGTACGTAGAACTACTCCATGATTGTACGATAAGCTGTCCAACTCCTCCCGCCCCAGATTGCATTACCTGCAAGAAATCATAATATAATGAGATCATGACAATATAATTTTTCAAGGCATAATATAATGAGGTCATGACAAAAGAAAATTGATCAAAGATTTAGGCCAAAACAAAAAGGCAACCAATTACAGTCAAAAATGATAAGCAAATGACATGATATTTTAATTCTAACTTAATCCAATTACAGTCAAAAAGGATAAGCAAATGACATGATATTTCCAGGAGTATTCTCTCTTTTTATCCAATTATCCTTTAGGCAAATGATAAGCAAATGATAGCACATAGCTGAGTCCCAGCACTAATCAGGCATGTGCTGGTAGATTTGAGATACCCAATCTAGCATGAAGATCTGATTACAATTTTCCTTTCCACAGAAAATGTTCATAATGTTACTCATAGTGCTTTTATATTATTTTGCATGTATATAGATTTGAAAGAAAAATTTAAAATCTACCAGCACATAGCTTTTATATTATTTCGCTGATTAGTGGTGGAATGAAATGATATTATTTTCCAGGCGATCTCAGGCTCTCAGCACATAGCTTATTGAATAAATTGCTGTACAGCCTTGTAAGATATTCATATCAGGCATAGTAGTTCCTTTGCTTTTCCTCTTGAACGATTCATCTCATGACTCTAATATATGATTGACTTTTCATATCAGGCATAGTAGTTCGATTTGTCATACAAGGCTCGTGCTGAGCCTTGACCAAATGCATTTGACCAGCAAAGATTTTTAGGTAAACTCAAGAGAGGTCTACAATCTATGAAATGTTGAAGTTAAACTCCATTAAGATGTAAATCAAGGAAACTTAGGCTCCGTTTGGGAGGACTTATTTTCACCGGTCAAGCGGTTACGACCGCATGAAATACGGTCCGGTTCATGCGGTCGTAACCGCTTGACCGGTGAAAATAAGTCCTCCCAAACGGAGCCTTAATCAACTAGGTAAAGCATACCCATCCATAATCTGTTACACCTTCAATGTCACTAATTTGAACTATTCTAACAAAATCAAAATCTGAACTATTCTAACTAAATCTTTATAATGCTTATTAGTATTATGAAAACCAGAATTTTCATCTCTAAACACTCAATGCCAGCCAGTAAAAAGATTTCACTTGCTACTCAGTAAAGATAAGAGCAAGAAAATAAATACAATGCATCATGAACTCACGTATTAGAATCTCTTGGGCAGCTTTGCTGTCTCTGAAGTTGGGGGTCCGTGAAACCTTCAAAACAAAAACAAATGGTCAGGTTTTCTAATCTATCTTCAAAAAAATACAATGTGATCACAACCAATATTTGAATATAAATGTTCTTTAGTTTGTAAGTTTTAAAAACAGAACTCATGCATCCATTCTCTGATTTAGCTCATTTGAAAACATTATTCTGAGATCATAGCGGAGAAAGTGGCAAGTCTCTGATAGTTAGTTATAATTTTATTAGCGGTCGTGCAAAAGGCCCTCCTGTGCACAATGTGCAATGACCACCGTACTCAACCGTTACTTGAGCAACAACGAGGACTAAAACGAGTGTAATCGCTCACAAAAACTCTAATGAGTGGGTGCTCATAGTGTCGTGAGTGGATCCAAATGATGTGATGATCATGCAATTATCCGACGAACATTTACAATAATTTCAAAGTTGGCATCAGTGAGGCTTGAAGTTGTTTTCCTGTAGCAACAGTGAGGCTTGAGTAAAGTGTGGGGATGCTAAGATGAGGAAAAGACAGTGGGGATGTGGGAAAGGCAGTGAAGACAAATCATTCTCGCATGCATCAATTTTTATATAATTGTGACCTAATTTGGAAGTAATTTTCTTGGCCACATGATAATTAGCAGGAATTGATTTATGTCCACTTGGAATTGCACCTTGTAGAATTTTCAATAACATATTAAAATGCACATTACTCCAATTTCCAAGTGTCTTAACATGAAGAAGATTCAACAAAAAAGATAACTTTGTGTAATCTTGACATCCTTCCCATAATGGTTTGTTTTCCTCTAAGAGAGATGCATATAGATTATTTGCTTCTATATGTACGGGATCTTCAGGATGATCAAATATCTCGTCTTCACCAATATCATGATGAGGTAAATCATGTTCATTCATATTTTCATCCTGTTGTAGATTTGGAATAGCTGCATGCAAAAGTTCATCCATTGGATCACTAGAGTTGTACTTAGGGTAGAATGGATTTGCATTAAAAGGGCATTTATAATTATGCAATACCCTATTGTTAGACAATCGTCCATCATGATAAATCCAATCTACATAATTTTCCATTATACCTTTCCAAACAAGATGTTCCTCTACCACATTTCGATCCCACATCTTCATATTCAAACATTTTTTACATGGACATGGACACTTCTCCGAAATTGGTGTGACTGCGTAATATAAATCTAGCAAATATTTCATTCCATCTAAATAAACCTTTGAGTGGCGTGGCTCTAGCATCCATTTTTTATCCATTGTTACTATAAACAGAATATTCAGTTAGCTAGGTACCTATATAAAGACAAAAAATTATGATAAAATAATAGCATATTTTATAGAAAAAATTTAGGATGACAAATTTAATGAAGTTGCAAAAATATGTGATACTCAATAGGGCACAACAAGATATGAAAGAGATAACAATTGTACGCCAACTTAATTAGTCGAGTTAACAACACAACTGCAATCTCATCACAAGAGAGTACAAAATAAAGCAGCACAAAACGTAAGTGATATACCTCACAAAGCAAAGAGATCCGACAACGGTGGCGTGGTTCCACAAAATCACCACGGCTACAGGAGTGTGATTTGGTTAGAGCTGCAGGAATGCTGGCTGGAAGAGAAGAAAGTGAGTATGTTCCAAGAAAATAATTGTTTTCCAAATAACAAGGCAAGAAAATTTCACATACCAAATAAAAATTACTCAAATCCCATAAAAAAGGAATTAAAAAATAAACAAAGTATTACGGATCACAATTTTGACTTTATGAAGCAATGAGACCAAGCACACACATATGGGATTGAAGGAAAAACATACAAAAGGTACACTCCACTGCAATACTTCATTCATTTATTATCTATTTTATGTTCAGTTTATAAATTGGATTTTATCAGATTTTTCTTAAATAGTTTGTCATTCCCGTTTATTAATGACACTTGATCACTTGAGATATACCAATTGTCTATGGAGAAGGCATCGTGAGATTACTTAAATTGGATTTTTCTCTAGCAATTGCTCCGGTGAGGTTGGACAAAAACGTCCCGCGACAAATGTTTCTAACGACAAATATTGTCCACAAGAAAAAACATCGAGTCTGGGAATCCACACCCTTGCACTCAAGTGAATGAAATAAAAGGCTAAAAGATGTTAAACAGTGGGAATCCAAACCCTTGCACTCAAGATGTACGGCGGTATTTACAACCATTGCCTATCAACCAAGTGTTCTAAAAATATCAAGTGCTCAGATAGCATGTTTTCATCATTCCAGCCTATTTTATAAAAAAAATTTACAGCTTACTAGTATGAACCCATGATCTATCATTAATGTAAAACGCATTACAGGAAATTACCGAATGAAATAGGAAGAGAAGACTCGGTGACATTAGCATGTTTATGTTGCTGCATCAAATTGTTAGAAAACATTAAACGGTAGAACACACCAATTATATAAAGAAAGAGAACAGTACTAAATCGAACGCCACAACATTGCATATGAGATCAGTACTAAATGAAAGCCACACCATGATTTTTTTCAGAATACCTAGTAGATCAGTCCTAAATCGAAACCACAACATTGCATATGAAATCAGTCCTAAATCAAAGGTTATCCGGTGAAAAACATAAAACTCTATCCAGTGAAAAGAGGGAGGATCCAGTGAAAAAACGTGGAACAACCAAGGAGATGGGGGAGAAGATGTGTGTGATGCGTGCTGAAATAAAAATGAGAGGGGATACCTTGTAGATCGGCATGCGAAGAAGATGGACCGTTGACGGCGTGCTGTGTGAGGAAGAAGATGGACAGTCGGCGGCGGCGCGTCGTGCTGCGTGAAGAGGCGCAGATCCAGGAAGAAGAGGCACCTGTGGAGAAGAGACGCAGATGAGAGGAGATCGAGCGGTGGTTCTTCCCTGTCGCAAAATCGAAACCCTAGCGAGGATAGGAATCGGGTTGCAGAGAAGAGGCACGAATGCTCCTACGATAGGTTGCGGCTGTCCGTCGGCGGTGAGTCCGGCAATGGCGACGCCGATGTGGTCGTCCACTTTAAGAGGCTGCCGGAGATGGAGAGGATCACGAGAGGACGATGGCCGGAGATGGAGAGGATCGAGAGGACGATGGCACCGCGGCACGAAGGCGAGGAAGATCGACGGCGCGGTTTCAGTAAAAAATAGGGCAGAATGATTAAAATTAGGGCTTCGATCTCTATTTATTCCTTTTCTAAGCTTTTGCCACGTTTTGTTATAAAAACGCCGCAAAAAACGTTATCTACAGCAACGCTTGTCTAAAAACGTCGCCATAGAAAAAAATCTACCACAACGCTTGTACAAACGCCGCAATAAAAGCGTCGCCATAGAATTAAAATGTAGTAGTGGGACGAACTAAAGAAAACGTGAACTACACCACTTCCTGGAGGGAATTCAAGATGTTCTTAACAATAAGCTAGTCCACCGAGCTGGCACAACCCCTGCCTTAATGGTATCAATAAGAGTGGAGCAGTCGCCCTAAAAAATTATGGTTCCCCATCCCTGTAAAATTAAAGGAACCACTGCAAGGCGCACCGTCATAGCTGCCGCCACTACCAAGCAGCTCATCACATATGGAGAGCAATCCACCATTCAATCCAGCACAGAACCCACTGAATCCCGGGCCACAACCTCCATCCCCACCCTACAAGGATTTTGGCACACTGCACCATCAAAATTAATCTTTACCTAGCCTGTCACGGGAGGCTCCCACTTTGCAATTGCAGGCACCCCCTCCCTGCATGATATAAGTAAACGCAAAGAAAAATGATTTGGCAAAAATCACAGTCATCATGACAGCTGCATCACCCCATCCCAGACCATCCTATTCAACCTCCACCAAGTAGCCCAACACAAAGTCGTGAAGAGGCCAAAACTACCTCGTAAGAGAACCTGATAAGCCTCGTAGATCCAAGTTTCGGGGGAGCCAGCGCGCCAACAAGAATGCAATCCCGGGATACCGATCATTCTCCAAGTAGAGATTACACAAGGACAACAAAAAATGAAGTGTTGAACATCCTCCTTAGGATCACGTGTTCACCGTCATGGGCGGGATACCCTTAGCAAATCTCCATAAAAATCCGAATTTGGGGCGGAACACCCGCCCTCCAAACAAAATCCGATGTAGATGCTGAGGCCGAGGGAGACACCGTCAACCTTGTTAATTAAATGATACGTGATCCGAACCGAGAATAACCCACATTGCCAGAGAAATGTCAATCCCGCTTGTCCATCGAGTGATCCCGGCCGATAGATGTCGAGAGAATCAACGATGCATCTTCCCACAAGAACAAAGAGCCAATAAGAGATAAGGTCCAACGCCGGCCATCTGGAAATATAAGGTCCCCACCCGCATCAGACATATCGCAGGAGGCCGAGGGGTCAGTCCCCAAAAAGACGTTGGACGTGGCAACCACCGATCGGACCAAATATGAAAACTACACCTTACGCCCATCGCGAGATGAGAGCCCCCCCACCAGTACAGTCCGGGATGAAAGAATACTAGACCAATAAAGAGAGGGACGATGACCCAAGCCAGAAGCGAGCCGGAAGACCGATCCCACAAATGAGCATGGCTTGGTGACAATGGAGAAAAACAAATTAGAAACTTAAGATTATAGCACAAGACATGAGAAGGCTCCTTTTTAAATAAAAAATTATTAATTAAATATTTTTTTGTATGGATGGTAATTACCTTTTCTAGTAAAAAAAGGTTAATATCCCATCAATCTCTAATCCTGTGCCATATATTTATCTCTGTATTACATTATCTACAAAATTAATATATAAAAATTATATTCTTTTTTTTTTTTCAAAATATTAAGAAGCCAAAGTTCCATCAAAATGGTGACAAAATTTTTGATCTTAATCTAAAAAAAATATTCTTTCAGGCCGCTTTTGACAGTTTCTTTAATTTATTTATTGGAAAAAGAATAGATTCACAATATAATATTAAAAGTCGAAATCATTCTGCTTTGTATTTCATCAAAATGAACAATATTATTATAACGTTTGATGTGGTTCCACCTAAAATTCCTGAGTCAAATCAAAAGAACTTCAGCCAAAACACGTAGTCAAGCCAATCCGATCAATCGATCCGCGTGCACGACCGCGCTCGCACTAAGGAACCCAAAATCATCCAAAAGACACCGCAGAAAAAAGGTTTAGGTTTTAGGATTTAGGGTGGTATGTCTGCCCCAGCCACTCGGGAGGTATGTGTTGGGTTGGCTCATACCCGGTTCAAATGGACCGGACGCATTAGGAGCAGAAAACAGGTTGCAACGCAGTATTTGAGGCTGCAACCTTTTTTGTGCTGTCTTGAAAGCTGTGCAAATTAAAAATTGTTTTCAAATTTGTCCAAATTAAACAGATTTTTATTTGGAATGTGGCTCGGTGGTTTTAATTGGGAGGTGATAATGAGAATATAATATATTCATTATTATATTCATTTCTCTCTCTCTCCCATGAATGGTAACCACAACCCCCCTCTCTGCATTAAGGGCCTGTTTGGGAAGTCTTTTCAGAAAGGAGAAGGAGTGGTAGCAAAAGGATGGTAGGAAAAGAAGCTTTTGAAAAATGTCTATTAGAAAAGGAGAACTGTTTGGGTGAACTTCTTTTGCAGAGCTTTTCAAAAAGGAGAAGCACTTTATAAACTGTTTGACATATCTCCGTTGCGGTAACTTTTTTTATTAAAAATACTCGTCCGAGTAAAAAAGCGCAATTATTTCGCCGGGGCAGGTTTTTTTCGCCCGAGACCAAATTTTTCGTCCAGGAGCGAATTTTTTCGTCAGGGCGCGGTTTTTTCGCACGGGCGCGAATTTTTCGTCCGGGCGCAATATTTTCGCCCGAGCGCCAATTTTTCGATCGGGCCCTATATTTTCGCCCGGGCAACAATTTTTCGGTCGGATGCCAATTTTTCGGACGGACGTTAATTTTTCGAACGAGCGCGAATTTTCCGGACGGACACGAATTTTACGGACGACCGCAAATTTTTCGGACGAGCGCGAATTTTTCAGACAGGCACGAATTTTTCGGACGGGCACGAATTTTTCGACTGGGCGAGAAAATTTCACCCGGGCGGAATTTTTTGCACGAACGAGAATTTTTCGCACTGACGCGATATTTTCACTCAAAAGCGAGAAAACTTCCATTTGAGCGGAAAAAATAGCGTCCAGGCGAAAAAAATACACGATCGGGCAAAAAAATAACGTCGAGGCAAAAAATTCGTCCACGTTTGAAAAAATCGCGCCCGAGCGGAAAAAATGTCTCGGGGCAAAAAAACGTGCTCCGACAAAAAAATATCGCTCACGAGCGAAAAATTCGCGTACAGCTGAAAAAATCGAGACTAGGCGATAAAATCACGTCCGGGCGAAAAAAATTGCCCACGGCCGAAAAAATCACGTCAAGGCCAAAAATTCACGTTCGAGCGAAAAATTCGCCCCCGGGCGCGTTCGGCAACAAAATCACGCCCGGGCAAAAAAAACGTGTCAGGGCAAAAAAATATCGTTAACGGATAAAAAATTCGTGCCCGACCAAAAAATTCCCGACCTGGTGAAAAAACAGGGCCCGGGCCAAAAATTCGCTCCTCGCGAAAAAACCGCGTTTAGGCAAAAAAATTGCGCCCGGGCGAAAAAACCGCTCTCCGGCAAAAAAAACAAGCTCTGATGAAAAATATCGCTCTCGGGCGAAAAAAGCGCTCATGGGCGAAAAAACTAGTGCTCGGGCGAAAAACCTCTCCCGGGCGAAAAAATTGCACCCGGGAGAAAAAATCGTCCCGAAGCAAAAAAATCACGCCCGCGCGAAAATAACACCTCCGGGCGAAAAAAACGCGACCGGGCGCAAAAATCGCCCAAGGGCGAAAAAATCGCGCGAGGGCGAAAAAAATCACGCCGGTGCAAAAAAATCGCGTCCGGGTGAAAAAATAGCGCTAGTGTAAAAAAATCACGCCCGGGTGAAAAAAAAAAGTCCGTCCAGGCAAAAAAATCGACTGGGGCGAAAAAAAATCGTGCACCGGAAAAAAAAATCGCACCCGGATGAAAAGACGCACCCAGGCGAAAAAATCACGTCCGGACGAAAAATCGGCCAGGTCGAAAAAAACACGCTCGGGCGAAAAAAACTCACCCGGGCGAAAAACCCAGCGCCCGGACGAAAAAACCCGCGCCCGGCCGAAAAATGTGCGCCCGGGCGAAAAATTCACCCGCGGGCGAAAAAATTCGCGCCTGGGCAAATTTTTTGCGCCGGGCAAAAAAATTATGCCGGGAAAAAAAATCACGTCAAGACAAAAAAATCAAGTTGTACTTTTTTTTAAGAGAAGTGTTTTTGTATGCGGAAGTGCTTTTCGAAAAGGTTGAAAAGTAGGTGACAAGTGACTTTTCCAAAAGATGAGAAAATGGAGTTTTTCGCGGTAGCTTTTCCCACCGATAAACAATCCAAACGGTCTCTTAAGTGTGGTGGCGTTTTCCAGAAAACGAAAAAGAGTTAAAAAGCCCTACCAAACAGACCCTAAATATCGCAGCCCGCCACCCGCTCCAAAAACCGCAACCGCTCTCTCTCTCTCTCGGCTTGGTGCAGGAGGCTGTTGCCTTGGGATCTCTTGCCGGAGTCGTCGCTGGAGGAAGGCAGCCGCCGGTGTTTGCCGTCGCTGACGCGAAGAGGAGGGCAGCCCGCCGTCGTCGTCGCCATCCGAGTCCAGTTGGCCGTTGCCGTGGAAGGAAGACGGAGACGAGGTTGTTTTAACCCGGCTGTTTGTTGAGGCTGTGGAGAGGAAAAAGTTTGCGTTGAGGACGGGCTACACGTTTGTGGCAAGGTCCGGGTCCGAACTTGGAGTTTCTCTCTGGTGGTGGCGGTGGTTGCGGTTGAACGTCGGAAGTTGACGTTAAAGGTTCGGTGAACCTTATGCGTCCATTAGTCGGATTGCAGTCCCAGATCTTCCATTTCCCGTGGATCGTGCGTGTCCGGCGCATCCGCGTGCGTTTTACCGGACGGTTTTTTCTTCACTTGTTTCTTCATTGTAATTGATTTATAAATTATATTATAAATTGGCATTGTCTGTGTTCGTGATTTCTCCTGCAATTATTGGCTATCCTATCAAGTGGTATCAGAGGGAGGTTCGATAGTCTACCGTGATTGGACGTTCTAGGATGGGTTTGACTGCGGTGGTGAACGACTAGGTCCTCTTCCCACTCTTTCAGATCCGACCTTTGAACAAATCAGGTCTTCTAGTTTGTCGGGGGCAGTCATGGCAGGGAAGAACGCAGTTTTGGACAGATTTTCAGTGGAGAAGTTCGATGGTAGTGGAAATTTTAGCCTATGACAGATTCGAGTCAAGGATATGTTGGTTCAACAAGGTTTGATTCAAGTCTTGCAGGGGCGCGGCAAATTATCCACGGCGGTTTAAGATGAGGAATGGAAGGATCTTGATGAAAAGGCCACGAGCACAATCAGGATGTGTGTTACTGACCAGGTGCTCTTCAACATCGGGACTGAAGAGACGGCAGTCGGGCTTTGGGAAAAGCTTGAGTGACTGTACTTGGCAAAATCCGTGACAACAAGATTGTTGCTGAAGCATCGCCTCTATGCGCTGAAGATGCAGGAAGGTGGCAACATGCAGGAACACTTCAATGTGTTCAACGGTCTCCTGAGCCAATTGCATGTGGTTGGCTCGAAGGTAGAGGAAGAAGACAAAGCCCTCTTGCTTCTTACCTCGCTCCCAACGTCATAAAAGCACATGGTGACTACGCTCCTGTATGGGAAGGATACGGTGGGGCTGGAAGAAGTCACGTCGGCGCTGTTATCCAGTCAGATATTAAAGGACCCCACTCCTAGGGGTGACCAGATCTTGGTAGCGCATGAACGTGGGAGGAGTTTTAACAGAGGATCGAGCAGTGCACGAGCTCGGTCGGCATCGAAGAAGGCAGTGACGTGTTACCACTGCAGACAGGTTGGTCACATTAGGAGAAATTGTCCGCAGCGTGCAGGAAGTTTTGGAACTTTGAAGGATGTCCAAGATATGGGCATGGTGACACTCGACCTGGAAGGAGATGACAGATTTTATTGCATCACTGAGAGTCAAAGTGACTCTGATAGCTGGATTTTGGATTCTGGTGCCTCACAGCACATTTGCTCAGATGCGGCGATGTTCAGTTCACTGGAGGTGACGTCTTGGTCGGTTTTTCTGGGTGACGGCTCAACATGTGAGGTCACAGGGATTGGGACGGTGAACTTGCGGATGCATGGTGGAGATGTGCGTAGACTTGAGCAGGTACCTGGTACCTAAGTTACGGAGGAATCTGATTTCGTTGGGCAGATTGGACACCGGTGGGTGCAGGTTTGCATCGAGAGGTGGAGTTCTGACGGTGAGGCGAGGGCGCACCGTTCTCATGCGAGCTATGCAGTGCGGTAGTCTGTACCGGCTGATGGGGACCACGATGCGAGGTGGTGCGCCCATGATTTCTGCGGCCGACGGTGTGGATGGTCGAGGTGGTGCATGGGATCGCCCTTCTGGTAGTCTGACTAGGCGAGTCAGATTCAGCAATCCAGTTGCGTTGACATTCAGGGGTTGAGCCCGAGCAGGGATAAGTCGACTAGAGCAGATCGGCTGACGCCTCAAGTTCTTGAGGTGGTGCTTCGTGCAAACTGGTGCTTTGTGCAGAACGGTTGCTTCGCGTAGTTGGTGTCCAGTGCAGATGATGCTTCGTACAGGTGGTGGCGGAACCAGGATATGAGCCAAGGTGGTGTTTGTTGGGTTGGCTCATACCCGGTTCAAATGGACCGGGCGTATTAGGAGCAGAAAACAGGTTACAACGCAGTATTTGAGGTTGCAACCTTTTTTGTGCTGTCTTGAAAGCTGTCCAAATTAAAAACTATTTTCAAATCTGTCCAAGTTAAATAGGTTTTAATTTGGAATGTGGCCCGGTGGTTTTTATTGGTAGGTGGTAATGGGAATATAATATACCAATTATTATATTCCATTCTCTCTCTCTCCATGAATGGTAACCACAACCCCCCTCCCTGTATTAAATATCGCAGCCCGCCACCCGCTCCAAAAACCGCAACCTCTCTCTCTCTCTCTCTCGGCTTGGTGCGGGAGGTTGCTGCCTTGGGATCTCTTGCCGGAGTCGCCGATGGAGGAAGGCAGCCGCCGGTGTTTGCCGTCGCTGACGTGAAGAGGAGGGCAGCCCGCCGTCGCCGTCGCCGTCCGAGTCCAGTTGGCCGTTGCCGTGGAAGGAAGGCGGAGACGGGGCTATTTTAACCCGGCTGTTTGTGGAGGCTGTGGAGAGGAAAAGTTTGTGTTGAGGACGGGCTACACGTTTGTGGCAAGGTCCGGGTCCAAACTTGGAGTTTCTCTCCGGTGGTGGCAGTGGTTGCGGTTAAACGTCGGAAGTTGACGTTGAAGGTTCGGTGAACCTTGTGCGTCCGTTAGTCGGATTGCAGTCTCAGATCTTCCATTTCCTGCGGATCGTGCGTGTCCGGCGCATCCGCGTGCATTTCACCGGACGGTTATTTCTTCACTTGTTTCTTCATTGTAATTGATTTATAAATTATATTATAAATTGGCATTGTCTGTGTTCGTGATTTCTCCTGCAATTATTGGCTATCCCATCAAGTGGTATCACTAAAACAGAGCGACATCATTCGTCAACTCAAGACTCAAGCCCGGTGCAATTACCAGCACGTCTCTCCGAAAAGCTATAAAAGATCTCTCATACCTTCATTTGAAGACAATCAACTGCAGAGACTAGATTGAGCAATGAGATTTTCCGGCGAGAACGTGAGATTTAGATCGTTCCTTCACTCGGGATTTTCTCCGCTCCTCTATTCCGCTCAACGCTCACGTGGATGCTTCAGTGAACCCCAGAGAAGGCACAAAATAATTTTCTCGCAAACGCTCTCAAGGACGCATTAATGAAGCTCCGGGGATTTGACATTTTTATCTTCTTCTTATACTCAAAGCTTGTAACGGAGAGGTGACCTGTCACCCTCCGAGGAACTCCAACACTTGTTAACAAAGCTAAATAGTGTACTTTGGCCCAACATATACCCAACCACGTGATTTTTCAACCTTTTTGGGTTTTCCATGGTAAAAATAAGACTCTCGTCTTTGCTGCTTTGTTTTCACTTGGCTGTTTGCACGCTTAGTCCGACTCAAAGCTAAGGCAATCTGATTCTCTGGACCAAAGGAAAATCGGGAAACCCACAACAGTTTGTTATCGTCTATGAGAACTATGTTCCCAACCATCTATGGGAACGTGTTCCCAAAGTTCTAAAGAATTTCTTAGAATAACGCTCGCCTCATGCAAGCAAACCCAACAAACTACAATGTCAAGGAGTGTACGTACTGCTAACGGCGTAGCCCAAAAGGAGTGCGCTGATCTTTCCCCCTCCAACTAGCCCGCAAGAAACGCTCCACATCTAGGAGTAGCCATTATTAGCGCACCTGCAAACTCAGTGGAGCAACACGTCCAACTGATGGAAGAGCATAAGGTATATGTACTCACCCTTCTGCGAGATTTGGGAATCTTCAATCCTCCCAACTCAGCTGACGCGTATGGGATGCAACTAGCAATCGTACAGGAGCGCGTCCTACCTCGATACATGGCTCACTCCAAGGAATCTCCCGCTTATGAGCTGGTCGGCGAAGCAAGCTCCACACACACCACATGGCATCTAGAGACATTGGGAAATGCAAAACTCAACCCTCGCTCAATAGAGGTGGACGCCAAGCAGGACGACCGAAGTCTCACTCGCCTAGAAGTAAGGGACAAAATCGATGTCACCCTCCGAGCGCGATTGGAAGTTAGTTGGTATTAAAGAAAAAATTATATTGTGATGAGTCTATAGCTGAATTTAAAGCAAACGATACAAACAACATAAGAGAATACTATTTTGATGTTTAGTCATCAGTGTGTCACATGCCGATTATAAAAATTCTTTTTGTTATAACATCTGTCGAGAACTTCATAATTCATCAAATGGATGTAAAGACTATTTTTTTAAATAGAGAGTTTAATGAAGAAATCTATATGACACATCTATAAGGATATGCCTAGAAAGATTCAAAAGATAAGGTGTGCATCCTAAATAAATCAATATATGAGATTAAGGACGTACTTAAAATATGGACCCTTAAGGAGATATGGATTCCAGTTCAATTTCTCAAACAAATGTATTTATCACTACTCTGTGTAAAAAAAATAGTTATCATAGGTCTCTATATATGTTGATGATATGTTGATTCTACGACCTGATCTTTCTATAGTACAACAACAAACAACAGTAACACTCAAGCCTTTAGTTTCTCAAATGATCCATATTCATAAGGGTGACTAAGTTTTATGTGATCAAAAGAATTTGATATAAATGACTTTAGTTCTATTGATGCTCATCTAGGTATAAAGGTTAGCACTAACCCTTAGTCAAACTCACTACATTGAGCAGCTACTTTCTAACTGGGAATGTAAAGACTATAGACCTGTTGAGACACACATTGATCATAATATCAAATTGAGTCCAAATGTTGGAATCAGTACTAAACAAGTTAAATATTTTAGGATAATTAGTAGTCTAATGTATGTCACAAGCTGTACGAGACCGAATATTATTTTTTGTTGGCATGCTAAGTCGTTTCACCAATAATCCAGGTCAAGAGCATTAGAATGCCCTTGATATGTCGATGAAATATCTAAAATGAAATAAAAATCATGTTATATGTTATACTCTACACCATCCTACAATGGATGAGTTTTTAGAAGCCCCTTGATACCCAGAAATTGGAAACAATAAATCTACCAATGGATATTTTTTAGTTCAATCAGTTGTGAGGTGAATGCGGAATTAGCATTGAATTTAAAATTGAAAAGCTTCTTGATGACGAGAGTTTTTGATAGCCCCTCTTGTTTTTAGAAATGCACATTCAAGCGATCCAAAGCTTATTTGTGATTTTATACTCACCATATGTCATCGCAAGGCGAGCATTCAATGATTAGAAGGTGCACTCTCCAAAAATTCTTGCCTTTAATCCACTGTAATTAGTGGTCATTGCGAAGTCACCGAGAACCGTGTAGAAAATTTCACGTTCTTTCATGCTGAGTTGAATGTGCAGTTTCCAACCATAGAATTCAGTGGGATTGAATGATTGCGGTTTTGTTATGTCATACGTGCTTCACTTCGACATTTTTAAAAGTAGAAAATTGTAAACTAAAAATATCACCTGATCCGTGAAAGTGCAGAATAAGATCAATCCTAACTCTAGAGGGGGGTGAATAGAGTTATTTAAAATAATTTTGCAAATAAAACTTGTGTGCAGAGAAAGTTTGGATTTACTTAGTGTATGGTGCTATAGCAAATAATCAGAGTAAAAAGAAATTCACAGCACAAAGCAAAACACAAAGAAACAAGCAATCCAGACGACACAAGGAGCTATAGTGGTTCCCCAAATCTGGGTACATCCACTCTTCTATCACCCTTGATAGGAATCCACTTCAAGATGAGTTGATCAGGTGTCTTGATCACCAGAGAGTTTTTGATCAGGTTCTCACAAACCAAAGGAGCTGATTTTGACCAGGTTTCAGCAAAACCAAAAGTAACTTTTGAAGGGAGTTAAAACCCTGTACAGAAAGAAAAAGAAAAAGGGATGAGGTTGTCTTCTCTATCAACAAGCTGAGAGAAGCATAAGTGGATCTGTAGTTATTGTCAAAGCTCCCCCTGAGATCAAGAAGAAGTTCAGGAAGGAGAGCTCTGCACAAGGGTGACAGGTCTTCAAAGATCTGATTTGCTCCAGCAAGAGATGATCCAAGAAGGTTGGATGGTTGTGTCTGAAGTAATCAGAATTCCTGTGAGTGAGCTTTCAAAACAATATCACAGAGAGAGCAGCTGAAGTCCTGTATTGTTGTTCTATGTCTCTCTGTGTATTCTCTGTGTATGTAAAAAAAAATGAATGAATGAATAATATCACTGAGTCTTCTTCTTCCTTTTCTTTGACAGCCGTTGGAAGTCAGCATTAATTGCTTTCCTTAAATGTCCATGCCTCAAAGGAAATGACAGGCAGACATTCCTTAGAAAATTCCTTGAGCCATGCACCAGATATGCTGTAACGGCCAATAAATCTTCAGCATTACTTGTCTGACAGAAGGAATTTGAATTCCTATTCAAAACTGACGGGAGTCTGAAAAGCGTCGAGCTCACAATAAAACGTCGATCTGAGCACAACACACGTCGGCCAGAGAGAGTTTTCTGAGAGCAGAACTGGGTTCGACGGAACGTCGAGCTGGGGTCGACTCCACGTCGAGCTGAGGTCGACTCTGCGTCGAGCTGAGGTCGACTCTGCGTCGAGCTGAGATCGACTCTGCGTTGAGCAGAGGTCGACTCTACGTCGAGCTGAAGTCGACTATGCGTCGAGCTGAAGATTACTCTAACTAGCCTATGTGACCTTTATAATAACAAGGAGGTCACAACACAAAATCCCTATAGAAGTATAGTCATCCTGGTCCAAATAGTAATAGGGTGTTCCAACAATCTCCCCCTATTTGGATTAGGATTACTATTTACATGAATTTAGGGATTCAAAGAAAGATAAAGCGAAAATACAATACAATACAATACAATACAACCAGACATGACAGAATAAAAAGCAGCATATATAACATTATATAGCAGCACAAATGCTCAAAAGTCCTGAGTCCAGCATATAGAAAGAATTAAAGCATCTTACTTTACTTTCCCTTTGGGGCTTTGTCTTGATCACTCTTCTTGAAGATGATTTCTCTGTTTGGATTTGAAGCTTCCTTTTTAGATCTGTAATCATCAGCTGCACCTAAAGACTTTTGATCTCTTGCACTGAGTGGTACAGCTGCAGGATGGAGTTGCATATATCTGTCTGAATCAAAGAATTTCTTAGACTTATATTTCTCCAATTCCTCTTTTCTTTGGTCTGACATTGTACTGATATGAGAGGTGTCCAGACCTTTTTCTCTAGCTTTATTAATCTCATTTAAAGCAGCCATTTCTGTCATTCTAGCTTTCCAGTAGGCAGGAGTTTTGGTGGGATCTTCAAAAGGTACAGCTGGTTCAAATCTGTTAGAGGAAAGTTCTTGAGAGGTAGTTGGGGTGAGGTCAGCTCTAGGTCTATAAGGATAGGGACCAGAGGTTGGATCAATGGCTCCTCCCCTTTGATAAGGTTGAGAACCTGATCTTCCTCTAGACTGCCTGCCCCTATAGGTTCCTCTTTGCTGACCTCCCCTTTGCTGACTGTCTCCTTGATATCTTCTTGCTTGATATGTCTTTCCATGTAGAGCTGAAGGGGCTGGATTGGAAGATAGACTAGCACCTGCACCTGCATCTGGAGGAGGTGGAGGTGGAGGCTGATGGACAGATTTGGTTGGTCCTTCATTGAATTTTCTTTTCTTCTTCATTGCTTTTCTCTGATTTTGGGAGTATTGCATCCATGGCTCTGTGATTTCACAATTGTATTTGATATAGTAGGGAATGTCATGGTCTGTAGCTCTAGCAATTGGTACTCTTTTCAAAGCTTTTGATCTTGCTTTCCTCTTCCTTGCAATAGTTGCAGAGGAGTCATCAGAATCTGTAGCAAACTCATCTTCTGAACTTTGAGATTCTTCATATGGATCTATGTACTTCCTTTTAGAGATAGGAAAACTGATGGAGTCTGGAGCTGCTGAAGAGGAAACTGAAGGAAGATCTGCTGTCAGTGGAGAGGAAGAGTCTACCACTGCAGGAGAGGGCACAGCCTCAGGAGCCATAGAGACTAAAGAGGCTGGTTCCTGAAGGGCTTGGGAGACATGGGTCTCAACTGCATCAGGTGTCTCAATCGCTTCACCTGAAGTTTCAACAGCTGCTAACATTTCAATTTCATCATTAGCAGGAGCCACTGCTACCACTGCTACATCAGGGATCTTCTAAAAAGGGACAATAGCCCTAGACAGATCTTCTTGAAGCAGTTCTGAATTAGGAGGAGGAGCCTCAGGTGCCATGGAAAGGTCTTCTTGAATCTGAGCTGGAGGGGAGAGGCTCTGGACAGAAGCTGCCAAACACTGAAGGTCTAAGGCACTGCTGATGAGCTGAATTGAAGCTGGAGGAGGAGCCTCAGATACTATCTGAACTTCTGCAACTGATACTGTCTCTGAACATGTCTGAACAAACTGAACTGAAGAAGGATGAACTGATGAAGGATGCAGCTCTTCTTCTGCAGACATCTCCCCCTGCCTAGAATCAGTGGTAGCTGACTCTAGGCCCCCAGAAGAAGGGCATGCCAGATGAGAGGAGAGGGAGGAGACAGAGTCAGAGAGAGTTCTCAGGGAAAGGAGGAGAGGAGCCAGCTTGGCATCCAAGAGGGAGGAGAGCCTAGGGGACAGAAGGTCAAAGATTTGATTGGCTAAGGGCAGGAGAGCTACTTGCTCAAGGGGAACTTGAGTAGAGGTAGATGGAGTAGCAGAGACTGTAAATGAGGAAGATGTTGAGGGTGGTGTAGACAGTGGAGGTGTAACTGGCTCATAGATGGAGGAAAAGAGTAGCTCTGAAAAAGTTGATGAATGGGGGAATTCATGAGGAGAGGAGGTAGAGGCATCCATGAAGGAATCTTCATGCATGTCAAAAGAAAAGAGATCCTCATGAGGGGAGGAATCCAAGCTTATGGGAAGGAAAGTAGTGAGAGGTGGAATGGAGGATGCAATAGTAGAGATGGAGGAAGGTAGAGGTTGAGAGGATGGAATGACTGTGGTTGAGGGGATGAAAGTGGATGGGAGGGAGATGGAGGGAGATGGCAAATTCCCTGCTTCTGGACCAGTGGACTGAGGGAGAGTGACCTCTACAGTCCTGGTGTCTGCAGAAGACTTCATTGCTGCTGCTGCCCTGGGATTCACAATTCTTCTGTCCCACTTGCCAATTAGGGCACATGTGAGCCTCTTGGAAGCATTGATGTGCTTCTTGGAGGACACAAGCAGTTGAGGGCAGCAATGGTTGAGAATCAACCCAAGAACTCTTCCAAAGTGGACAGAGTTTTTATCCAATTTTTTCTTAATCAATTCAAACACAATCAATCCCCAGTTGGGATGTTTCTTATCCATAAGTGCAGCCATAAGGCAGAACTGATGCCTAGTAATTACATCATGTGCAGTCCTCTTTGCACAGATCACTTTGCCTGTAATGTCTGCTAATAACCTATATTCAATAGCTAGGTTAACTTTGAGGAGTTTAGAGGGGTTACCAGCAGCATGCCCCATCCTGTCCAGCATCAAGGCATACTCTTCCACAGATAGTTCTATGCCATCATCTCCAGCAACAAAGTTGAAAACTTCTGAAATGACTTGAGGTGAGATGGCTACCTCATTTCCTGAAACTTTCCCAGTCAATGTATTGTTATCTGAAATAACTGCTGTAAGACTCCACTCTTTGATTTCTGACTCTGGGAGAGGGATCCTGGTTGACATAAAGTTAACCAGTTGCTGCTCCTTGAAGAGGTCCAGTATATCCAAAAAGTATTGTGGAGATCCATCAAAAGAGTCGAAGTCGATATCGAATCCAGAATCGAACTTCATGGCCGCCAGAGCTCCTGCTGTGATTGCCATTTTCCTGCAAAAAGAATACCGTCCAAGATCAAGAGTAAAGTTTTTGGAGGGAGAAAGCTTGAGCAGAAAGATATGAAAGCACAACTGCGAACGACGGAGAAAAATGATTTTATACTTAGGGTTCGACGCAGAAAAGGAAAGAACGTCGAGCTCAGTTCGACGCTCTAAGGCTCTAGGAGAACTGAAACGACTCAACAGCGTTCAGCTTAGGTCGACGTTCGACGCTTTGGCTGAAGCTATACGTCGAGCTCAGGTCGACGTTGAACGAAGACATCGACCGGGGAGAGAGAAACTCAAGAAGCCAGGGAGCTGTGAACTTAGTTCGACGCTAGAAGCTGAGTTCGACGTTCGACGCTTTTGAGGGCGACGGACCGTCGATCTCCGTTCGACGCAGCGTCGAGCTTAGTTCAGAGCTCAGAACACCCACTCAGACAGGAAATTTTAAAATGAAATTTTTCCTATTCCTGTTAATTATGGGTTTCAAAATCTTGGAGTTTTATTTTATGCTGTCTCCATCTAGCATTCCCAACTGATTGAGGAAAAAGAAGTGCTTCTTTTCATCCAAGGGCTTGGTGAAAATATCTCCTCTTTGTAGTTCAGTGGAAATGTATTCTAGTGCAATTTTCTTCTTTTATACATTATCCCTTAAGAAGTGATGTCTGATCTCTATGTGCTTGGTCCTACTATGGAGAACTGGATTTTGAGCAATAGATATTGCACTAGTATTATCACAAAAGATTTTAGACATCTCTAAGTTGTACCCATAGTCTAGGAGCTGGTTTTGAATCCACAAAATCTGTGAGCAACAACTACCTGCAGCCATGTATTCAGCTTCAGCAGTTGATGTGGACACAGAGGTTTGTTTCTTACAAAACTAGGAGACAAGTCTATCACCAAGGAATTGACAAGTTCCACTGGTGCTTTTCCTGTCTACTCTACATCCAGCATAATCAGAATCTGAAAATCCAGTTAGATCAAATCCTGAGTCATGTGGATACCAGAGACCTAAATTAGGACAACTTTTTACATACCTAAGAATCCTCTTAACTAATGTGAGGTGGGACTCTCTAGGGCTTACTTGGAATCTAGCACAAATGCATGTAGCAAACATTATATCTGGTCTAGTAGCTGTTAGATAAAGTAATGAGCCAATGATTGCTCTATAGCTTGTCTGATCAACTGGTTTTCCAGATTCATCAGCATCTAAAACAGCATTTGTAGGCATAGGTGTTTTCATAGAGGATGCTTCAGACATTCCAAATTTCTTAACCAGTTCTCTTGCATACTTGGTTTGAGAAATGAAAATGCCATCCACATGTTGTTTAACTTGCAATCCAAGAAAGAAAGCAAGCTCACCCATGCTACTCATTTCAAACTTTGAGTGTATAAGTTGTGAGAACTTTTTGCATAAGTTTGAATCAGTAGACCCAAATATGATATCGTCTACATAAACTTGTACTAGTAGGGTATGGGACCTATGGGTTCTAACAAAAAGAGTTTGGTCTACTCTACCCCTTTTAAAATCATTTTCCAACAAAAAACAAGCTAAAGTCTCATACCATGCTCTAGGAGCTTGCTTGAGACCATATAAAGCTTTATGCAGTTTAAAAACATGATCAGGAAAGGTTGGAGAGATAAAACCTAGAGGTTGCTTTACATAAACTTCTTCCTTGATGTCTCCATTGAGAAAGGCACTCTTGACATCCATCTGATATACCTTGAATCTCTTGTGAGCTGCATATGCAAGGAAGATTCTTATGGCCTCCAACCTTGCAACTGGTGCAAAGGTTTGGTCATAATCAATTCCTTCTTCTTGGCAATATCCTTGTGCTACAAGTCTTGCCTTGTTTCTCACAATTATTCCTTGATCATCCAACTTGTTCCTGAATACCCATTTGGTTCCAACAATTTGCTGGTTCCTTGGTCTTGGTACTAATTCCCAAACTTTATTCCTTTCAAATTGATTCAACTCTTCCTGCCTTGCAATGATCCAGTTTGGATCTTTCTCTGCATCTTGTATGGTTTGAGGCTCAATTTGAGAAAGAAAGCAGGTGTGCATAATATTTTGACTAACTTGATTCCTTGTTTGCACACCCACTGAGATATCTCCAATTACTTGTGAGATTGGGTGATCTCTTGTTGTTGCAAGATCAACAAGGGGTGTTGATGATGCACCAACCTGTGTTGTTGTTTCCTCTTGTGGAACAACAACTGGTTCTTCAATTTGTTGGCCTTTTGAACTTTCCAAAACCTGAAATTCCTCTTCATTGTCACTGAGTTCAGTGTCTTGCTGAATTGGTGAAGGTAATGACCCTTTGTCTGTGATGGTAAGCTGCTTCAGATTTTCTGAAATTGAATATTCCTGCAAATTGCTTATGGTAGAAGTCTCCTTCTCCTTATAAGACATGTTAGTTTCATCAAATGTAACATGCATGGATTCTTCAATTTTATTTGAGCACTTGTTAAAAACCCTATAAGCCTTGCTAGTCATGGAGTATCCCAGAAACACTCCTTCATCAGCTTTGGCTTCAAATTTAGCTAGGTATTTCTTGTCATTATTGTGAATGAAGCAAGTGCAACCAAAAATTTTGAAGTAATTTACTTTAGGTTTCTTCCCTTTGAGTAACTCATAGGGAGTCTTACCCTTTAGTTTATGTATCAGGCTTCTATTCAAAACATAGTTGGAGGTGTTCACAGCCTCTGCCCAAAAGGTTAGAGGAAGGTGAGCATCTGTCAACAATGTTGTGGCAGATTCAATAAGGGTTCTGTTTTTCCTTTCAACTACCCCATTTTGTTGAGGAGTTCTTGGAGCTGAGAAAGTGTGCCTGATACCTTCATTCTGGCAGAACTCTAGCATAAGAAGAGAATCAAACTCTGTCCCATGATCATTTCTGATCAGGGCAATGTGGGTATTGAACTCAATCTGTATGCCTTTGAGAAAATCTGTCAAAACCTTAAAGTTATCAGACTTCTTCCTTAGAAAGAACACCCAAGTGAATCTTGAGAAGTCATCTACAACTACTAAAGCATAAGATTTCCCTCCTAGGCTTTGTACATTAATTGGTCCAAAAAGGTCCATGTGCAATAAGTACAAAATTCTAGGTGAGTCACTCTTATTAAGTGACTTGAAACTGTTTTTAGTTTGCTTGCCTAACTGACAGGCCTTGCAAAGTCCTTCCTTCTTGTAGGGACCAGAAGGTAGTCCTCTAACAAGGTTGTCTTGGGATAACTTAGCAATGGTTCTAAGGTTCACATGTCCTAGTCTTTTATGCCAAAGTTCATTAGGTTTGCTAAGGGAGTTAAATAAACATATATCTACTTTAGATGAATTGAAATCAACTAGGTATATGTTATCTAGTCTATTACCAATTAAAACAATGTTGTTATTTAATGCAATATTACATGCTGAGTTGGTAAACCAAACCTGATAACCAGCATCACATAGCTGGCTGATGCTGATTAAGTTGTGCTTTAGTCCTTCCACATAGGCCACTTTCTTAAATGTAATTGACCCTATTTTGACTTGGCCATAGCCTTTTGTTTGTCCAAAATTTGAATCTCCAAAGATTACTTTGGGTCCATGTTTGGCTTTAAAGGACACAAGGTTCTCCTTGTTGCCAGTCATGTGCTTTGAGCACCCACTATCCAAGTACCACTACTGGTTCTCAATTGGATAGGTCTTTATCTGCACATACAACAAATCAATTGTTTTTGACCCAGTTTACCTTGGGCCTTTCTTGATATCCTTTAAATTCTGAAATAAAAGACATCTCAGGTTGACTCTTATAGCCTGCAGGATGATATCTCCTAGGAGGTATTATCCATTCAGCATAAGGGTTAAAGTGATGAGATGTGGAACTGGAATTAAATCTTAAGTTAACCCCTGAGAACTGATTTTTGCTCTGAGCTTGGCTCGACGCACGTCGAGCTTCGGTCGACGGACTCTGGTGAGTGCGTCGAGCTCCATTCGACGGCGAAGGCTTGCTTTGTTCAGAGGGTAGAAGGCGTCAACCTGAGTTCGACGTTTTCTTGCGATTACATCGAGCTCTGGTCGATGTCCGTCGAGCTTCGTTCGACGCTTCTTGTCTAGTTTCCTGGGTTAAGTCAGCATTCTTCCTAGCCACTATCAAGACTCCTTTACCTTTCTCACTGGTAAATTTGATTGGAGTTGTCAGCACTATGGGTTGGCTGGATGAAGCACCCAAGCCCAGTGAACCATTCAATCTTGAGTTCACTGTACTTGTGATGTCCATCAATTTGATACTTCTCCCATTAAGGGTTTCTTCAAATTGTTTGGCCTTAGATAGCTCACCTTTCAGTGAAGCTATCTCCTCCCCACACTGCTTCAACTCTTCTAAGAGTCTAAGATTATCTGAGTTAATGGATTTGCATTCAATTAATTGTTCTCTGAGAGTTTTAATCAACTTTTGAGATTCAATCAAGTCAATGCACATAGATTTGAACTCAGATTTAAATTCATCAGAAGTAAAATCAAATGAATCTATTACCTGATCCTCAGTAAGTTCCTGATCAGATAGGTAGTCAGCATCAGGCTCTGAATCAGTGTTCTTTTGAGATGCACTGATGGCCATCATGCAGAATCCTTTTTCTTCTGCATCATCCTCATCATCACTAGAGCTGGATGATGAATCAGACTCATCAGAGTCACTCCAGGATTCAGCCACAAATCCTTTTCTGGTGTGCTTGCTGTTGCTGGAGGAAGGCTTGTCATGGTGAAAGTGAAGGGATAGATACTACTCTAGAGGGGGGGGGGTGAATAGAGTTATCAAATTTTGCACAGACAAAACTTAATATTCTACCCAACTCCCTTGGAGTGAAGTGCGGAATGAAAAGATTATAGATATTGATTTAACCTTAAAGCCTAACACAAGTGATGTGTACAAACACAAGCTAACTGTAATTACAGTTAAGCTTGGAAAAACCTAATCAGCAACTAGCAACCTAGTTATATCTAATCACAGCCACAATGCAGGAATTAAACAGTGGAATCAGACGACACAAGGAAATTTATAGTGGTTCCCCAAACAACTTGGGTACGTCCACTCTTCTACCCACACGGTAGGAATCCACTCAGGTTTTTGATCAGGTGCCCTGCCACCAACAGGATCTGTTCCAGGTAGATCCAGAAACCCTTTAGACTTTTGATCAGGTGTCTAAAAACCAAGCACAGGTTTTTGATCAGGTGCCCTGCCACCAAGGGATACTTTTGAAGGGAGTAATAACCCTGTACAGGAGGGGGAAGAAGGTTAAGATGTCTTCTCTATTTTATAATAGATTAGAGAAGCACAAAAGCTTGCACTGAGCTAGAATGCTCTAAAGAATCAAGGCTCCCCCTGGCTCAAGAATGTCCAGGTAAAGTCTTGCTTCAGTGCAGAGAAACTCTTCAGAAAGTTCTGAAGGAAAGAGCTACAGGAAGAAAGTAAATAATAAAATCAAAGTTCTTCAAGCAGCTATCTTCTTCTTCTTCTTCTTCAAAGGAACTCTGAGTTGAACTTCCTGAAAGCAGGAGAACTCAGGTGAAGAAGAGATGAAGATCTTAACACTTCTCAGTTAGATGGAGATTGCTGAGAGCAGGAAGCTTGAACTAGATGAGGGCTTGAGAGCTTGAGAATAAACAACTGGTTAGCTATTCGCTTCTGTTAACTAGCTTGAATCCTTCTTCAAAGGGTTCTTTATATAATCATCAGCAAGCAACGGCTCTCTTCCATTTGAATTATTTGTCTTCTTCTAAGCCTTGAGACCTGGGCTGTAAATATCAAGAAGACAGAAATATCTCTGCAGCAAAACATTCTATAAAGGGAATAAATCACTTTCTAAGAAGCTGCAGGCTTAAATCAGATAACAGAAGGACTAAATAAAGTCACATCAGAAATAATCTCTTTATAGCAAAAGAAGACTTTTCAGTCTAACGGCTATAAAGGGCTGACAGCAGATAAAGTAAATTAAAATGACAGCTAATAAGACAAACAACTTTATCTTAAAAAGATTTGACTCAGGCAAAAGAGATGGAGCAAATATTGCCTGGTTATATTATCATACAGCTTAAAATACTGTGCCAGAAAATGTATTAATTAATTAAATATAATAAATAAATATAAAATACAAAGGCAGACAGAAAGCGTCGAACGACCTTTGAAGATCGTCGAACGACGCACGGAGATCGTCGAGCTATCGGGCAGATAGTCGAACGATCCAGATAGTCGACCTATCGAAGAAGATAGTCGAGCTACCCCGGCAGATAGTCGAACTATCAGAACAGATAGCCGAACTATCAGATAGTCGATCTATCAAGGACAGATAGTCGAGCTATCAAGCGCACAGAGATAGTCGACCTATCAAGCAGATAGTCGACCTACCTCAGAAAACAGATAGTCGAACTATCAACAGATAGTCGAACTATCAAAACAAAACAGATAGTCGATCTATCAGCAGATAGTCGAGCTATCAGATAGTCGAACTATCAACCGATAGTCGAACTATCAAGACGAAACAGATAGTCGATCTATCAACAGATAGTCGAACTATCAGCGCAGAACAGATAGTCGAACTATCAACAGATAGTCGAACTATCAGCGCAGAACAGATAGTCGAACTATCAACAGATAGTCGAACTATCAGCGCAGAACAGATAGTCGAACTATCAACAGATAGTCGAACTATCAGCGCAGAACAGATAGTCGAACTATCAACAGATAGTCGAACTATCAGCGCAGAACAGATAGTCGAACTATCAACAGATAGTCGAACTATCAGCGCAGAACAGATAGTCGAACTATCAACAGATAGTCGAACTATCAGCGCAGAACAGATAGTCGAACTATCAACAGATAGTCGAACTATCAGCGCAGACAAAGCGTCGACCAACTGATAGACGATCGTCGATCAGCCGATAGACGATAGTCGAGCGGCGTTCGACTATCGTCGAACGAAAAAACCTACTTGACCAAATTCTCAATTTGGAAAAGCGAGGACCCTACAGCTAGACTTCTAACCATTGACCATAGATATTTCTTGGGTCAAGGGGCACAAAGGAGAGGACTAAACTCAAATCAAACTAGGGTACCAACAATCTCCCCCTATTTGAGTTAAGTCTCTCAAAATCTAAAACAGCTAGCAATAAAACACTAAAAAATAAATTCAGCAAATAGTTAACAATAAACTGGCAGATTATCAATCAGATAGACAAAAATAGCACAGCAGTTAATTAAACTATTAAGAATCTTTAGAGTTTGGAAAAGGATCAGAAGAACTAGAAACAAAAGAAATTTTTCTTAGAGGGTCATCTGATTCTTTCTTTGACATCTTCAGGTCCTGAGCACCAATGATCTTCAGTTCTGTAGCTCTGGGGACAACAGCTTCAGGATGTTTTTCCATGTACTTTGACGGATCAAAAATCTCAGGATTTACCTGGAACTTTTCAAATTCTTTCTTTCTGTAGGCTGACATGGTAGTAAAACCAGTCGTATCTTTACCTTCGGCTCTTGCTTTTCTTATTTGGGCTGCTCCTACAAGTTCTTGAAAGCGAGCCATCCTAAAGTTAGGATCGAGCTCAGGATTTTCATATACGGGCTCAGGAGAAGCAGCATCAGCTATTATATCTAGATAAGACATTAGAGTATACTTAGCAGAGAGGTTCTTGCTAGATATCTTAAAACAAAATAAACTATTTACCTTTCGAAATACTTTTCTCAGATTGAACTGGAGTTGGAGATGAAATTCTCTTCTTTGGAGAAGGAGGTGGGGAAAAGGTTGGTCTTTGAGCCACAACCTCCTTCATTTGTCTTTGAGAGCCATAAAATGATTTGCCTTGAGAGCTTTGATAACCTTGTCTTGGTTGGGGCTGAACAGACGCAGATTTTCCAGAGGAGGCAGTAGGATGAGCTGAAAGGTTCCCAGAGGCTCCTGCACCAGGAGGTGGAGGAGGACCTCTGGGAGTCCATCTTGAGACAGGAGTATCATACCTCTTGGTTCTTTTTCTTTCTTTTTGCTGATTCTTCGAAAACCACATCCAATGCTTAAAATCCTTGGATTTGGGGTCAATGTCCTTCAAAATGTAATAGGGAGTGTCATTATCCTTATTTGGAGGAAGAGGAGGAGCAGCTTTTCTCTTCTTTGATGCAGATTTCTTTTTCTTTGACTTCTCAGAAATATCAGAATCATCATCATCATCAGAATGGGATGATGGAGGGTTCTCATAAGGATCATAGGCTTCTGAGACAGCCTTTTCTTTAAGCTTTGAAGCAGATTTTTCTCTTTCCTCTTCCATGGCATCCAGAGCCAGAAGGGAGTCTAAATCTAAACCTGGAGAGTCATCCCAGATGGATGACTTTTCAAATTGCAAATCTTTCTCTTTCTCTTTTAACGATTGAACTCTTAAATTCCATGCTGCTCTTGCTTGAGCTTCTTCCAAACTCAGAACAGGAGAGTCAACTTTGACTTCCTCTTTCTCAGACTCATCTTCTTTATTATCTAAGAAGGATTCCAATTCAGGGTCTATTTGAGTAGCAAGAATACTTGGGTCAGCCTCAGAAACTACTGCTATAATTTGAGCAGCTAAATCTTCTTTAATAACATCTGTAAAATTATGAATACATATCTGCTAAATAAGCTTGAATCATTCCTTCAAGGTATTCACAAACTATCAAATTAATCGACTCATCAACAAAACGAATGAAAGAGTTACCTTCATATTTAATCATTTCCCATGATTCATTCAGATAAGAAGTTATAATTCCTTCCAGGAATCTAACAATCACAGGAGAGGTAAGATCTTCTAAGCAGACCTTAACTGCAATCTCAGATAGCAGGATTCCATCTGCTATTTCCTTATCAGACAGAACTGGAACTATAACTTTCTCAGCATGAGCTGTTTCTTCCTGGGCTGGAGCTATTTCTTCCTCAGCTGGATCTATCTCTTTCTCAGTTGGATCTATCTCTTTCTCAGCTGTCATGACAACATCTGGAACTATTTCTATCTCAACTAGAGCAGATTCTTCCTGGGCAGTCATGACTGAATCTTTTAAAGCTGGAGGAGAGGCAGGATGATCTAAGGCATCTTCATTGAACATCTCCCCCTGCCTGATTTCAGTGGATACTGAAACCAGGCCCCTAGAGGAAGATGGCTCAGCTGATTTTGAAATGGATTTGATGGAGGCAGACAAAAGATCAATGGAGGCTGCAAGGGGAGCGATTGCCTCGTCAATCATGGTTTTGATTGACGGGATAATCAGCTCCACAATGCGGGAGATAAGCTCTGGAGAAATTTCAAAAGATGAAGGATGAGAGGTGGATGGAGCTGCAGCAGATATGGTAGAGGTGCTGGGATGAGAAATGATGTGAACAGGGGATCGAGCAGGAGAGTTAATTGGGGAATGAATAGGAGAATGAATTGGAGATTGAATTGGAGATACAGGAGGAGTAAGAATTCTCTCTGATCCTAACAAATCAAAGCTAGGAGCAGATATCCTAGCCAGATGAGCAGGTAGAGGAGAGGCAGGAGGAGACAGAGGAACAACCGTAGTTGTTTCAGGAGCAGTAGAGGAAGAAGGTCGTACCTCAGCAGAAGTTGATGGTACTTCAACTGAGACAGACGGCAATGCAGAGGAGGAGGAAGGAAGAGCTAAGCCAGCTTCAACAGGTTGAGGAGCGACTGATGCAGTCCTTGTGTCCTCAGATGTTGCTGGAGCAGATTTCACAAACGTCCTCTTCCACTTAGAGAACAAGTGGGGATCCATCTTCTTGCTGGCATTGATTGTTGTTGCAGTGGAACTCAGCAGCTGGGGATATTTCTCTTTAAGGAAAATTCCAATAACCCTTCCTAGGGTGACTTCCTTCTTACCAGTCTTCTTCCTGATTAAATCAAACAAAACAGCTGCCCAATCTATCCTTTTCCGATTAACAATCGCACACATGAGTGCGAATTGCTGCCTTGTTATATTGTCGTGGGCAGAGTGCTTACCCAGGAGCACTTTTCCTACTACCTCAGCGAGGAACTTGATCTTGAAGGGGAAGTTTACTTTCAGCAGCTTGGTGGGAATGCCCTCAGCATGTCCCAGCTCAACCAGCATTCTTCCAAATTCCTGAGCGTCTTGCTCATAATCCTCATCACCAATAACTAATTCAAAAACATCAGATAATATGGCCGGAGTCAGGATAACTTCTTCTCCGCCTATGGTACCAGTCATCGATTCGTCTGTGGAAGACGACGTGAAAGCCCATTCTTTGATTTCTGGAATATTGATCTTAATCCTTTCAGACATCAGCTTCTCTAAACCCTGATCCCTGCAGAGCTGGAGAACTTCCACGATTCCGGCATCGCAGCTACTGAAAGCTTCGAAATCCACACTGAATCCTGCATCAAACTTCACGACGGCTAAAACTGCTGGAGAGACCGCCATGGATTCGCCGGAGAAAGCACGAGAAAGCTGCAGAGAACGAAGAAGACGAAACGCCCGGAAATCGCAAGCGGGAAAGCAGAATGCGAAAGGGCACGCTCCGTCGACGATAAAGCAAAAGATCTTTTAACCTAGGTCGACTATCGGCTTTATATTAGGCCGAAAATAGTCGATCTATTAAAAAGATACTTGACCCGATAGTCGAACGGCCGTTCGACGATCGGCTCAGAAGCAGAGTAGTCGAACCATCGTTCGGCTATTTCTGGCTTCACACGCAACAAGCTGTCGTCGTTCAGAGATCGACGATGAGCTCAACCTGTTCGACGATGGTCGAACGTCGATCGACGATCTTCAAACAGATAAGCTATCATTAACCAGAGGTCGACGATAGGCTCAATCCGTTCGACGATCTTCGATCATCGTTCGACGATCTTCAAGCAGATTTCAACAAAGGCAGATATAGTCACACTTAGTCTCGTCCATTAATCATGCCTAGTTGAACTAAAAAGAACAGATGCTTCTGTTCATCTAAAGGCTTGGTGAATATATCACCTCACTGAAACTCAGTGGATATGAACTCAAGACAGATCTTGTTCTTTTCCACACAATCTCTCAGGAAATGGTGCCTAATCTCAATGTGCTTGGTTCTAGAGTGGTGCACTGGATTTTGTGCAATAGAAATAGCACTGGTACTATCACACATGATCTTGGTGTTCTTGTGTGAGTACCCATAATCCACAAGCTGGTTTTGAATCCACAGGATCTGTGAACAACAACTGGCAGCTGCTATATATTCAGCCTCTGCAGTTGAAGTTGAGACAGAAGCCTGCTTCTTACAGAACCAAGAGACCAATCTCTCTCCCAGGAATTGGCAAGTTCCTGAGGTGCTCTTCCTGTCAACTCTGCAACCAGCATAGTCTGAATCAGAATATCCAATTAATTCAAACTCTGACTCAGCTGGGTACCAAAGTCCTAGATTTGGACATCCTTTTAGGTATCTCAGGATTCTCTTTAGAAGAATCAGATGAGATTCCTTGGGGTTGACCTGGAATCTAGCACAAAGGCATGTAGCAAACATTATATCTGGCCTACTTGCAGTTAGATATAATAGGGAACCAACAATGGCCCTATAATTCTTTTGATCAACTGGCTTGCCGTGATCATCAGAATCAATAACTACATTAGTAGCCATGGGTGTAGGCATTGCTGAAGCATCAGCCATCCCAAATTTCTTTACCAATTCCTTGGCATATTTGGATTGGGAGATGAAGATACCATCAGCATCTTGCTTAACTTGGAGACCAAGAAAGTAAGACAGCACACCCATGCTACTCATCTCAAACTTAGAATGCATCAAGTTGGAAAACTTTTTGCACAGTTTGGGATCAGTGGAGCCAAAAATAATATCATCTACATACACCTGAACTAACAGGATTGTGTCCTTGTGATGCTTGACGAAAAGGGTTCTATCAACTACTCCCCTAGTGAAGTTGTGCTCTAACAGGAAACTAGCTAAGGTCTCATACCAGGCCCTAGGAGCTTGCTTTAGTCCATAAAGAGCTTTTTGCAACTTAAAAACATGTGAGGGCTGAGTTGAAGAAACAAACCCTGGTGGTTGTTCAACAAACACCTCTTCCTTAAGCTCACCATTTAGGAATGCACTTTTGACATCCATTTGGAACACCTTAAACTTCATGAAGGCTGCATAGGCCAAGAAGATCCTTATTGCTTCTAGCCTTGCAACAGGAGCAAAGGTTTGGTCATAGTCTATACCTTCCTCCTGTCTGTAGCCCTGAGCTACAAGCCTAGCTTTATTCCTTACTATTATTCCATTTGCATCTAACTTGTTTCTATACACCCACTTGGTGCCTATGATCAGTTGGCCTTTAGGTCTTGGAACCAAAGTCCAAACTTTACATCTCTCAAACTGATTGAGCTCCTCTTGCATTGCAATGATCCAGTGGGGATCTAGCTCTGCATCTTTAAAGGTGAGGGGCTCAACCTGTGAGAGGAAACAAGCATGCATCACATCCTGTCTTAATTGGTGTCTTGTTTGTACACCAGCTGATATGTCTCCAATCACTTGAGATGTGGGGTGATCTCTAAGTGTGACAATGTCAGCAGGTGGGATGTGATCTTCAGCAACAGTTGGGATTAATTCCTCAGGAGGAATTTGATCTACTGTTGGTGGTACAACAGCAGCTTCAACAGCTTCAGCAATGTCTTCATCACTGTCTGATTCAGTGATCTGAAGAGTTGATAGTTGAAGAATTTCTTGAGGGACATCAGGTACCTGCAAAGAACTGGAGGAAGGAGAATTTTCCTTCTCCTTGTAAAACATCTGAGACTCATCAAAAGTCACATGCACAGATTCTTCTATCTTACAGGTAGATTTGTTATAAACCCTATAAGCTTTGCTTACTTGGGAATATCCAAGCATGATTCCCATTGAAGCTTTTGCTTCAAATTTTCTAATATATTCTTTATTATTATTATGAATATAAACAATACAGCCAAAAACTCTAAAGTAATTAATTTTTGGTTTCTTTCCTTTAAGCAACTCATAAGGAGTTTTACACTTAAGTTTGTGTATCAAACTTCTATTCAAGACATAGTTGGCTGTACTAACAGCTTCTGCCCAATAGGATAGAGGCATGTTAGCATCTGCCAACAATGTACTAGCAGCTTCAATTAGTGTTCTATTCTTCCTTTCAACTACCCCATTTTGTTGGGGAGTTCTAGGAGCTGAGAAGCTATGTTTGATTCCTTCTCTCTCACAGAATTCTTGCATGAGAAGAGAGTCAAACTCAGTACCATGATCACTTCTGATCAAGGCCACATGAGTAGAGTACTCAGTCTGCACACAAAGTAGAAAGTCTGTAAGGGCTTTGAAGTTATCAGACTTAGTTCTCAAAAAGAAAACCCAACTGAACCTAGAGAAGTCATCTACAATTACTAAAGTGTAATACTTCCCTCCTAAACTCTGTACATTTATTGGGCCAAAAAGGTCCAAATGTAATAAATACAGGATTCTAGGAGAATCACTTTTATTTACAGATTTAAATGAATTCTTGGTTTGCTTGCCTAGCTGACAAGCCTTGCATAGGCTCTCCTTCTTGTAGGGGCAAGAAGGTAAACCTCTAACAAGGTTGTGCTTAGATAACCTAGATATGTTCTTGAGGTTTACATGACTAAGCCTTTTATGCCATAGGGAATTATTATTAAGGGTTACTTCATTAAACAGGCAGATTTCAGATTGAGATGAATTAAAATCTACTAAATAAATATTACCTATTCTAATACCTACTAAAACAATATTATTATTCAAAGTAATATTGCAAGATGAGTTGGAAAATGAAACCTGGTAGCCAGCATCACATAGCTGGCTGACTGAAATCAGGTTATGCTTCAGTCCATTTACATATGCAACTCTCTTGAATGTAACTGCTCCAATTGTGATCTTGCCATAGCCTTCTGTCTGACCACAGCTGGAGTCTCCAAAGATAACCTTTGGGCCGAGCTTAGCTTTGAATTTTGACAGTAGATCTTTATTTCCTGTCATATGCTTAGAGCATCCACTATCCAAATACCACTTATTTTGAGTGATTGGATAGGCCTTCACCTGCAAGACAATTATTTAGACAGAGTGGACCCAGGTAACCTTGGGTCCCTTGTTTTTCACATAAGAAAAACTGGAAATATAAGAGAATGCAGGCTGAGGGTGATAGCCTAGTGGGTGAGATCTCCTAGGTGGGATTCTCCATACTGATGATGGGTCAACAAACCTAGGGTTTCTATTCTCATTTAGGTTTCTATGGAATGGATTATGATTTTGAAAATCATATTGAAATCGTCGATCGACGTTCGACGATGGGCGCTCAGATCGTCGAGCTTCGTTCGACCATGGAGCATCCGATCGTCGAGCGGCGTTCGACGCTCTTTGCATTTCTTTGAAAAACTTCTTTCTCTTTTCTCTCTTAGCTTTATTTAGGGTTTTATTTACAAGGTTTACTTGCTCAGTGTTCTTCTTTCCACTAGCTGAAATGAAGTTCACTGGAGTTGAAAGATTATTTTTAAGAAGGACTGGGGGTTCACTGGGAGAAGCTCCTAAGCCTAGTTTATCATTACCTGACCTAGTGTTAGTCATGCTGGTAATTTCTAACAGCTTAAGGCTTCTACCATTAAGGGATTCTTCTAATCTCTTAGACTTAGCTAATTCTATTTTAAGAAATTTAATTTCTTCACTACAAGTAGTGAGATCTTTCTTTAACCTAATGTTTTCAGAGGCTATTGATTCTGAGTCAGCTAACCTATTTCTAAGTTCTTTTATTTCTTTTTCTGAACTAATTAAATCTAAACATAAAGATTTAAATTCTAACTTAAACTCTTCTGAAGTAAAATCATAAGATGAAAGTACCTCATCTTCAGTAGGCATCTCTTCATCAGAATCTGAACTCTCTGCAGCAGAGTGGTTGCTGCAGGCATCTATTGCCATTAGGCAAATTTCTTTTGCCTTCTTCTCTTCCTCATCTTCACTGGAGCTTGATGAGGAGGATTCTTCATCAGAATCACTCCAGGTTTCAGCAATGAAACCTCTCTCCTTCTTCTTGTTTTTGTAGGAGGATGGCTTGGAGTGCTTCCTGTGTTGTTCTTTGTCTTTTCTCTTTTCTTTGTTCTTCTCCTCTGGACACTCTGGCAAAATGTGTCCAGGCTTCCTGCAACCATAACAGATGATTTCTTTAGCAGGAGAGCGATCATACCTTGGTTTGTCTTCATAGCGTGAAGACTTCTTTCTGAACTCTTTTCTTCCCATCTTGAGAAACCTTTTGGCAAACAATGCCATAAGTTCCTCATTAGATTGGCTGCCTTCAGACACATCTGCAGCCTTAAGAGCTAGAGATTGCTCTTTTCTTGTTGGAGTGGGGGTCTTGGCTTCAGCTTCTGCTTCTCTGGTCTTCAGCACTTGCTCAAAAGACTTGAGCTTGCCGAGGAGAGCTTCAGTTGAGATCTCATTAGTACTTCTGGCTTCTTTGATGGGCCAGATTCTTAGATCCCATGTGCTAGGGAAGCACATAAGAATCTTATCATTGACCTCTGTCAATGATATGTCCTTGTCCAGGGTCCTCAGCTCATTGATGATTGAGCTGAGCCTGGTGTACATAGCTTCAACTGATTCAGCATCAGTTTTCTTGAAGTTCTCATACTGTGAGATAAGGTTGGACCTTCTGTCCTTCCTTTCATCAGCTGAACCAGCTACAATCTGGTTCAGTGTGTCCCACATGGCCTTTGCTGAGGAGCAGTCAGCCACCTTCTGGAACACCTCATCAGACATTGTCTGAGCCAGTATGTTCATTGCCTTGGCATCAGCAATTTTGGCCTTCTTGTATTCATCATTATAATCTGGAGGAGGCACTGCACTCATATCATATGATGAGGCAGTGGCAGCAGCAGGTGCTCTTGGGGGACCTGACAAAATAGAAGCAAAAATGCTTTCATCAATAGAGTTCATATATAATTTAATCCTTGCCTTCCAGATGCCAAACTTTGCCAAGTTGCATGCTGGAGGTCTGGTGCTAGAATAATCCTTAGACTGGGCCATGATAGTGAATATCTATAAGCTCTTGGTATCTATCAGGATCTTGTGACTTAGGTGTTAGCCTATACAGTCAGTTAACCTCCCTCTGATACCAATTGAAAGTGAAGGGATAGATACTACTCTAGAGGGGGGGGGGGGTGAATAGAGTTATCAAATTTTGCACAGACAAAACTTAATATTCTACCCAACTCCCTTGGAGTGAAGTGCGGAATGAAAAGATTATAGATATTGATTTAACCTTAAAGCCTAACACAAGTGATGTGTACAAACACAAGCTAACTGTAATTACAGTTAAGCTTGGAAAAACCTAATCAGCAACTAGCAACCTAGTTATATCTAATCACAGCCACAATGCAGGAATTAAACAGTGGAATCCAGACGACGCAAGGAAATTTATAGTGGTTCCCCAAACAACTTGGGTACGTCCACTCTTCTACCCACACGGTAGGAATCCACTCAGGTTTTTGATCAGGTGCCCTGCCACCAACAGGATCTGTTCCAGGTAGATCCAGAAACCCTTTAGACTTTTGATCAGGTGTCTAAAAACCAAGCACAGGTTTTTGATCAGGTGCCCTGCCACCAAGGGATACTTTTGAAGGGAGTAATAACCCTGTACAGGAGGGGGAAGAAGGTTAAGATGTCTTCTCTATTTTATAATAGATTAGAGAAGCACAAAAGCTTGCACTGAGCTAGAATGCTCTAAAGAATCAAGGCTCCCCCTGGCTCAAGAATGTCCAGGTAAAGTCTTGCTTCAGTGCAGAGAAACTCTTCAGAAAGTTCTGAAGGAAAGAGCTACAAGAAGAAAGTAAATAATAAAATCAAAGTTCTTCAAGCAGCTATCTTCTTCTTCTTCTTCTTCAAAGGAACTCTGAGTTGAACTTCCTGAAAGCAGGAGAACTCAGGTGAAGAAGAGATGAAGATCTTAACACTTCTCAGTTAGATGGAGATTGCTGAGAGCAGGAAGCTTGAACTAGATGAGGGCTTGAGAGCTTGAGAATAAACAACTGGTTAGCTATTCGCTTCTGTTAACTAGCTTGAATCCTTCTTCAAAGGGTTCTTTATATAATCATCAGCAAGCAACGGCTCTCTTCCATTTGAATTATTTGTCTTCTTCTAAGCCTTGAGACCTGGGCTGTAAATATCAAGAAGACAGAAATATCTCTGCAGCAAAACATTCTATAAAGGGAATAAATCACTTTCTAAGAAGCTGCAGGCTTAAATCAGATAACAGAAGGACTAAATAAAGTCACATCAGAAATAATCTCTTTATAGCAAAAGAAGACTTTTCAGTCTAACGGCTATAAAGGGCTGACAGCAGATAAAGTAAATTAAAATGACAGCTAATAAGACAAACAACTTTATCTTAAAAAGATTTGACTCAGGCAAAAGAGATGGAGCAAATATTGCCTGGTTATATTATCATACAGCTTAAAATACTGTGCCAGAAAATGTATTAATTAATTAAATATAATAAATAAATACAAAATACAAAGGCAGACAGAAAGCGTCGAACGACCTTTGAAGATCGTCGAACGACGCACGGAGATCGTCGAGCTATCGGGCAGATAGTCGAACGATCCAGATAGTCGACCTATCGAAGAAGATAGTCGAGCTACCCCGACAGATAGTCGAACTATCAGAACAGATAGTCGAACTATCAGATAGTCGATCTATCAAGGACAGATAGTCGAGCTATCAAGCGCACAGAGATAGTCGACCTATCAAGCAGATAGTCGACCTACCTCAGAAAACAGATAGTCGAACTATCAACAGATAGTCGAACTATCAAAACAAAACAGATAGTCGATCTATCAGCAGATAGTCGAGCTATCAGATAGTCGAACTATCAACCGATAGTCGAACTATCAAGACGAAACAGATAGTCGATCTATCAACAGATAGTCGAACTATCAGTGCAGAACAGATAGTCGAACTATCAACAGATAGTCGAACTATCAGCGCAGAACAGATAGTCGAACTATCAACAGATAGTCGAACTATCAGCGCAGAACAGATAGTCGAACTATCAACAGATAGTCGAACTATCAGCGCAGAACATATAGTCGAACTATCAACAGATAGTCGAACTATCAGCGCAGAACAGATAGTCGAACTATCAACAGATAGTCGAACTATCAGCGCAGAACAGATAGTCGAACTATCAACAGATAGTCGAACTATCAGCGCAGACAAAGCGTCGACCAACTGATAGACGATCGTCGATCAGCCGATAGACGATAGTCGAGCGGCGTTCGACTATCGTCGAACGAAAAAACCTACTTGACCAAATTCTCAATTTGGAAAAGCGAGGACCCTACAGCTAGACTTCTAACCATTGACCATAGATATTTCTTGGGTCAAGGGGCACAAAGGAGAGGACTAAACTCAAATCAAACTAGGGTACCAACACATGGTATTTCCTTGACTCCTTATCCTTCCTTTTATCCTTTCTTTCCTTCTTGTCCCTTCTGTCCTTGTCTTGATTTTCTGGACAGTTGGGGAAAATGTGTCCTGGTTTCCTGCAGCCAAAGCAAATAATATCTTTATTAGTAGATCTGTCATACCTTGGCTTGTCTTTGTCTTTGGATGACCATCTTCTGAAGTTCCTTTTATTCAGCTTATTGAACCTTTTGACCAGTAGGCTCATAAGCTCTTCATTTCCCAACACCTTTTCTTTAGGTTCTTCTTCCTGTGCTTTGAAGGCAATGGTTTTCTCAACCTTCTCTGTTGGTGTGGATGTCTTCTGCTCTTCTTCTCTCTTTTTAATAAATTGCTCATAGCTCTTGAGCTTTCCTAGAAGAGCTTCTGTGGATAACTCACAGACATTTCTTCCATCTTTAATTGACCAGATTCTTGAGTCCCAAGAGCTAGGGAAACAAGTCAGTTTCTTGTCATTTATCTCAGTGAGAGATATGTCCTTCTCTAGTGATCTAAGCTCACTGATGATTAGGCTCAGTCTGTTGTACATGTCAGCAACTGACTCAGATTCTGCCTTTTTGAAGTTCTCATACTGGGTGATGAGGTAGGATCTCCTATCCTTTCTTTCATCTGCAGAACCTGATACAATTTCTGAAAGTTTTTCCCAGATCTCTTTAACAGTATTGCAATCAGCTACTTTCTGGAAAATATCATCTGACATGGTTTGAGCCAAAATGTTCATGGCTTTAGCATATGCTGCCTTCCACTTCTTTATGTCAGCATCAGTTCCTGAAGGAGGAGGAACAACTGATGTACTTGTTCCTGTGGGAGGTCTTGGACAATCTGTCAACACAGAATTAAAAATGTCTTCATCAAAAGAGTTCATGTAAAGTCTAATCCTTGCTTTCCATAGTGCAAACTTAGAGAGATTGCACATAGGAGGTCTGGTACTAGCAAAGTCCTTGTTTTGTGCCATGAGTTTTAAAGATAAGTAAAACTAAGGAAAATAACCCTTTGAGAGAAATGATCTTATCAGGGATCTTTTGATCCAGGTGTTAGCCTGTATGAATGATCAACCTCGCTCTGATACCAATTGAAAGTGCAGGATAAGATCAATCCTAACTCTAGAGGGGGGTGAATAGAGTTATTTAAAATAATTTTGCAAATAAAACTTGTGTGCAGAGAAAGTTTGGATTTACTTAGTGTATGGTGCTATAGCAAATAATCAGAGTAAAAAGAAATTCACAGCACAAAGCAAAACACAAAGAAACAAGCAATCCAGACGACACAAGGAGCTATAGTGGTTCCCCAAATCTGGGTACATCCACTCTTCTATCACCCTTGATAGGAATCCACTTCAAGATGAGTTGATCAGGTGTCTTGATCACCAGAGAGTTTTTGACCAGGTTCTCACAAACCAAAGGAGCTGATTTTGACCAGGTTTCAGCAAAACCAAAAGTAACTTTTGAAGGGAGTTAAAACCCTGTACAGAAAGAAAAAGAAAAAGGGATGAGGTTGTCTTCTCTATCAACAAGCTGAGAGAAGCATAAGTGGATCTGTAGTTATTGTCAAAGCTCCCCCTGAGATCAAGAAGAAGTTCAGGAAGGAGAGCTCTGCACAAGGGTGACAGGTCTTCAAAGATCTGATTTGCTCCAGCAAGAGATGATCCAAGAAGGTTGGATGGTTGTGTCTGAAGCAATCAGAATTCCTGTGAGTGAGCTTTCAAAACAATATCACAGAGAGAGCAGCTGAAGTCCTGTATTGTTGTTCTATGTCTCTCTGTGTATTCTCTGTGTATGTAAAAAAAATGAAAGAATGAATAATATCACTGAGTCTTCTTCTTCCTTTTCTTTGACAGCCATTGGAAGTCAGCATTAATTGCTTTCCTTAAATGTCCATGCCTCAAAGGAAATGACAGGCAGACATTCCTTAGAAAATTCCTTGAGCCATGCACCAGATATGCTGTAACGGCCAATAAATCTTCAGCATTACTTGTCTGACAGAAGGAATTTGAATTCCTATTCAAAACTGTCGGGAGTCTGAAAAGCGTCGAGCTCATAATAAAACGTCGATCTGAGCACGACACACGTCGGCCAGAGAGAGTTTTCTGAGAGCAGAACTGGGTTCGACGGAACGTCGAGCTGGGGTCGACTCCACGTCGAGCTGAGATCGACTCTGCGTCGAGCTGAGGTCGACTCTGCGTCGAGCTGAGATCGACTCTGCGTCGAGCAGAGGTCGACTCTACGTCGAGCTGAAGTCGACTATGCGTCGAGCTGAAGATTACTCTAACTAGCCTATGTGACCTTTATAACAACAAGGAGGTCACAACACAAAATCCCTATAGAAGTATAGTCATCCTGGTCCAAATAGTAATAGGGTGTTCCAACAATCCGTATGAGGGTGATTTATAACTTCTTAAAAAGAAGTTATCTAGCCCAAGTTTTGGACCTTTTCACTCGTTGATCTGGAAGAAAACCGTTTAGTTAAAGTCTAAATGTAAGTTAATTCTTTTTTTATTTTATTTATGTCTAAATTGGTCTTATTCCTAAGTATTTGTGCAAGAGAAGCCAAAGCGAACGAATTGGAAGAAGGATTTTGCCAAATATGTTGTCCTGCAGAAAAGGTTGCAACCTCCGAAAAAAGGTTGCAACCTCCGGACGAAATTCAGATTTGAATTTTAAATATGACGCCTTTTGCAAAAATGGAAAGATGCATCATTTGGGGAAAGGGCTGGACGTTTTTTATGGAAGATTATTCTGAAATTGATTAATCATCATCTTTTGGAGGGAGATTGGAGAATTCCATTGGAGAGGGAGAACTAAGGCTTCCCGGAGATTGAAGACGGACAGATTTCGGCAAAAATCGGAGAGCGAATCGCTGCAGTTTTTGATTTTCTTCCATAATGTGCTGTAAGATCTACATATTTTTGTGGTTTTCTTCCGTCGTCATGAACTAACTTCATAGATCTTGTGTTGTGAGGGTACTATGGCTATTATGATGAATTCTTTTTATAGTTTCTCTTTGTGATTGTGTGATGATGGAACCTTTATTGAGTTTACAATCTATATCTTGAAACTCTTGATCATGGTTTTGTTTCTTTTACTACGCTTCATAAATCGAGAGAGGAGTTGCGTAAGTGCGTTGTAGATTCAATATACCGCTTGAAGGGAGAAAGAGATTTCCTCTTGGTGTTAGCAACTTAGGTTTTTGAGCGTTAACCGGTTTCTTATTTCACCTGAGGGGAGATAGCGGACTAGGGGCCTCCGATATCGAGAGATACGGTTGTCTAATCTAAAATCGTTGCATGGCCTTTCACCTCGCATTCTCACAAAGTATCGTTCATAAATTCATCACACTAGTTATAGGAAATCACAACACGAGATTACTTCTCCAACTTGAATTACAAAAAAACATCTTTTTCCAAGTAATTGTAGTTATTTTATTTTAATTTCAGAATTTCTCATAATCTAGATTAAAAGATCACAATCATCTTTGAGTGGTTTGGATTTAGAGAAAAGGTCTAACTAGTATTTGCAAGCACTGAATTCACCACCTCTCTGTGTAAACGATCACTACTCACTTTTTATTACTTGACCCGACACATACACTTGCGTTCATAATACGTATACCGTAATCGGCGTATCAGTGATCCAGTCCACTTTACAACCAATCCATCAACTACAACAAAGCTCAGTAAACACAAGAGATTCAACTGAGAACCTCAACACAAGTAAAAGATTACATGACAAAAAATCGACACAAGACCAAGATGAACTATGTGAAAGCCAAAATTACACTGCTTCATTAAATCTTAAACAAATCCATTCACTTCTACTTTGACAACACCATTCATGGGTATATCGGTAAAAGATCTCAGCGACAATAGGGATTTTGGAATTAATATCACGAGCTGCTGTCGTGGTCAACGACGGGTATACTCCTTGCAGACTGGCGATGAGATTCAACCTTGATGTTATGTACGTAGAGCAGAGCAATTTCACCTTCTCCCTTGCGATCGATGAGAGACTGAACATCACCAGGAAGCGACATGAATCACACGAGGAGGCAGCCGTGGGAGAAGAAGAACGAGCAAAATGCTTTCACTTGGAATCATGTGGGCAAAATCATCAAACCAGTCCCTCAAGTAATGTCACTTTATGAAATCAGTCCCTCAAGTAATGCCACTTTATGAAATCAGTCTTTAAAATTATAAAAGCAAGAAAGTAGTCCCCACTTTTAACAAAATGCTGAAATCAGTCCTAATTAGCGGAAAGCAACTTTGATGATCTATAACCCCCAAATTTAACAAAATAGCGTCATTTGACTTTAATTTTTCTAAAGAACATCATATGATGTGACGTTATATATTGCAATTGAACAATCTCGGTGTATATGGCAATTTCCATGTTCTCTTTGATTCTTTCGAACTGCCTGAGAATTTTATTAACAATTAGTAATCGAACCCCTCTGTTTTACTAGTTGCTTGACATCAGGAAGAAAGTGAAAAAAATCCCTAGACAAAAATCATTTTCTGATTTTAATTTCAAAATCCTTGAAAAAGGATTTCTCTATATCTTCCAGGCACTTCCAGAAGACTTTCATTGCTTGCTTGAAAGTCTTGCCAAATTATTTCTTCTTCCTGATGTCAAACAGCTAGTAAAACAGAGTGGTCCAAATTTTCCTTTCTTGTAAATATTTGGTGCCAGGTCTATCAGGAGGTGGCTAGAGAAGAGGGTTGTTACGGAGCGGAGCAAAACCCAAAAAATCAATCTTGAGAAAGTTAGGGTGGCTCCACTCTAGATATTCTATAATACTCAATCAAGTATGAAATAGATATTTATAGTACCTCCATCGTAAAGTCATGTCCTTGATCGACACGCCACTACTGGGTCACTTACAAGTTGGTCCAAGTACGTCTCATCAAGTCTCCGACTTAGTAGGAGCTCTTCTATTAAGGCTCCGAGAACTTGACGATTTTTCCATTGAAGCGCTCCCACTTAGGCTTCACAGACTTAGTTTATGTTGAGATATATTGAATTAGGTGTGACGAGTGCTTAATGAGTTGCAGTTAGGATCCGATAGAAATCCAACAACTCATAGTCGGGTATTTAGGGTTTGCCTATAAATACCCATGCTAGGAGAAACAAGTAGATCGTTCCAAACTTGACGGTCACGCGGATGCTTCGAGCACACTCCATAAGAATAAAACATAAGAATAAAACATAAGAATAAAACATAAACTCAGCAGAAGTTAGTATGCACACATAAGAGTAAAACATAAACTCAGTAGCAACACATCATAGTCAAAGTACAATCAGAGAATCAGGTACTAGCACATCTAGTGTCTCATGACCAACTAAAGAGCAACAAAAATAATCTAAACAACAGATAAAAGGAAAGAGAGCTAAACAGTGCTCTAAGGCAAAGAAAAACCAAACAAACACTCTAGAAGTCAGCGTCCAACAGTTCATCCTCCTCTGGATCCCAAACTGCAAGTGCTCCTCCATCAACAGCAGCTCCTGTAATTTTTAACAGAGAAGTTCATTCAGAATGAATTCAACCTTGAAAAATGTACAAGTATCTAGTTCTACTTATATGAACGTAGTACAGTAAGAGGAAGCATGTGCAGAGTGATTGAGATTTGATCTTGGAGTGTGACATGTTGCTTCTCCGTTACAAGCACAAAGTACGAAAAAGATAAAAAAAAGAAGCTAAGTATTCAGAGCCTCGATGAAAGCGCCCCGACCTTAGAAATTTAGCTAAGTCCATGGAATCTCGATGCAAGTGTTCTGACTTGGGGAATTCTCTAAGTATTTGGGGCTTCAGAAGGGGCGCTCTCGTTGCAGCGGAGCTTTGATAGGAGCGCTGTCGCTGAGGCATATGTTGGGATTTGACCCTTGTTGGGGCCTTGGCGCAAGGAGAAGAGCGGAGCGGATTCCTAAGCAGAGGATCGGTGTAAGTCCACGATTTCGCCGGAAAATCTCAGAGATCTCTCTTGTCTCTAGAGTTGTTTGTCTACTAATGAAGGTGCGAGTGCATATTTATAGTTTTCGGGAGGGTCATGATGGTAATTGCGCCGGGGCGTAATTAGTTCTGACGAATGACGTCGCTCCGTTTCAGTCATCTGGATTACCCGGCCCGTGCAAGGTGCCCGACAACGGTGGTGGCCGGCGGCGGCGGTGGTGGCCGAAAACTGCGGGGGTCACCGGCGGCGGCCGCTAGCGCGCTCGTCGGTCAGGCGCAGGCCGGGCACGCCTGCGCGACCCAACCGCGCGCGTGTGTGTGAGTTCGACCACCTTCTTGGATGCTTTGGGGCCCGCGGCATCACACACGTGACTTGTCCAGTTTTGTTCGGTTTTGTTCATGCGGGCTCGACCTGATTATTGTGGATTTGACTCAGAAAATTAAGGGAAAACCCATCAAAACCGAATCGAACGAATGATTATGTTAAAAAAATAAACATCAATACATAATCTAGGAGCGGAAATAAAAATTAAACCGTATACATAATTTTATCCATAAAAATTTGAAGCAAAAATATAATTTTACATTATTTGAAATAAAAAACATTGATATAAATAACTTTATGATCACTTTATTATTATTTTATAGATATATTAAAATTTTTATTATTACACATCTATAAGTTGGATTCACGTTTACATTAAAAACTGTGAATCGAGCTCAACCATGTGTTTTTTCAAAAATTAAAACTGTAATTCAATCGTCGCCTACAAAAATCGAATCATTTTCGTGCGATTTGAATAGACGGTTCGGTTGATTTTTATTCATTCGTACCAAAAATTACAGCAGCCCCCCAAAAAATAGCACAAGTGGGTGTCATTTTCTTAATTCCTGCACAACTCTAATAAATATTTTCCTTTTGAAGCCTTCCAAATAATTAGGACAACGAAAAATCCCCAAATGGATCAAAGAATGTGTTAACGAAAATCGAAACATTGATAAAAATAAAAAAATAGGCATTGCATGCTTCATAAAAATGTTTTATACGAAAGTGATTTTTTTTTATAACTTTACACCTAGAATTTTTAAAGAATGATAATAATAATAATATATAAAGGCCCCACAATTTCAATTTGAATGATACAAATGTAACAAGTCCAATCCGCAATTAATTGCATATTATTATTATTATTATATTATTATTATAGATTGAATGATAGTGACCATAAAATAACAAATGAACTGCTTTATATTTTAAAAAAATTAACCATTTTTCGTTAAGATTTAATCAATGCTAATAAATTTGTGACATTTAAAAATCTGCAGACGAAATCGCCGGCATTATCCTCTGGAGCAATGCTTGCTGAGGCAATTTATAAGGATAGAATTGTTGCGGGTCGCTCGAGGTTCTAAGTAGATCGGACTAATTGAATTACCTTAACCTAAAAAACGGCCGAGCGAGCAGACAATTACAGAAGAGAGAAAGCTGACAAGGAGAATTTTTTAAACATGAAAAACCCGAGAATATAGTTGATGAGGTTCTCATAAATTTTTAGAGAATTTGAGGCTGCAAATAGCCATCTCCCCATGATCCCCGCTAACTAAGTGAGATCATGTGTTTGATTGCCACATGCGCGATCACCACACGAGATCTACGTATACCGTCCGGTCCTCCATCATGATCAGTCACTGACGCCGCCATCACCGGCGTCGGGCGGCCCGCGACCGGACGGCTGCGACGGGGTCACGCCGCGGGGTGCCGCCCGCAAGGGATGACCGCGCCCAATCGCCCCTCCCCGCGTCCACCTCCCGCGGCTGCGGGGCGCCTCCCACAAGGGGGCAACCGCGCCCGGCTGCCCCTCCCTGCAGCCTTCTCCGCCCGTCGGTGAGATGACCGCTCTTTTGTAGCAGGCTCTCCCCGCCGTCCGATCATTCCACCACGATCACCGCCATAAAGTTTCCGAATGACCCCCACTAATTGTCACGGTTAGTGCGGGGTTATCAATAATTAAGAAATGACCTGCATTTAGTATACATTATACGCATAATATTCACCTAAAACTATATTAGATATGGTCTGCAAATAGTAATCATGGGTAGTTACGGTGTGCAGATAGCCGCGTAACCACCATAACCACCTCCTGGAGCATATAAAAAGGCCCGAAGACCCCATTTATTTCTAACTTTCCAGCTCTCAGTCTTCTTCTTCCTCAAGTCGGAGCCCTGCCAAAATTCTCCTATGAGGCTCCTCCACCAATCAGACCGCCAGGAAATTCTTCAAGTCCACAAGATTCTGAGAAAGAAGGTGCTCCATGCGTGACTTCAGAGAGCTTCCTACGTGTGTGAAGCCACCCGAATCACCGCCAACGCTTCTCGGCACGCTCCGCCACGATGTTTGCTCACCAAGCAACGACCGAGGCACTCTGTAAACAACTGTCAATAGTGAAGTTTGATCGGTACTGTCCCGGTCACGTGGTTTTTTTACCCATTTAAGTGGTTTTCCACGTTAAAATTATCTTGTGTGCTTCTGCTCATTTAGTGACTGCGTGCGCGCTCGATCGCTCCAGGGCTAAAGCGGCCAAGTTTAGTCTGATCTACTAGGAGGGTTGAGTTGACCGCAATAGTTTGGCGTCATCTGTGTGAACACGTTCCCCTCGATATTCTACAAAGCTCCCAGAAGATCTAGACAGTGTCCCCTGCCCAGTGACACTCGTGACTATGGCTAGAAGAAAGGTAAATGTCGTTTGGAGACCAGTCGAAAGGGGCCCAGGGATCACCATCCTCTCCCCCTTCACATTGATGGGCCCAACCAGAAAGAGCCTCTCGACATATGTGCAAACATGCTCGACAAACGCATCACCCAAATAAACCAACTGCAAGATCAAATTCTCGCCTTCTATCATGAAATAGGACGAAGTTCTGCAATCTAGCAACCCGCTAATCAGTCACAACAACGAAAGCTTTCTTCCTCGATTAAACACTCTTCACAAAGAACTTATGACATAAAGTAGAAGTTCTCAGAGTCAAGTAGCTCACCAACTCCAGGAGAATCAAGTCGGGATACGAGCAGAAGTTACCTTCAAGACAACAAAAATATCAGACAAAGCGATTTCAGATACAAAGAAGTTTATAGCCAGTAGGATAAGAAGCAGGACTATAGCAAACATGACACCCCGAAGGATTCCATCCATCTTTATCTGTACTCACCTTTCATGCCGTCCGTCTTAGCATACCCCATCCCAAAGGATTTCAGATATCAATAGATTTGACAAGGCAGACATCCCGCTCACGCATAAAAGGCATTAAGTGGCCTCCATGCATGTTGGCCAAGCCTCAGACGAGTTGCTATGTCAATTATTCCCTGCTACGCTAAAAGGGCAAGCACTCGTGTGGTTTCGCTCACTGGAGAAGAGAAGAATTGATAGCTTCATAGAATTAGCACATCTTTTCGTTTGTCAGTTCTCCCCAAATAAAAGCAAAAGGGTCATCATGGATGGGTTAAGTAGATCGCAAGAGGGGAAAAGGAAGCGAGCGAACAATCTACATACAGAACCCCAGAAGAATGACGGAGGTTGCGAAAATGCTTATCAACCAAGAAGACAACGCCGATGCCAAAAATGTGCGTCGTTTAATGCTACCCAAGAGAAAATCTTTCAGGTCTTTCGCCATCATCCTGCCTTGCGAAGGTCAAAGCCACTCACTCCAAGCCGAGAAGATCTCTTGAAATACTATGAATATCATCGGGGACCTGGTCACGATACAGAGGAATGTAACCACTTAAAGAAACAGATATAATGATTCGCTCACCTGAGGGAGATAGATCAATTTTTACAAAGGAAGAAAGAGCAAGACTCCTGTCAGAACCTAAGCAGTATTACCATGACCATTGGAGAACCCCCAACCAAAATAGCCAGTCTTGGTAGACGAAGGAATCACAGTGAACGTACTATTTCTTTCAACATTGCTCCAACTCAGGTTGACAAGTGGGAGCCTCGGACATAAATCGACCAGCGCACGCATTCCAGGAAGCCCTCCAATTCCGGTCCTCAGCACCATCACTCTTCTAGTAACTCTAGGAGAAGGACCTTCGCAAGCAACTTATGATGTTCAGTTCATTTTTATTCAAGCAGACACCGATTAATCCACAATACTTCAACAATCGCTCTTGGACGTTTTCTATGCTCGCTCATACCAACATTTATCTTGCTAAAATGCTTAAGTGAGAGCTCGAAGTTAAGAAGAGGATATTATACTACATTCCAGTCTTAGTGTTTCACCCCTGTTTTTCTAACTCTCAAACTCAGTAAAATATGTTTGTACAAACTTTGATTTACACAAATGCAATGTCTCTCTTTATTCCCAAACCTTATTGCTCGGAGAATAGTCAATGCTCGTCCACTCAACTGCCAATAGTTAGCATCACGGTAGTCCTTATTTGCCCCAGTTCGAAGGTGTGCCCTACCCCCGCGGTAAGGACACGCCGTAGGGCCACACCCCGAATGACCTTGCACCGCCCCGATTCGAGGGTGCACCCTTCCCTCCTGCGATAGGTCCTGGTAACGCCAGGGCATGCCCCCTCGTGTATGCCAAAATGGTTGGAAGGGTCTACCCCTCGTCGTCTTCAAGTGGCCTCGTACTGCCCCAGATCAAAGGTTCGCTTTTATCCCCGGCGGTAGGTCACGATGTCGTCAGGTCCTGCCCCCCTCACGGTTGCCTCGGTCGAAGGTTAGTACTTCACCGTCACAATCACAAACGGATAGCAGGCTAAACCCCTCACCGTCATCAATTGGCCACACACCGCCATGGATCGAAGGCGTGCCTTTATTCCCCATGGTAGGTCACTATAATCAGTGGCACCCCCCGATCAGGATAACTTAATCCTTGCCTAGCAAGCACGTTAAGATGTTAACGAGCCTCTCTCTTCAACAGACAACCTGTCAACGACATTAATACGTCTGATAATCATCACACACAGTAAGTTGTTGAAGCAAAATTGCAAAAGCAATGCACAGAAGCACTTCAAAGCATATATGCATTGTCAAAAGATGATACACAATATAAGAACAAAAAACAAAGACAAACACAAGTTCATCACAAGACATAAATATTATACAAAACTCAACTGAAAAAGCAAGTACAAACATACAGAGGCCAAGAAATTGTCACTGGACAACTATATATACTTTAGAATTTGAGTCATCATTATCAGAAAGGTTGTCAAAGCTAAGACCCGAGATATCACATCCAAGCCTCCTGCCCACCATTCGAAGCGCCTTCGACACTCCTCGTCTAAGAGCAACCTCGCGGATGTCCTCCATCTGGGGCTCCACCTCTCTTGTCCAGACCAACTCATGGATATCCCTACTAATCAGGCAACAATCACGCATATAGTCCAAAGAGCCCATGTACTCAGCAAGCCCGACGGCCTTTGGCTCTGTTACTCGATCCTCAGAGAAAAGATGCTCCACCTCAGCCTTTGAAGACCCTAGCTCTGTCCTCAAACAAAAAATCTCCTCCTGAGCAGTCTCCAGCAACCGCGCCATGCCCTCCACCAAGGATTTATCCGTCGTCACCGCCGCCCGAGCCTCCTCGAGCTCTGCCTCCAGCTTCAACCTAATCTGTCGAAATCGAGACACGTCTCGATCATGCACCTCCTTCAAGACATCCAGTGAAATCTCCACCACCCGAAGCTTCTACTAAAGAGTCAAGTATCCATCCTTCAAACTCACATAATGATCATTCCACGTGAACTCTATACAGGCCTGAGTCTCAATCTACAACCAAAGAGAAGAAGAATGGAGTCACATAAAGTAACCAAAGCAAGAGATAGATATAGGAAGGCACTCTTTCTGCATCACTCATCTTCTTCGAAGATGAAGAAACTCGGGGGGTAGAAATCTCTGAATGAGGGACTTGGGGGGCAGAAGAATCCAACACCTCAACCTCCGAATCTGCTAGTGTATCCTCGCCTCGAGAAACCTCCTCAGCCTGACAATCTCTCGTCCACAACAATGGTCGTGGCTCCGCATCTGCGTTACTATATCCCTTCCGAGCAAGCTTTATTTTTCGATTATGGAACAATGACGCCTCCACAATACGCTTTGAATCAGCCAAAAGTCCACACAACCTCATTCGCTTCTCCTCCACGAGAAAAGAAATGCTGAACAAACGATTCATCAGCTCTCGAGGCTCCGTGAATCCCAATACGAAAGAGAAGTCTCGTTCCCGTCCCTTTAGATGACGACAACGATCAGGAAAAGAGTTCAAAAGCTCCAGCAGACCCCGGGAATTTCAGAAATAACCAAACAAAGTGTTACCATGATGACCGTCTGTGCAAATCTCAAAATCGAGCCAACTCTTGTTACTATAAATCTCAACACGACCACCTCCATCAATAGGAACTTCACACCAATCTCAGAACAAATCCAAGGAGAACTTCGAGCCATGCTCTCTGAAAAACGTAACCTGCCCCATGATACGTGTCGTCCCAAAGGGGGGGGGGGGGTAAATTGCAATATAGGAACACCGCAAAACTTCAAGATATTAATCACCTCTACGCACGGCGGGAATCGAAATCCAAACCGCAACATCGTTTCACATATCGTCAACTAGTCCTTCGGTGGATTCTGAACACTTTCCCCAGCATGAAGGATCCTCACTTAAAGATCTGCAGGTAATCCGTACATTTTTCTCCAAATACAAACTTGCTCACCGGTAAGAGTGGAGCTCAATCACATCAAACGAACTTACGCATTGCGCTTTGAGACCTGAAAATCTAGGAAAGTAAGGATTAAGAAAGTTACAATCGGGGCGCTCTAAAGGAGCCCCCACTCATGAACACCTGTAGTCTGAAAGAACGCACAAAAAGCACATGCACACCCGCACGCGTGCAGGTACGCGTGCGCCACTGCATGCGATCGGTAGCAAGCATGGGTGAATGCACCCAGGAATGCGAGCGATACAGTGAGCCTAGGTGTGCGCGCACTACCCCGCACGCCCAGCGGCGCGCGGGTGCGCCCACCTAGGTGCACATACGGTGCCGCGAGCGCCCAGGTGTGCATGCGGATGCATGCACCCAGGTACGCCCGCGTACTATCACGCGTGCCAGGGTGTGCGTGGGCCCGGGTGCGCACACCCTAGCGTGCGCTGGCGCAAGCTACTGAGTGTGCACGCAACGTGTGCCGAAAAGCTCGCGAAGGCGCACACACTGCTATTCGAGCAGGAGAGCGCGCAGGCAAGCGCGCCCGGTTCCACTACGTGACACGCCCACGCCGGAGCACCTTCGACTTTGCACCTCCGTGCCTCTGACATCGCGCATCTCCGCCTTTTCGTGTCTCCACCTCCGACCATGTCGCATTGTTCGAAGCAATAAACAATGTATCATGGCATGCGCACCGCTGCCAGCCGCTCCCACAGGAACCTCTCGATTACTTGCTACCATGATCCCGGAAAAGGAGACACGAAAAAAAATCCTCGCTCTTCTCACGTTTCGGTTCTAAGAACTGAGAATTTTGGAGGCATACAATGAGATCCTAATAAATCTGTATAGAATTTGAGGCTGCAAATAGCCTTCTCCTCATGATCCTCATTAACTTAGTGGGATCACGGGTTTGAACGCCACACGCACGATCGCCACACAAGATCAATGTATACCATCCGATCCTCTATCACGATCGACCGCCGGTGCCGCCATCACCAGCACTGGGAGGCCCGCGATTGGCCGACCACGATAGAACCACGCCGCAGGGCGCCACCCCCAATGGTCGACCACGTCTGACTGCCCCTCCCCGCGAACACCTCTTGCGGCCGCGGGGCACCACCAGCAAGGGGGCGGCCGCGCCTCGCCGCCCTCCCCGCGGCCTCCTCCTGCGGCTGTGGGGCGCCACCCGCAAGGGGGCGGCCGTGCCTGGCCCCCTCCCCATGGCCTCCTCCTGCGGCTGTGGGTCGCCACCCGTACGGGGGTGGCCGCGCCTCCCCACGTCCGCCTCGCGTAAGGTGCGGTCGCACACAACAGCGCCTCCCCGCAGCCGCCTACCATGGCTGCGGGGGGCCGTCCATGAGGGGGTGGCTGCGCCCATCTACGCCTGGGCGTCCCTCCCTGCGGCCGCCTCCCACGGCCACGGGGGTGCCACGCGTAAGGGGCAGCCGTGCCCGGCCGCCCCACCACGCAGCCGCTTCCTGCGGCCGCAGAGCACTACTCTCAAGGGTTGGAGAAGCCTCCCCACGGTTGCTCCCGCCGTGGTCGGCCGCCCCACCGGCGCGACTCCTTCTCTCCCCTCGCCGGCAACCGTCCTCCGGTGAGATGGCCTCTCTTTCATAGTAAGCTCTCCTGGTCGTCTGATCATTCCGCCACGATCGCCACCATATAATTTGAGGACAACCACCCACTAACTGTCATGGTTAGTGGGGGGTTATCAATAATTAATGAATGAACTGCATTTTGTATATATTATACGCATAGTATTCACCCAGAACTATATTAGATATGGTCTGTAAATAGTAATTATGGGTAGTTACGGTGTGCGGATAGCCACGTAACTACCATAACCAACTCCTGGAGCCTATAAAAAGTCCTTAAAACCCCCTTTATTTCTAACTTTTCGGCCCACAGTCTTCTTCTTCCTCGGGTCGGAGCTCTGCTGTAATTGTTCTACGAGCCTCCACCACCAGCCAGACCGCCAGGAAATTCATCTAAGTCTACCAGATTCTGAAGAAGAAGGTGTTGGATCCCTAGTTAGATTTGGGCTAGGTTCACTAAGTTAGGATGATATGACCCAACGTGTATAGCCAGGGTCATGGTTATGTCCTAGAGTCTAGGTCAAGTCCTTAGAGTCAACAATGCCATGGACCAGCCTTCAACACTGCCAGAGACTCAAGACTTAGAGATATATCAAGACTTAGAAAATGAGGTCTACGTTCGTCGATCTCAGGTCAACGATCTTGGATCTTAGCTCGACGAACTCTGTTCTCAGGTCTCAGGTCGACTAATTCTGGATCATATGCTTCAACACTCAACGCCAGAGAACATCTCAAATATTCTAAGTCCAGAATCAAATTCAGGTCGATCTTGGATCTCTGTTCGACGAACAACAATTCTCAGCTCGACAAACTATGGTCTCAGGTCGACGAACCCAGACTTTGTTGTTTTCACTCTTTTGTTCCTATTATATTAAAATAATTTCTGAATAATTAATACTCAAATATTCTCTGAATATTACCGTTAGACAGAGCATTAATTATGGTTTTCATCAGGGTTATTGCCTGCCGTTTTTCAAAGGGACAGTTGGGGAAATCAATCAATGCAAAATATTCTCAGGCCGTCAGCATTGAATGCAGGAAGGATTTTGAAATTCAAAAGGACTTTTACATGGAAAATATAAAAGATGGATTCTTCCTCTTCCTGGACACACAACTGATACAGACACTGCAAATAAGTCAAGAAGTGAAGAACACCATTGGCTTGCAATAAAGTTTTCTCTGCATCTCTTTCTTGGCAGCATTCATATACACAGAAAGAGAAATCTAATTCATACAAGCTCCAGACCAGAGGAAGATTAGCAATCTGAAGAAGAAGTACACCAAATCAATATCAAGAGTCTTCTTCCTTCAATCCTCCAGGACACTTCAAAGGACTACAAAGAATCCATCTGTCAAGAAGTTCCTGAACATCTTCTGGTCAAGGTTGAAGAACAGAAAGCCTATCACCCTGAAGCAAAGCTCCATTTTTCCTGAATCATTCCATATCTAAGGGGGAGCTGTTTGCCAATATCACATATCCATTTGAGTCTTCTCAGTTGTAAACTTGAGAACGAGAAGACAAAATCATCTCTCATCCCCACCTCTATACAGAGTTTTAATTCCCTTCAAAATTATTCTGGTTCACAAGTCTCCTTCCAAAAGACTTGGGTTAGTTTTTGAGCACCTGATCAAAATCTCATTGGTGTCAGGCACCTGATCAAAAATCTGAGTGGATTCCTACCATGGTGGTAGAAGAGTGGATGTACCCAGGTTGGGGAACCACTATAAGTTCTTGTGTTGTCTAGTTGCCCTTTTCTTTTTGTTCTTGTTGTGGCTGTGCTAGTTAGGACTGTCTTGTTTCTGCTTAATTAGTTTTCACTCCACAATCTTTTATTTACTGCAAAAGTTCAAATAGTTTTTAAGGATACTCTATTCACTCACCCCTCTAGAGTATTCCAGATCTAACACCTCACTTTCAATTGGTATCAGAGGGGAGTTCTTTTGGTTGTACAAGCTAACCCTTGAACCAAAGATCCTGAGTTAGATCTGTCATTCTATTCCCATTAGATTTATACTCACACAGCATGACCCATAACAAAGATTTTGCAAGCACCATACCTCCAGTTTGCAACCTAAATAAGTTTGTCATCTGGAAGGCAAGAATAAAATTATATATGAACTCCATTGATGAAGATATCTATAATTCATTTTTGATAGGTCCCCCTACAACACTTACAACTGCAGCATCCTCCAGCACACATGCAGTCCCACCACCTGAGTGGACCGAGGCCCAGAGGAAGACAAAAATTGCTGATGCCAAAGCCATGAATATTCTGGCCCAAACAATGTCAGATGACATTTTTCAAAAAGTGGCTGAATGCACCTCAGCCAAGGCCATCTGGGATTACCTAAATCAAATGATGGCTGGATCTGCAGATGAAAGGAAGGACAGGAGATCCAATCTCATATCCCAATATGAGAATTTCAAGAAGAAGGAAGCTGAGTCAGTGGCAGATATGTATAACAGGTTGAGCTCAATCATAAATGAGCTGAAAACCTTGGATAAGGACATCACCCTCACAGAGGTGAATGACAAGATCCTTATGTGCTTCCCAAGCTCATGAGATTCAAGGATATTGCCCATCAAGGAGGCCAGAAGCCTAAATGAGATTTCCACTGAATCTCTTTTGGGGAAGTTAAAGTCATATGAACAACTCATCAAGACCAGAGAAGCAACTGAGCAAAGAACACCTCCACCAGCAAGGAAGGAACACAACATTGCATTCAAGGCTACTGAAGAGACAGAGACTCCAACAGTTAATGAAGAGTTGATGAGTCTATTTGCCAAAAGATTCTACAAGATAGCAAGGAAAGACTTCAGGAGAAAGTCATCCAGGCAGGATGACAAGCCAAGGTATGATAAAACCCCTACTAAGGAAGTGGTTTGCTTTGGCTGCAGGAAACCTGGACACTTCATCTCTGAGTGTCCAGAGAATCAGAAGAAGGAGAAGAGAAGAGAGAGGGACACAAGAAGACAGCACAGCAGTAGGTCTTCTTCCAACAAATATAAGAAGAAGGATAAAGGCTTTGTAGCTGAATCCTGGAGTGAAATAGAAGATGAATCCACATCTTCCAGCTCCAGTGAAGAAGAAGAGGAGGCAAAGGCAAAGGAAGTTTGCCTAATGGCAATTGATGCCAGCAGTAGCAGATCAGATACAGATGAATCTGATAATGAAGAAATCCTGTCAGCTGAAGACCAGGTATTAGCATCATATGATTTTGAATCTGATGAATTTAAATTTGAATTTAAAAAATTATGCTTAGATTTGATAAGCTCTGAGAAGGAAATAAAACTTCTCAGAGAAAAATTAAAAGATCAAGATAAAATTATTTCTGAAAATGCTAATCTATCTAATGAACTAAAGTTTGTAAATGAACAAATTATCTTTCTGAAATCTGAACTCAGCAAAGCTAAGATATTAGAAGAATCATTAAATGGCAGAAATTTAAGAATGTTAGATATAACCAACACAATAAATACTAGAACTAATAACTGTAGATTAGGGTTAGGAGCTTCATCCAGTGAACCAATACTAATCCAAAAAAACCATCTTTCTAAACCAATAAATTTTGTTTCTGATAAAGGGAAGAAAAATATTGAATAAGTCAAAAAGGTTAATGAAGTCCTTAAACAAATTGAAACTAAGAACAAACTTAAAAACCAGAAGAATAATAAAAGTAACAATGTTCAGCAGTTATCGTCAAACTCAGATCGACGATATATGAACAGATCGTCGACCTCAGAACGACGATCTCTGAACGCAAATTTCAGTAATAATAAATCTTCGATCTACGATCGACGATACCAGTATGGTTCGTCGACCAGATATCGACGATTTTGGTGCCCCAAGAATGAATATCTTCATTCTTCGAGTAGAGATCGAAGATCTCATCCAACATCGTCGAGCTCAGTTCGACGATCCAACCAGAAATCGTAGATCCCAGATCCTAACAATAAAAACTTAAATTCTAATAGCAACATTAATCCTTTTAATCAATGGATCATACCACCAAGAATATATCATCCTAAAGGTTACAAAAATCAACCTGAATGTTCTTACATTTCCAGTTACAGTTATATAAATCAACAAGGACCCAAGGTTACCTGTGTCAAGAATAACTAATTATCATCCTTGCAGGTAAAGAGCTGTTCAACATCCAATCAACAATGGTATCTGGACAGTGGTTGCTCCAAGCATATGACAGGCAGCAAAGACAACTTAAGTGATTAGTAGTCCAAGCTGGGAACAAAGGTTATCTTTGGTGATTCAAACTGTGGACAGACCAAAGGCTATGGTAAAGTCAAGATTGGAGCAGTGACTTTCAAGAAGGTTGCCTATGTAAGTGGATTGAAGCATTACCTCATCTCAATAAGTCAACTTTGTGATGAAGGTTATCAGGTAATCTTTAACTCTAGCTCTTGTATAATTTCATCTAAAGAAAACAAAACTGTTTTAATTGGAAATAGACAAGACAACATATACTTAATTGATTTTCTTTCTGTCAACTCAGACATCTGCTTACTTAATATAATTTGTAATTAGAATGAACTCTGACATAAAAGGCTAGGTCATGTTAAAATGAAAAACATTGCTAGGTTATCAAAAGACAACCTTGTGAGAGCTCTGCCTTCTGGTCCCTACAAGAGGGAAGGTCTCTGCAGGGCTTGTCAACTAGGCAAGCAAACTAAATCAAGTTTTAAATCAGTTAATAAAAGTGATTCACCTAGGATCTTGTACTTGCTACATATGGATCTCTTTGGAACCATTGCTGTACAGAGCCTAGGAGGGAAATCCTACACTTTAGTTATTGTAGATGATTTCTCAAGGTTCACTTGGGTGTTCTTTCTGAGATCTAAGTCAAATACCTTTAAAGTTCTTACATATTTTCTCAGGAATATACAGATTGAGTACTCTACTCATGTTGCATTAATCAGAAGTGATCATGGTATAGAGTTTGAGTCTCTTCTTATGCATGAGTTCTGTGAGAAGGAAGGTATCAGACACTGCTTCTCAGCTCATATAACTCCCCAAAAAAATTGGGTAGCTGAAAGGAAAAATAGGACCCTAATTGAAGCTGCAGATACATTACTTGCAGATGCTTACATGCCCCTAACCTTCTGGGCAGAGGCTGTAAGCACAACAAATCATGTCCTGAATAGGAGTCTGATACACAAACTAAAGAACAGGACTCCCTATGAATTACTTAAAGGGAAGAAACCTAAAATCTCTTATTTTAAAGTATTTGAATGTATATGCTATGTACATAACAACAACAAAAGATACCTTAGAAAGTTTGAAGCTAATGCTGAAGAGGAAATTTTTCTAGGATATTCCTAAATAAGCAAAGCTTATAGGATTTTCAATAAATCATCATTAAAAATTGAAGAATCTGTTCATGTTACCTTTGATGAAACTAACATGTCTTGCAAGGAGAAAGAGATTTCTACTCATAATCCTTTGCAGGTACCTCACTTGTGTGAGAATCTGGATGGTCTAAGCCTCACCAAAGAGGGTCCAACACATCTTTCTCCACAAGATGAAGACGAAAGTGAAGAAGAAAGCACATAAGTAGCTGAACTTCATCCAACGACAAACATAATTCCACAGGAGGAGTTAAATCCAATTGCTGTTGCTGAACCAAATCCACCTACTGATCTTGTCACACTAAGGGATCACCCTAGATCACAAGTGATTGGAGACATAACAACAGGTGTACAGACAAGGCATAAACTCAACCAAGACTTGATGCATGCCTATTTCCTCTCTCAAGTTGAACCTAAAACCATAAAAGATGCTGAGCAGGATCCCCACTGGATCATTGCTATGCAAGAGGAACTCAACCAGTTTGAGAGATATAGAGTTTGGGACTTGGTTCCAAGACTCCAAGACTACCCAGTCATTGGAACCAAATGGGTATACAGAAACAAACTAGATGCCCAAGGTGTAATTGTGAGAAACAAGGCTAGGCTTGTTGCTCAAGGTTATATGCAAGAAGAAGGAATAGACTATGACCAAACATTTGCACCAGTTGCAAAATTAGAGGCAATCAGAATTTTCCTTGCCTATGCTGCCTACAAGAAGTTCAAAGTATATCAGATGGATGTGAAAAGTGCTTTTATGAATGGAGAGCTAAAGGAAGAGGTTTATGTTGAACAACATCTAGGTTTCATCTCTCCAACTCATCCCTATTTTGTCTTCAAATTGCATAAAGCTCTTTATGGTTTAAAGCAAGTTCCAAGAGCTTGGTATGAGACCCTAACTAGCTTTCTGATAGAGCATAAGTTCACTAGAGGCATAGTAGATAAAACATTATTCACTAGACATCATAAGGACCAAACATTGTTAGTACAAATTTATGTGGATGACATCATATTTGGGTCTACTGATTCCAAATTATGCAAGAGGTTCTCTGACCTCATGCATTCAAAATTTGAAATGAGTAGCATGGGTGAGCTCACCTACTTCCTTGGTCTCCAAGTGAAGCAGCTGCCTGATGACATCTTCACCTTTCAAGCTAAATATGCTAAAGATCTTATCAAAAAAGTTTGGGATGGCTGATGTCTTAGAAAGAAAACACCAATGGCTACCAATGCTTTAATTGGCTCTGATGCACTTGGGAAACCTGTGGATCAGAAATTATATAAGGCATTGTTGGGTCCCTATTATATCTTACAGCTAGCAGACCTGATATCATGTTTACCACATGTCTTTGTGCTAGGTTCCAGGTGAACTCTAAAGAATCTCACCTAGTTTTTCTAAAAAGGATTTTAAGATATATAAAGAGTTATCCTAGTCTTGGACTCTAGTATCCCACTGAGTCAGAATTTGAGTTAACTGGATACTCAGATGCTGACTTTGCTGGATGCAGGGTGGACAGAAAGAGTACCTTAGGAACCTGCCAGTTCCTTTGTATGAGATAAGTGTCCTGGTTTTGTAAAAAGTAGTCATCTGTATCTACCTCAACTGCTGAAGCAGAATACATTGCAGCTGACAATTGCTGTTCCCAGATGCTGTGGATCCAAAACCAACTCCTGAACTATGACTTCAACTTAAATAATTCAACTCTCTTATGTGATAACACAAGTGCTATAGCTATAGCACAAAATCCAGTCCATCACAGTAGGACTAAAAATATAGACATTAGGCATCATTTCATTAGAGAGTGTGTAGACACAAACAAAATTAAACTTGTCTATATCTACACTGATTTGCAAAAAGCTGATATTTTCACCAAGCCCCTGGATGAAAGAAATCACTTGTTCTTTGTAAATCAGCTTGGAATGATCAATGGAGAAGACTTAGTTTAGTTTCTGTCTACACTCGAAGAACTCTTCAACTTTCGTCGACCTGAGATCGACAAACTCCCTATTAGTAAAGTTAGTTTCGTCAACCTGAGATCGATGAACCTACTTCAAAAAAATTTTATCGAACGGAGCTCGGCGAAATGTCTTCAACCCTTCAGACTGAGATCAACGAATTGTTTAACTCCAAATTATTTCGTCAACCTCAGATCGAAGAACTATTTTTTTTCGTGGAACGGAGTCGGTCGATTCATATTCTGGAAAATCTTATATTTAGGTTTTCTTCGACCTCCGTCCCGCGCTTTCAGTTCCCTTGCACTTGATCTTCGTTTTCTCTTGCAGGTGCTCTCATAACGATTCCAGCATGCAATCTTGCGACGATGAAGTTTGATATTTGATTCGACCTGGATTTCGAATCTTTCCAATACTCCGATCCCATTTTCCTGAACATTTTGCAACTACTTGAAGACCAACAGTTGAAGGCTCTGCTCTCCACCAGAATCAAGATATCAAGAACAGAAATCAGAGAATGGGTATACACATCTGCCACAGAGGACAACACGATGACTGGTACAATAGCGGGTAATATTGTTTCTCTCACCCCCGTGGTTTAAACAAAATTTTTTGGATTGAATAATGGTGATGAAGAATTAGAAATCGATTCTTAGGAATTTGATATGATGCTAAGCATGATGGGTTATTCCGGACAAACTCCCAATAAACTACTTAAGAAACACTTGTTTGCAGAATATAAGTTTCTCGCAGACATTGTGGGCAAGGTGCTGCTGGGGAAACACACAGCCCATGACTACATCACCAGGCATCAGTTTTTGGTTATGTGTGTTATAGTCAATAAGAAGGCAGTGGACTGGGCTCAGATCTTATTTGATCTGATTAAAAAGAAGAACACCAAGAAAGAGGTCTGCTTTGGAAGACTCCTAGGGATATTCCTCAAGGAGAAGGCCGCTGAATCACTGGTCTCCCCAACCATACTCATCAATGCTAGCAAGAGACTCACATGTGCTCTTTTTAGCAAGTGGGAGAGGACAATCACAAAGCCGACAAAGGCCACCTCCTCCTCCACCAGACCTTCTGAAAGTACCAGGGCTGTTCCAGCCACTTCCCACCCCACTGAAGAGATTCCTTCCACCCCTCCACCATCTCCAGCCTTCCAAATTCCATCCCAACCAGCAAGTCAACCAACCCCACCTTCCACTAACATTACAGTCCCTACTTCAACACCTCCAGCATCCCCAATTCCTTCTTCTCCAACCAACATTCCATCCAATACTCCATCCCCCCAGCCTGACAAATCAGTACCCTCACCACCCCAATCTCCTCTTCCACATCATCTTACTGACATCCCCCTATCCAACCTCTCATCCCTCCCATCCTTCAACCTACTATCATCCCCTTTCAACACTCCCTCTCCTCCAAATGACTCTCACCAAGACACTAAACTCCCACCTCCACCTCCACCTCTAACTCCACCAGTAAATACCACCTCCACTCAACCAACCCCTGCCACAACATCTACCTCCCCCCTCTTGGACCCTTCCATTATCTCTCCACTCATTACCCTCCTCACACCCCTTCTAAAATCACTCATAGCAGAGGCTATCTCTCCTCTTGCTGCCTCCATCTCCTCTCTAGCTGCACAAATATCTGCTTTCACTACTGTTCCCTCTTCATTTGGGGGCCTGGCTTCAGTTCCTACTGAAACCAGACAGGGGGAGATACTTGATGAAGAAGCAGTAGCAGTTGTAGCAGAAGCAACGGCACCAGCAGAATCAGTTGAAAATGATATGGACACAGTAGAAGCAGCAGCAGCAACAGAGTTAGTTGAAACTGACATGAAAACAGTATCAGATGTAGCAGCAAATGTACAAGAAGAATTTATAGCAACAGATGTACCAGCAGATAACACTAAGCCGTCCATGGCTATAATTCCTTATACCACACCAATTTGGCTCAAGGCCACTTATGCAGCTCTAGGGTCTCCTCCCAGAGTTTCTTCCCCCACCATCTCATCCTCTATTGCACCAGTTTATATTATGGATGATTCTCCAATGCCTGATCTAGATGCACTGGTCATGGCTGATATTGAGGAGGAAAATAAATCAGCTGCAGAATGCACTAATGTATATAGTTCTCCAGCTTCTCCTCCAGTTTCTTCCAAGACAGAAAAGTCAGCAATTCCTGATGACACAATAAGAGAGATTGATGCACTGTATGACAATCCATAATAATCAGATGATGATGATGATGATTCTGATGAAGATCCAAAGAGGAAGAAAGTTTCCAAGAAGAGAAAAGCTCCTCCACCTCTTGCCCTAAAACCCAATCCAACAAATGACATACCCTACTACATCTTGCAGAATATAACTCCATACAAGGGTATGCCAGCATGGATGTGGCTATCCAAAAATGAACAAAAGGCAAGGAAGAAGAGCAGAAGATATTCTCCTCCTCCACAGAAATTTAAGAGAGGTCCTCCTCCTCCTCCTCCTGCTGTTGGTGCCTCAGGAGCTACTTCTCAAAGTTCAGATGTATATTCCAAGCCTACATCTTTCACCAGAACATATCAAAGGCAGGAAAGGTCATCCAGACATCATTCCCAAGGAGGCAGTCAGTAAAGGAATATCAGTTCTATACAGGAAATAAAGGAAGTAGTTTATCAAAGACTAGAATTCTCACCTCCCAAACAACAAGCTCCACAACACCAATATAGAAGGCACACAGAGTCCCATAAGCCCAAAGGAAAATATAGTGAGGCTGCTCCTCCAAAGTCCCTATACACTCAAAGTGATGAAAGCCAAAAAGTGACAAGTTTCCTAGCACAATCCACACAATTAAAGCCTGTTACCCTGCTACCTCCACAAGATGATCAGTCATCTGTCAGTCAGGATGTTGATCCTAATTTCAGGATGGCAAGGCTCTAGGAGTTGATTGGTTTGTCACAAATAAAGAAGGCTATAGAGGAAGGTGAAGATCCATCAAGGTTTACAACTATGTCATCATATAGAGAAAGAGAACTGGATAAACTTCAAGTTAGCAAGAAAGTGTTTAATCCAGCAGAATACATGACATTACATCCAGAGGCTATTGTACCCAGAACTTCTACCCTGACTATGATTGGAGCATCAGATCTGTACATGTCAAAGAAAGAAGCTGTCAATCCAAAAAGGAGATCATTTTCACTAAACCCGGGGATAAAAGCAAAGAAGAGAAGCCAAAGGAAAAGAAGCAGAAGAAATAAAACCTGAACTGCTGTGTTTATGGTATTATTTTTGAAAAACTGTGTTCTTATGATACAAAGCTTACTGTGTATAAATATATCTGCTGCATATATTATTTCATTCTCTGCCAGATATATGTTTTTCTTGCTTTGTACATTTCTTTTTATCATTGAGTCTATAATTAGTGACCTCACCAAAATAAGAGGAGATTGTTGGATCCCTAGTTGGATTTGGGTTAGGTTCACTAAGTTAGGATGATATGACCCAACATGTATAGCCAGGGTCATGGTTATGTCCTAGAGTCTAGGTCAAGTCCTTAGAGTCAACAATGTCATGGACCAGCCTTCAACACTGCCAGAGACTCAAGACTTAGAGATATATCAAGACTTAGAAAATGAGGTCTACGTTCGTCGATCTCAGGTCGACGATCTTGGATCTCAGCTCGACGAACTCTGTTCTCAGGTCGACTAATTCTTGATCATATGCTTCAACGCTCAACTCCAGAGAACATCTCAAATATTCTAAGTCCAGAATCAAACTCAGGTCGACGATCTTGGATCTCAGTTCGACGAATAACAATTCTCAGCTCGACGAACTGTGGACTCAGGTCGACGAACCCAAACTTGGTTGTTTTCACTCTTCTGTTCCTATTATATTGCAATAATTCCTGAATAATTAATGCTCAAATATTCTCTGAATATTACTGTTAGACAGAGCATTAATTATGGTTTTCATCAGGGTTATTGCCTGCCGTTTTTCAAAGGGACAGTTGGGGAAATCAATCAATGCAAAATATTCTCAGGCCGTCAGAATTGAATGCAGGAAGGATTTTGAAATTCAAAAGGACTTTTACATGGAAAATATAAAAGATGGATTCTTCCTCTTCCTGGACACACAACTGGTACAGACACTGCAAATAAATCAGGAAGTGAAGAACACCATTGGCTCGCAACAAAGTTTTCTCTGCATCTCTTTCTTGACAGCATTCATATACACAGAAAGAGAAATCTAATACATACAAGCTCCAGACCAGAGGAAGATTAGCAATCTGAAGAAGAAGTACACCAAATCAATATCAAGAGTCTTCTTTCTTCAATCCTCCAGGACACTTCAAAGGACTACAAAGAATCCATCTGTCAAGAAGTTCCTTAACATCTTCTGGTCAAGACTGAAGAACAGAAAGTCTATCACCCTGAAGCAAAGCTCCATTTTTCCTGAATCATTCCATATCTCAGGGGGAGCTGTTTGCCAACATCACATATCCACGTGCAGGGGCGGAACTGTTCACGGGCACACCCGGGCACGTGCCCGGGTCGAACATTTCAGGGAAAAAAATAAAGGTGTCAATTTTGGTTCAACTAAATACAATTTAGATTTGATTTAGACACATTCAGGCACAAATCGGATTCTATTTCAACCCAGGCCAACCAATATTCATCACGTCAATATCGCGAGTCGCAACTATTTTTACTAATTTTATAATGAATCGCATGAGAAGCACTGGAGATTTAAGCAAATTTAAGGAAAATAGGCGTCCTGACGTCTGATAATGTACAAGGCGCCGGGCGTCTTGAAAATTTAAGGAAAATAGGAATAGACTGTGGTTTTTGTACAAACTGCAGTCTATTCCCCTCAGTATTATAATTTTTTCTTATTTAAAACAGTATTTTTCTTAATTTAAAAAGGCAAATTTTTTTTTTAATAATTTAGACAAAAAATCGCAGTCTAAAGTCTAAAGTATTGTTTTTTTCATTTAAAACTTTGTTTTGAAAATAGAGCTATGATATGACATTTTAAGGAAAAGTGTTCAACATGAAAGTTGTAGATCTCGTCAAGATCTACAACTTTTATGCTGAACACTTTTCCTAACAATGTCATATAGTACGTCTATTTTTTAAAAAAGCGAAACCCGGGCGGAACTATGCGAATTTCATAATTGGCCCAGGTTCCGTTCTTTTTGAAATTAGACCTATTATATGACATTTTTAGGAAACGTGTTCAACATGAAAGGTGTAGATCTCGACGAGATCTACACCTTTCATGTTGAACACTTTTCCTAAAAATGTCATATAATAGCTCTATTTTCAAAAATACGTTTTAAATGAAAAAATTATAATACTTTTAGACTGCGGTTTTTTTAATTTTTTCATTTAAAACGTATTTTTGAAAATAGAGCTATTATATGACATTTTTAGGAAAAGTGTTCAACATGAAAGTTGTAGATCTCGTCGAGATCTACAACTTTTATGTTGAACACTTTTCCTAAAAATATCATATAGTAAGTCTATTTTTATAAAAGGCGGAACCCGGGCGGAACTATGTGAATCGCATTGTTCGGCCTGGGTTCCTTCCTTTTTGAAATTAGACCTATTATATGATATTTTTAGGAAAAATGTTCAACATAAAAGTTGTAGATCTCTTCGAGATCTACAACTTTTATGTTGAACACTTTTCCAAAAAATATCATATAGTAGCTCTATTTTCAAAAATACGTTTTAAATGAAAAAATTATAATACTTATAGACTCCGGTTTTTATAAAAACCGCAGTCTAAAAGTATTATAATTTTTTTCATTTAAAACGTGACTTTAATCAATGAAGTGCCGAAGATTTATCAGTAAAGACTGCGGTTTTGTCATAATGATAAAACCACAGTCTATACCCTACTTAAATCGAAAAAGTCGCGATTTACCTTTTCACCAAGAGTTTTTACGGCTGCTGCTTTCCCGAAAAGTTCTTGGCAATTTTCTTACGAAAATTTCGGCCCTCGTATGCTTAGATTTGGTGAGTGATGATTTTTTTTAAAAGATTAAAGTTTTTTAATTTCGTTTTATGTTGATTCACCATGTTTTATGTAGTTTTTTCGATTTTTTTTATTGTTTAGGATTTTTGAGCTGTTTAGGGTGAGTTCTGAAATCTGCTCTCAATGCAGTAGACGATGACTCATGCTGACCTTCAGGTATATTTTGAATCATTTAGTTTTCAATGTCATATAGATGACCTATTTTTCACTATTTGGTGAATGCATTCAGATCTCATCTCAATAATATCATGTTGCCCTAGCTTGGAGTTGGTAAGGACACTAATTCCTTTTACTATTTTTTTTAGGAATCACTTATTCTGACTCTATGCTCCTAAGGTTCTAATTTAGGAATCATCCAATCAGGTATTGAAGGTCACTTTTTTGATTAAATTTCACATTTAGCAAGTTTTTTGGATAACACAGAAATTTGAACATAATTAGTTAGCATATTTATTTTTATATCTTTAAATTGTAGTTGTAAGCATTGTCTAGTGTGTCTGTATTCCCTTTTCATGGATAAATTTCTCTCAAGAGCACGTTGAATTAGAAGAGACCAAGAGACCTTGATTAGAGTTTAAATTAGAGGACTTACCCGCTGATCCGGGATTGAGACAATCAATAACAAGTTATGAAGTGAATGTTCAAGATTCAATACGAAGATATTACTTACAAAATGGTCCTTGTCAGCCACATTTATTTAATTTTCCGCAAACATTGATGGGTCAAAAATCTCGAAGATTCAACAAAAAGTGGATTGGTGAATACAAGGGTTGGTTGGTGTACAATCAACATAAGGATGCTGCATTTTGCTTGTACTGTTACGTCTTTCCTCAAACAAGTTGTGATCCAACTTTTGTAACCCGTGGATTCAGATATTGAAAAGACAGAACAATACTTGAAAAACATGTTGGTAAATATAATAATGCACATAATGCATCTAAAAGGATGTGTGAAGCTTTGATGAATCAAAAGCAAAGCATTCAAAATGCACTTGCTAGACAAGAAGCAACACAAATTATAGAATATCGTGCACGTTTATGTGCGTCCATTGATTGCATCGGTTTTCTTTTGTGTCAAGGATTGTCGTTTCGTGGGCATGATGAATCAAAGGAATCAACGAATAGAAGAAATTTTCTTGCATTGTTAGACTTCCTTGCTACACACAACAATGATGTAAAGACAGTTGTACTTGAAAACGCTCCAAGTAATTGTCAACTAACATCACCGAAAATTCAGAAAGAAATTGTTTCGACAATTGCGAGTGAGACAACATACAAAATTGTTGCAGATATTGGTGACGAATGTTTTGCTATTTTAGTTGATGAATCTCGAGATATTTCAGCAAAAGAGAAAATGACAGTTGTTTTACGATACATTGATGTTAAGGGTTTCATTATTGAACGCCTCATTGGTTTTGTTCATGTACAAGACACGGTTGCCTTATCACTCAAAGCTGCTATTGATAATATTTTTATGAAGCATGGACTTCACATATCAAAATTGCGCGGGCAGGGCTATGATGGGGCTAGCAACATGAGAGGCGAGTTTAAGGGTCTTAAAACATTGATTATGAAAGAGAATCCTTCTGCTTATTATATTCATTGTTTTGCTCATCAGTTACAGTTGATATTAGTTGCCATTGCAGAAGGTCATTCTGAAGTTGCAGGAATGTTCTCTTTTATTAATAGTGTACTGAATGTTGTAGGTGGCTCTTGTAAGCGCCGTGATAATATCAGAGCATTAGAAGTTGATAGAGTTGCCCAAGAACTTGGCTGCGGAGAGTTAGAAACTAGTCGGGGCTTAAATCAACCGTTAGAAGTAAAGATAGCCAGAGACACGCGGTGGGGTTCTCATTATGGCGCCGTGTTGAATTTCATACGTATGTTCTCATCAATTGTAGATGTTCTTGAAATCATTACAGAAGATGGAGTTGATGGTAATCAAAGAGGAACTACTAGCAATCTTATCAAGAGTATATCAACATTTGAATTCGTATTTTTACTACACTTAATGAAAATTATTCTAGCAAAGACAAATGAGTTATCACAGACACTACAAAGGAAAGATCAAGATATTATCAATGCAATGAATTTCATGAAATTAACAAAGCAGCTATTATTTAATTTGAGAAGCATTGAGCTTGAATGAGAGTTATTTATCACTGAAGTAACTAAATTTTGTGATAAACATATGCTTGATGTTCCTAATATGGACAATACATTTGTTCAACCTGGGAGATCAAGGCGTAAAACAAGAGATATCATAAATTTCAATCATTTTCGGGTTGAGCTATTTAATACCATAATTGATTGGGTATTGAATGAGTTAAATGATCGTTTCAAAGAAATAAATACTGAGCTGCTTATTTGTGTTTCATGTCTTGACCCGAATGACCAGTTTGCTTCTTTTAATAAGCAAAACTTGATTCATCTAGCAGAATTCTATCCTTATGATTTCAGCACAATAGATTTGCAATTACTTGAAGGTCAACTAGATGTGTACATTCTGGATATACGATCAACTAACGCATTTTCTCATATAAAAGGAATTAGCTGACTTGTTCAAAAAATGGTGGAGACTAAAAAACATGATCATTTTCAACTTGTTTATCGGCTTTTGAAGTTAGCATGTCTTTTACCTGTTGCAACTGCTTCCGTTGAAAGAATGTTTTCGACAATGAAGATAATAAAAAGTCGTTTGCGGAACAGAATGGGAGATGAATGGATGAACGATTGCTTAATTGCTTATATTGAAAAGGATATTGTGACAACCATAACTAATGACGCAATCATCGCTCGCTATCAAAATATGTGTCCCCGAAAAGTAGTTTGTTAATTGGTATGTAATTTGACTTTTATTTTAATTAACTAGCATTTTTTTTAAAATGTTGCATTAAAAAAATTTGTATAATTAGTTATTTTTGTATGGTGCCCGGGTCCAACAGAAATCCTAGTTCCGCCACTGTCCACGTGAGTCTTCTCAGTTGTAAACTTGAGAAAGAGAAGACAAAATCATCTCTCATCCCCACCTCTGTACAGGGTTTTAATTCCCTTCAAAATTATTCTGGTTCACAAGTCTCCTTCCAAAAGACATGGGTTTGTTTTTGAGCACCTGATCAAAAGCTCATTGGTGTCAGGAACCTGATCAAAAATCTGAGTGGATTTCTACCAGGGTGGTAGAAGAGTGGATGTACCCAGGTTGGGGAACCACTATAAGTTCTTGTGTTGTCTGGTTGCCCTTTTCTTTTTGTTCTTGCTGTGGTTATGCTAGTTAGGACTGTCTTGTTTCTGCTTAATTAGTTTTCACTCTGCAATCTTTTATTTACTACAAAAATTCAAATAGTTTTTAAGGATACTCTATTCACCCCCCTCTAGAGTATTCCAGATCTAACACCTCACTTTCAGAAGGTGCTCCATGCGTGATTTCTGTTGGTACCCTAGATGTGATTTGGCTTATGTAATCCCTTTCCAGCCCCTCTTGATCCATATAAAGATATATGATCATGTTTAGACTTTGCTTAGTCTCCCTAGGGCAGTATATGACTGACCTAGAGTTTAGGCTAGTAGTTTTAGAATGTGTTTTGGTTAAGGCTTTTTCCGTTCGACTATCGTCGAACGAGGCCTCGCGATCGTCGATCATTGATCGACGATAGCAGGGCTATTGAATCGTTGAAGTCAAGACAATTATCGTCGACCGTCGGTCGACGATCTCAGAGCAAGCTTACTACGCTCTGAAGGTTGGTCGACGATCTGTCATCAACAGATCGACGATCGTGTTCTTGCTTCACGATTTCTGTCTCGACAGATATTTGCCATTTGCTGGTCGACTATCTGTTAGCCGGTCGACGATCTATTAGCTGGTCGACGATTTCTGGTCGACGATTTCTGTTCCAACAGATTCCTGCTATTAGTCGACGATCTGTTAGTAGGTCGACGATCTTCGAACTCCTGTTCGACGATTTCTGTCTGCTTTTATCTTTTTGTATTTATTCTATTCCTTGGTTTATTTCCAAGTGTTTTAGTTGGTGGTTAGATTGATTCTCTGATATTATTGTTGCTAAATTTATGGTTTAAATTCAAATAAATTGATTACAAATTCTGTCAAGCATAAATCACGGGATTCAGTATTCTTGATAAAGCATTTTGTCCTATTATACAAATTGCGTTGACTTTATCTTTCCAGCCTGTTTTCTAGCCGTTGGTACTATGTACTATTTCCAAGAATGGTACGTCTTTATGCTGAGATATTTTTCCCGCTTATTTTATTCCTTATTGGGACTGACAGAAAGTTAATAGGCCATTCCATTCCTATTGATATATTCTATTTTGAGATAATCTGTTGCAGGGCTCGAGAATTCAAATCAATAGAGCCGTTCCAAAAGAAAAACGTGAAGACATATTTAAAAGAGATTCTTCTCTCAGAAAAGAAGAAGTTACAGACACAGAGAAATATTATTCATTCGCTCAAGCATCATCAGAGCAGCTCTTCACAATCTCACAACAAGAAGAAGAAAAGTTTTCCTGAAGCAAAAGCCCAGAGCAATCATCTTTCATTCTCAAGTCTCCTGAGCAATTTGCTTAGAGTTTTTCAAAGACTTCAGAAAAAGCTCAAGATCTGCTTCAAGTGCTCCAGAATCTTAAGACCTGATAAAAATCAGTCTTCAGATCTCTGAGGATTTAGTTTCAGTTTATCTGAAACTCCTTCATCCTGAAGCAAAGGCTTTCCCTGGACTTCCACTGAGCCAGTGGGAGACTTTGATTCTTTAGAGAATCCACAAATCTTCTCTAATCTGTATTTAAAACAGAGAAGATAATCTAACCCTCTCAACCCCTTTGTAAAAAGAGTTTGTTCACACCTCTTCAAAAGTGAACGTTGGTGACAGGGCACCTTATCAACAACCTGTGGTTGAGCATCCTTATCAAAAGCTCAAAGGGTCTGTTTGATCTACCTGAATCAGATCATTGGTGGCAGGGCACCTTAGCAAAAACCTGTAGTGGATTCCTACCAGGGTGGTAGAAGAGTGGATGTACCTATTTAAAGGGAACCACTATATATCCTGTGTCCATCTGGTTATCTTGTTTATTTTATTCTGTGGCTGTGATAGAACTACCTAGGATTGCTAGTTGCTGTGATAGGCTTGTAGTTAACTGAAATTTCAGTCAACTTCTTCACTTGTGCACTTCACTGTGTTAGGCTCTTAGGGTTCAAGTATCAGATTTTTTATTCCGCAAATAAACTCCAAGGGAGCTGACTAAGTGTTCATAAAATTTTGAATACTCTATTCACCCTCCCTCTAGAGTAGTTTACAACTTATCCCCTCACTTTCAATTGGTATCAGAGGGAGGTTAGCTGTTCATACAGGCTAACACCTGAGTTAAAAGATCCTGTGATAAGTTGTTTCCTGATACCATTCACAAACACTTTCACACATGGCCCAGTCTAAGGATTATTCAAGCACCAGACCTCCTGTATGCAACTTGTCCAAGTTTGGCATATGGAAGGCCAGGATAAGACTATACATGAATTCTATTGATGAAGATATTTTTTCTTCTATTTTGACAGGACCACCTGCTAGGCCTGCTGCTGCTTCCACTTCTGCTGATCTCAGTGCTGTGCCACCACCTGACTACAATGAAACTTACAAGAAGGCAAAAGCAGCTGATGCTAAAGCAATGAATATCCTAGCTCAGACAATGTCTGATGAGATATTCCAGAAGCTGGCTGAATGTACCTCAGCCAAAGCTATGTGGGATTCCCTCAACCACATAGTTGCTGGCTCAGCTGATGAGAGGAAGGACAGGAGATCCAATCTCACCTCTCAGTATGAAAATTTCAAGAAGGATGATGCTGAAGACATTGACACCATGTACACAAGACTCAGTTCAATAATAAGTGAACTGAGGTCTTTGGACAAGGAGATAACCTTGTCAGAAGTCAATGACAAGATCCTGATGTGCCTTCCCATCTCATGGGACTCAAGGATATGGCCCATCAAGGATGGAAGAAACACTGTGGAACTCTCCACAGAAGCTCTGTTGGGAAAGCTCAGGTCATATGAGCAAACCTTAAAGAGTAGAGCTGCTGTAACTGAAGTGAAGACTCCTACTCCTACAAAGAAAGAGCACTCTCTAGCTCTTAAGGCTGCTGAGACTTCTGAAGGAAGTCAATCAAATGAGGAGTTACTGGCACTCATTGCCAAGAGGTTCTTCAACATGGGAAGAAGAGACCTCAGAAAGAAGTTCTCCAAGCATGAGGACAAGCCAAGGTATGACAAGACTCCATCTAAAGAAATCATTTGTTATGTTTGTAGCAAGCCTGGACACATTGCTCCAGATTGTCCAGAGAAGAAGTACAAGGAGAAGAAACATGAGAAAGAATACAGGAAGCACCACTCCAAGTCCTCATCACACAAATATAAGAAGAAGGACAAGGGATTTGTGGCTGCTACCTGGAGTGAAACAGAAGAGGATACCTGCTCCTCTAGCTCCAGTGATTCAGAAGAAGAAGAAGAGAAGAAAGCCAAAGAGGTCTGCCTCATGGCCATTGATGCCTGCAGCTCTCTGTCAGCTGCAGAGAATTCTGAAGAAGAAGGAGACAATGAAGAAGATTCCTTTATGGAGGACCAGGTAATCGACTCATTTGACTTCTCATCTCCTGAGTTCAAACTAAAATTTAAAACTCTATGTTTAGATTTACTATTATCTGAAAAAGAAATTAAGTCACTTAGATTAAAAATAATGGAACTAGACATGGAAGGTACTGAAATAATCAGATTAGAAAAGGAATTAGAAAGCTCAAAAGAAGAAGTAACATTCCTAAAATTAGAACTAGCTAAATCTAAGAGGTTAGAAGAACAATTAAATGGCAGAAGCCTCAAATTATCTGAAATAACCTGTATAGCAAACACTAGGGTTGGTAATGATAAACTAGGCTTAGGTGCTACCTCTAGTGAACCCATCCTCCTCACAAAGGAGAGATTTAGCACTCCAGTAAAATTTATTTCTGAATCAGGAATAAAGAATACTGAGGAAATTGAAAAGTGCAAGAAAATTCAGAATAAGATTAAGAAAGAGAATAGGAAGGAAAAATTTCTAGCTTTACAAAAATCGTCGAACATTAATCGACGATCGTCAAACCAATCGTCGAACGACTATCGACGATCGCTGAACACCTACACTGAGTATAATAGCTTTGGTGCAGGAGATCGACGATCTCATCTTGAGTCGTCGACCAGTGATCGACGATCGTGGAATCCAGAACATCGTTCTACCATAAATGATCGACGATATGGCTTGCGATCGTCGACCATTGATCGACGATCTGGACTTAAGCTGGAAAATAAAAATCAAACTTCCAGAACTTCAAATCCTAATCACCACCCCAGGTTGTTTAATCCTTCAACTGAATGGATTATCCCACCTAGGAGATCACATCCTTTAGGATATAAATCTAAGCCTGCAAAATCTTTTATTTCTAGTTTTTCTTTTGTGAAGAATACTGGACCCAAGGTAACCTGGGTCCACAATGTATAACTGTTCTTTCTGCAGGTGAAGACCTATCCAGTCATACATGACAAATGGTATCTGGATAGTGGATGCTCAAAGCATATGACAGGAAAGAAGAAGAACCTGTCAGGTTTCAAAGCCAAGCTGGGACAAAAAGTTGTATTTGGGGATTCCAGCTGTGGACAGACTGAAGGGTATGGCAGCTTCACCATAGGAGCTGTAACCTTCAAGAAGGTAGCTTATGTCTCTGGACTAAAGCACAACCTAATCTCTGTAAGTCAAATGTGTGATGCTGGATACAAGGTATGGTTTACTGACACTGCCTGCAATATTTCTTTAAATAATACTGTGGTGTTAGTAGGCATTAGAATTGGAAATGTTTATGTTGTAGATTTTAATTCCTCCAAATCTGAAATATGCTTATTTAATGAAGTAACCAGTAATAATACCCTTTGGCATAAGAGACTTAGTCATGTGAATTTGAAAAACATTTCTAGGTTGGCTAAATACAATCTTGTAAGAGGATTACCTTCTTGCCCCTACAAGAAGGAAGGCCTTTGCAAAGCTTGTCAATTAGGTAAGCAAACAAGAAATAGCTTTAAATCAGTTAATAAAAGTGATTCTCCCAGGATTCTGTACTTGCTACATTTGGACTTATTTGGTCCTATTGCTGTGCAGAGTCTTGGAGGGAAGTCTTACACTCTAGTAATTGTAGATGACTTCTCCAGGTTCACTTGGGTATTCTTCTTGAGAACTAAGGCTGATAACTTCAAGGTTCTTACAGACTTTCTAAAGTGTATACAGAGTGAGTATTCTACTCAGATTGCCTTGATCAGAAGTGATCATGGTACTGAGTTTGAGTCTCTTCTTATGCAAGAATTCTGTGAGAAGGAAGGTATCAAACATAGCTTCTCTGCTCCTAGAACTCCTCAACAAAATGGGGTAGTTGAAAGGAAAAACAGAACCCTAATTGAAGCTGCAAGTACATTGTTGGCAGATGCTAACATGCCTCTGTCCTTTTGGGCTGAAGTAGTTAGCACAGCTAACTATGTATTGAACAGAAGTCTGATACATAAACTTAAGGGTAAGACTCCCTATGAATTACTTAAGCAAGTGAAACCTAAAATAGACTATTTTAGAGTATTTGGCTGTGTTGCTTTTGTTCATAACAATAACAAAGAATACCATAGAAAATTTGAGGCAAAAGCATCAATGGGAGTTTTTCTAGGATACTCTCAAGTAAGCAAAGCCTATAGGGTCCTTAATAAATCCTCTCTTAAGATAGAAGAGTCTGCACATGTCTCTTTTGATGAGACAGTCATGTATTATAAGGAGAAGGACTCTTCCTCTAATAGTACAGTGCAAGTCCTAGGAGTAAGTAAGGATTTGGAAGGTTTGAGACTCACACAGGAGAATCATCCCCAACAAACTCCTCAGGCTGCTTCTTCAGATTCTGAATCTGATGTAGAACTTCTTGAAGTTAAAGCACCTGCTCCAACAGTTGATCAAATTCCACATGAGGAATTAAATCTTGAAACTGTTGAAGATCAGATCATTGTTGAACCTACTGATCTTGTCACACTTAGAGATCACCCTGTATCTCAAGTGATTGGAGACATTTCAGCAGGAGTCCAGACAAGACATCAACTCAACAAAAATGTGATGTTTGCTTGTTTCCTTTCTCAGGTTGAGCCCCTAACCATTAAAGATGCTGAGCTTGATCCCCACTGGATTATAGCAATGCAAGAGGAGCTTAACCAGTTTGAAAGATGTAAAGTTTGGACCTTGGTTCCAAGACCAAGAGGCCAACGGATCATAGGCACCAAGTGGGTGTTTAGAAACAAGCTTGATGCCCAAGGCATAGTAGTTAGAAATAAGGCTAGGCTAGTAGCTCAAGGCTATAGACAGGAGGAAGGCATAGATTATGATCAGACTTTTGCCCCTGTAGCTAGACTAGAAGCCATCAGGATTTTCCTAGCCTATGCTGCCTATAAAAGATTTAAGGTCTTCCAAATGGATGTGAAGAGTGCCTTCCTCAATGGAGATTTAAAGGAAGAAGTGTTTGTTGAACAACCACCAGGGTTTGTTTCATCAACCTTACCCACTCATGTGTTCAAACTCCAAAAGGCTCTCTATGGACTTAAGCAAGCTCCTAGAGCTTGGTATGAGACCTTAGCAAATTTTCTTCTAGAACACAAGTTTGTGAGAGGTGTAGTAGATAGAACCCTATTCATTAGACATCATAAGGACTCACAACTGTTAGTTCAAATCTATGTAGATGACATTATATTTGGCTCTACTGATCCCAAACTATGCAAGAGGTTCTCTAAACTAATGCACTCTAAGTTTGAGATGAGCAGCATGGGTGAGTTATCCTATTTCCTTGGTCTCCAAGTGAAACAGAGTGTTGATGGCATTTTCATTTCTCAATCAAAATATGCCAGGGAGCTGGTTAAAAGATTTGGAATGTCTGATGCTTCATCAATGAGCACACCTATGGCCTCAAATGCAGTTATTGATTCTGATGTTAATGGCAAGCCTGTTGATCAAAAGAATTATAGAGCCATTGTTGGTTCCCTGCTGTATTTGACTGCAAGTAGGCCTGACATAATGTTTGCTACATGCCTATGTGCTAGGTTTCAGGTCAACCCAAAGGAATCACACTTAACTCTCCTCAAGAGGATCTTGAGATACCTTAAGGGATGCCCTAACTTAGGACTGTGGTACCCAGCTGAGTCAGGATTTGAATTAATTGGATATTCAGATGCTGATTATGCTGGTTGTAGAGTTGACAGGAAAAGCACCTCAGGGACTTGTCAGTTCCTGGGAGAGAGACTTGTCTCTTGGTTTTGCAAGAAACAGGCATCTGTGTCTACTTCAACTGCTGAGGCTGAATATATAGCAGCAGCTAGTTGTTGTTCACAGATTCTGTGGATTCAAAATCAGCTAGTGGATTATGGGTACACACACTCAAACACAAAAATTCTGTGTGACAGTACCAGTGCAATATCAATTGCTCAAAATCCTGTGCACCACTCCAGAACCAAGCACATTGAGATTAGACATCATTTTCTGAGAGATAATGTGGAAAAGAACAAGATATTAATGGAATTTATATCCACAGACCTGCAGAGAGGAGATATTTTCACTAAGCCCCTTGATGAACAAAAGCATTTGTTCTTCCTGAACCAGCTTGGCATGATTAATGGTTCAGAGTAGTGAAAATTTGGTTAGTTTTGTTTTCTGTCTAAAATCGTCGAACGACTGATCGACGATCTTCGACCAGGTCAGAACTATCGTCGACCAACCGTCGACGACAGCTCGTTCTGTAGTAAGGCAGAAATCGTCGACCAACTAGTCAACGATCTCTCCTTAGGTATCTATCGTCGACCAATGGTCGACGACAGATTTTCTGTGCTGTGTGGAGAATCGTCGACCATCATATATTGATCGACGATCGTGGTAATTGCGTGTAGTCGGTCGATGTTTACCGATTTAGTCAAACATTGACTATCGTCGGTCTATGTTCGACGACCGATTTTATTCCGGGATCGACGATCGCAGATTTGTTTCTAATAGTCGATTTAGGTCTGAAGATCGTCGTCCTTCCGCTCCGTCTTTTCATATTCCTTCTTCTGGCTTAGAATTCGCTCTCGAACTCTAATCCCGCGCGATTCTCTTCTCCCCTGTTTTGCTTCTCGATTCGCCATCTTCTCTCAAATCCTATGGCGATTCCTTCTGCTGTTCTCTTCGGAATGAAGTTCGACACTGGCTTCTGTGTCGACTTCGATTCTTTCAGCCGATGCGATCAACCAATCCAAGATATCCTGCAGCTATGTGAAGAGCAAGGCCTCAAGAGATTCATGTCATTTGCACCTAAGATTAACATACCGGAGATACGAGAATGGGTATACACTTCGTCCTCCAGCGACGACGCCATGACAGGAAAGATAAATGGCGAGGAGGTCACTCTGACTCCTGAAGTATTGACTGAGCTGTTTGGACTGCCAACAGGAACTGAGGAATATGAGCAAAGCACAGAGGAATATGGCCGCATGCTCACTGTGATGGGCCATGCCGAAGGGATTCCGGCTAAGTTGCTAAAGATAAACCTGTCTCCAGAATACAAGTTTCTGGCCGACCTGGTGGGCAAGGTTGTTTTGGGAAAACATTCTGCTCATGACAACATCAACAGGCAACAGTTTGCCCTGATGTCAGCTTTGGTGAATAAGGCACAGATTGCCTGGGGAAAAGTTCTGTTTGAACTAATAAGGAGAAAGAACAATCAGAAAGAGGTAAATCTTGCCAGGGTACTGGGTGTGTTTCTGTATGTGAAAGCACCCCTGCTGCTTGTTTCTGCACCGTCCGCAGTCAACGCTAGCAAGAGGTTGGACCCTTCTCTATTCAAGAAATCCCAGAGGATTATCAAGAAGTCAGCCAGGGTTGATCCTAACCCTCCTTCAGACACAAGGTCTGATTCGGCCGCTCTCCCGCTTACTGGGGAAGGCTCAGCAACCCCTGCATCATCATCTCATGCATTACTTTCTACAACACCTGCAGTGCCACCACAACATGCATCCTTCATTCCACCTGCATCTCCACACCAGTCACCAACACCACAACATCTGGCAGCTTCAGCCAGTGTTGACATGGTGACTGCTACCATCCTCACAAATCTTTCTCAACATGAATCCCACACTCATGTTGATGTTCACCTATCTCCACATGACTCATTTGATCATGTGGCAGATCATCCTGCTTCCATTCCATCCACCTCCACATCATCAGCATTTCAGATATCCCCTGAAATGCTTGCACACCTTGTACAGCTCATTACTCCCTCCATCCAAAAAATGATTGAGGCTGCAAATGCCCCTCTCATTGCATCCATCAATTCTCTCACTGATGCCATCAAATCCATCTCATCTTCTGCTGAGCCCCCTTCTGTAAGATGCATGACTCCAGTCCCCACTGAAGTCATGCAGGGGGAGATGTCTGTTGAAGTGGTCTCAGGTGATGCCCTGACCCTTCAGGACAATTCCTCTCTTCCCCTTCAAGAAACTGTAGAAGAACCTCAAGAGAGTCCAGAGAAAGAACCAGAAGGTAAACCTTAAATCTCTTCCTCCAAAGGATATAATCAGGACTTCAATTTGATATTTGTATCTAACAAAGACATTCACTCCCTAGTGAATCTAGCTTCTGAGGAAGAAGTTCCTGAAAAAGAAAATAAGGAAGTCCCCATGGACGTTTGTGAGAATGATGCTGCTCAACCTGATGGTATAGCTTTATTTAAGAAACTAATTAATTCAAACTCCAACTTTGAGTTAATTTCTTATTCTTTCCTTTCCATCACAGCTGCTGATGATCTCACATCAGTATTGCAAGTTGACGCTGCTAAATCTATTGATTCTGATAAAGATTTAGAATCCTATCTTAACCTAGACTGTGAGTCCTCACTCACATCTACTCCTCCTGTTCCCTCTTTTCAAGAGAAAATGGTCCCTTATAGACCTGAGTACCTTGATGACCCCTTGGTCAAGGATACTCTTTTCTTTTCCTGTATGGCACTCCTCTTGTGCCTTGCAGAGGTGTCTATCCCTGATGTCACTGAACATCTAGAAGGAATTATAACCTCCTTCCTAGATGCAAAGTGGTATCCTGTGTAGATCTTCAGGTAATCCTATCTATTACCTGTTGTTTGTTCATCTTGGGGGGAATATTTTATTCCCACTTGGTTGTTAACCTATCTCTCTTTGCATGCAGGCACAACCATAAATGCTGCTGCTGCTGAAAACATCAACATCCCTGCTGATGCTGCTGCTGAAGAAATTGAAGATGTGCAAGATAGGGCAAACAATGCTCCCAAGATGACTGAAATGGACTCAAGCTCAGGTACTCTAAACCTAGAACAATTTATAGCCTTTGTGGCTGAGAACATTGCCTCTGAGTACATTGAAGGGATGGCTAATTATCATCTGGATTCCCTAGCCATCTCTCTAGAGAAAGCATCTGCCCCTGCAGATATCGTCATCTTTTCTCCACCTATCCTTACCTATCCTCTATCCATTCCTTCTATTGCAGAACTGGTCCCCAAGACAGTTCCTGAGTTGTATCCAGAATCAGAACTCTGGAAGAGGTCTCCAAATGTGGATCTTGATGCCCTCCTTAGGCAAGATGCCATTGAGGAAGCTAAAGAGAAAGAAGAAAGAGAAAAGAAAGACAAAGCTGAACCTGCTGCCAAGAATCCTTCTGAACTTGACTTTGATGATTATGCTGGGAAAGACTCATCTCATTCTGATGATGATGATGATGATTCTGATGATTCTGACTCCACTAAGAAAAGGAAAAGAATGGCTTCCAAGAAAAGAAAAGCTCCTGCTCCTCCTACTGCCAATCCTAACAAGGATGTTCCCTATTACATTCTGAAGGGAATAGATCCTAAGAGCAAGGAATTTCAGCCATGGATGAGACTGTCAAAGAATCAGACTAAAGAGAAGAAGAGGACAAAGAGATATGACACTCCTGTTCAGAAATTCCCCCCCAGAGGTCCTCCTCCACCTCCTGGTGCTGGAGCCTCTGGAAGTCTATCTTCTGCCCCCTCCGCAAGGTCAGCCAGTTCTAACACTTCTCAGACCTACTAAAGAAGGAGTAATCAAAGCCAGGGAGGCCAAGATGTTTCAGGACAGGGAAGAAAAAGAAATGACAATGCTCTCGTGGAACAAATAAAGGAGATGACTTTTCAGCAACCTTCATTCTCTCCTCCTCCTTCTCCTCCCAGGAAAGGTTCATCCTCTTCTTCAAGAAAACCTGCTGCTGCTGAGACAACTGAATCAAAAGGAAAAAGAGTGGTCTTTTCAGAAAAATCCCACAAAAAGTTCATTGAGCTTGCACCTCCAAGATCTCTATATGCTCAAACTGATCCTAAGAAGGCTGTGCAGATTCCTCTTGATTCAAGCAAACTTGCTACAGCTCTTCAAAGAAACATAGAGATTGCAGCTCATACAGATACTGATAGACCTCCCTCTCCATCAGATAAAACTGAAGCTGAAAGGATTGCCTCTATGGCAAGATTCAAAGAGTCTATTGCACTAAGCATGATGAAGAGAGCCAAATCTCAAGGACTAGATTCTACAGCCTACTCAACAATGTCAGAATTCAGAGAAAAGGAACTCAGCAGAATTCAAGTCAATCCAGAAGCCTTTGACACTGAGGAATACATGAGACTACATCCTGCTGCAGTTCTACCAAGTTATGCTGAAAAGAAAATCATAGGTGAACATGATCTAATGCTATCCAAGAGACAAGCAGCAAACCCTAACAGAGAAATCATTTTCAAACCAGCTGCAATACCCAAAAACTCATCTGATGCTAAACATGCTGATAAAACTGCTTGATACATTCCATTTCTGCTGATTTATGCTTGTTATATTTTCTGTGTATTGCCTGTGTTTTATCATTCTGGTTAATCTTTAGATTTGTTGTTGTCTGCTTTAGCCTTTAAACTGGATTGGATAACATAACCCAAATAGGAGGAGATTGTTGGTACCCTAGATGTGATTTGGCTTATGTAATCCCTTTCCAGCCCCTCTTGATCCATATAAAGATATATGATCATGTTTAGACTTTGCTTAGTCTCCCTAGGGCAGTATATGACTGACCTAGAGTTTAGGCTAGTAGTTTTAGAATGTGTTTTGGTTAAGGCTTTTTCCGTTCGACTATCGTCGAACGAGGCCTCGCGATCGTCGATCATTGATCGACGATAGCAGGGCTATTGAATCGTTGAAGTCAAGACAATTATCGTCGACCGTCGGTCGACGATCTCAGAGCAAGCTTACTACGCTCTGAAGGTTGGTCGACGATCTGTCATCAACAGATCGACGATCGTGTTCTTGCTTCACGATTTCTGTCTCGACAGATATTTGCCATTTGCTGGTCGACTATCTGTTAGCCGGTCGACGATCTATTAGCTGGTCGACGATTTCTAGTCGACGATTTCTGTTCCAACAGATTCCTGCTATTAGTCGATGATCTGTTAGTAGGTCGACGATCTTCGAACTCCTGTTCGACGATTTCTGTCTGCTTTTATCTTTTTGTATTTATTCTATTCCTTGGTTTATTTCCAAGTGTTTTAGTTGGTGGTTAGATTGATTCTCTGATATTATTGTTGCTAAATTTATGGTTTAAATTCAAATAAATTGATTACAAATTCTGTCAAGCATAAATCACGGGATTCAGTATTCTTGATAAAGCATTTTGTCCTATTATACAAATTGCGTTGACTTTATCTTTCCAGCCTGTTTTCTAGCCGTTGGTACTATGTACTATTTCCAAGAATGGTACGTCTTTATGCTGAGATATTTTTCCCGCTTATTTTATTCCTTATTGGGACTGACAGAAAGTTAATAGGCCATTCCATTCCTATTGCTATATTCTATTTTGAGATAATCTGTTGCAGGGCTCGAGAATTCAAATCAATAGAGCCGTTCCAAAAGAAAAACGTGAAGACATATTTAAAAGAGATTCTTCTCTCAGAAAAGAAGAAGTTACAGACACAGAGAAATATTATTCATTCGCTCAAGCATCATCAGAGCAGCTCTTCACAATCTCACAACAAGAAGAAGAAAAGTTTTCCTGAAGCAAAAGCCCAGAGCAATCATCTTTCATTCTCAAGTCTCCTGAGCAATTTGCTTAGAGTTTTTCAAAGACTTCAGAAAAAGCTCAAGATCTGCTTCAAGTGCTCCAGAATCTTAAGACCTGATAAAAATCAGTCTTCAGATCTCTGAGGATTTAGTTTCAGTTTATCTGAAACTCCTTCATCCTGAAGCAAAGGCTTTCCCTGGACTTCCACTGAGCCAGGGGGAGACTTTGATTCTTTAGAGAATCCACAAATCTTCTCTAATCTGTATTTAAAACAGAGAAGATAATCTAACCCTCTCAACCCCTTTGTAAAAAGAGTTTGTTCACACCTCTTCAAAAGTGAACGTTGGTGACAGGGCACCTTATTAACAACCTGTGGTTGAGCATCCTTATCAAAAGCTCAAAGGGTCTGTTTGATCTACCTGAATCAGATCATTGGTGGCAGGGCACCTTAGCAAAAACCTGTAGTGGATTCCTACCAGGGTGGTAGAAGAGTGGATGTACCTATTTAAAGGGAACCACTATATATCCTGTGTCCATCTGGTTATCTTGTTTATTTTATTCTGTGGCTGTGATAGAACTACCTAGGATTGCTAGTTGCTGTGATAGGCTTGTAGTTAACTGAAATTTCAGTCAACTTCTTCACTTGTGCACTTCACTGTGTTAGGCTCTTAGGGTTCAAGTATCAGATTTTTTATTCCGCAAATAAACTCCAAGGGAGCTGACTAAGTGTTCATAAAATTTTGAATACTCTATTCACCCCCCTCTAGAGTAGTTTACAACTTATCCCCTCACTTTCAATTTCATATATCTTCCTACGTGCGCGTCGCCACCCGAATCACTGTTAATGCATCTGGGCGCACTCCACCACGAAGTTTGCTCACCAAGCAACGTCCGGGAATGCTCATCTCCATCCGAGCATGGGAAAGAAATCATATTCGAGTGAGGCGACATGCCTCCCACCAAACACTCTACAATCTCTCCTCTCAAAGTTGTAACGGGTAGCGCCTTGTCGCCCTCGGTTCTCCAAATACTCTGTAAACAGCTTCCAATGATGAAGTTTGACTGATACTGTCCCGATCACGTGATTTTTTACCTGTTTAAGAGGGTTTTTCATGTTAAAATCACCTTGTGTGTTTCTACTCATTCAGTGACTAGGTGCGCTCTCGACCGCTCCACAGGATAAGGTTGCCAAGTTTAGTCCGGTATACCAGGAGGGTTGAGTTGGCCGCAACAATAGTAAAAACCATGTGGCCGGTTCGTGTCGACCAAACTTCCACTATTCTGTGCTGTTTTACAGGGTTTTTTAGAGAATGTGAGGGCTACATACCGCTCCTCGTTATAACTGGGGAGGAGAGAGAGACATTCGAAGGGTGATAAGCCACCACTCTTGAACCTAAGATATTTAGTCTTGCTCGTGGAGTAGATTGTGCGCATTCTGGAGACTGTGCGTACTTCTGCAGATGTTCAGATGCTAGAATGGTGAAAGCTTATGGAAGACTTACGGGTGTTAACCGCTGAGTATGTTGTGTATATGTTGCTCACAGCGGCGAAAGGGTCGCGCAGTACAAAACATACAGAGACGGATGAAGATGGTAGAAGGGGCGCTCGCATACCTCCAAGCGATCTTCGATCTTTGAAGTGCTTGTAGTATTCAAGGGAGGCTTCGAACATCAGGGAGGTTCTGGGTGGAAATTCTGAGCATGAGGAGGAGAAGTCTTGATGAGAATGAGTGAGAATGAAGGGAGGTCTGATGTTCTATTTATAAGCCCTAGAGGTGGTTACAGTGGTTATACGGTTATCCGCAGACCGTACACACTCAAATTAATAATTGCATGTCATTTTAGTATAGTTTGATGCGCGTAATATTATAACATTTTTTCTATGTGCACGTTGTTATTTATCTGGCTACTTGCACCCACTCATGATGGGTTATGCGCGGTGGTTACCTGTGCATCAGACTGTGGAGATCGCGTAGGGACGATCAAACGATGAAGGAGGGCCGAATAACGGAGGCAGTTGACGGCGAGCCCCTGACGGCTGGAAGCCGACTGGGGAGAAAGGAGAGGTGGATAGCGAGGGGCCGACCGCGGGCCTTGCGGTCTCTTGCTGGCGGTCGCATGACACCATAACAGCGGCCGGGAGGCAAGCCGCGGGCTTCGCGGCCGCCTGCGGGTTGCCGCATGAGGCAATGACGACCGGCCGAGAGGCTGTCCGCCTGCCTAACGGCTTCTTGGCGCAGGGGCTGCCCCCGTGAGGCCGATCCCGGGCCTTGCGGTCGCCTGCGGGCAGCCGCACGACGCAATGGCGGTCGACCGCGAGGCTGACCGCACGTCGTGAGACTGCTTGGCGCGACGGAGGTCGACCGTAGGCCTTGCAGCCATGCATTACAATGGTGGCCGGCCGAGAGTCTAAATGTATAGCATTCATTTCACGGTCTGAATAATTTATTGTTGATTTGATGGATTCACTAATTCCATTCTCTATTATTTTTCATTTAATCAAAAAACTATGCACTTTTAAATAAAATGAGAATTAATCTTCACCATGAAATGAACTTTCATTTGAGGTCCCAAATGAAGATCTTGATCTGATTTAGGCCCTATTTGTTTAAGCGTTTTAACTCCATTTCGTTTGCCCAAAACGAAACACCACCTTGTAAACCATTTGTTTTTCCGCACTCCGCCTCAAACCCATCTCCGTTTCTTTCGTCTTAAATAATCGCGGGACGAAACCATCGGCCAGAGCTCCGATTTATCGTGTTATTTGGGCAAAGATTCTCCACACGACAACAACCGTTTCGCGACATCCGGCATCCGGCGACGATCGGTGACCGACTCCGGCATCGAGCTTCTTCTATGACATCATCGAGCATTTTCCCGTGCGAAGGCCTTATCTACTCCGCCACTGGTCTCTTCTTCTTTTCCGGCGCAGATTCGTTTCTCCGGCTCGTTATAGGCTTCTCCTTCTTGCTTTTCCTACGTTGCAAGAGTACTCACCTCTTCCCTCGCCCCCTCCACCCTATTTTTGTGCAGAACTTCACATCCTACAGGGCATCCGACTGTCAGCAGCAACAGGTATACCCTCCTCCCCCATTTTTTCCCCTATTTTTGATGGATTTGCCCAGTAATGTGTGTTGATTTGCAACGAGGGTGTATGTGATGTTTAGCCAGGTCTCTCCTTATTGCATTTTTTTGATTTTGATGGATTTCTGTGATGTGTGTGTGTGAGTGTGTATGTTGTGAGTGTGTGAGTATGTGCTCTTTGTGTATTGTATGCGTGTGTATGCTGTGAGTTTGTATTGATGGATTTATGTGATGTGTGTGTGTGAGTGTGTAAGCTGTGAGTGTGTGAGTGTGTTGTGTGTGTGTGAGTGTGTGTATGCTGCGAGTGTGTATTGTGTGTTTGTATTGTGTGTGTTGTGTATGTGTGAGTGTGTACGAGTGTGTATATGAGTGTGTATGTAATGTTGTGGAGTGTGTGTATTGTGTGTGTTGTGTATGTGTGTGTATATGAGTGTGTATGTAGATTTGAGTGTGTATTGTGCGTGTTTGTATTGTTGTGTATGTGCTTTGAGTGTATGTGTGTTTGTATTATGTGTGTGCGCTTTGAGTGTATGTGTGTTTGTATTGTGTGTGTGTGTTTGTGTGTGTGTGTGTGTATGAGTGTGTATGTGTGTGTATGAGTGTGTATATGACTGTATATGAGTGTGTATGTAATGCTGTGGAGTGTATGTAGATTATGAGTGTGTATGTATTGTTGTGGAGTGTGTGTATTGTGTGTGTTCAGTTGTGTATGTGCTTTATCAGCTTAAGAGTGTGTTTGTGTGCGTGCAATCATGTCATGAATGTGTCGCCTCTAATTTGCGTAGATTTCTGTAGGCTTATGGATCATAAATAAGGCGGTGTGAGTGCCAATTGGGAGGCCAGTGATGTCCTAATTTTCTGTGATCTGTGCTTGAAATAAATTGAATTGGGTAATCTCCCAACCACGCACTTTAGTAGGGATAAGTGGACTAACCTGACAACACATTTCTTGGCTCGCATGGGAAAGGTGTATGATCGAAACCAAATGAAGAACATGTGGGATCAGCTTAAGAAATATTGGAAATTATGGCGCGAGATAAAGGGGCGTGAGATAGGGTTGGGCTAGGATCCTATTCACAAAACTATTCAAGCGTCAAAAGAGTGGCGGAAAGAACGCCTCACAGTATGTTTTCTTAAACTATTTATAGCCTCCTTTTTAACACACTGTATTGTTTATTGTGGCTAATACCTAATATTTTTCTTGCTAGGTTCTTCCGAGTGCAAGGAAATTCCAATTCTCTGGGCGCTCGAGTTAATCAACAAATAAGACAGGTCTGCTGCAGATGATACGCATAACATCAACGATTCTCCACACTCTACCGCAACTAAGGAAAAACGGTCAACTAAGGGAAAAAGAAAGAGTATTGCGAAGAAGGAAAATAGTTCGGCAATAGATGAGCTAGTCGAAACATCACGCATTATTGGGCAATGCATGCAAGAACTGCCTCACATCCAGATATCTTCATCATTATTCACAATTCCTGAGGCCATTTCAGAGCTGGAAAGTATGCCGGAGGTTATGGATGAGTCAAAGTTCGATTTCTACGACTACTCTACCATGATTCTGAAGGATAAACAAAACCGAGAAACCTTTATGAACATTCAAAAGGAGAGGAGTCTTAGGTGGCTTCAGGCTCGTTTTGAAAATCGAGCTGCTTAGTTTGTTTTTTTTTCGAGATCCACAAGTTTCATACATTGGTCGTCATGACACTACAACCCAAAATGTGATGGCGGTTTGTGATTTCAACATGTGTTTCACTTTCGCATTAGCTGGTTGGGAGGGTTCTACTCATGATAGCTGTATATTTCAGCATGCTCTTATGGATACAAGTTATAATTTACCGTATCCGCTGTCAGGTAAGACATTTATATCTTGCGACCATTTAAATTAGAAATTTGTAAGAATGTTTTGGTTGTATAACGAATGTATAATTTTGCATGCAAATATTATGTAGTAGATGCCAGATATCCACTACAACGTGGTTTTTAAAATCATATCAAGGTACACAGTATCATTTAACGGATTTTAGAAGAGACAGTAGGCCTATACAAGGGCGTCGAAAAATATTGACCAAGCTCACTCGTCCTTACGCAGTGTCATAGAATGTTCATTCGGCGTATGGAAGAAGAAGTGGAAGATACTTAGGGATATGCCGCCATACAGTTTGACAAAACAACGAGACATTGTGATTGCAACAATGACTTTGCATAATTACATTCACAGTCACCCATCGCGCTCAGACACACATTTTCGTGCTTGTGATGAGGACGAGAATTTCATTTACCCAGCGGGCCTTCTGAGAAGAACTGGATAGATTAATGAAAGCTCGGGTGGAGACCATGTTAGAGAGGTTCGGGTGGGGGTGGATGAGATGGTGACATTGCGTGACACCATAGCCGAACAACTACACAGATCTTGAACGTGTTTGCAGTATATGCGAAGTCACATGTTGTATTTCAGTTTTCAATATTTTGTTGTTTATTGAGTATTTGCAGTATTATGGAGTATTTGGAGTTCCTATGTATGTTTGAACTTGACCTTACGGTCACAAGCACTACCAGAAGATAAGTATATTTGCAGTACTATGAAGTATTTGGAGTTCTTATGTGTCATTTAACAATATATATACATATATTATAAAAAATATATAATAATTTTTTAATTTTTTTTACAAAACGTCACCGCTTTTTTGCCAAACGGTTCACTTTTTTGAATTGTTCTGCAAACACAGACTATTCAAACAGATCACCATTTCCAGCATCCAGTTTCCAACAGCTCCTTTTACAAACCTATCATTACAATAGCTTCTTAACCACAACCGCTCTACCAAATGAAGCCTAAGTAAAGAGTGATCTTACTAGCAAACTCATTTTTGTTTGTAATAAATCATTATCATTAGCAAATCACATAATTCAATAATAGTTATTTGAAATTCAATTGGTTACTAGCAAACCACCAAATATTTTTAAAATTAAGTGTAGGGAGGTCAAGAATCTTGTGTGATTCCCAAATCACCATGATTTGACAAGAATGTGCCTGATATTGATCCTCATCAAAACAATGGAATGAAAGACCATCAACTCCTTACATCAAACTTTCTTGAAGTGCTCCTTAACTTCAAAAGTAAGTATTAAATCACCCGACACCGAGTACGTTAAAGGCCGAAAAATCACCCGACACGGAGTGCGTTAAAGGCCGATAAAATCACTAGACACGGAGTGCGTTTAAGGCTGCTAAAATCATCCGACACGTGCGTTAAAGGCAGATCCAATAAATAGAAGCGAGAAGCGAGTCGAGCAAGAAGAAACAACATTTGCATAGGAAGAAACTTGAGGAGAGACCATGACAACAATCACTAGGCTTTGTTGGCTTAGGCTGCCAGAGCCACACCTAGATGGTGATATATATATAAATGTACATGTGTACGTATGTCTACTCTTTAAAAAAAAAAAAGTTATCGTTTTATTTAAATTGAAATTAAGGTACAAGCAAATAAAAACAGGTGACCGCCAAGGCGCCAATTCTACAAAAAAACATCATCTAATACAACAAGACTTGGAAGTGTGTGAAAATGTCGACAAAAAGTAATCCTCTGATTCTAGGTTGTCCAAAGATTTCCCATGCAATATTTTATTTGAGACTCTGTTTTTGGTACTGTTGTTGTATGGTGACCGCAGTGGCGGAATTAGGATTTAAATCAGACCCGGGCACCATAACATTAATATTAATTTATGATAACTTTTAATTCAAAATTCAGATGAAATATTGCAAATGACACTAATAAAAATGAAACCCCAAAACTAATGCACTTAACATTGTTAATAAAATCATAACATTGCATAAAAGAGAAATTTGTACCTGATCATAATAGATAATATAGTAAAGCTAAACATTACATAATGAAAATTTTTTGATAGTAAAGTGTTAAAAAAAGAACTTACAAAAAAAATACTTTTCTTGGGCACACATTTTGAAAATGCTGAATAATTTCAACATTTGTAATGTTGTCTGCAATATCTTTCTCAATATATGCTATGCGACAATCATTCATCCATTTATCTTACATTCTATTCCTCAAACGATTTTTTATAATCTTCATAGCAGAGAACATCCTTTTCACAGTAGCAGTTGCAACAGGTAGAAGACAAGCCAATTTCAATAGCTGATACACTAACTGGTATTGATCATGTTTTTTCAGCTCCACTAAATTTGCAGTAAGCCCACTTATGCCATTAACTTGTGAGAATTTTTCATTAGGCGAACATCAAAAATATATGTATCTAGTTGTCCCTCTAGTAACTATAAGTCCAATTGAGAAAAATCATTTGGATAATATTCTCCAAGGCGAATCAACTTATTTTTATCAAAAGAAATAAAATTGTCTCTTGGATCAAGACTTGAAACACAGAGAAGTAATTCGGTATTTACTTAATTAAACCGATCATTTAACTCGTTTAACATCTAATCAATCACGGTATTATAGATCTCAACCTGAAAATGATGATAATTTGTAATATCTCTCGCATTACGTCTTGATCTTCATGCTTGAATAAATTTTTCCTCCATGTTTGGATAACAAAAAATATTTCTTCTAAAAATAAGAGATAAACATTAACAAATAAGAAAAATGCATAACAACATTCATTATCATATTGAATTGTTGATTGTTGTAGTTGTTTGAGATTTGTGAAATCCCTTCCTTACTTTATCCTGAAAGTGGAATCAATTCCTGGACATACATAGCACTTCAATATATCAATAGAACTTCAAGCTTCAAATTTAGTCTTGAGTATTCTCATAAATGCTCAAAAACTGTGTACATTGTAACGATTACACAAAGAAAAGTATGTGAATAAGAGCGTTGTATGATAAATTGTGCGAGTCAATTGATTGCAAACTAACATTCACAACTCTTATTATGACGCTTTAATATTTTGTGACGCATAAACATTGTTCTCATTTAATATATGATGTCAAATCAAGATTGAAAAAAATGAAGAATTTGTGAAAAAAGCCTCTAAAAATACTATTTCAGCTTTTGGCAACATCTAAAAATACTATTTCTGATAACTAGAAAAACCTAGAAAGGAATAATATTCAAGTTTTGAACAACTAGATCCTCTAAAAAATAAATAATTACATTAGTGCCAAAATAACAGGATCAACCTAGCTAATAACAAGATTTTCCTTTTTAATAACAAGAATTCACCCAGCTTATAAGGCTATAAACATATTTCAAATAAATCATATCAACACACTAATAACAGATATTAATATTGAAATTTTTAAGAGAAAAAATGAAATTGAGAAGAAGAAGGAAAAATTGAGAAGAAATTGGGAAGAAATTGGGAAGAAGGAGAAATTGAGAAGAAATTGGGAAGAAATTGGGAGTAAGAAAGACAAGCTGTTTACTTGCTGTTGCTGGCATTGATGAGCTCTTAAGGTGGAAGGTGAGGAGTAAAGGTGGATGTTTGGAATTTTGCGGCCAAGTTCTAACATCATTTAAGTCGGTTGCTGCAGAAGCACTTTGCAAAAAAAAACAACCTGTTTACTTTGCTGAAGAAGAAGAAGAAGAAAAAGTTACCAGCAGCGGGACTGCGGGAGCAGCGGAGGGCACGCGATCCTTACCAGCAGTGGGACTACGGGAGCAGTGAGAGCAGTGGCGAGCACGCGATCCTGGACGGCTGACGGGCTACGCAGCTGCGGGAGCAGCAGCGGGCTAGGGCATGTGATCAGCGGGAACAGTGCAGCGACAGGCTAGGGCACGCGATCAGCGGGAACAGTGAGATGCAATGATAATTTGTTCTCCCCCGGTGAAAATCGCGGAAAATCACACCCGGGCTCGTGCCTGGGTGTGTCCGAACCTGGGTCTGCCCATGGGTGACCGGGTGGTCTGGCGGTTTGTCCCTGACGGCTTGGAGACCGTGCGGTCTGGCGGTTTATCTTTAGCGGTTTGGTAGCTAAGTTCTTGCTGGTTATTGTATGGTGACCGGGCGGTCTGGCAGTCAGTCCCTGGCAGCTTGAAGACCGCACGGTCTGGCAGTTTATCTCCAGCGGTTTGGCAGCTGAGTTGTTGCTGATTGGTGACTGGGCGGTCTGGTGGTTTGGCGTAGGCGACTTGAAGACCGGGCGGTCTAGCGGTCTCACCTTGCGGCTTGTGTTCTCTTCTTGTTGTTGTCGGGCAGTTAGCCTATTCGTCTAACCGCGTGGCTTGTGCGGTCTGTTTGTTTATATCCGATTATTATTAGTCCCATATTGCTTATTTGTATTCTCTCATCTCTCCTCCATTCTATAAAAGTGAGGCTATACCTTTGTAATAGATATCTTTTTTTGGTAATAAAATTTCTATTATACCAAATTTTCTGTCTTTTCTCTCTTGTTTTCACATGATATCAGAGGACTCGATCTTTTCCACCTGATTCTGTGAGCTTCTTCTGTCCGCGCGGTTTGCCTTTTTCTTCTAGCGGCCTATTCGCGTGGCTTCCCTTTCCTCTCGGCCTCTTCCTTATGGGCGTGACCTCTCAGATCCCTTTCGTGACTTGTCTTGTCGCCTGTTTTCGCGGTCTATCGTGCCCTGTCATGACCTGTCTTCATAGTCTACCTGCTCCCTGCTCTCTCTTGCTTTCACGCGGACACTTCTGTGTTCGCGTGGTGTTCCTTCTCGCAACCCATTTTTCACTTCCTTTTCGCGTGACTTCGTCTCAATTCGGGCGGCCTCCTTGCTGTTCGCTCGGTCTTCTTTTGGTTCGCATGACTTCTCTCCTATTCCTATCCGTGCGGCCTTGTTTCTGCCCGCACGACCTTGCTTCTTCTCGCGCGACCTGTTTTCTGCTCGCGCGGCCTGTTCTTTGCTCGCACGACTTCTCTCCTGTTACTATATACGCGGCCTTGTTTCTGCCCGCGTGGTCTTGCTTCTTCTCGTGAGACCTGTTTTCTGATCGTGCGGTTTCACTTCTATGGCTCCCTCCGATATCTCTAACACTACTACTCCCGTGACCCATCCTCAGCAACCTTGGCACCGTTTCCAAACTCATCGGTCCCAACTACCCGGATTGGAGTGTCTCCTTCACCTTTCTTCGTCGCTCACAACACAAACATCATCATCTCACCGATGACCCTCCTCCTCCAGAGTCCAATCTCTTTGATGATTGGGATGCTAGCGATGCTCTTGTTCGCACGTGGCTGGCAAACAACCTTTTTGATGAGTGCCTCCCCATCATCCGTCATGATGAAACGGTCAAGGCTGCTTGGCTTCATCTTGCCACTCTCTACTCAAAGGGGGCTCAGACGCCTCTCATATATACTCTATATGCGGACCTCTTTTCCCGTCCCTCCATGTCACCTGCTGCTGCTTACCAACAAGTTCAGGCTCTCGGAGCCGAGATTCTTCAGAATCACCCCTTCTCTGCAGATCTGGCGAGCAACACAAGCACTTCCAGGACTTCTAGTTATGTGCTATCTTCTGCGACTTCCTGAGTCTTATGACATGATCCGTCAACAGATCCATGGCGAAGCGGACTCTCCCACATTGGATTCCACTGCTGCTCGCATCGCCACAGTTACCTCTTTGCTTCAATGTTCACCGTTATCCTCCCCTCCTCAACTAGACAACTATGCCCATCACACTCAGCGGAGTGGCTCTGGTGGCCGCAACCACCAATCCGGCGGATGTGAGCCTTATCGCTTTATCTGCTCTCACTGTGGCGGCACCAGCCATACGGATGATTGCTGCTGGAAGAAACATCCTCATCTGCACTCCTCAGAGGACGCTTCCACCTCTTCGAAGAAATCCGCCTCGATGGTCACATCATCAGGTAGTGCCCACATTTTTACTCAAGGTAAATGGCTGATCGACTCTAGTGCTACAAATCATATGACTGGGAATCCTCAGCATTTTTCTCTCCTAGAAACACATGATCGGTTGCCCCCAGTCTTTATTACGGATGGCTCTCCCTGTAACGCCCCAAATTTCTTGAGGCATGGGATGCTTCACTGGGGGTTACTACCCGACGGTAGCGAGTTACCGCGTGGCGGTAGCTCTAGGGTGTGCGTTGAGCTCTCGAGAAAGCATCGAGCTCTATAGTACTGCACAGCGGTAGTGACTACCATGTGGCGGTAGCTCGGATCACTTAATGCTTTCAACTCTCTCAACGCCTCAGCTCTTGTTAGCGCGCGGCGGTAGAATTAGCGCTGGCAGTAGTTTTGGCGATTTATTTGGCCAAGTTTTCGGGATGTTACCGTGTGGCATTAGACTTATCGCGGAGCGGTAGCAGAGCAGTTATGATGCATCCATATGTCAATGCCCGATTCGAGTTTAGGGGTGGTGGCGACCTTTAGAAGCTAACCATTTAAGGTACCACGCGACGATAAATTCTTACCGCGCGTCGGTAGCACTCGTAAACTGATTTCTCCTTTAAATTGTGGCCGTCCGCTGGTTTTGGTAAGGGATCTGACGGCTGGAGGTTTTCCCTGCGAGTATATGGCCGGGAGTGTAGGGTTTACATCTCATTTTTCCTTTAGAACTTCTCTTTCTAAGGGTTAATGAGAAGTGAGAGTGAAGAAGGAAGAAGAGGAAGGAGATCTCGCCACCGTTGGAGTTCCGGAGTTCCGATTCGTAAGCCGAGTCTGGATCTGTGAAGGCAAGATCATTGCGGTCGCGTTCATCCGTCTTGGTCTTTGGCATGGCACCGAAGAGAGCGCAAAAGGTAACGATTCTCTACTTGGACATGTGAAGTCCTCTTCCTTTTGCATAGGAAACTCTCTCCCGCGAGTGTGCGGTGAGCGTGAGGTTTTACTTCGGGTAGATACGGTATATCCCCGTAGTTTTTGCATATAGAGTTCAGAATCGAAGTACGAATATAGGCATGGTGTGTGAAGCCCATCTGGACAGGTTGGTCTGGATTGGTGTTGTTTTCATTATGCTTGTACTGGCCGGAGAAGACTCTGTGATGTTTGTTTTTTTCGGGTTTCTACACGGTAGATTGCTGCAGGGAACCTTGGGGACTAACTCCAAGGAGCACCCAAAAAACTGGATAGAATCGCATTTCTACCAGATACCGCGCGGCGGTAGTGCTACCGCAGGCGTTAGATCCTTGATTTATTTGTTGGCCTGTATCGTGGAGACCTGAGGCTTGAATTGTGGGGCTGAGAGCTCTGGGAGCCCAGCCAGGTGGCCTGCGAGCCACCCGTATAGCATAATGGGGCTATGTGTTGATTGGAGAAATAGGAATGGGGAGGCCGACCCGTGTCGCGGTAGTCTTTGCCCGGTAATGTAAGCAATGGGAAAGGGCCGAACCTACCCAATAGCTATATCGAGTGTCTGTAGGTAGCGTTACCTGTCGCTGCCATAGTTACGGGTCTTGGGCCTTGCACAGGCCGTAAAGACTACTAAAATGCTCATGTTTGATGATGTCTTATGAACGGTGGTGGTCTCTGGCTTTTTTCCGAACACCGAGAATGTGCCCTGTATGCACGAGGTGAATGGTCGTTCGTGCCTACGCCTGTGGTGAAGTGTGCTTAAATTGCACTTTCATTACTATGATTGGATTTGCAAATACATTGCAGGGAAGGAGCTCCGCTGCCCCGAGTGAGGGGCGGGCTCATTATAATTTGGTCAACTTTAGCTAACTATTGCCTTGTTTTGCCACCGTTCAATGGATTATTCTTATGCAGGAACAGGTGAGCCAAGTGGCAAGTAGCGGGCTAAAGATCTTGATGCTGTGCTGGCCCTTGAAGGCCAAGACAAAGTGTTTACTTTTACTATTTTCATGTATGGCCTGTGTAACACCCCTATCCTTCGTATAACATATAGCAGTAGGTCCGGCCGGGGCCCGACGCCATATACTACGGACAGACCGATGGTTACGCGTTGAAACCATTCAACCAATTGCACGCCCTACACAACACCTAGCGGAAGCATTAAAATTAAGTTGCACAATTAAGAACCCTGCCAACAACATGAATGTCCACTACAATAATAACCGCAGGAATGATCCAATACATAGAAAACAGAAATGGCCTTAAGGCCTTACATAGTTTGCTTGATACAAAAGTGTTTTCATACATCGGCTCGCAGGCCGGCCACACATGGTTACAATGAAACACTCAAAATTAGGCCTTCGAGGGCCGGCTCAGCAACTTGGGCTTTAGCCCGCTATTTCCCGCTCGGCTCCGCAGCACCTGCAAGCACAAACCACCGCCCAGTGGCAAACAAAAGCAACGGTCAGCTATGCTGACCAAATTATAACGATCCCGCCCCTAAAATCGGGGCGGCGATACTCTTTCCCTGCACTTTATTAGTATAGGAAATTTATTAGTGTAAACACACATCATCACAGGCGTAGGCTCGCACGGCCACACACCTCGTGCACACAGGGCACATTCACGACAAACTGGCCAACGTCACGTCATTTCAAGCCATAGACGTTCCCGTTCCACCACCGCCCCTTGGACGGCCAACCATATGAGCATTTTGTCTTCTTGGCCTTGGTCACGACAATTTAAGCCATAGACCGCCGAAGACTCTCATCTATGCCAACGGTCCCACCGAACGACATAGATCGGGTACGGTTCAACCTGACCCGTGCTCATATCGCAACGCAATTTAAGCTATATGCGCAGGTCAAGACTCACCGAGTCCCGTTTCCTCCACAACAATCACATAACCCGATTATGTTCACGTTGGCTCCCCGGCCATCGTGTTGGCAAAACTCACTTTTGCCCAGTTTTCCGGGTGCACCTTGGAGTTAATCTCCAAGGCTCCCTGCTACAATCTACCACATAGAAAACCCGAAAAACACCCAAACACCCGGAGTCTTCGCCGGTTCATATGCAATGCAACATCACCGATCCGGCTCTACTTGTCCGGATAGGCTTTACACACAATGCCTATGTCCGTTTTCGCATACGGACTCTATACAAGGGGGACTTTACATATCTACCCCAAGGAACGCTCCAACTCTTCGCTCACTCGCGAGAGAGGGCTTCCTATGCAAAGGGAAAAAGGGCTTCACATGCCCAAGGATGAGAAATCCTTACCCTTGCATTCTTACGCGGCGCCATGAAAAACTATGCGATTGGAAAGCACCGCAACGGCGTCACCTCCGCGGATCTGGACTCGGATCGCGATTCGGAGCTCCGAAGCTCCTCCGGCGGCCGGATCTTGGGCTCCAACCTCTTCCTTGCTCTCCCTTCTCTCTAAACCCTTAGAGAGAGAATGCAAAAAGAGAATGAGGGTTTTGAAACCATTATCCCGGCTAAAACCACCCAGGAGCAGCCCCCCACCGTCGGATCCAAAGCCAAGGAAATGAACGGTCACGATTAAGCCTCAAATTAGAAAATCTGGGCCGAACACGGGTTGCAACACGGCCGTGTGCCTGGCCGTGTCACCCATTCGCCGTCTCGACCGATTCGAAAACCAGCACACGGCATTCGACACGGCCTCCGACACGCCCGTGTCACCTGTGACACGCCCGTGTCGAGACCCGTGTCACGCCCCCCCGTGTGCAATCGGCCAGCTTTCCCTATCTGAGAAGGACACGGCCTGCGACATGACACCCGACACGCCCATGTCGCATGTGACACGCCCGCATCTGGGCCCGTGTCATGGCCCGTGTGCATGACTCAGAAAACTGCCCAAAGTGACACGCCCTGGGACACGCCCGTGTCCCAGGCCGTGTTCAGCTTCTCGACGATCGCTGATCGTCAAAACGTCGACCACATGACCCGTGGCCGAACACGCCTGTGTCACGCCCGTGACACGCGCGTGTCACGCCCGTGACACTTGCTCCGAAATTCAGACTAGGCTTAAAAACGTCACCCATCCCTCTTTTGAGTTTCGGGGTGTTACAACTCTCTCCCCCTTAAAAGAATTTTGCCCACGAAATTTACTAAAGGAAAACAATAGAAACTTAAAGCTTTTAATGGTACCTGAGCGGAATAACTCCGGGTACTCCTCCAACAAAGTTTGCTCCCTTTCCCAAGAGAGCTCCTCCCGACCGCAATTATCCCACCGGACCTTAACCATCCGGATCTCCTTGTTACGGAGCCTCTTGACCTCAGAGTCTTCAATACAAACGGGCTTGACCCTAGTCGTCAACCCCTCATCCACCGGCACTTGATCCACTGCGATCACTTGCGAAGGCTCTTGCACCGCCTTCCGCAACACAGAGATGTGGAACACATCGTGTAGCCCACTCAACTCCACCGATAGCTTCAAACGGTATGCAGCTTCGCCGACTCGCTCCAGAATCTCAAAAGGTCCAAGGTATCTTGGGCTCACCTTCTTCAAGCGTCTCACCCGCGAAACCCCCTTGAACGGCTTCACTTTCAAGTATACCCAATCGCCTACCTCGAACTCCACGTTCCAGTGCTTGGCATTGTAATACTTCGCCTGCCTGTCCTGAGCGATCAACAAGCTCTCCCGAATGATCCGCACCAACGAGGTAGCACTCTCCACCTCCTGCTTCTTGTACAACCTTGTCTCACCCGTTTCTAACCAAGACAACGACGTGCAACATTTTCTACCATATAGGGCCTCAAAGGGCGCCATTTGGATACTCGCCTGGTAGCTGTTGTTGTACGCGAACTCCACCAAATACAGGTGGTCCTCCCAATGCCTCCCGAAGTCTAAAACACACATGCGTAGCATGTCCTCCATCGTTCTATTGACTCTCTCGGTCTGTCCATCCGTCTGCGGATGGAAGGCTGTGCTGAACTTCAACTTTGTCCCCAACATCTGTTGTACCAACCTCCAATCATTGGACGTGAAATGCCCATCGCGATCACTCACAATGCTGCGAGGCACACCATGCAATCTAACTATATTGTCCACATATAGCTTCGCCAACTTCTCCATCGAGTCATCCTTCCTATGCGGAATGAAATGCGACACCTTAGTTAACCGATCTATGATCACCCAGATGGCGTCGTTCCCCTTCTGCGACCTTGGCAACCCATGCACAAAGTCCATAGATATGTCGTCGAACTTCCACTCCGGTATAGGCAAGGACTTCAGAAATCCTCCTGGCTTTTGACACTCTGCCTTCACCAAGGTGCACGTTTGGCATTTGGCCACAAACAACGCTACGTCTTTCTTGAGCCCCGGCCACCAAAACAGCTTCTTGAGGTCACGGTACATCTTTGTGCTCCCTGGGTGGATTGAGTACTTGGTATGATGAGCCTCGTACATCAACTCCGCCCATAGGTTACTCCCGCTTGGGACGCACAACCGATGATCCTTCCTTAACAACCCATCTTCCACCGAAAACTGGGAATTTGACCCATCCAACGCTGTCTCCATAAGCTCCTTCATGGAGTCATCTAACTCTAATGCCTGCCGAACCCGGTCAGCCAGGTCATACTGAACTTCTGTCCAGTTCAACATTGCTTTGGCGCTCGTCTGCTTGTCAACGCAACAGATCTCAAGCTCCTCCAACTCCCGTACTAGCCGCTCATCATGCACCGACAACCAGTTGGCTTGGGAGGGAGCCCTGCGACTCAATGCATCTACAACTGCATTGCCCTTCCCGGGTACATAATGAATGTTGAAGGTGTAGTCCCCCAGGAACTCCATCCACCTCTTCTGCCTCATGTTAAGATCCTTCTGATCCAATAGGTACTTCAGGCTCTTGTGATCGGTATATATATCGACCCTTACGCCGTATAGGTAGTGCCTCCATAGCTTAAGTGCAAATATCACGGCCGCCAACTCCAAGTCGTGGACCGGATAGTTCCTTTCATGCACTTTTAGCTGACGCGATCCATAAGCTATGACGCTCCCATGCTGCAACAACACGCAGCCCAAACCGCTACCCGAGACGTCACTATACACCTCGAAGCCCTCGGTCCCACTCGGCGAACTAAGCACTGGCGCCATGGTCAACCATCTCTTCAGCTCCTCAAAAGCTTGCACACACTCCTGCGTCCACAAGAATCTCTGATCTTTCCTTGTCAACTTCGTGAGAGGTAGTGCAATCCGCGAGAAGTTCTCTACGAAGCGCCTGTAATAACCGGCAAGCCCGAGAAAACTACGGACTTCCGCGACAGAAGACAACGCAGGCCACTCCCGTATCGCAACGATCTTCGCCGGATCCACCGTTATACCTTCCCCACTGACAATGTGACCAAGGAATGCTACTGAGGGTAGCCAGAACTCGCATTTGGAGAATTTCGCATACAGCTCATTCCTCCTCAAAGTCTCCAACACCAGATGCAAGTGCTTGAAGTGATCTTCTTCGCACTGCGAGTACACCAATATATCGTCGATAAAGACGATCACAAAGCGATCCAGGAAATCTCGGAACGTCCTGTTCATCAAGTCCATAAACACTGATGGCGCATTCGTCAGTCCAAACGGCATGATCGTGAACTTGAAATGCCCATACCTTGTGCTGAACGCCGTCTTCGGGATATCACATTCCCTTATCCTCAACTGATAGTACCCCGACTTCAAGTCCAACTTAGAGTATACCGACGATCCGACTAACTGATCAAAGAGATCATCAATCCTCGGGATCGGGTACTTGTTTTTCTCCGTCAGTTTGTTCAACTCTCTGTAGTCGATACATAGCCGCATACTACCATCCTTCTTCTTAACGAAGAGGACCATTGCGCTCCAAGGCGACGAGCTTGGACGCACATAACCTTGTTCCATCAGCTCCTCTAGCTGAACTTTCAACTCTGCCATCTCCTTAGGCGCCAACCTATACGGAGCATGTGACACCGGTTTGGCCCCCGGTACGAGCTCGATGGTGAAATCAATCTCTCGCTGCGGTGGGGCTCCGGGAAGACTATCAGGGAACACATCGGGGTATTCACAAACCACGGGGATGCTATCCAACGTGGACTTTGGCTCCACAGCCCCCACTATTGCGAAGAACAACTCTGCACCAGCACGAACTGCCTTTACCACCTGAAGAGCAGACATCAGCGTCTTGCTCGACCCCTTAAGTCCCTCGAATGTTGTCCCCTGCCCAACACCCAGCTTGAGCTCCTTTCGGTTGCAATCAATCCAAGCCTTCTGCTCCGAAAGCCAATCCATCCCAAAGATAACATCGAACTCTACTAGCGGCAACAATGACGCTAGCAAGTCGAACTCTTGGCTCCCTATATGAACCTTTACGGCGCACACTCTATCCGCACGCATCGAGCACCCATTCGGTAGCAGCACATCCAACTTGTCCTTCGCCATCGAAGAAGGGACTCCGATGCGCGATATAAAATTTTCGGACAAGAAGGAGTGTGAAGCTCCCGTATCGAACAGTGCCCGTGCCGGACTATCGCTAATCAAAACAAAGCCTATACAAACCATATTAGGCTAACAAGCAATAAACAACAGTATCTAAGTTAACTTGCTATAAATTAACTCGTACCTGTCACCACATCCACTTGTTTAATGGCCTCTTGCTGCCCCAAGTTGTAGACTCTAGGCTGAGCCGGAGCATAGTGAGACGCAGTTGACTCCACCGCCTTGCCCTTCTCTTCGTAAGTAGCTCCTTGCTTTCTCTCGGACTTTGGGCGTCCGCTCTAGCAATCGCGGGCAAAGTACCCCGTATTTCCACACGTGAAACAAGCGCCCGGGGTTCAGTTGGTAGTTGCCCCCGAGGCACCTGTAGAAGAAGCTGGACCTGACGTCCTAGTCTTCTTGAAGAATTTTCGATAGCCCGACTTCGACGTAGTCGGCGCTTTGAACTCCGATTTATTCCCGCCAGATTCCTTCTTAGCTTGCACATTTCTCATGTCCTTCTCCAAGGATCGGGCCGAGTTGACCAAGGTTAGGAAACCCTGCGCCATGGGCCCCGACAGTAGCAACCTCAGCTCGTCTCTTAACCCTTCATAGAAGCGGTTAGTCTTTCGCTCCTCGTCGGCAAAGGTAGCGCTAGCATATCTCCCCAACCAAGTAAACTCGTGGAGGTACTCGTCTACAGTGCTATCTCCTTGCACCAACTTTTGGAACTCGTTCTCCAATGCGATCCTCTGCGCTGAGGGGAGGTATCGAGCCATGAACAATCTTGCAAACTCCGCCATAGGAACTTCGGCCAACGGCCTTCCCCTCAACTGGTGTAGCTCTAGGCCTTCCCACCATAACCTTACGTCCCCATCCAAAAGGAACGTCGCTATTGTGGTCTTCTACCACTCTTCCGTTTCTGTCGCTGTCATCACCCTATTGACTCTTGAGAGCCAATCTTCAGCCTGGGTCGGGGTTTCCGTTACCGAGAACACCGGTGGGTGGAAGCCCATCACAGGCTTAAGCTGTCTCTCAGTTGCTCTCCGAGGCAACTCCGGCTCCACTGCCACCTACTCAACCCTTCTAGGCTCCGCCGCTTGGAGCGGCACTTGCTCCTCCGCAGGAGCAGGCTGCTGCACCTGTCTTGCAGGTTGCGCATTAATCATCGCCATGACAGCTTCTGCCACCAACCTAATGGTCTCGGCAAACAGAGGTGTTGCAGGCGCTTCACTTGGCGCACTGCTTGCCATAGAACCTGGTCGTTGTGACGGCCCAGCACCACTTCTAGTCACCTATAATCGTGCAAAACACTGATAAGCGACGAAACAACATTGCAAACAGCAATTATAAGAACACGCAGGTTCCTCAAACATGTGTATTTTCATTCCTAAGTGGACATTCATGGGTTCTTTTCATGTTATAACGATGACGCACACACATGTGCTCACCACCCCTTAAAGTTAATTCGTCCACGAATTCATTTAAGCTTGACTGAAACCAGTAGTCTGATACCAATTTATAATACCCCTATCCGTCGTATAGCATATAGCAGTAGGTCCGGCCGGGGCCCGACGCCATATACTACGGACAGACCGATGGTTACGCGTTGAAACCATTCAACCAATTGCACGCCCTACACAACACCTAGCGGAAGCATTAAAATTAAGTTGCACAATTAAGAACCCTGCCAACAGCATGAATGTCCACTACAATAACAACCGCAGGAATGATCCAATACATAGAAAACAGAAATGGCCTTAAGGCCTTACATAGTTTGCTTGATACAAAAGTGTTTTCATACATCGGCTCGCAGGCCGGCCACATATGGTTATAATGAAACACTCAAAATTAGGCCTTCGAGGGCCGGCTCAGCAACTTGGGCTTTAGCCCGCTATTTTCCGCTCGGCTCCGCAGCACCTGCAAGCACAAACCACCGCCCGATGGCAAACAAAAGCAACGGTCAGCTATGCTGACCAAATTGTAACAATCCCGCCCCCAAAATCGGGGCGGCGATGCTCTTTCCCTGCATTTTATTAGTATAGGAAATTTATTAGTGTAAACACACATCATCACAGACGTAGGCTCGCACGGCCACACACCTCGTGCACACAGGGCACATTCACGACAAACTGGCCAACGTCACGTCATTTCAAGCCATAGACGTTCCTGTTCCACCACCGCCCCTTGGACGGCCAACCATATGAGCATTTTGTCTTCTTGGCCTTGGTCACGACAATTTAAGCCATAGACCGCCGAAGACTCTCATCTATGCCAACGGTCCCACCGAACGAAATAGATCGGGTACGGTTCAACCTGACCCGTGCTCATATCGCAACGCAATTTAAGCCATATGCGCAGGTCAAGACTCACCGAGTCCCGTTTCCTCCACAACAATCACATAACCCGATTATGTTCACATTGGCTCCCCGGCCATCGTGTTGGCAAAACTCGCTTTTGCCCAGTTTTCCGGGTGCACCTTGGAGTTAATCTCCAAGGCTCCCTACTGCAATCTACCACATAGAAAACCCGAAAAACACCCAAACACCCGGAGTCTTCGCCGGTTCATATGCAATGCAACATCACCGATCCGGCTCTACTTGTCCGGATAGGCTTCACACACAATGCCTATGTCCGTTTTCGCATACGGACTCTATACAAGGGGGACTTTACATATCTACCCCAAGGAACGCTCCAACTCTTCGCTCACTCGCGAGAGAGGGCTTCCTATGCAAAGGGAAAAAGGGCTTCACATGCCCAAGGATGAGAAATCGTTACCCTTGCATTCTTCCGCGGCGCCATGAAAAACTATGCAGTTGGAAAGCACCGCAACGACGTCACCTCCGCGGATCTGGACTCGGATCGCGATTCGGAGCTCCGAAGCTCCTCTAGCGGCCGGATCTTGGGCTCCAACCTCTTCCTTGCTCTCCCTTCTCTCTAAACCCTTAGAGAGAGAATGCAAAAAGAGAATGAGGGTTTTGAAACCCTTATCCCGGCTAAAACCACCCAGGAGCAGCCCCCCACCGTCGGATCCAAAGCTAAGGAAATGAACGGCCACGATTAGGCCTCAAATTAGAAAATCTGGGCCGAACACGGGTTGCAACACGGCTGTGTGCCTGGCCGTGTCACCCATTCGCCGTCTCGACCGATTCGAAAACCAGCACACGGCATTCGACACGGCCTCCGACACGCCCGTGTCTCCATTGACACGCCCGTGTCGAGACCCGTGTCACGCCCCCCGTGTGCAATCGGCCAGCTTTCCCAACCCGAGAAGGACACGGCCTGCGACACGGCACCCGACACGCCCGTGTCGCATGTGACACGCCCGCGTGTGGTCCCGTGTCATGGCCCGTGTGCATGACTCAGAAAACTGCCCAAAGTGACACGCCCTGGGACACGCCCGTGTCCCAGGCCGTGTTCAGCTTCTCGACGATCGCCGATCGTCAAAACGTCGACCACATGACCCGTGGCCGAACACGCCTATGTCACGCTCGTGTCACGCCCGTGACACGCCCGTGTCACGCCCGTGTCACGCCCGTGACACCTGCTCCGAAATTCAGACTGGGCTTAAAAATGTCACCCGTCCCTCTTTTGAGTTTCGGGGTGTTATAGCCTGCCTGCATGCCGAAGTATGTAAAACACTCTATTTCAAGTTGAATGTTATAAAGCCATAAGGCCAAGACTCTTTGTGTTTGTACTTTCATTCCTGCTTTGGGTTATAGTTGACATTCATGTTCTGTGATGGGTTCTTCTATCTTACTTAAATGCTTCTGCTAGAATGCTCTGTGTTAGGTTTCGATATGGTATCATAGTACTTTGGTATTAATATATAACTCCGCTGACTGTCCGTGGAATATGGCATGGGGCCCCAGCCGGACCTTCTGTTATATCCCATGTGACGGATGAGGGTGCAATTTGGTATCAGACTAAGGTGTCGGTCTTACTTAGGAGAATTCGTGGACGAATTCTTTTTAAGGGATGGTGAGCACCGCCATGTGCATCATCGTTATAACATAAAAATAACCCATGAATGTCCTCTTAGGATTGAAAATATATATGTTTGAGGAACCTGCGTATTCCTATGATTGATTTTAATCCTCCAGTGTTTATGCGGACTAGAACCCCAACCCAGGCCGAGGATTGTCTCTCTCGTGTTAATAGAGTCATGACAGCGACTGAGACGGAAGAATGGCAGAAGTCAACCATATCCGCTTTCCTGTTGGGTGGAGAGGCGTGATTGTGGTGGGAAGAGTTAGAGCTGCACCTCTTGGTTGGAAGACAACTCACCGATGTTTCAATGGATGAGTTCTCGAGGTTATTCCTTGCTAGATACCTCCCCTCGGCACTGAAAATCGACATGGAAAATCAGTTCCAGAGACTGACGCATGATGATAGTTGTGTGGATGAGTATGTCCACGAGTTCACGAGGTTTGAACGTTATGCTGGCGTTACTTTCGTTGACGAGGAGCATAAGACCAACTGGTTCTATGAGGGTTTGCGTGATGACCTAAGGCTACTGCTCTCTAGGCCGATGACGCAGGGTTTCCTAACTTTGGTCAATACTGCCTGATCTCTGTAGAAAGATATGAAAAGGGTTCAGGAGAAGAAGGACTCAAGCTCGAAGAAGTCGGAATTCAAGGTACCGAGTTCGTCAAAGTCTGGGTTTCGTAAGTGGAACAAGAATGCTCGGACTTCGGGTCCATCCACACCTTCGGGTACGTTTGGTGGTACTACGGTGCAAGGCCCGATTACTTGCTATAATTGTGGCAAGCAGGGACATATTGCCCGAGATTATTGGAGTGGGCGCCTGAATTCAGAGAAGAAGCCTGGAGCAACTTATACAGAGAAGGGAAAGACGGCGAAGTCAACCGCATCCCACTACGCTCCAGCCCATCCTAGAGTTTACAACCTTGGCTAGTAGGAGGCCGTAAAATAGGCTGATGTGGTGACAGGTATGATTTCATTAACAACATGTTTAGCTTTTCATACTTGTTGCCTTACGCGCGTTAGCTTGTGACTTGTTATGCTAGAATTCGTTCTGATCTTTAATTGTCTGGCGTGAGCACTGTTCGATACAGGTGCTTCACACTCCTTTTTGTTCGAGGAATTTGTATCGTGCATCAGAGCGCCATCTTCAGTGGCAAGGGATAAATTGGACGTGCTGCTGCCTAACGAGTGTTCTATGCGCGCGGATAGAGTTTGATGCGTGATGGTACGGATTGAGAGTCAAGAGTTTGACTTGCAAGCGTCGCTACTACCGATAGTGGAGTTTGATGTGATCTTTGGCATGGATTGGCTCTCGGAGCAGCGTGCGTACATTGATTGCAATCACAAGGTGGTCAGACTGGGGGTGGATACAGAGCGTGAGACTACATTCTCTAGCATGAGGGGATCAAGCAAGACTTTGATGTCTGCTATCCAAGTGGTTAAGGCAGTTCGTAGTGGTGCAGATCTATTTTTGACCTTAGTGGAGACTTCTAAGCCCAAACCAGGTCTGGATAGTATCCCGGTTGTATCAGAGTTTCCTGATGTTTTCCTGAAAATCTCCCCGGAGGTCCACCTCAACGATAGATTGACTTTACCATTGAGCTAGTGCCAGGTGCCAAGCCTGTGTCATGCTCCCCATACTGCTTAGCGCCTAAGGAGATGGCAGAATTAAAGTTACAGTTGCAAGACCTGTTGGATCAAGGGTATGTGCGTCCAAGTTCGTCGTCTTGGAGCGCGCCAGTCCTTTTTGTTAAAAAGAAGGACGGAAGCTTACGATTGTGTATTGATTACCGAGAGTTGAATAAGCTGACAGAGAAAAATAAATATCTGATCCCAAGGATTGATGATCTATTCGATCAGCTGGTCGGGTCAACTATGTACTCAAAGCTAGATTTGAAATCTGGGTACTATCAGTTGAGAATAAGGGAAAGTGACATTCCCAAGACGGCTTTCAGCACACATTATGGGCATTATGAGTTCACCGTAATGCCATTTGGGCTGACAAATGTGCCATCCGAGTTTATGGATTTGATGAACAGGACATTCAGAGAGTACTTGGACCAGTTCGTGATAGTCTTCATCGATTATATACTGGTGTACTCACAATGCGAGGATGATCATTTCAAGCATCTACATATGGTATTGGAGACGTTGAGGAGGAACCAACTGTATGCCAAGTTCTCCAAATGTGAGTTTTTGTTGTCCTCGGTAGCGTTCCTTGGTCATGTAGTTAGTGGAGAAGGTATTGCGGTGGATCTGACAAAGATAGTTGCGATACGGGAGTGACATGTGTTGTCTACTATGACGGAAGTCTGGAGTTTTCTGGGGATTGCCAGCTGTTACAGGAGCTTCGTGGAGAACTTCTCGCGGATAGCATTGCCCCTCACTACTCTGACAAGGAAGGATCAGAAGTTTGTTTGGTCGCCGGAGTGCGCATAAGCATTCGAGGAACTAAAGTGTCGTTTAACCACGACACCTGTCTTATGTTCGCCTTGTGGTTCGGAGGGCTACAAGATTTATAGTGACACCTCTAGGAGTGGTTTAGGCTGTGTTTTGCTTCAGCACGTGAAGGTGATAGCCTATGGATTGTGTTAGTTGAAGGTGCATGAGAGGAATTACCCGTTCCATGATTTGGAGTTGGCGGTTGTGGTATTCGCTCTTAAGCTTTGGAGGCATTATCTGTATGGGATTAAGGTAGATATTTATTCAAATCTCAAGAGACTGAAGTATCTGATAAATCAAAAGGACCTGAACGTGCGCCAACAAAGGTGGATGGAGTTTCTTGGGGATTACACCTACAAGATTCATTATATTCCTGGGAAGGGGAACGTTGTTGTGGATGCTTTGAGTCGTAGGATCCCTGCTCGAGCCAATTGGTTACAGATACATGACGAGTGGCTTATTCGGGATCTGGAGGCCTTGGAAATCTCTTGTGTTGACAAGGGTGTTAGTGCAAACGCATGTTTAGGTTGGATGGAGGTTCAATACGACCTCGCAGACAGGATTCGTCGTGCCTTAGAGTTGGACATGAGCTTGAAACGTCACTGGGCGGAAACCCTTGATGGGTCTAATGACCAGTTTTCTATCGACGATGGCCTCTTATGGAAAGGCAGCCGATTGTGCGTCCCCAACGTGGGAAAGTTGCGAGAAGAATTGATGTATGAGGCGCACTTTACAAAGTACTCGATTCACCCCGGGAGCACCAAAATGTTCAAGGATATGAAGAAATTGCTTTGGTGGCCGGGTCTGAAGAAAGACATAGCATTGTATGCAGCGAAATGTCAAACCTGTGCCTTGTTGAAGGTTGAATGCCAGAAGCCTGGCGGATTCCTGAAGTCCTTTCCTATACCGGAGTGGAAATTTGATGACATCTCCATGGATTTCGTGCACGGTTTGCCGAGATCGCACAAGGGGAACGATGCCATTTGAGTGATCGTTGATCGTTTAACAAAAGTGTCACACTTCATACCCAATAGGAGGGATGATTCAGGTGAGAAACTAGCGAAGCTTTATGTGGACAACATAGTCTGTTTGCACGACGTACCCCGGAGCATCGTTAGTGACCGAGATGGTCGTTTCACATCTAACAGTTGGAGGCTCACTCATCAGTTATTGGGTACCAAGTTGAACTACAACACAGCTTTTCACCCACAAACAGATGGTCAGACTGAAAGGGTGAACAGGTCGATGGAAGATATGCTTCGTATGTGTGCTTTGGATTTTTGGAAAAGGTGGGAGGACCATCTTTTTATGGTTGAGTTCGCGTATAATAATAGCTACCAAGCCAATATTCAGATGGCGCCTTTTGAGGCTCTTTACGGAAGGAGGTGTCGTACGTCATTGGCTTGGGTAGAAATGGGAGAATCGAAGCTATACAAGCGAAGGGACGTTGAAGATGCTACTTCAATGATACAGTTGATTCGAGAACGAGTACTGATTGCTCAAGATAGGCATGCCAAGTACTAAAATGTCAAGCATCAAAATGTGGAGTTTGCGGTGGGTGATTGGGTATACCTCAAGATAAAACCATTTAAGTGTGTATCAAGGATTCGACTCTTAAATAAGTTTAGTCCGAGGTATGTTAGGCCTTTTGAGATCTTAGAGCGGATTGGTGAAGCCGCCTACCATTTGGCTCTTTCGGTGGAGTTGAGCGGTTTGAACGATGTATTTCACATCTCAGTGTTGCAGAAGGCCATTCAAGAGCCTACTCAAGTGATTGCTGCGGATCAAGTGTTGGTCGATAATTGGTTGACGAAGAAGGTCAAGTCCATCCATATCGAGGACGTAGAGGTCAAGCAGCTGCGGAACAAGTCCATTAGAATGGTCAAGGTCCTTTGGGAAAACTGTGGCAGAGAGGAGTTGTCTTGGGAGCGCGAGCAAACTATGAGGGAGGGAGTTCCCTGAGCAATTTCTCTAAGGTAATCAGATGCATTATTTACTTTTTATATCTTCCCGTAACATCAAATTACGGGACGAAATTTATTTAAGTGAGGGAGATTTATAACGCCCCAAATTTCTTGAGGCATGGGATGCTTTACTGGGGTTACTGCCCGACGGTAGCTAGTTACCATGCGACGGTAGATCCAGGGTGTGCGTCGAGCTCTCTAGAAAGTGTCGAGCTCTACGGTACCACACAGCGGTAGTGACTACCGCATGTCAGTAGCTCGGATCACTCAACACTTTCAATGCCTCAGCTTTTGCTAGCGCGCGGTGGTAGAATTAGCGCTGGCGGTTTTTTTGGTAATTTATTTGGCCAAGTTCTCGGGATGTTACCGCACGATGTTAGTCCATGTGTCAACGCCGAATTTGAGTTTAGGGGCAGTGGCGTCCTTTAGAAGCTAACCGTTTAAGGTACCGTGCGACCATAACTTCTTTCCGCGCGGTGGTAGCACCCGTAAACTGAATTCTCCTTTAAATTGTGTCAGTATGCTGGTTTTGGTAAGGGATCCGATGGCTGGAGGTTATCCCTGCGGGTATATGGCCGGGAGTGTAGGGTTTACATCTCATTTTTCCTTTGGACCTTCTCTTTCTAAGGGTTAAAGAGAAGTGAGAGTGAAGAGGGAAGAAGAGGAAGGAGATCTCACCATCATTGGATTTCCGGAGTTCCGATTCGCAAGCCAAGTCCGGATCTGTGGAGGAAAGATCGTTGCAGTCGCGTTCATCCATCTTGATATTTAGCATGACATTGAAGAGAGCGTAAAGGGTAACGATTCTCTACTTGGACATGTGAAGTCCTCTTCATTTTGCATAGGAAACTCTCTCCCGCGAGTGTGCGGTGAGCATGAGGTTTTCCTTCGGGTAGATACGGTATATCCCCGTAGTTTTTTCATATAGAGTTCAGAATCGAAGTACGAACATAAGCATGGTATGTGAAGCTCATCTAGACAGGTTGCTTTGGATTGGTGATGTTTTCATTATGCTTGTACTGGTCGGAGAAGACTCCGTGATGTTTGTTTTTTCGGGTTTCTACACGGTAGATTGCAGCAGAGAACCTTGGGGACTAACTTTAAGGAGCACCCAGAAAACTGGGTAGAATCGCATTTCTACCATATACTGCGCGGCAGTAGTGCTACCGCAGGCGATAGATACTTGATTTGTTTGTTGTCCTGTGTCGTGGAGACCTGGGGCTTGAAATGTGGGGCTGAGAGCTCTGGGAGCCCAGCCAGGTGGCCTGCGAGCCACCCGTATAACATAACGGGGTTATGTGTTGATTGGAGAAATGGCAATGAGGTGGCCGACCAACGTCGCGGTAGTATTTGCCCGGTGATGTGAGCAATGGCAAAGGGCCGAACCTACCTAGTAGCTATGCCGAGTGTCCGTGGGTAGTGTTACCTGTCACTGCTATAGTTACGGGTCTTGGGCCTTACGCAGGCCATAAAGACTACCAAAATGCTCATGTTTGATGCTGTCTTATGTACGGTGGTGGTCCCTGGATTTTATCCGGACGCCGAGAATGTACCCTGTATGCACGAGGTGAATGGTCGTTCGTGCCTATGCCTGTGGTGAAGTGTGCTTAAATTGCACTTTCATTACTATGATTGGATTTACTAATACATTACAGGGAAGGAGCTCCGCCGCCCCGAGTGAGGTACGGGGTCGTTATAATTTGCTTAGATTTAGCTGACCGTTGCTTTGTTTTGCCATGGTTCGGTGGATTGTTCTTATGCAGGAACAGGCGAGCCAAGTGGCAAGTAGCGGGATAAAGTCCTTGATGCTGTGCTGGCCCTTGAAGGCCCAAGCGAAGTGTTTACTTTTACTATTTTGATGTATGGCCGACCTGCGTGTCGAAGTATGTAAAACACTCTATTTCAAGTTGAATGTTGTAAGGCCATAAGGGCAAGACTCTTTGTGTTTGTACTTTCATTCCTGCTTTGGGTTATAGTGGACATTCATGTTCTGTGATGGGTTCTTCTATCTTACTTAAAAGCTTCAGCTAGAATGCTCTGTGTTAGGTTTCGATATGATATCATAGTACTTTGGTATTAATATGTAACTCTGCTGACTGTCCGTGGAATATGGCGTGGGCCCCGACCAGACCTTCTTTTATATCCCATGTGACGGATGGGGGTGTTACATTCTCTCACCGGTCAATAGGACGGGCGTGGTTCAAGTCACTCCGTCTCTTCGCTTGACGGATACTCTCTACGTGCCCAAGTCTCTTTGCAACTTAATATCTATTACTTCTCTGTGCAAGCAACTACAGTGTTTGGTCACATTCACTCCTACTTCTTGTTCTTTTCAGGATCTAGGCTCCCAACGAACGATTACTACTGGGACTGAGAGCGGCGACCTCTACTTCCTCGACAACGTTTCTGCACTGTCCTCCTTCTCCTCCTCTACCGACCTTTTGTAATGGCATATTCGCCTTGGTCATCCTCCTCCACGACTTCTTCGTCAGCTTCTACCCCATCTCCCTCCGCATAGTGCTCCTCTCAACTGTGACGCCTGTCATCTTGGCAAGCATCATCACTCCTCCTTCCCACCGAAGCAAGGTCATGGATCTTCCCGTCCGTTTGATTTAGTTCACTCTGATATCTGGGGTCCTGCTCCTACCCTCACTATAGGTTGGGGTAGTTCATATTTTGTAAATTTTATTGATGATTTCTCGCACTGTACGTGGGTGTATCTATTAAAGGATCGCTCCGAATTATTCTCTGTATGGACATCCTTTTATTTTATGATTAAAACTCAGTTTGATGTCTCTATTAAAATCTTTTGCTCTGATAATGCTAAAGAATACCTTAGTCATGATTTTACTTCTTTTTGTATACAAAACGGGATTGTTCATCAAACAAGCTGCGTCTATACCTCCCAACAAAATGGAGTGGCGGAACGCAAAAACCGTCACCTCCTTGATGTCGCTCACACTCTAATGATATAAATGTAGGTTCCTCACTCCTATTAGGGCTATGCCGTTCTCATCTCTTACTATCTTATCAATCACATTCCATCCACAGTTCTCCATGGTCAAACCTCATTCTCTATTCTCTATCCGGGCAAGGATTTGTTTCCTCTCCCTCTACGTATCTTTGGGTGCACGGCCTTTGTGCACGCTCCCTCCGCCACCCGTGACAAACTCTCCCCACGAGCCACCAAATGTGTCTTTCTATGTTACTCTATCACTCAGAAAGGTTATTGTTGTTTTGACCCTGTTCTTTACAAACAGTTTGTCTCTGCGGACGAAACCTTCTTTGAAAATGCGTCCTACTTCTCTCACGAGTGCCCTTCTCTTTTGGATGTCCCTGATTCTCCTACCGTCCGCTCCATCCCGTTTATACATACCAACATTCCTCCTCCTCCACCGTGCTTACCATCTCCTCCTCTTCTCTCTCCATCGCCGCTGTCTCCCTCTTCTCCGTGACTGTCTCTCTTTACTCTCGGGCCAGATCTCTCCACCACGGATGCACCGGATACTGAGGAACACACCGACCTGGATCTTCCCATTGCTCTTCGTAAAGGGGTGCAGACATGTACCCAACACTCACTTGCTGCTGTTCTTTCCTATGCTCGTCTTACTCCTTTTTGTAGAACTTTTGCATTGGCTATCTCGGCCACTGCCACTCCCCGAACCTACCAGGAAGCTCTGGTTGTTCCTCATTGGAAGGATGCCATGGATGAGGAAATTGCTACCCTGATTGAGAGGGGTACATGGAACCTTGTTCCTCCTCCATTGGGCACCGATGTTGTTGGCTGTCACTGGGTCTTTATTGTGAAGTTCCACCCAGACGGCAGTGTGGATCGTTACAATGCACGCCTGGTCGCTAAAGGCTTCACTCAGACTTATGGTGTGGATTACTTTGAAACCTTCTCTCCCATTGCTTGTCTTAGCACTATTCGGGTTCTCCTCTTTGTGGTCGTCAACAGGGATTGGCCCATTTCCCAACTGGATATCAAGAATGCCTTTCTCTATGGTGATCTTCAGGAAGATGTCTATATAGAGCAACCTCCTGGGTATGTTTCTCAGGGGAAGACACGGGTATGCATGCTGAATAAGGCCATCTATGGCCTAAAGCAAAGCCCACGGACTTGGTTTGACAAGTTTAGTAGCATTATGGCGGTCGTGGGTTTTATAAGAAGTTCTGCCGATCACTCGTTGTTAATTAGCAAAACCTCCCTGAGTCTGGTGATTCTTATCGTATAGGTGGATGATATTCTCGTGATTAGAGATGACCAGGCTGGGGTAGCCTTGATAAAGAAACATCTCCGTCAACACCTGGTCACAAAGGATATGGGCTCCCCAAAATACTTTTTGGGGATAGAAATCCCTCGAAAGCCCAACTGCTTGGTTCTCTCCCAACGTAAGTATGCTCTTGATCTTCTAAAAGAGCAGGGTTGACTAGAGCCAAACCTGTCTGACGCCCTATGGTCACTAGAGAAGATAAAACCTGGACAGATGACTCGCCTCCTCTATCAGATGTTACGAGATACATACGTCTGGTCGGCAAACTCATTTATCTCACAGTAACCAGACCCTACATCTCCTACGTTGTAGGTAAGGTTAGCCAGTTCATGCAAGCTCTTAGGGGGTGTCATCTACAGTCTGCTCTAAGGATATTGGAATATATTAAAGCAGCGCAGGTAAAAGACTACTCTTTCAAAAGAATGGTCATTTAAAGGTTGAAGCGTACTCAGATTCTAGCTATGCTGAGGACAAAGGCGATTGCAAGCCCACATCGGGCTTTTGCACTTTTGTGGGGGGAAACCTTATGAGATGAAAGAGCAATAAACAGTACGTTGACTCCAGGTCAAGTGCAGAAGCGGAATATCGAAGTATGGCATAGACTACGTGTGAGTTAAAGTGGTTACAGGCTCTTATGCTTGACTTAGGAGAGGTCTACAACCATCCTCTACCTAGTGACAACAAGGCCGCTATATATATCTCCAAAAATCCGGTCTTTCATGAGAGAACAAAACACATTGAAGTTGACTACCATTTTATTCGGGAAGAGATCTTGTTGAAACAGATTTGTACTCCGTTCGTTCCCTCCGACAACGAGTTAGCAGATATCTTCACCAAGCCTGTGTCCGCTCCCCTTTTCACATTTACAACAAGCTGGGCATGATTGATATATATGCTCCAGTTTGAGGGGGAGTGTTGATGTATGGTGACCAGGCAGTCTGGCGGTTTATACCTGGAGGCTTGGAGACCGCACGGTCTGGCGGTTTATCTTCAGTGGTTTGGTAGCTGAGTTCTTGCTGGTTGCTGCATGGTGACCGGGCGGTCTGGAAGTCAGTCCCTGACGGCTTGAAGACCGCGCGGTCTGGCAGTTTATCTCCAGCAGTTTGGCAGCTGAGTTGTTGCTGATTGGTGACTGGGCGGTCTGGTGGTTTGGCGCATGCACTTGAAGACCGGGTAGTCTAGCGGTCTCATCTTGCGGCTTGTGTTCTCTTCTTGTTGTTGTCGGGCGGTTAGCCTATTAGTCTAACCACGTGGCTTGTGTGAACTATTTGCTTATATCCGATTGTTAGTAGTCCCACATTGCTTATTTGTATTCTCTCATCTCTCCTCCATTCTATAAAATGGTGGCTATACCTTTGTAATAGATATCTTTTTTTGGTAATAAAATTTCTATTATACCAAATTTTTTGTCTTTTCTCTCTTGTTTTCACAGGTACGTATATGTACCTAATTTCTAAGTTGTGCAAGCAGATCCGGCCGTAGGAGTTAATGATGAAGCTATTAATTACGATGCAGATTAATCCACACAAAAAATACGACTGCATTTCTCGAATACAGCCGTATCAGAAAACTTCTGTATTACAGACCAAATAAATCTGCACGATCAAGTATACGGTCAGATCTGCTCGCTCACCTCCTTAAGGTACGCATACGTACCAAATTATTTTTGTTTGTTTGATGGGAGGATGCATTTGATGATCGCTCGGTATAGGTATTTTTGTTATTTTTCTTGCTTCGTTTGGTTTGCCACTCTCGATGTACTCATTCTCACATTACTGTTTCTTAACATCTGAGTTATCCAGCCTGATATCAAAATCTATTTTTTGATCCTCTGAAATATCATTAATATTGTTGATTTTTACATACCGATGGTCACCTTTTTTTCCCCGGTCCAGAGACTCGGACCGCCTTAAATTGGAATTGGACCGAGCACACACACAATCAATGAAAAAGCAACAAATGACAAAATGCTTTTTTGACGTGGAAAATCCAGAAAGGGTGAAAAACCACGTGGCCGGATCCGTGTCATGCAAAAATCCACTAGTTCGATTGGGTGGCAGGTCACCTCGTTGTTAAAAATTCAGAATATGAAAGCAACATGGAATAAATAAAGTCCTTGGAGCTTGAGTGGAAGCGCTCCAGTGGGAAAATCGCTAAGTCCTCGGAGCCTTGATGTAAGTGCTCATGTTGTGCCAGATTCTTAATGAGAGCACTCTTGTGGAGGTCTTTGATGCTTTGAGATATCTTTGCACTAGAGAGAGCGGAGCGAATTCCAAGCAGTGGAGTGATCTAAATCCCACAACCTTGCCGGAAAACGTCAGAGCTCTCTCTCATTTTTGTAGTTGTTTTTCTTCAAATAAAGGACTGGGGTCTATTTATAGTTTTCTGGAGGGATATGTCGGTAATTGCATTGAGGCAAAATTTGTGCTAGCTAATGACGTTGCTTCGTCTCGGTCATCTGGATCACTGATTTTAGCAAAATGACGAAAGTGCCCCCGGGTGATCCGAGCAACCCGAGCAGGGTGCCCGACGACGACGGCGCCCAAAGATGGTCGAAGGCGGTGGAGGCAGCCGGAGGCAGCGGCGTCCGCACGCAGACACATCATTCTTTCTCCTCAGTGATTTTGGTCAGCGGCTCTACTTCGAATCATTTAGAGAAATAGTCAATGGCTAGGATGATGAAGTTTTTTTGCTCAGAGGCCGGTGGAAACGAGACGAGTAAATTGATCCTCCAATGAACGAAGGGTCATGCGCTTCGGAGCGGGGTGAGCATGACTGGGGGTTGATGTGTGATATTAGAATGGAGCTGATAGCTTTCGCATTTCCGAATGAAGTCGGGAGCGTCCTTTTATAACGTGGGCCAATAGATCCCTTGTCATATGACCTATAGTGCCAAAGCTTTTCCTCCCAGAGTCTCCCCGCATACGCCCTCATGTACTTTCCTTAGAGCATAGTCTACCTCTGATGGACGCAAACACTTTTGGTACGACCCGAATAAAGAATGCTTGTAGATCATGTTGGTGATAATGGAGAACGAGACAACGCAGGTTCATAGGCATCGGGCCTCCACTAGGTCCGCTGGAAATTGCCCGCTTTCAAGGTAGGCGATGATATGATCCATCTAGCAGGGATCCTCTCCCGCGATGGTGACAATCTCTCAGGGGCCCAAGATACTAGGAATGAGAAAGTACTCGACTCAACTATGCCGATTTTGGTACCTTGTTGCGAAGCTGGCGAGCTTGGACAAAGCGTCGGCTCTGATGTTCTACTTCCGAGGAATATGGAGGATCTGGTGAGACTTGATTTTCCCGAGGAGAGATTTTGCAGTCTGGAGGTACTATGCGAGTTACTCATTTTTTTCCTCATAGTCCCCCTCGACCTGTGAGACTATTAGCTGAGAGTAAGAATTGATGTTTAAGCTGCCCACCCCGTAGTTAATGGCCAGACAGATGCTGATGATTAGGGACTCGTACTACGCAATATTGTTGGTGGCTGGGAACTTCAATTGGGGCCCATACTCGATAGTGGCCCCTCAGGACTTGTCAGCAGCAGGTCTGCACCAGCCCCCTCAGGTCTTGATGACTCGTCGACGTACAAAGTCCACTGCGTAGGAGCCATGCTATTAGAGCTGGACGCATCTGCCAATAGGATTGTGCATTCTACTATAAAGTCCGCTAGAACTTGGGATTTGATGATGGGTCTTGGCAAAAATTGGATGTCGAATTCTGCCAGCTCCACTACCTATTTAATTAGCCTTCCCGACACCTCTGGCTTTTATAGGATTACGCTGAGTGGCAGCTGCGTTAGCATTTTGAATGTGTGGACCTAGAAGTATGGCCAGAGCTTTCTTGTAGAGAACATTAAGGCCAGAGCCACTTTTTCTATTGTGGGATATCTGCCCTTAGTATCGGGCAGGACCTTGCCAAGGTAATATACCAGGTGCTCAACCCCTCCTTTTTTTGACCAAGACCGAGCTGAGCGCGTGCTGTGAGACTATTAAGTATAGAAAAAGAGCTTCCCCTTCAGTGAGCTTTGAGAGTAGCGAGGGAGTGGCCGGGTATTTCTTAAGGTGTTCGAAGACAGTTTAACACTCATCCATCCATTGGAATCCAGTGTGGCATGCTTCGTGGAGTGCTTTGAAAAAGGGGAGGTATTTGTCCCCCTTTCGAGCCAAGAAACAGGAGAGTGCAACTATTCTTCCATTTAGACACTGAACTTCCTTGATGGTGCGAGGGGGAGACATGTCTTCCAATGCCTTGATCTTATTGGGACTGGCCTTAATTCCTCACAGCGTTACCATGAAGCTTAGGAACTTCCCCGCGGTAACCCCGAATGCGCACTTGGAAGGATTTAGGCATATCCAATAATGACGGAGAAGTTGGAAACACTTATCCAGGTCTTCCAGGTGAAGACCCCACCAGACGCATTTTACTAGAATATCATCGATGTAAACCTCCATGGACTGTCCGATGAGATCTTTGAATACTTGATTCATCAGCCTTTGATAGGTAACTCCGACGTTCTTCAGTCTGAAAGGCATTACTTTGTAACTGTAAACACATTTTCCTCTATGAAAGGAAGCATGCTCTTCATCCACTGGGTTCATCGAGATCTAATTATATTCTGAGTAGGCGTCGATGAAGCTAAGGAGTTTCTGACTGGCTACTACATCCATGGGATGATCGATATAGGTGAGAGGGAAGCTATATATCCTTTAAACAGACTTGGTTGAGATTGTTTCATTCGATGCACATCCTCCACTTTCTTGACGCTCTTTTACCACGACCAAATTGGTGAGCCAAGTAGGGTGTTGGAACACCCTATTACTAATTTGGGTAAGGATCACTATGTTTTTCTTAGGAAACCAGGTTGACCTAGATGTATAGTTGTAAAGGTCAACATTAGAATGTGTCTAGGGCTTAGAATTTAGGTTTGAAGCTGCCCCTAGGACCATTCCAAGATTTCAGAAATAGAGCCAAGAATAAGACATCTTTCGTCGAGCTCAGGTCGACGAAACGTCGAACTCCGTTCGACGCTCTCTGAGCCCAACTAAGTTAAGACGTCGAGCTCTGCTCGACGATCTTCTAGCTTAGGTCGACGATCCTTCTTCGCTTATTCTCCAAGTCGCTGAGCTCAGTTCGACGATCTTCGAGCTCAGTTCGACGTTTTCTGTCTGTTGATCTTATTCCATCTCTGAGCTCAGTTCGACGATCGTAGAGCTCAGATCGACGATTTTCTGAGAGATCGACGTTGTTAAGGATTCAAATTCTATCAGTCTTTGGAATGTTTTTGAATTCTCTCAGCATTTATATCAAGAAGATCTGCCAGCCGTTTTCATTTATTCTGGAGCAAGTTTCAAGGAATTATCAAGAGAATGTTTTGCTGGACTTTCCTCTAGAAGACAAATTCTTTATGGAAGGAATTTAATGCCTGATAACGGCTATCTTGGATGAAGAACCTTCAGGGAATACGATCTTCCTCTCTTCTCTTCTCTAAAAATCAATCAGAAACAATACAATCAATAGAATCAAGAGAGACACAAATACTGTTACAGAAAAAGGAGAATTAGCTGAATAATTTTGTGTACTCAAAAAGTGATCACAGCTTCATCTCAAGGACTCCAGACAACTCATCTTTTAGCCTCTGCTGAAACAATCTTTTGCTGGAGATCTGAAGTTTCTGAAGACCTATCACCCTAGAGCAAAGCTTCCATTCCTGATTCATTCAACATCTCAGGGGGAGCTTTGACAATACAAATCCACTAGTGCTTCTCTCTTTGATTGAGACAGAGAAGACAACTTCACCCTTTTTCTTTTCCTTTTCCTTTCCTCCTGTAAAAGGGTTTTCAAAACTCCCTTCAAAAGTTTTGAGTCTGGTTCTGAGAACCTTGTCAAAACTCAGTGGTGGCAAGACACCTGATCAAAAAATCTAGTTTGGTTTTTAAGCACCTTATCAAAAGCTCGTTGGTGCCCAGGACACCTGATCAACTCATCCTGCAGTGGATTCCTACCAAGGGTGGTAGAAGAGTGGATGTACCCAGGTTTTTGGGGAACCACTATAGCTCCTTGTGTTTTCTGGTTTGCTTGTGTATTCTCTTTGCTGTGTGCTGTGCTCTTCCTTTTTACCGTCTTTTTAATTCTAGCTAGGCACCCTACACATATATATAAATCAAATCTTAAAAACTTTGCTAAGTTTAAAATTGTGAATTTACTTTAATTAAACTCTATTCACCCCCCTCTAGAGTTGAGATAGATCTTACCCTCACTTTCAATTGGTATCAGAGCCAGGTTGGTTGTTCATACAGGCTAACACCTGAACCAAAAGATCCTTGATAAGATCAATCCTTTAAGAGGGATATTTTCATTATATTTAATTTTATAAAGACATGGCACAAAACAAAGATTATGCAAGCACCAGGCCTCCAGTGTGCAATCTATCCAAGTTTGCACTTTGGAAAGCAAGGATTAGACTTTACATGAATTCTATTGATGAAGATATATTCAATTCTATTTTGACAGTGTGTCCTAGTCCACCAGCAAGCTCAAGCACAAATGCTGTTCCACCTCCTTCAGGAACAGATGCTGAAATAAAGAAGTGGAAGACTGCAGATGCCAAGGCTATGAATATCTTAGCTCAGACAATGTCTGATGAGATATTTCAGAAAGTAGCTGACTGCAACTCAGCCAAAGGAATTTGGGACAAGCTCTCTGAAATTGTCTCAGGATCTGCTGATGAAAGGAAAGATAGGAGATCCCATCTGTTAAGCCAATATGAGAACTTCAAAAAGGGAGAAGCTGAATCAGTGGCTGACATGTACAATAGACTAAGTCTGATTGTCAATGAGTTAAAGACTCTGGATAAAGAAATCTCATTGACTGAGCTGAATGACAAAATCTTAATGTGCTTCCCCAGCACTTTGGATTCAAGAATCTGTCCAATCAAAGATGCCAGAAGTCTAAATGAGATTACCACTGAAGCTCTCCTGGGCAAGCTCAAATCCTATGAGTTGCTCATTAAAAATAGAGAAGAAGAACATAAGGCTACTTCTCCAGTCACAAGGAAAGAAAAGACCATAGCCTTCAAAGCTGCAGAAGAGGAGCCTGAAGATAAAGCTGCAGGAAATGATGAGCTCCTAAGTCTACTGGCCAAAAGATTCTACAAGATGGCCAGAAAAGACTTCAGAAAGAGATCATACAAAGGTCATGATAAACCAAGGTATGATAAATCAAATAACAATAAAGAAATTATATGTTTTGGTTGCAGGAAACCAGGCCATATTGTGCCTGACTGTCCAGAAAATAAGAACAAGGACAAGAAAGATAGAAGAGAAAGAAGAAAGGAAAAAGGCTTCAGAAAGAACAGCTCAGACAAACCCTCCTCCAGCAAGAACAAACATACAAGGAAGGGATTTGTTGCTGAGACATGGAGTGAAACTGAAGAGGACTCTGAAGCCTCATCCAGCTCCAGTGATGATGAGGATGATGCTGATGAAAAGGAATTCTGCATGATGGCTATCAATGCCTCTCAAACAAACTCAGAAGCAGAAGAGTCAGAATCAGATTCAGAAGCTCAAAGAAGAAGATCAGGTAATCAATTCATTTGATTTCAGTTCTGAGGATTTTAAACATGAGTTTAAAGTACTATGCCTAGATCTGTTGGAGTCTGAGAAGGAAATCACTTCCCTCAGGAAACAACTATCTGAGTATAGCACTGTAAAATCAGAGAACCTCAAACTCTCTGAAGAGTTAGAATGCTATAGGGAGCAGATAGCTTCACTAAAAAGTGAACTATCCAAGGCCAAGCAATTTGAAGAATCCCTTAATGGGAGAAGTATCAAATTAATGGACATCACAAGCACAGTGAACTCAAGATTAAATAGTACACTGGGCTTGGGTGCTTCATCTAGCCAACCCATAGTATTAACAACCCCAATCAAATTTATCTCTGATAAAGGAAAGGGTGTTGTAGAGGTAGCTAGGAAAAATTCAGATCTACCTAATAAAAAGAAAGCTCAACAGAAAACGTCGAGCAGAGGTCGACGATCGTCGAACAGAGGTCGACGATCTCAGGTTGAAATGTCGAACTCAGCTCAATGTTTCCTGAACTCTGAACTCCCTCATAGTCGATCTTCGAACGGAGCTCGACGATTTTACCCAAGATCGTCGAACCTAGCTCGACGATCGTCGAACGAAGTTCAGAGCTTTGAACCTTCTTTCAGAGGCAAATCTCAATTCAATCCTATAAGTGCTTCATCCCAATGCTTTAATCCCTATACTGAATGGATAGTACCTCCTAGGAGATACCATCCTGAAGGTTATAAGGATCAACTTGGGATGTCTTTTATTTCTGAATTTAAGGGATATTAACCTAGGCCCAAGGTTAACTGGGTCAAAAACATATAAGCTGATTTTGTGCAGGTGAAGACCTATCCAACATCAAACCAGCTATGGTATCTGGATAGTGGGTGCTCAAAGCACATGACAGGGTATAAGGACAACTTCACATCCTTTAAAGCCAAGCTTGGACCCAAAGTAATTTTTGGTGATTCAAACTTTGGAACTACAAAAGGATATGGTGCAGTCCAAATTGGGACAGTCACCTTCAAGAAGATAGCCTATGTTGAAGGACTCAAGCACAACCTGATAAGCATTAGTCAGCTGTGTGATGAAGGATATCAAGTGACTTTCAACAAAGAAATATGCAAGGTCAAGTCAGAAAACAACACAACTGTGTTGACAGGTAACAGGAAAGGTAATATTTATTTAGTAGACTTTCATTCATCTAAGGTAGATATTTGCCTGTTTAATTCCATATCTAGACCTAATATTCTATGACATAAGAGACTAGGACATGTTAACCTTAGAACCATTGCTAGGCTATCCAAGGACAACCTTGTCAGAGGACTGCCTTCTGGCCCCTACAAGAAGGAAGGACTCTGCAAGGCTTGTCAATTAGGCAAGCAAACTAAAAGTAGTTTTAAATCAATTAACAAGAGTGATTCACCTAAGATTTTGTATCTGTTACACATGGATCTTTTTGGACCCATTACAGTACAAAGCTTAGGAGGGAAGTCCTATACTTTAGTAGTTGTAGATGACTTCTCAAGATTCACATGGGTATTCTTTCTGAGGAAGAAGTCTGATAACTTTAAGTGTTTGACAGATTTTCTCAAATGCATTCAGATTGAGTTCAACACTCACATTGCCCTGATCAGAAGTGATCATGGGACAGAGTTTGATTCTCTTCTCATGCAAGAGTTTTGTCAAAGTGAAGGGATCTGGCATACTTTCTCAGCCCCTAGAACTCCTCAACAAAATGGGGTAGCTGAAAGAAAAAATAGAACACTCATTGAATCTGCAACTACATTATTGGCAGATGCTCACCTACCTCTATCCTTTTGGGCTGAGGCAGTGAACACCTCCAACTATGTGCTGAATAGAAGCCTGATACATAAATTGAAGGGCAAGACTCCCTATGAATTGCTCAAAGGGAAGAAACCTAAAATAGTCTATTTTAAAGTTTTTGGTTGCACTTGTTTTATCCATAATAATGACAAGAAATATCTAGCAAAATTCCAAGCAAAAGCTGATGAAGGAGTGTTTCTGGGATACTCCATGATCAGTAAAGCCTATAGGGTTTATAATAAAACTATATTAAGAATTGAAGAATCTGTCCATATTACTTTTGATGAAGCTAACATGTCTTTCAAGGAGAAGAATGCTTCTACCATAGAACATTTGCAGGTGCACTCTCTAGCTGAAGACATGAACAGATTACAAGTTACACAAAAGGATGACAGTAGTGAAGATGAAGAAGCTGCTCACCATCAGGAAGAAAATCTTCTTGAAGAACCAGTTGTTGTTCCACAAGAGGACACAACAACACAGGTTGGTGAACCATCAACACCCTCTGTTGATCTAGTAACAACAAGAGATCATCCAATTTCTCAAGTAATTGGAGACATCTCAGCTGGTGTGCAAACTAGAAATCAGGTCAACCAGAACCTGATGCACACTTGCTTCCTCTCTCAAATTGAACCTCAAACCATTCAAGATGCAGAACAAGATCCACACTGGATTATTGCAATGCAAGAAGAGTTGCATCAATTTGAGTGAAATAAAGTTTGGGAACTAGTGCCTAAGCCAAAAGATCATCCCATTGTTGGAACCAAATGGGTGTTCAGAAATAAGCTGGATGATCAAGGAATCATTGTAAGGAATAAGGCAAGGCTAGTTGCTCAAGGGTACTCTCAGGAAGAAGGGATAGACTATGACCAGACCTTTGCACCTGTTGCAAGATTAGAAGCCATAAGAATCTTTCTGGCTTATGCTGCTCACAAGGGATTCAAAGTCTATCAAATGGATGTCAAGAGTGCTTATCTCAATGGGGAGATCAAAGAAGAAGTCTATGTCAGACAACCTCCAGGTTTTATCTCTCTAACCCATCCTGATTATGTTTTTAAACTACACAAAGCATTATATGGTCTCAAGCAAGCTCCTAGAGCATGGTATGAGACCCTAGAATGTTTTCTGCTGAAAAATGATTTTGTTAGGGGGAGAGTAGACCAAACTCTTTTTATTAGAACCCATAAGTCCCATACCCTACTAGTACAAATCTATATAGATGATATTATATTTGGTTCTACTAATTCAAACTTGTGCAGAAAGTTTTCCAAGCTTATGCACTCTAAATTTGAAATGAGTAGCATGGGTGAGCTATCCTTCTTCTTAGGATTGCAAGTCAAACAACATGCTGAAGGTATATTTATTTCTCAAACCAAGTATGCAAAAGAGCTGGTTAAGAAATTTGGTATGTCTGATGCATCATGTATGAAAACACCCATGCCTACCAATGTTGTATTGGATGCTGATGAACATGGGAAACCAGTTGATCAGACAACATATAGAGCAATGATTGGCTCTCTATTGTACCTTACAGCCAGTAGGCCTGACATAATGTTTGCTACATGTATATGTGCTAGATTTCAAGTTAGCCCTAGAGAGTCACACTTAACCTTAGTTAAGAGTATTCTTAGGTATGTTAAAAGCTATCCAAATCTAGGACTCTGGTATCCAAAAGACTCAGCATTTGACTTAACTGGATTCTCAGATGCTGATTATGCTGGATGCAGAATAGACAGGAAAAGCACCAGTGGAACTTGTCAGTTCCTTGGTGATAGACTTGTCTCTTGGTATTGTAAGAAACAAACATCTGTGTCAACCTCAACTGCTGAAGCTGAATATATGGCTGCAGGCAGTTGTTGTTCACAAATATTGTGGATACAAAACCAACTCCTAGACTATGGTTACAACTTAGAGAAGTCAAAAATATTTTGTGACAACACCAGTGTTATTTCCATTGCACAAAATCCAGTCCTCCATAGTAGGAAAAAACACATAGAAATTAGACATCACTTTCTAAGGGACAATGTTGAGAAAAGTAAAATTGAACTTCAATATATCCCAACTGATTTGCAAAGGGAAGATATTTTCACCAAGCCTTTGGATGAAAAGAAACACAGCTTCTTCCTCAATCAGTTAGGCATGTTAGATGGAGGAAGCCTAAAATAAATTACAAGATTTTTGAAAAGCTAAAAACAGACCAAGACTAGGCTAAAAACTTATCTCTTTTTGTGTCTGTAGTATAGGTTTTGTCTCTGAACTGCGCTCGACGTTTCCCCAGAAATCGTCGAACGGAGATCGACGATCTTCCAGAAATCGTCGACCGAAGATCGACGTTTCTTGAATCGTCGATCTGAGTTCAGCGCCGCCGTTAGCTCCAGGCTTCCATTCTGTCTATTCAGAGGTCGTCGAGCGGAGCTCGACGCTCGACAATATCGTCGAACGGAGTTCGATGCTATTGGCGTCTCTTCAGATTCCTTTAGTAGCCCAAATCGTCGAACTGAGTTCGAAGTTTCATCGAACTGAGCTCCATGATTTTCCGTCTCGCCGTCGAACCCTAATATAAAATCATTTCTTCGGCCGTCGTTCATCTTTTGCGCTTTCATACTCTCTGCAATTTTCTCTCTTTCCCTCCAAATCTTCTACGCTTGGTCGTGTTTGGTTCATTGTTGCAGGTACAGATGGCTGGCTCCAGTGCTGCTATTTCCAAGATGAAATTCGACACCGGTTTTGATATTGATATGAATTTGTTTGATGGAAGTGATCAACGTTTTAAGGACATTCTCAACCTATTCCGAGAACAACAACTATCTCAGATAATGACCACCAGAATGAAGATTGCTTCAGAAGAAATTAAAGAATGGTGTTTTACAGCGACAGATGAGAATGAGAATTCTGTCATCGGCTCAATAAAAGGGACTCAGGTACCATTGTCCCCGGCCCTTCTAACTGAAGTTTTCCTACTTAGTTCTGGAAATGACTCCATAGATTTATCTGGAGAGGAGTTTGATTCTATGCTTGATAGAATGGGTCACATTGCTGTGAACCCTAACAAATTGCTGAAGAAAAATCTGTCCATCGAATATCAATTCTTGGCTGATGTGGTCGGCAAAGTGCTTCTGGCAAAGCACTCAGCCCATGACACTATATCTAGATATTAGTTTTGTTTAATGGGAGTTCTGATTGATAAGAAGCATTTGTACTGGGGATTAATATTCTTCAATTTGATCAAGAAGAAACTGAACAAAACCCATGTAAGCTTTGGGAGAATTTTAGGGGTTTACCTGCACTCCAGGTGCCCTGACCTGCTGACCTCTGGTGGGATGTTCATCAATGCATCCAAGAGGCTTTCCTGTACCCTATTCAGCAAATGGGACATGCAGATCATCAACCCTATCAGGGCTGCTGCTGCTCCACTGGCTTCAGGCACCAGGACTACCCAAGTCACTCCCTCTCAGGAATCTGCCCCAGCAGAAGGATTGTCTGTCTCTTCCTCTCCTCCTCCAGCTGTTTCTATTCCTGTCACCACACTAATCTCAACCTCCTTCATTTCTTCTACCATTACCATTTCTTCACCAACATCACCTCCTCCAGCCACTACTTCAGAAGAATTCCATCCTCTATTCTCTTATCCAACTTTCACCTCTCCATCATTCTCTCTTATAGATGACTCCTTTATGGATGTTTCTCCTCCCTCTCCTTCTGAGCTTCCCTCAACATCCTCCTATCAACAAATTCTTCAAGAAATCCTCTCTCAACCATCCTTCACCCCATCATATGCCTCTTCCATCTCATCCATCTCCACCTCAATAACTTCTATCCCCTCTATTCCTCTTTCAGAGCCATCTATCCCTCCACCTCCTATCTCCACATTCTCCATGACATTAGCTCCAGCCACTCCTCCAGTAACTTCTATTCCTACCTCTGCTCAAGCCCATCTTGAGCATGTAGATCTTCCTATTTTGGCAGACAAGCTCTATGACCTGCTAGCCCCCCGGCTAACATCTCTGCTGGAGACCTCCTTGGCTCCACTCCTGAAACAAGTTCAGGAGTTGTCTACCAAGCTCTCCTCCTTCATCTCTTCCCAGGCAACACCTTCATCTGGGTTCCTTGATTCAATGGTCTCTGAACCAAGGCAGGGGGAGATGCCTCATGAAGCAGTGGGTGTGCCTGAGACTGCTGAAGGTTCTAGTTCTGCTCCTATTTTTGCAGTGGACCTTCAGAGTCTGCTCTCTACCTTTGATACTGTGTATTTTAGCTCTCTGCCAGTTCAACAATCTGAAGACCTCACTAAGGCCATTGTGCCTATCAATTACTGTGATCCCAAGCTGATTGAAATATATGTAAATTCCTTCAAAGATGTGGATGTTGATATTTTAAGTGCTGCTATTGCTGTTATAACAAGTTTGCCTTCAGAAGATACTGAAATGGTTTCTACTCCTTCTTTAATTTCTGTTGTTCCATCAATTTCTGCTTCAATTATTTCTACTCCTGCTGTCTCTGCTCCTGTTATTGATGCTGCTCCTGCTCTCACTCCTGCTCAGATCAAGCAATAAGAAAAGTATATAAAAAGCATTGATGACTTGTATGATAGACCACAAAGTTCAGAGAGTGATCAGTTTCAAACTGAATCTGATGATTCTTCTAATACAATTGCCAAGAAAAGGAAAGCCAGAAGCAAGGCTATGATGAAAGTACCCCCAGCTCAACCTAAAGACTCAAATGACATTCCATATTATATTTTGCATGACTGCCCTATTTCTGAGCCCTGGATGCAGTTCTCCAAGAACCAACTAAAAGCTATGAAGAAGAGAAGGAAGCTGGACAAGTATGAAAAGGGATCCTCTCATTTTCAGCGTCCTCCTCCTCCTCCTCCAGATTCTGGTTCAGGCTCAGCTTCTCAAGCCCCAGCTTCCAAGCAAAGTTCCTCCCAGTCTTATCAGAGATACCAGCCAAGGGGACAATATCAAAGGGGCTATCAATCAAGAAGAGGTCAGTATAGAGGAAGCCAAAGAGAGCACAGATTTCAAGTCAGGGAAGGACAAATGTTCACAGACTCTTCTCAAGGTCCCTTCCCTTACAAGCTCAGAGAAAAGGTTGAAACCAGAACTACTACTTCTTCAGAATTTATTAACAGATATGAGCCTGCAGTGCCATTTGAAGACCCAGAGAACAACCCATTATCTTGGACTGCAAGGATGAAAGAATTGGCTGCTCTAGATCAATTGAAGAAAGCAAGAGAGCAAGGAAAAGATACCTCCAATATTACCACTCTGTCAGAACAAAGAAAAGTTGAATTGGAAAGGTATGCTTCAAGCAAATTCTTTGACCCAGTAGACTACCTGAAGCTGCATCCTGAGGCTGTGGTTCCAAGAGCTAGATCTCAAACCTCCTTAGGAGCAGAAGATGACAGAAGGTCAAAGAAGGAAGCCCTCAACCCTAATAGAGAAATTATATTCAAGAAAGGAAATGAGAAGAAGTAACATATGTAAGCAGACAGTACACTCCTCTGAAAATTTGCTGAAATTTCACATAATTGCTGCAATATTTTTCTGCTTTTCTATTCTGTTTTAGTTTACTGCTCTTCTGTATATTGTTGTATCTTTTATTTCTGAAATATGTAAATAGTAATCCTAACCCAAATAGGGGGAGATTGTTGGAACACCCTATTACTAATTTGGGTAAGGATCACTATGTTTTTCTTAGGAAACCAGGTTGACCTAGATGTATAGTTGTAAAGGTCAACATTAGAATGTATCTAGGGCTTAGAATTTAGGTTTGAAGCTGCCCCCAGGACCATTCCAAGATTTCAGAAATAGAGCCAAGAATAAGACATCTTTCGTCGAGCTCAGGTTGACGAAACATCGAACTCCGTTCGACGCTCTCTGAGCTCAACTAAGTTAAGACGTCGAGCTCTATTCGACGATCTTCTAGCTCAGGTCGACGATCCTTCTTCGCTTATTCTCCAGGTCGCTGAGCTCAGTTCGACGATCTTCGAGCTCAGTTCGACGTTTTCTGTCTGTTGATCTTATTCCATCTCTGAGCTCAGTTCGACGATCGTAGAGCTCAGATCGACGATTTTCTGAGAGATCGACGTTGTTAAGGATTCAAATTCTGTCAGTCTTTGGAATGTTTTTGAATTCTCTCAGCATTTATATCAAGAAGATCTGCCAGCCATTTTCATTTATTCTGGAGCAAGTTTCAAGGAATTATCAAGAGAATGTTTTGCTGGACTTTCCTCTAGAAGACAAATTCTTTATGGAAGGCATTTAATGCCTGATAACGGCTATCTTGGATGAAGAACCTTCAGGGAATAAGATCTTCCTCTCTTCTCTTCTCTAAAAATCAATCAGAAACAATACAATCAATAGAATCAAGAGAGACACAAATACTGTTACAGAAAAAGGAGAATTAGCTGAATAATTTTGTGTACTCAAAAAGTGATCACAGCTTCATCTCAAGGACTCCAGACAACTCATCTTTCAGCCTCTGCTGAAACAATCTTTTGCTGGAGATCTGAAGTTTCTGAAGACCTATCACCCTAGAGCAAAGCTTCCATTCCTGATTCATTCAACATCTCAGGGGGAGCTTTGACAATACAAATCCACTAGTGCTTCTCTCTTTGATTGAGACAGAGAAGACAACTTCACCCTTTTTCTTTTCCTTTTCCTTTCCTCCTGTAAAAGTGTTTTCAAAACTCCCTTTAAAAGTTTTGAGTCTGGTTCTGAGAACCTTGTCAAAACTCAGTGGTGGCAAGACACCTGATCAAAAAATCTAGTTTGGTTTTTGAGCACCTTATCAAAAGCTCATTGGTGCCCAGGACACCTGATCAACTCATCCTGTAGTGGATTCCTACCAAGGGTGGTAGAAGAGTGGATGTACCTAGGTTTTTGGGGAACCACTATAGCTCCTTGTGTTTTCTGGTTTGCTTGTGTATTCTCTTTGCTGTGTGTTGTGCTCTTCCTTTTTACTATCTTTTTAATTCTAGCTAAGCACCCTACACATATATATAAATCAAATCTTAAAAGCTTTGCTAAGTTTAAAATTGTGAATTTACTTTAATTAAACTCTATTCACCCCCCTCTAGAGTTGAGATAGATCTTACCCTCACTTTCATAGGGTACACTGCTTTCAGGATGAATTGTGCAGCCAAAAGCTTATTTTCTTCCTCCTCGATGTCCTGGAGCCGCTCGGAGTGTGAAGTTGCGCTTTTTTTGGACAACGGGTCTGCATGTTGGCTTGATATTCAATGAGTGCATGATGATTCGTGGATCTACTCCCAACATGTCCTCAAGACTCCACATAAATATGTCCTGGTTGACGCGTAAGAAGTTCATGCATTCCCCCTTGCTCCTTCGGGGACAAGAGTGACCCGATCAGGATTGTGAGAGCAGGGTCCCTTACGTGAAGCGGAACCTTAATTAGGGCCTCCACTGGTGTTGCCCGTGTTATTTTGGCTTTGTCCCGTATATTAAAATTTTTGATGTGATGGGTTTCCCCCTACAATGGCTGAGCTTGGTTGAGGTAACAGATCTATGTCACCGCCTGATTCCCCGAACAATACATATGCCACCGGGTATCGAGAACTTCATCGCCAAATGCGACATGGAGGGAATCGCTCTAAACACAATTTGTAGAGTCCTACTTAAGATGACATTATAGGCGGAGTTACACTCTATAACCATGAAATGGATGTTGTGGGTTACTTGTCAGGGGTATTCTCCTATGATTACCATGAGAAAGATCATTCCCTAAACTAGGATTGGCCAGTTGTTGAATCTGTAGACGAGTCTGTTCGTCAGACAAAGAGATTCTTCACGGATCCCCATGCTGACATCGATCGAGCTTCCATTATCCACGAGAATCCTCTTGACTTTGAGGCAAGTCTCTCTTATCCCCATGCTGATGATGAGGGTGTCTTGATGTGGCTTGCACACTCCTGACATGACTTCATCCCCCAAGAGAATGGTGTTGTCCCTGTGCGCCCTTTTGTTAGGGTGGTATTCCTCCCATCGCACTATACCGAAAACTTGTCTTTCTAGTGTAGGGGATCCCACAATTGGACCGGACATGCAAACAGTCAATGAAAAATAGTAGTAAATGATAAAAAAACTTTTTTGATGTGGAAAATCCAGAAATGGTGAAAAATCACGTGACCGGATCTGTCTCATGCCAAAATCCACTTGCTCGTTTGAGTTTAGAGGAGTTGAGACATTTTCTCAATGGGTGATAGATCACCTCTCTGTTACAAGTTCATAAAATTAAAATAACCGAGAATAAATTGTTGGAGTGTGCTCGAAGCATCCGCGTGATAGTCAAGTTTGGAACGATCTACTCGTTTCCCCTAGCATGGGTATTTATAGACAAACCCTAAATACTCGACTATGGGTTGTTGGATTCCTATCGAATCCTTACCGTAACCCATTAAGCACCTGTCACACCTAATTCAATATACCTAAACAATCTCCTCCTATATTGTAAATAGGTGTTAGCACAGTACATATTACTTAAACAAGAGTTAATAACGACCAAAAGTGAGTTTTCAGAAAGCATAAATATGAGTTTTAGAATATAGAATATCTAAACTCAAACAGATAGTCCCACACATAGTAATAGGAGATCTGAAATAAAAACTCAAACTGAAAAATTGATCTACGCAAACAACAGATCATCTTCATCAGGGTCGAAATCAACTTTCTCTCCTCCAATCTCCATATGATATGCAAACAAACACCATAAGAATTTCATGAGACAAATCTCTATGAATTCTAACATTTGCCAATCAAAAATTAAAGTTATTAGTTCTAGCAGTAAAAGAACGAAATACTTTAAGCAGGAAGAAAGAATCACATATTAGCATCTCTATCTAATTTACACAAAATTAGAAAATTGATTTCATAGAATCAAACTATGTTCTATCGATTATTAAGATTATTATTCACCATTTCACACTTGTGTTATATCATCAAGTTTGGAATTATAGACCAAGCTGTGATCATCATATCATCAAGTTTAGAATGATATAATTAATAATCATAACATCAGGACTCATATCAGTAACTTCAGTATTCCTTTTTGGAATGATACCCAATTTAGCCTTTGAATAAAATAATTGCATAAGTCATCAAGTTTGGAATGACTGGCAACTAATCATCTCTAGATTTCATCAGATAGCATCTGAAATACTTCAATGTACTCAACTCAAGATGCTTGAATGTAAGCAGACTACGGTTCTAAAATTTAAAACATAAGCAAGATATTAAGTCCTCCTAAATAAACTTTAATCTCATCTCCCCTGATGTTTTAGTTGTTAGAACCTTATATTAGCCCTTGGTAAGGACATCTGCTACATTATCTTTTGATCTCACGTCCAAAAGAGAGATTATCCCCTGACTGGTGAGATAGGTCAACCAGGCCTGTTTCATCCTTAGTTGCCTTCACTTTCCATTGAACAGCGTATTTATAGCAATGGTCTTTGTGGCTTGATTGTCACAATATAACAAAATATAGTGCATTTTCAGACTCGTCATTGGAATGTCCATTATCAGATCTCTTAACCACTCTGCTTCTTCTCCTACTGAAGCAAGATCATAGAGTTCTGATTCCATAGAGGATAATGCAATGCACGTCTGCCTCTTAGACTTCCAAGCTACTGCTCCTCCTCCTAGGGTAAACACAAAACCACTAGTGGATCTACTATCAGCAATTTCTAAGCACCAGGAGGCGTCAGAATACCCCTCAAGCACAGGAGGATGTCCAATGTAATAGAAAACATACTTATCAGTGTACTTTAAGTATCGCATTAGCCTTTCTAAGGCATCCTAGTGGTCCTTCCCAGGGTTACTCGTAAATCTACTTAACATGTTGAGAGTAAAGGCTATGTCAGGTCTAGTGCAGGTTGTAGCATATATGAGACTTCCTATGAGTTTGGAGTAATCCAACTGTCAAATAGGTGAACCTTTATTTGGTTTCAGACTATTATTATAGTCGTATAGAGTCTCAGCCTTTTTGTTACTAACGTAACCTCACTTTTCTAGTTGATTTCTAATATAGCGACATTGACTTAGGGTAATACCCTTTTCAGTAAAGTTCACTTCCATACTTAGGATGGTCTTCACCACTCCCAAGTATGTCATGCTAAATAGCCGTCAGGGTAACTTTCACGTCTTCCACCTCAGACTGATCAGTGCCCAGAATTAGTATGTCATCAACGTACAAGCATATAATTGCGACTTTATTTGAACTAGTTCTTACATATAAACATTTATGAAAGTTATCTAGTGTCAACTACCTTCACCTATGGGGGGGAATAGGTGATCCGCAGTCTTTTGCGGAATTAAAAATTAACCTACACAAGAAAACAAAAACAACCACAACACAGAAACACACAAGCAGTTATAATGGTTCCCCGATTTGGGTACGCCAACTCTCCCCCTTCGACCTATCTCCCAATAAGGGACGACTCGGTCACTTCACCAACCGGATTGAAATCCAATCCTCACACTATGGAAGAAACCCTTCCACCCGAAGGAGTCACTACTCCTCCACCACGGGTTGCACCCAACCCTTACAATGAGGAAACAAAGTTCCTTTACAACAAAGTTAAAATAGAATGTACAAGAAATACAAACTATGTTTGGAGAACCCGATGTCCCTCTTCGTTCAATGAAGCTTTCTTGATGAAGACGAAGAGTCCACGATCGGAGCACTCTCTTGGAGAGGATCTTCCTGATATCGGCGGCGGCAAAGTATTGCGGCGGCGATGCTTTGTAGATCCAAACTTCTTGACGAAGCTAGCAAGGTCTACCAACGATCTTACTTGGATCGATCGTCTCAATCGATTCGGAGATGAGAAATATTCCCGCTCAATAAATCAAGAGACAAAGGATCTCAAGATAGATACGTGAGACGCTAAGCTTAGCCTCGGTTCTGTCGTCGGACGATCAAAGAGGACCTATAAGATCAGCGGCGGCGAATATCTTGCGAGCGGCGACGGTGACGGAATGAGTTTCGCGATTGGCTAGGTTACGCTCGACGGCTTTGATTTCCCGTGATTGATTACTATTGGAGTTTGAAATACGCGAGTATTTATACTATAGACCAACCCTAAATGACCGTTGTGGGCCCCACAAGGAGAAACCCAAAGCCCGGTCCAAACAGCGCCTAAAATCTTGGTTCGGTCCAACGAGCAGGTAGAAATCTCCTAAGGCAAATTCGGCGGGAATCATTGGTGATTCTCGAAGAATCTGCGAGAATCACTTATGATTCCCGTCGAATTATCCTTGGTAGAATTTTAGCTGAAAAGCTTGCCATCCGGAGTGAATCGGCGAGAGTCAAAACCATTCTCGACGAATCGGCGAGAATGCAGAGTCATTCTCGACGAATCGGAGAGAATCACTTATTGATTCTCGACGATTCTGACTTGGCAGAATTCTTGAAGGCGTTGAGTCAGCCGGATGCAGTCGGCGGGAATCGGCGAGTGATTCTCGACGATTCGGCGAGAATCACTAGTGATTCCCGTCGAATCGGCGAGAATCACTTAGTGATTCCCGTCGAATTTAACTTAGACAAATCTTCGTCTTTCTTCCCATGAGTTGGTATTTGACCCATCCTTGCTCCTCTTCAGCTCTTGATCTATCTCAACCCTGTACTTGAAAATAAGTACACTCCAATAGAGAGAGTACACGTGAGCCAAAACACTCATCTGCTGAACGAGGGATTACGTTGCGCAGACCCGTGTATATTAACCCACTGCACCATGACATTGGTGTGCACTTAACATGGAATAGCTGCAAGCACATCTTGAATAAAATCATCAAATACATTATCTATTCAGCTTAGCTTTTTCAGGGGCTTCTTCAAATCAGGTACATTGTGGATATAACACCCAACAATCTCCCCCTATTTGAAGAAGCCTAAACCCTACAAGCTAAGGTGAATAGAACATATGGGAATGAAAATCATAACCTAAGACTTCAGTTGAGAGTGAGATTCATTACCATTTTCCTGAGAGCATACTTAACGGTGGCAGCCACCTTATCCTTAGCCGAGAGGGTAATCTCCCCCTTTTCGGCTTCTACAAATCTGGGACTTCACTTAGAGCCACATGCTCCCCCTCAGATCTTGCATCCATGCTCGAGCTTGAGTTCCTTGTTGATGCCCCCCCTTGATCCAAGAGCCTTGAGCCGTACAGTCTTCACTCTTCACAGTTCAGCATGCCGAGTTCAGTTTTGAAGAGACTGAACTTGGCCTCGTCTAGGGGCTTTGTGAAGATATCTGCAACCTGCTTATCCGTGGGGACATAGCAGAGATATATATCTTTGTTTTCCATATGCTCCCGAATGAAGTGATAACACACTTCAATATGCTTCGTTCTGCTGTGCTATACAGGATTGTTCGCAATTGCTATTGCGCTCGAGGAGTCGCAATACATCAGAACTTCTCTGAACTGCAAGTCATAATCTTTGAGCTGATTTCTAATCCATAGAAGTTGTGCGCAACAGCTACCTGCTGAGATGTACTCAGATTCAGCCGTGGAGGTTGCGACACAATTCTGCTTCTTACTGTTCCAAGAAATAAGTCTTCTTCCGAGGAATTGGCACGTCCTGGAAGTGCTTTTCCTATCATCCTTACTTCCTGCAAAGTCAGCATCTGGAAAGCCTATCAGCTCGACGTCATTATTTCTTGGGTACCATAAGCCAAGATTTGGTGTACCTTTAAGGTATCTAAGAATTCACTTAGCAGCGACATAATGAGATTCCTTAGCGTTCACCTAATATCTGGCACGTACGCATGTGGAAAACATAATATCCGGTCTACTAGCAGTAAGGTAGAGTAGGGATCCAATTATGCTTCTGTATTTGGTTTCATCAAAAGGTTTCCCTTTCTCATCCTTGTCCAGGGACACAGTGGATCCCATTGGAGTCCTCATAGAGGTTGCATTCTCCATTCCAAATTTCTTGTGGAGTTCATTTGTGAACTTCGTCTGAGAGATGAAAATTTCATCTTCAGACTGTTTCACTTGAAGTCCCAAGAAATACTTTAGCTCTCCCATGCTGCTCATTTCAAACTTTCCTTGCATAAGTTTAGAAAACTTTTCTCAAAGATTATTGTCCGTAGAGCCGAAAATTATGTCATCGACATAGATTTGCACCAGCAAGATCTTTCCTTTGACTTCCGTAAGAAATAATGTCTTATCTATTTTTCCTCTCGAGAACTTGTTCTCAAGAAGAAAACTAGACAGAGTCTCATACCAAGCTCGAGGAGCTTGTTTCGAGCCATATAATGCTTTATTAAGAAAATAATCATGATTAGGGAATGTAGGATTAACAAAACCTGGGGGTTGCGCGACATACACTTCCTCTTTCAATTTTCCATTGAAGAATGAAGATTTCACGTCCATCTGATAGATAGTTAATCCTTTGTGCAAAGCATACGCCAGGAACAATCTGATTGCCTCGAGACTTACAACTGGTGCAAAGGTCTGGTCGAAGTCAATCCCCTCCTCCTGTCTGTAACCTTGAGCCACCAGCCTGGCCTTGTTCTTTATGATGACACCGTGTTCATCCAGTTTGTTTCTGAAGATCCACTTGGTGCCGATCACATTCTTGTTCTTTGGTCTGGGAATAAGCGTCCAGACGTTGCATCGTTCGAATTGATGGAGTTCATCTTGCATGGCCAATATCCATGCTGCATCTTTGTTCGCTTCGTCGAACTTCTTTGGCTCAACCTGTGATAGGAAACTAAGGTGCAAAATCTCGTTAATTGTACCTCTCCGAGTTCTGACACCGTCACGAGGATCTCCTATGATCTGATCTCTGGGATGATCCTTCACGTGTCAAAGCTCTAGGAGTCTGGCATCTGGAGCTCTGACATCTTCTCGGACTTCTCCTTCTTCTAGGAGATTTTCTCCACCCTGATCTTCAACTTCTCCAGTTGGCGTTGAGGTGGAGACCTTGACGTACTGGGGAGTTACATCTTTAGCGGTCTCATCGAGACTTAGCTGTTCAAGCCTTGCACCTGCATCTTCAAGAATGCCACTGGAAGAATTGTTGTGAAGCAAGCTTCCTTCATCAAAAACAACATTAATGGACTCCTCTACCACTGGGGTTTTCTTATTGAAGACCCTATATGCCCGATTATGGCTGCTATAGCCCATGAAAATGCCTTCGAAGCATTTTTCTCCGAATTTAGTACGTGGGTGCTTCCCATTATTGAGTACATAGCATCTGCAGCCAAAAATCCCCAAATAGGACATGGTCGGTTTCCTGCCTTTCAATAGCTCATAAGGCGTCTTGCGATGATTCTTGTTGATCAATGCTCGATTCTGCACATGACAAGCCGTGTTGACAGCCTCTGCCCAGAAGTACTCTGGAAGAGAGGCGTCATTCAACATTGTCATACATGCTTCAATGAGCGTTCTATTTCTCCTTTCTCCAACTCTATTTTGTTGTGGAGTACGCGGGGAGGAAAACTCATGAAAGATACCAAGTTCTTCACAAAATTTTGTCATAGCACAAGACTCGAATTCTGTTCTATGGTCACTTCTGATTTTGACCACTGAGCAGTTAAGTTCGTTCTGAATCTGCTTGACAAAACTTGTGAAGATATCAAACATATCTTACTTTCATTTCAAAAAGAACACCCACGTAAACCGAGAGTAATCATCAACAATCACTAGCATATACGATTTGCCTCCTAAGCTATGAACTTGCACTGGACCGAACAAGTCCATATGCAGAAGATAAAAACATCTGGAGGAGACTTTGTCTGTAATGCCCTTAAAGGTAGCCCGAGTCTGTTTGTCCTTCTGGCATGCATGACAGGGGCTATCTTTGATGCACTTAGTAATAGGGGCATCCCTTACTAAGTTCTTAGAAAACAACATATTAATTGTCTTGAAATTAATATGTGCTAATCTCTTGTGCCATTGTTCACAAAGAGATGCACTGCCTTTTTCTACTAGGCACACGGGGGTAGAAGAATCTATGATAAGAAAATCTAAACAAAATATATTTATGCTCCTAATGCCAGTTAATACCGTCTCCGAAGAGGCACACGATATTATCAAGCACTTATCCTTACAGAACTTAACGTCATAACCTTTATCACACAATTGACTTACACTGATAAGGTTATGATTTAACCCTTCAACATAGGCCACGTCGGTGATAGAGATTACACCGTTAGAAATCATACCGTAACCTCTGGTGACTCCTCGATCTGATCCTCCAAAGATGACTTTGGGTCCATTTTCGACTGGAGAGTAATCACGCAGTAGGCTTCTTGTCCCAGTCATATGCCAGGAGCATCCACTGTCCAAGTACCAGATAGGCGTTTTGGTGGCCTTTGGACATACCTGCAAAACAGAATCAGTTTCCCTTAGGAACCCAATCGAACTTGGGTCCTAGATTCCTTATTAGCATACTCCCCCTCGGGTGGTTAACCCTACGAGTGGTCGGCCTCACATTGCTAACATGAGGAGTCTCGTTGAATCTTGGATTAAACCAGCAATCCACGGCAAAGTGACCAACTTTGACACAGCACCAACAGTCGAACCTATTGTACCGCTTCCTAGGCTCCTGCTTCACCCCTGGAGCGGTGGGTCCAGCCGGGGCCTTGGATCTGGAGGTGGAGGCATCATGATGACAGCAGTCACATGCTTTCTTCACCTCCTGTTCCTTCATAATAACAGGCTTGGCTTTTGGTGCCTGCTTCCTATTATGCCCGCTAGAGAAGTGGTCATAATCCTCCACTTGGATTTCCTCATAAGGTGCCTTGAATACACTCTCGCCGTAGTTGCGGGGGAAGGCCCAACCATCATACCGGCTCTTGGGCTTTTCAACCGAGGGCCATTAGAAGTGGCCATAGGTTGACTCAAATTCTTGTTCATTGCAGGGAAAGCCAGGCTTCCTGAATACAACAAGGTTGAGTGGGGCCTTTCCCTTTTCTGCAGCAGAGGCCTTCTTAGCAGCCTTATTTTTCCTCTACTTTCTGTTTCTCCTGGATGATTTACCAGGCACACCCACATGCCCTAAGCCAGCCCCCTTGGCCTGAGCAGAGAAGGTATCAACCAGTGGAAGAACAGTCTTTGGCATAGAGAAGCTTTTAACAATCTTCTTTTCTGCCGCAAGTTGTTCTTCCAACTTGTTGACTTCTTCCTATTTTAGGTCAAGGAGCCGACTCTGAGTGCTCAGAAGTCAGGCCCAGGTGTTCCTGTCGGAGAGAGATTAAGCTAGTGATCTCTTCTCTTAGAGACACACCCTCAGCCTTAAGGAATTTGAATTCATTTTTCTGATCCCTCAACCTCTTGCAGCATTCCTCAAAGGTATTGAGCAGAAGCTCATACTTTTCGAGGAGCTCAGCTTCATGGGCAGATGGGTTGTCCTCGAGATCATCATCAGGAGACTCATAGTCAGAGTCAGAGAGGGGGGTACGAGCTTTTACCTTCCCAGTAAATGGGGGGCAGTCTCATTCTGAGTCAGAGCGACCCACTAGCCCGAAGTAGGCTTTCTCATCATCACTGGAGTCTGAGGAATCAGACTCACTCAGTGTCTTTGGATTTTTGGCGATGTAGCTCCTCTCCTTCTTCTTATCTCTAGAGGACTTGTGCTCCTCTCCCTTCCCCTTATCTCTATTGCCTTGGTGGCAGTCTGCGATGACGTGACCTGACTTATTGCATCCAAAGCAAATAATGTCATTAGAGCGATGTTTGTTCTGTTTGGATTCATACCTGTCAGAAGAATAATTCTTCTTCTGATGTCTGGAGGAGGAGCCATCTCTCTTTCTTTGATTCCTCAACTTGAGGAACTTCTTGAACTCCCGAGTGATGAGGGAGAAGTCTTCTTCAGATAGCTCTGAGCCGAAAGAGCATGGCTCAGATTCTTCTTCCTCATCCATTTTCCGAGAGCGGGATGAGGCTGCACCCTTGCCTTTCCTTGAGTGATTGGCTTTTAGGGCCACAGTCTTCTCTCTGGCAGCGACTTTATCGGCTTCTTCTTTAGCTTTTCTTGTGTTCAGCTGAAGCTCATAGGACAGAAGTTTCCCAAATAGAATCTGGGGATCTGTTTCTGCCAGCCTGCCAAATTATCTGATGGCGCAGATCTTGGTGTCCCATTCCTTAGTAAGGGATCTAAGGAACTTGTCATTTAGTTCACCATCGGTGAACAACTTGCCATAGCCCTTCAGGGCATTGACGATCTTCAGGAAGTTCTCGAATGTCACTCTGATTTCTTCCTTGGGACCTTGTCTGAAGGCCTCATACTTCTGGTTCAGAAGGGATCTTCGATCATCCCTTACTTAATCAGTGCCTTCCATCAAGATGATCAGGCAGTGCCAAATGTCCTTGGCAGTCCTGCAGTTGCAGAAAACCTGCATCATGGAATCATCGACGGTGCTTACCAGAATGTTCTGAGCTTTCTTGTCAAGTCCGACAAGCACCATCTCATCCTTATCCATTTCAAAAAGTTTCTTGGGCACTTTCTTGGTAGGATCAATGGTGGAGATATAAGGTCCCTCCTCCACTATCATGAAGAGTCGTGGGTCGACTGCTTCCATGTAGTATCTGATCCTTTCCTTCCAGATAGGAAAGTTCAACTTGGTGCACACTAGGATCTTCCCTGAATACTTGAGTCCTTCAATTTCAGAGATCTTCTTTCTTCTTGACACTAGATGCAAGAACTTACTCAATGTGTAAACCTTATTGACGAGTAACCTCGCTCTGATACCACTTGAAAGTTATCTAGTGTCAACTATCTTCACCTATGGGGGGGGGGGGAATAGGTGATCTGCAGTCTTTTGCGGAATTAAAAATTAACCTGCACAAGAAAACAAAAACAACCAAAACACAGAAACACACATGCAGTTATAGTGGTTCCCCGATTTGGGTACGTCCACTCACCCCCTTCGACCTATCTCCCAACAAGGGACGACTCGGTCACTTCACCAACCGGATTGAAATCCAATCCTCACACTATGGAAGAAACCCTTCTACCCGAAGGAGTCACTACTCCTCCACCACGGGTTGCACCCAACCCTTACAACGAGGAAACAAAGTTCCTTTATAACAAAGTTAAAATAGAATGTACAAGAAATACAAACTACGTTTGGAGAACCCGATGTCCCTCTTCGTTCAATGAAGCTTTCTTGATGAAGACGAAGAGTCCATGATCGGAGCACTCTCTTGGAGAGGATCTTCCCGAGATCGGCGGCGGCAAAGTATTGCGGTGGCGATGCTTTGTAGATCCAAACTTCTTGACGAAGCTAGCAAGGTCTACCAACGATCTTACTTGGATCGATCGTCTCAATCGATTCGGAGAGGAAAAATATTCCCGCCCAACAAATCAAGAGACAAAGGATCTCAAGATAGATACGTGAGACGCTAAGCTTAGCCTCGGTTCTATCGCCGTACGATCAAAGAGGACCTCTAAGATCAGCGGCGGCGACTATCTTGCGAGCGGCGACAGCGACGGAACGAGTTTCGCGATCGGCTAGGTTACGCTCAGCGGCTTTGATTTCTCGTGATTGATTACTATTGGAGTTCGAAATACGCGAGTATTTATACTGTAGACCAACCCTAAATGACCGTTGTGGGCCCCACAAGGAGAAACCCTAAGCCCGGTCCAAACAACGCCTAAAATCTTGGTTCGGTCCAGCGAGCAGGTAGAAATCGCCTAAGGCAAATTCAGCGGGAATCATTGGTGATTCTCGACGAATCGGCGAGAATCACTTATGATTCCCGTCGAATTATCCTTGGTAGAATTTTAGCTGAAAAGCTTGCCATCCGGAGTGAATCGGTGAGAGTCAAAACCATTCTCGATGAATCGGCGAGAATGCAGAGTCATTCTCGACGAATCAGTGAGAATAACTTATTGATTCTCGATGATTCTGACTTGGCAGAATTCTTGAAGGCGTTGAGTAATCCGGATGCAGTCGGCGGGAATCGGCGAGTGATTCTCGACGATTCGGCGAGAATCACTAGTGATTCCCGTCGAATCGGCTAGAATCACTTAGTGATTCCCGTCGAATTTAACTTAGACGAATCTTCGTCTTTCTTCCCATGAGTTGGTCTTTAACCCATCCTTGCTCCTCTTCAGCTCTTGATCTATCTCAACCCTGTACTTGAAAATAAGTACACTCCAATAGAGAGAGTACATATGAGCCAACACACTGATCTGCTTAACGAGGGATTATGTTGCGCAGACCCGTGTATATTGACCCACTGCACCCTGCATTGGTGTGTACTTAGCATTGAATAGCTGCAAGCACATCTTGAAGAAAATCATCAAATACATTATATATTCAGCTTAGCTTGTTCAGGGGCTTCTTCAAATCAGGTACATTGTGGATACAACACCCAACAATTTATCTGATAGACTAGACTTGAAGCCCAAGTCTTTAACACAAGTGTCAAATTTTTCGTGCCACTATTTTGGTGCTTGCTTCAATCTGTAGAGTGACTTAATCAACTTACAGACATTATTTTCTAGACCTTCTATGACAAACCCTTCAGGTTGGTGCATATAGATCTCCTCAGTCAGATCTCCATTAAGAAATGCAGTCTTTACATCTATCTAATGAACATTAAAATTTTCAATAGATGATAATGCGAGAAAAATCCTAATTGTCGCAATGTGACAAACAGGTGAGTATATATCAAAGTAGTCTATTCCAGAAATCTGAGGAGTCTTTTGGCGCTCATATCTCAAGATACATTTTTTAGGTTTCTACTCTCTCCCGTCCGCTCCTATTCTCGTGATTTCCACCGATCTAGGGCAGTCCCTACTTCTCCGTTCTCTGATTCGCGATCGAGATTTCTCGCCACTGAAATCGAATGTGTGAAGTAATCATCCTTCCCCGTCGCAGATCAAAGGAACAGTCGCGACTTCCTCTTTCTCTTTTTTTTTGCTGGATCGGAGGAAGGCATCGTGCTGCTGTAGATTGGAAGAGGAAGATCGACCAAATCCACTGCAGATATCCTCAGTATTGAGCCCTGTGTAGCCGTCACTGCTCTAGGCACCGATCGGAAGAAAGCCCGCAACTTCTCCGGCTTATTGCCATCTAGGTTTCCACCGCAGTTTTTGCTTGTTTCTCCTGGCCGATCGGGAAGGACTCCTATGCTTAGATCGTGAAAAACTCATCTGGAAATTTTCCCATCGCTACGAACCTAGATCCGATCGGAAGAGAGCCCATCTATTTTTTGTTATTGCTGGAGATTCGTGCATATCTGAGCAGATCCTGCAGATCCATTTCCTGGCTTTGGCTAGAACTGTAGCCTTGCTCCTCACAGATTCGTCGGTCAATCTAGATCGGCTCCTCTTTGTTCTGCTATCCAAATTTGTGAAGGTTACTGCCGCTTGTCTCTGCTTCTCCCTGTTACATATCCAGAGGAAGAACTATGCTATTTTGCTGCTGATCCCTGTTGAATATCTCTATAAACTATTGGTGACAGTGAGCTGATCTCGCTGCTGTAGATCCTACCGACCATGGTATTTCTTCAGATTGGAGATCATAGCCACTTAATGCTATGCCACCAATATACACAATAGGAATCTAGATCTATTCAAAAGAGATATAGTGGAATTGTGTTCCTGTGGATTCAGCCTGTAGAGATCCAGTGGTATTTCTTCATATCTAGTGGAGTTGTGTTCCTCCGCGCTGTGTAGTTGCTGCTTTGAGGAGCAAAACATATTATTTGTCTTGATTTGACCCAAATATTTTCTGGCGTCTTCACACGGCTCAGGTGACCTCGTTTTAGAATTTTAATTTCTATTTAAATCTAGTGCAATGTCAAAGAAAAGCGCACTTGACACTGTCAAATTACAATCGTTTGACGCCTCCAATTTCCTTTGTTGGAAAATACAAGTCCAATTAGGAATGAAGGAACACGAGATCTTCTATACTGTTCAGAATGATTTCGCTTCTTCCGTCGAGGACGTGGACGAGTACTAGTGGAACAAGGATGAGGATTTCTACAAAGATTACCTGTTGAATTCCCTAAATCCCTAGCTCGCATTGACCTACCACGCTTATAAGACTGCAAAAGAGATATGAGATCGACTGAACGTGCATTTCTAGAAGGAAAAAGGACTATCAAAGTCGCTCATCAAAGAGAAGTTCTTCAAATTCAGATTCAAAGCGAACGTGCCTATCACTTCTCAACTCTTAAAGCTGGTCAACGTACGTCAGAAGTTGGACGATGATCATTCGAAGATGGACGACAACCTATTTGTGTACATGATTCTGAGTAAGCTGCCTTTTAAGTAGCTCTTTTTCTAGACCGAGATGCATAGACTGAAAGAGAAGATCAGTTTGGATGAACTCAAAAGGTTCATCCAAATTGAGGACCAAAACATCGCTGGGAAAAGCTTGGAGTAGTTTGCGTAGCCCTCACAGGCTGTCAACTTCCTTTCACGTCCTAGCAAGACTTCTCGGAAGCCCCCGACACCTAAGGGTGATACCCACGCACCGTTGGCAGTCAAAAAGTCTTCTCTCAAAAGGAAGAAGGGCAAGTGTCACAACTATGGCAAATGGGGTCACTAGGCCGTTAAATGCAGGGGTCCAAAGAAATAAAAGGAGCAAGCCCCATAAAATGTGACAAACATGGTGGTCGATAACTCTGGTCCAAAGTCTTTCGTGGTTATGATTGGGAGCAGTCGCCGTAGCGCGTCATCTGAGTGGTGGCTGGATAGTGGTGTTACCTGTCACGTCACAAATGACAGGTGTCTTCTTTTAGAGGTCACTGCGGTCAAGGATAGAGTTGAAAAATGCAATGGAGGAGCTACATATGTTACTCATGTTGGGACTGTAGAGCTAGTCCTCGCTTCAGGTAAAATTTTAATTTTACAACATGTTAAAGTAGTTCCTAATTTAACTAAGAATTTGATTTATATGAGTTTGCTTGATAAAGCTGGAATGTCTTTCATAACCATGAACAATAGAATGACGTTAACTGTTAATTCTCACTACTGTGGTTACGCTTACCTGATCAATGGTATGTATAGACTTAGCCTAGATAACGAGTGCATAAACTAAGTGAGTTCAACTCTGATTGATCCGAATCTATTACACAATAGACTTGGACATATTCATTATAAGAAAATGCGAGATCTAGCTAAAAGTCAAAATATCTCATTACATCTTTCTATTCAATTTGATAGGTGTGAGGTTTGTGCCCAGACTAAGATCACTAGAAACCCTTACAAGACAATTTCTTGGAGCACACAACTTCTGGAGTTGATACATTCTGAAAGTGAGGATAGATACAACTCTAGAGGGGGGGGATGAATAGAGTATTCAAAAATATGAGAATCTACTCAACTCCCTTAGAGTTAATTTGCGGAAAAAGTAAATAGATATATGAAACCCTAGAGCCTAACACAAAGTGAGGTGCACAAGGGAAAACTAACTGTAATTACAGTTTTAGTCCTAACACAGCAACTAGCAATCATAGGTAGTTCTAGTCACAGCCACAGTGTAGTAATTAAAATAAGCAACACAGACAACACAAGAAGATTTATAGTGGTTCCCTCTCAATAGGTACATCCACTCTTCTACCACCCTGGTAGGAATCCACTACAGGTTTTTGTTCAGGTGCCCTGCCACCAACTGATCTGATTCAGGTAGATCAAGTAAACCCTTTGAGCTTTTGATCAGGAGCCCAAAATCCAACACAGGTTTTTGCTAAGGTACCCTGCCACCAAGGTTCACTTTTGAAAGGAGTAATAACCCTTTGTACAGGAGGTTGAGAGAGTTAGAATGTCTTCTCTATTGTTAAACAAAATTAGAGAAGCTAGTGGAATGCACTGAGCTATAGAAAGCTCTGAAGGAATCAAAGCTCCCCCTGACTTAGAGAATATCCAGGAAGAAGCCTTGCTTCAGGGTACAGGTTCTCTTCAGAACTCTTGACAGAGAAGATCTGTTGTCTTGAGGTTCTTGAAGGAGCAGCTTGAAGAAGACTCATGATATGGAATGGTTGTTCTTCTTCAACATCTTTTATTTTTTCTTCTTCTACTACTTGAAGCTTTGAGTATGAATGTTCCTGTAAGCAGGATGAACTTAGGATTGAAGAAGAGAACTCTGAAAAGAGTTGTTCTACACTTGTTCTTCTCGACTGTATTGAAAACTATCTGAGAGCTGTCTGTATAACTCTTTGTTATATCTTCTTGTTCTTGTTGTGTCGTATCTGTGTATATTAACTTTTTTTCACTAGCTCTTTATATATCAACCTTTGTAACAGCTTCTATCTTTCTCTTGATTTGAATCTTGTCATCTTCTTAGATCTGAAATCTAGCCTGCAAATAACATAATACAACTAGCCTGCAGAAAGGACATTCTATAAAGAAATAAAGCTTTCTTAGAAGCTGCTTATCCATTCTGCAAGTCCAAAAGGTATTAGAGAAAGTCACATCAAAAAAAACTCTTTACAGCCAGAGAAAGACACATGTGTCTAACGGCTATAAAGGACAGCATGACAGATAAAGCACAAAGATTATTCAACTAATAGGACAAAAGACTTTGTCAGATAGAACTTGATTTATGCATAAAGAGTGAGGCAAAGTTGTCCTTGATATATAAGCATAAAGTCAATGAAATAATCTAGAATAAAATAAGCCAGATATATAAGAAATAAATCACAGAATAGAAAGAGTACAAAATCACTAAATGCAGACAAAAGATAGTCGAACGAATCACAAAGATCATCGAACTATCAGAGCAGATCGTTGACCTATCAGAGCAGATCGTCGAACTATAAGATATCTGTCTGGGCAGAAGAAATCGAGCAAGACTCGACGATCGTCGATACTGAGACCACAGATCGTCGAACTATCAGAGTTGAACAAACTCGGAGATAGTCGATCAGCTGACTGACGATGGTCGAGCAACGTTCGACCATAGTCGAACTAAAAAACACTTAACCAGAATTCAAATAGATAAACAATAATTCTATACAACTAATAGGATCTAACCTAAATCTAACCTTTGAACATAGATAATTCTTGGGTCAAGAAACTAATTGAGAGGACTTAACTCAAATCCAAACTAAGGTACCAACAATCTCCCCCTATTTGGGTCAAGTCTCTCAAAACAAAAAGAAAGCTATAGATAGATATAAAAACAACAATAACTTGTTAGGATCAAAGTGTATCATATCATATCAACTAAGCAGCATTTCATATCAAAAATTCACAAACAATCATCAAGCATATCAGATTGTCAATACAAATAAATCTATTCATTAGCAGAGTCTGGTTTAGAATTAGAAGAAGCAAGAAGGAAGAAAATTATTCTCTTGGGATCAAGTGCATCCTTCTTTGAAATCTTCAGGTCCTATTCTCCAATGATCTTTGATTCTCCTGCTCTGGGCAAAACAGCCTCTGGATGCTTTTCCATGTATTTTGAGGCATCAAAAACTTCTGGTCTAACTTGGAATCTGTCTAGTTCTTTCTCTCTGAATTTTGACATTGTTGTTAAACCTGTTATGTCTTTTCCTTCAGCTTTTGCTTTTCAGATTTGAGCTGATCCAACTAATTCAAGAAATCTAGCCATCCTGAACTCAGGATTAAGCTCTTGACTTTCATATGCATTCTCATCAGCTGGGTCTAGAGGCTTTACAGTTTTAAACTTGGTAGAAAGATCTAACAGACCTGCAGCTGGTTCTATATCTTCTTAAATAACAAGAGAGGAGGGTGGAGCAAATTCTGCAAAATTCTTACTAGACTTATCAGAGTATATTACTCTTTTTTCCTTTTGAATCCACTTGTTTATTTTGAACTGGCTTTCTGGAGGAAGGAGTTTTGTTCTCCTTTAGAGGTGAAATTTTTCTTTTAGGTGAAGGAGGAGGAGAAAATATGGGTTTCTGGTAAATTATCTCCTTCACTTGCTCCTTAGGTCCAGTTTCTTGTCTTTGCTGGCCTTGATGGGGTCTGCCTTGGTAACCTTGGTTTCCTCTTCTCTGATAGGCCTGAGAAGGAGTGAATCTGGCTAGAGGAGCTGAGAGATCAAAAGCTACATTCCCTGAGGCCCCTGCACTAGGAGGAGGAGGAGGAGGACCTCTGGGAGTCCACTTAGGAGCTGGAGTATCATACCTCTTGCTCTTCTTCCTCTTCTTCTGCTGGTTCTTAGACAATCCCATCCAGTGCTGAAAGTCCTTGGACTTAGGGTCAATCCCTTTCAAGATGTAGTAAGGGATGTCATTATCTGGGTTAGAAGGAGGTGGAGCTGGAGCCTTCTTTTTCTTTTGAGCAATCTTTCTTTTCTTAGATCCTTCTGAATCCTCTGAGTCCTCCTCATCATCAGAATGTGATGACCGAGGTTGATCATGTGGATCAATGATATCTTGATAAGCTTTTTCTTTGGATTTCAAAGCAGCCTTTTCTTTTTCCTCTTCTAAGGCATCCTGTGCCAATAGGGAATCTAGGTCTGGTCCTGGAGTATCATCCCAAACGGTTGATCTTTCTCCTGAATCATCTGTAACTTTCTTGGGGACCAGTTTTTATGAGGCTTCCACAAACTCCTGATCTGGTATAACAGATTCAGGTTCTTTACTTTCTGCAGCAGTTTCTTGAGCAGTTTCTTGAACACCTTGAACTTGATCTGTAGCCAAAGGGACACAAAAGTTTTATAAATGGTATAAAATCATCCCCTCAAGGTATTCACTAGTTAGCATATCAGACATAGTAAGTGAATTGAGAAATGGTGTTACCTGCAGAATCCTCTAATTCCCATAAATCATCTAGGTAGGAGGTAACAACTCTTTCTAGGTACTTGGCAATAGCAGGAGTAGATATCTCTTCAAGACAAACTATAAAAGTAAATACAGCTTCAGCTATAACTTCAGCTATCCTCTGTTCTGAATCTTGAACTTCTGGAACTACAGCTATATCTGGAATGACCAGAGGGAGTCCTGAGACATCTTCATGGAACATCTCCCCCTGCCTGACTTCAGTGGCTACTGAACTCAGGCCCCTAAGTGAAGAGGGCTCAACAGAAGTTGAGAGGGATGCAATGGAGGATGTAAGAGATGAAATGGAAGAAACAAGAGGGGCAATTGCTGCTTAAATCATTGATTGGATTTAAGGAGTAATTAGCTCCATGATGCTTGCAATGAATGCTGGTGAGATTTCAAAAGATGTAGATGCAGATGTAGTGTGAACTGGTGATGGAGATGCAGATACATGAAGATCAATATGATCTTGAGGTGAAGTTGGTGACTGAGGTGGAGTTGGAAGTGTCTTAGAAACCAACAGATCAATGCTGAGATTTGAAATCCCAGCAAGGTGTGAAGGAGTTGGAGATGCTCATAGTGATGCATGGAGAATAGTTGATGAATGCAGTGGGAGAAGAGCAGTGGATGTAGATGGTACTGTAATAGAAGTGAATGGTAATGTAGATGAAGATGGAATGGGGGGAATGGAAGAGCCTTCTTCAAGTAGGTGGGGGGTGACTGTTACTGTCCTTGTGTTCTCAGATGGAATAGGAGCAACCTCAGCAGGTGAAGGCTTCTGGATATTCCTTCTCCACTTGGTAAACAGAGTGGGGTCCATTTTATTGCTTGTATTGATTGAGATTGAGACTGTTCCCAACAGCTGAGGATATTTCTCTCTCAGAAATATCCCAATCACCCTTCCAAGGGTTACCTCTTTCTTTGAGTTATTTCTCCTGATTAATTCAAACACTATTCCAGCCCAATTGATTGCTTTCCTATTAGCAATAGCACACATTAAGGCAAAATGCTGCCTGGTAATGTTATCGTGCGCAGAGTGCTTTCCCAACAGCACTTTCCCTACTAGTTCTGCTAAGAACTTAATCTTCATCGGGAAGCTTATCTTCAGCAATTTGGAAGGAATGCCTTCAGCATGTCCTAGCTCTAATAGCATCCTGCTATATTCCTGAGTATCTTGTTCATACTCTTCTTGTCCATTAATCAAACCAAAAATTTCAGTCAAGACGATAGGAGTCAAAATTACCTCCTCGTCGCCGATAGTCCTTGTCATAGATTCGTCGCTGGAAGACGATGCATAGACCCATTCTTTGATTTCTGGAACATTTATCTTAATCCTGGTAGACATCAGATTCTCCAGTCCTTGATCTTTACACAACTGTAGCATCTCGAGAATGTCGGCATCGCAGGCACTAAAAGATTCGAAATCGACGCTGAAGCTGGCGTCAAACTTCATCACAGTCAGCAATGCTGGAACAATCACCATTGATTTGGTTGGGGAAGATGAGAGAGAGACGAAAGCAGAAAGTGCAGGGCAGAGCTCAAGTCAAACCTTTCAAGCAGAAATGAGGAATATGAAAAGACGAGCTCTGTCGACTATAAAAGGCACGATCTATTGACCTAGGTCGACCATCAGTTTAGATTTAAACAGCAATCATCGACCTATTTCAACAGATACTAGAAATGATGGTCGATCGATCGTTCGACGATCGTTTCCTGAAGCAAAGTAGTCGAACTATCGGTCGACCATCTCTATCTTCACAAACAAACGAGTCGTCATCAAACATTGGTCGACGATAGGCTCAACCTGTTCGACTATGGTTGAACGTCATTCGACCATATTCGAGCAGATTTCAACATAGGCAGAATTTTACACTTGGTCTATTCCATTTATCATGCCTAGTTGATTCAAAAAAAAACAGATGCTTCTGTTCATCTAGGGGTTTGGTGAAAATATCACCTCTCTGAAGGCCTGTGGATATGAACTAAAGATTGATCTTGTTCTTTTCCACACAATCTCTTAGAAAATGGTGTCTGATCTCAATATGCTTGGTCCTAGAGTGGTGCACAGGATTTTGTGCTATGGAAATAGCACTGGTACTGTCACACATGATTTTTGTGTTCTTGTGTGTGTACCCATAATCCAAAAATTTGTTTTGAATCCACAGGATCTGTGAACAACAACTAGCAGCTGCTATATATTCAGCCTCTGTAGTTGAAGTTGAGAGAGAAGCCTGTTTCTTGCAGAACCAAGAGACTAATCTCTCTCCCAGGAACTGACATGTCCCTGAGGTACTCTTCCTGTCAACTCTACAACCAGCATAGTCAGAATCAGAGTATCCAATTAACTCAAATTCTGATTCAGCTGGGTACCACAGTCCTAAATTTGGACATCCCTTCAGGTATCTCAAAATTCTCTTGAGAAGAATCAAATGAGATTCCTTGGGGTTGACCTGGAATCTAGCACACAGGCATATAACAAACATTATGTCAGGTCTACTTACAGTTAAATACAATAGGGAACCAACAATGGCCCTATAGTTTTTCTGAACAACTGGCTTACCCTTATCATCAGAATCTATAACTACATTTGTAGCCATGGGTGTATGCATTGCTGAAGCATCAGCCATCCCAAATTTCTTTACCAATTCCTTGGCATATTTGGATTGGGAGATGAAGATGCCATCAGCATCTTGCTTCACTCTGAGACCAAGAAAGTAAGACAGCTCACCCATACTACTCATCTCAAACTTAGAGTGCATCAGGTCTGAGAACCTTTTGCATAGTTTGGGATCAGTGGAACCAAAGATAATGTCATCCACATAGACTTGAACTAACAGGATTGTGTCCTTATGATGCTTAACAAAGAGGGTTCTATCAACTGCTCCCCTAATAAAGTTGTTCTCTAAAAGGAAACTAGCTAGAGTCTCATACCAGGCTCTGGGTGCTTGCTTAAGTCCATAAAGAGCTTTTTGCAACTTATAAACAAATGAGGGTTGAGTTGAAGAAACAAAACCAGGTGGTTGTTCAACAAACACCACTTCCTTTAGCTCACCATTAAGGAATGCACTTTTAACATCCATTTGAAAAACCTTAAACTTCATATAGGCTGCATAGGCTAGAAAGATCCTTATTGCCTCTAGCCTTGCAACAGGGGCAAATGTTTGGTCATAGTCTATACCTTCCTCCTGTCTGTAGCCCTGAGCTACAAGTCTAGCTTTGTTCCTTATAATAGTTCCTTTGGCATCCAACTTGTTTCTGAACACCCACTTAGTGTCTATGATCAGTTGGCCTTTTGGTCTTGGAACCAAAGTCCATACTTTGCATCTTTCAAATTGATTAAGCTCCTCTTGCATAGCAATGATCTAGTGGGGATCTAGCTCAGTATCTTTTATGGTGAGGGGCTCAATTTGTGAAAGGAAACAAGCATGCATCACATCCTGTATTAATTGATGTCTTGTTTGCACACCAGCTGATATGTCACCAATCACTTGAGATGTAGGATGATCTCTAAGTGTGACAAGATCAGTAGGTGGGATGTGATCTTCAACAACAGTTTGGATTAATTCCTCTTATGGAATAGGATTAACTATTGGTGGTACAGCAACTGCTTCCACAGTGTCTTCATCACTATCTGAATCAGTGATATGAAGAGTTGATGGAGGGTGAATCTCTTAGGTGAGATCCTTGCATAACTCAAGTACCTACAATGGGTTTGAGGAAGGAGAAGTTTCCTTCTTCTTGTAAAACATTTTTGACTCATCAAATGAAACATGCACAGATTCTTCTATTTTTAATGTTGATTTGTTAAACACCCTATAAGCTTTGCTTACTTGGGAATATCCAAGAAAAATTCTCATTGAAGCTTTTGCTTCAAACTTTCTAAGGTATTCTTTGTTGTTATTGTGAATGTACACTACACAACCAAAGACTCTAAGATAGTTAATTTTAGGTTTCTTTCCTTTAAGTAATTCATAAGGAGTTTTACCCTTAAGCTTATGTATTAGACTTCTGTTCAGAACATAATTAGCTGTGCTAACAGCTTCTGCCCAATAAGAGAGAGGCATGTTAGCATCTGCCAACAATATTCCTGCAACTTCAATTAGAGTTCTATTTTTCCTTTCCACTACCCCATTTTGTTGAGGAGTTCTAGGAGCAGAGAAGCTATGTTTGATACCTTCTTTCTCACAGAATTCTTGCATGAGAAGAGACTCAAACTCAGTACCATGATCACTTCTGATCAAGGCAATATGAGTAGAATACTCAGCCTGCACACATAGCAGAAAGTCTGTAAGAACTTTGAAGTTATCAACCTTATTTCTCAAAAAGAACACCCAAGCGAACCTAGAAAAATCATCTACAATCACTAAAGTGTAAAATTTCCCTCCTAGACTCTGTACCTTTATTGGGCCAAAAAGGTCCAAGTGCAATAAATACAGGATTCTAGGTGAATCACTCTTATTTACAGATTTGAAAGAATTTTTGGTTTGCTTGCCTAATTGACAAGCCCTGCATAGACCTTCCTTCTTGTAGGGGTAAGAAGGTAAACCTCTAATAAGGTTGTATTTAGATAACCTAGATATATTCTTGAGGTTAACATGGCTAAGCCTTTTATGCCATAAGATGTTATTATTGGTTATTTCATTAAATAGACAGATTTCAGATTGAGTTGAATTAAAATCTACTAAGTAAATGTTACCCTGTCTAATGCCTACTAACACTACATTACTATTTAAAGTAATATTACAAAAAGTGTCAGTGAATGATACCTGATAACCTGCATCACAAAACTGGCTTACTGAGATTAAGTTGTGCTTCAGCCCAGTTACATATGCAACCCTTTTGAATGTCATTGCTCCAATGGTAAACCTACCATATCCTTCTATTTGACCACAGCTGGAATCCCCAAAGATCACCTTTGGTCCAAGCTTGGCCTTGAAGCTTGACAGATTGTCTTTGTTCCCTATCATATGTTTGGAACAGCCACTATCCAAATACCATTTGTCTTTAGTAATTGGATAGGTATTCACCTGCAAAACAAATAGTTAGATATTGTGGACCCAGACAACCTTGGGTCCATTATTCTTCACATAGTTAAAACTTGAAATGAAAGAATAAGAAGGCTGAGGTTTATATCCTAAGGGATAGGATCTCCTAGGTGGAATACTCCATGCAGTTGATGGGTCAATGAACTTAGGGTTTCTATTTACCTAAGTGTTTCTAAGGTTCTGAATATTAATTTGAAAATCCTGTTCAGATCATCGATCAATGTTCGATGATCGATGCCCAGATCGTCGAGTATCGGTCGACCATTGGGCCTGCGATTGTCGAACATTGTTCAATGATTTTTGTATTTCTTTAAATTTTTGTTTTCTCTTTTCTCTCTTAGCCTTATTTAAAGCTTTGTTTACTTGAATTACTTGCTCAGTATTCTTTATTCCTTCAGCTGAAATAAAGTTTACTGGAGTGAAAAGATTGTTTTTTAGAACCATGGGGGGTTCACTTGGTGAAGCTCCTAAGCCTAGCTTATTATTACCTGTCCTAGTGTTTGACATGCTAGTAATCTCTAGCAGCTTAAGACTTCTACCATTAAGAGATTCTTCTAATCTTTTAGATTTGGCTTGTTCAATTTTAAGAAATTTGATTTCTTTAGTAGATCTAGTGAGTTCAGCTTCTAGCCTAGCATTTTCACTAGATATGGATTCTGATTTAGCTATCATATTTCTAAGCTCCTTAATCTCCTTCTTTGAGCTAATTAAATCTAAATAAGGAGATTTAAATTCAAATTTGAATTCAACAGAAGTAAAATCATAAGAAGACAATACCTGATCTTCAATAGGCATTTCTTCTTCATCAGAACTCTCTGTAGCTGAATGATTGCTGCAGGCATCAATTGCCATTAGGCAAATTTCTTTTACCTTCTTCTCTTCCTCATCTTCACTGGAGCTTGAGGAGGAAGATTCCTCATCAGTATCACTCCAGGTTTCAGCCACAAATCCTTTCTCCTTCTTCTTGTTTTTGTAGGAGGAGGGCTTGGAATGGTTCTTCATATATTCTTTGTCTTTTCTCTTCTCCTTGTTCTTTTTCTCTGGACACTCAGGTAGAATGTGCCCAGGTTTCCTGCAGCCATAACATATAAGTTCTTTAGCTGGTGTTCTGTCATGCCTTGGCTTGTCTTCATATCTGGAAGACTTCTTTCTGAAGTCCTTTCTGCCCACTTTGATAAATCTTTTGGCAAAGAGTGTCATTAGCTCATCATTTGATTGACTTCCTTCAGATGCATCAGTAGCCTTTAGAGCAAGAGTTTGCTCTTTCCTGGTAGGAGTGGGATTCTTGGCTTCAGCTTCAGCTTCCCTGGTCTTCAGTACTTGCTCAAATGATTTGAGCTTGCCAATGAGAGTTTCAGTTGAAATCTCAGTTGTACTTCTGGACTCTTTGATGGGCCAGATCCTGAGATCCCATGTGCTGGGGAAGCACATCAATATTTTGTCATCGACTTATGTCAATGTGATCTCTTTATCAAGGGTTCTCAACTCATTGATGATGGAGCTGAGCCTGATATACATTGTATCAACTGATTCTGCTTCAGTCTTCTTGAAATTCTCATATTGGGATATGAGGTTGGACCTTCTGTCCTTCCTCTCATCAGCTTAACCAGCTACAATCTGGTTCAGTGAGTCCCACATGGCTTTTGCTGAGGTGCAATCAGCCATTTTCTGGAATGTTTCATCAGACATGGTCTGAGCCAGAATGTTCATAGCTTTTGCATCAGCTATCTATGCTTTCTTGTAATCATCATTATAGTCAGGAGGTGGCACTACACTCAGATTTGTTGAAGTTGTAGCAGTAGTTGCAGCAGGTGGTGTTGGTGGCCCTTCAAAATAGAAGAAAAGATATCTTCAGCAAAAGAATTCATATACAGTCTGATTCTTGCCTTCCAGATGCTGAACTTAGCTAAGTTGCATACTGGAGGTCTGGTGCTAGAATAATCCTTGTACTGGGCCATGAAGTGAATATCTATAAACTTGGTATCTATCTAGATCTTGTGACTCAGGTGTTAGCCTGTACAGTCAGTCAACCTCCCTCTAATACCAATTGAAAGTGAGTATAGATACAACTCTAGAGGGGGGTGAATAGAGTATTCAAAAATATGAGAATCTACTCAACTCCCTTAGAGTTAATTTGCGGAAAAAGTAAATAGATATATGAAACCCTAGAGCCTAACACAAAGTGAGGTGCACAAGGGAAAGCTAACTGTAATTACAGTTTTAGTCCTAACACAGCAACTAGCAATCATAGGTAGTTCTAGTCACAACTACAGTGCAGTAATTAAAATAAGCAACACAGACAACACAAGAAGATTTATATTGGTTCCCTCTCAATAGGTACATCCACTCTTCTACCACCCTAATAGGAATCCACTACAGGTTTTTGTTCAGGTGCCCTGCCACCAACTGATCTGATTCAGGTAGATCAAGTAAACCCTTTGAGTTTTTGATCAGGAGCCCAAAATCTAACACAAGTTTTTACTAAGGTGCCCTGCCGCCAAGGTTCACTTTTGAAGGGAGTAATAACCCTTTGTACATAAGATTGAGAGAGTTAAAATGTCTTCTCTATTGTTAAACAAAATTATGGAAGCTAGTGGATTGCACTGAGCTATAGAAAGCTCTGAAGGAATCAAAGCTCCCCCTGACTTAGAGAATATCCAGGAAGAAGCCTTGCTTACGGGTGCAGGTTCTCTTCAGAACTCTAGACAGAGAAGATCTGTTGTCTTGAGGTTCTTGAAGGAGCAGCTTGAAGAAGACTCTTGATATGGAATGGTTGTTCTTCTTCAACAGCTTTTCTTTCTTCTTCTTCTACTACTTGAAGCTCTGAGTATGAATGTTCCTGTAAGCAGGATGAACTCAGGATTGAAGAAGAGAACTCTGAAGAGAGTTGTTCTACACTTGTTCTTCTTGGCTTATTGAAAACTATCTGAGAGCTGTCTGTATAACTCTTTGTTATATCTTCTTGTTCTTGTTGTGTCGTATCTGTGTATATTAACATTTTTCACTAGCTCTTTATATATCAGCCTTTGTAACAGCTTCTATCTTTCTCTTGATTTGAATCTTATCTTCTTCTGAGATTTGAAATCTGGCCTGCAAATAACATAATACAACTAGCCTACAGAAAGGACATTCTATAAAGAAATAAAGCTTTCTTAGAAGCTGCTGAACCATTCTGCAAGTCCAAAAGGTATTAGAGAAAGTCACATCAAAACAAACTCTTTACAGCCAGAGAAATACACATGTGTCTAACGGCTATAAAGGACAGCATGGCAGATAAAACACAAAGATTATTCAACTAATAGGACAAAAGACTTTGTCAGATAGAACTTGATTTATGCATAAAGAGTGAGGCAAAGATTGCCTTGATATATAAGCATAAAGTCAATGAAATAATCTAGAATAAAATAAGCCAGATATATAAGAAATAAATCACAGAATAGAAAGAGTACAAAATCACTAAATGCAGGCAAAAGATAGTCGAACGAATCACAAAGATCATCGAACTATCAGAGCAGATCGTCGACCTATCAGAGCAGATCGTCGAACTACAAGATATATGTCTGGGCAGAAAAAATCGAGAAAGACTCGACGATCATCGATACTGAGACCACAGATCGTTGAACTATCAGAGTTGAACAAACTCGGAGATAGTCGATCAGCTGACTGACGATGGTCGAGCGACGTTCAACCATAGTCGAACTAAAAAACACTTAACTAGAATTCAAATAGATAAACAATAATTCTATACAACTAATAGGATCTAACCTAAATCTAACCTTTGACCATAGATAATTCTTGGGTCAAGAAACTAATTGAGAAGACTTAACTCAAATCCAAACTAAGATACCAACACATTCCGACCTCTGTGACTTTCATAGTCATTCCACTAGAGGGGGAAGGAAATATCTAATTACTTTCATCGACGATTTTTCCAGATATTGTTATGTTTACTTATTGAAATCAAAAGATGAGACATTCGAGATCTTTAAGATCTTAAATCTCGGGTAGAAAATCAATTAAATCTAAAAATTAAAAGACTTAGAAGTGATCGAGGAGGAGAGTACACTATAACTGGGTTTAAGGACTTTTGTGCCTCTAAGGATATAATCCTAGAAACCACAGCTCCTTACTCACCCCAATCGAATGGTATTGCTGAGCGTAAGAATAGAACTTTAACAGAAATGTTGAATTCTATGCTCCTCATAGATAGCATGTCTAATTCATTTTAGGGGGAAGCAGTCCTAACTTCACATTTTAAATAGAGTGCCTCACTCAAAGCTTAACTCTACTCCGTATGAGTTGTGGCATGACCATCCTTGTAGATATAACACTCTTAAGACTTGGGGTTGTATTGCTTATGTAAGGATACAAGATCTTAAGAGACCTAAGGTGGGACTTAGAACAACGATCTGTGTTTATCTAGGTAGTGCAGAAGATAGTGCAACTGACAGATTTCTAGATCTATCCACTAATACAATGATAGAGTTTAGAGATGCTATTTTCTTTGAACATAAATTTATCAAAGATCATGGCTTGATTGTCTCCAGGTCTACTAACATGATTTCAAAATCTACTGTAGAACCTGAAGCTGACCCCACTAGCACTGCTCCCCAACCTCTAGAGATGGAACCTGTTCCTCTTAGAGTATCTACAAGAGATAGAATCCCTAAGAATTTTGGTAAGAATTTTATCACCTACTACTTAGAGGATGATCCATTCTCCTATCAGGAAGCAATGAGATCTAGAGATGCGTTAATGTGGGCAGAAGTCATAGATGATGAGATGAACTCGTTACTACAAAACAACACTTGACATCTAGTTTAATTGCCGAATGGAGCTAAATTCTTAGGATGCAAGCGGGTACTGAAGAAGAAATTGTACAGTGATGGATCTATAACTAGATATAAAGCATATCTAGTAGCTAAGGGTTATAAACAACAGGGGGAATTGACTATTTTGACGTCTATTCACCTGTATGTCACTTATCCACTATTAGGATTCTCCTTGCCTTAGTTTCTATCAAGAACTTTATAGTTCATCAGATGGATGTAAAGACAACCTTCTTAAATTGAGAGCTTGATGAAGAGATCTACATGACGCAACCTGAAGGTTATGTACATAAGGATCTAAGAGATAAAGTGTGCAAGCTTGATAAATCGATCTATAGGCTTAAACAAGCACCTAAGATGTGGCACATTAAATTTGGCCAAGTGGTAAAGAGCGTTGGATTTTAATCCAGTCTCTTAGACAAGTTCCTCTACTACCGCTTGATGTCAAATCAAACAGTCATCATATGCCTATATGTGGATGACATGTTGATTCTGGGGTCAGACCATGCCGTAGTGAGGGATACTAAATTCGCTCTCGCGAAAGCTTTTGACATGAAGGACCTTGGTCCTATATATACATTATTAGGTATTAAAGTTAGAGTAGACAATGGACGTGTCACTCTAAGTCAAACTCATACATTGAGCAAATTCTCACTACCTGGGGTTACAAAGACTGTAGGCCTGTTGAAAACCAATTGATCCAAATGTCAAGTTGAGTCTGAATGAAGGGACCAGCGTTGATCAAGTAAAGCACTTAAAGATCATTGAAAGTCACATATATGCCACAAGTTGCACTAGACCAGACATTGCCTTCTTGGTATGCATGTTGAGTCGCTTTACCAATAGTCCAGTAAAAGAGCATTGGGATGCCTTAGATCGACTGATGAGGTACCTGAAAGGTACTAAAGATCACGCTCTGTTCTACACTGGTTACCCTCCTATGTTGGAAGGATACTCTGATGCCTTCTGGTGTTCAGAAGTTGGGAACAGCAAGTCCACCAGTGGATTTATTTTTACTTTGGGTGGCACTGCAGTCACTTGGAAATCTAATAGACAGACTTGTATAACTTTGTCGTCAATGTAAGCTGAGTTGTTTGCCTTAGCTTCAGCTGGTGAAGTGGCAGATTGGATCAAAAAATTGATTCTAGACAATCCCTTATCTAGACTTCAAGTCAATTCTTTGAGCTTGTACTGTGATAATCAAGCAACAGTCCAAGTCGTGAAGAATGTCTTTTTTAATACTAAGAAGCGAGATGTACGACTGAGACACGCTCTATTGATTTATCTGAAAAAACAAGGCATTATCACTTTGATCAATGTGTGATCGAAGGATAATCTGGCTGATTCACTGACGAAAGGAATTTCTAAAGACCGATCAATCAAAATAGTGGGGGAAATGGGACTCAAGGCGATTTAAGTTCAGCCTTAGTTCAAGGTTAGGCGATTCAGTTCAGCCTTAGTCCAAATGTTTTGATTTTTCCACTTTCCTTTGTCAAAGCAAGCGTGTTGTACTCCGCTGATGTTCAGGGTTGCTGAGTACGAATCTGGTGAGTTATTTCATTCCACATTTGATGTTAATAACTTTATCTGGTTTCGTCTTCCTTATCTAGGAGGAGAGTGTCATTCCATATTTGATAACACATTCTGACTAGGTTTGGTTCTTCTTCTGTTTATTGGTTCCATTCCATATTTTATGAGTTCTAATTAACTTTAGAAGAACAGTAACCGTGACATTCCATATAGGAACACAGATATAGCTGCGGTGTCCAAAAATCTGGTAATCATTTCGTTTAGAAACAGATAACAGATTTCGAGGTAGAACCTATCCCTGTAAACTCAAAGTAACTAGTGTATTTTGGCATCAGCACAGATCCAGCTATATGGTTTTTCACTCTTTCTGGGTTTTCCACGTCAAGAAAAGACTCATGTCATTTGTTATTGTTTTTCTATGACTGGTTGTGCATCGAGTGCGACTCCGAGCTAAGGCGGTCTGATTCTCTAAACCACAAAAAAACTAGGCGATCCACAACAGTTTAGCGTCGTCTGTGGGAAGGTGTTCCCAAACTCTGCAACTCCTCGAAAACAATGTTTACAGCACGCAAGCACCTCAAACCATCAAAAACGCAAGAGAAGGCCCCTCGCTTGGCCCACACTTCGGTACACGCCGCACACCATGAGTCAAGGTGGCACAATCTTAGGCATGGAAGTGGAAACAATTGTCGGACCCCCTGAAAGTCTTTTAAGGGTAGCTAAACACCTAGAGGGGGGTGAATATGTTTCTTTTTGAATCTTTTCAATCCTTTAGAGAATGATCCTATTGTGTGTTTATGTTAGTTGGTTTTCTTTCAAGAGCACAAACAACACCTAAAATTTTATAGTGGTTCTCCTATCTAGGGTACATTCACTTTCCCCCTTCACCTATCTAGCAGTGAGCTAGATTTGGCCAACTCCTCTAGAACTTAGATCAAATAGATATTACACCTCATATCCCTTCCCTGGATCTTACAACTCAGAGTGCTCTCCACTCCTACAGCTTAGACTGTTCTTAGTCCTACCTTCGAGACAACACTGGTCTCCAACCTCAGACTTGACAGCCCTACAACTCAGAGTCTTCCAACTCCTACATCTCAGAGTGCTTCACACTCCAACAACTCAGACTTTGTTAAAAGTCCTACACTCAACCTTTATAAAATAGACATACACTCATATTTCAGAGAGATCCTACAAGATAGAATAAATGTATGAGAAATCTGACTCAAAAGAAAATTTCTGAGTCTTCTTCTTTCACTGAATCAACATACAACCCTTCTTCATCACTACTACAAGAAGATGATTCTTTAGATTTGGTTCGGTCTATACTTTGTTGAATCCTTGCAGCGCTCTTCTTCTTTTTCTTCAAGCTTGATAAAGACAACAGTTTTATATAACAGGCTTGAAGACAACCAGAAATAAGATCTGCTTTGCTCGTTGACTTTTGCGAGATTAGGGTTTTGAAAGATTGGCAAAAAAGAAAAGTTCTTGTAAGAATATCACCCACTTCGCTGTTATACCTTGCCATCAACAATGATTATATCCCTCTTTGGAAAGCGGCATGTCCAGCTTTAATGGTTGATATATCCCAAGATAGCGTTGTCAGATCAATATGGCGGTCTCTGTCTATTAGCGTGCAATTTGCGTCGATTTGAATTAAGAATGATGTCAACAGACTTGACATGGCTCCAATTGACTTAGAATAATTTTTGAATCTGTACAGGCATTGAGTGATCTCATATGTATCGACGAATTAGTGTTTTGACAGTTAACTTTAGAAGTGTTGAGTGAATGACCTTCTACTCAACGCTCTAATACATGACCAAATTCTACCTAACACCGAGGCATTGATTGAAGGTTCTCTCGACGCTTTTGTACTAAGTCAGGTTTTAGCGCTTCTCCAGTGAGGCTTTGAGTGAGAGTTAAACTGATAACATTTTTTTGGCCTTTGACGTTAAGTGATGTGTAGTCACTCAACATTTTTGTACTTAGTCAATTCCATGTCTTCCTTGACCATGTTGGCTTCTTTCCAGCCATACTTTTGATACTTTCAGCCTGTCTAATCACTTAATTATCAATACCATGCACATGTTAAATTAGATATATATCAAATAGAGGTTTGTGTATATTATTGACTTGTAGGTGTTCTTCAAATCTGGGACATTATGGTCAATGTGCCCAACAATTTCCCCCTATTTGAAAAGTCAGAAACTCAGTCAATGATATACACTAATTCAAAACAAATGATAAGAAGCGGCTATAATTAAGCACATACTTATGCATAATATATTTGAGATTTCAACTAGCATAACAAGCAAAGGTTTTAATGAGAACAACAATAAATATCATTAAATAGCTCTTAGGAACATAAAAAGTATAACAATGTTAAGGATTAGGTTCCCTAATTATTATGCCCCCAGATTTCTTTCTCATCTTTTCCTCAGTCTATTTCTTCTTCTGTCTTTGTCTCTCAAAGTAGCCGTAAGGCTTTGGATAGCATCTGCAGGGCTCTAGGACATCCATCTCTACAATTCCAGCTCTCTTATCTTTTCTAAATATACTTCTTATTTCTTCATGCCTTTCAAACTTGGCCCATTCTATATAGTTGAATAGTTTTCCTCTATCTGTCTTATTTTCTTTGATCTGATCCTAGACAGACAATATGATTGTTCTGGATTGTGGACTCCACAGCTCAAAGTCTGGTCTGGATTGCAACTCTTCTCTATGTCTCTTTTTTGCTTAGCCTTGTTTCCCCTTCTTCATCTGCAATTACTTTGCCTTTGACCTTTGATATCTGTTGAGTGGTGGGGCTGAATGCTGGAACAACAACAACGATATCACCATCAGATTCAGCTTCATCTCCATCTCTATGAATTTCAGGCTCATCATATATAATTGGATCACGACCCAATGCTTCTCTGACTACATTTGAAGTTCATATTGCATGGTCTGCACTGGCCTTTATCATTGACTTCTCCCCCAAAATCAAACAACGGCACAAAATGCTCAAACCATTACTAGTAATAAAAAACCATTCTCTTCACCTGATTTAGAACTCTAAATTGAAGTTAAATTCATAATTTTCTCTTAATTAATTGCTATTTAATTGGCCGGGAAAAAATCATTTTTTATACTAAAAAGAGGATTCAATGAAGAATGATATAAATAAATGGAAAGTACCTGAAAGAAGACACCTAGAATCTAATAGAAGCATAATTGTATAATGCATACTCATGGACCCTTCTACCAATTCCATTATCAATCATAATCAAAAACTAATTACACTTAGAAAATTACATCACCTGACAAGAAAAAAGAGAGAAGATAGACGATCCTTGAAATCCTAAACCCCCAATGTAATCATTTTTATATTAATTTTCTTGAAGTTTATTTATGTTGATGATATTGTTTTTTATGTATAACGTAATGGATAAGAGTTGGATGGATCTCAACGATCGAAGACAACCTGCTTACATCAACAAAGTGAATTCATTTCTTGATTTTGCCTTTACACATTCTACTAGAGGAAACAATATTCACTGCCATCAAGCTTTCCCATGTTGTAATAGAGACACGTGGTATTTTCGGTTGAAGAATGGGTCTAAGATGTGTTACATGAGAAACAAACATTTTCTGGATTCAAATCATAAATGACGGAAAGATAAAAAATCTTTTGATGGAACAATTGAAACTCGACCTGTTCCAAAGGTCCTATCAGGGGATGACATATTAGGGCTGCTAAAAGGATATGATAATGTGATTTTTGGAAAGCTTCAAAAGAAAAAGAAGCCGGGATGAAATTTATCTTTCGTACAATTGGATGAAGTTAAGCCTTTTTTTAAATTACAGTATTGGAGTACACTTGAGATTCATCATTCTCTTCCTTGGATTGATCAGGTTGATAATAAGACCGATGGAAATGAGTGTTCCCTTAATTTTCTGCCTTGCATCAAATATGAAAAGATATTTGAATGTAACCAAATTGACTACAAGTTGCTCCTTCATTGGCGCCTCTTCTCAAATTTTATTTTCATGAAGATGTTCAGAAGGCTGCTGTCTCGGGTACTTCTTTTATTACTCTTTCATTTTTGTAAACCTTTTTACTCTTTCATTTACTTTATCCTGGCCTTTTACATGAATATATTTACTTTTATATATCATTTTATGCAGCTATGCCAGAACTTATAAAATCAGCTAAGCTAGCTGTGGGGAAGGGACAAGCTCCTGATCGTGATGAGCCATATATGTGAAGCAATTGCCAGATTATATAATTCTAGCTTTAGTGGAAGCTCTTCACAAGGTTATCCTAATACCTCTTCTGTGCGAGTGAGTTACTTTCTCATGTATCTATGAAATTTTGTGCTGATAATTCTATTCTTGTTTGCTTATAGGAACCTGAGGTTGAAATTTGTGCAACCATGTTGGATTCATTGAATATGTGTATAGAGGTATGTCTGATTAGATCTTAGGTTCCTTTTGTAAAATGTGGAAGTATAAATCTATTCTTGTTCTGATTAATGCTTCACATAGTGTTTTTTTAGTCTATTTCAAAAGGGTCATCTTATTTATGTATTGGTGATGAGCCGAGGTAAAAATGGACCGAGAACAAATATTATTATTGATTGCTTTATGTTATTTGGCTTTTTGTTTAAAAATGCTTCAAGAAATATTAGGAGATTTGATTATATATGTGCAAATGTTTTGAAATGGATGTTAGAAGCTATTTTTAAAAAATGTACTCTCATATTGACAAAGCACACTACTTACAAAAAAAGTATTCTCCTCGTCGCTCGCTAACTCCCGTGCACACCGCAAAAATGAGTGGCGAGCGGAGTATAACACTCAGGGATTTGCGAGCCGTGGGAGCGTCGTCGCGCCGGGGCAATGTCGTGGTCGGGATATGTCGTGCTAGACACGGGGGCCCCCGTGCACTGTCGCAGTTGAAGTATTGCATTGGTTGAATTACTGTGTGTGTGTATATATATATATATATATCTATTCTTCTTTCTGAGTTTTTTTTAAAAAAACTTTCCATATGTTCCTTTTCACCCTACATCTCAATGGTCCTTTTTGTCGGACATCTCATCCTTCTCTACGGTACACTGTTGATAAAACACTGAGTTATTTATTTTTGAATAGATCTCTTCATTGGATTACTGTCCACTGTTTTAAGAATATAATAATCAGGGTTTATTTTATGATAAAATTATGTCAATCTTGATTAATCCCTGTTATGTTGTACAAGGTCAGAATTAGTTTCACCTTATGTTAGACTTCTCCGTGCTAATGAGGCTGATGTTTGCATAGCAGCTGCTACAAACAAGATGCTCAAGTCACCGTGACACCAATGTATAGCAGCAGCTGGCAACATGAAAATTGCTGAAGGTTTATTTTTAAGGTATAAATCTTTTTCCTAAGATGTTCAGTCAGTGTTGTAGACTCCAGCTTAATTTTTAGTATTTGATTGTCTGATGTTATGATGGATTTCTTCTTGAAATTGAAAAATTCAGTCAGTATTTGTTTTGGTGATTAAGGTTGTGTTTGTTGAAATTTATTTTATTTATGTCTGCAGACGTACACTCCAACCCTTCTCCATTTTATTCATGGCGGGTTGTTGAGGTCGGGCCTCTATCCCTTGACCTCCTTTATGAGGATTTTTATTCATCTCCTCATAAAGGAGGTCAAGGGATAGAGGCCCGACCTCAACAACCCGCCATGAATAAAATGGAGAAGGGTTGGAGTGTACGTCTGCAGACATAAATAAAATAAATTTCAACAGTGTTTGGGGGGGGGGACTTATTTTCACCGGTCAAGCAGTTACGACCGCATGAATCAGATCTTAATTTAAGGCACGGTTCATGTGGTCGTAACCGCATTGTTGATGCGCGAAATGCGACACCGACCAGTTAACGGGCTGTTTGATCTCACAAGCTAAGGGTGAAGGAAGAAGGGTTGCGGGGATGGAGGAGAAGCTTGCTTGAGCAGAGGAGAAGCTTGCTCGAGCAGAGGAGAAGCTTGCTCGAGCAGAGGAGAAGCTTGCTCGAGCAGAGAGGGAGCTTGATCAGTTACTGTCGAGCAGACAGCTACTTTGATGGTTAGCTTTGCAGATTGATGCCGAGAGAGGAGAGAAGAAGAGAAGAGGCCGCTAGCAGCGGCAACAGCAGACTTCGCCCGCCACGGCTTGAATGCCACTCTTGCGACGGGCTTTTCCTTTAATCAAGTAGGGCTACAACTTGCTATTGCACCATTACATGAAAAAAGCAGCAAAGGGTACAATGGGGAAGCTGGCGGCTAAGGAAGAAGGTGTCAGAAACTAAGTAAAAGAGACTGCAGAGGACTAGAGAACTGAGCCTGCAGATGTTGCTCAAGCTGCCTGCTGAAGGCAGAAAAAAATAAGTCCACAGCCCTTGACGACCTGGGCGGACTGGAGATTTGAGGCCGCAGATCTTGCTTGTTCAACTTTGACGACCTGGGAGAACTGGAAATCGGAGGCTGCGGAGGCTGCTCAAGCAGCCTGCTGCTGACAGAAAAACTAAGTCCACAGCCCTTGACGACCTGGGCGGACTGGAGATTTGAGGCCGCAGATCTTGCCTGATCAACTTTGACGACCTGGGAGAACTGAGTCCACAGACTTTGATCAAGGTGGCAGTTCTCCTCTCCTCTGTGCAGAATAAGAGGCCTTGGGGGCTATTTATAGGCCCGGGGAGAATCTTCTAGAAGCGGGCCCAGTGACGTCATCATCGACGACCTCGGCGGACTGAGAAAGTGAGGTTGACGACCTCGGCGGACTCGGCGGACTAACCTTTTCTCTGCTGGGGCAGACTTCCGGTTGGCAGCTAGAAGAAGGCAGGCAGGCTGAGCGACCTGAGGAGCAAGCAGGCGGAACAGCCTGAGCAGGCAGACGGAGCGGAGGCCGCCCCCTAGCGGGGGACCTGGGCGGACTCCAGGGGGAGTCCGCCCGGCAGGCGGAGGCCGCCCCTGGCGGACGGCCTGTAACATCCGGGGGGGTACTACACGGCCCGCGGAGGTCGCCCCCTAGCGGGCGACCTGGGCGGACTCCGGGGGAGTTCGCCCGGCAGGAGGGTCCAGGGGGAGTCCGCCCGGTAGGCGGGGGCCGGGCGACCTGGGCGGACTCCGGGGGGAGTCCGCCCGGCAGGCGAGGGCCGCCCCTGGCGGGCGACCAGCGGAGGTCGCCCCCTAGCGGGCGACCTGGGCAGACTCCAGGGGGAGTCCACCCGGCAGGCGGGGGCCGCCCCTGGCGGGCGTCCAGCGGAGGTTGCCCCCTAGCGGGCGACCTGGGCGGACTCCAGGGGGAGTCCGCCCGGCAGGCGGGGGCCGCCCCAGGCAGGAGGACCGTGGAGGTCGCCCCCTAGCGGGCGACCGGGGCAGACTCCAGGGGGAGTCCGCCCGGCAGGCGGGGGCCGCCCCTGGCGGGCGGCCCGCGGAGTTCGCCCCCTAGAAGGCGACCTGGGCGGACTTCAGGGGGAGTCTGCCCAGCTGGCGGAGGCCGCCCCTGGCGGGCAGCCGGCAGAGGTCGCCCCCTAGCGAGCGACCTGGGCGGACTCCAGGGGGAGTCCGCCCAGCTGGCGGAGGCTGCCCCTGGCGGCCGGCCGGCGGAGGTCGCCCCCTAGCGGGCGACCTGGGCGGACTCCAAGGGGAGTCCACCCGGCTTACGGAGACCACCCCTGGCGGGCGGCTAGCGGAGCATCCGTCCTTGAGCAACTTTAGACTCGGCAGTCTACCTTGCGCTGACACGGTGGACATTAGGGGTAGCCTGCTCCTTGCGGATGGGAACCTGTAAGAGAAAAGCAGAAACAATAGGCACCTTGGAGAGGATTGTCGATTTTGGGGTTAACATAATCCCCGCACTTTTTTAAGTTCCGAAGGGAACTTCGAAAAAGTAGGAGACCCACAAAAATCATGATCCTCCCCTCAAAAATCAGGAGAGAAAAAATTAGAGATTAGGAGAGAAAGAACCTGATGTTTCTCCTCGGAAAAATCTGTTAGTGCCTATCCTTTACCTGTAAAAAAAGTCAATGCAGGCAAAAGGAGGTACATCTTGCGTGTACCTGAGCTGCTTTTGTAGATGAGGAGAGGGTAACCGTCTTCCACTAAACTCTGCCAAAATACAGATGAGAGAAAGTATAGTAGGATAATAATCTTACAAGTACCTGAAGGGGACCTGCTTGTATCTATTAGTCTCTGCAAAAGTACGGTGAGCAAGCAGATAGGAAAAGTAAATAAGCTGCAAGTACCTGAGAGGAACCTGCGAATGTCGACTGTTGATATGATAAGATATAATCGGATAACAGAAGAGATACCTGGCAAACTCTGCTATCAACTTATAAAAGATCAAACCGTAATGATGATTGTCTCGCGTGATCAAGATATAATGTTAGCATGAAATCCAGATCAGCAAGATAAGAAAATCCGAAATTAGATTTATGAAGGCTTGGCTTGTCAATCAAGAAGAACCGTATGCTTTGAACAAATGATGTGTGGCTAACATCTGATATGAGAACTTGTTGATTATCATCTGATAAAAGCTTATGCAGACAGCGCATACAAGATGATCATAAGTCAAGAAAGATATTGCAGATCCTTAGAATAGGTTGGATTTAACTTGTTAACTGTAAGAAGGCAAAAAAGAGAAAAGAGGGGCTACACCCCGAGGATGAACTAAAAAGGTTGAATGCTGCCACAGATGTTCCCCATGGGCCTTATGCATCACTTGCCAAAGTCATCCAGGGTGTAGTCCTATCCAAAGCGGGCTGTCCACACTCCCTTGACAGAGCACAAAAGGGAAACATGCGCAAAAAGGAGATTCCTGAGAAGGAAGCGACAGATGCATTGCTCTCTTGCCTCGGGTTACAAGCATCGCTGATCAATTAGACTAGTTGCGCCAAGTGGCCTATTACTTGTCTGCGGATTGATCAGCGGAGTTGTGAGTCCCGCGGAGGCACGGATCGAGAGTACCAAGGAGTGTTCGGTCATTACAATTGTGAGTTGATCGAAGAGACAAGGCTACACTTGATCGTCATTGCTTGTCACGCAAAGATCATCGTAACTGTAACGTATCCTCTAACGAAGCACAGCAGAGCTAACACATGGGTCCTCCCTGGAATCGCGCTCTGTGTTAGATGCCGGCCAGGATCCGAAGTCCCGTCATCCTCCGCACGAGAGTTGAACGGCCCCCACTGCACATATGCGAAAACTCCCCGCGATATGTGGTCATTGTGGTTTTACGCCAAAGGACAATCTCGAGGGGGCACTGAGCAAGACTTGGCGATATCTCGGTGGTTTAGTGATCTCTTCGGCAAAGAGAAAAATATAGAGGAGAAGCATCACAAAAAGGGAACTGTGTCAGTATGAGGTCTCTGATGTAAGCTTTATTGAATGAAAAACGAAACACTCAGAAGTGTTGAAAAAGAGAATGTTTGAAGAGTAAAGTAAAGTAAGAGCAACCGGTCATGATCGCGAGGGGCTTTGAGGAGCTGTGATTGGTCATAGTTGATGACGCAAGAAATGTGTACTCTTTGCTTCAGAATAGTCTTCCAAGTTCACCTTCGTCAACGACATCGATGCACTCACTTGGAATATCAATGGGCCCCAGACGGTCCTCGTCATGTATCTCTATGCACTCCAGCTGACCCTCAGCCACCTCCTTGCCCTTGGAGGTGGAAGGTTTCGAAGAATCAATCTTCTTGACCAGGTCGCTGATCTTGCCCTCGATGAGCAATCTTTCAACCAATCGCCGAAGGGCCTTGCAATCTTCAGTTAAATGACCTTTCTCTCTGTGGAATTCACAGAACGGATCTGAATTTCTTGATCTCTGATTGGTCGGTTGGTAGGGCCTTTTGGGATATGCCTTATCCTTTATGATTTGGCTAACTTCTTGCATGACCTCATCTAGCTCAAACTCTGGCAGGTCACCTTCTTGCTGCTGATGAACTGCAGCTGCTAGCGGAGATGATGTTGACAATGGTAGCAGCCGTTCTTGGGCACGATCATGGCCTTGGGAGGGGTATTGATTATGATGTTGAAATCTTCTTGCTTTCCTAGAGAGGGATGGAAAGTCTTTTCGAGGAGACCTCGGAGGCTGCTTGTAAGAAGAAGAATTTTTCTCCGATACAAGCCTGGAGACGAAGCTGGGGTTGCTATTTTCACCGCAGATATACGAGTTGGCTAAGCCGATCAACTCTTGATAAGTTTTTGGTGCTCGGACGTTAGCTTCAAACTTTAGGGGACCTTCACGCAGGCCGTGAATAAGAGCCACTCGGTACATTTCTTGATCAACGATCTCAATGTCTAAAATTTATTTCTGAAATCGATCTACAAAATGAGACCAGGTCTCATTATCTCGCTGCTTGATCTCAAAGAGGGCTTCTGGACCGCCCTTCCTCTTTGAAGAGGTAGAAAATCTGAGTAGGAACTCCCTTCGCAAATCAGCGAAGGTAGAGATGGACTGAGCACGAAGTCCATAGAACCAATCTCTCACTTGACCATCAAAGGTTGTTACGAGGAGTTTGCTCTTGGTAGCATCAGAGAGGGTCTTGAGAGCAACGGTGTACAACCCCATATTCGCTGGGGAGGCCCGGGAGGGCTAAGACCTCAGTAGTCAGGTTTGGGTCAGGCCCGGGTTAGCCCCCAGGGCGGACCGGCAGAGTTCTCGCCCTTAAGGTGCTCCCGCCCATTGGTAGGCGAGACCGTTCGCGCCAGGACTCAGGTCTTCACGTCCAATGGTAATGACGTAAAAACCACCAAGGGCGAGAACCCTCTCGGCGGGAGGCCTCACCAAGGCGAGCTCAGCTAAGGCTCAGCGAGAGCCTTCTCGCCCGGGGTTCTCGCCAGAGTAGGTTCATGTGGTGGGGCCTGGCACCCAGAAAAAAAGGATTATTTTATTATTATTATTTCATTATCCTCGGGTTAAATTACCTGTATACCCCTGTGAGGACAGCGGGATTTGGCTATTGGCAGACCCATCAGGGGTATTTTAGTATTTTCAGAACAGGGGAAGACTATAAAAAGACCCATAGGGGCTCTTTGGGAGACAGGCTTTTCATTATTCTCTAATTCCAGTGCTTTCTGAAGAGCTCCTAGTCCAGCTATTGGTTTTGGAGGGGAAGCTCTCAGAGATCTTCCGGGTGTGAGGTGGGACCACCCAGCTGAGGCTTTGGGTCAGTCTTAGGACCTTAGCAGCTAGTTAGGGGTCGAGATTTGAGAGAAGTAGGCGTCGGCTGCACTTTGGTTTGCGAACATTCGTTGAGGTCAATTTTGGCTTCAACAGTTCTGGTGTGGTGAGCGTGGAGGCGGTCGGTGCAAGAAAATCTTGAGTCGAATCCCATGGCGGGAGGTGAAGGTGAAGGATCTGGCGCAGGAGAATCACCCACCAAGGGAGAAGAAGCGACGAGGAAGATGTTAGAGGATTTCAGGCGAGAGGTCATGCAGACGATCAGCTTGGCCTTCTCGGCAAGAAATGAGTGGGAGACGCCGCGGGCTCCTGTGGAGGCGGTCCCACTGTTAGGCGAGAACGCCCCGGGGCAGCGCCCCGGGAAGGAAGTCCCGGTGGAGGCAGGCGAGAGGGATGTGGCTGCGCGAGAGCTTTTCCCAGGCCAGCGTCCCGGGCAGGAGGTTCCGGTGGATCTAGGTGAGAAGGAGGCGGCAGTGCGGGAGCTCTTCCCCGGGCACGGTCTCTCGGATCGGTCCAGCTAGCCGAGGTAGCGGAACGGGCCCTCTCGCCAGGCAGGGGGCGAGACCCCTTTTAGTGAGCTCATCGTCTCGGCCCCAGTGCCGGAAGGGTTCAGGGAGCCGGATATGACCTACTACACCGGGAAGGATGACCCGGTTCAGCACGTGTACTGGTTTGAGGATGTGGTGTCGATAAGGCAGATGTCGGATGCCTTCAAGTGCAGGCTTTTTGCCATCACTCTGAAGGAAAAGGCCAGGGACTGGTTCCACCAGTTGCCGGCGAGCTCGATCTACAGTTTTGAGGACCTGCGCAGGGGTTTTCTGTTGAGGTTCTCGACTTCGAAGGAGCGAAAGAAGGAGGCTGAGTGCCTGTTTGCGGTGAGGCAGAAGCCGGAGGAGACGTTGGGTCATTATGTTGACCGGTTCCAAGAGGAGATTCTCCTAGTCCAAAAGGTCCCGGGGTATGCACTGATGCTTGCCTTTACCCTGGGGCTGAGGCCGGGATTTTTCAGCATGGAGCTGAAGAGAGTGCCCCCTCTCTCTTTCGAGGAGCTCATGGAGAGGGCGGCAAAGGAGATAGACTTCGAGAGGGCAAACCCTGCATTTGCAAGGAAGCTGGCCAGGTTGGCGGAGGATGATGTGAAGGAGCCGACAGCAGGGAGGCAAAGAGAAGTGAGAGAGCAGAGGAAGCCATGGGAAGACAGGAGAAGGGAAGAACCCCGAGGGCAGGGACAGCAGCAGGGGGGCCAGGGAGTTGAACAACCGATTGGGTTGGAGGCCTCAGGAAGGTCGCCCCCAGGGAGAAGGGGGTTTTCAAGGAAGAGACAACCTCCGGGAGCCGAGGAGACTCGAGCAGGGAGGATGGAGGCAGGGACCGAGAGGTCACCCCCCACCACTGCAGGAGGCCATGGAGGTGGGGAGAGGAAGAGGAAGAAGAATTCGAGGAGCAGGGAGAAGAGGAGGAGGAGAAGGACGAGGGGGCGGGATGGCGTTGCCTTATTGTGACTTCCATCAGGAGGAAGGTCACGCAACGGCCACCTGCCCGGAATTTCTAGAGATGAGGGAGGCCAGAGGAGCTGGAAGGCAGGATCCGCCTACAAGGATCGTCAAGGTGCAGCACGGAGAGGCTGAGGATAGATGTGAAGACAGGGTCGAAGTGGGGACCCGAGGGGGGATCAGAGTGATCCATGGGGGAGTAGGGATCGAGGCAACCCGCAAGGGGAGCCTTCAAACCATGTTCCGCAGAGGGGTCGCCTCGACCTCCCTAGCTCCCCCCCAGAGGAAAAGATCACCTTCTCATCCGCAGATATGCCAGACTACGAAGACCCGTTCTGCGATGCACTAGTGATCCAGACAGCGGTGGAGAACTTCACAGTCTCCCGGATACTGGTGGATAACGGGAGCTCCGTGAACATAATCTTCAAGAAGGCCTTCGATGAGATGAGGGTGGAAGGAAAAAGGGTCCTGGCTTCCGACGGACCGCTTTTTGGTTTTTCTGGAGAGAGGAAGGAGGTAGAAGGGGGAGTGGGCCTGCATGTGAAGCTTGGGGGCGTCTCACGGAACTGTAGGTTCGTGATCGTAGACGCCCCAAGTAGCTACAATGCCATCTTTGGGCGTCCTCTCATCAACGCCTTTCGCTGTGTCCCCTCCTCATTTCATCAATGCCTCAAGTTCAGCAACGGAGGGGTGCAGGTTAGGATCAGGGGGGACCCGAAGGTGGCAAGGCAGTGCTATGTGACGGCGGTAAACACCGTGTCATGGATGGCTGAGGCGGAGGAGCTGGAGAAGAAGATGGCAGGGCAGGAGGGAGGTATAGAAGTAGAGAAGGCGAGCCCGCAGGAGGCGGAGGACTTGATGATGGAGGAGGTAGCAGAGATGGGAGAGATGAGCCGGGAAGAGGCAAGGGAAGGAGAGCAGAGGCAAGAAGAAGGCCTGGTGGAAGGCCTGGTGGAAGCAATGGGGGTTGAAGAGGTCGGAGAAGAAGAAGTTGAGCAGGAGGAGGCAAGGGCAGGATGGGAGCGGTCGAGGCTGGAGCCGGCCGAGGAAGTGGTGGAGATGGAGGTACTCACCAGAGCGGGGCAAGTGCAGAAGGTACGAGTCAGCGGAGGCTTAAGCCTCGAGGACCAGGCGCGGATGCTAGGCTGCATCCAGAGCAACATCGACATCTTCGCGTGGAGCGCGGCAGACATGCCGGGTATCGATGCGGACGTAGCTTGTCATCGCCTGAACCTGGACCCAAGGGCTCACCCCATGTGCTAGAAGATGAGGGCCATCGCCACCAAGCTGGAGGAGCCCATCCGAGAGGAGGTCAGGAAGCTTCTGGAGGCAGGTTTCATCTCGGAGATCCAGTATCTAGGCTGGATCTCCAATGTGGTAATGGTAAAGAAAGGGGGAGGAAAGTGACGTATGTGTATCGATTTTTCCCTGTTAAATAAATCATGCCCCAAGGATTGTTATCCCCTGCCTCGAATCGATGCACTGGTTGATTCAGCCGTCGGTTTTTCTATTATGAGTTTTTTGGATGCTTTTTCAGGTTACCACCAGATCCGGATGCACCCTCCCGATGTCAAGGATGTCTCCTTCATCACGAGAGAGGGATGCTTCAGCTATAAGATGATGCCCTTTGGATTGAAAAACGCAGGGGCAACATACCAACGCATGATGGATCGAGTCTTTCGAGAACAAAGGGGGAAGAATCTAGAGGTCTATGTCGATGACCTACTGGTCAAAAGCAAATGCATGGATTCCCATTTGCGGGACTTGGAAGAAACGTTTGCCACCCTGCGGAGGTTCAAGATGAGGTTGAACCCCTTGAAGTGTGTCTTTGGGGCCAGTCGCAGGAAGTTTCTCGGACACCTCTTGACTCCGTCAGGGGTAGAACCTAACCCGGACAAGGTGAAGGCTATATTGGACTTGGAGTCACCTCGCAGCGCCAAGGAAGTCCAGCGCCTGACGGGAAAGTTGGCCAGGCTAAGCAGGTTCCTCTCCTGGTCTGGGGATAGGTGTTCTTTTTTCTTCAAAGTGCTCCGTAGTAATCAGGTGTTCGACTGGACGAATGAATGCGAAGAGGCCTTTCAGGGGCTGAAGAGACAACTCTCCCAGGCTCCGCTGCTCCAGAGCCCCAAAGAAGGGGAAGACCTGGCCTTGTATCTCAGGGTAGGGGTGGAAGCTGTGAGCTCCGTCTTGGTTAGGGAAGAGGAGAAGAAGCAGCTGCCCGTCTATTACGTAAGCCGAATCCTGAAAAAGGCGGAACTCCGCTACCCCATCCTGGAGAAGCTAGCTTATGCCTTGGTTGTTTCGGCAAGAAAGCTCCGTCCATACTTTCAAGCACACTCCATTAGGGTGGTCACCGACCATCCTCTTCGCAAGATCTTCAAAGGGGTAGAGCACTCGGGAAGGATGGCAAAGTGGTCTACCGAACTAAGCGAGTTCAACATCTCGTTCATCCCGAGGCTCTCCATCAAGGCTCAGGCCGTGGCGGACTTTCTGGCAGACTATGTCACTGAGGCTGAGAATGAGGAGCCGAAGTCCCGCGAAGTATGGAAGATGATGGTCGATGGGGCCTCGGGAAGGCACTCCCTGGGAGGGGGTGTAGTGTTGGTGAGTCCTCAAGGGGTTACCATAGAACAGGCAGTGGTTTTCCACTTCCCTGTCACCAATAATCAGGCGGAGTATGAGGCTGTGATAGCCGGCCTTCGATTGGCAAGGGAACTAGAAATCCGGGATGTGGAGACTTTCACTAACTCGATGGTGGTAGCGTCACAGATCAGAGGGGAGTTTGAGGCTCGGGAGCCTACCCTCGTGAAGTATCTATCCAGAGTAAGGGCAATCATCGGAGGGTTCCGTTCCTTCTCCATTCAACACATTCCCAGGGGAGAAAGCGCCGCAGCTGATCGGTTGGCAAAGTTTGGGCCTTGGGGAGGAGGGACCGTAACTGAACTTTTCCGACCAGCAATTGAAGAGGAGGAATCGATGGAGGTGGGTCGGCGATCCTCATGGGTGGACCCATTGGTGACCTTCCTTACCACAGGCAAGCTGTCAGAGGGGGTTAAGAAGGCGAAAAGCTTTAGGCGAAAGGCAGCCCACTACCTGATGTTGGAAGGGGGCTTGCTCCGGAAAATGTTATCAGGGCTCCTCGCGAGATGTGTGACCGAGGATGAGGTCCCGAGAATCCTGGAAGAGGTGCATTCAGGAGAGTGCGGCAGCCACTCGAGAGGAAGAACGTTGGAGGCAAGGGTGATAAGACAAGGGTATTTCTGGTAGACCTTGAGGAAGGACATAGTCGAGTTTGCAAAGAGATGTCTGAAATGTCAAGTACACGCCCCCTCCAGCTCTTACCCGCACAAAGGCTTCGGAGCATCACGGCCCCCTGGCCCTTCGCCATTTGGGGAATGGATCTGGTTGGACCATTTCCTCCAGCTAGCGGGCAGAGGAGGTTCCTCCTAGTCATGATCGACTACTTCTCAAAGTGGCTGGAAATCAAGGCCCTAGCCAAAGTTACCTCCCAGGTCATCAGGAACTTCGTTTGGGGGGAAATCATATGCAGGCACGGGCTACCCCAAGCGATAGTGACGGATAACGGTCCTTAGTTTGCCAGTGAAGAGTTCATCAGCTTTTGCGCCCAACTGGGGATTGACCTCAGGTTTGCCTCTGTCCATCACCCCCGGAGTAACGGCCAGGTGGAAGCGGCGAACAAGATCATCGTGAACTTACTCAAGAAGAAGGTGGAGAACCTGAAGGGCAACTGGGTGGAGCAGCTCCCTTCCGTCCTGTGGGCCTTGCGAACAACTCCGAACATGGCCACAGGGGAGACCCCCTTCAAGCTCTCTCATGGGTGTGAGGCTGTCCTCCCAGTGGCGTTCGAGGTTCGGTCTCCACGGGTCTCAGCCGCGGGTGAGGGAAGCGAAGCTTGGAGGTTGGAGAACGAGGAGGGATTGCGCCTCTCGTTGGATATGGTGGAAGAGCTATGGAATGTTACTGCCATCAGACAAGAAGAGATAAAAAGGTGAATGGCCAGGTACTTCGATAAACACATCAGGGTTAAGCAATTCGCCGAGGGGGATCTAGTGCTGAAAAAGGTCGACGCGGCGGGAAGGTCGGCCCCTGTGGGCAAGCTCAACCCCAGTTGGGAAGGACCTTACATCATAGAGAAGGTTCTGGCTAACAGGGGTTATTACCTCCAGGATGTGGAGGGAAGGACCTTGAGCCACACCTGGAACGGTGATGACTTGAAACGTTTCTACCCTTGAAGGGAGAGAAGGTGTTGTAATATGGTGAATAAATGTTATCATTTCAAAATAGTCTTTTCAAAATGTTGACTCTCTAGAAAATGCTATCACAAGAATAGGTCTTTCCTACCCTAAAAATGCTTTTGCTCTAACCGACTATGTCTCCCCATCTTGACGATAGAACAGGCCTGGGTGAAGGAATCTTCATCAACACCCTGAGCTCGGCTCGGCCCTAGGTAGACCCGCTGCGCAGGCTCTCATCTAGCTGGCAGGTCTGAAGGCTCGCCTGTGGGGGAGAGGTTTGGCTTGATCTTCATCAACACCCCGAGCTCGGCTCGGCCCCAGGTAGACCCGCTGCGCAGGCTCTCATCTAGCAGGCAGGTTCGAAGGCTCGCCTGTGGGGGAGAGGTTTGGCTTGATCTTCATCGACACCCCGAGCTCGGCTCGGCCCCAGGTAGACCCGCTGCGCAGGCTCTCATCTAGCTGGCAGGTCCGAAGGCTCGCCTGTGGGGGAAAGGTTTGGCTTGATCTTCATCGACACCCCGAACTCGGCTCGGCCCCAGGTAGACCCGCTGCGCAGGCTCTTATCTAGCTGGAAGGTTCGAAGGCTCGCCTTTGGGGAAGAGGTTTGGCTTGATCTTCATCAACACCCCGAGCTCGGCTCGGCCCCAGGTAGACCCGCTGCGCAGGATCTCATCTAGCTGACAGGTCTGAAGGCTCGCCTGTGGGGGAGAGGTTTGGCTTGATCTTCATCGACACCCCGAGCTCGGCTCAGCCCCAGGTAGACCCGCTGCGCAGGCTCTCATCTAGCTGGCAGGTCCGAAGGATCGCCTGTGGGGGAGAGGTTTGTCTTGATCTTCATCGACACCCCGAGCTCGGCTCGGCCCCAGGTAGACCCGCTGCGCAGGCTCTCATCTAGCTGGCAGGTCCGAAGGTTCGCCTATGGGGGAGAGGTTTGGCTTGATCTTCATCGACACCCCGAGCTCGGCTCGGCCCCAGGTAGACCCGCTGCGCAGGCTCTCATCTAGCTGGCAGGTCCGAAGGCTCGCCTATGGGGGAGAGGTTTGTCTTGATCTTCATCAACACCCAGAGCTCGGCTCGGCCCCAGGTAGACCCGCTGCGCAGGCTCTCATCTAGCTGGCAGGTCTGAAGGCTCGCCTGCGGGGGAGAGGTTTGGCTTGATCTTCATCAACACCCCGAGCTCGGCTCGGCCCCAGGTAGACCCGCTGCACAGGCTCTCATCTAGCTGGCAGGTCCGAAGGCTCGCCTATGGGGGAGAGGTTTGGCTTGATCTTCATCAACACCCCAAGCTCGGCTCAGCCCCAGGCAGGCCCGCTGCGCAAGCTCTCATCCAGCTGGCAGGTCCGAAGGCTCGCCTGTGGGGGATAGGTTGAGTCTTTGGCTTGTGGTCCTTGGTTGTTGATTTATGGTTACTCAATGTTACAACAAGCCCGGCTCAGCCCCCGGTAGACCCGCTGCTCAGGCTCCCATCTAGCTGGCAGGTCCGAAGGCTCGCCGGTGGAGCATAGATCCAGTTTGTGGGAAGGTATCTTGTCATGACCCTGGCCTAGATCATAGACAAAGCCCTAAAGGTCTCGGCCAGTAGAGGTCTCGGCCAGTTAGGGTCTCGGCCAGTAGAGGTCTCTGCCAGTAGAGGTCTCGGCCAGTTAGGGTCTCGGCCAGTAGAGGTCGCAACCGCGGGTGAGGGAAGCGAAGCTTGGAGGTTGGAGAACGAGGAGGGATTGCGCCTCTCGTTGGATATGGTGGAAGAGCTACGGGATGTTGCTGCCATCAGACAAGAAGAGATAAAAAGGCGAGTGGCCAGGTACTTCGATAAACACATTAGGGTTAAGCAATTCGCCGAGGGGGACCTAGTGCTAAAAAAGGTCGACGCAGCAGGAAGGTCGGCCCCTGTGGGCAAGCTCAACCCCAGTTGGGAAGGGCCTTACATAGTAGAGAAGGCTCTGGCTAATGGGGGTTATTACCTCCAGGATGTGGAGGGAAGGACCTTGTACCACACTTGGAACGGTGATGACTTAAAACGTTTCTACCCTTAAAGAGAGAGAAGGATTGTAATATGGTGAATAAATATTATCATTTCAAAGTAATCTTTTCAGAATGTTGACTCTCTAAAAAATGATATCATAAGAATAGGTCTTTTCTACCCTAAAATGCTTTTGCTTTAACCGACTATGTCTCCCCATCTTGATGATAGAATAGGCCTGGTTGAAGGAATCTTCATCAACACCCCGAGCTCGGCTCGGGCCCAGGTAGACCCGCTGCGCAGGCTCTCATCTAGCTGGCAGGTCCGAAGGCTCGCCTGTGGGGGAGAGGTTTGGCTTGATCTTCATCAACACCCCGAGCTCGGCTCGGCCCCAGGTAGACCCGCTGCGCAGGCTCTCATCTAGCTGGCAGGTCCGAAGGCTCGCCTGTGGGGGAGAGGTTTGGCTTGATCTTCATCAGCACCCCGAGCTCGGCTCGGCCCCAGGTAGACCCGCTGCGCAGGCTCTCATCTAGCTGGCAGGTCCGAAGGCTCACCTGTGGGGGAGAGGTTTGGCTTGATCTTCATCAACACCCTGAGCTCGGCTCAGCCCCAGGTAGACCCGCTGCACAGGCTCTCATCTAGCTGGCAGGTCCGAAGGCTTGCCTGTGGGGGAGAGGTTTGGCTTGATCTTCATCAATACCCCGAGCTCGGCTCGACCCCAGGTAGACCCGCTGCGCAGGCTCTCATCCAGCTGGCAGGTCTGAAGGCTCGCCTGTGGGGGAGAGGTTTGGCTTGATCTTCATCGACACCCCGAGCTTGGCTTGGCCCCAGGTAGACCCGCTGCGCAGGCTCTCATCTAGCTGGCAGGTCCGAAGGCTCGCCTATGGGGGAGAGGTTTGGCTTGATCTTCATCAACACCCCGAGCTCGGCTCGGCCCCAGGTAGACCCGCTGCGCAGGCTCTCATCTAGCTGGCATGTCTGAAGGCTCGCTTGCGGGGGAGAGGTTTGGCTTGATCTTCATCAACACCCCGAGCTCGGCTCAGCCCTAGGTAGACCCGCTGCACAGGCTCTCATCTAGCTGGCAGGTCCGAAGGCTCGCCTGTGGGAGAGAGGTTTGGCTTGATCTTCATCAACACCCCAAACTCGGCTCGGCCCCAGGCAGGCCCGCTGCGCAAGCTCTCATCCAGCTGGCAGGTCCGAAGGCTCGCCTGTGGGGGATAGGTTGAGTCTTTGGCTTGTGGTCCTTGGTTGTTGATTTATGGTTACTCAATGTTACAACAAGCCCGGCTCAGCCCCCGGTAGACCCGCTGCTCAGGCTCCCATCTAGCTGGCAGGTCCGAAGGCTCGCCGGTGGAGCATAGATCCAGTTTGGGGAAGGTATCTTGTCGTGACCCTGGCCTAGATCAGAGACAAAGCCCTAAAGGTCTCGGCCAGTAGAGGTCTCGGCCAGTTAGGGTCTCGGCCATTAGATGTCTCTGCCAGTTAGGGTCTCGGCCAGCAGAGGTCTCGGTCAATAGGGGTCTCGACCAAAAGGTCTCGGCTGGGGGGTTCTCGTTGAAGAAGGCTCCCGGCAGACCTGGGCAGGACGACCTAATCGATGGCGCAAGGCTCCCGCCTAATCAATCTCTGAGGAAGGTTACCCTAAGGAGACTAAGGGTCTCGGCGGAGGCTCACGCGGGAGCCACTTGGCTGACTAACCTATTCATTCAAGCAAACACCAGTAGTGAAAAATGAAACATTGCATTATATTTAATAAGTGCAGAGGTTTGGAGCTTCTCGCTCATTACAAAAATGTATTAAAAGAAAAAAAGAGAGCACTTCAAGGGGACGCACTGTAATCCCCGCTGGTACTCTCGCCCGAGTCCTCGCCCGAGTCCTCGCCCGAGCTCGCCTCAGACGTCTCGCCGGCAGCGGAGGAGGACTTCTGGGTATCCGAAGGAGGAGAGTCAGGCGCGCCGGGAGGCTTCGGTACGGGATCGAATAGCCAAGGGAGGAGTTGGCGGGCGTCGATGGTTACGCCGTCCTCCCGGAGCAGCTTCGCGTCTCGCAGCGTCTCGACCGTCAGCCTGACGGTAACCTGGGCGTTCGCCTGGAGCAGCTTGTCGATGTCATACACCGAGAAGTGCCGACTCTTTAGTCTCTCATCAAGCGTCAGAGGCGGGTCTTTCGCCGCTTCCGCACGCCTGAGTTGGTCCCTTAGCAGGACATTCTCGCAACGTACGTCAGCCAACTCCGCGCGGAGCGCCATGGCCTGGGCGGAATCCTGTGGAGAAGATATCAACTCAGTAAATATGGCGCAAGCGAGACTTCGAGTAGCGAGAGCAAGGGTCCAGGAAGATCCCGCTTATCTCGGCCGCGGGGCATAGGGACAGTGCTTGTTGAGCATCCGCCAACTCTTGTCGAACACCCGCAAGCTCTGTCTCCGAAGAGCATGCTCTGGCCACCGCTTCTTCCCTCGCCTTGTACATATCGGCAAAGTTCTTGTCGATGTTGATGCTTCGACGCGCGCACATATGCGCAAGATCGAACCCGCGAAGCAGGGCCCGGGTAGCATCGAAAGCCAGGAGCCGGGTGGGCGTCTGGTCGAAGACACTGGCGCCCTCTCGACTATAGAGGCCGTAGCCCAGCGAGAAGGCCTCGCCGGTAACCTCATCCCGCTCCGACCAGCTAGGGAGGAGCGTCGAAACTGCAACCCTATTGGATTCGGGATCCCATTGGAGCAGAGGCTTCCCTTCCGCGTCGACGTGCTTCACGCCGAGGCCATAATTTTTGTGCCCTTTCGGCACTTCCCTGGACGGGGTTCGGGCGGAGGTCTCGGCGACGACTCCCTCTCCTCCCGCCCTGTCGGCGGCCGGAGGGTTCTCGGCAGTAGCCTCGGCACGCCTCCTGGCGGAAGCACCCATCTCGCTGGCCATCTGGAGCAGCCCTTCGAAGGACTTGCCCAGAGCAGGATGTCGGGCAGGCGAGACGGCCAAGTCCTTGCCCTTGTCCGCAGCAGATGGATTTGGCCTCTTCAGCGATCGCGAGGCGGGAGCGGCGCCTTTTCGCTTCTTACCTTCAGGCGCCGAAGGCTGAACGGGCTCTTCCCGGCAGGCGCGAGCGCTGGCCTCCGCGAGAGCGAGAGAGCCTCTCGCGACCCGATCCTCGACGCTCGGGGCCACAGAAAAAGGTTGGTGTAGGGGGACCTCCCGCTCTCCTACAAAGATGGTGCTGTTCAACACAGGAAGATCCTAACGAAAGATCAAATCTAAGGCGGGACCATACCTTCGCCCGGGTGAACGGGAGGCAGGGAGTCGACGTCCCGGCGGAGGAAGAGAACGTCAAACTCCTTTGTTCCGAAGAACTCCAAGAGTGCGCTCTCACGCGACCCCAGAACGGGTGGCTTGTAAGAAGCATTCTCGTACTGGACGGGTCGGAGCGGGACGTTGCCGAAGTCCCCGGTGACATAGACAAACTTCTCGCCCCAATGGTGATGTTTATTGGCGAGGTCGGTGGTCTTGAGCAGCTGCCCGGAGAAGAAGACCACGCCGTCTTTGGCGCGGAAGTTGAACAACTTGCGAAAGATCGGCAGACTAAACTCGATCCTCTCGGATCGCATGTAGCAAATGAATGCCACAAGGATCGCGACAGAGTTCGGGTTCAGCTGGGGGGGAACCACCCCATAGTAGCGGAGGGCTTGCCGAATCTCCGGCCAGAGGGGTAGGCGGAAGCCCACCTCGAAGTGTTCGAGGGGGATGGCGAGCTCTCCCGCTTCCGGGGTATTCACCTTGTCGTGATTACCCGGGTTCCGCGCCGAGAAGCCAGCGGGAATGAAGCGGTTGACAATCAGATTGTATTCGTCCAAGGTGAGCGTGCAGGAGGGGAAGAGATGCTTGCGGAATGCTTCCGCGCAATGGGCGCGACCCTCGTTCTCGCCCGGCATTTTGAGCTTGGGGGTAATAGCGAGAACAATAGAGAGGAAGAGGCGGAAGCAATTGAGCGAAAGCAAGGAAGGGGAGTTGAGGTTCCGGATCAGAGAAATAAAAGCGGTTGGTAGACTTCTCTATTTATAGGGAACCGTGGTCGTTACGGCTCCATCCGATGGAAAGAGAAAATGACGGCGGGGTACAGCTGTCACGATCTGGGCCGGCGACGCCTCGGTTTTTCCCCCGCGGGATGACGATAGTCGACGATCATCTCTAGTTTTGGCGCAAGCCGTTTAGTTTTGGCGCAAGCATCCTAATTTCAACACATGAAAGAAGAAACGGATAATAATTTCCTCTCGCCGCCGAGAGCTGAATAAGATTAATAACAATTATTACAAAGGCATAAAGGTACATGGCGGAAGGGAAGGCTAACGAGGGAGAAGGGCGAGACCTAGAAGAACTAATACGGTTCCCAGCGCCATCGCCCTCGCTCCCGCCGCCTAGTTCTCGGAGGCACCAACAGATTGAAGTAAGATGACTGGGTGGTACACCCTAGGTTGATCCGCCTAGCATGATCCCGGATTTGCGCGATGCACCTCCCTGGCGAAGACTCGGCGGTAGGCCCTCCCGGTCGATCAATCTCGCCCAAGAAGAAATCACGCTCCAGGGCCTCCAGCCTCTGTTCCACGGATTCGCGGAACGCTCTCGCCGCGGCAGCATGGGCGCGGTCTCGCCGGATGAGCTTGGCCAAAATGGCCGAGATCTTCCTCCTTCGCTCCTTTGCGTTCCCGGCGCCGTTCAAGGTTTCTTCTATCTAGCCGGACGAAGGAGGAAGGGAATCTTCTTCTTCTTCTTCTCTCTCCTCGTTGGCTTTCGACCGAGAGCTGGGATCCCCTGCGAAAGGTGCGCCCAAGGTTTTTTAAGACATAACGACCAGCCGACAAGAATGTCTCGCATACCTGCAGTCTGGCGAGAGCCATTGACTGGCGTCGGGTGAGAAGGCCCGACCCCTCCGTCTGTTCCATAAAGGAGGTGGAGAGGCTTTCCACGCCATGGGCGGAAGGGCTCGCGCTCAATAGTCCCAGCCTGGCCAGAAGCAGGGAGAGAGTTGTCATCTCTCAAAGGAGGATCAGCCTCCTTAGTAACGGAAGGGTCAAAGGCCACCCCTCTCACCTATAGAGCGGGATCTGCCGTGGACGGAAGCATCTCGCCGGTTCTCGCTTCATCCCCCCGGATGACAAGACCCGGGACGGTGGAAGCTAGCTTTGCGAGAAGATAGCTCAGACAAGGAAAAGTACGGTTGAAATATTGAGAAGTGGCGGAAAAGATACCTATCACCCGGGTCTCGGCTGGAGGAATTGTCTCTGAGACCCTCGTTCGATCCTCAGGAGGGAGGGCTGACGAATTCGGGGGAATTGGGGAGGACCCGGCGACGTCGTTTGGAGCGGATTCCTGCGAAAGGTCACGTTAACTATCGGGCCTATGGCGTAATCAGCTCGGTAAGCATGGTCGAAGGCATACCTTTGGAGGGGAGGGGTCCCCCGCAGGAATGGGAGTAGGAGAAGGTGAACCCCTGTTCTCGCGAGAAAGGTCTCGCCGGACCATCTTCGCTTTCCTCTTCGCCTTTCTCTTCTTCGGCTCAGAGGGGCCGGTGTCTGAAGATTTTCTCGATAGCCAGGGCGCCACCGCAGCCTTATTCACTAAGGCTCGCGCCTGAGCCGCGAGTAACCGATCTTGAAGGTCCTGCGGAAGTGGCTTGCCGGCCCGCTTAGCAGACATCTTGGTATCGCGCATAGAATCCCGTGCGAGAGCTCAGTGAAGAAACAACAGTTCAGAGGCAAGACTTATGGTCATCCGTCGGCGTGTATTTATAGCCGCAGTGGAGCCCGCCAAAAGATTCTCTTGGCTGACGGGCACATGTCCAGCGAATATTTCGGGGTTGGACTTGTCTTGTCGAGCGCAGGGCTAGCTCGAAAAGAGCGGGGATTGTGTATAACCCCATATTCGCTGGGGAGGCCCGGGAGGGCTAAGACCTCAGTAGTCAGGTTTGGGTCAAGCCCGGGTTAGCCCCCAGGGCGGACCGGCAGAGTTCTCGCCCTTAAGGTGCTCCCGCCCATTAGTAGGCGAGACCGTTCGCGCCAGGACTCAGGTCTTCACGTCCAGCGGTAATGACGTAAAAACCACCAAGGGCGAGAACCCTCTCGGCGGGAGGCCTCTCCAAGGCAAGCTCAGCTAAGGCTCAGCGAGAGCCTTCTCGCCCAGGGTTCTCGCCAGAGTAGGTTCATGTGGTGGGGCCTGACACCCAGAAAAAAGGATTATTTAATTATTATTATTTCATTATCCTCGGGTTAAATTACCTGTATACCCCTGGGAGGACAGCGGGATTTGGCTATTGGCGGACCCATCAGGGGTATTTTAGTATTTTCAGAACAGGGGAAGACTATAAAAAGACCCATAGGGGCTCTTTGGGAGGCAGGCTTTTCATTATTCTCTAACTCAAGTGCTTTCTGAAGAGCTCCTAGTCCAGCTATTGGTTTTGGAGGGGAAGCTCTCAGAGATCTTCCGGGTGTGAGGTGGGACCTCCCAGCTGAGGCTTTGGGTCAGTCTTAGGACCTTAGCAGCTAGTCAGGGGTCGAGATTTGAGAGAAGTAGGCGTCGGCTGCACTTTGGTTTACGAACATTCGTTGAGGTCAATTTTGGCTTCAACAAACGGCTGAATCAAAAGCTTGAAGATGCTTGACTGGATCAGTCTCCCCGGTGTAAATGGGCAACCGTGGCTCTCTAAAGTTGATTGGAGTTGGTTCGTGTCGAACACTCTCTGTAAACGTCGATGGCTCTTCTTGTTCTACTGCATAAGGAAAGTAAGGAGCATGAGCAGTAGCTGCAAAAGAAGCAGGAGGATAGGATAAAAAGGTTGCTGCAGGAGGAGCAAATGCAGGAGCTGAAGAGAAGGGATGACTTCCCTGAAAATTCAGAAATCTAGCTGGACTTCCCCGGGCAGCTTCCCGGAAGAAGTTTTGACGAGCTGCAAACTCATCATCCTGAGATCGCAAAGGAGCTGCAGGCCCTTGCGAAAAGGTTGGAGTGTAAAGAGGAGGGTAGACCGACGGATAAGCCGGTGGATAGACTTGAGGAGTCTCTGATGTTGGTGCTGGATTAATTGGAGGAGCTGGCGCTGCTGAAGATTGAGCAGCCAATTGCTGCGTGAGAGCTAATAGAGTACGGTTGATGGTTTGAAACTGTTGGGCAGTTTCTCTGCGAGATTGCTCTAAGGCCTCCCAAAGAGGATCATCACTGGGACTTGGTGCAAGATTCTCGACTGGTTGATGGTCTGACATGAGTAACCACTGCTTTCACTGTCTGATCGAGATCTGACGGTCGCGTGTTAACTGTTGATGCGCGAAATGCGACACCGACAAGTTAACGGGTTGTTCGATCTCACAAGCTAAGGGTGAAGGAAGAAGGGTTGCGGGGATGGAGGAGAAGCTTGCTTGAGCAGAGGAGAAGCTTGCTCGAGCAGAGGAGAAGCTTGCTCGAGCAGAGGAGAAGCTTGCTCGAGCAGAGAGGGAGCTTTATTAGGTACTGTCGAGCAGACAGCTACTTTGATGGTTAGCTTTGCAGGTTGATGCCGAGAGAGGAGAGAAGAAGAGAAGAGGCCGCTAGCAGCGGTAACAGCAGACTTCGCCCGCCGCGGCTTGAATGCCACTCTTGCGACGGGCTTTTCCTTTAATCAAGTAGGGTTACAACTTGTTATTGCACCATTACATGAAAAAAGCAGCAAAGGGTACAATGGGGAAGCTGGCGGCTAAGGAAGAAGGTGCCAGAAACTAAGTAAAAGAGGCTGCAGAGGACTGGAGAACTGAGGCTGCAAATGCTGCTCAAGCTTGTAACACCCCAAAAATCTCAAAATATGGTTGTACACAATTTTGGGTTGGAGTCTGTTAGACACAGCCTGGGACACGGGCGTGTCCCAGGGCGTGTCGGGTGTACACGGCCTGGGACACGGGCGTGTCCCAGGGCGTGTTCAGGCTAGTCGACGTTTGAGAGTCGACGATCGTCGAGCCTGGGACACGGCCTTCGACACGGGCGTGTCCCAGGGCGTGTTCGAATTAATTTTCGAAATTGACCTATTCAAGTCAGAGCCGGACACGGCCTTGAACACGGCCGGGAACACGGGCGTGTGAGGCTGGACACGGGCGTGTCAGTTGCCGTGTTCCGACCCGTGTACTGGTTTTGGAAATCGGTGAGTACCGTGTAACAGGAGACATGGGCGTGTCTCATGACTGACACGGGCGTGTCAGGTTCGACACGGGCGTGTCGATGCCCGTGTTCTCGAATATTTCAGTCGGTGCGACTGCCGCGTGTGCCGCTTAAGGGTACACGGCCTGTGACACGGGCGTGTCACAGGCCGTGTCGGCCAAATTTCAGGGGAATTTTCAGTAGGTCGTGGCCCTTCATTTTCTTTAAATAAGATCCTGTGGCTGGAGTTCATTCCTGGGCTGATAAGGCCGGAAAAAGGGGGGAGAAGCTCATTCTTCTTTTTCATCTTCTCTTTCTAAAGTAAGAGAGAGGTGAGAGCAAGGAGGAAGAAGAGGAAGTGGAGTCCGGCTGCCGGTGGTGCTACGGTGGTCCAAATCGCGAGCCGAGTTCGGATTTGCGAAGGCAACGCTGCTGCGAAGGCTTTCATCCGTCTCAAATTTCTCTCCATGGCTCCGAAGCGAACTCCTAGGGTAACGATTTCCTGCTTGGACATGTGAAGTCCTCAATTCCTGCATTGCATAGGGAAAACCCTTCCCCGCGAGTGTGCGGTGGGTTGTGGCGTCCCTTGGGGTAGATATGTGAAGTCCCCCTTGTTAGAGTCCGGAATTGGAGTACGGATCTAGGCATGCTGTGTGAAACCCATCTGGACATGGTCTGGATTGGTGATGCTTGGTTGCATATCGGAGAAGGCTCCGTGATGATTGCTTGTATGCATGATGGATAAAAGTACTGGAGGAAGTCCAGGAAATTATGAGAGTTGGACTCTCTTGTGGCCGTGAGTGCTACTGGTGGAAAGTTGAGCTGTGAGGCTGCAACTAGGAAATGGTGGAACGGGCAAGGTGAAACTGTACCCGCGTCAGTCCAGGCATGAGTCTGACGATGTGAGCAACGGGAAAGGTGGATCTGTACCCGCGTTATGGTTGTCTAACCTTGGGTGCTTAAGACCCTGTTAGGATCGCATAGCGAGAGTCGACGGCCGGTGAGCCGATCAGACTAGAATGCTCATAGTGCGCCGTTATGTCTGGGACCTCTGAACGGTGTGAATGTGCCCTGAGTGCACGGAACGTCGGGCCGTCGAGCCGACGTTTGTGATATGTGACAGTGCGGGCGTGCACGTCTTGCTTGAATGGCTATATATATCATGTTGGATGAATGCTTTGCAGGGATGGAATTCCGCTGCCCCGTGCCAGGGGCAGGGTCGTTATAATTGGTCAGCTGAATGCTGACCGTTGCCCTGTTTTGCCACCGTTTGGTGGATTGGTTCTTACAGGTGCTGGAGGAGCTGGTCCGAGCGGGACTTAGCGGGCTGAAGCCCAAAGCTGCGTTGCTGCCCTCGAAGGCATTGTTTTGTTTCTTTTCTTCATGTGTGGCCGGCCTGCGTGCCGATGTATGTAAACCACACTCTTGTTAAGAGAAACTGTTGTAAGGCCTTAAGGCCAGACTCTTTTGATGTATATATATACATTCCTATGTTAGTGGACAATGTTGTTTATCTTGAGTTCATTAATTCAACCGTGAAGCTTCCGCTAGAATGCTCTGTGTTAGGATGCGTTGGTTATGATATTATTTCGTAACGTCTCCGCCTGTTTGTGGAATACGGTGTGGGGCCCCGGCCGGACCCTCTATTATATTCTTCTTGACGGGTAGAGGTGTTACAATTTGGTATCAGCTTGTTGGTCGATCTCTTCCGAATTCGCGGACGAATTCTTTTGAGAGGTGGCGAGCACGTGTCAGTGCCGTCGTTATAACACTTAATTTGAACTCAAGATTGTCCACTTAGGAATGCAAATACACTTGTTTGTTGAACTTGTGTATTCTCTTTGTATGATTGCCGTTTTTATTGGTCGTTAACCTGTGTATTTTACACATATAGGTGACCAGAAGTGTTGCGGGTCAGTCCGAACCACAACGTTCTGTTGCGAGTGCGGCACCAGCCGAGGTACCCACAACTCCTCCATCCGCTGAAACAGTCCGTCTCATCACGGAAACGGTACTTGCTGTGATGAATGCTCAGCAAGCGGGGCAAGCACGTCCTGCAGTGGTGCCAACGCAAGCTGGGGTACGGCAAGAACCGATAGAAGCCGAAGTTGATCCGCGGGTAGCAGATCAACAATGGAAGCAATTCTTGAGCTTTAACCCTCCGCAGTTTCATGGGGCGGGTACACCGGCCCAAGCAGAGGATTGGCTTGCAAGAATTAAGAGGATTATGAGGGATATCAGGGTTGAGGAGGAACAGAAAGTGATGTTAGCCACTTTCCTACTGGAAGGAGAGGCGCGATTGTGGTGGGATGAGATTGAACTGCATCACTTGGCCGGCAGGCAATTGGCAGAGATTACAATGGAAGAATTCTCTCGGTTGTTCTTAGCACAACATCTGCCGATGCAGCAAAGGATATCGATGGAAATGGAGTTCCAACGGTTAGCACAGGGAGATCGAAGTGTGGATGACTACCTGCATGAGTTCACCCGTTTGGGAAGATATGCGGGCTCGATCTTCGCCGAAGAAGAGCGTAAGACTAGTCGGTTTTATGCGGGACTGCGAGATGAGCTAAGGTATTTGCTCTCGAGTTCTGTGAGTCAGGGATTCCAAGCCTTAGTCTGTACGGCTCGTTCTTTGGAGACGGACATGAAACGGGGGCAAGCAAAGGGAAACTTGGCGGTTGTGAAGCCGGAGTTTAAGCCGCCGCGTCCGGACAAGTTTGGCTACCGAAGGAAATGGAATAAGAAGTCTAAGTCTTCTGGACAAGCTCCTTCTGCGACTGTGACGGACACATCTGGGAATGGAGCTCGTGCTTGTTTTACGTGCGGGAAGGTTGGACACTTCGCACGTGAATGCCGATTTGGTCCTCCAAAGGGTGATAAGAAGACGGGAGCGTCTTATGCGGAGAAAGGGAAGGCTGTGGTGGAGTCTTCTGCCTCGCACGCGCAGCCCAGGGTCTTCAACCTTGGACAACAGGAGGCCATTAAGCAGGCTGATGTCGTCACAGGTGCGCTTAAGTTTTAATATTTGTACTTTTGGTGTGCTGTGCTTGTTTTAATTGTCATGTTATAGGGTTTGTCCTTATACGAGAGTATCCGGCGCGAGCACTGTTCGACACAGGTGCTTCACATTCGTTTCTGTCTGAGGATTTTGTCTTGCGTGTCGGGGTGCCTATCCGGACCAAGACAGACAGTGTAAAGGTGTTGTTGCCTAACGGATGTTTGATGTGCGCGGATCGATCTTGCGGTCTTGAGGTCAAGATAGGAAGTCGGGAGTTCAAAGTGGAAACACTAGTATTGCCGATCAAAGAGTTTGATATAATCTTTGGTATGGACTGGCTTTCAGAGCAGCGTGCCTGTATTGATTGCACTTCAAAAGAGGTCACACTTGGGCAAAATACCGAACGAGAGACCAAGTTCATTGGTATGCAAGGGATGAGTGGGATGTTGTTATCCGCTCTCCAAGTTGTTAAGGCAGTTCGGAAGGGTGCGGAGTTGTTCTTCACACTCATAGAGGCGGTGGCGCCGAAGGCCAGTGTGAGTGAAGTGTCGATTGTGTCGGAATATGCGGATGTGTTTCCAAAGGACCTTCCGGGGTTACCTCCCCAAAGGGAAATTGACTTCGCTATCGAGCTGGTGCCGGGTGCAAAACCCGTGGCCCGTTCGCCGTATCGGGTAGCGCCAAAAGAAATGGCCGAACTGAAAGTTCAGTTGCAAGAGTTGTTGGAGCAGGGATACATACGCCCAAGTATGTCACCTTGGAGCGCGCCTGTTCTTTTTGTGAAAAAGAAAGACGGTGGTTTGCGACTATGTATTGATTATCGCGAACTGAACAAGCTGACGGAGAAAAACAAGTATCCAATTCCTCGGATCGATGACTTGTTCGATCAGCTAGCAGGCTCAACCGTCTATTCGAAGTTGGATTTGAAGTCCGGGTATTACCAGTTGCGGATTAGGGAAGGTGACATTCCCAAGACAGCGTTTGGCACACGCTATGGTCATTATGAGTTCACAGTGATGCCGTTCGGCTTGTGTAATGCGCCTTCGGTATTCATGGATCTCATGCATCGTACGTTCCGCGAATACCTGGATCTGTTTGTGATTGTGTTTATTGATGATATTCTGGTATATTCACAATCGGAGGAAGATCATGCAAACCATTTGCGATTAGTATTGCATACCTTGCGAAGGAATAAGCTGTATGCCAAGTTCTCAAAGTGTGAGTTCTGGCTCTCGTCGGTGGCTTTTCTAGGCCATGTGGTAAGTGGAGAGGGCATAGCGGTGGATCCGGCTAAGATAAGTGCCATTCGGGATTGGCCAGTGTTATCTTCAGTGGCCGAAGTCAGGAGTTTCCTTGGACTGGCGGGCTACTATAGGAGGTTCGTGGGGAACTTCTCCCGGATTGCTTTGCCTCTGACTACGTTGACGAGAAAGGATCAGAAGTTCGTTTGGACGCCGGAGTGCGCACGAGCTTTTGAGGAGCTGAAAAGTCGTTTGACCACGGCGCCTGTTTTGACGTCGCCATGTGGTACAGATGGATTTGAAATATACAGCGATGCGTCAGGAAGCGGCTTAGGCTGCGTTCTCCTGCAGTTTGGCAAGGTGATCGCTTATGGTTCACGTCAATTGAAAGTACATGAGCGTAATTACCCCGTCCATGATTTGGAGTTGGCGGCGGTGATCTTTTCGCTAAAGTTGTGGCGGCATTATCTATATGGCGTGAAAGTAGATATTTATACCGATCATAAAAGTTTAAAGTATCTGCTCGATCAAAAGGAGTTGAATATGCGACAAAGAAGGTGGATGGAATTCCTTGGGGATTTTACATTCGACATTCACTATGTTCCCGGAAAGGGAAATGTGGTCGCTGATGCCTTGAGTCGTCGGGCTCCGGTACAGGCAAATTGGTTGCGGATACATGATGAGCGGTTAGTCCAAGAGTTGGAAGCCTTGGAGATATCTTGTGTGGAAAGAGATTCTTCAACTGAAGCAAGCATGAACTGGTTGGAAGTTCAATATGACCTTGCTGACAGGGTTCGGCGGGCAACGGAGTTGGATGAAAGTCTCCAACGCTATGCAAAGGAGGGATCGGATGATCAGTTCTCCTGGGATGATGGCTTATTACGGAAGGATGGCCGATTGTGCGTCCCTAGTGCGGGTAAATTGCGTGAAGGGCTGCTATATGAAGCGCACTTTACAAAGTATTCAATTCACCCTGGGAGCACAAAAATGTACAAAGACATGAAGAAACTGTTCTGGTGGCCTGGTTTAAAGAAGGACATAGCCGCGTATGTGGCTAAATGTCGTACTTGTGCTTTGGTAAAGGCAGAATGTCAACGGCCGAGTGGTTTCCTGAAGTCGTTGCCGGTTCCGCAATGGAAATTTGAGGATATTTCTATGGATTTCGTGCATGGATTGCCGAGATCTCAGCGTGGCCATGACTCAATCTGGGTGATTGTAGACCGGTTGACAAAGGTGGCTCACTTTATACCAAACAAGCGGGACGATTCAGTGGAAACGTTGGCAAAGCTCTATGTGGAGCAGATAGTTCGATTGCACGGTGTTCCCCGGAGCATCGTAAGTGACCGAGATGGGCGCTTTACTTCAAAGGATTGGAGATTAGTTCATCAGATGTTGGGCACGAAGTTAGCATTCAGTACGGCCTTTCACCCGTAAACGGATGGCCAAACTGAACGAACCAACAGAACGATGGAGGATATGCTCCGTATGTGCGCCCTGGACTTCGGTAAGAAGTGGGAAGAACATCTTGTTATGGTGGAGTTTGCCTATAATAATAGCTATCAAGCGAGTATAGGCATGGCCCCATTTGAAGCGCTGTATGGTCGCAAGTGTCGTACACCGCTAGCTTGGGCAGAAACTGGCGAGACTAAACTTTTAGGCAAAAAGGAAGTCGAGGATGCTACCTCAACAATACGCTCTATTCGAGAGAAGCTCCTAATAGCCCAAGATCGGCAGGCCAAGTATTACAATGCTAAGCACCAGAACGTGGAGTTCGCGGTGGGTGAATGGGTCTATTTAAAGATTAAGCCCTTCAAAGGCGTATCTCGGATCCGGCGGTTGAAAAAGCTAAGTCCGCGATACCTTGGTCCGTTTGAAGTGGTGGAGCGAATTGGGGAAGCTGCCTATCGGTTAGCTCTTTCATTGGAATTGAGTGGATTGCATGACGTGTTTCACATCTCGGTGTTATGCAAAGCAGTCAAGGATCCAGCTCATATAGTTGAAAATGATCGAGTGCCAGTTGAGTATGGGCTAACGACAAAGGTGAAGCCTATACGGATAGAGGATCGAGCCGAGAAACAGTTGCGGAACAAGGTGATCGGGATGGTCAAAGTCCGGTGGGACAATTGTGGCCGAGAAGAGCTAACATGGGAGCGCGAGCAGACCATGCGAGCCGAGTTTCCCGAGTTATTTTCGTAGCTTGTTCACTCGTTATATATGTAATAGAAACACATAAATGTTTATTGTTTTCTCCCTTGTCTTCAAATTTCGGGACGAAATTTTATTAAGGGGGGGGAGGATTGTAACACTCCAAAAATCTCAAAATATGGTTGTACACAATTTTGGGTTGGAGGCTGTTAGACACAGCCTGGGACACGGGCGTATCCCAGGGCGTGTCGGGTGTACACGGCCTGGGACACGGGCGTGTCCCAGGGCGTGTTCAGGCTAGTCGACGTTTGAGAGTCGACGATCGTCGAGCCTGGGACACGGCCTTCGACACGGGCGTGTCCCAGGGCGTGTTCGAATTAATTTTCGAAATTGACCTATTCAAGTCAGAGCCGGACACGGCCTTGAACACGGCCGGGAACACGGGCGTGTGAGGCTGGACACGGGCGTGTGAGGCTGGACACGGGCGTGTCAGTTGCCGTGTTCCGACCCGTGTACTGGTTTTGGAAATCGGTGAGTACCGTGTAACAGGAGACACGGGCGTGTCTCATGACTGACACGGGCGTGTCAGGTTCGACACGGGCGTGTCGATGCCCGTGTTCTCGAATATTTCAGTCGGTGCGACTGCCGCGTGTGCCGCTTAAGGGTACACGGGCGTGTCACAGGCCGTGTCGGCCAAATTTCAGGGGAATTTTCAGTAGGTCGTGGCCCTTCATTTTCTTTAAATAAGATCCTGTGGCTGGAGTTCATTCCTGGGCTGATAAGGCCGGAAAAAGGGGGGAGAAGCTCATTCTTCTTTTTCATCTTCTCTTTCTAAAGTAAGAGAGAGGTGAGAGCAAGGAGGAAGAAGAGGAAGTGGAGTCCGGCTGCCGGTGGTGCTACGGTGGTCCAAATCGCGAGCCGAGTTCGGATTTGCGAAGGCAACGCTGCTGCGAAGGCTTTCATCCGTCTCAAATTTCTCTCCATGGCTCCGAAGCGAACTCCTAGGGTAACGATTTCCTGCTTGGACATGTGAAGTCCTCAATTCCTGCATTGCATAGGGAAAACCCTTCCCCGCGAGTGTGCGGTGGGTTGTGGCGTCCCTTGGGGTAGATATGTGAAGTCCCCCTTGTTAGAGTCCGGAATTGGAGTACGGATCTAGGCATGCTGTGTGAAGCCCATCTGGACATGGTCTGGATTGGTGATGCTTGGTTGCATATCGGAGAAGGCTCCGTGATGATTGCTTGTATGCATGATGGATAAAAGTACTGGAGGAAGTCCAGGAAATTATGAGAGTTGGACTCTCTTGTGGCCGTGAGTGCTACTGGTGGAAAGTTGAGCTGTGAGGCTGCAACTAGGAAATGGTGGAACGGGCAAGGTGAAACTGTACCCGCGTCAGTCCAGGCGTGAGTCTGACGATGTGAGCAACGGGAAAGGTGGATCTGTACCCGCGTTATGGTTGTCTAACCTTGGGTGCTTAAGACCCTGTTAGGATCACATAGCGAGAGTCGACGGCCGGTGAGCCGATCAGACTAGAATGCTCATAGTGCGCCGTTATGTCTGGGACCTCTGAACGGTGTGAATGTGCCCTGAGTGCACGGAACGTCGGGCCGTCGAGCCGACGTTTGTGATATGTGACAGTGCGGGCGTGCACGTCTTGCTTGAATGGCTATATATATCATGTTGGATGAATGCTTTGCAGGGATGGAATTTCGCTGCCCCGTGCCAGGGGCAGGGTCATTATAATTGGTCAGCTGAATGCTGACCGTTGCCCTGTTTTGCCACCGTTTGGTGGATTGGTTCTTACAGGTGCTGGAGGAGCTGGTCCGAGCGGGACTTAGCGGGCTGAAGCCCAAAGCTGCGTTGCTGCCCTCGAAGGCATTGTTTTGTTTCTTTTCTTCATGTGTGGCTGGCCTGCGTGCCGATGTATGTAAACCACACTCTTGTTAAGAGAAACTGTTGTAAGGCCTTAAGGCCAGACTCTTTTGATGTATATATATACATTCCTATGTTAGTGGACAATGTTGTTTATCTTGAGTTCATTAATTCAACCGTGAAGCTTCCGCTAGAATGCTCTGTGTTAGGATGCGTTGGTTATGATATTATTTCGTAACGTCTCCGCATGTTTGTGGAATATGGTGTGGGGCCCCGGCCGGACCCTCTATTATATTCTTCTTGACGGGTAGAGGTGTTACAAAGCTGCCTGCTAAAAGCAGAAAAAACTAAGTCCACAACCCTTGACGACCTGGGCGGACTGGAGATTTGAGGCCGCAGATCTTGCTTGATCAACTTTGACGACCTGGGAGAACTGGAAATCGGAGGCTGCGGAGGCTGCTCAAGCAGCCTGCTGCTGACAGAAAAACTAAGTCCACAGCCCTTGACGACCTGGGCGGACTGGAGATTTGAGGCCGCAGATCTTGCCTAATCAACTATGACGACCTGGGAGAACTGAGTCCGCAGGCTTTGATCAAGGTGGCAGTTCTCCTCTCCTCCGTGCAGAATGAGAGGTCTTGGGGGCTATTTATAGGCCCGGGGAGAATCTTCTAGAAGCGGGCCCAGTGACGTCATCATCAACGACCTCGACGGACTGAGAAAGTGAGGTTGACAACCTCGGCGGACTCGGCGGACTGACCTTTTCTCTGCTGGGGCAGACTTCCGGTTGGCATCTAGAAGAAGGCAGACAGGCTGAGCGACCCGAGGAGCAAGCAGGCGGAACAGCCTGAGCAGGCAGACGGAGCGGAGGCCGCCCCCTAGCGGGCGACTTGGGCAGACTCCACGGGGAGTCCGCCCGGTAGGCGGAGGCCGCCCCTGGCGGACGGCCCGCGGAGGTCGCCCCCTAGCGGGCGACCTGGGCGGACTCCGGGGGGAGTCCGCCCGGCAGGCGGCCGCCCCAGGCAGGCGGCCCGCGGAGGTCACCCCCTAGCGGGCGACCTGGGCGGACTCCGGGGGGAGTCCGCCCGGCAGGCGGGGGCCGCCCCAGGCGGGCGGCCCGCGAAGGTCGCCCCCTAGAGGGCGACCTGAGCGGACTCCAGGGGGAGTCCGCCCGGCAGGCGGCCCGCGGAGGTCTCCCCCTAGCGGGCGACCTGGGCGGACTCCGGGGGGAGTCCGCCCGGCAGGCGGGGGCCGCCCCTGGCGGGCGGCCAGCGGAGGTCGCCCCCTAGCGGGCGACCTAGGAGGACTCCAGGGGGAGTCTGCCCAGCTGGCGGAGGCCGCCACTGGCGGGCGGCCGGCGGAGGTTTCCCCCTAGCGGGCGACCTGGGCGGACTCCAGGGGGAGTCCGCCCAGCTGGCGGAGGCCGCCCCTGGCGGGCGGCCGGCGGAGGTCGCCCCCTAGCGGGTGACCTGGGCACACTCCAGGGGGAGTCCGCCCGGCTGACGGAGACCGCCCCTGGCGGGCGGCTAGCGGAGCATCCGTCCTTGAGCGACTTTAGACTCGACAGTCCGCCTTGCGCGGACACGGTGAACATCAGGGGTAGCCAGCTCCTCGCGGATGGGAACCTGTAAGAGAAAAGGAGAAACAATAGGCACCTTGGAGAGGATTGCCGATTTTGGGGTTAACACGCATGACCGGTGAAAATAAGTCCCCCAAACGGAGCCTAAATTTGTTTTTTCTTCCCACAACTTGATATTTAGATTACATGGTCGAAAAATTTGGCATTGATGAACACACAGTTAATGTCCCAGACCATTCTAGGAAATAACATTTGATCCAATGGTATTGCCTAGCTTAAAGAAATTTTTAGTGATTTGGTTTCATGATTTAGTTGAATGTTTAGGTTGCAGTATGTTCATTTTAAGCTTCATTCCAAGATTTGATAATTGTAATCTATGCAAATTATATATAGCCTACCCATCCTCCATCTAAATTCATCAATGTTAATTAGTTTGGATTTAGAGTTTTTTATTTTCATGATATTTTTAATTTTATGTAGGTGGAGTCAACATTTATAATTTTTGTTAACATTTATCCTATTTGTCTTCCATTTTACTATCTCATAAATAAGGTCTGGTTCATGAGGTCGTAACCGTTTGACCGGTGAAAATAAGTCCCTCCAAACGGAGCCTAAGTAGATATCCTCCTTATCATTGCTTTAAATAGGGGTGATCCCCATAATGGATGCATTTAGAGAGAGGGGGCGAACCCAGTCTCTCCCATAAGTTAGCGACATCGGGCACAGGGAGATGTCGACATATGTAATTTGTGTCCTGAGTATTGTTTTGGGCGGGATACTATTGTGATTGGTCATAGGGACGGAGCCCTGTGCATAGTCACTCGTGTGAATTTTATGTAAAATTTGATAGCAGGTCTGCCATTATATTTTATGATTGCAATTGTTAGGAACATATACAAGTGGGAATTTGCATTTTATCATAGTCTGATATTGAAGAAATAGAGTGGGATTTATATGAAGATAAACTGCTGTAAAAAAATTAGATTGTGGATATATTTTTGAGTAATATGATTATTTCAGGGAATTTGTGTATAATTTTTTCCCCAAAGCAGCACTTTGATGAAATGATGTATTAAATTGTATCAATTAGGGCAGTAGATAGAGGTTAGTCTTATCGAAAGGGGTAAACTTAAAATAACTGACATGAAGTTATTCAAATTTTGCACAGGTTTGGTACAAATTTTTTGTTCTCCACTTTTAAGCGCTCACGGAGTTGATTTTTTTTAAAATTTCTATTATTTGTATTCTTATTTTCGTATAGTTGCACGTTGAATCCTTGTGAGTTTTAAATTATTACTAGAAACTCTACTAATGATAGATTGTTTATAATTTCATTCAGATTGCATTTTGGAAGAAAATATATCTCATCTTTCAAGTCTTCTTCCACTAAAAGGTCCTATTACAACTCTATCCCTTGCAGGAGTTCTTTCAAATTAAAGAAGAGAGGATAAGACATCAGTTGTCTATATGTGCAAAAGAATGCATATTTATAGATTTTTCTTTATTATAAATATTTGTTTGTGTATTTAAATTTAATTAGAGATAAAAATACTATTAATCTGGATTGAGTGGTTTGGGTTATCTCTCACCCTCTTTTTCCCTATTAATGACATAATTTATGTTAGAACAATCTTCTTGTTGCAATTGACTGTTTATTTATTATTGTATTTGAATGTACAAATATGAATTTTAGTAAATATCAAATGAAATAATTTTATGATATTTTGTAAGAAATTGAACAAAGTTTAGTAAGAAATATTATCTTTTAGTGACCAAAAATTCAGTCACTAAAAATAAATATAGTGACAGAATTAATTTGGTCACTAAAAGTATTTGTTTTTAGTGTCCACTAAATTCTTTTTTAGTGACTAGAATTGTTAGTCACTAGAACTTTTAGAGATTGAAATGATTTGCTTACTAAATATGCACATTTTGTCACAGTTTTTATACTTCGTCACTAAAAGGTGTTTAAGTGACCGTTGTGTTTTAGTCACTATAACTTCTTTCAGTGGCCAAAATGATTTGGTCACTAAAACAACTTTTAATGACAAAACGTTTTTGCCACAAAAAACATTCAGTCGCAAGTCTTTTGTGACGACCGGGTGACGGATTCAATTTGGTCAATAAATGTCTTTAGTGAATATAATTAATTATTTAGTGATGAAATATTGCATCACTAAAAGTCAATTTTCTAGTAGTAAAACCATGTTCTAGTTTAGCAACGAAGTTCGGGCGAGATAGACAAAAGTCTTTTTACCCCCACCTAGGCAAGTTCGGCGAAAGCCTTTCTGCACGACAAGCAAGATCGGCGAAAGCCCTTCTGCACCTTAGGCGAGAAGGACAAAGGTCTATCTGCATCTCCCATACGAGATGAACAAAGTCCATCTACACCTTTACTTGCATGAACCCCGGTTCTCTTGAGGCACGGACGAACAAAATTTCTTTACCACCTCCACCTAGACGGACCCCGGTCCTCCTGAGACGCGAATAAACAAAGGTTTTTTTCCACCTCTGCTTGGACGAACCCCGGCTCTCCTGAGGCGCTAACAAACAAAGGTTCCTCGCCACCTGGACGGACTCCGGTCCTCCTCCGGCGCGAACGAACAAAGATTATTCGTCACCTCCGCTTGGACAAACCCCAGTTCTCCTGAGATGCGAACAAACAAAGGTTCTTCGTCACCTCCACCCGGATGGACCATGGTCCTCCTGAACCGCGAATGAACAAAGGTTCTTCGCCACCTCTACTTGGACAAACCCCGACTCTCCTAAGCTGAGAATGAACAAAGGTTCTTTTACACCTCCACACAGACGGACCCCGGTCCTCTTTAGGAGCGAATGAACAAAAGTTCTTCGCCACCTAAACTTAGACGAACCATGGTTGTCCTGAGGCATGAACGAACAAAGGTTCTTAGTCACCTCTACCCAAAAGGACCCCAGTTCTCCCGAACAAACAAAGATTCTTCGCCATCTCCGCTTGGACGAACCGTGGTTCTCCTGAGTCGCAAATGAACAAAGGTTCTTTGCCACCTCCACTTGGACAAACCTCGGTTTTCCTGAGGTGCGAACGAACAAAGGTTATTCGCCACCTCCACTCATGTAACAACCAAAAATTGAGATAAATCGTATAATGCCATTTTTTGCAATTTCTTGAAATCCCTCCTCTTATATCTAAACTGAGCCCCCCCCCCCCCCTCAATTTTAATCTATCGACTAGGGCATCCTACCCCCTACTATTTTCCGCAATCTCCGTCTCTAGCCGCTCCCGATCCCTCCTCCCACGTCGTGTACCGCCTCCCGCATCTTTTTCCTCCTATACATCTCTGCTCGCCGCTGAGTACTTCTCCTGCTCCTGTCGCCGCCTCCGGCTTATCCTCCTCTTGCTCTGACCGGCGACTTCCCTTCCTCTTCAAGCCAACAATTTCTCTAGGGCCGATCGGTGGTCCTTCTCCTCTTCTTCGATTAGCAAGGACCAACAATCCCCTCTCCTTCAAGGGTTCGCAGTTAACCTCCTTCCCTTCCATAAGGCAGTGACATTCTCCTCTAGAAAATCCCTATTTGCCCCTCTTCCGCTTCTTTTGGCGGTGGATTTCAAGAGGATCGTCTAAGGTTTGCTTGGATTCGCCTCTCCTTGGATTTTTGAGTCCGATCTCGATCTCTTTGTGTAAGAACCTCCTCTTTTCCTCTCTATTTGGATTTTATTGATTTTATTTGGTGGTTTCTATGCCCCAAATTGTGTGTTTGTTGTGTTTCAAATTTTTTCTCTCCTTATGATCGTCTAACCGTGGTTTGTTTGTGTTTTCTAGCGCCGCTCATCAATTCAGTTGGTGGTATCACTCAAATATCCCTCTTCAAATTAGGGTTTTTGTAACCTATGCGCCGCCAAGTCTTCGTCTCCGCATGGAATATCTTCTCCCCTCACTCATGAGAGAGGTAAATTTATTAACCCCTCTCTTGTTTGAGTCTTGTGATAAATAAATTGTCTGTATTAGTGTAGTAGTATTTTGCTATATCGTTTCTGTCGTTTTTGTGCAGGTTCAAAATAGGATTTCTGATTTTGCTTGTGCCGCTCAGCCATCACCGCTAGTTTCAGCTTCCTTAAGGCAAGTAGAGATCCTGAAAAACTTGATTTTAAGAGCCTAGACACCTAGATGGGGGGTGAATAGGTTCTAATTTTCTTTAAGAATTTTAGGCAATTAGCTTGTTCTAACTTAGCACAGATAATACGATTCTCAGCACAACAATCACAACACGGCACTAACAGCACACCAATCACAGCACAGTACAGTACACCAGATTTATAGTGGTTCCTCAAGGTATGGGTACATCCACTTTCCCCCTTCGCCTATCAAGTAGAGAACCGGATTCAGCCCAACTTCCTTCCACTTACTCAGATCCATAGATCTTACAACTCAGAACCAGATTGGTTCCTACAGCTCAGACTTATACAAGTCTTACCTCAGATTCTTCCCAAGAATCTTACCTCACGCCTCAGCCCTACCTCAGCCTTTATCACTAGGCTTACAACTCAGACTTTCAAGGGTCCTACACCTCAGGCACTCAGCCCTACCTCAGCCTTTATAATTACAGGCTTACAACTCAGATCTTACAAAAGATCCTACAAGAAAATTGAATGTTTTAAAGGGTACAAAAATTTCACCAGATAGAACTCTCTATTGGTGTGAGCTTCTTGATCAGTTCTTGAATAAACTAAATCTTCAGATCCAACCTGACTTAGCTGTTTCAAAGCTTCTTGATTGAACAAAATAAGGTTGATCTTCACTTGATGTAGAAGTTGATCTTCAGATAGCTCCCTCCTTAGATTAAGAATTAGATCTGAATCTTTCTAATAAACTGTTCTGGATCTGCCTTCTTAAGGGTTTCCCCTTTACTTGTTGTCAAACTCTCTTTCTCGTAATTGCTTGATTACTTCCTTAGTTATTCCTGGTTGTCAAGGATCAGTCCCTTATATAGAGTTTCCCCATGATTACTGGCTGATCCGGTTTGTAATAACCTTCTGACAGTTCTGACAAAGGTGTCAGACCTGTTAGTTATGACAGCTGTCGAGTCACCAGTCATGATAGTTGATTCCTCAAAGACTTTACAACTCAGCATGAACCACTCAACAAACTGCTTCACATGTGTCAACACAAATAGACTAAGTGTCGACATAAGTCTTGATGATGTCGACACAACACTCCATGTGTTGACATAGTCATTCTTCTGTTACTCGACACAGCTTCTGTTTGTATGTGTCGACACAAGTCCTGTGTATCGACACAACTGCTCCTGGTCTCGACATAACTGATGCTGACAGATGGCGTTGAGTGTATGTACATCTGTCGTTGAGTGTGTGTCGAGACGTCGTTGAGTGTGTGTCGACACAAGTCCTGTTTGTCGACACAAGCCTTCAGACTCAGTATAGCTATTGCTGTTAGATGGCATTGAGTGTCGTCCAGATGTCGTTGAGTGTGTGTCAACACAAGTCCTGTGTGTCGACACGACTGCTTCTGGTCCTTACATAGCTGATGTAGACAAATGGCGTTGAGTGTGTATCGACACAAGTACTGTGTGTTGACACAAACCTTCTTCAGGTGTCGACAAAATTCCCGAGTATCGACACATGCCTTTCTTCTGGTGTCGACATAACTCCTGGGTGTCGACACAGCTTCTGCTTTAGGTGTCGACACAATTCCTACCTTAGGTGTCGACACAATTCTTGGTGTCGACACAGCTTCTTCTTCAAGTGTCGATACAATGCCTGGGTGTCGACACAGGCCTTGCCTTTAGTGTCGACACAATTCTTCACAATTGTCGACAGTTGTACTTAGAGAATTTTCTTACAAACCTTACACCTGCACAATGAAACTCAAACATCCATCAAATACAAATTGATGTATATCATTGAGTAAGATGAGGCTTCTCCAAATCTGGTATATATTTTTCAGTGTACCCAACAATCTCCCCCTATTTGGAGAATTCATAACCCTTAGTCAAAGATATACATCACTCATAATAAAACACACACAAAAAATGTACATTCATTTCATAGTAGGATAACAACTAACATCAATACTGAAACTGATTTTATTCATTAATCAGAAAATTCCAGGTTTACATATTTTTCTATAGAACAACAAAAAACAAAAGATTACATTGTTCTAGACAATAGCCTATTTATCCTAAGATAGACTAGGCTCCTTAATTATAATTCCCTTCCCAGATCTGATCTTATCCTGCACAGTAGGTTCAGTATCATCAGCTGGTTTCTTTCCTTTCAGATCCTTTTTCTTCAGTTCTTCATCCTTTATCCTTTGCATTTCAAAATAGTGAAAAGGCTTAGGGAAGTACTTGCTAGGCTCCAGAGCATTAGCAGGTAACTTCCCAACTTTTACACTCCTTCTGTACTGAAGAATGGCTTCTTGCCTGGCTTGATACTTGTTCCACTCTTGCTCAGAATACCATTTACCCCTATCATAGGTCTTGTCCTTCACAGCTTTCCAGACAGTCAAAATAATATTCCTGGAAGCAGGGCTCCACTGCTCAAAATCAGGCTTTAATTCGACCTGTTATCTAAACCTTTTCTTGGACAGCTGTGCTTCCTTCTGAGCTTCCTTGGCAGCCTCTAACATGTTTAATTTTTCAATGATAATATTATGTGCCTCCTATGGAGGGCTATACATTGTCTGAACTTCTTGTTGGACTATGTCAAAATCAGCTGGAGGGTAAATGACCTGTGTAACCTCTGGCTGATCCCCTTCAATGTAGGCAGGTTGCACTCTAGACTCAACAGTATTATCATCCTTACATAGGGGTGGAAATCTAAGTGTAGCTCTGATGGTGTTAGATACCCATTTTGCATGGTCAGAGCTGGCTTTGACTAACATTCTCTCCTCCATTATGACTTCTCTAGCTATATGATCCCTCAGATCATTCTTTTGAAACCTTATTTGATCAGCTAAATATTCTATACCTTCTTGATAGTAGGCTTTGAACTTAGCCAGGTAATCAGAAATAGTCTTTTGAGAGGCTCCAATGGCTGTTTGGACAGCAGCTAGATCTTCTTGTATTTGCTTTGATATTTCAGTTTTCAAATTAGTGGAAATACTTCCCAGTTTTTTGAGTATTTCTTCATGGGATTCTTTGAGATTTTTATTAGACCTAAATTGATTTTCTAAAACATATCTTTGCTTGGTGGCAATGTCCTCAACCTCAGTCTTCAGTAGCTGTTGTTGCTCAGCCAAATATACTACAACATTGTCTCTCTTATGGAAGCAATCTGTCATCTTTTTCTTATGCAGATTGACTTCAAATCTGATTGATTTAATGTCTTGAGCCAGCTGAAACTGTAGTTCTTTATTTGACTCATCCACATATTTCTCTATGGACTGCCTTTGTTCATCCAATTTGACTTACAGTTGGACCAGTAATGAACTGAAGTCCATGCTTGGAGTAGGTGGTTGAGTGACTGTTTGTAAGGCCTTTTTATAGCATTTGCTCCTTTTCCTGATTGCAACCATCTTCCTCTTCTTAGCCATAAAGGCTTCCTCATCATTAGAGGGTTGTTATGAGCTTTCTATATCAACTATTTCCTTATTAGATGGGGCATTCAGTAGCTCCTCCCCCTCAGTTCCTTGCAGTTCCTTTTCTATCTGTGATTGCTCCCGCTCAATCCTTGAAGCTGGTAAATCAGGACATAGCTCTTCCATAGTTACCTTTTGTTGCATCTGTGTAGGAGGAACAAGATTAGTTTGGAAAACAAAAGGTTCTCCCTAGACATCTAGATTTTTGTCCAAGGCCTTCTCTATAAAGGTGATACTTACTTGCTCATCTTGAGCTGTATCTTTTATCTGCACATCTTGTGCTTCCTTCTCAGCAATTTCCAGTGCTTCTTTGTTTATATCTGATACAATGTTCATCATTGTATCAGCAGCATACTCACTCTCCAGAGTAGCTTCAATAATGCCTCCACCTTGGGCAGGCAGCTCAGATAGTTCAGTGTCTTGTTCTGCTGGTTCAGGTTGTTCTCCCCCTGGAGTGGAGGCTATCTGTTTCTTGGGTTGCTGATTGTTCTCTTCTAGATCTTGAGCTTCTTTTTGTTGTTGGTCTTCATCTGAACTGAAGACTACCTCCTCCTCAGAATCACTGGAGGATTCTTCTTGCTGAATAATTTCTTTCTTTTTCTTATCTTTATTGACCTGTTTTTGTAGAGTAGAAACATCTTTGGTCAATACTCTATCCCATCTGGATAGAATCCTTACATCCATTCTCCTCATATGGTTGATCTTGGATCTTGGTAGTTTGTTCATAACATCTGGTATTGTAGAAGCTATACATAAGCTTAGTACTCTTTCCAGATTTGGTTTCTTTACTCCTTCTTGGATCTTGTCAAATACTATTGATGCCCAATCTGCTTTTATAGTGAATATGACCCTTATCATTAGATTGAACATGGAGACTGAAACTCTGTCATGTCCACCAGTCTTACACAGAATCACCTTGCCTACTATTTCAGATAGAAATTTTCCTTGGGAATCTATCCCTTTTCGGGTAATGAATGATCTAACTTTGGCATTAAGGTTCAGCCCGCACCAACTTAGTGCATCTTTAGTCATGGATGGAACTATTTCATCATCATCCTTAACCATAAGAAGTTGGAGTGATTTCCTGATTGTCTTTAGTGTTAGTTTCACTCGGGAATCCTGAACTATTGCTTTGATCTTCTTCCCGTCAGTGTCCACAATTGCTGATGAATAGAATTCCAGAACTTCCTTTTTCCAAATTCTTGTTGGTTCTGAGTCCAAGAACTCCAACCCATTTTCTGAAATTAGGGTAATTACACCCTGGATGTCTTGTGAGGCTGTCGTGAATCCCCCACGAACAAGCTCATAACCTTCATTCACCTTATCGTCCTTGTGGGGCGCCATTGATGAGAGGGAGAGAGAGAGAAGAGAAGAGAAGTGAATATCTATGTCGACAAAAGGTCTAGAGTGAGAAATCTGAAGGCGTAGTCGACCAGTTTTTGTCTTCCCCTATTTATAGTCTACTAATAAAGGGTAGGTCAAAGGACGTACCTTATTTAGTAAAAATACATGTCGACATAGTTGTACTTGTGTCGACATAAAAGACTTAGGTCACGACAAAACTTACTTTTAGTCGACATATCTATGTATCGACATACTTGTGTAAGTGTCGACACGGGCTGGTCATGTAACGCCCCGAAACTCAATAGAGGGACGGACAACTTTTTGAGCCAAGTCTGGGACTTGGTAGGAGGCACACGGCCTGGGATACGGGCGTGTCCCAAGGCGTGTCATGATTCTGGTCGTCGAGACGAGGTCGACGATCGTAGAAGGCTGGAACACGGCCTGGGACACGGGCGTGTCCCAGGACGTGTCAGGCACACGGCATGTGACACGGGCGTGTCACATGGTCGTGTCCTCCTCGGTACATTTCTGGTCCTGTGCCATTTTTGGCACACGGGTAGTGACACGGGTGTGTCATCCGACACGGGTAGTGACACGGGTGTGTCATCCGACACGGGTAGTGACACGGGTGTCGACACGGGTGTGTCATCCGACACGGGTAGTGACACGGGTGTCGACACGGGCGTGTCGGTGGCCGTGTAGTTCTCGGGTTGGGAATGTTGGCCGATTGCACACGGGGGGAGTGACACGGGTCTCGACACGGGCGTGTCACATGTGACACGGGCGTGTCGGAGGCCATGTCAAATGCCATGTGCTGGTTTTTGAGTCGGTCGAGACGGCGAATGGGTGACACGGCCGGGCACACGGCCGTGTTGCAACCCGTGTTCGGCCCCAGATTTTGTATTTTGAGGCCTAATCGTGGCCGTCCGTTTCCTTAGCTTGGGATCCAACGGCTGGGGGGTTGTTCCTGCTGTGTTTAAGCCGGGAATAGGGTTTAGAAACCCTCATTTCTCTTGAGTGGTTCTCTTTCTAAAATCTAGAGAGAGGAGAGAGCAAGGAGGAGGAAGAAGGGCTAGATCCGGTCGCCGGAGGAGATTCGGAGCTCCAAATCGCGAACCGTCTTCGGATCCGCGGAGGCAAGGAGATTGCGGTGCTTTTCATCCACATAGATTTTCATGGCGCCGTGGAAGAACGCAAGGGTAACGATTTCTCATCCTTGGGCATGTGAAGCCCTTTTTCCCTTTGCATAGGAAGCCCTCTCTCGCGAGTGAGCGAAGAGTTGGAGCGTTCCTTGGGGTAGATATGTAAAGTCCCCCTTGTGTAGAGTCCGTATGCGAAAACGGATATAGGCATTGTGTGTGAAGCCTATTCGGACATGTTGGTCCGGATCGGTGATGTTGCATTGCATTTGAACCGGGCAAGACTCCGGATGTTTGGGTGTTTGCGGGTTTTCTACGTGGTAGATTGCAACAGGGAGCCTTGGAGATTAACTCCAAGGTGCACCCGGAAAACTGGGCAAAAGCGAGTTTTTCCAACACGATGGCCGGGGAGCCAACGTGAACATAACCGGGTTATGTGATTGTTGTGGCGGAAACGGGACTCGGTGAGTCTTGACCTGCGCATATGGCTTAAATTGTCGTTGCGATATGAGCACGGGTCAGGCGGAACCGTACCCGATCTATGTCGTTCGGTGGGACCGTTGGCATGGATGAGAGTCTTCGGCGGTCTATGGCTTAAATTGTCGTGACCAAGGACAAGAAGACAAGATGCTCATATGGTTGGCCATCCAAGAGGCGGTGGTGGAATGGGAACGTCTATGGCTTGAATTGACGTGACGTTGGTCGGTTCGCCGTGAATGTGCCCTGAGTGCATGGGGTGTGTGGCCGTGCGAGCCTATGCCTGTGATGAAGTGTGTTTACATTATTGTTGTTGCCTACTAATAAAGTGCAGGGAAAGAGCATCGCCGCCCCGATTTTGGGGGCGGGATCGTTATAATTTGGTCAGCATAGCTGACCGTTATTTTGTTTACCACCGGGCGGTGGATTGTGGCTTGCAGGTGCTGCGGAGCCGAGCGGGAAATAGCGAGCTAAAGCCCTTGAAGCTGTGCCGGTCCTCGAAGGCCTAAATGTTTATGTTTTTCCCGTTTATCATGTATGGCCGGCCTGCGTGCCGAGGTTTGGAAAACACTTTATTTAAGGCAAATTGTTGTAAGGCCTTAAGGCCCGTACTCGTGTATTGTACATTCCTATTTGGTTTGTGTAGTGGACATTCATGCGTGTGGCTGGGTTCTTTTCTTTCTTGCAACTTAATAATTGCTTCCGCTAGGTGTTGTGTAGGACGTTATGATTGGTTGATTGGTTTCAACGCGTAACCAACCGGTCTGTCCGTAGTATATGGCGTCGGGCCCCGGCCGGACCTACTGCTATATGCTATACGACGGATAGGGGTGTTACAAATTGGTATCAGACTACTGGTTTCGGTCCAACTTAAATGAATTTCACTTTAAGGGGTGGTGAGCACATGTGTGCGTCATCGTTATAACATGAAAAGAACCCATGAATGTCCACTTAGGAATGAAAATACACATGTTTGAGGAACCTGCGTGTTCCTATAATTGCTATTTGCAGTAATATTTGGTCGCTTATCGGTGTTTTGCACGATTATAGGTGACCAGGAGTGGTGCTGGGCCGTCAGAATGGCCAGGTTCTAAGGCAAGCAGTGCGCCAAGTGAAGCTCCTGCAACACCTCCGTCTGCCGAGACCATTAGGTTGGTGGCAGAAGCTGTCATGGCGATGATTAATGCGCAACCTGCAAGACAGGTGCAGCAGCCTGCTCCTGCGGAGGAGCAAGTGCCGCTCCAAGCGGCGGAGCCTAGAAGGGTTGAGCAGGTGGCGGTGGAGCCGGAGTTACCTCGGAGAGCAACTGAAAGACAGTTGAAGCATGTGATGGGCTTCCACCCACCGGTGTTCTCGGGAACGAGAACCCCGACCCAGGCTGAAGATTGGCTCTCAAGAGTCAATAGGGTGATGACAGCTACTGAAACGGAAGAGTGGCAGAAGACCACGATAACGACGTTCCTTTTGGATGGGGACTCAAGGTTATGGTGGGAAGGCCTAGAGCTACACCAATTGAGGGGAAGGCCATTGGCTGAAGTTCCTATGGCGGAGTTTGCAAGATTGTTCATGGCTCGATACCTCCCCTCAGCGCAGAGGATCGCATTGGAGAACGAGTTCCAAAAGTTGGTGCAAGGAGATAACACTGTAGACGAGTACCTCCACGAGTTTACTCAGTTGGGGAGATATGCTAGCGCTACCTTTGCTGACGAGGAGCGAAAGACTAACCGCTTCTACGAAGGGTTAAGAGATGAGCTGAGGTTGCTACTGTCAGGGCACATGACGTAGGGTTTCCTAACCTTGGTCAACTCGGCCCGGTCCTTGGAGAAGGACATGAGAAATGTGCAAGCTAAGAAGGATTCTGGCGGGAATAAATCGGAGTTCAAAGCACCGACTACGTCGAAGTCGGGCTATCGAAAATTCTTCAAGAAGGCTAGGACGTCGGGTCCAGCTTCTTCTACGGGTGCATCGGGGGCAACTACTAATCGAACCCCAGGCGCTTGTTTCACGTGTGGAAAGACGGGGCACTTTGCCCGCGATTGCTGGAGAGGACGCCCAAAATCCGAGAGGAAGCAAGGAGCTACTTACGAAGAGAAGGGCAAGGCGGTGGAGTCAACCGCGTCTCACTATGCTCCGACTCAGCCTAGAGTCTACAACTTGGGGCAGCAAGAGGCCATTAAACAGACGGATGTGGTGACAGGTACGAGTTAATTTATAGCAAGTTAACTTAGATACTATTGTTTATTGCTTGTTAGCCTAATATGGTTTGCATAGGCTTTGTTTTGATTAGCGATAGTCCGGCACGGGCACTGTTCGATACGGGAGCTTCACACTCCTTCTTGTCCGAAAATTTTATATCGCGCATCGGAGTCCCTTCTTCGATGGCAAAGGACAAGTTGGATGTGCTGCTACCGAATGGGTGCTCGATGCGTGCGGACAGAGTGTGCGCCGTAAAGGTTCACATTGGGAGCCAAGAGTTTGACTTGCTAGCGTCATTGCTGCCGCTAGTAGAGTTCGACGTTATCTTTGGGATGGATTGGCTTTCGGAGCAGAAAGCTTGGATTGACTGTGACCGAAAGGATGTCAAGCTGGGTGTTGGGCTGGGGACAACATTCGAGAGACTCAAGGGGTCGAGCAAGACGCTGATGTCTGCTCTTCAGGTGGTAAAGGCAGTTCGTGCTGGTGCAGAGCTATTCTTCGCAATAGTGGGGGATGTGGAGCCAAAGTCCACGTTGGATAGCATCCCCGTGGTTTGTGAATACCCCGATGTGTTCCCGGATAGTCTTTCCGGGGCCCCACCGCGGCGAGAGATTGATTTCACCATCGAGCTCGTACCGGGGGCCAAACCGGTGTCACGTGCTCCGTATAGGTTGGCGCCTAAGGAGATGGCAGAGTTGAAAGTTCAGCTAGAGGAGCTGATGGAACAAGGTTATGTGTGTCCAAGCTCGTCGCCTTGGAGCGCACCGGTCCTCTTCGTTAAGAAGAAGGATGGTAGTATGCGGTTGTGTATCGACTACAGATAGTTGAACAAGCTGACGGAAAAGAACAAGTACCCGATCCCGAGGATTGATGATCTCTTTGATCAGTTAGTCGGATCGTCGGTATATTCTAAGTTGGACTTGAAGTCGGGGTACTATCAGTTGAGGATAAGGGAATGTGATATCCCGAAGACGACGTTCAGCACAAGGTATGGGCATTTCGAGTTCACGGTCATGCCGTTTGGACTGACGAATGCGCCATCAGTGTTTATGGACTTGATGAACAGGACGTTCTGAGATTTCCTGGATCGCTTTGTGATCGTCTTTATTGACGATATATTGGTGTACTCGCAGTGCGAAGAAGATCACTTCAAGCACTTGCATCTGGTGTTGGAGACTTTGAGGAGGAATGAGCTTTATGCGAAATTCTCCAAGTGCGAGTTCTGGCTACCCTCAGTAGCGTTCCTTGGTCACATTGTTAGTGGGGAAGGTATAGCGGTGGATCCGGCGAATATCGTTGCGATACGGGAGTGGCCTGCGTTGTCTTCTGTCGCGGAAGTCCGTAGTATTCTCGGGCTTGCCGGATATTACAGGCGCTTCGTAGAGAACTTCTCGCGGATAGCGCTACCTCTCACGAAGTTGACAAGGAAAGATCAGAGATTCTTGTGGACGCAGGAGTGCGTGCAAGCGTTTGAGGAGCTGAAGAGACGGTTGACCACGGCTCCAGTGCTTAGTTCGCCGAGTGGGACCGAGGGCTTCGAGGTGTATAGTGACGCCTCGGGTAGTGGCTTGGGCTGCGTGTTGTTGCAGCATGGGAGCGTGATAGCTTATGGATCGCGTCAGCTGAAAGTTCATGAAAGGAACTATCCGGTCCACGACTTGGAGTTGGCGGCCGTGATATTTGCACTTAAGCTGTGGAGGCACTACCTATATAGCGTAAGGGTCGATATTTATACCGACCACAAGAGCCTGAAGTACTTGTTGGATCAGAAGGATCTTAACATGAGGCAGAGGAGGTGGATGGAGTTCCTGGGGGACTACACCTTCAAGATTCATTATGTACCCGGGAAGGGCAATGCGGTTGCTGATACGTTGAGTCGCAGGGCTCCCGCCCAAGCCAACTGGTTATCGATGCATGATGAGCGGCTAGTACGGGAGTTGGAGGAGCTTGAGATCTGTTGTGTTGACAAGCAGACGAGCGCCAAAGCAATGTTGAACTGGACAGAGGTTCAGTATGACCTGGCTGACCGGGTTCGGCAGGCATTGGAGTTAGATGACTCCATGAAGGAGCTTATGGAGGCAGCGTTGGATGGGTCAAATTCCCAATTTTCAGTGGAAGATGGGTTGTTAAGGAAGGATCATCGGTTGTGCGTCCCAAGCGGGAGTAACCTATGGGCGGAGTTGATGTACGAGGCTCATCATACCAAGTACTTGATCCACCCAGGGAGCACAAAGATGTACCGTGACCTCAAGAAACTATTTTGGTGGCCGGGGCTTAAGAAAGATGTAGCGTTGTTTGTGGCTAAGTGCCAAACGTGCGCCTTGGTGAAGGCAGAGTGCCAAAAGCCGGGAGGATTTCTGAAGTCCTTGCCTATACCGGAGTGGAAGTTCGACGACATATCTATGGACTTTATGCATGGGTTGCCAAGGTCGCAGAAAGGGAACGACGCCATCTGGGTGATCGTAGATCGGTTAACTAAAGTGTCGCATTTCATTCCGCATAGGAAAGACGACTCGGTGGAGAAGTTGGCGAAACTATATGTGGACAATATAGTTAGACTGCATGGTGTGCCTTACAGCATTGTGAGTGATCGCGATGGGCGTTTCACGTCCAATGATTGGAGGTTGGTGCAGCAGATGCTGGGGACAAAGTTGAAGTTCAGCACAACCTTCCATCCGCAGACGGATGGGCAGACCGAGAGAGTCAATAGAACGATGGAGGACATGCTCCGCATGTGTGTTCTAGACTTCGGGAAGCATTGGGAGGACCACCTGTATTTGGTGGAGTTCGCGTACAACAATAGCTACCAGGCGAGTATCCAAATGGCGCCCTTTGAGGCCCTATATGGCAGAAAGTGTCGCACGCCGTTATCGTGGCTTGAAATGGGTAAGGCAAGGTTGTACAAGAAGCAGGAGGTGGAAAATGCTACTTCTTTGGTGCGGATCATTCGAGAGCATTTGGTGATCGCTCAGGATAGGCAAGCTAAGTACTACAATGCCAAGCATCGGAATGTGGAGTTTGCGGTGGGCGATTGGGTGTACTTGAAAGTTAAGCCGTTCAAGGGTGTTTCGCGGGTGAGACGCTTGAAGAAGCTGAGCCCAAGATACCTTGGACCCTTTGAGATTCTGGAGCGGGTCGGCAAAGCGGCTTATCGTTTGAAGTTATCAGTAGAGTTGAGTGGACTACACGATGTGTTCCACATCTCTGTACTGCGGAAGGCGGTGCAAGAGCCTTCGCAGGTGATCGCAGTTGATCAAGTATCGGTGGACGAAGGGTTGACGACTAGGGTCAAGCCCGTTCGTATTGAAGACTCCGAAGTTAAGCGACTTCGTAACAAGGAGATCCGAATGGTCAAGTTCCGTTGGGACAATTGCGGTCGTGAGGAGCTCTCTTGGGAACGGGAGCAGACCATGCTGGAGGAGTACCCAGAGTTATTTCGCTCAGGTACCGCTCTTGGTTTTCTGTTTTCTTTTCCTTTAGTAATTTCGTAGGCGAAATTCTTCTAAGAGGGAGAGAGTTGTAACGCCCCGAAACTCAATAGAGGGACGGACAACTTTTTGAGCCAAGTCTGGGACTTGGTAGGAGGCACACGGCCTGGGATACGGGCGTGTCCCAGGGCGTGTCATGATTCTGGTCGTCGAGACGAGGTCGACGATCGTAGAAGGCTGGAACATGGCCTGGGACACGGGCGTTTCCTAGGGCGTGTCAGGCACACGGTATGTGACACGGGCGTGTCACATGGTCGTGTCCTCCTCGGTACATTCTGGTCCTGTGCCATTTTTGGCACACGGGTAGTGACACGGGTGTCGACACGGGTGTGTCATCCGACACGGGTAGTGACACGGGTGTCGACACGGGTGTGTCATCCGACACGGGTAGTAACACGGGTGTCGACACGGGCGTGTCGGTGGCCGTATAGTTCTCGGGTTGGGAATGTTGGCCGATTGCACACGGGGGGAGTGACACGGGTCTCGACACGGGCGTGTCACATGTGACACGGGCGTGTCGGAGGCCGTGTCGAATGCCGTGTGCTAGTTTTTGAGTCGGTCGAGACGGCGAATGGGTGACACGGCCGGGCACACGGCCGTGTTGCAACCCGTGTTCGGCCCCAGATTTAGTATTTTGAGGCCTAATCATGGTCGTCCGTTTCCTTAGCTTGGGATCCAACGGCTGGGGGTTGTTCCTGCTGTGTTTAAGCCGGGAATAGGGTTTAGAAACCCTCATTTCTCTTGAGTGGTTCTCTTTCTAAAAGCTAGAGAGAGGAGAGAGCAAGGAGGAGGAAGAAGGGCTAGATCCGGTTGCCGGAGGAGATTCGGAGCTCCAAATCGCGAACCGTCTTCGGATCCGCGGAGGCAAGGAGATTGCGGTGCTTTTCATCCGCATAGATTTTCATGGCACCGCGGAAGAACGCAAGGGTAACGATTTCTCATCCTTGGGCATGTGAAGCCCTTTTTCCCTTTGCATAGGAAGCCCTCTCTCGCGAGTGAGCGAAGAGTTGGAGCGTTCCTTGGGGTAGATATGTAAAGTCCCCCTTGTGTAGAGTCCGTATGCGAAAACGGATATAGGCATTGTGTGTGAAGCCTATTCGGACATGTTGGTCCGGATCGGTGATGTTGCATTGCATTTGAACCGGGAAAGACTCCGGATGTTTGGGTGTTTGCGGGTTTTCTATGTGGTAGATTGCAACAGGGAGCCTTGGAGATTAACTCCAAGGTGCACCCGGAAAACTGGGCAAAAGCGAGTTTTGCCAACACGATGGCCGGGGAGCCAACGTGAACATAACCGGGTTATGTGATTGTTGTGGCGGAAACGGGACTCGGTGAGTCTTGACCTGCGCATATGGCTTAAATTGCCATTGCGATATGAGCACGGGTTAGGCGGAACCGTACCCGATCTATGTCGTTCGGTGGGACCGTTGGCATGGATGAGAGTCTTCGGCGGTCTATGGCTTAAATTGTCGTGACCAAGGCCAAGAAGACAAGATGCTCATATGGTTGGCCGTCCAAGAGGCGGTGGTGGAACGGGAACGTCTATGGCTTGAATTGACGTGACGTTGGCCGGTTCCCCGTGAATGTGCCCTGAGTGCATGGGGTGTGTGGTCGTGCGAGCCTACGCCTGTGATGAAGTGTGTTTACAGTATTGTTGTTGCCTACTAATAAAGTGCAGGGAAAGAGCATTGCCGCCCCGATTTTGGGGGCGGGATCGTTATAATTTGGTCAGCATAGCTGACCGTTATTTTGTTTACCACCGGGCGGTGGATTGTGGCTTGCAGGTGCTGCGGAGCCGAGCGGGAAATAGCGGGCTAAAGCCCTTGAAGCTGTGCCGGCCCTCGAAGGCCTAAATGTTTATGTTTTTCCCGTTTATCATGTATGGCCGGCTTGCGTGGCGAGGTTTGGAAAACACTTTATTTAAGGCAAACTGTTGTAAGGCCTTAAGGCCCGTACTCGTGTATTGTACATTCCTATTTGGTTTGTGTAGTGGACATTCATGCGTGTGGCTGGGTTCTTTCCTTTCTTGCAACTTAATAATTGCTTTCTCTAGGTGTTGTGTAGGACGTTATGATTGGTTGATTGGTTTCAACGCGTAACCAACCGGTCTGTCCGTAGTATATGGCGTCGGGCCCCGGCCGGACCTACTGCTATATGCTATACGACGGATAGGGGTGTTACAGGTCATGTCTCGACATAGTTGTGTCGACACCTATTCTTCTGTCGACACAGATACTGTTTTTGTGTCGACACATCCTTTTTCTTTGTCGACAAAACATACTGAGTGTGTCGACACAAACTTTGTACTTAGACAAATTTCCTGAGAAATATTGTGCTCACATATTCTACTTAGGAATGCTCGAGCTGACCTATTCTAGGTTCAACATACCTAATTCAATTTTAAAATAATTGAATTTAGTTTCATCCAGAGGTTTTTAAAAATATCAGTAATTTGATTATTTGTGTTTACAAATTCTAGACTAATATCTTCCTTCTCCACATATTCTCTTATGAAATGAAACTTAATTTCTATATGCTTGGTTCTACTGTGTGATACAAGATTCTTAGCAATAGAAATAGCACTAGTAGAATCACAGAATAGTGGAATTCTACTTACCTTGATATCATAGTCTTCAAGTTGATGCTTTATCCACATCAACTATGTACAGTAGCTGCCTGCAGCTATATATTCTGACTCAGCAGTCGAGATAGCTACACTTATTTGCTTTTTGCTGCACCATGACACCAGCCTTCCACCTAGGAATTGATAAGTTCTTGTAGTACTTTTCATGTCTTCTTTGCATCCTGCAAAGTCTGCATCTGAGAAGCCTGTTAGTAAGAAATCTCTATTCTTAGGGTACCAAAGACCTAGATTAGGTGTGCCCTTAAGATATCTCAAAATTCTATTAACTGCAGAATAATGAGATTCCTTTGGGCAAGCTTGGTACCTAACACAAACACATGTAGCATACATGATGTCAGGTCTACTAGCAGTCAAGTAGAGTAGAGAGCCAATTATCCCTCTATATAAAGACTCATCAATATGTTTCCCTATCTCATCTTTTCCTATAGGCATACTTGTTCCCATTAGAGTTTTCATGGTGGAGGCTGAGTCCATTCCATATTTCTTAATCAACTCCTTGGTGAACTTTGACTGGGATATGGACAATCCATCATCAGTCTGTCTTACTTGAAGTCCCAAGAAGAACTTCAGTTCACTCATACTGCTCATCTCAAACTTTCCTTGCATAAGTTTGGCAAACTTTATACAAAGGTTGTTTTTCAGTAGATCCAAAGATAATGTCATCAACATATATCTAGACTAGGATTATCTTGCCTTTTGATTCCCTAAAGAATAGAGTTGTGTCTATCTTTCCTCTAGATAATTTATTCTCAATAAGAAAAGCAGATAAGGTTTCATACCAAGCCCTAGGGGCTTGTTTCAAACCATATAGAGCTTTCCTAAGCCTATATACATAATCAGAACAATGAGAATCTACAAAACCTGAGGGTTGTTCAACATAGACTTCCTCTTTTAAGTCACCATTTAGAAATGTTGACTTTACATCCATCTGATATACCTTGAACCCTTGATAGGCAGCATAGGCCAAGAACAACCTTATAGCCTCCAGCCTTGCCACTGGGGCAAAGGTTTGATCAAAGTCAATCCCTTCCTCTTGCCTGTAGCCTTTTGCTACCAGTTTGGCCTTGTTCTTGATTATAATGTCATTCTCATCAAGTTTGTTTCTGTAGATCCACTTGGTTCCTATAATGTTGTGATCCTTTGGTTTAGGAACCAGTTCCCAAACTTTACATCTTCTGAATTGATTCAGCTCTTCTTGCATAGCATCAATCCAGTTTGTGTCTAGCATGGCTTCTTCAAACTTCCTGGGTTCTATCTGTGATAAGAAACTTGAACATAAAACTGTGTTCATGTTCTTGCTCCTGGTTAGTACACCTTGACTTACATCACCAATGATTTGATGAGCTGGATGATCCTTTAGGTGTCTTATTGCTGGAGGAATTCTGTCAACCTCTTGGTCTTCTTCATTTTCCTCAACCTGATGCTCCTCATTATCTTCTTCATCCAGTGAGTCTTGTTCTCCCCCTGGACAACATGCATCCTTTTCTTCATCCAGCCTAGCAGGTGCTTCTTCATTGATAATAAGCTTGTTCAGCTTATCCTTTAAACCTGTAGAACTACTTGAAGAGCAAGACAATTCACTGTTAATCAACTTAGACTCATCAAATACTACATGGATAGATTCTTCTATAACTTGTGTATTCAAGTTGTAGATCTTATATGCTCTAATATTATTGTTGTACCCAACAAATATCCCTTCTAGGGATTTGACAGCAAACTTAGTTTGGTAGTGCTTACCATTAACTATGACATAACACTTGCTATTAAAGATTCTGAGGTAGGAAATATTTGGTTTTCTGCCTTTCAAAATCTGATAGGGAGTCATCTTATGTTTCTTATTGATAGAGGCTCTATTGAGTACATGACATGCAGTATTTACTGCCTCTGCCCAGAAGTACTCAGGGAGAGTAGTGTCACTAAGTAGTGTTCTACTTGCCTCAATTAGAGTCCTATTCTTTCCTTCAGTAACTCCATTTTGCTAGGGTGTTCTAGGTGAGGAGAACTCCTGATGAATCTCAAGTTCTTCACAGAACTTTGTCATACACTCAGACTGAAATTCAGTTCTATGGTCACTTCTAATTTTGACCACTGAATTGTTAAATTCATTCTGAATTTGTCTACCAAAGGTCTGGAAAATAGTAGGAGTTTCAAATTTCTATCTCAAGAAGAAAACTCATGTGAATCTAGAATAGTCATCCACAATAACTAATATGTATACTTTCCTACCAAGACTATGAATTGGCATAGGACCAAACAAATCCATATGCAAGAGATATAAACATCTCATTGAATCTTTGGTATCAAGTGCATGGAAAGAGGACTTAATCTGTTTGCCCTTTTGTCAAGCTAAACACACACCCTCTTTAATGCACTTGACTTGAGGACCATTCCTTACTAACCCCATGCTGAACAGTTGTCCTATTGACTTATAGTTCAGATGAGCTAGCCTCTTGTGCCATTTGACACATAGTGAAGCTTTCTCTCCTACAACTAGACAAATGGGTGAGATGTTAAACTCACAATCTAGGTTAAGATAATATACATTCCCTTTCCTAGTACCAGTCAAAATGATCTCTTGATCACTTGACCTCCTTATTTGGCACTCCCCTTTGAGGAAAGAGATGACATAACCTAGATCACTAAGTTGACTTATGTTAATCAGGTTTAGACTCTTCATATAAGCCACTTTAGTGATAGTAATTGAATCACTAGAAATGTTACAAAATCCTTTGATGATTCCTTTTTCTGATCCACCAAAGATTACTTTGGGTCCATTCTCTATGAGTACATAGTCCCTCAACATTCTTCTTGTTCCAGTCATGTGTCTGGAACATCTACTATCCAAGTATCATATAGGGGTATGGCCACTTGGATTCACTTGCATCAAATAAAGAATCACTTATCCTTAGAACCCAAATTATTATTGGGTCCTAGGTCCTTGTTAGTTTGAAATCCTGCAGCTGTTCTGACAGGTAATCTATTCTTGGTTTTAATACTTGTGTTGAACCAGCAATCCATGGCAAAGTGGTCCACCTTGCCACAACACAAACACTCAAATCTATTGTACCTTTTTTTAGGTACAGACTTCACAACTTTGTTGCCAGCAGTCCTGTTAGGTGTAGGTGCAGGTGCTGGAGCAGCAAACCCCAAGAATTTCTTTTGAACTTGATGGGCTTGTCTATAGAGTGACATATTGGCATTTGCACCCTTGCCCATGAGATCTCCATACTCACAGTGACCATGAGTAATATCATGATCATACCTGTTTGTAGGTCGCATCACTTTCCTAAAGAAAATAGGGGGCTTTTTAGCTAGTGGCTGAACTGGGGCCTTACCTTTTCTATGAGAATTGGCGGCCCTAGTTCTTCCCATAAAACCTAGACCAGTCTTTCCTTTATGAGAAATGAAATTTTCTATTAAGGGCAAGAAAGATTTTGACTTAGAGAATTTAGCCACTAACTCTCTTTCTTGCTGAAGTTTTGCCTCCAGTTTCTTGATATGATTTTCCTTGAAAGAGATTGTGCTCATCTGAATAACAGTAATATTTTTCAGTTTGGCAACCTCCTTCAGTTTTAAATCTATCAACATGGTTGAATCTGATGCAGCCTGCTTAAGAGACTCAATTTCTTTGGCCTGCTCCTTGATAAGAAACTTGCTCCTCTTCAGAGCTTGCAACAGCCCACCATACTCATTAATGAGTTGATGTACATCCCCCTTAGAATCAGAACCATCCACTTCTCTTGAAGTTGATGCTACTGATTCTGATCCAGTAAAATAATCAGAAGGTGAGGGAGAATTGTATACCTTGCTTGGACCAGGCTTATCCTTGCACTGATCATTTTCTGACAGATCCATCAGTCCTCTACAGCAATAGTCTTCCACTCCATTTATAGAGTCTAGCATTTGTAGGAATTCTAGTTCCCTAGAATCCACTTCTGTAGAGAACAGCCCAACATATTCTTCTGCATCATCTTCTTCTCCTGATCCTGAAGATGAAGAGTTTGTCCAACTCTTTTGCTTTTGAGCAACAAAGGATTTCTCTTTCTTACCTTTCACTTGATGCTTCTTCTTGTCCTTAGATTCAGTCCTCTTGTCTGGAAAGTCAGCTATGACATGTCCAGGCCTGTTGCAACAGTAGTAAACAATCTTAGAATTAGTTTGTTTACTAGGTTTTAAGGTATACCTGTCCTCCTTGGGAGTCTTATTTTTCTTGTAATACTCATCCTTGGAGAAGGATGTAGATGGCCTGGTTCTCCATTTCTTCTTTTTCATGAACCTTTGAAACTGCCTTATAAAGGCAGCAAAGTCCTCATCAGAGGTGTTGCTATCTGATGTGTTGTTGTCAGGATTTTCTTCTTCTGCCTCAGCACTCCTTCTAGGTGGAAAAGGAGACTTTCTCCTACCCTTTCTTGTGCCTTCAGTCTTGAAGGCTACTGAATTCTCTTTGTACTCAAACCTACTGCTTTTCTCCTCCTCTTTTCTAGCAGTGAGCTGCATTTCATAGGATAACAACTTTCCAAATAGTGTGGGCGGAGGTGTATTAGAAAGCCTGACCACCTCTCTGATGGCACATATCATTATGTCCCAGTCCTTTGTTAGTGATCTGAGAAACTTTTCATTCAGTTCATATGTGCTGAAGACTCTTCCATAGGTCATCAGCTCATTTACTATCCTGAAGAACTTCTTGTAACATTCAGCTATGTTGTCAGACTTGGCTTATCTAAAGCTTTCATATTCTTGATTTAGAATAGATTTCATGTCTTCTTTGACTTCTTCAGTTCCCTCCATGTAGACAATCAAGGTGTCTCACATCTCCTTAGAGGTTTTACAATGCACCAGATTCTGAAATGTGGCATCATCTATAGCACTTACAATAATATTTTGTGCTCTTTTGTCTAATGTTGTCAGGATGATCTCATCCTTGGTCATTTCAGAATAACTCTTTGGGGTTCTAACATTTGCATCCAGAACTGATACCTTCATTGGAATGAAGGAGCCTTCTTGTACTGTGATGTAGATTCTTGGATCAGATGCTTCCATGAACAACATGACCCTTTACTTCCATATGCCAAAGCATTCTTTCCTGCAGATAGGCAGTTTCATAGATCCAAATTTCTTTTTGATTCTCATTTGAACCCATTCTTGAAATTTGTTAATTGCCTTGGAGATTCACTCAGACTGTTAGGTCTATCTTAGAGCAACCTGCCTCTGATACCACTTGAAAGACTTGATTTTAAGAGCCTAGATACCTATAGGGGGTGAATAGTTCTAATTTTCTTTAAGAATTTTAGGCAATTAGCTTGTTCTAACTTAGCGCAGATAATACAATTCTCAGCACAGCAATCACAACACAGCAATAATAACACACCAATCACAGCATAGTACAGTACACCAGATTTATAGTGGTTTTCCAAGGTATGGGTACATCCACTTTCCCCCTTCGCCTATCCAGTAGAGAACTGGATTCAGCCCAACTTCCTTCCACTTACTCAGATCCACAGATCTTACAACTCAGAATCAGATTGGTTCCTACAGCTCAGACTTATACAAGTCTTACCTCAGATTTTTCCCAAGAATCCTACCTCAGGCCTCAGCCCTACCTCAGCCTTTATCACTAGGCTTACAACTCAAACTTTCACAAATCCTACACCTCAGGCACTCATCCCTACCTCAGCCTTTATAATTAACGGCTTACAACTCAGATCTTACAAAAGATCCTATAAGAAAATTGAATGTTTTAAAGGGTACATAAATTTCACCAGATAGAACTCTCTATTGGTGTGAGCTTCTTGATCAGTTCTTGAATAAACTGAATCTTCAGATCCAACCTGACTTAGATGTTTCAAAACTTCTTGATTGAACAAAATAAGGTTGATCTTCACTTGATGTAGAAGTTGATCTTCAGATAGCTCCCTCCTTAGATTCAGAATTAGATCTGAATCTTTCTTACAGACTGTTCTGGATCTGCCTTCTTAAGGGTTTCCCCTTTACTTGTTGTCAAACTCTCTTTCCTGTAATTACTTGATTACTTCCTTAGTTATTCATGGCTGTCAAGGATCAGTCCTTTATATAGAGTTTCCTCATGATTACCAGCTGATCCGGTTTGTAATAACCTTCTGACAGTTCTGACAAAGGTGTCAGACCTGTTGGTTATGACAGCTGTCGAGTCACAAGTCATGACAGTTGATTCCTCAAAGACTTTACAACTCAGCATGAACCACTCAACAAACTGCTTCACATGTGTCGACACAAATAGACTAAGTGTCGACACAAGTCTTGATGATGTCGACACAACACTCCATGTGTTGACATAGTCATTCTTCTGTTACTCGACACAGCTTCTATTTGTATGTGTCGACACAAGTCCTGTGTGTCGACACAATTGCTCCTGGTCTCGACATAACTGATGCTGACAGATGGCGTTGAGTGTATGTCCAACTGTCATTGAGTGTGTGTCGAGACGTCATTGAGTGTGTGTCGACACAAGTCCTGTGTATCGACACAAGCCTTCAGACTCAGTATAGCTGTTGCTGTTAGATGGCGTTGAGTGTCGTCCAGATGTCGTTGAGCGTGTGTCGACAAAAGTTCTGTATGTTGACACAACTACTTCTGGTCTTGACATAGCTGATGCAGACAAATGGCGTTGAGTGTGTGTCAACACAAGTCCTGTGTGTCGACACAAACCTTCTTCAGGTGTCGACACAATTCCTGAGTGTCGACGCATGCCTTTCTTCTGGTGTCGACATAACTCCTAGGTGTCGACACAGCTTCTGCTTTAGGTGTCGACACAATTCCTGCCTTAGGTGTTGACACAATTCTGGGTGTCGACACAGCTTCTTCTTCAGGTGTCGACACAATGCCTGAGTGTCGACACAGGCCTTGCTTCTAGTGTCAACACAACTTCTGGGTGTCGACACAATTCTTCACAAGTGTCGACACTTGTACTTAGAGAATTTTCTTGCAAACCTTACACCTGCACAATGAAACTCAAACATCCATCAAATACAAATTGATGTATATCATTGAGTAAGATGAGGCTTCTCCAAATCTGGTACATATTTTTCAGTGTACCCAACAGATCCCTCTCTCTTGCAAGCATTGTATTTAATTTATTGCATCTGTCCTTTGATTACATGTCTCCATCCCTGTATATAGTTGATCTGGCAAATGATTTTAACACATGAGTGCCAAACTGGATAAATTAATTGTGTAGGGTTTAGATTATTAGAATTGACATGAGTTAGTTTAATGAGGTATTTTTAATTGGATTCTCACTTTGAAGGATTTCGTCTCTTTTGATGAATAATTAAAGGACCAGTAAGTTTGAGCACGAACATTAATAAATCTGAATGATCATTGTTAAGGCTAACAGCTAGCGATTACATTATTGTTGGGTTATGTCACGCTCGTATCGTACACACATTTGAATTGGAAGATAATAATTGTAACAAATTCTAGATAACAAATATATGTTCATTGTTTTTATATTATGCTTGTAGTGAACACATGTTTACTTGGGAGATACTTGTGTTTAAAATGATCTAATCTAGATGAGTACGTGATGTCTCAGAATTTATTCATGTCAAACTTACCTTTGCGATGTTCTTGAAAGTCTTCTTGATATTATGACCTTAACCTCTCGAACCCGCGAGGCTCAAAACTCTCTATCTAGTTTTCTTATGTCATCGAATCTTATTCCTTATGTCTATCTGGTTGTAAGTCTTGAGTAAAGTCAGTCCTTCACATGATCTTTCACTTTTAAGTGAATTCGTTTCCGCTAAAAGTTCTAAAATGTGAATCATGTAACTCATAATATCATAAGAAAACAATGAAACGTGTTGAGGTCACTTGGGTTGCAGCTTTCACGGTGCCAGTTGGGACCCACTAAGCCTCCTTGAGTCGGGCCTGGTTTGTGACGATGGTCACAACAAGCAAGAAGTTTTTCTAATAAGACTTGTATCCGTACTGAGTTTGAACCATGCACACCAACTCAAAACACCTACACACTTCATTGATTGCAGCTTATGATATTAATTGTTCTATTATATGTTATGCTCCGAAGTAAGCTTAATTTAGTTATTTCTGTTTGACTATTCTACCTAACTGATTTAGTAGCTCTGATTCATGAAAACTGGTACGTGTAGGTTTCTGTTTCTCATGCTCATACTTTACTTTTACTTTGCTCACCTGATAATTTAATGTTCTGAGGCTTTTTCTTTCTGTTTTGGAAATGCTTTAGCATTCGTGACAGCGCTACCGGGTCCTCGAGCCCGATCAGCATTAAGTTTTAGGTTCTATGTTTACATTTCATTTAATGTCAAATATTTATTTTATGTAATAATTGCAATCAGACATTTTATCTGGTATCATGAAAAATTGTTAGGCTATTTAAATACTTTATGTACTAGAATTTTATATTAATGCATGCGCATCTTCTTTTGAATCATAATTGCATGAAATCTGTAGTAGTGCCATGTAAAACATGATTTTCAAAAAATACATGTGCATTTAAAATTCTCACTGTTTTAAACTCTAAAAGCTTCCGCATAAAAATCAAATTGTTTTTACTTAAAAGTAATTATTTTAAACCTTTTACCAGTATCTTGGCATCCGCCTCAATAGGCATGGTTTTCTTTCCGCCCATGCCTGTGGCATAGCGGCCCGCCCAAGCCGCACTTTGACTTTTAACAAGACGGGTCATCACAGTTGGTATCAGGAGGAGGTTAGTTCAAAAGACAAAGTATTTTGTAATTATCAAATATTTTGAACTTTATTATAAAAATAAATATACATGCATCATTTCTTCACTCACTTATCATTATCTATTATTCGTGGCTGAAACACGCACACACTCACTCATAAGCATGAGTAGTATGCACACAAATGTTAAGGGAGTATGGGCAAACTGAATATTTTTGTGCACATGAATTTTCACTAGGATATACACCGCTTGCGAATATTAAATTGTATGGACGATTTAATATTTTCTAGAGCGTTGGCATTAGAGACTTAATTTACATGACATGTTAAGTGATATGAACACTTAACATGACATGTATATCCATTCATTTGCATTCATATCATAAATCATTGCACAAGTGTGAAGCCAAGAACAACAATAATGATTGTACACACGTGAATTTATTAATTGCTTGACATCGCACAAGATCTCATGGTTGCACTTGCATGATTATTACCTGGAGTTGTCCAATGGAAATACTGTAATTATTACATAGTTTATGTACATTACAGTAGAAAATGTGTAAGAATCTCTAGTTTCAAGTCCTCGATATTCGTATTCAGGTCTTTCTATTCTGCTTAACTATCGATCTTATTATTTCCTCTTCTTTTCCCTCTAGTTAGCTTCTAAGTGTCAGCAAGAAATGAGATTCTTCTTGTGAATTGCTCTGCTGTATTTCTTCAGCGTTGTTCTATGATCTTCCATCTCTACGATTACTCGTTTCTGTGGATAATCAATTATCATTTTGTTTCTTTTCCTCTTTGGTGTCCTGTCTTTCCTACGTGTAAGTTCTTTTTCACTCTCGAATCCATTAGTCTTACCTCTCAATTTTGAGCTAATTGAAGCAATTTCTGTGTTTCCTGAAGTCAATCCTTCGTATCCGACCGAACCCGCTAAGTCTAAAGAGTTCCCCTGTGAACTTGAATCGTACATGTGTTGCAAGTATCTGTAACCTTTCTCTTGATCATAGTAAGTCTCCATGCTTGTCCTCCTCTCCATTTCTTTGTATTTATAGTTAACTTCTATGTCTTGATATGCAAACCATGTTGGAATGAATGTCATCCGAATTTTTGTCATTTTTGACCCAGTTCGGGGAATTCTCAGAAAGTTTCATGACTAAACTTCCTAAGTAGGGAAGAATGTAACAACCCAAAATTAAGATGATACATTTGATGTCATTTTTTGTAATTTATTGAAATCCCTCCTCTTATATCTAAACTGAGCCCCCCCCCCCCCCCCCCCCGCAATTTTAATCTATTGGATAGGCCATCCCGCTCCCTATTGTTTCCCGCGAGCCTCATCTCCAGCCGCTCCTGATCCCTCCTCCTGCGTCGCATCCTGCCTTCCGGGCATTGTTGCTCGCCGCTGAGTACTCCTCCTGCTCCTATCGCCGCCTTCGGCTTCTCCTCCTCTTGCTCTGGTCGGAAACTTCCCTTCCCCTTCAAGCTGACAGTCTCTCTAGGGCCGGTCGGTGGTCCTTCTCCTCTTCTTCGATTAGCAAGGGCCAACAATCCCATCTCCTTGGGGGATAGGCAGTTAACATCCTTCTCTTCCTCAAGGCAGCAACCTTCTCCTCTAGAAGCCCTATTGGCCCCTCTTTCTCTTCTTTTGGCGGTGGATTTCAAGAGGATCTTTTAGGGTTTGCTTGGATCTGCCTCTCCTTGGATTTTTGCTTCCAATCTCGGTCTCTTTGGGTAAGAACCTCCTCTTTTTCCCTCTATTTGGATTTTATTGATTTTAATTGGTGGTTTCTACGCCCCAAATTGTGTGTTTGTTGTGTTTCATATTTTTTTCCCTCCTTGCAATCGTCTAACCGTGGTTTGTTTATGTTTTATTGTGCCGCTCCTCAATTCAGTTGGTGGGATCGCTCAAATATCCCTCTCTAAATTAGGGTTTTCGTAACCTATGCACTGCCAAGTCTCCATCTCCGCGTGGAATTTCTTCTCCCCTCACTCATGAGGGAGGTAAATTTCTTAACCCCTCTCTTGTTTGAGTCTTGCGATAAATAAATTGTCTGTGTTAATGTAGTGATATTTTATTATATCGTTTTAGTCGTTCTTGTATAGGTTCAAAATAAGATTTCTGATTTCGCTTGTGCCGCTCAGCCGTCACCGCCAGTTTCAACTTCCTTAAGGCAAGTAAAGATCTCTCTCTCTCTTGCAAGCATTGTGTTTAATTTATTGCATCTGTCATTTGATTACATGTCTGCATCCATATATATTGTTGATCTGTCAAATGATTTAATTCAAGAGTGTCGAACTGGATAAATTAAAAGTGTAGGGTTTAAACTATTGGAATTGACATAAGTTAGTATAAGGAGGAAATTTTAATTGGATTCTCACTTTGATGGATTTCATCTCTTTTGATGAATAATTTGAGGACCAGTAAGGTTGAGTGCAAGCATTAATAAATTTGAATGATCAATTTAAGGCTCCCGGCTAGCGATTAAATGATTGTTTGGTTATGTCACGCTCGTACCGTACACACATTTGAATTATAACAAATTTTTAATAACAAATACATGTTTTGTGTTTTTATATTATGCTCATAGTGAACACATGTTCACTTGGAGATACTTGTGTCTAAAATGATCTAATCTAGTTGAGTACGTGATGTCTTAGAATTTATTCATGTCAAACTTACCTTTGCCATGTGCTTGAAAGTCTTCTTGATATTATGACCTTAGCCTCTCGAACCCGCGAGGCTCAAAACTCTCTATCTAGTTTTCTTATGTCATCGAATCTTATTTCTTATGTTTGTCTGGCTGTAAGTCTTGAGTAAAGTCAGTCCTTCACCTAATCTTTCACTTTTAAGTGAATTCGTTTCCACTAAAAGCTCTAAAATGTGAATCATATAACTCATAATATAATAAGCAAATATTAAAATATGTTGGGGTCACTTGGGTTGCAGCCTTTACGGTGCTAGTTGGGACCTACTAAGCCTCCTTGAGCCGGGCCTGGGCCGTGACGATGGTCACGACAAGCAGGAAGATTTTCTAATAAGACTTGTCTCCGGACTGAGTGTGAATCATGCCCACCCACTCAAAACACTTACACACTTCATTGATTACAGCTTATGATATTACTTTTTCTATTATATGTTATGTTCCGAAGTAAGCTTAATTTAATTATTTCTATTTGACTATTCTACCTCTCTGATTTAGTAACTCTGATTCATGAAAACTGATACGTGTAGGTTTTTGTTTCTCATGCTCATACTTTACTTTTACTTTGCTCACCTGATTATTTAAATGTTCTGAGATTTTTTCTTTCTATTTTGGAATTGCCTTATCGTTCGTGACAGCGCCGCCAGTTCCTCGAGCCCGATCAGTATTAAGTTACAGGTTCTATGTTTACATTTCATTTACTGTCAATTATTTTTTTTATATAATAATTACAATCAGACATTTTCTCTGGTATCATGAATAACTGTTAGGCTATTAAAATATTTTATGTACTAGAATTTGATATTCATGCATGTGCATCCTCTTTTGATTCATAATTGCACGAAATTTGTAGCAGTGCCCTGTAAAATATGATTTTTACAAAATACATGTGCATTTAAAATTCTCACTATTTTAAACTCTAAAAACTTTCGCATAAAAATTAAGCTGCTTTTACTTAAATTAATTATTTTAAACCTTTTACCAGTATCTCTGCATCTGCCTCAGCAGGCATGGTTTTCTTTTCGCTCATGCCTTTGGCATCATGGCCCGCCCGAGACGCAATTTGACTTTTGTCGAGACGGATCGTGACAGTTGGTATCAAAGGGAGGTTAGTTCAAAAATAAAGTATTTTGTAATTATCAAATATTTTAAACTTTATTATAAAAATAAATATACATGCATCATTTCTTCACTCACTTGTCATTATCGGTTATTCGCGACTGAAACATGCACACACTCACTCATAAACATGAGTAGTATGCACACAAATATTAAAAGAGTATGTGCAAACTGAATATTTTTGTGCATATGAATTTTCACTAGGATATGCACTGCTTCCGAATATTAAATTATATGGGCGGTTTAATATTTTCAAGTGCGTTGGCATTAGAGTCATAATATGCATGACATGTTAAGTGATATGGGCGCTTAACATGACATGTTAAGTGATATGGGTGCTTAACATGACATGTATATCCATTCATTTGCATTCATATCATAAATCATTGCACAAGTGTGAAGCCAAGAACAACAATAATGATTGTACACACCTAGATTTACTAATTACTTAACATCGTACAAGATCTCATGGTTGCACTTACATGATTATTACCTAGAGTTGCACAATAGAAATATTGTAATTATTACATAATTTATGTACAGGATAGTAGAAAATGTGTTAGAATCTCTAGTTTCAAGTCCTCGATATTCGTATTCAAGTCTTTCTTTTCTGCTTAACTATCGATCTTATTCTGTCCTCTTGTTTTCTCTCTAGTTAGCTTCTAAGTGTCAGCAAGAAATGAGATTCTTCTTGTGAATTTCTCTGCTGTATTTCTTCAGCGTTGTTTTGTGTTCTTCCATCTCTACGATTACTCGCTTCTGTGGACAATCAATTGCCATTCGGTTTCTTTTCCTCTTTGGTGTCCTGTCTTTCCTACGTGCAAGATCTTTTTCGCTCTAGAATCCTTGAGTCTTACCTCTCAATTTTGATCTAGTTGAAGTAATTCTTGTGTTTCTTGAAGCCAATCCTTCGTATCTGTCCGAACCCGTTAAGTCTAAATAGTTCCCCTATGAACTTGAATCTGACCTGCGTTGCAAGTATCTGTAACTTTTCTCTTGATCATAGTAAGTCTCCGTGCTTGTTCTCCTCTCTATTTCTTTGTATTCATAGTTAACTTCTATGCCTTGATCTGCAAACCATTTTGGAATGAATGTCATCCAAATCTTCGTCAATTTTTGATCCAATTCAGGAAATTCTCAGAAAGTTTCGGGACGAAATTTTCTAAGTATGAGAGAATGTAACAACCCAAAACTGAGATAAATCATATAATGTATTTTTGTAATTTTTTGAAATCTCTCCTCTTATATCTAAACTGAGCCCCCCCCCCCCCCCCCTCAAATTTAATCTATCGGATAGGGCATCCGCTCCCTACTGTTTCCTGCGAGCCCCGTCTCCTGTCGCTCCTGATCCCTCCTCCTACGTCGCATCCCGCCTTCCACGTATTCTGCCTCTCGTGCATCCTTGCTCGTCGTCGAGTACTCCTCATGCTCCTGTTGCCGCCTCCGGCTTCTCCTCCTCTAGCTATGGCCGACAACTTCCCTTCCTCTTCAAGCCGACAGCTTCTCGAGGTTCGGTTGGTGGTCTTTCTCCTCTTCTTCTATTAGCAAGGGCCAACAATCCCATCTCCTTAGAGGGTAGACAATTAACCTCCTTCTCTTCCTCAAGGCAGTCACCTTCTCCACCAGAAGCCCTATTGGCCCCTCTTCCGCTTCTTTTCGCAGGAGATTTCAAGAGGATCGTCTAGGGTTTGCTTGGATCTTCCTCTCCTTGGATTTTTGAGTCTGATCTCGATCTCTTTGGGTAAGAACCTCCTCTTTTCCCCTCTGTTTGGATTTTATTGATTTTGTTTGGTTTTTTTTATGCCCCAAATTGCGTGTTTTTTGTGTTTCATATTTTTTTTCCTCCTTGTGATCGACTAACTGTGATTTGTTTATGTTTTCTGGCGCTGCTCTTCAATTCAGTTGGTGGGATCGCTCAAATATCCCTCTCTGAATTAGGGTTTTTGTAACCTATGCACCGCCAAGTCTCCATCTCTGCATGGAATCTCTTCACCCCTCACTCATGAGGGAGGTAAATTTCTTAACCCATCTCTTGTTTGAGTCTTGCGATTAATAAATTGTTTGTGTTAGTGTAGTGGTATTTTGTTATATCGTTTCATTCATTCTTGTACAAGTTCAAAATAAGATTTCTAATTTTGCTTGTGCTGCTCAACCGTCACCGCCAGTTTCAGCTTCCTTAAGGCAAGTAGAGATCCTTCTCTCTTGCAAACATTGTGTTTAATTTATTGCATCTGTCATTTGATTACATGTCTGCATCTCTATATATAGTTGATCTGTCAAATGATTTTAATTCATGAGTGTCGAATTGGATAAATTAATAATGTAGGATTTAGACTATTAGAATTGACATGAGTTAGTGTAAGGAGGTAATTTTAATTGGATTCTCACTTTGATGAATTTTGTCTTTTTTGATGAATAATTTGAGGACCAGTAAGTTTGAGCGCAAACATTAATAAATTTGAATGATCATTGTTAAGGCTCCCGGCTAGCGATTAAATGATTATTGGGTTATGTCGCGCTCGTACCGTACACTTATTTGAATTGGAAGATAATAATTGTAACGAATTCTGGATAACAAATACATGTTTGGTGTTTTTATATTATGCTCGTAGTGAACACATGTTTACTTGGGAGATACTTGTATCTAAAATGATCTAATCTAGATGAGTAAGTGATGTCTCAGAATTTATTCATGTCAAGCTTACCTTTGCGATGTGCTTGAAAGTCTTCTTGATATTATGACCTTAACCTCTCAAACCTGTGAGGCTCAAAACTCTCTATCTAGTTTTTTTATGTCATCGAATCTTATTCCTTTTGTCTGACTGGTTGTAAGTCTTGAGTAAAGTCAGTCCTTCACCTGATCTTTCACTTTTAAGTGAATTCGTTTCCGCTAAAAGCTCTAAAGTGTGAATCTTGTAACTCATAATATCATAAACAAACATTGAAACGTGTTGGGTACACTTGGGTTGTTGTACTACCCCATATCCGGCGAGTAGTGGTCGACAGGAGCCACATCGGCTGAAGTCCGGCAGTCTGGCACGCCCAAGCAGTGTGGATCGTTTGAGGGGCGAGTGGAGCGGGTTGGCTCGCACTTGCCTCAGGGGCTTGGCGAGCAGCGGGCGAGTGGAGCAGGTCGGCTCGCACATGCTCCAAGGGACTCGGCAATCAGCGGGCGAGTGGGGCAGGCCGGGCCCGCACTCACCTAGGGTTGGGAAGAGGAGCGAGTGCCAGCTCCATCAAGAACTCGCCGCCCCCGGCGAGTGGAGGTTCCAGAGGGTCACTCGCCCAGTCTCTTGTGATGTGTTTTTACCATTCCACGCACGTTGGTCTGTCTATAGCCTTCTAGAACAGCGGAATTACACTGTTGGCAGACCTATTTGGACTGTACATAGCTGTTTGGAACAGCAGTGGTTGGATATTTGCAAGCCATTTTCATAAATCTATAAATAGACCCAAGGGGTACCTCAAAAGGCATGCTTACTTCTGCCCAGGTCTCCTTGCGCTTTTTGAGGCATCCTTAGCTCGGCATTTGTCTAGGGAGGGGAATCGCTCTGAAATTTTCCGGGTGTGAGGTGAGACCTCCACGTAGAGCCCTTGGGTCTGTCCTCTGTTCTTTTTCCTTAGTCATTTGGCTCACGAGAGAGAAGTAAGTGTGTGATCACCCCTTCCCCAAGGGTGAACTCCACGGAGACCGAGTTTTCGGTTTCAACAGTTACAGCCTTCACGGTGCCAGTTGGGACCCACTAAAGCTCCTTGAGCCGGGACTGGGCAGTGACAATGGTCATGACAAGCAGGAAGTTTTTCTAATAAGACTTGTATCCGGACTGAGTGTGAACCATGAGCACCCACTCAAAATACCTACACACTTCATTGATTGCAGCTTATGATATTACTTGTTCTATTATATGTTATGCTCCAAAGTAAACTTAATTTAGTTATTCTGTTTGACTATTCTATCTGTCTGATTTAGTAGAGCTCTGATTCATGAAAATTGGTACGTGTAGGTTTCTGTTTCTCATACTCATACTTTACTTTTACTTTGCTCACCTAATTATTTCAATATTTTGAGCCTTTTCCTTTCTATTTTGGGATTGCCTTAGCGTTCGTGATAGCACCGCCAGTTCCTAGAGCCCGATCAGCATTAAGTTCTAGGTTCTATGTTTACATTTCATTTACTGTTAAATATTTCTTTTATGTAATAATTGCAATCAGACATTTTCTTTGGTATCATGAACTGCTAGGCTATTTAAATATTTTATGTATTAGAATTTGATATTAATGCATGTACATCCTCTTTTGAATCATAATTTTCTGAAATCTGTAGCAGTGCCTTGTAAAACATGATTTTTACAAAATACATGTGCATTTAAAATTCTCATTATTTTAAACTCTAAAAGCTCCGCATAAAATCAAACTGTTTTTACTTAAAAGTAATTATTTTAAATCATTTGCCAGTATATCAGCATCGGCCTTAACATGCATGGTTTTCTTTCTACACATGCCTGTGGCATCACTGCCCGCCCCGAGGCGCACTCTAACTTTTGTCGAGATGGGTCGTGATAACCTAGACGAACCTCAATCCTCCCAAGCCGCAAACGAACAAAGATTCTTCGCTACCTCCACTTAGATGAACCCCAATTCTCCTAAGATGCGAACGAACAAAGGTTCTGAAAGTCTTTTGAGGGAAGCTAAACACCTAGAGGGGAGTGAATAGGTTCTTTTTGAACCGTTTTTAAAACTATACTTGATGTGTTGTTATTAGGTTAGTAGCTTTCAAGAACACAAAGAACACACATGCAGTTTATAGTTGTTCTCCTATCTATGTTATATCCACTTCACCCTTCACCTATCTAGTTGTGAGCTTGATTCAACCAACTCCTATAAAACTCATATCAAAAGATCTTACACATCAGATCCTTCCTAGGATCCTACACCTCAGAGTGTTTCCACTCATACAACTCAGACTACTCACAGTCCTACCTCGGAGATAATAACAAGTATCCTACCTCATGCACATAAGCAAGCCCTACCTCAGCCTTTATAACACATGCCTACCTCAGATTCTCTACAAGAATCCTACCTCGAACTTTGGAAAAATTCCTACACCCAGCATTTATAGCATAGACCTACACTCAGATCCCAGAGAGTTCTTACAACATAGGTTTAAAGAGTGTTACAATGACTCAGGAATAAATGTTATGGAGTCTTCTTCTATAGCTGTTTCACCAAACAACTTCTCTTCACCACAACAACAGAAAATGATCTTCAGCATAGAAACGGGCAGTGATGTGTTGAACACTTGCAGAGATCTTCTTTTTCATCAAGTTTTTTGAAAGATTGTTCTGTAGATTATTAAATTTGAAGACAATGAAAATTATTTCTCTCTCTGAAGGCGATGACTTTTTGTGACTTGGGGTTTCAAAAAGTTCCCAAAAAATTCTTATAAAAGTCTAACGCACTTCACTTTTATATCTCAGCATCTGTAACGGTTATATCCTAATTAGATAAGCGGATGATTGGCTTTAATGGTTGAATCATCCCAAGATTGTGTGTCAGAGAAATATGGTAACTTCCGTCTTTTAGCTCGCAATCTGCGTGTATTTGAATTTTGTATAACGCCAGCTAAATAGATAAGACGTCACTTGACTTAGAATAATTTCTGATCTTAGTCAAATTCTTAAACTCAAATGAAGCATTGAGAGATATGTTGGGTACACTGGAAATTGTGTACCAGATTTGGAGAATCCTCTCTGTACTCAATGATATACATCAATTTGTATTTGATGGGATGTTGAGTTTCAGTGTGCAGGTTTACAAAATGCAGGAAAATTTTTAAGTACAAGTGTCGACACTTGTAAGGAATTGTGTCGACACCTGAAGCCGGAGTTGTGTCGACACCCAGGAATTGTGTCAACACTTGAAGCAGGAGTTGTGTCGACACCCAGGAGTTGTGTCGACGCCAGAAGTAAGGCATGTGTCGACACCCAGGAATTGTGTCGACACCTGAAGAAGGCTTGTGTCGACACACAGGGCTTGTGTCGACACACACTCAATGCCATCTATCATCAACATCTATACTGAGTCTCAAAAGCTTGTGACGACACACAGGACTTGTGTCGACACACACTCAGCACCATCTATCAACAACAGCTATATTGAGTCTGAAAGTCTTGTGTCGACACACAGGACTTGTGTCGACACACACTCAATGACGTCTGGACATACACTCAACGCCATCTATCAGCATCAGCTATGTGGAGACCAGGAGCAGTTGTGTCGACACACAGTACTTGTGTGGACACATACAACAGAAGCTGTGTCAAGAAGATAAAGAATGACTGTGTCGACACATTGAAAGTTGTGTCGACATCATCAAGAATTGTGTCGACACTTGGTCTATTTGTGTTGACACATTTGAAGTTGTTTGATGATAGTGTCCTGCTGAGAAAGAATTCCAATGAAGGGTCAGTTATCACGACTGAAGACTTGACAGCTATCATAAGTAACAAGACTGACACATCTGTCAGTGCTGTCAGAAGGCCGTTATAAACCGGATCAGCCGGTAATTAATCATGGATGAACCCTATATAAAGGGCTGATCCATAACAACCATAATGGAATCCAACAGAACAAATTATATAGAACTAACAACAAATATTGGAGAGCAAGAGGCTGACCCAGAAGAAGGCAGATCTTGAACAAGTCTGCAAGAAAGATTAAAATCTGATTCTAAATTTAAGAAGAAAGCTGATTAAAGATCAGCTTAAACACCAAGTAAAGATCAACCTTATTTTGTTCAAATTCAAAAAGCTTTGAAGAAGCTAAGTCAGGTTGGATCTGAAGTATTCAGTCATTCAAGAACTAATCAAGAAGCTCTCACCCATTTAGATTTCAATCTGGGTGAAATTTCTATTTCTTTAAATAAACTTTCTCTTGTAAGATCTTATATAGCTCATAGTTGTAAGCCTGTATTTATAAAGGTTGAGGTAGGGCTAAGTGCCTGAGGTGTAGGACTTGTTAAAGTCTGAGTTGTAGGCCTAGAGATAAAGGCTGAGACAGGGTCGTTGCCTGAGGTAGGGTTCTTGGGAAGAATCTGAGGTAGGACTTGAAGAAGTCTGAGCTGTATGAACCTATCAGGTTCTGAGTTGTAAGATCTCTGGATCTGAGATAGTGGAAGGAAGTTTGGCTGAATCCAGTTCTCTACTGGATAGGCGAATGGGGAAAGTGGATGTACCCATAAATTGGGGAACCACTATAAATCTTGATGTGTTGTGATGTGTTTAGTTTTTCTGAGAACTGTGATTTTATATAATGTGTTAGAACTTGTTAATTGCCTAAATAGTTAAAAAAAATTAGAACCTATTCACCACCCCCCCCCCCTCTAGGTGTCTAGGCTCTTGAAATCAAATCTTTCAAGATAGTACTTAACTCGGCGCATTTGTACTTTGACAACTTTTCACTTTCTACTGAAGCGTTGAGTGAAGTCTTTCTGAAGAGGCGTCGAGTGACTGCAGTTAACTCTGTGCATTCTACTTCGGCATTGGGTCAAGTCTTATGTCTCCATGCATTTGTACTTAGACAGTTTTTCTGTTTCACTATTGAGGCGTTGAGTGAATGATCTTCACTCGACGAATTTGAACTTGGAATAAAACTCAGCTCTTTTACCGAGGCGTTGAGTGAAAGACCTTCACTCGATGCATTTGAACTTGAAATGAAATTCAGTTTTTTTACTAAGGCGTTGAGTGAAAGACCTTCAATCGACGCATTTGAACTTGGAATGAAACTCAGCTCTTTTACTGAGGCATCGAGTGAAAGTATTTCACTCGACGCATTTGAACTTGGTCTGAATTTCTGCTCTTTTATTGAAGCGTTAAGAGAGAATCATTCAGTCAGCGCATATGAGCCTTTAGCGTCGAGTGATGTGAGATAACTCGACGTATTTGAACTTAGGCAGATTCTCTGCTTCTCTTCTAAGGCGTTGAGTGAATAGCATTGAGACAACCCATATAGACCTTGAGTGTCGAGTTAAGTGAGATGACTCGACGCATTTGTACTTATGAAGCTTCTTCAAATCTAGGACATTGTGGTCAATGTTCCCAACAGGTTCTTCGTCACCTCCACATGGACAGACCCATGTCTTCCTGAGGCGTGAACGAACAAAGGTTTTATGCCACCTCCACTTGGACGAACCCCGGTTCTCCTAAGGCGCGAACGAACAAAGGTTCTACGCCACCTCCACCCAGACAGACCCTGGTACTCCTAAGCCGCAAATGAACAAAGGTTATTCGCCACCTCCACTTGGATGAACTCTGATTCTCCTGAGGGGTGAACAAACAAAGGTTCTTGGCCACCTCCACCCGACGGACCCCGGTCCACCTAAGGTGCGAACAAACAAAGATTATTCGCCACATGCACTTGGGTGAACCCCAGTTTTTCTAAGACGCGAACAAACAAAGGTTCTTTGTCAACTTCACTTGGATGAACCTCGGTTCTTCTGAGCCGCGAACAAACAAAGGTTCTTTGTCACCTCAACCCGGACGAACCCCGGTCCTCCTAAGGTGCGAACGAACAAAGATTCTTTGCTACCTCAAACCGGACGGACCCCGATACTCCCAAGGCGTGAACGAACAAAGATTATTCTCCACCTCCACCCGGACGGACCCCGGTCCTCCTAAGGCGAGAACGAATAAAGGTTCTTTGCCACTTGTATTTGGACAAACCCCAGTTCTCCTGAGACGCGAACGAACAAATGTTCTTCACCACCTCTTCCTGGACATGCCCTGGTTCTCCTGAGGCGAGAACAAACAAAATTTTTTCACCACCTTCACGTGGATGAATCTCGCCCTCCTAAGGCGCGAACGAACAAAAAATTTTCACCATATCCACTTAGACGAACCCAGGTTCTTCTGAACGCAAACGAATAAAGGTTCTTTGCCACCTCTGCCCGACCAGACCCCGGTCCTCATGATACGCGAACAAACAAAGGTTTTTCGCCACCTCCACGTGGACGAACCCCGGTTCCCTTAAATCCATACAGGAAGTCACCACTATACAGATAACAACAGGGGGCGGTTCAGCGGCTGCCAAGATCCCCTAAATACTAACGACAATGAGACCTTCACCATACAAAACTGACGCCCAGAGGCAACCACAAGCCTCAGACAGTCAATCCCGAGACAAGGCATTCAAGCTTAGAAATTTTCGGACTTGTCTCTTTGCGGTTCCCCTTGAATTTTCTGAGTCAAACCTGCAAGACTCGGATCGAGTTCGCATGAACCCGATAGAACAAGTCACGCACGTGAGGCCGCAGGCTCCGAAAGCACACAAGAAGGAGGTTGAACCCGCGCACACACACGAATGTGCCGCGCAGGCGCTCCCTTCCTGCACGCAGTCACGAGCAGCCAGCGCGCGCCAGGGCGATGTGTATGCGGTCACGCCCCGCGCGGCTTGCGCACGCGCGCGCAACCCGCAAAGGCGCGCGCAGCACTCTTGCACCCACTACGCACGCACGGCTGCGCGCGGCCATCCCGCGAGGTCGCACCCCCACGCGGTTTCGCGCGGCAAGCCCACATAGCCGCGGGACCCCCCCCCCCCCCACACACACACACACAATCGCGTGGCGTACGACCGCGCGCGCGCTAGCATTGACTCCTGCCATTTTTGTCCACCTTCGTCGTCGCCGACCGCCTCTGGCCACCACTGCTATCGGGCACCTTGCCCGGTCCGCCCGAACTACCCGGGGTTACTTCTATCATTTCGCTAAATTTAGTGATCAATGTGACTGAAACGGAGCGACGTTATTCGTCAGCACTAATTATGCCTCTGCGCAACCACCATGACTCTCCAGATAACTACAAATAGACCCCAAGCCTTAATTTGAAGACAACCAACTTCAAAGGCAAGAGAGAACTCTGAGGTTTTCCGGCGAGATCGCGGACTTATATCAATCCTCTGCTTAGGAATCCGCTCCGCTTTTCTCATTGCGCCAAGGCCTTAACAAGCGTCAAGTCCCAACATACACCTCCTCCAGAGCGCTCCCATCAAAACTTTGTTGCAACGAGAGCGCCCCTCCGAAGCCCCAAAGACACTTAATTAGAGAATTCCACAAGCCAAAATGTTTTCATCGAGCTTTCGTGGACAACAAAATTTTCAAGGTTGGGGCGCTTCCATCGAGGCTCCGGGTACTTAGCTTTTTTTTTTCATTTTTTTCGCACTTTGTGTGTGTAACAGAGAAGCGGTCTGTCGCCCTCCAAGATTAAATCTCAATCCATATAAACTCAAAGGAACTAGTGGATTTTGACTCGGCACAGATCCAATCACGTGATTTTTTTACCCTTTTTCTGGTTTTTCACATCAAAAAAACGTGTTGTCATTTGTTGTTATATTTCTTTGACTGTTTGCACGCCCGATCCGACTCCGAGCTAAAACAATCTGATTCTCCCGACAGGGGAAAAACCGGGCGACACGCAATAAGTTTCAATGATTTGCACGATTCAATTCGATACGGTTTAGAATCATGTAAGAGTGATTCAGTTTACAATTTTGCTCTAAAATGAAATCAAACCGAATAAAAACTTACGGTTGCACATCAAATCTGAAGCCCTAAAGCCTAATCTTAAATCAAGATAGAGGACTCCCGAAATTCTGCCACGTGGGTTCTTGGAACAGTTAATCGAAACTCCCGAATAACACGATAGTAATATAGGATCAAAGGGTTAAACATATTCAACTGGATCCATTTGTGAACTTTCCCCACAGTTCGTCTTGACCGAATTTGCCCGCTCAATGCTGAAAATTGGCGATCAATAACAACTTCCAGGAAATTAAGAAGCTCAAAGACGAACATGAAATAAGCAGAAAAATGAATTTAAATTAAGGACTGCTGTTGTTGAGCAGGGAAATTTGGTTTCCATTCCCGAAAATTACTTTTCAAAATTAAGGTTTTGTTTGGAACAGTTTATGCTGATGAATAATATTTATTTAAAAAGCAAACGTAGTTTTTCAGCTGTTTGTTTGTACAGCTTATAAAAAAATACTTATTTTAAAATTGATGGTAACAGTGGCGGATCCAGAAAATTAATAATGGGGATGCACAAATTGATAATGGGGGTGCACATAATTTTTTTTTGAATGTGTCACTGTGTTCTAAAATTTTTAATATGGGGGCCAGACATAAACTTCCTTTAAAAAAAAATTTGAACGTTTCAATCTTATCGGAGCTGTATTTTCCTCATCTGGCCACCGTTTTTGACGTTTAAGTAGTCAAAATCCATTGCCTCGACGAGAGGAATTCAAATACACTAAACATTTTGAAAAATAATGGGGGTGCCAGTGTCCCTTGGGCCCCCCTCTGAATCCGCCCCTGGATGGTAAACTGATTTTTCATAAGCTCTTCGGGTATTCGGGTTCACCTTATGACTTCTTATAAACGCTTATCCCTTAAAAAAACCCTGAGATGATTTTTTTCGTCCGGGCGTGATTTTTTCGCCGGCACGATTTTTTTGACCCGGTGTGTATTTTTCGCCCGGACGGGAATTTTTCGCCCAGACGCAAATTTTTAGCCCGGGTGCGAATTTTTCGACCGGGCGTGTTTTTTTCGCCCGAGCGCGGATATTTCTCCCTGACGCAATTTTTTCGCCCGGACGTGTTTTTTTCACTCGGGCGCGTTTGTTTCGCCCGGGCGGAAAACTCGCGCCCGGGCGGAAAAAACTTGCCCGGGCGAAAAACCGCGCCCTAGAGAAAAACCGTGCTCCGGCGACAAATTCGCGCCCGGGCGAAAAAACCGCGTCGGGGCGAAAAAATCGCACTCAGGCGTAAAATCTGGCCCGGGGAAAATATTTGCCCCCGGGCGAAAAAATCAAGGTCGGGAGAAAAAATCGCGCCCGTGTGAAAAATTCGCTCTCGGGCGAAAAAAATCGCAACCAGATGAACGAATTTTTATGAATGAATGAAACTTTAGATAAGCACTTATAGACAAACTATCCAAATAATACTATACTGCTTATTCATCATTGTTTTTATAAAATCTCTGTGCAAATATCAATTTTCAATTAGCAATTTATTCATCATCATAAGTTGTCCCAAACAGACCCTAAGCATCATGAAATAAAGTCCATTTCCCCCTCCATGTGGACAATAGTCAAGCTCTTGGAGAGGAGAGATGTCCTTAGTCTATTGTCAAGGTAAGAAAATAAGGATTCACAGGCCAAAACATATAAGTCTTTTAAAAACTTTAAAATCAGTGAGGTAAACTAAAAGAGAAGCACAAATTTCATTTTTCAGCTTCAAATATGGTCGAGAATGTAGGAACACAGAAAGAACACAGGAAATTGACCGGAGAATTAATAAAAAGACAATGCCTTATCTTCTAAAAGCCCAAAATATAATGGAATAATAAATGTGCGATGGAAGAACCCGGAGGTCTTCGAAGGAGATGAGAACGCAGCCGAGAGGATGACAGTGAGAAATAATAAACCTGCTGCAACACCAACAATCGATCGATGAGAAAGTCTCGTCTTCTAAAAGCCCAAAATATAATAGAATTATAATTGTGCGATGGAAGATCCTGGAAGTCTCCAAAGGAGATGAGAATGCAGTTGGGAGGATGACAGTGAGAAATACAAAACGTGCCTCGACACTAACAGTCAGGGACGGATCCATGCCTAGACACATCAGGACACGTGCCCGGGTGTATTTTCGCGAGTTTTTCGCCAGACGCGGTTCCGCTCCCCTGAAAATAGGTCATTTCCCTATTTCTTTTTCAAAAGGCCGACTATCATTCCCCTAATTTTTCTGATCCGTGTGACTGAGAGAGGGTGAGACAACAAGTTGGTTGGACAGTGAGTCGCCGAGAGGGAAACGCCGACTGTGAGCAAGTGAGGGAGACACCAGCTGCTTTTTGAGAGGGAGACGTCGAGTGCTTTCGCGTTTTCACCCCTTCGATAACTTTTCTCGATTCAACCTTTTGAGTTCTGGACCTTCTCCTTATAGGTAAGCATTTTTTGGTTCAACTTTATCCATCTGTAAGCATTTTTTTCATGTTCACTGGTTTTTGTAGATTTTGTTGTTCATCGAGAAATAGATGTTCACTGATTCTTGAGTTCAAAAGTGTGCCTTAATTTCTTCTGGCTCACTGTAAGCTCTCATTTCTTCCTCTTTCCCTATTCTTTCCCCATCCTAAATGCTGGATTTTGTTGTAGATATATTTTAGGAATTTTATTTTTGGGATTTATGAGAGGGATCCTTCTTGTTAGTTCATGTTGAGAGAAATCAAAACTTGTATGTATTGCTTGTGTATGTAAATACAAGGAGGGAATACAATTATATAGGAGATGAGAAGAGAGGAAAAATCCTATACAAGTTGTGGGACTAAAGAAGAGAGAATAATACTAGGGCCTATTTTGGGCCTTTATACATGGGCTTTTCTAATACTCCCCCGCAAGCTGGAGCGTACAAATCGTATGCGCCAAGCTTGGACAGGCATTGATAGAAGAGGGTACTTGACAAGGCCTTTGTGAGGACATTCGCAACTTGTTCAGTACCAGGAACATGTCTGAGGTCGATCTTCTTTAGTTGAACCTTTTCCCGGATAAAATGACAGTCGACTTCAATATGTTTAGTTCTCTCGTGAAAGACTGGGTTCTTGGCAATGTGTATAGCAGCTTGACTGTCATAGAGGAGAAGAGCCGGTGAAGGAAGCTTTACACCCAGATCGGTGAGAAGGCTTTCAAGCCACGTTTGTTCCGACACCACTGATGTCATCGCCCGGTATTCTGCCTCAGCTGATGATCGAGCAACGACCGCTTGTTTTTTGCTCCGCCAGGTAATCAGATGTCCTCCAAAGTACGTGCAGAAGCCACTGGTGGACCTTCGATCATCGAGGGACCCAGCATAGTCAGCATCAGAGTATGCTACCAGAGTAGGAGTGGAAGAAGAGACTTTGTACACCAGTCCTTGTCCAGGAGCCGTTTTGAGGTATCTGAGAATACGTTCAACCGCCTGAAGATGAGAGCTTCTGGGGGAATGCATATATCGACTGACGATACCAACAGCGAAGGAGATATCTGGTCTGGTTACTGTGAGGTATATCAATTTTCCAACTAGGCGACGGTAATATTCTGGATTGTCCAGTAGGATATCGGAGTCAGAGGCCTGTGCGCATAACTTATGATTGACATCCATTGGGGTGTCAATTGGCTTACAGCCTGAGTAACCCGCATCTTGAAGAAGGTCAGTACAGTACTTTCGCTGAGAAAGGATCAAACCATTTGGCCGTCTGGCGACTTCTAGGCCAAAGAAGTACCGAAGGGGCCCCAGATCTTTTGTTTGAAAAATGGTGCTCAGATGATGTTTGACCGCCAATATTCCATTCGAGTCGTTCCCAGTAATAATGATGTCATCCACATAGACTAGCAGAAGGACGGTCCCGGTAGATCGGTGGCGAGTGAAGAGCGAGAAGTCGGCGGAGCTTCGAGTAAAACCAATCTCCCGGAGGGCCTTACTGAACTTGTCGAACCATGCCCGGGGAGACTGTTTGAGACCATAAAGAGCCTTTTGAAGATGGCAGACTTGAGACTCCCCCGTGGTCTCAAACCCGGGAGGTTGTTGCATATACACAGTTTCCTGGAGATCACCGTTCAGAAACGCATTTTTGACATCCAGTTGGAGTAGGGGCCACTGGCGTTGTACCGCAACAGAGAGGAGAACCCGGACTGTATTGAGTTTGGCCACCGGGGAAAAAGTCTCCTCGTAGTCGAGCCCCTGCTGTTGGGTGAAGCCGCGAGCCACAAGGCGGGCCTTTAGGAGGTCAATAGTGTCATCAGCAGCATGTTTAATAACAAAGACCCATTTACACCCAACAGGTTTCTGACCGGGAGGAAGAGGGACGAGAGTACAGGTCTGGTTAGTCCAGAGAGCAGCCATTTCCTCCTCCATGGCAGCCCGCCAGCCAGGATGTTGGAGCGCCTCCTGCACAGAATTAGGAACAGAAACCGAGGAAAGAGAAGTAGCAAAAGTGTGAAGATGGGGAGAGAGGCGATGTAGAGAGACGTAATGAGCCAGAGGATGAGCGGTGGATGTCTGTACCTGATCTGCCGGGCGCGGAGTAACCGTGGTTGAGGCGGACTGCAGTGGGGCCATAGAGCAACGGGGATGACGAGTATAGACCCGGATGATGGGTGGTGCGGGGGGAACAGGAGGTAGAGCTGGTGGAACCGGTAGCAGCGGCGTTGTAACGGGTAGAACTGGTCGTGGGATGGATGGAGGTAAAGGAGCCGAAGGGATAGGAGTAGTGAGAGAATCCGAAAAAAATGGTTGAGTCTCGCGGAAGGTGACATCCGCAGAGACAGAGAGCTTCCGAGTGGCGGGAGAATAACAGAGATACCCCTTCTGAGTACGGGAATAGCCCACGAATATGTGTTTAGCCGCCCGGGGATCCAATTTGTCCGAGGGCGGGCCCAGATGGTGGACGTAACAAGTGCTACCAAAGATACGGGGCGGAAGAGGGAAAGCCGGAGTCAAGGGAAACAATAGGCTGAACGGAGTAGCATAGTGGAGGACGGAGGAAGGGGGGACAGTTGATGAGAAAACAAGCCGTGGAGACCGCAAAGTTCCAGTAATGCTTGGGCACATGCATTTGAAGCATGAGGGAGCGAGCCACATCAAGTAAGTGGCGGTTTTTACGTTTGGCAACGCCGTTTTGTTGAGGTGTGTAGGCACAAGAGGTTTGGTGGATAATCCCGAACTCAAAGCATAAATTAGCGAAGTCGTGGCCAGTGTACTAACGAGCATTATCCGTGCGCACAGTTTTGATAGTGGTGTGAAATTGGGTACGAGTTTCAACGACAAAGGCTCAAAAAATGTGAGGAAGCTCGGAGCGATCACGAAGTAAGTACAACCACGTCATGCGAGAATAATCATCAATGAAAGTAATAAAATACCGGAAACCAGAAATACTAGTAATTTTATACGGTCCCCATACATCAGAATGCAATAAATCAAACGGAGCAGAGCTCCGGGTACAATGAGCAGGATAAGATGAACGCGGCTGCTTACCGAGGATACAAGACTCACACTGAAACGGATGGAGAGAGATATCAGGGAGAGCCCGCTGGAGAATAGGTAGAGGAGCATGGCCAAGACAGCAATGCCAGTCGGTAGAGGAGACGGAGGAGAGGATGGTATGAGGTGTGTAGAGAAGGTAGAGCCCGTTCCGCAATCCGCCTTTACCAATGGTAGTCCGCGTCCGGCGATCTTGTATGACAAAAGAAGAGGAAGTGAATATAATAGAGCAATCCAGATCAGCAGTAAGGCGACCAACAGAAAGTAAATTGAAGGGGGAACTCGGAACATGAAGAGCCGAGCGGAGAGGAAACGATGGGCTGAGAGAGATGTCCGCCGATCCGGAGATGGGAACAAGAGCCCCATTAGCCACGGTGATAGACCGCGGATGAGGAGAGTCCGAGTATGTGGCAGGCCACTGGGACGTAATGTGGTGAGTGGCACCGGAGTCCATGATCCAGGACGGACCGGTGGAGAGACAGGTCGTACCTGCTTGGGAGACAAAGGTGGAGGCCAGGGAAGCAGGAGGCGGGTTGAGCAGTCCCTGGAGGTACTGGAGGTGGAGGTGGACAGCTTCAAGGTCCGGAGAGGCAGGAGAGGAGGCATCTGCGGCCACCGAAGCCGTCGGTCGAGGAGGATATCCATTCTTGCGGTAGCAGGTCGCTTCAAGGTGTCTGTCCTTGCCGTAGTAGGAACACTTCGGCCGCCCCCTGCCACCACGCCCGCGGCCCCGAGAGCCGGAGCGGCCACCACGAGCAGAGGGAGGCGAGGGAAGCAGGGGCGGAGGGGCCTGTTGAAGAAAAGCCGAGGAAGTCGGCGCAGGAGCATCCGGAGGAGGCGTCACGCGGAGGAGCATGGAATATATCTCAGACAGGGATGGAATGGTGGAAGACGCCAGAACCTGAGTCCGGATGGTCTGAAGGTGAGGCGGAAGACGGGCCATCATAATAGCAATGCAAACCGCCTCCTTCTGAGCGCGCTGGGCAGCATGATCACTGGTAGAAGGCTGATGCAGTATCCAAGCCTCGGCCAGAGTCTTAGCCCGAGCGACAAACGACGTCATGTCCGGGGCGCCACCGGTGTCGAGAGCAATGAGATCGGTGAGGATGTCGTAGAGGTGCTGAAGGCTGTCCTTGCCGGAGTATAGGGAGTGCAGCTCATCCCATATAGACTTGGCCGTTTCGTGATACATGGCCATCTGATACGGCTCACCATCAAAGGAGTTGAGGAGCCAAGTCTGCACACGACCATCGTTGCGGAGCCAATCGTCCGTAGGGGGAACCGGAGGAGCCTGTGTGAGGTAAGGCAGGAGACTCTTTGTAACGCCCCCAATTTTTCTGCGGTTATTTTTATTCTCGTTTGGCGTTACGGTGACGCGTTTCCGTGGCTTGTGCCATTTGTGGAGTGTGGTTTAGCTCCTTAGAACTGAGTGCCCTATTTGTAGCCTATTGGCAAGATCTCCCTAGCAAGCCAAGTCGTTTTGGGTGACCCGATGTGGCCTCTCGGGGGGATGTTTGTGTTTGGCTTTATATGGGTATAACTCGAGTTCTGTTCGTCAAAAGTTAATTTCGACTTCGCCGTTGTGTTCGTAGCGTGGGTATTTAGCTACGGAGCGAATTTCGTCGAATTCCGAGATAATTTGGTTTTCGCGTCGTTTTGGTGTGTTAATAGTATATGTAACTTATTAATTTAAATAAGTTTGCCTTGAAACCAGCGGTTATGGGTTGAAACGTTGAATCCTGTGGCTGAATATATTCAGCAATTAATCCTTGCTTAGGTGGCAGCCTAGTATAGGCTAGACCTTTTTGAATTCTCTTATTATTAAGAGAATAGGCGGCTAGTTTTCGGTTTTGCCGAAGCGGTGTGTCCAGCTTTTATATAAAAGCTTTGCTTAGAAGTAGCGGCCCACTTCTTTATCTTCTTCCTCTTCCCGAAAAGAAAAAAAACCGTCGCCTGCTATTGTTCGCGGAAAAACAGAGGAAAAAAACTGTTGTTCCTGCTTCCCTTCGGACGGTGATTCCGGGCGTGTTCGTGGACGGATTTCGATTCCGAAAACGGCGTTGTCTTGCTCTCTCTTAGATCTTCGTTTCGACAAGAAGATATTCGATTTTCGTGGAGTTTTGGTGAGATTTGGGATTTCAGTTTTGAGGTTTTTCCGCCATTAATTTTAGGGAGAATGCTTTTACGTGCTGCTGCTTTTAGTGCCAAGTGAAGGAGAGGGAAAAGCCGTCCAAAGCTTTGCCAGAAATCGAGGCAAGTGGTATTCTTGCCCTTGCCATGATTCTTTTCTTTTTATATATATCCTCTTGTTGTATTGAAAATCCCGGTTAGCCCTAGGGTAGAGGCCAAGTTGTCATTTTTATCTTGCTAAATTGAAAGGCTTAGTGCCTCCTATTGAGCCCCCCTTACTTTGTGCTGTTGGTGCCCAATCCGTAGGCGTGATGCCATTTTTCTTTACTCCAGATTTTAGTCTGGTTCGGGTGTAGCCGAGAGAGTGTTAGGAGGGGGTGTTTGCCGATTTGCTAGAATAATACTCGAGTAGTAGGCAACTACTCGAGTAGTGGGAATTGGAATACTCGAGTAGTAGGCAACTACTCGAGTAGTGGATTTGGGATACTCGAGTAGTAGGCAAATACTCGAGTAGTGGAATTGGAATACTCGAGTAGTAGGCAAACTACTCGAGTGTTGGGATTGTAATACTCGAGTAGTAGGCAAACTACTCGAGTACTGGATCTTCTCTTCTCCAGTGTTCGACGATCGTCGATCTTCTGATGACGATCGTCGAGCTCCAATTTGTCTTAAGCCGTTCGACTATCGTCGATCTCTGAATGGAGATCGTCGATCTTCGTTCTGTCTTAGCTCTATTTGACGCTCGGTGTTTTCCGGGAGGGGAACGTCGAGCTCAGTTTTGTCTTGAGCCGTTCGACGCTCGACGCTTTTCCGGGTGGATAAACGTCGAGCTCAGCTTTTGCCTTATCTCCGATCGACGCTCGACGATTTCCTGGAGGATGATCGTCGAGCTTCGCTTGCCTTTAGCCTTCGACGATCGTCGATCTCCGAGATGATGATCGTCGGGCTTTGTTTAGTCTTTAGCCGATTGACGATCGTCGACCTCCGGATGATGATCGTCGAGCTCCGTGTTGTCTTAGCGGGATTGTCACGCCCGTGACCTATCTGTCACGCCCATGACCCCCCTTCGTCGAACGTCGATCTCCGGAGACGATTGTCGAGTTTTGTATTGTCGATAGAGGTTTGTCGCGCCACTTTCTCTGTTTGTGGTTAGTGCATGTTTTGGCATTGAGTAAGGCTAGCTCACTCAACGCCAAGGTTTAGGTAGGCATTGAGTGGGTCTCACTCAACGCCAAGCCGTGTTGATTCATTTCAACACTCTTCCTTTACCTTGCTTTTCGTTCCCGAGTGAATTTCTTGTTTTATTTTTGGGTTTTCCTTGTCGACCGTTTTCTTTACTTCCTAAAGGCCGAGTCGTGGGTCGTGGTTAGTAGTGGTGTGTTGTAGCTCTTAATGGGGGGGAGGTGTTGTGTAATTTAGCCAAGGCCACTCTTGTTTTTCTTGCTCCAGGTACGGGCTGGGCATGTGGGTGGGAGGTCCCTTGTGCTTTCACATGTAGACCCCCGAGCTTGTTGACTTGGACATGGTGGATGGGGGACTGAGTTTGCCTCCAATCCGGTTCCTCGTTGTTTGATTTTGCTACTACGATCTTCCACAGTTTAGGGTGTTAGAAGTTTCTTCCTTGGTAGTTTGCAGCACTTTGGGCTCTTGGTAGCCTAGTAGGCCCTGCAGGATGTAGTTCCTGGGCTGGGTTGTTGTTGTTTCCTTGCACGTAGTGCATTTCTTGTTGTCCTGTTTTGGATAGTTGTGACTATTTCTACTGCATGTTTTTCAGTTACTTTTTCCCCTTTGGTTGACTCTTACATGCAATTTTTACCTTGTTTCGCTTGCTGAGGTATTCTGTTTTCTTTTGGAATGCCTCAGGTTCTGAGCTGTAGCTAGTTTGGTGGCTAGGTTGCGGTGGTGTTGCAGGTGGTCTCTTGGGCTTTGGAGATCCTGTTGCTTTGTTGGTGAGGTAGTTTTTCCGTACTTTTCTTACAGACATACATATGTGCCAGTGGGTTTGTGTCAGGGTGTTGGCGCCCTCTGGTAGTTTTTACCTTTGTACTAGATATATTACTTATGCTGCTACCATTTTCTGGAGATAGTCTACTTGCTCTGAGAAGGATTTATGCTAGGTTGCTAGTTACTTTTAAATTACAATTATTATAATAAGTAAAGCTCTTGATCAGCATGTTTTATAAAACCTAATCACTATTTTCCAAATAACGTATAAATATCATTTTCTTATATACAATATAAATTAAATGTAGGGTCTCGCATAGCATAAGTGGTTCTCTTGGGACTCTTATGCACTCTTTAGGATGTCGAACCTGAATAAAGTATTTTTCTGCAGCGTATAAGTATAGTTTTTAATTGTGGACTAGGTGATCCACTGAGCCGAGGGATACGGCCTGTAAAATATAACTGATTTTCTAATCATTAAACTCATGATTTTCTTTCATTAAGCTTGTAGATGGTTTTGCCTGAGCGTCAGTAGTTATCCCCTACTTGACGTGGCATCATGACGCGTGTTTTCTCTTACTCTGATAATTCCTAAATTCGGAGAAAATGCGGGTTGTGACACCCTTGGCCTGGAGAACCCGGCGCACAGAATGCGCCCAAGGGAGAAAATTTTTCTTCCCGGAGAGAGAGATGGTAGTGATGCGTAATTCATCGCGCAGGTCGGTTGGACAAGCCGGGTGGTCTGCGAGCGGACTAGCCGCCGGGCCGATGGAGTCAACAGAGGAGTCCATAGTCCTGGAAGACAAGCCGCACCGACTTGGAAGGAGGCCGCAACGATTTCGACGAAGACCGCAGCGACCAGGCAGGAGTCCGCTGGAGAGGCAGGCCGCAGAGAGGGGAGGAGATCGCCGTGACTAGGAACAGGCCGCAGCGACAAACAGCGAGCAGAAAGCAAGGCCGGGAGAACGAACCCGCACGGTCACGATGCGAACACCAGCGGCCAGACAGGCCACGATCAGAGCGGGTAAGAGGCAGACCGCACGGTCTGGAGGCCGCGAGAAGGCGGCGAGAAGAAAAAGAGACCGCGAGTTACCAAACTCGAGCGGATAGAAGAGAGATCGCGAGTTACTAAACTCGAGCGGATAGGAGAGAGACCGCGACTTACTAAACTCGAGCGAATAGGATAGAGAGAAGCCGCGAGTTGACGAACTCGAGCGGGAGGAAGAAAAGAGACCGCGAGTTGAAGAACTCGAGCGGAGAGAAGGAAACCGCAAGGAGCAGACGCCGAGCGGATAGGAGGGGAAGCCGCGCGGATAGAACTAGAGACCGCGCGAGGTGCACGGGAGGTGGGGTCCACGAGAGAAAGGAGAGAAACTATAAAAAGAGGTGGGAGGAGGAGAGAACCTGGATCCACGGGGAGAGGCAGCGGACTGTCCGTCGAGGCCGCGGACAGTGAGCGAGAAGCGGCGGATAGAAAAAGGAGGCAGACCGCTGGAGACCACAAACAATCCGCGAGGAGACCTCGGAGTCCTCCAGAAGGCGGCGGGTAGATGCGGTTAAAATTTGCACAGGGCGGTTAGATCGTAACCTCCCTCTGATACCATGTTGAGAGAAGTCAAAACTTGTATGTATTGCTTGTGTATGTAAATACAAGGAGGGAATACAATTATATAGCAGATGAGAAGAGAGGAAAAATCATATACAAGATGTGGGACTAAAGAAGAGAGAATAATACTAGGGCCTATTTTGGGCCTTTATACATGGGCTTTTCTAATAGTTCACTAACTTATGAAGTAGCAAATATTATTAGTGCTGCAGTCAGAACTCAATGAATTGAAGTAACATATAGCAATTAAGCAATCCAGTCTTATGTTTTGTGCCCTTTAAAATGATCAGTCCTTATGAAGTTATGCATGATTTTATTTTCAGGATAGACAATTATATTCCCAGTTTAAAGCAAAGAAAAGATTTCACAATCAACTACAAGTACAACATTCAACAATTCAACATGATATTGAATGTTATTATTTATATTGCTTATGTATAAATGTTTATTTCTATTAATTAGAAGAAATGATTTTTGTTATTTTTTAGGATAAATTTTGTTGAAAGTAGGTGCACATGAGTCAAAAGTCATAGATAGTAAGAGACTTCGAATTGAATTTAAGCTTGAGTATTTACCTTCAAATCCGAGTTTGAGGCAGTCTATAATATCATACAATGTTAATCTTTGTGATTCTATAAGAAGATATTACCTGCAGAATGGATAGTGTTAACCAATTCTAGAGTGTTTTCCTAAAACTGAGAATGGCAAAAACGCTCGTCGTTTAAAAAAAATTGGTTTAATGATTTTAAAAATTAGCTAGAATACAATGTCGGAAAGGATGCAGCTTTATGTCTTTTTTGTTATGTTTTCCCTCAAAAGTTTGTGACTTAACTTTTATTACTCGTGGATTTTGGTATTGGAAAGATAAGACTATACTCGAAAAATACGTCGGGAATCACACGACTCCACCTAGTATTGCTAAGAGAATGTGCGAAGTTTTAATGAATCAGAAATAAGGTATACCAATTGCGTTTGCAAGACAAGAAGAATATATGTCAGATCATTGATTATCAAGCTCGTTTAAGCGCATCTATTGATTATGTCTGTTTTCTATTACGATAAGGGTTGTCTTTTAGTGGTCATGATGAGTCAAATGAGTCAATTAACAGAGGGAATTTTCTTGAATTACTAGATTTTCTTGCATCCCATAATAATGACATTAATGCGGTGGTTTTTAAAAATACCTCGCTTAATTATCAATTGACCTCACCAAAAATACAAAAAAAGATTATTTCTGCAATAGCAAGTGCAACAACAAACGTTGTCGTTGGAGACATTGGACGTGATTGTTTCTCAATTTTAGTGGACGAATCTCGTGATATAGCAACCAAAGAGCAGATGACTATTGTTTTGCGGTATGTTGATAAAATGGATAAATTGTTGAAAGGCTACTTGGTTTTGTGCATGTATATGATACCACCGCTTTATTACTAAACATTACTATTGATAAACTATTTACGAAATACAATCTAAGTATTTCAAAATTACCGGGACAGCGTTATGATGGAGCAAGCAACATGAAAGGTGAATTAAAGGGTTTAAAAACTTTGATATCGAATGAAAATAGTTCTGTATTTTGCATTCATTATTTTACTCATCAACTATAGCTTACATTGATAGCAGTTGTAGAAGGTCATTCTGAAGTTGCCGATCTTTTTTTCATATTAACATGGTATTGAACATTGTTGGGGGATCTTGCAAAAAATGCGACTGTCTCAGAGCGCTAGAAGTCGAAAGAGTAGCACAAGAAATTGATTGTGGAGAATTGGAGAGTGGTAGAGGGTTAAATCAACCACTTAAAATTAAGAAGACAGGAGAAAAAGAATGAAGTTCAGATTATGGTACTGTTTTGAATTTCATTCGTATGTTCTCATCTATAATTAATGTTCTTGTTATTATTAGATTTGAGGAAATGGATGCAAATCAAAGAAGAACTGTTTTGAATTTCATCTGTATGTTCTCTGTTATTGGCTCCGCTCAAGATAGTCCACTAAGGCTCATCAAATGTGGAATGGCCTTATATAGTATCTCCAGCATAGAGCCGTTACACCCTAGTGACACGAAACCCGATGGGTCGTTCCGAGTCGGTCCTGACACGCGCGGACATATAACCAAATACCCTAACAATCTCCTCCTATGTCCGTGGTGAGACCGGCATCGGAAAAAGGGGTGGTGTGTGTAATGTTCAACTAGAATTCGACTCAATACACAACCGTGTCCATAACATCTGTCAGAGTAAATTGGACTTAAAGAAACAGAAGTTTGTATGCACGCATTAGAATAAAACATAAACTCAGAAGCATCACATCATAGTCAAAAGTACAATCAGAGAATCAGGTACCAAAACACCTAGTGTCTCATGACCAATTGAAGAGCAACAAAGGAAAAATTAGTCCAAACAACAGATGAAAAAGGAGAGAGCTAAACAGTGCTCTAAATCCAAAGACAAAAAAACCAAACAAACACTCTAGTAGTCATCGCCCAACAGGTCATCATCCTCAGAATCCCAGACTGCAAATGCTTCTCCACCAGCAACAGCTCCTGTAATTTCCAACAGAGAACTTCATTCAGAATGAATTCAACCATGGAAAATGTACAAAGTATCTAGTTCTACTTATAAGAACGTAGTACTGAAAAGTTAAGCTAGAAGGGCAAGTATGTAGAGTATTTTAGGTTCTACCTCAGAAACTGTTATCTGTTTCCAGGAGAAACGATTTCCAGACTTCTAGACACCGCAGCTGTATCTGTGTTCCTATGTGGAATGTCACGGTTACTGTTCTTCTAAAGTTGATTGGAACTCATCAAATGTGGAATGGAACCAATAAACAGAAGAAGAGCCAAATATAGTCAGATTGTGTTATCAAATGTGGAATAACACTCTCCTCCTAGATAAGGAAGACGAAACCAGATAAAGTTGTTAACATCAAAAGTGGAATGAAACAACTCACCAGATTCGTACTCAGTAATCCCGAACATCAGTGGAGCACAACACGCTTGCTATGACAAAGGAAGGTGGAAAAATCAAAACATTTGGACTAAGGCGGAATTGAATCGCCTAACCTTGAGACTAAGGCAGAACTCAAATCGCCTTGAGTCCCATTTCCCCCACTATTTTGATTGATCGGTCTTTAGGCATTCCTTTCGTCAGTGGATCAGCCAGATTATCCTTCGATCGCACATCGATCAAAGTGATAACGCCTTGTTCTTTCAGATAATTCAGTAGAGCGTGTCTCAGTTGTACATGTCGCCTCTTAGTATTAAAAAGGACATTCTTCACGACTTGGACTGCTGCTTGATTATCACAGTACAGGCTCAAAGAATTGACTTGAACTCTAGACAAGGGAATGTCTAGAATCAAATTCCTGATCCAATCTGCCTCTTCACCAGCTTAAGCTAAGGCAAATAACTCGGCTTCCATAGACGACAAAGCTATACAAGTCTGTCTTTTGGATTTCCAAGTGACTGCAGCGCCACCCAAAGTGAAAATAAATCCACTGGTGGACTTGCTATTCCCAACTTCTGAACACCAGGAGGCATCAGAGTATCCTTCCAACGTAGGAGGGTAACCAGTGTAGCACAGAGCGAAATCTTTAGTAACTTTCAGGTACCTCATCAGCCGATCTAAGACATCCCAATGCTCTTTGCCTGGACTACTGGTAAAGCGACTCAGCAAGCCAACCGAGAAGGCAATGTCTGGTCTTGTACAACTTGTGGCATACATGAGACTACCAATGATCATTGAGTACTTTACTTGATCAACACTGGTCCCTTCATTCGGATTCAACTTGACAGTTGGATCAATTGGTGTTTCAACATGCCTACAATCTTTATAACCCCAGGTATTAAGGATCTGCTCAATGTAATGAGCTTGACTTAGAGTGACACGTCCTTTGTCTATTCTAACTTTCATACCTAACAGGGTATCTACAGGACCAAGGTCCTTCATGTCAAAAACTTTTGCGAGAGCGGATTTAGTATCCCTCACCGCGGCAAGGTCTGACCCCAGAATCAACATGTCATCCACATATAGACATATGATGACTGTTTGATGTGACATCGAGCGATAGTAGAGGCACTTGTCTGAGAGACTGGACTGAAATCCTACGCCCTTTACCACTTGATCAAATTTAATGTGCCACATCTTAGGTGCTTGTTTAAGCCCATAGATCGATTTATAAAGTTTGCACACTTTATCTTTTAGATCCTTATGTACATAACCTTCAAGTTGTGCCATGTAGATCTCTTCATCAAGCTCTCCATTTAAGAAGGTTGTTTTTACATCTATCTAATGAACTATAAAGTTCTCGATAGAAGCTAAGGCAAGAAGTATCCTAATAGTGGATAGGTGACATACAGGTGAATAGACGTCAAAGTAGTCAATTCCCCCTGTAGTTTATAACCCTTAGCTACTAGACGTGCTTTATATCTGGCTATAGACCCATCACTGTGCAACTTCTTCTTTAGTACCCACTTGCATCCTAGGACTTTAGCTCCTTTCGGCAGGTCAACTAGATGTCAGGTATTGTTTTGTAGCAGCGAGTTCATCTCATCATCGATGGCTTCTGCTCACATTAACGCATCTCTAGATCGCATTGCTTCCTGATAGGAGAATGGACCATCCTCTAAGTGGTAGGTGACGAAATTCTCACCAAAATTCTTAGGGATTCTATCTCTTGTAGATACTCTAAGAGGAACAGGTTTCATCTCTATAGGTTGGGGAGCAGTGCCAAAGGGGCCAGCTTCAGGTTCTACAGTAGATTCTGAAACCATGTCAGTAGACCCGGAGATGGTCAAGCCATGATCTTTGATAAATTTATGTTCAAAGAAAATAGCATCTCTAGACTCTATCACTGAATTAGTGGATAGATCAAGAAACCGATCAACTGCACTATCTTCTGCACTACCTAGATAAACGCAGGTCGTTGTTCTAGGTCCCACCTTAGGTCTCTTAAGGTCTTGTATTCTTACATAAGCAATACAGCCCCAAGTCTTTAGAGTGTCATATCTACAAGGATGCCCATGTCACAACTCATATGAAGTAGAGTTGAGCTTTGAATGAGACACTCTATTTAGAATGTGATTTGCAGTTAGGACTGCTTCCCCCAAAAAAGAATTAGGCATATCAGCTGTGAGGAGCATAGAATTCAACATTTCTGTTAAAGTTCTATTCTTACGCTCAGCAATACCATTCAACTGGGGTGAGTAAGGAGCTGTGGTTTCTAGGATTATACCCTCAGAGCCACAAAAGTCCTTAAACTCAATTGCAGTGTACTCTCCTCCTCTATCACTTCTAAATCTCTTAATCTTTAAATTTAATTGATTTTCTACCCGAGATTTGAAGATCTTAAAGGTCTTGAATGTCTCGTCTTTCGATTTCAATAGGTAAACATGGCAATATCTGGAAAAATCGTCGATGAATGTAATTAGATATTTCCTTCCCCCTCTTGTGGCGTGACTACGGAAATCACAGAGGTCGGAATGTATCAACTCCAGAAGTTGTGTGCTCCTAGAAACGGTCTTTAAAGGGTTTCTAGTGATCTTAGTCTGGGCACAAACCTCACACCTATCAAATCGAATAGACAGATCTAATGGAATGTTTTGACTTTTAGCTAGATCTCGCATTTTCTTATAGTGAATATGTCCAAGTCTATTGTGTAATAACTTTGGATCTATCCGAGTTGAACTCACTTGGTTTATGCACTCGTTGTCTCGGCTAAGTCTATACATACCATTGATCAGGTATGCGCAACCAAAGTAGTGAGAATTAATAGTTAAAGTCATTCTACCGTTCATGGTTGTGAAGGACATTCCAGCTTTATCAAGCAAACTCATAGAAATCAAATTCTTAGTTAAATTAGGAACTACTTTAACATGCTGTAAAATTAAAGTTTTACCTGAAGAGAGGACTAGCTCTGCAGTCCCAGCATGAGTAACATCTGTCGCTCCTCCATTGCAGTTCTCGACTCTATCTTTGACCGTTGTGACCTTTGAGAGAAGACCCCTGTCATTTGTGACGTGACAGGTAGCACCACTGTCCAGCCACCACTCAGACGACGCACTGCGGTGACTACTCCCAATCATAGCCACGAAGGACTTGGGATCAGAGTTATCGACCACCAAGTTTGCCACATTTTGTGGGGCTTCCTCTTTTTGTCTTTTCGGACCCTTGCATTCAGCGGCCTAGTGACCCCATTTGCCCCAGTTGTGGCACTTGCCTATCTTCCTTTTGAGAGAAGGCTTTTTGACCGCCAACGGTGCGTGGGTATCACCCTTAGGTGTCAGGGGCTTCCGAGAATGCATACTAGGACGTGAAACGAAATTGACACCCTGTGAGGACTGCGCAACCTGCTCCATGCTTTTCCCAGCGATGTTTTGGTCCTCAATATGGATGAACCTTTTGAGTTCATCCAAACTGATCTTCTCTTTCAGTCGATGCATCTCGGTCTTGAAAAAGAGCCACTCAGGAGGCAGCTTACTCAGAATCATGTACACAAATAGGCTGTCGTCCATCTTCGAATGATCATCATCCAGCTTCTAACGCAGGTTGACCAGCTCCAAGAGTTGAGAAGTGATAGGCATGTTCGCCTTGAATCTGAAGTTGAAGAACTTCTCTCCAATGATCGACTTTGACAATCCTTCCTCCTTCTGAAAATGAGTGTTCAGTCGATCCCATATTTCTTTTGCAGTTTTGTAGGCGTGGTAGGTCAACGCTATGCGAGGATTCAGGGAATTCAACATGTAGTCCCTGCAGAATTCTTCATCCTTGTTCCACTGGTACTCGTCCACGTCCTCGACGGTAGAAGCGAAGTCGCTCTGAACAGTATAAAAAATCTCGCGTTCCTTCATTCCGAGTTGGACTTGTATTTTCCAACTGAGGAAATCGGAGGCGTCGAACGATTGCAGTTTTATGGTGTCGAGAGCGCTTTTCTTTGACATCACACTAGATTTAAACAAGAATTAAAAAGCTAGAACGAGATTACCTGTGCCGAGTGAAGACGTCAAAAAAAAATCTTCGGATCCAATCCAAAAATAATTTTGCTCCTCCTAGCCGGCGAGAATCCAAGAGGTCAAATTCCTGCTCTAAGCTTGTCGTGCTTTCCCCATTTTTTTTGAACAGAAATAGAAGGAGGATTCAAGGCAGTTGATTTCTCCAAGAATTCCACAGATTTCTTCCTCCCAGAACAGAAAGTTCTGATCCAGTAATTTCTCAAAAAAAAAAGCCTTGATCAGCAACAGGAACACGAAAAGAACTGACAGAACAAAGGTAGTTGTTTTTTTCTTATTTCCCGATCCAGATCTGGAACGGAACAGGCGGCAGGATCGCAGCAAGGGGCGGCCGGATTCTGCAAACGGCGAGTAGATCTGGATTTGCAGCCCTATCTGGACAAGATCACGCCGACTGATCTTTAGCAGATCTATGATAGGCCTAAAGAATCTTCTTCCTCGCGATGAAAAAATACCCGGAAGCCAAAAAAACAAACAGCGATCTGTGAGTCCCAATCCAAACAGCGAAAGCTATAACCCGAAATAATGGCGGGCTATGCTTTCTTCCGATCATGAGGCAGCGAATGATCTTCCACGGCCTGGAAGAACGAGAGAAGCGGACGGCCGGGAGCGGAAAACAGCGGCCGGAGAAGAGCTTCGTTGGCAGATCCGGCGCCTTGATCCTTCTCGTGATCGGCTTGAACAGCGACAGAGATAGGAAATTCGCGAACGGGGCGCTAAAGCGGACTTGGCGGCGACGAGAAGATTTTCGGGAGAGCCAAAAACCGAGAGGCGGACGGGAGCGAAAACCCTAAAAAAATTATCTTGAGAATGTTGTTGGCTCCGCTCAAGATAGTCCACTAAGGTTCATCAAATGTGGAATGGCCTTATATAGTATCTCCAGCGTAAAGCCGTTACACCCTAGTGACACGAAACCCGATGGGTCATTTCGAGTCGGTCCTGACACGCGCGGACATATAACCAAATACCCTAACATTCTCATCTATAATTAATGTTCTTGAGATTATTAGATTTGATGAAATGGATGCAAATCAAACAGGAACGGCAAGAAGTCTTTTAAAAAGTATCAAAATATTTGATTTCATCGTTCTTCTTCATTTAATGAAAAATATTTTATCGAGAACACATGAGTTGTCACATGCGCTACAAAAAAGGACCAAGACATTATCAATGCAATGAATTTCATAAATTTGTCCAAATAATTATTATTTAACATGAGAAATGTTGATCTACAATGGAAAGTTTTCATGAAGGAAGTTTCAATCTTTTGTGCTTAAAATGACATCGATGTTCCAAACATGGAGGAAAATTTTTTTCGAGTCAAAAGATCAAAACGCAATGCGAGAAATATTACAAATTATCATCATTTTCAGGTTGAGGTCTTCAATATCGTGATTGATTGGATGCTAAACGAGTTAAATGATCGATTTAATTAAGTAAATGTTAAATTATTTCTCTGTGTTTCAAGTCTTGATCCAAGTGACAAGTTCATTTCTTTTGATAAAGATAAGTTGATTCGTCTTACAGAATATTTTTCATGTGATTTTACTCAATTAGAGTTGCAGTTACTAGATGGTCAAGTGGATATATTTTTTTTTTTTTGATGTTCGCTCTAATGTGAAATTCTCATAAGTTAATGACATAAGTGAACTTAAAGTAAAATGGATATATTTTTGTCGTACGAAGATGTTAGTATATATATATATATACAAGTAATTTCGCACGGCTTTTCCTATACTCGCCTGCATTTGTTTGCAGACGCGACTTTACCCACGCTTAATGGTACACCCACCATCCGTAGTCTCCATGAACATGATTGGAGATCGAGCAACAAATGGAGATCTAATGCGTTCAAAATAGATCAATATTTCTTCTAAAATTTAGAAAAAGTCAAAAAATAATATCATTCAATAAGAACATTATTCATGGAGATCACAAATGCTTCAATATGAATGCTTGCTGAAATTAGTAGGCAAATTAATTAGCCGGTGGCTGGAGGCCATAAATCGCATATATAGTGACAAGCACACGAGAGGAGAGCGACTTATATCCCGGATTGCCGGCCATGCAAAATTAATTAAGTAATTGTTAATATAAATAATTTCCATCCATTTGGCTTCTGGATGATTAATCCGCCGTAAATCCATCGCTACAGCTAACAGAATCCGTCATTAATGACGCCTAAAAGACCATTCTGTAATTATTATTATATTATTATTATTATTTACATAATTATGAAAAAAGGCCGGCTAGGAGAGCTTTGTACGCTGCCAATTGTCCAGAGGCTCACAGGCCGGCCCATTGACTGTGTATGCGATCATTTCTCCCACATCTAACATATATGATATTAAGACTCTGTTTGGGACAACTTATGATGATGAATAAGCCGCTAATTGAAAATTGATATTTGCATAGAGATTTTATAAAATCAATGATGAATAAGCAGTCGACTGTTTGGATAGTTTGGTCATAAGTGCTTATCTAAATTTCTCATTTATTCATAAGAGACTGTTTGTTTGGACGTGTTTTTTTTTGTCCGTGCACGATTTTTTTGCCTGGGGGCGGTTTTTTCTCGGGCGTGTTTTTTCGCCCGTCACGATTTTCTTCATCCGGTCAAGATTGTTTTCGCCCAAGCTCGATTTTTTTCACTCAGACGTGATTTTTTTCGCCCGGGCGCGATTTGTTCGCTCGGGCGTTATTTTTTCGTCAGGTCGCGTTTTTTCGCTCGATCACGTTTTTTTCGCCCGCCCAATTTTTTTCAACCGGGCGCATTTTTTTCAACCGCGATTTTTTCGCCCGGGCGTGTTTTTTTTCGCTCGAGCGCGTTTTTTTCGCTCGAGCGCGTTTTTTCCAGCCCGATCGCGATTTTTTCGCTCGGTCGCGGTTTTTTTCTCCGGGGCACGTTTTTTTCGCTCGGGAGCGATTTTTTCGACCGACCCCGTTTTTGTCCCGGGCGCAATTTTTTCTCACAGGCGCGATTTTTTCCCCAACACAATTTTTTCACCCTGATGCAATTTTTCGCCTGGACAAAAAAGAAAAAAAAACTCCCGGATGAAAAAATCATGCCCGGGGAAAAAAACACGCCCGGGCAAAAAAATACGCGTCCGAGCGAATAAATCACTTCTCGCCGCGTCTGGGCAAAAAAATCGCTTTCGGGCAAAAAATCGATTCCGGGCGAAAAAATCGCTTCCGGGCGAAAAAATCGCTTCCGGGCGAAAAAAGCGCTTCCGGGCGAAAAAAGCGCTTCCGGGCGAAAAAAATCGCGCCCGGGCAAAAAAATCGCGTCCGTGCAAAAAAAACGCGCCCAGGCGAAAAAACGAGTCGGGGCAAAAAAATCGCGTCCGGGAAAAAATTGTTTCCAGGCGAAAAAATCGGGCGAACAAATTGCGCCCGGGCGAAAAAAATCGCGCCCGGGCGAAAATAATGCGCCCAGACCAAAAAAACGCGCCCTGGCGAAAAAATCGGGCCCTGACGAAAAAATCGCGTTCGGGACGAAAAAATCATATCTGGACAAAAAATCACTCATATGACTTTTTTAAGAGATAAGCGCTTATGAGAAGCCATAAGCTGAACCCAGATAGCTTATTAAAAATCAACTTATCATCAATTTTAAAAGAAGTGATTTTATATAAGCTGCACAAACAAACAACTATAAAACTGTTTTTGCGTTTTAAATAGAGATTATTAATCAGCATAAGCTGTCCCAAACAGAGCCTAAATGAGCAAATAAAGAGTTTTTACATTTTACCAAATTACCCTTGCTTTTTTCAAATCTAATAATTAATATCTTTTATTGGATGTAGGAGAAAAGATCTTCATCATGTAATAAATAGTATACATTTCATGTCAAATGTATAGTATCGTGATCCACCAAAGAGAACATTTATATCCCATGGAACATAAGCAAATGTCGGGCTTAAACAATAGTTTGGGATCGAAGATGTGAGAAGTGCCGTTTGGAGTAGTTGGTGGAGTTATGTTGGAAAAACTTTGTAGGTAAACATGCGCTGACAGGAATAGTCTTGAGATGAGTGTGTTGTAAAATCGGTACATATACAGACATAGCTATAAAATAAAGCAGGTAAACAAGAAACACAAACGAGCACAAATTTGCACTCTACAAAACCCTCCGAGACACAACCATAAATATAAATATAGTATAAATATAAATGAGTACGAGAATAAACAAAGTGAAGAAATGACCGTCCGATAAATACGTCGTAGATGCATCAGACACGCACGATCCGCAACGAGAATCTGAGATCTGGACTGCAATTCGCCTCGGGAACGCATAAGGTTCACCCGAACCTTCAACGTCAAAGTCCGACGTTCAACCGCACCACCACCGGAGAACAACGTCGCTACCGGAGAATAGCGCCACCACCGAAGAGAAACACCGTCGAGGCTAACTGCATCCACGCACTCCGTCGACACCACGCCTCTCCACTCCAAAGAACGTCCAATGCAACGCCGACGACAAACTCTAACAAGCCCGACAGCAACTCCCTCTCTCGCCGTCGGCGGATATCTCCTCCAAGACCGGCGACGACACTCAAGGTCGGCGACCCCTCCGAGTGCACTAAAGAGAGAGAGAGAGAGAGAGAGAGAAGAGAGAGAGGGGTGGATCTTCAATCTCCAAGGCGGCTCCTCCACGAACAGGCCGACAGCTCTTCTTCCTCACAGGCGGTCGGCAGTAATACCTTCTCACGGATGGAAGAGAGATCAAATAACATCTAGGTTTATATCATTTAAAACATAAGGTGTTGATGGGTCCGGATCTGGAGCCACCACTTGCACGAAGCACTCCATACACAAAGCACCAACTGCACTAGGCATCAACTGCGCGAAGCAACACTGCACGTAGCATGATCTGCACGAAGCACCAGTCTGCACGAAGCACCACCTCAAGGACCTGAGGCGCCAGCCGACCTGCTCCAGTCGACTCATCCTTGCTTGGGCTCAACCTCTGAATGTCGACGCAACTGGATCGCTGAATCTGACTCGCCCAGTCAGACTACCAGAAGGGTGATCCTCTGCACCACCTCGACCATCAATTCTCTCGGCCGTAGAAATCATGGGCACACCACCTCGCATCGTGGTCCCCATCAGCCGGTAAATACTACCGCACTGCATAGCTCGCATGAGCACGGTGCGTCCTCGCGTCACCGTCAGAATTCCACCTCTCGCCGCAAAACTGAATCCTCTAAAGTCTAGTCTGCCCAGCGATATCAGATTCCTGCGCAGCTTGGATACCAGGTGTACCCGCTCGAGCCTACGCACCGCTCCACCATGCATCCTGATGTCAACCGTCCCTGTCCTCATGATCTCACATGCTGAGCCGTCACCCAGAAAGACCGACCCAGTCGTCACCTTCAGTGAACTAAACATCTCTGCATCTGAGCAAATGTAATGTGAAGCACCAGGATCCAATATCTAGCAATCGGAGTCAAATGCTCTCAGTGATGATGAGAGATACACCACTATCATCTGTCGTAGCTACCGCCGTCTTGCCCGCATCTTGGACATCCCCAGAAATTTGCGCACACTGCGGACAATGTCTCCTGATATGGTCACTCTTCTTGCAATGGTAGTACGTCACTGCCTTCTTCGATTCGGATCTGGACTGTGCACTCGATCCCACATCCCTTCTAGAACTGCCTCCCTCGTCGTCCTCCTACTACCAAATCATGCTCACCCTCAGGAGCGGCGTTTGACAGCACCTGACTGGACAGTAACGCAGACGTCATCTGCTCCACGTCTACGGTATCCTTTCTATACAGCAGAGTGGTCTGTATTTGCTTATATGACGTTGGGAGCGAGGTAAGAAGCAATAAGGCTTTATCTTCTTCCTTCACCTTCACACCAATCACATGCAGTTGGCTCAGAAGTCCATTGAACACGTTGAAGTGTTCTTACAGGTTATCACTTTCTTGCATCTTTAGGCCGTACAATCTCTGCTTTAACAACAACCTCGTGGTCAACGACTTGCTCATGTAGAGTCCCTCCAGCTTATCCCACAACGTAATAACGGACTCTTCAATACCGATGTTAAACAACACCTTGTCGTTGATGCACATCCTGATAATGCTAGTGGCGCGCTCATCCATCTCCGTCCACTCAGAATCCTTCACCGGAGGGGGCAAAGAATCATGCCCCCGCAACACTTGGATCAACCCCTACTCAACCAGCATATCCTTGACCCGAATCTGTCACAGGTGAAAGTTCCCGCTACCGTCAAATTTCTCCACTGAATATCTGGTCGACACGGTGTTCTTCACTGCCATAGCTGTCTGCAGTACCTCTAGATGATTTGATTAATTCACGGATCAGATCTGAGAAGATATGGAGAAGACCGATGTCGTCACCTACCGTTGACCCAAACCTAAAACCGGAACGTTCAATCTGTCACCTACTCGGAACCTCCCTCTGATACCACTTATTATAAAATCGGTACACACACATGCACAACTATAAAATATTGCAGGTAAATAAAAAACACAAATGAGCACAAATCTGCACTCGACAAAACCCGTTGAGGCACAACCACAAATATATAAATATATTCGTCAATATAAATATAAATGAGTACAAGAATACATCAAGTGAATAAATGACCGTCCGATGAATATGGCGTGGATGCACCAGACACGCACGATCCGCAGCGAGAATATGAGATCTCGACTGCAATCCGCCGCGCGGACGCACAAGGTTCACTGGAACCTTCAACATCGAAGTCTGACGTTCAACCGCACCACTACCGGAGAACAACGCCGCCACCGTAGAATAACGCCACCACCGGAGAGAAACACCGTCGAGGCTAACTGCGTCCACGCATGCCGTCGACACCACGCATCTTTACTCCAAAGAACGTCCACTGCAACGCCGACGACAAACTCTAACAAACTCGACGACAACTCCCTCTCTCGCCTCCGGCGGATATCTCCTCCAAGACCGGCGACGGCACTCAAGGCCGACGACCCTCCGAGTGCACGAGCGAGAGAGCGAGAAAGCGAGAGAGAGAGAGAGAGAGAGAGAGAGAGAGAGAGAGAGAGAGAAATCTTCTATCTCCAAGACGGCTCCTCCACGAATAGGCCGGCAGCTCTTCTTCCTCACAGGTGGCAGGTGACGGGCAGCAATACCTTCTCACGGATAAAAGAGAGATCAAATTGTTAGGCAACGGGGTGTCCGAAGATAACGGCAACACCCACCGATCAATAGAGTACAAGCAATAATAAGAAATAAAATTAACAACACAAGTGAACACCAAGATATACGTGGAAAACCTTCACCACTTGAAGGTCAAAAACCACGGGGCACGGCACAACGAAAAATCCACTATAATAAATAAGGATTACAAAATTTATCTAGGTTTGCCCAAACCTAGAAAGCCCTCCGGATTTGACACACAAATCCACTCCTCTCTACCACCAAGACAAGTCCACAACTTCTCTACAACAAGGTAAAATCCTACTCTCTCTTCAAGCACAATAGCAAACGAAGACAAGAAAGGGTACACCTGAAAACGTAGACGAAGAAGCCCTTTGAAACGGTAGAGAAACCTCCTCCAACAGTACGGAGGAAACACCTCCTTCAAGCGGCAAAACTCCGCCTACAGCAGCGGCAAAACTGGAGATCCAGCGGCGGCGGCGAACGGCGCGGGCGCGGAGACGGCGGACGCGGTCGGCGGCGCGCTGCACGGGGCTGGCGGACGCGGAGACGGCGAGCGGCGCGGCGATGGTGCGGTGAAAGTCTTCCGCTCCCTTTAATAACCCCTAACACCTTGATCGGGAGAGGTGAAAGTAATAAAAGCCAAGCATCTTTTAAAAGCCACGCCTCTTGATAAAAACTGACCGAACAGTTTTTAATTAAATAAAAACACTGTTCACAGTTTTATAATAAAACTGTCCGGTCAAAGGCAGTAAAAAAGAAACTGCAACGCCGAAAAACCATGTTGCAATATCTGGATTTCTTCACACGGATTTTCACCTTTAGGGGCTGAACCCCAACAAACTCCCCCTTCAGACCATAAAGGGGAGTATCCCACCGCGACTCCTTCAGGTGGGAATCATGCCGATCAACCGCCGGCAGAGATCATGCTTTTCCCTTGGGACGACCTTCGTCATCATGTCCGAAGGATTTTCATCCGTGTGGATCTTCTCCACCACCAACAACTTCTCCTCCACAGCATCCTGAATCCAATGATACTTTACGTCAATATGCTTCGTCCTGGAGTGAAAGGCGGGATTCTTGGCCAAAAATATAGCACTCTGACTGTCACAGAAAACTGTGTACACGTCCTGTCGGAGATCAAGCTCTAGCATGAACTTCTTCATCCAAATAAGCTCCTTCGACGCCTCAGTCAATGCAATATATTCAGCCTCCGTTGTCGACAATGCCACGCACTTCTGAAGCCTTGACTGCCATGACACTGCTCCCCCTCCAAAAGTGACCACGAATCCAGAAGTGGATCTCCTCGTGTCAACATCTCCTGACATATCCGAATCCGAGTACCAGATGAGTTCTGGTGGACCTCCACCAAACTGTAAACAAAGATCTGAGGTACCTCGGAGATAGCGAAATATCCATTTCACAGCACTCCAGTGAACTTTCCCTGGGTTTGCCAAGTAACGGCTCACAGACCCCACAGCATGAGCTATGTCTGGCCTAGTGCAGACCATAGCATACATCAGGCTCCCCACTGCGGATGCATAAGGTATTTGGCTCATCTCTTCCACCTCCTCCTCAGATGAGGGGCTTTGAGAACTGGAAAGTCTGAAGTGCCCGGCCAGAGGAGTAGCAACGGGTTTTACCTTGTCCATCATGAACCTCTTCAGCACTTTCTCCACATACTCAGACTGAGATAGCCATAGTTGACCAGCACTCCTGTCCCTGGTAATTTTCATTCCAAGGATCTTCCTTGCCGGTCCCAAATCCTTCATTTCAAAGGACTCACTGAGCTCCTTCTTCAACTCAGCTATGCTGGCCTTGTCATCCCCAACGATCAGCATATCATCTACGTACAACAGCAGAATAGTGAACGTCTTCTCAGTCCTCTTCATATACACACAGTGATCAGCCCTGGTCCGTTGGAATTTGCTCTTCATCATGAAAGAGTCAAATTTCCTATACCACTGCCTGGGTGCCTGCTTCAACCCATAAAGGCTCTTCTTGAGCCGGCAGACCAGATGATGCTTCCCCTTAGCCACAAAGCCTTCGGGCTGCTCCATATATAGCTCTTCCTCCAAATCACCATGCAGAAATGCCGTCTTGACATCCATCTGCTCGACTTCAAGATCCATGGAGGCAGCCATACCCAACACTAGTCTGATAGAGGACATTTTCACCACTGGGGAAAAGATCTCGTCGAAGTCGACACCTTGTTTCTGACTGAATCCTTTCACCACAAGTCTCGCCTTGTACCTTGGCTGAGAGCGATTTTCATCCAACTTTAGCTTGAAGACCCACTTGTTCTTCAAAGCTCTCTTTCCTTTAGGCAATGGGACTAAATCATACGTCTCATTCTTCTGAAGAGAGTACAACTCCTCTTCCATAGCAGCTGTCCAAGCCTCACGATCTTCAGCACTCTGAGCCTCCACATAGGACTCAGGCTCTCCACTATCTGTAAGCAAAATATACTCATTAGAGGAATACCTAGTATTGGGCCTTCTGACTCTCTCAGATCTGACAAGAGGAACCTCCACCACAGGTGGTACATCAACTGGCAGAGCTCCCCCTCCATCCGGAATCATCTCCTCATCAGGAATAAGCTCACCAACTTCCTCCTCAGCATGCTTATCATCAGCAGCAGTCTCTACTGGCCCATCATCAGTATAGAGTCTCTCCTCCGCAGGTGGAAACTGTGGAACCTGTGACTCCACAGCATTCTGCTCACCAACCACTTGATCTTCAACAAAGATCACATCTCTGCTTCTGATCATTTTCTTGTTCACAGGATCCCAGAGTCTATAGCCAAACTCCTCATGGGGAAATCCCATCAAGATGCACTCCCGGGACTTCTCATCAAGCTTCGATCTCTCTTCCTTGGGGACATGAACATGAACTTTGCACCCAAACACCCGCACATGTCTGTACGACACTTCCTTCCCGGACCAAACACGCTCTGGAATATCACCATTCAGAGGTGCAGAAGGAGACAGATTTATCAGATGTACAGCAGTTTGCACAGCCTCAGCCCAAAACTGTTTACCAATGCCAGCTTGAGAAATCATACATTTGATCTTCTCAATAATCGTCCTGTTCATCCTTTCTGCTAACCCATTCTGTTGCGGCGTCCTCGGGATTGTCCTTTCATGTACTATGTCATGCCTTCTGTAGTAAGCGTCAAAGGCACCAGTGTACTCTCCCCCGTTGTCAGATCGAACTCGCTTTATTTCCTTCCCGGTCATCTTCTCCACCTTCGCTCTGAACTCTTCAAACTTTGCTAGAACATCACTCTTCTGTTTCACAGAATATGCCCAGACTTTCCTGGAGTGATCGTCAATGAACGTGACAAAGTAAGCGGCTCCGCCCACAAACTTGGGCTCAATAGGACCACACACATCAGTGTGTATCAAGTATAGTAACTCCGCCTTCCTCTTTGGTTCAGAATCAGCAAAGGAAACACGTTTCTGCTTACCGGCCAAGCAGTGCGCACACGTATCAGGAAGCCCTCCTGATAGCTCCGGAAGGACCTTGTTCTTCACCAAGATCTTCAAGTTCTTCTCGCTGATATGCCCAAGTCTGCGATGCCATAACTCCATAGAGTCGCCCTCTGCCGCATTCACACTTGGACCACAGATCTTGGCTTTAGTACGATAAAGGCCACAACACTTCCTTCCTCTGGCTACCACCAAAGAGCCCTTCATCAACCTCCAGATCCCTCCACCTTCAATGCTTGTGAAACCACCATCATCAAGCCTACCAACGGAAATTAGATTCATTCTCAAGTCAGGAATATGCCTGACGCCCTTGAGAACAATCTTCCCCAATTCAGTCTCCAAGTGGACATCACCACTGCCAACAATCAACGACTCACCGGAATTAGCCATCCGGATCACACCAAGATCTCCCGCAGAATAGGTGTAGAAGTAATCTCTGTGAGGGGTGCAATGATAGGATGCACCTCCGTCCACGATCCAGTCTGTGTCAACGCAGTCCTGGCAAGACGACCCACTGCACTGCAAGCATAACGGATCAGCATCCACAATCGAAGTCGTCGCATCACCACTGGATTCTCCTACCTCCTTGGTCTTTCCCTTCAGGTCTCTTTTCATTTGGAAGCAATCCTTCTTGAAATGACCCTTCTTCTTACAATAGTAGCACTCAATGTCCTTCTTAGACTTGCCCCTGGACTTACTCCTAGAACTGTCCCTGTGCTTCACATCCTTCTTCACAGACCGGCCTCTTCCCTCCATGAGAAAAACACCTGAAGTGGAAGATCCAGAATCCTTCCTTCTCAGTTCTTCGTTCAGGAGACAACCAGACACCATCTCCATGGTTACCACACCATCAGGTGCTGAGTTGCTCAACGACACTACTAGAGTCTCCCAACTCTCGGGTAAAGAACTAAGGATCATCAGAGCTTGGAGTTCATCTTCCAAAGTGATCTTCATGGACTCCAACTGATTGATAATACTTTGAGCAAGGTCCAGATGCTCAGTCATCTGTGAACCTTCCCGGTACTTCAAATTAACAAGCTTCCTAATCAGAAATGCCTTGTTACCTGCAGTCTTCCGCTCGTACAAGGCTTCAAGCTTTTTCCATAAGGCCTGAGCCGAGTTCTCCGTGGAAACATGATGAAAAACAGAGTCATCGAGCCACTGTCTAATGAACCCTACTGCCTTTCGATCCATTTTCTTCCACTCTTCATCATCCGTAACTGAAGCAGGTCTCCCCGTCAACGGAGCATGGAGATCTTTACAATATAAGAGATCCTCCATCCGAGGCTTCCAGATGCTCCAATTCTTGCCATTCATACTGACCATCCTTGTGTTCTGTTCCATTGCTTTCTCAAACAAGTAACTCTATTACGGTCCACAAATCGATTTACTTCAAGGGATTAACAAGAGAGGATAGGGAGCGGACCGATGGTCGTCACCTACCGCACCGAGTTAGAAACCGAGAAATAAAAACGACTAGCCAAAGAACCTAGCCCTCTGATACCACTTGTTAGGCAACGGGGTGTCCGAAGATAACGGCAACACCCACCGATCAATAGAGCACAAGCAATAATAAGAAACAAAATTAACAACACAAGTGAACACCAAGATATACGTGGAAAACCTTCACCACTTGAAGGTCAAAAACCACGGGGCACGGCACAACGAAAAATCCACTATAATAAATAAGGATTACAAAATTTATCTAGGTTTGCCCAAACCTAGAAAGCCCTCCGGATTTGACACACAAATCCACTCCTCTCTACCACCAAGACAAGTCCACAACTTCTCTACAACAAGGTAAAATCCTACTCTCTCTTCAAGCACAATAGCAAACGAAGACAAGAAAGGGTACACCTGAAAACGTAGACGAAGAAGCCCTTTGAAACGGTAGAGAAACCTCCTCCAACAGTACGGAGGAAACACCTCCTTCAAGCGGCAAAACTCCGCCTACAGCAGCGGCAAAACTGGAGATCCAGCGGCGGCGGCGAACGGCGCGGGCGCGGAGACGGCGGACGCGGTCGGCGGCGCGCTGCACGGGGCTGGCGGACGCGGAGACGGCGAGCGGCGCGGCGATGGTGCGGTGAAAGTCTTCCGCTCCCTTTAATAACCCCTAACACCTTGATCGGGAGAGGTGAAAGTAATAAAAGTCAAGCATCTTTTAAAAGCCACGCCTCTTGATAAAAACTGACCGAACAGTTTTTAATTAAATAAAAACACTGTTCACAGTTTTATAATAAAACTGTCCGGTCAAAGGCAGTAAAAAAGAAACTGCAACGCCGAAAAACCATTTTGCAATATCTGAATTTCTTCACATGGATTTTCACCTTTAGGGGCTGAACCCTAACACAAATAACATCTGGGTTTATATCATTTAAAACCTAAGGAGCTAATGGGTCCGGATCCGGATTGGATCCGTATCCGAACCAATAAGAGAAAACCAACAGAGTGACCCTCAAGGAAATGTTCCTAAACTATCTACCGTGGGTTGAGTTGAACAAAAGTGGATGTTATCTTTGATATTGTGTGAATTCAGTCGTTGTAATCTCTATCGCACACATTCTTTGACTCTCATTTCTCTCTTCTCGTCTAGATTCGGTCTCATTATTCGCACTATGTAAGAACAACATTAAAGTTTGTAAAGCATATGAAAGTTATTTAGCCAACAGACAAACAACCAACGCACAACTAATCCCACTTAGCACTAATTAGCCAACACACGAACAACAACCAACACGCAACTAATCCCACTTAACACTAATTACTGAGTAATACACTAATTAATTATTTTATTGTGATGGTGATGACAACTATTCTATGGTTTATTCTTTTTATATATTGCTCTGATTGATTGCTCTATTTAGTATATTTTTTGCTCTCATCCCAAAATTTAGCAATTCATTTCAGATTCTACTAAAGTTAGCTCTGTTCAGTATATTTTTTGTTCAGACTATTCCTTTAAATGCTTAATTTAGTTTCATTTATTGAGCTTTTTGATACAATTTCTAGAGCAACGTGTTATTTCATCCGCCTCTACAATGAAATTATGCCTTCACGAGGGTGTCAAAAATTATTCACAAGGTACTCCTAATAAAAAAAAAATCTTTTGTAGGTTACCACTACACAGATTGTGATTTACGTACATTTACCAATCTTTCACTGCTTTCTACAGCTATGTTCATTAAGAAAATTTTGATCAAATAATGTTGTTTATGTGTGATCAATAAATGTGTAATCAGAATTAATGAGAGTCATGCCCAAACAATCTGACTGTATATTGCTCTCTGAATTTATTTTGATGGTAGAATCGATCACCAGTAATATGAAAACAAATAGTCAAATCTATTCAATTTGTGTTCTTGAAGATGTTTATAATGGCTATTGTGACTCTTTAAATTTAGCATTTTCTCCTCAGTTAATTTTCTTATATATAAGGACCAACTGAGGTTGCGTTTGGGAAAGCTTATGCTGATGAAAAGCTGCTGATAGAAAAAGTGATGTTTCTGAAAAACAGAGTTTTATTAAAAATCGTTTGGGTGAAATGGAGTTTGCAGAGCTTTTTGATAAGCTGTTTTAAAAAAAACTGTTTGACAAAAATGGAGTTTTCATAGGTGAAACCTGCAAACACGCACACGAACACATACACATACATTTCATTTCCTCACACACACATACACTCATATACAAACACACACACACACACACACACACACACACACACACACACACACACACACACGCACGCACACCCGTGCACGCACACACACACGCATGCACGCACACACACACGCACGCACACACGCGCACGCACGCACGCGCGCGCGCACACACACATATACAATCAGACACACACACACACACACATATACAATCACATACACACATACCTGAGGTTGCAGAAGAGTTGGTTCTTGCTTCAGATCGTGAAATGAGAGCTCCAGAAATTACAGGTCTAGCAAAATGGGAGAAATTTGTTTAGGGAAGATCTTCTACTCCAATGGCAGAAATGTACAGAGAAATGGGAGAAATGTACAGAAATGGTAGGAGGGTTGTTGCTTTACCGGAAAGGAGGTCACCGGAGAAAGCTTATTGGCGTTCGTCGGAAGCTTGTTGGCCTTCGTCGAGGAGGAAGAAGGCGGAGGAGGTGCGGCTTCGGGAGGAAATCGCCGGGAGGGAACTGTGCCTTCGTCGGAACTGCGCCCGAAGCTGGGTCTTGCTTCGGGAGGAAATTGTCGAGAAGGAAGAAGGCGGAGGGCTGCCGAAGAAGATGTCGAGAGGGAACTGCGGAAGAAGATGTCGCTGGGTCGCGGAAGAGCTGCGGCGCACGGGGCTGGAGAAATAATCCGCGGTTGAGCCCTAGGTATAAAGGAGCGGATAATTATAAACGTCGTTTTGAGCTTTTGTTTACCAAGCAGAGCTTATGATCAAAACAACGTTTTTAGGCTGCCGCACCGGAGGCAATAAGTTTTCCCAAACACACCCTAAATATCATCATATTTTTGGGCTAAGCAACTTCCACATTTTGTTTCTATTTACTATATATTTTTGATGCAAAATATTTATATCTGTAAAACAATTTGATGCAAATTATTCATATTATTTGGATAATATTTGAGAATTATTATGCTTCCTTAAATATCGGCTATGTATGAAAGGAAGGACTCAGCAATGGAAATTATTTACTCATGTAAACATGCTGAATTTTGTTTTTCTGAATTTTGTTGCATGTGTTGTATTATTAATTGGGGAGGACATCACCAATGTTTTCCTCCTCAAAATTCTCATTGTCGCCTTCCCCTTCGAGTCCCGCCGCCCCCGCCGAGTGTCGTCGCTCACGTTGAGTGTCCACGAGCAATGTCGCCGCCCACGACCAATATCGCTCTCACGACGAATGTTTCCCCGCACATCCAATGTCGCCGTCCACGATCAATGTCGCCGCCCACGACCAATGTCGCCGTCCCCGACCAATGTTGCCCCGCACGGCCAATGTCGCCCCACATGTCCAATGTCGCTGCCCACGACCAATGCCGCCGTCCCGGACACTGTCGCGCACCCACAACCAATGTCGCCGCCCCCGACCAATGTCGCAGCCCCGACTAATACCGCCTCCCCGCACGGGGAACCCCGTGCACGACTGCTTGTTCTTCTAAAAAAAATCAACATGTGTCATGCATTTGTCTCTATTTTTGAAAATTACATTCATCTCCTCTCTAAGGCTTCATTTGTTTAGTTGTTTTCATTGTAGCGTTTGGAGCAAACGTCGCCGGACAACGGTAAAACAAACGGCATCCGGCGTTATTTGTCATGACTCCTCCCGTAGTAAGGAGGTAAAGCCTCTTGAAACCTCCGTTTTGATCCCCGTCTCCCTCCTCTAGTTTCCAAGCCGTGTCTCCACCTCCTGTCTCCGCCAGCCACCATGGCGTCAAATGAGGCCTTAGTGTCTTCCATTTGCAAAGATGCACCTGGATCATGTTAGAAATATGAATGAAAAATGATAAATTCAATTTTACAATTTGGAATGTTTCTAGATTCATTAGAAATGATAAATGTAAAGCAAAATTTTCAATGTAAAATTATTATAAATGATAAAATTGGAATAGTTCAAAATAATGTCATATTTGACCACTCTTCATCAATATTTCTAAAAAATCGTTTGTTTGAATGGAATTTAATTTGGATATTGGGAGTGAGATCAATTTCTGTTGAGGTATCTCTTAATTTATAAAAATTTCGGGCTTTAAATAGCCGGAATTCCAATAAAGCCCACCAATTTAGTGAGGGTTATCGAGGAAACCACCTTACGCACGATCCAAGCGCGATCCATACACCTGAATCGTCGCAAAGCCAACTGCCATCACGCTAACCAACCGTGATCAGCTGCACGGCCGGCCGCCACCATTCTTCACGGCCGCGCCCATGCACCCGCAAGATCCCGCGGCCGACCGTCGCCGCGCCTCACGGCCGCCCACGGTCGGCCGCCCGTCCGGCCTCGCTCCTTCCCCCCCGGGCGGCCTCCCTGCCGGGTGTTCGTCACCGGCCACCACCGCCGATCGACCCTTCCCCGATGTGCGATCGTCCCCACGCGATCTCCACCGTCTGATGTGCGAGTAACCACCCGCATAAACACAAGCGCAACCACTCATTATGGGTGGGTGCACATAGCCTAAATTATATCAGTTTGCATGTAGTAAAATATTATAAAAATAGGCGTCATAATTTATAAACTATCGGTCTGCACATAGTAAAAATGGTGTTTATGGTTTACGGATAATCGCGTAATCACTATAACCACCCCTGGGGCTTATAAGTAGGACCTCAGTCTTTCCTTCATTTTCACTTTTTTTTCTCCTCCGCTTCTCCCCCTACGTGCTTGAGAGCTCCTTCAGAAATCTTCTTCGCTCCGTGAATATCTTCATCCATCTTTATTCGTCTTCGTGCACCCTCGTGAACGCTCCGCTTTGTCTGCACATATCCCACCGCAACAAGTAGTCGTGCACAAAAAAATGGTCCTAACCGGTCCGGTAGAGACCAGACCGATTAGGACCGGCTAGGGACCGGTCCGAATCCGGACCGGTCCGAATCCGGACCGGTCCGAATCCGGACCGGTCCCAGTGGTCCCCCTTTTTGCATCAAAGACCGGTCCCATACCGGGACCTGTAAAAGACCGGTCCCGAACCGAGACCGGTAAAAGATTGACCTTTAAAAAAGCCGGTTTTCCTCCTCATATTTTAAATAAATATAGTATAGATAATTTATTTTTTTAATTAAAAAAAATAAATAAAAAAGACCGGTCCAGGACCGGTCCTCCTCAAGAGGAGGAAAACTGGTCCCGGACCGGCACTGGTTTTAGCGGGACCGGTCCGACACTGGTAGGCCAAAAGACCGGTCTTTTAAAATACTGGTCCCGGAACGGCCCGACATTCCTAATGTGCACGAGTAGCATCAAGCAATCTATGCGTGCAACGCTCTCATATTCAGCACCTTCAAGTCAACTGCAAGCTCTCTCCACTCAAGGCTTCATTGCGCGAGTAAAGCCACACACTCAAAGACGCGCAAAACGTGCCACTCCAGCTTCCAAGCGCAAGTTGAAGTGCGCCAAGCTCTCAGAGCGCAGTGCTTCTCACCGCGACAAAGAAAAATACTTAGCTTCATGAGCAGTGACCTTTCACTCTTCGAACACACTTTTCTCTTCCCCAGAAAATGTAATGAGAAGTGGTCTATCACCCTTTTCTTCTCTATAAATCCCTATGCAACAACAAGTGATAGTGAAAGTTTGGTCAACATAGTCCTTATCACGTGAGCTTTCACCTCTTTTCGGGATTTTTCACGTTAAAAAAACATTCTTGTTAACTGTCTCGTTTCTCTATAACTAAGTGCGCGCTCGACCACTTCCGGGCTAAGACAGTCCAATCAAGATTACTTTTCAAGAGACTCAAATGATCCACAACAATTTCAATTCTTCAAATAATTGAAATTATTATTATTTCAATTATAATGTTCACCAAATAAACAGAATAAAAAAAATATCATGGAATTGATCATTTTTGGGGTTCATTTGTACAATAAAATTAATCTAACTATTATTACTTTTATCATAGGCGATAAAGAACCAAACATTTTCTCACATATATTATGAAAACCCAACATTCACTGCATTCATTAAGAACCTAACATTTTAAATGGATGAAAAATGCTCGCTCAGTCAAAAAATTAAAAATGTGTTTGGTCGGAAGCTGCCCGCCTTTGAAAAAATGCATACTAGAGCAAAAATGTGAACTTCGCGAAAAAAGTGTGTCCGAGCTAAAAAAAAGTGAACTGCGAAGAAAATATCTATGCTCGGGCGAAAAAACGCAAGTTCTAGCGAAAAAACACATGTTCGTGCGAGAAACGCGCGCCCAAGCAAAAAATATCGAGGTAAAAATGGGGGCTCGGCCGAAAAATAATCGCCGGGGAAAGGACGCGCACTTGGGAAAAAATGCTCACCTTGGAGAAACGCGCGCCTGGGTGGAAAATGCGGGCACGTGCGGAAAACGTGCGTCTGGGACCAAAACACGCGTCAGGGAGCAAAACGACCGCCGGGGCGTAAAACACACGCCGGGGTTCAAAATGCATGTACGGTCGTAAAAAGCGCTCCCGGACGCAAAACACGTGCGCGAGCGAAATGCGCGTCAGGTGAAAAATGCACGCTCAGACGAAAAAAATGCACGTCCGGATGAATAACATTTGTCAGGGCAAAAAACATGTGCTTGGTAAAAACACGCACCCCACCTAAATATGTGTGACCGAGCAAAATTTGCGTGCACGGGTAAAATAATCTCACACGAGCGAAAATGCGCTCGCCAGGGCAAAACGTGCACCCCGGCGAAAAAACCCGTGTCAAGGCAAAATCGCTCGCCTCTGTGAAAAAAATATATCCCGGGGCAAAATTCTTAATGCCACTAGACTTATTCAATTCTTATATAGATTGAAAAAAAAATATTTTTAGTTCAAACTGAATTCTATAGGATTTATTAGAATTCCAATTCTATTGTTCAGGTGAGCTAACTATCATCAAAGTTGAAATTAGAGTTTTAATTTCAATTTTGTGATTTCAATTCCGTTCAAACGAACCGACCCTAATAAAAAAGGTTACACATTTTAATGCATGATGATTACTAATGGTAAAATGACATGTCATAAAATAATTTTAATTTCAATTTTATCTTTTTTCCTTCCATATTTATATAAAAAAGGAATATTTTTGTTAACGGGATTGGAGAAACTTAGACTTCATTAGGGAGAGAAGTTGTGGTTGTAAAAGGAGCAGTTGTAAATGCAGGTTTGTAAATGGAGCTGTTAGGAACTGGTTGTTAAAAATAGAGATATGTTTGGAGAGTCCAGGATGAGAATCTGCGAGCTCTTGGATCGGATTATATTGAAGATACAGATGCACACATACGGTTGATCAGGGATTGAATGCTGGAGGCACAGAGCAGACAAACCAAGTATTATGATGCGAGGAATCGGAAGGTGGAGTTTCAGGTGGGAGACATGGTGTTCTTGAAGATACACCCAGTGCACGGTGTTTCGCAGGTGCGGAGGCACAAGAAGCTAATTCCTCGATTTATGGGACCATACTTGATCCTGGAGCGGATTGGTCCTTTGGCTTACCGGCTGGAGCTGCCGCCAGAGTTAGGGAACCTGCACGACGTCTTCCACGTCTCCTCACTTCGGACAGCATTACTTCGGCTAGAGCAACATATCACCACTACAGCTGGCCCAGTAGCACCGGATAGATCAGTCCGTTTCGAGACGATTCAGATTGATGACACGGCAATCAGAGTGCTGTGGAAGAAGAAGGTTCCCTTGGTCATGGTGTTGTGGTCCAACCACGGACGGGAGGAGAACACCTGGGAGCCGATGGATCTGATGCGAGAACGATATCGGGACTCTTTGCCTCAGGTATATCTTAAGTATTTTTGAAAAAATTCTTAAATTCATGTGCATAAAAACCCCGTAGACCCAAATTTGAATTTTGGGGATGAAATTAATTTTTTTGTTCATTGAGATTTGTAACATCCCACTTTCTACTAGGCCCCTAACTTAGATTAGGTTAGGACATGTGGTGGGTGAATGAGGTTAGGCTAGGTTTGACCCAAGGAGTTAGGGTAGATTCACATAGGGCCCACTATAGGGTTCAAGTCAACTTAGGTCAAACTAACCCAAATTAGAACCATAGGACACATTGGCCCCACCACTATGTCCATAACCCTAAAATAGATCTAAGTGAACACAAGGCCGCACCATGGGGTCACCCATTGGACTAAATTGACCAAAGCCAACCATAACCCTAATTTGGTTAAAACCACACACATAGGCCCAATTAGCCCAAGTAGGGCATGACCATGACACAACCAAGTTTGAGTGGTGCCATAGGGTACATGACCATCAAGTGGGGTCAGCTCACTCACCAAATTGATCAAGTCAACAAAAAAGTCAACTTGATCAACATAAGACCTAAAGGAGAAAAATGAAGGTCAAGCTCATTTCCAATAGGCTAAGCCCATGAACCTTGGCCCATTAGTAGACCAAGGGTTTAATTACAGCTCCTACCCTCTGGCTTTGGAGGGTATTGACATGCATGAGGGTAGTTTAGGAATTGTGCAAAGTGGAGGAGAGAGGGGAAGAGGAAAATAAGGAGTGGAGGCCACTTGACCCTCCTTTCCTCTGCCCAAGCCTTTGGCTAAGCTCCCAAAGTCATTTCCAGCCAATTTTAGGGGGTGGTGAACACATGACAGCAAGGAGAAACACCCAAAGCCATGGCTAACCACCCCCCCCCCCTTATTCAAAATCCTCAAACAGTCACTCCCAGCCAAAATCAAGTGCACCATCACCTTCAAAACATCCAGATGAGTGGAAAATGACTGTTGGAGCTAAGCTTTTGTTGGAGAAATAAGAAATCGAGCTAACTCATCGGATCAAGGGTCGACCATGACGCACCACCACCAAACCCGCCGTCAAGCTCGTCTAAGGGTCTGTTTCTCCTCCGCTCCCTCTGTGATAGTCCTCTAGATCCTCTAGGAGAGATATCGGGCTCAATTAAGCCCGATGCCATGTGAGAAAGAGGGAGAAATGCCGAGATTTTCTTCTTGCTCGGGTTCGCCGGAGGAGCCGCCTCTGGCGGCCATGTCGTCGGGAAACGCTAGCCACCACCTCAATGGAGGTGGTGGTGACAATCGTCGGCGGTGGCGGTGGCCCAGGTGGCCGGAATCAGTGGATCAAATCAGCCCAGGAAGGATCAATCCGGGTCGTTGGCTATCGGGGACGATGACCCGATGCCACTCATTTTCTTAATGTAAACTATAGTATTAAATGTTAATTAATATATATTTATCTCACACTTATAAAGTCTTTTACATGCTAAAATTAGGCCTTGTGTAGGCATATACAGAAAAAGTCTCTAACATAAAACATGTAGATCTAAATTTTATCTTTAATTTGACACTCTAAACTTGAAATTTGGAGCATTGTAGCTCCTTGTAGGGTTGTTCTCCTAGGACTGCTCCTATACTAGGGCAGAACTTCAAATGGATGCCTAGGCTAAACCATAAATCCACATTAAGTGAAACTCATATCATGCATGTTCGTACACAATACTTAGACAATGTCCAAAAATCAGAATTTTTGAAGGACATTTTCTATAGTTTTAGTCAAAATTGGATTTATTAAATAAATGTAATTTAGGGAGTTTTAAAACTCCAAATACCCTCAAATTTGGGTGGCATGGTTTTAAGATCATCCTAAGAACTTGGTAGAAATTTGGAGTCATTTGGAACTCTGCATGTTAGAGGATCTAGCATGTATGGTGAATGTAGAATTGTGAATGGTGTGCAAATGGTAAAAAGAAGAAAATTGGGAACTTTGCCCAATTGGCACAATGAATATCCATGGAATTTTGGATAGAGGCTTATAGAGGTAGAATACCCCTTTCATGAGAAAATGGGGATTTTTGGAAACAAAAATCCCCTAAGGTAGAATTATTTCAAGAATAGCACATTTATATGTAAAAATGGAAAAGTAGAGCCAATGACTTTAGAAAATTCCAAGTTGTTGACACAAGTCCTAAAAGGTCATTTTGCTTCTCTGGAAAAATTTATGAGCATATTGGAGAATTATTCCTTGTAAAATTGGCACATTTACAATTTTACCCTTTTGGGACTTTGATTAAAAACATGATTATTAATTCATAGAAAATTATGAAAAAAATGTTTTAACCCTTATTTCTATATTGTGAACTCTATAAATTTTATTAAGATTTTTGGATGAATATTTATGGTGATTACTTCATTAGTGGCATTTTCATAGATATATTAAATGGTGGATATCTTAGGTCAAACCACTGGATAAAATTATGAAAATTTATTTTGGGCATTATCCTATCAATATTAGTGAGTTCAAATTTTCCTGAATTTTTATATGATTATTTTTAGTACTTCATTTTAAAAAGGGAGATAATGTGATTTTAATCATAAATGGAAAATAAGGGTCAAATCAAGTTGGAAAATTAGGATATTTGGTGAACAGATATTTGTAACCTAGATGAACTTCAAATAATTTATTTAGACATAATGGACCACTGGTTAGAGTAGTTCATGTTCAAAGTGATCTAGGTCACTTAATTAATTAATTTAAATTATGGTCCAAAATAATTAGAAAAATGATGGAATTCTGAATGATCAATATTATACACATGACAAACCCATGATAAGAATCTGGAGGTGTTTGGCCCAAGGAATTGGAAGTCATCTCATATGAGTTAGAATTAGGTCATGGGTTGCGTATAAAAGTGACAAGTAGTATTAGGGTACACAGGGTGATGAGATATAGTTGAACTGAGAGATACATTGGAAAGTTTGATACCCTAGTCGAAATCATTAATACGTCACTTCATAGTAACGAGTGTTAGAGTGCAAGCCACAGGGAAATAGAAATAATGAGGTCCGGCGAAAGATCGTCGTTTCTCCCAATAAGTACTTCAAACCATTAGGTCTACTCAAGAGTGACAACGAGATTAGGGTATTAATAATGGGTTAACACTAATAAAAGTAAGTGTCGTTGAGAAAAGGAGCTTTGAGCTTCAGCCCATCATAGTTCCTAGTGCCCTCGAGGGCCTTTCACTGGGCAAGCCCTGGGCAGTCCAAGATTAACCCTAAACTGTTATGTATAACAAGAATTAGGCAAGAGTAGTCTAATAGGTTAAGGGAACGATGTGACAAAATCACTCGTATAGGGTCGGAGGGATTCAGGACGGGTTTAGACCTGCGAGTTGGAGGCTCGGATGTTTGGATATAGGACGGGTTTAGTCCTGCGAGCTAGAGGCTTGGATGTTTGGATACAGGATAGGTTTAGTCCTGCGAGCTGGAGGCTCGGATGTTTGATATCAGGACGGGTTTAGTCCTGTGAGCTGGAGGTTCGGGTGGTTACTTTAAAACGTGTTGGTCCTGTGAGCTAGAGGCTCGGGTTTCAAAATAACTTGCATGTACATAGAACATATTAGTGGTGAGTCATGCGGTACTGGGTCAGTCGTCACACCGATGGCAGTACAGTGACTAGCGAGGTGTGAGGGTTTGAGGGACCAGTGGGTTATTTTACACTGCAGTCAAGAGGACGATCCTCAAAAACTCACACTTGACCAACAAGACTGGTTGAGATGGCCAGCAAATTAGTACGCAGGTACTCTAGAGTGCACCTAAGATGTGTACAGAGGCATACGAAGGGTCTAGGACTGGTAGTGTGTATACTCGCCTAGGAAGTGGAGATGCTCGCTCCACTTCTATCGTAGCCACAACGATGGTACTAGAGAATTCAGCTAACTCCAAAAAGTGGGAACTAAAGGTCAATGATCGCAGAGTCGTGTGTGTGAGTTGCACTTATATGAATCATAACCTGCATAACTCATCATAGCATACATACATACGTAGGCATACGCATTGCAAATCCTTATCATATAAATTAGTATGAGCTCTTTTATATGATAAGCTATATTTCTGAAACCATAACTTATAAGTTTGTATGAGCATTCATATAAGTTAAGGTACTCCTGTGATGTTAGTGTAGTGGTAGATAGTTTACTTTCTGCTCTTTCTTTACTTTACCTACTGCACTCTTCTTTTAGTACTACTTACTTGCTTTACATATGATATATAGAACTGCTAGTTCAATGATGTAACTGTTAGAAATATATCCATGATAGAATAGTTCCACCGTCCCTGCTTTCCTTTGTTTCTACTTTGTTGTCCTCTTTCGTCCTCCCGCATGGTGCCTAGGAGTCGCGGTGGTGAGGCGAGGACAAAATGATTTAGTCTTTATGACTAACGTTCTGTTGTGACCATATCATTTTAGGAGCTTGAGGAGATGAAGCACCAGCACAACCAGTAGGATGAGGTGGCAGGACCTGAGGAGCAATTACCATGCACTACTACTACCATAGCTCGGCGTCAGGTGATGACGAGTGTTTCAGTTTCCGCTTCCGCATAGTGTTGTAGTGAGAGATAGAGATTTGATTTTATTTGGCATGTACCGGGCATAAACCCTTCTCTCTTTTTGTACTGATTGTGGACTATTGTACTTCTATTCTCATTTTCCCTACAGGTTAATGATTATACTAGCTAGAAGGATCAGTGTCATGCGGTGTCGACTAGCCCGTGTGTTAGTGCCACCGCAAGGCAGCGGTTTTGGGCATAAGATCAGTTAACCTCCTTAGTAGAGGAAGGGTCTTACAAACTGGTATCACTTGACAAACGATCATGTGAGAAAGAATTCCACAACATTGGGTCACCCTGCTCGAGCATTAGTTTGCAGACAAACTATGCAGCGGAAGCAATGGTGTGTCCATATGTAAAAAGTCACAGAAAACAGTCCATTTAAAACAATGAGTTAGGACAATCCTAATATAAACCTTACTTTGTGTAGCCCCCATAGGTCGTCGTACCACTGGATGTCGTTCCTCCCCCTCTGGCTGCCACACCTTTCCAGCAGACGGATATTGGGTAGACTCTGACGGTCATTCTCGAGACCTTTAGGAACCAGTAGGCCCCAGTCCAGCAGCCAAATCCGGGATGAAATTGGCTGAATGCATTCAAGAGTTTGTCTCCGCCGATGTACTACGGGACAGAGAATGCAGTGAAGACGGAGGGGTGGCTAGAGACCATTCATGAGATGCTAGTAGGCATCAACTGCCCGGTCAGTAAGGCGATTTCCTTAGCAACATCCGCACTTGACGTTCATACAAAGAGGTTGTGGAAGTCCCTGCTGGACTCCACGTATGCTGATCTGGAGCTGTCAGACATCACTTGGGAGAAGTTTAGTGAGGTCTTCTTAGAGAAATTCGTGTCTGTTACTGACAGAGATGAGTTAGAGGAGAGGTTCTTGAACCTTGGGAAGGGGAGCAAATCAGTGACAGAGTACCAGAGGGAGTTCTCCCATCTGGCCAGGTTCGTGGAGATTCATGATTTGGATGAAAGGAGGTACGCAAAGAGGTTCTACCGGGGACTTAGAGACTCTATGAGGCAGTCTCTACTATTTATTTCTCATGGCACTTCAACATAGATTATAGAGATGAAAAAGAAGCTAGAGGCAGACCAGTTGGTGGTACAGAGCATGGGGAAGAGACCGCTGGATGGGTCATCCTTCAGGGAGAGCAGTAGAGACTCACTGAGAGGCAGAGTGATGAGCCATAAGAGGGGTGGAGGATGTTATCGTCCTAATTTATGGCAGGAGAAGAGGCCTCTTGCAGTACTAGATCCTCAACCACTACAGATCCATGACCCGATGAGACAGGATCATCGTGGCCACCGACCAGTGATTTGTTATAGGTGCCAACAGCCGGGTCACGTTAGAGCTGACTGTTCTCAGCAGTTTCATCTACCTCCTCCTCCTCCACCTCCAGCAGCCCCTCTAGCATAGCAGGGCCGAGGTCGTGGACGAGGCCAAGGATGAGGACCCCATGGAAGAGGCCGAAGACAGGAGAAGATGTATGTATTGGACCTCGCTGAGCTGAGGAACCCCGAGGAAGTCACTACAGGTATTTAAGTTATTTGCATTTTTAAAATTTCAATTATAGTACCTTACAAGACTGCTAGAACAACAAACACAACTTAACTAAACCACAAATCTCAGGTATAGTTTTTATTAGCAGCAAGCCGCCTATACCTTGTTTGATACGGGTGCTTCGCACTCGTTCATGTCTGAAGACTTCTTGGAGGGACTGGAAAGCGTAGACCGAGTCACCGGCATAACCAGGAGGGTGCGTCTACCAGATGGATCAGAGCTATTATCATCTATCAAGTGCAACATGGAGGCAAAGATTGGAGGAAAGGTATTCGAGGCGTCTGTGATGATCTTGAGGATGCCGGACTTCGATTTGATCCTGGGCATTGCTTGGTTGCACTAGAACCACACCCGGATCGATTGCCCATCAAGGAGGATCACCTTATGGCACGAGGACACCGACATCGTCATTGAAGGTATGAGACATGTTTCTCGTGCCCTATTATCATCTGTACAGGCTGTTAAAGCCTATGAGCAAGGGGAAGAGGTGTACATGATCTACTTCGAGATGGCGGAAGCAGGAGCCTCTGTCGCCGCAATCCCAGTAGTTCAGGATTTCTCTGACGTATTCCCGGAGAAATTGCCTGGGTTACTTTCGTCTAGAGATGTGGATTTTCGGATCCAGTTGGTGCCGTGAGCGAGGCTCGTATCTCAGGCACCTTACCGGATGGCGCCCGGAGTTAGTAGAATTATGGACTTAGTTGCAGAAGCTGGTAGAGTCGGGTTTTGTTCGGCCAATTTCATCACCATGGGGAGCACCGATGTTATTTGTGAAGAAGAAGTATGGATCGTTGCGGCTCTGCATCGACTGCCGGGAGCTGAACCGGTTGACTGTACAAAACATGTACCCACTGTCGCGGATTGATGAGTTATTTGATCACCAACTATAGGGGGGCTTTCTGGTTCTCCAAGCTCGACTTGAGGTCAGGATACTGTCAGCTACGGATTCAGGAGGAGGACATCCCGAAGACGACCTTCAGTTCGCATTACGGACTCTACGAGTGCACGGTGATGTCCTTCGGGCTCACAAATGCTCCTTCCGCATTCATGAGCCTAATGAACCAGGTATTTGAGCCTTACTTGGATAGGTTCATCATAATCTTCATTGATGATATCCTGATTTACTCCAAGACGAAGGAGGAGCATTCCCAGCATCTGGCGCTAGAGTTGAGCAAGTTAAGGGAACATCAATTGTATGCTAAGTTGTCCAAGTGCCAGTTCTGGCTTCAGGAGGTAGTTTTTATGGGACACACGATTAGTGGAGCCGGGTTGGCCGTGGACCCAACCATGGTACATACAGTGAGAGATTGGTCGCTTCCAAAGTTAGCTTCAGACATCTGAAGCTTCTTGGGACTAGCGGGATATTATCGCAGGTTCATGGAGGGGTTCTTGAGGATAGCACTCCCCCTCACGTCCTTGACGAAGAAGGATGCAGCTTTTACATGGATCGAGAAGTGCGAGGCAGCATTTCAGGAGTTGAAGGACATACTCACCTCTTCCCCCATCCTTGCACTTTCATCTGGGAAGGAAGGATTTCACATTTATACCGACACATCATATCAGGGGATGTGTGCAGTCCTGATGCAGCATGGACACATCATCGCATATGCCTCGGGACAGCTAAAGAAGCACGAGCAGAGCTACCCCGTATATGATTTGGATCTCGGGACAGTGGTATTCGCGTTGAAGATTTGGAGACGTTACATATACGGGGTTCATTGTGATATCTTCTTGGATCACAAGAACCTTAAGTATATTGACATGTAGAAGGATCTGAACCTGCGCCAGAGGATATGGCTTGAGTTTTTGTGTGACTTTGATTACACCGTGCATTATCACCTGGGGAATGCGAACACCGTGGTGGATGCCTTGAGCAGGAGGGCTGACACTACTGGACCGGAGCCCCGGGTGATGGATATGGAGTTGGTACAAATGCTAGAGGACATGCACATTTCCATCATTTCCAAGGCTGAGCCAGAGGTTTATAGGGAGTACCTGGTTTCTTTGAGCATTATATGTGATATACGGGTACGCATTCAGGCAAAATAGAGATAGGATGCAACCTTGGAGCCCATATTCAGATCCCTGGAAGGGGGCAAGTTAGAGGATTACACATTGCGTGACGACATCTGAAAGTCTTGTTTTCAAGGCTAGCTAAACACCTAGAGGGGGGGGGTGAATAGGTTTTTGTCTCTATTTAGCTTTTCTAACTTATTACTAGATTTATGTGCCTATGATAAGGTTAGTTATCAACTTTTAAGAATATTCACAGATGACACAACAATTTTATAGTGGTTCCCCAATCTTGGGTACATCCATTGTTCCTCTGCGCCTATCTAACAGTGTGTTAGATTCGGCTCACCCTCCAAAACTCAGCTACTTTATAGCTTACAACACAGATCCCGCGGGACCACACAGGTCACAAAGACCAAACACTTTGGCACTAAGCCAACCCCAGGTCACAAAGACTTTTCACCCGACACAAAGCCAAAAACACAGGTCACAAAGACCTTAGCCTTTATAATATAGGCTTATAACTACAGATTCACAAAGAATCTAAACAAAAGAGCAAGAAAGATTGTATGATTAGACACCAGATCAAAAACTCTGTGTCTCCTTCTTCCAGGACTGAGCAGATACCAGTTCAACCAATTGTTGTTGATGATAATAGGTAGGCAGTAGATTCTTTCTTCAAACAACTATCCTTCCCTCTGTAGAATCTTGTAGATCTGCGACCTTAGAATGAATTTTGATCCTGCTGTTACAGATGGTAATTGCTTTAGCTATCTCCTTCCCAGCAAGGTCTCTGTGCAGAACCACTTCTTCAGGCTCGACGAAAATGGCGAGGAAGAAGATGAAGTTCGACCGCCCTTCTTTTCGTTTTAAGAAAACCTAGACGGGGAATCGATTGTTGTTGGTGGTGTTGTTCTTAATTGCTCAGAAAACCTAGACGGGGAATCGTTTTCAGAACTGTGTGTTCTGCATTTCTTCGTTCGTGGAAGAGATGTGTTTATTGCGGTGTGGCATTTCTTCAGTCTTTGGGCGGACCGCTGAGACATATTTGGGTTATAGTCGGAAACGGAAGGCTGTTGCAGTTTCTCAAGGTGGCGCTAACTCGATGCCTTGTTCGTCTTCTCCGAGTGATAACTCTCCTTCTGGTGGCTGTGGAGGTTCGTCTCCTGAGGTATAGGTGCTTGGTTCGTCTACCCCCCCCCCCAGTCTTTCTGTAACACCCTTATCTGTCACACAATATATAGCAGTTGTTGAAGCCAAAATTGACCCCAACGAGTGTTCACAAACCAAAGTGCAGCCGACGCCTACTTCTCTCTTATCTCGACCCTTGACTGGCTGCTAAGGTCAAAAGACTGACCCAAAGCCTCAGCTGGGAGGTCCCACCACACACCCGGAAGATCTCTGAGAGCTTCCCCTCCAAAGCCAAATGCTGGGCTGGGAGCTCCTCAGAAGGCACTAGAGTTGGAGAATAATGAAAGCCTGCCTTCCAAAGAGCCCCTATGGGTCTTTTTATAGTCTTCCTTTGACCTGAAAATACTGAAATACCCCTGAGGGGTCTGCCAATAGCCAAATCCCGCTGTCATTCCAAGGGCATTTGGATAATTTTACCTCGGGATAATAATAAAATAATCCCCTTTACGAGCGCCGGGCCCTACCACGTGGGCCCACTTGGCGAGAACCCTGGCCGTGAAGGCTCTCGCTGGACCCCCAACTGGGCCAACCTTGGCGAGACCCCTTGCCAGGGAGGTTCGCGCCCTTCACGGTCTTGAAACTATCGCGACTGAAGGCTTACTTAGGGCCTTCTCGCCTGCCCTGGGCGGGAGCTTTCCCTAACGCGGAAGCTTCCGTGGTCGAGCCATCTGCTTCGGTCGGTCGACGATCTCTCCTGCCGAGAGCTCGACTATCTGCCTTGGTCGGTCGACGATCTCTCCTGCCGAGAGCTCGACTATCTGCTTTGGTCGGTCGACGATCTCTCCTACCGAGAGCTCGACTATCTGCTTTGGTCGGTCGACGATCTCTCCTGCCGAGAGCTCGACTATCTGCCTTGGTCTCTCCATCTTTTCCCTGCCCTTGGCGGGAGCTCCTACAGGACGAGAACTCCACAAGTATGGCTTAGGGTTAACCCAAGGCTAACCTGAGGCTAGCCCAATTCCTCAGTGGTGTCTCCGGGTCCCACCCAGCGAATATGGGGTTGTACACAATCTCCGCTCTTTTCGAGCTAGCCCTGCGCTCGACAAGACAAGTCCAACCCCCAAAATATTCGCTGGACACGTGCCCGCCTACCGAGGGAATCTTTTGGTGGGTCCTACTGCGGCTATAAATATGCACTGATAGGCGTCCATACGCCCTGCCCTTGAAGTACGGTTTTCCAACTGAGCTCTCGCCTCAGGGATTTTTGCGCGAGCTTACCATGCATCCCAAACGTGCTGCAAACCACTTCCGCAAGACCTCCAAGACCGGTTAGCCGCTGCCCAAGCGCGGGCCTTGGCTAACTGTGCGGCGGTGGCTCCATGGTTAGCGAGAAAGACTTCAACCGCCGGGCCTTCCGAGCCGAAGAAGAAGGAAAAGAAAAGGGCGAAGGTGGTCCGGCGGGACCTTTCTCGCGAGAACAGGGATCCTCCTTCCCCCACTCCCAATCCTGCGGGGGATCCTTCCCCGTAGAAGGTAAGCCTTTCAACCGTGCCTACCGAGCTGATTATGCACTAGATCCGATGATTAAAGTACGCTTTCGCAGGAATCCGCTCCTAACGATGACGCCGAGATCCCACCCAGTTCTTCGAACCTGCCCGCTCATTCCCCAAAGGACCAAACACGGGTCTCGGACGCAATTCCTCCAGCCGAGACCGAAACGACAGGTACGTTTTGCTACTGTCGATATGTCAACCCTGCCTTTTCTTTTCTGAACTATCTTCTCGCAGTGCCCGCTCCCGCCGACCCGGGCCTAACCGCCAGGGAAGTAGAAGCGAGAACTGTGGAATTTCCTCCCTTGGTGACCAATCCTACCCTGCAGGCGGGAGGGACGGCCTCTGATCCCTCTGCTACTCCCAAGGATGCTGATCATCTCTTGGGAGAAGACAACTCCCCACGAGCTTCTGGCCAGGTCGGGACCATCGTGCGCGAGCCCTTCCGCCCGGGGCTGGGCAAGCCTCTTCACCTCCTTTATGGAACCAACGGAGGGGCCGGGCCTTCTCGTCCAACTTTGGTTGACGGTTCTCGCCCAGCCTCAGGTATGCGAAAACTTTTCTGGACTGTTGATTGTCATGCCTTGACCAAAATTCTCGTGCGTTTCCTTTGCAGGTGATCCCGGCTTGCGGTCGGAAGCTAACCGGGAAGAAGAAGAAGATGATGATGAAGATGATGACGATGAAGAAGAGGAAGATTCTCCCCTCCCTTCGTCTGGCGAGATAGAAGGAATATTGAACAGCGCCGGGAGCGCGAAGGGGAGGAGGAAGAAGATCTCGGCTATCCTGGCCAGGCTCATCCGGCGAGATCGTGCTCACTCTGCCGCGGCAAAAGCGTTCCGCGAATCTGTGGAGCAAAGGTTGGAGACTCTGGAGCGGGATTTCTTCTTGGGCGAGGCTGATCGTCTGGGAGGGCCTTCCGCCGAGTCTTCGCCAGGGAGATGCATCTCGCAGATCCGAGATCACGCCAGGCGGATCAACCTTGGGTGTACCACCCTATCGTCTTATTTCAATCCGCTGGTGCCTCCAAGAACTAGGCGGCGAGAACGAGAACGGTGGTATTGGAAGCCCTATTAGACTTCTCGCTCGAATCTCTTTTATCAATGTATCTGTAATAAACATTACTGTTAATTAAGTTTATCCAACTTTCGTTGGCGAGAACCTCACTGTTACCAATGTCTCTCTTTTCTTTCTTTTTATTGCTCTGCGAGGCTTTTAAATTAAAACGCTTACACCAATCTAGGATGCTTGCGCCAATCTAAGAGGCTTGCGCCAATCTAGGAGGCTCGCGCCAATCTAGGAGGCTCGCGCCATTCTAGGAGGCTTGCGCCATTCAAGGAGGCTTGCGCCAATCTTAATAGTTGCGTCGAAACCAGGAACGATCGTTGGCCGCTGCCACCCCGAGGGGGAAAATCGAGGCGCCGTTAGCCCGGATTCTGACAGCTGTACTCCGCTGTCACTTTCTCTCTCTGTCGGATGGACCCATGATGATTACGATTCCCTATAAATAGAGAAGTCTACCAACCGCATTTACTTCTTCGATCCGGAACCTTAGCCTTCCTTCCTTGCTCTCGCGTTCTTGCTTCCGCTTCGACCTCTTTTCAGCTCTCGCTCTCACTTGCAAACCCACCATGCCTGGCGAGAACAAGGGTCGCGCCCACTGCGCGGAAGCTTTCCAAAAGCACCTCTTCCCTTCCTGCAAGCTCACCCTAGATGAATATAACCTGATCGTTGACCGCTACATCCCCGCTGGCTTCTCGGCGCGAAACCCGGGTAATCACGATAAGGTGAATACTCCGGAGGCGGGAGAACTCGCCATCCCCCTCGAGCATTTCGAGGTGGGCTTCCGCCTTCCCCTTTGGCCGGAGGTTCGGCTTGCTCTTCGTTACTATGGGGTGGTTCCCGCCCAACTGAATCCGAACTCAGTCGCGATCCTTATAGCGTTCATATGCTATATGCGATCCGAGAGGATCGAGTTCAGTTTGCCCATCTTCCGGAAGCTATTCAACTTCCGCGCCAAGGGAGGGGTGGTTTTCTTCTCCGGGTAACTGCTCGAGGTTACCGGTCTCGCCAACAAGCACCATCACTGGGGCGAGAAATTCGTCTATGTCAGCGGGGACTTTGGCAACGTCCCGCTTCAGCCCGTTCAGTACGAGGACGCTGCCTACAAGCCGCCTACTTTGGGATCGCGCGAGAGCGCAATCCTGGAATTCTTTGGAACCAAGGAGTTCGATGTCCCCTACCTCAGGCGAGACGTCGACTCCCTCCCACTCGTTCACTCGGGCGAAGGTACGGTCTCGCCTCGGATTCCCTCTTTTATCAAAGATCTTCTTGCGCTGAAGTGTTTTAACTTTGCAGGAGAGCGGGAGGTCCCTCTGCGCCAACCCTTCGCTGAAGGCCGGAGTGTCGAGGGTCTGGCCGCGAGAGGTTCCCTTGCGCTCGCGGAAGCTAGCGCCAGCGCCTGCCGAAACGATCCAGCCCCTCCTTTGCCGCCACCAGCCAAGAAGCGGAAGGTCACCCTTCCTCCTCTCCGAAAGCTGAAGAGGCCCAAACCATCTGCTCTCGAGAAGGGGAAGGCCCCGGCCGTCTCACCTGTCCAACCCCTTCCCGCAGGCAGTTCCTTCGAAGCGATCCTCCAAAGGGCCAGCGAGATGGATGCCGCCGCCAAGAGCCGCGCCGAGGCTTCCACCGGGAACCCACCGGCCGCAAGTGAGGCTGGGGGAGAAGTGCTCGCCGCCGAAACCTCCGCCCGAGCTCCGCCCCGGGAGGTGCCGAAAGGGCACAAGAACTTTGGCTTCGGCGTGAAGTACGTCGACGCGGAGGGGAAGCCTCAGATGGAATGGGACCCCGAGTCAAACTTGATCAAGGTTACGACGCTCCTTCCCAGCTGGGCGGAGGGGGAAGATGTGACTGGCGAGGCCTTCTCGCTTGGATATGGCCTTTACAGCCGAGAGGATGCCAGCGTGTTTGACCAGATGTCCACCCGCCTTATAGCCTTCGATGCCATCCGGGCTCTATTGCGCGGGTTCGAGCTTGCGCATATGTGTGCGCGCCGAAGCATCACCCTTGACAAGAATTTCACCGATATGCGCAAGGCAAAGGAGGACACGGTGGCTCGAGCGCACACCGCGGGAGAAGAACTCGCGAGAGCTCAACAGGAGCTTGCGGATGCTCGACTGGCGCTGTCTCTACGGCCCGCGACCGAGGTAAGCGAGACCCTCCTGAGCCCTTGCTCTTGTTTCTCAAAGTTACGACTGTGCGATGTTTCCAGACTGAACTCTTTCTTCACAGGATTCTGCCCAAGTCAAGGAGCTTCGCGCAGAGCTGGCCAACGCGCGCTGCGAGAGCGTCCTTCTGAGGGAACAGCTTCGCGCTGAGATGGCGAAGGTCCCGCCTCCGGAGCTAGATGTGAGGCTGCGGAGTCGTTACCTCTCGGAGTACGACGTTGACAAGCTGCTGCAAGCCAACGCTCAGGCAACCGTCAAGCTGACGCTCGAGACGCTGCGAGACGTCAAGCTGCTTCGGGAGGACGGCGCGACCATCGACGCTCGCCAACTTCTTCCTTGGCTCTACGATCCAGTTCCCAAACCTCCGGGCGCGCCGGACTCGCCTCCCTCAGACATCCCGAGGTCTTCTACCGCCGCTGGCGAGACATCTGAAGCGAGCTCTGGCGATGATTCAAGCGAGAGCACCAGCGGGAGTTACAGCGCGTCCCCCTAAGCTTCTTCTTTCTTTTTGTTTCTTTTGTAATGAGCGAGAGGCTCCAACTTTTGTAATTAATTTTATGTAAAGTAATGTTTCATCTTTCATTTTCAGTGTGTGCTTGAAAGTATATTATTCTGCCGAATGGCTTCCGCGCGAGCTTCCGCCGAGACCCTTAGTCTCTTTAGGATAACCTTTCTTAGAGATCCGTTAGGCGGGAACCTTGCATCGTCGATTAAGTCGTCCTGCTCAGGTCCGCCGGGAGCCTCCTTTTGCGAGAACCCCCTTTTGACCGAGACCTTTACTGGCCGAGACCTTTGAGCCGAGACCCTTACTGGCCGAGACCTCCAAATCGAGGCCTTTACTGGCTGAGACCTCTGAGCCGAGGCCTTTGGGGCCTTGCCTCCGGTCTAGGTCAGGGCCCTGCCCGCATATTTTTTCCAACCAATTATACCCCCACCCCATCGGCGAGCCGTCGGACCTGCTAGCTTATATGAGAGCCTGCGCAGCGGGTCTACTGGGGTTCGAGCCGAGCTCGTTGTAACGTAGTAACTACCAACCAAGAGCCAAGGATCAAAAAGTCAAGGACTCCACCTATCCCCCACAGGCGAGCCTTCGGACCTGCCAGCTTGATGAGAGCCTGCGCAGCGGGTCTACCTGGGGCCGAGCCGAGCTCGGGGTGTCGTAGAAGTGGCTAAGAACAAAGTATCGCAGGAGCCAGCCTTTCCCCCACAGGCGAGCCTTCGGACCTGCCAGCTTGATGAGAGCCTGCGTAGCGGGTCTACCTGGGGCCAAGCCGAGCTCGGGGTGTCGATGAAGTGGCTAAGAACAAAGTATCGCATGAGCCAACCTTTCCCCCACAGGCGAGCCTTCGGACCTGCCAGCTTGATGAGAGCCTGCGCAGCGGGTCTACCTGGGGCCGAGCCGAGCTCGGGGTGTCGATGAAGTGGCTAAGAACAAAGTATCGCAGGAGCCAGCCTTTCCCCCACAGGCGAGCCTTCGGACCTGCCAGCTTGATGAGAGCCTGCGCAGCGGGTCTACCTGGGGCCGAGCCGAGCTCGGGGTGTCGATGAAGTGGCTAAGAACAAAGTATCGTAGGAGCCAACCTTTCCCCCACAGGCGAGCCTTCGGACCTGCCAGCTTGATGAGAGCCTGCGCAGCGGGTCTACCTGGGGCCGAGCCGAGCTCGGGGTGTCGATGAAGTGGCTAAGAACAAAGTATCGCAGGAGCCAGCCTTTCCCCCACAGGCGAGCCTTCGGACCTGCCAGCTTGATGAGAGCCTGCGCAGCGGGTCTACCTGGGGCCGAGCCGAGCTCGGGGTGTCGATGAAGTGGCTAAGAACAAAGTATCGCAGGAGCCAGCCTTTCCCCCACAAGCGAGCCTTCGGACCTGCCAGCTTGATGAGAGCCTGCGCAGCGGGTCTACCTGTGGCCGAGCCGAGCTCGGGGTGTCGATGAAGTGGCTAAGAACAAAGTATCGCAGGAGCCAACCTTTCCCCCACAAGCGAGCCTTCGGACCTGCCAGCTTGATGAGAGCCTGCGCAGCGGGTCTACTTGGGGCCGAGCCGAGCTCGGGGTGTCGATGAAGTGGCTAAGAATAAAGTATCGCAGGAGCCAGCCTTTCCCCCACAGGCGAGCCTTTGGACCTGTCAGCTTGATGAGAGCCTGCGCAGCGGGTCTACCTTGGGCCGAGCCGAGCTCGGGGTGTTGATGAAGATAACCAAACCTCTCCCCCACAGGCGAGCCTTCGGACCTGCCAGCTAGATGAGAGCCTGCGCAGCGGGTCTACATGGGGCCGAGCAGAGCTCGGGGTGTTGATGAAGATAACCAAACCTCTCCCCCACAGGCGAGCCTTCGGACCTGCCAGCTAGATGAGAGCCTGCGCAGCGGGTCTACCTGGGGCCGAGCAGAGCTCGGGGTGTTGATGAAGATAACCAAACCTCTCCCCCACAGGCGAGCCTTCGGACCTGCCAGCTAGATGAGAGCCTGCGCAGCGGGTCTACCTGGGGCCGAGCAGAGCTCGGGGTGTTGATGAAGATAACCAAACCTCTCCCCCACAGGCGAGCCTTCGGACCTGCCAGCTAGATGAGAGCCTGCGCAGCGGGTCTACCTGGGGCCGAGCCGAGCTCGGGGTGTTAATGAAGATAACCAAACCTCTCCCCCACAGGCAAGCCTTCGGACCTGCCAGCTAGATGAGAGCCTGCGCAGCGGGTCTACCTGGGGCCGAGCCGAGCTCGGGGTGTTGATGAAGATAACCAAACCTCTCCCCCACAGGCGAGCCTTCAGACCTGCCAGCTAGATGAGAGCCTGCGCAGCGGGTCTACCTGGGGCCGAGCCGAGCTCGGGGTGTTAATGAAGATAACCAAACCTCTCCCCTACAGGCGAGCCTTCGGACCTGCCAGCTAGATGAGAGCCTGCGCAGCGGGTCTACCTGGGGCCGAGCCGAGCTTGGGGTATTGATGAAGATAACCAAACCTCTCCCGCACAGGCGAGCCTTCGGACCTGCCAGCTAGATGAGAGCCTGCGCAGCGGGTCTACCTGGGGCCGAGCCGAGCTCGGGGTGTTGATGAAGATAACCAAACCTCTCCCCCACAGGCGAGCCTTCGGACCTGCCAGCTAGATGAGAGCCTGCGCAGCGGGTCTACCTGGGGCCGAGCCGAGCTCGGGGTGTTGATGAAGATTCCTTCAACCAGGCCTATTCCATCATTGAGATGAGGAGTCATAGCCAGTTAAAACAGAAAACATAAAGATTGCATACTCAGAGATAGTCAACATTCTGAAATAAACTTATTGAGAATGCAATGGTTGTTTACAACATTACAATCCTTCTTTCCCTCTTACGGGTAGAAGCGCTTCAGATCGTCACCATTCCAGGTGTGACTCAAGGTCCTTCCCTCCGCATCCTGGAGATAGTAACCTCCGTTAACCAGAGCCTTCTCTACTATATAAGGCCCTTCCCAGCTAGGGTTGAGCTTACCAACCGCGGCCGACCTTCCTGCAGCGTCGACCTTTTTCAGTATTAGATCCCCCTCGGCGAATTGCTTGACTCTGATGTGCTTATCGAAGTACCGAGCCATTCGCCGTTTTACTTCTTCTTGCCTGATGGCGGCAACATCTCGCAGCTCTTCCACCATATCTAATGAGAGGCGCAACCCTTCCTCATTCTCCAACCTCCAAGCTTCGCTTCCCTCAGCCGCGGCCGCGACCCTTGGGGACCGAACCTCGAACTCCACAGGGAGGACGGCCTCACACACATGATAGAGCTTGAAGGGGGTCTCCCCTGTGGCCGTGTTCGGAGTCGTTCGCAAGGCCCACAGAACGGAAGGGAGCTGTTCCACCCAGTTACCCTTCAGGTTCTCCACCTTCTTTTTGAGCAAGCTGACAATGATCTTGTTTTCCGCCTCCACCTGTCCATTGCTCCGAGGATGATGGACAGAGGCGAACCTGAGGTCAATCCCCAATTGGGTGCAGAAACTGATGAATTCTTCACTGGCAAACTGAGGACCGTTGTCTGTCACTATCGCTTGGGGCAATCCGTGCCTGCAAACGATTTCCCCCCAAACGAAGTTCCTGATGACCTGGGAGGTTACCTTGGCTAACGGCTTGATCTCTAGCCACTTGGAGAAGTAGTCAATCATAACTAGGAGGAATCTCCTCTGCCCGCTAGCTGGAGGAAAGGGTCCAACCAGGTCCATTCCCCAAATGGCGAAGGGCCATGGCGCCGTGATGCTTCGAAGCCTTTGGGCGGGCAAGAGCTGGAGGGGAGCATGTACTTGGCACTTCCGACACCTCCTTGCGAACTCAGCTGTATCCTTCCTCAAAGTCCGCCAGAAATATCTTTGCCTTATCACCCTTGCTTCCAATGTCCTTCCCCCTGAATGACTGCCGCATTCTCCAGAATGCACCTCTTCCAGGATCCCTGGGACTTCCTCCTCGGTCACGCATCTCGCGAGGAGTCCTGACAACATCTTCCGATGCAAGCTCCCTTCCAGCATCAGGTAATGAGCCGCCTTATGCCTGAAGCTCTTGGCATCCTTGACTTCTTCCGACAGTTCTCCTGTGGTCAAGAAGGTCACCAACGGATCTACCCATGAGGACCGCCGATTCACCTCCATCACCTCCCCCTCTTCAATGGCTGGCCGAAATAGTTCGGTTAGGGTACCTCCACCCCAAGGCCCGAACTTTGCTAATCGGTCAGCTGCCATGCTTTCCTCCCTGGGAACATGTCGAATAGAAAAAGAACGGAAACCTCCAATGATAGTTCTTACCTTTGATAGATATCTCGCGAGGGTAGGCTCCCGGGCCTCGAACTCCCCTCGGATCTGCGATGCCACCACCATTGAGTCTGTGAAGGCCTCCACATCCTGAATTTCTAACTCCTTTGCCAGTCGGAGACCGGCTATCACGGCTTCGTACTCCGCCTGATTATTGGTTACAGGGAAGTGGAAAGCCACTGCTTGTTCTATGGTAACCCCTTGGGGACTTACCAGTACCATACCTCCTCCCAGGGAGTGCCTTCCTGAGGCTCCATCGACCATCATCTTCCATGCCTCCGACGGCCTCGGCTCTTCTTCCTCGGCCTCAGTGACATAATCCGCCAAAAAGTCCGCCACGGCTTGGGCTTTGATGGAGAGCCTTGGGACAAAAGAAATGTCAAACTCGCTTAGCTCGATGGACCACTTTGCCAACCTTCCTGAATGCTCCACCCCCTCAAAGACCTTGCGAAGAGGATGGTCGGTTACCACCCTAATCGAGTGCGCCTGAAAGTAAGGGCGAAGCTTCCTAGCTGAGATGACCAAAGCATACGCTAGCTTCTCCAGGATGGGGTATCGGATCTCCGCCTTTTTTAAGATTCGACTTACATAATAGACGGGCAACTGTTTCTTCCCCTCCTCCCTAACCAAGACGGAGCTCACTGCCTCTACCCCCACTCCGAGATACAAGGCTAGGTCTTCCCCTTCCTTCGGGCTTTGAAGTAACGGAGCTTGGGAGAGTTGCCTCTTCAGCCCCTGGAATGCCTCTTCACATTCGGCCGTCCATTCGAACACTTGGTTACCACGGAGTACTTTTAAGAAAGAGGAACACCTATCCCCTGACCGAGAGAGGAACCTGCTTAGCCCGGCCAACTTCCCGGTCAAGCGTTGGACTTCTTTGGCACTGCGAGGTGATTCCAGGTCTAGAATAGCCTTAACCTTATCAGGGTTAGGTTCTACCCCCGCGGGAGTCAAGAGGTGTCCGAGGAATTTCCCGCGACTAGCCCCGAAGACGCACTTCAAGGGATTCAACCTCATCTTGAACCTTCGCAGGGTGGCAAACGTTTTCTCCAAGTCCCGCAAGTGGGAATCAACACACTTGCTCTTGACCATGAGGTCGTCCACGTAGACCTCCGGGTTCCTTCCCCTTTGATCTCGAAAGATTCGATCCATCATGCGCTGGTACGTTGCCCCTGCATTCTTCAACCCGAAGGGCATCATCTTATAGCTGAAGCATCCCTCTCTTGTGATGAAGGAAACATCCTTGACATCAGGAGGGTGCATCCGGATCTGATGGTAACCTGAAAATGCATCTAAAAAACTCATAAGAGAAAAACCGACGGCTGAGTCAACCAGCGCGTCGATTCGAGGCAAGGGGTAGCAATCCTTGGGACATGGTTTATTTAATAAAGAAAAATCAATACACATGCGCCATTTTCCTCCTCCCTTCTTTACCATTACCACGTTGGAGATCCAGCCTGGATACTGGATCTCTGAGATGAAGCCTGCGTCCAGGAGCTTTTTGACCTCCTCTCGGATGGGGGCTTCTAGCTTGGTGGTGATGGCCCTCATCTTTTGGCGTATGGGGCGGGCTCTGGGATCCAGGTTCAAGCGATGACAGGCCACGTCCGCGTCAATGCCTGGCATGTCTGCCGCGTTCCAAGCGAAGATGTCGACGTTGCTTTGGATGCAGGCTCGCATCCGCTCCTGATCCTCGAGGCTCAAGCCTCCGCTGATTCGAATCCTTTGCACCTCCCCCGCTCTTGTAAGCACCTCCATCTCCACCACTTCTTCGGCTGGTTCCAGCCCCGACCGCTCCCAACTTACCCTTGCTTCTTCCTGCTCAAACTCGAGCTCCTCTCCCCCAACCTCATCAACTTCCATCGCCTCCTCCAGGCTCTCCTCCTGCCTCTGCTCTTCTTCATCCATCACTGCTCTTGCCTCTTCTAGGCTGATCTCCTCCACCTCTGCCATCTCCTCAACAACCTCCATCGCCTCTCCCAGGCTTATCTCCCCTTTCTCAACCCCTTCCTGCTCAGCCATCTCCTTCTCCAACTCCTCTGCCTCCGCCATCCACGACACGGTGTTAACCGCCGTCACATAGCATTGCCTTGCCATCTTCGGATCCCCCCTGATCCTAACTTGCACCCCTCCATTGTTGAACTTGAGGCATTGGTGGTATGAGGAGGGTACGCAGCGAAAGGCGCTGATGAGGGGACGTCCAAAGATGGCATTGTAACTACTCGGGGCGTCCACGATCACGAACCGACAGTTCTGTGAGATGCCCCCAAGCCTCACATGCAGGCCCACTCCCCCTTCCACTTCTTTCCTTTCTCCGGAGAAGCCAAAAAGCGGTCCATCAGAAGCCAGGACCCTTTTTCCTTCCACCCTCATCTCATCGAAGGCCTTCTTGAAGATCACATTCACCGAGCTCCCATTGTCCACCAGTATCCGGGAGACGGTGTAGTTTTCTATCGCTGTCTGGATCACAAGCGCGTTGCAGAACGGATCCTCGTAGTCTGGCATATCCGCGGATGAGAAGGTGATCTTCTCCTCTGGGGGGGAGCCAGGGAGGTTGAGTCGACCCCTCGGCGGAACATGGTTTGAAGGCTCCCCTTGCGGGTTGCCTCGATCCCCACTCCCCCATGGATCACTCCGATCCCTCCTCGGGTCCCCACGTCTACCCTGTCTTCGCACCTGTCCTCAGCCTCTTCTCGCTGTACTTTGACGATCCTTACAGGCGGGTCTTGCCTTCCGGCCCCTCTGGCCCCTCTTATCTCCAGAAACTCTGGGCAAGTGGCCGTTGCGTGACCTTCCTCCTGATGGAAGTCACAATAGGGCATCGCCACCCTGCCCCCTCTTCCTTCTCCTCCTCCCCTTCTTCCGGCTCCCCGAATTCTTCCTCCTCTTCCTCTTCCCACCTCCATGGCCTCCTGCGGTGGTGGGAAGTGACCCCTTGGTCCTTGTCGCCATCCTCCCTGCTCCAGCCTTCTTTGCTCCCGGAAGTTATCTCTTCCCTGAAGTCCTCCTTGGCCATGGGGGCGACCCTCCTGAGGCCTCCAACCCAGTCGGTTATTCGGCTCCCTGGCCCCCCCATGCTGCTGTCCCTGCCCTCGGGGCTCTTCTCTTCTCCTATCTTCCCTCTGCTCCCTCTGCTCCCTCTGATCTCTCTGCCTTCCCACTACCGGCTCCTTCACATCATCCTCGGCCAACCTGACCAGCTTCCTCGCAAACGCAGGGTTTGCCCTCTCAAAGTCTATCTCCTTCGCCGCCCTCTCCATGAGCTCCTCAAAAGAGAGGGGGGCACCCTCTTCAACTCCATGCTGAAAAACCCTGGTCTCAGCCCCAGGGTGAAGGCAAGCATCAACGCATACCCTGGGACCTCCTGGACCAAGAGAACCTCCTCTTGGAAATGGTCCACATAGTGACCCAGCGTCTCCTCCGGCTTCTGCCTCACTGCGAACAGGCACTCAGCCTCCTTCTTCCTTTTCTTCGAAGTTGAGAACCTCAACAGAAAACCCCTGCGCAGATCCTCAAAGCTGTAGATGGAACTCGCCGGCAACTGGTGGAACCAGTCCCTGGCCTTCTCTTTCAGAGTGATGGCAAAAAGCCTACACTTGAAGGCATCCGACATTTGTCTGATGGACACCACGTCCTCAAACCATTGCACGTGCTGAACCGGGTCATCCTTCCCGGTGTAGTAGGTCATGTCCGGCTCCCGGAACCCATCCGGCACTGGAGCCGAGACAATGAGCTCACTAAAGGGGGTCTCGCCTCCCGCCTGGCGAGAAGGCCCGTCTCGCGACCTCGGTTGGCTGGACCGATCCGTGAGACCATGCCCATGGAAGAGTTCCCGCACCGTCGCCTCCTTCTCGCCCAGATCCGCCGGAAGCTCCTTCTCGGGACGCTGGCCTGGGAAAAGCTCCCGCGCGGCTACGTCCCTCTCGCCTGCCTCCACCGGGACTTCCTTCCCGGGGCGCTGCCCTGGAGCGTTCTCGCCTAACAGCGGAACCACCTCCACCGGAACCTGCGGCGTCTCCCACTCATTCCTTGCCGAGAAGGCCAAGCTGATCGTCTGCATGACTTCTCGCCTGAAGTCCTCAAACATCTTCTTCGTCGCATCGTCCACCCGGGTGGGGGATCCTCCTGCGCCTGATCCTTCACCTTCGCCTCCTGCCATGGGACTTAACTCGAGATTTTCTTACACCGACTGCTTCCACGCTCACCGCACCAGAACTGTTGAAGCCAAAATTGACCCCAACGAGTGTTCACAAACCAAAGTGCAGCCGACGCCTACTTCTCTCTTATCTCGACCCTTGACTGGCTGCTAAGGTCAAAAGACTGACCCAAAGCCTCAGCTGGGAGGTCCCACCACACACCCGGAAGATCTCTGAGAGCTTCCCCTCCAAAGCCAAATGCTGGGCTGGGAGCTCCTCAGAAGGCACTAGAGTTGGAGAATAATGAAAGCCTGCCTTCCAAAGAGCCCCTATGGGTCTTTTTATAGTCTTCCTTTGACCTGAAAATACTGAAATACCCTTGAGGGGTCTGCCAATAGCCAAATCCCGCTGTCATTCCAAGGGCATTTGGATAATTTTACCTCGGGATAATAATAAAATAATCCCCTTTACGAGCGCCGGGCCCTACCACGTGGGCCCACTTGGCGAGAACCCTGGCCGTGAAGGCTCTCGCTGGACCCCCAACTGGGCCAACCTTGGCGAGACCCCTTGCCAGGGAGGTTCGCGCCCTTCACGGTCTTGAAACTATCGCGACTGAAGGCTTACTTAGGGCCTTCTCGCCTGCCCTGGGCGGGAGCTTTCCCTAAGGCGGAAGCTTCCGTGGTCGAGCCATCTGCTTCGGTCGGTCGACGATCTCCCCTGCCGAGAGCTCGACTATCTGCCTTGGTCGGTCGACGATCTCTCCTGCCGAGAGCTCGACTATCTTCTTTGGTCGGTCGACGATCTCTCCTGCCGAGAGCTCGACTATCTGCTTTGTTCGGTCGACGATCTCTCCTGCCGAGAGCTCGACTATCTGCCTTGGTCTCTCCATCTTTTCCCTGCCCTTGGCGGGAGCTCCTACAGGACGAGAACTCCACAAGTATGCCTTAGGGTTAACCCAAGGCTAACCTGAGGCTAGCCCAATTCCTCAGTGGTGTCTCCGGGTCCCACCCAACGAATATGGGGTTGTACATCAGTAGGTTCGGCCGGGGCTCGACGCCATATACCACGGACAGACCGGCGAGTTACTCATTGAAACCATTCAACCAAAACACACGTCCTACACAGAGCATCTAGCGGAAGCAATTTATTAATTTGCAAAAGCAAGAACCCAGCCACAAGCATAAATGTCCACTAATAAAACAAATAGGAATGAAATACAAAGTACCAAAAAGTACCGGCCTTATGACCTTACATGAGTTCACAATATATAAAGCAGTGTCTTACAAAATTCGACTCGCAGGCCGGCCACACATGATTTAAACAAGAAAATAAATAAGGCCTTCGAGGGCCGGCTCAGCAACTTGGGCTTTGGCCCGCTATTTGCCGCTCGGCTCCGCAGCACCTGCAAGCACAATTCACCGCAACAGTGGTAAACAAGAATAACGGTCAGCTAAAGCCGGCCAAATTATAAAAATTTCGCCCCCAAAACTTGAAGCGGCAAAACTCCTTCCCTGCACTTGTTAGCATGACAAGTAATATAGTGAATAAACACAACATCACAGGTGCAGGATCACACGGCCACACGCCCCATGCTCTTAGGGCACTAACTCGGTGAACCCAGTCAAAACCGCGGTCTCACCACCATCCCTTGGACGGCAAATCTCGTGAGCATTTAGTCTTTTATTCCTAAGCCTAAGACTCACATGACTATGCCAATGGCCAGTCCCATTTTCAGGTATTTGTCACCAAACCACATAGCCCGGGTCCGGTTCCACAAGCCCGTTGCTCACACCGCACTGTCAAATTAAGCCAAATGCGCGGGTCAAGCTTTGTCGGATCCCAAATCTGATCATACAAGCACATAACCCAGTTATGTTCAAGGTTGGCTCCCAGGCCACCAAGATGGCAGAAATGCGTTTCCGCCCAGTTTTCCAGGTGTACCTTGGGGTTAATCCCCAAGATTCCCTACTGCAATCTACCACATAGAAACCCGAAAACAACCAAAGGCACGGAGTCTTCTCCGGCTAATCATACATAGTAACACATCACCAATCAAGACCAACTTGTCCGGGTAGGCTTCACACACCATACCTATGTTCGTTTCTCGATTTCGGACTCTACATGTAAATAAGGGGGACTATTCACATCTACCCGAAGGAATGCCGCACACTCACTGCACATTCGCGGGAGCGGGTTTCCTTATGCAAAAGAAGGAGAGCTTCACATGCTCAAGTAGAGAATCGTTACCCTAGTATTCCTCTTCGGCGTCATGGAAATCTACTCGAATGAAAAGCACCGCGATGATATCGCCTCCGTAGATCTGGACTCGGTTTGCGATTTGGCGCTCCGAATCTCCTCTAGCGACCGGATCTTTCTTCCTTCTTCCTCCTTGCTCTCCCCTCTCTCTAGAAGTTAGAAAGAGATAGAACTCAAGAGAATGAGAGCTTTCCACCCCAAAACCGGCCTTAAACCTAAGATGGGAAAAGCCTGAACCATCGGATCCCAAAATAAGGAAACGTGCGGCCACGATTCGCCCTGAAAATGAACTTCCTAGTCCGAACACGGCTTGCAACAAGCACGTGTCCAAGGCCGTGTAACTCATTCGTCGTTATTCGGGAAAATCCCGACCATGACACGGCCTATAACACGGTTTGGAACACGCCCGTATTCCAAGTGAAACGCCCGTGTCACAGGCCGTGTGCCTCAAATGACACGGGACCAAACAAGTCCTGAGCACGATACGGCCATGTGACACGCCCGTGTCACATGCCGTGTGCTAGACACGCCTGGGACACGCCCGTGTCCCTGGCCGTGTAGCTCCCTCAGCACAAACTCGCAAACTGCCCGAGCAGGACACGACCACTAACACGCCCGTGTGTCAGGCCGTGTGCCCTCACTCAACGCTCGTTGAGTGAAAAAACATTAATTTCTCGGAGAGGCATCGAACACGCGCCTGACACGGCCCTGGGACACGGTCCACGCCCGTGTCCCAGGCCGTGTGACCTTCACCAAAGCCCAAACACGCCTAAAAACGTTGCCCGTTCCTCTTTTGAGTTTCGGGGCGTTACAACTCTCTCCCTCTTAAAAGAATTTAGTCCACGAAATTACCAAAGGAAAAGATACAGAAAACCAAAAGCGGTACCTGAGTGGAATAACTCTGGGTACTCCTCAAGTATGGTCTGCTCCGGTTCCCATGAGAGCTCCTCCCGACGGCAATTGTCCCAACGGACTTTGACCATCCTGATCTCCTTGTTACGAAGTCGCTTGACTTCAGAGTCCTCAATACGAACAGGTTTGACCCTTGTCGTTAACCCTTCGTCCACCGGAACTTGACCAACTGCGATCACCTGCGAAGGCTCTTGCACTCCTTCCGTAACACTGATATGTGGAATACGTCGTGTAGACCACTCAAATCCACCGATAGCTTTAGACGATAAGCCGCTTCACCAATCTGCTCCAGAATCTCAAATGGTCCAAGGTATCTCAGGCTCAGTTTCTTCAAGCATCGTACCCGTGAAACACCCTTGAACGACTTTATCTTCAGATACACCCAATCGCCAACCGCGAACTCCACGCTCCGATGCTTGACATTATAGTTCTTAGCCTGCCTATCCTGAGCGATCAGCAAATGCTCTCGAATGGTTCGTACCAATGAAGTGGCGCTTTCCACCTCTTGCTTTTTGTACAACCTCGCCTCACCCGTTTCCAACCACGACAACGACGTGCGACATTTTCTACCATATGGGGCCTCGAAGGGCGCCATTTGTATGCTCTCTTGGTAGCTGTTATTGTATGCAAACTCCACCAAATACAGATGATCTTCCCACTGCTTTCCGAAGTCCAAGACGCACATGCGATGCATGTCCTCCATCATCCTGTTGACCCTCTCGGTCTGCCCATCCACGATTTACTTCATGCTGCTATCCAAATCCATAGCCTGTCGAATCCGATCAGCTAGATAATACTGAACTTCCGACCAGTTCAATAACGCTTCAGCGCTAGTCTGCTTGTCAACACAAGAGATATCTAACGACTCCAACTCCCGAATAAACCGCTCATCATGAACCGACAACCAGTTGGCTTAGGCGGGAGCCCTGCGACTCAACGCATCCGCAACTGCATTGCCTTTCCCGGGCACATAATGAATTTTGAATGTATAGTCCCCCAGGAACTCCATCCATCTCTGATGCCTCATGTTCAGATCCTTCTGGTCCAATAGGTATTTCGGGCTCTTATGGTAGGTATAAATATCGACCTTTATGCCATATAAATAGTGCCTCCACAGCTTTAGCGCAAAAATCACGGCCGCCAACTCCAAGTCGTGGACCAGATAATTGCTCTCGTGCACTTTCAGCTGACGCGAGCCATACGCAATAACACTTCCATGTTGCAATAGCACGCATCCCAAATCACTGCCCGAAGCATCGCTGTAGATCACAAAGCCTTCGGTTCCACTCGGCGAACTTAGCACTGGTGCCGTGGTCAACCGACTCTTCAACTCTTCAAAAGCTTGTGCGCACTCCTGTGTCCAAACAAACTTCTGATCTTTCCTTGTCAACGTTGTGAGAGGCAACGCTATCTGCGAGAAGTTCTCTACGAAGCGCCTGTAATAGCCGGCAAGCCCCAAAAAACTCCGGACCTCCGCTACTGTAGAAAACACAGGCCACTCCCGTATCAAAACTATCTTCGTCGGATCCATCACAATCCCTTCTCCACTGACTATATGACCAAGAAACGCCACTGAGGATAACCAAAACTCGCATTTGGAGAACTTTGCGTATAGTTCATTCCTCCTCAGCGTCTCCAAAACCAAATGCAAATGCTTGAAGTGATCTTCTTCGCACTGCGAGTACACAATATGTCGTCGATAAAGACGATCACAAAATGGTCTAAGTACTCCCTGAACGTTCTGTTCATCAGATCCATGAACACTGATGACGCATTAGTCAGCCTGAATGGCATGACCGTAAAATCGAAATGCCCATACCTTGTGCTAAATGCTTTCTTTGGGATATCACTCTTCTTTATCCTCAACTGATAGTAACCGGACTTAAGATCCAATTTTGAGTACACCGATGACCCGACTAGCTGATCAAAAAGATCATCAATCCTTGGGATCGGGTACTTGTTCTTTTCTGTTAACTTGTTCAGCTTTCTATAGTCGATACAGAGCCGCAAACTTCCATCCTTCTTCTTAAGTAAAAGGACCGGTGCGCTCCAAGGCGACGAACTTGGACGCACATAGCCCTGCTCCAACAACTCCTCTAGTTGAACCTTTAGCTCCGCCATCTCCTTAGGCGCCAACCTATAAGGAGAGCGTGACACAGGTTTGGCACCTGACACTAACTCAATTGTGAAATCGATCTCCCGCTGAGGTGGGGCTCCGGGAAGATTGTCCGGGAACACGTCAGGGTACTCGCACACTACTGGGATACTACCCAAAGTGGTTTTAGGCTTTACAGCCTCCACTAACGTGAAGAACAGCTCTACACTAACACAGACTGCCTTGACCACCTGAAGAGCAGACATTAAAGTCTTGCTCGACCCTTTCAATCCCGTAAACATTGTTTCCCGCCCAACACCCAGCTTGACTTCCTTACGGTTGCAATCTATGTATGCCTTTTGCTCCGAAAGCCATTCCATACCTAAAATGACGTCGAACTCTACTAGCGGCAATAATGACGCTAGTAAGTCGAACTCCTGACTTCCAATACGAATCTTTACGGCACATACTCTGTTCGCACGCATAGAACACCCATTCGGCAGCAACACGTCCAATTTGTCCTTCGTCATCGAAGAAGAGACTCTGATGCGCGATATGAAACCTTCGGACGAAAAGGAGTGTGAAGCTCCCGTATCGAATAGTTCCCTTGCCGGACTATTGCAAATCAGAACAAAGCATATACAAACAGTAATAAGCTAACAAGCACTAGGTAACAGTATTTAAATCTAACTTGCTATAAATTTAAACCGTACCTGTCACCACATCCGCTTGTTTGATGACCTCCTGCTGGCCCAGATTGTAGTCTCTTGGTTAAGTCGGAGCATAATGGGATGCGGTTGACTCCACCGCCTTGCCCTTTTCCTCGTAAGTTGCTCCTTATTTCCTCTCGAACTTTGGACGTTCTCTCCAACAGTCACGGGCAAAGTGCCCCGTCTTCCCATAAGTAAAACAAGCGCCCGGGGTTCGGTTGGTAGCTGCCCCCGAGGCACCCGAAGAAGGGGCTGGACCCGATGTCCTAGCCTTCTTATTCCACCTGCGGAAACTGGATTTTGAAGACAGCATCTTGAATTCTGACTTCCTAACACCGGAGTCTTTCTTTGCCTGAATATTCTTCATGTATTTTTTCCAAAGATCGGGTTGTGTTGACCAAGGTCAGGAAACCCTGCGTCATTGGCCCCGAGAGTAGTAGTCTCAAATCATCCCTTAGACCTTCGTAGAATCGGTTTGTGTTTTGCTCCTCATCGGCGAAGGTAGCGCTTGAATACCGACCTAAGCGAGTAAACTCGTGGAGATATTCATCCACGCTACTCTCACCTTATACCAGCTTCTAGAACTCGTTTTTCATAGCAATTCTCTGAGTCGAGGGGAGGTATCGAGGCAAGAACAGTCTCGAAAATTCCTTTATCGAGACATCTGTAAGCTATCTACCCCTCAGATGGTGTAACTCCAAGCCTTCCCACCATAATCTTTTGTCACCATCCAACAAGAACGTGGCAATAGTGGTCTTCTGCCACTCTTCCGTCTTTATAGATATCATTACTCTCTTAACTATGGAGAGCCAATCCTTCGCTTGGATTGGGGTTCCCGTCCTTGAGAACACTGGAGGATTGAAGCCCATAACGTGCTTAAGCTGTTTCTCCGTTGCTCTCCTAGGCAACACTGGCTCCACTACAACCTGCTCCACTCTCGTTTGCACCGCTGCTTGGAGCGGTACTTACTCCACAGTAGGGGCAGGCTGCTGTACCTGTCTCATAGACTGTGCGTTAATAATCGCAAACACTGCCTCTGCAACCAATCGTATGGTCTCAGCTGAAGGAGGTGTTGCCAGCGCATCATTTGGTGCGTTACTTGCCTCAGAACACGGATGTTCCGACGGCCCCGCACCACTCCTGGTCACCTATAGTCGTATAAAACACCATTAGGCGACCAAACACTATTGCAAAAAGCAATTATAGGAACACGCAGGTTCCTAAAACATGTGTATTTTCATTCCTAAGTGGACATTCATGGGTTCTTTTCATGTTATAACGATGACGCACACACATGTGCTCACCACCCCTTAAAGTGAATTTGTCCACGAATTCATTTAAGTTTGACCGAAACCGGTAGTTTGATACCAAATTGTAACACCCCTATCCGGCACACAGCATATAGCTGTAGGTCCGGCCGGGGCCCAACGCCATATACCACAGACAGACTGGCGGGTTACTCATTGAAACCATTCAACCAAAACACACGTCTTACACAAAACATCTAGCGGAAGCAATTTATTATTTTGCAAAAGCAAGAACCCAGCCACAAGCACGAATGTCCACTAACAAAACCAACATGAATGAAATACAAAGTACCAAAAAGTACCGGCCTTATGGCCTTAATTGAGTTCATAATATATAAAGCAGTGTCTTACAAACTTCGGCTCGCAGGCTGACCACACATGATTTAAATAAGAAAATAAACAAGGCCTTCGAGGGTCGGCTCAGCAACTTGGGCTTTGGCCCGCTATTTTCCGCTCAGCTCCGCAGCACCTACAAGCACAATTCACCGCAATGGTGGAAAACAAGAATAACTGTCTGCTAAAGCCGACAAAATTATAACGATTCCGCCCCCAAAACTCGGGGCGGCAAAGCTCTTTCCCTGCACTTGTTAGCGTAGCAAGCAATATAGTGAATAAGCAGAACATCACAGGTGCAGGCTCACACGACCACACACCCCATGCTCTCAGGGCACTAACTCGGTGAACCCAGTCAAAACCGCGGTCTCACCACCTAAGCCTAAGACTCGCACGACTATGCCAATGGCCAGTCCCTTTCTCAGGTATCTGTCACCAAACCACATAGCCCGGGTCCGGTTCCACAAGCCCGTTGCTCACACCGCACTGTCAACTTAAGCCAAATGCGCGGGTCAAGCTTCGTCGGATCCCAAATCTAATCATACAAGCATATAACCCAGTTATGTTCAAGGTTGGCTCCCAGGCCACCAAGATGGCAGAAATGCATTTCCGCCCAGTTTTCTGGGTGCACCTTGGGGTTAATCCCCAAGATTCCCTATTGCAATCTACCACGTAGAAACCCGAAAACAACCAAAGGCACAGAGTCTTCTCTAGCTAATCATGCATAGTAACACATCACCGATCCATACCAACTTGTCCGGGTAGGCTTCACACACCATGCCTATGTCCGTTTATCGATTTCGGACTCTACATGCAAACAAGGGGGACTATTCACATCTATCCCAAGGAACGCCGCACACTCACTACACACTCGCGGGAGCGGGTTTACTTAAGCAAAATAAGGAGTGCTTCACATGCTCAAGTAGAGAATCGTTTCCCTAGCATTCCTCTTCGGCGCCATGGAAATCTACTCGAATGAAAAGCACCGCGATGATCTCGCCTCCGTAAATCTAGACTCGGTTTGTGATTTGGCGCTCCAAATCTCCTCCGGAGACCGGATCTTTCTTCCTTCTTCCTCCTTGCTCTCCCTTCTCTCTAGAAGTTAGAAAGAGATAGAACTCAAGAGAATGAGAGCTTTCCACCCAAAAACCGGCTTTAACCCTAAGATGGGAAAAGCCTGAACCATCAGATCCTAAAATAAGGAAACGGACGGCCACGATTCGCCCTGAAAATGAACTTCCTAGGCCGAACACGGCTTGCGACACGCCCGTGTCCAAGGCTGTGTAACTCATTCACCATCATTCGGGGAAATCCCGACCATGACATGGCCTGTGACACGGCTTGGAACACGCCCGTGTTCCAAGTGACATGCCCATATCACGGGCAGTGTGCCTCAATCGACACGAGACCAAACACGTCCCAAGCACGACACGCCCGTGTCACATGTCGTGTGTTAGACATGCCAAGGACATGCCCGTGTCCCTGGCCGTGTAGCTCCCTCAGCACAAACCCGCAAACTGCCCGAGCAGGACACGACCACTAACACGCCCGTGTGTTAGGCCGTGTGCCCTCACTCAATGCTCGTTGAGTGAAAAAGCGTTGAGTGCTCGGCGAGGCGTCGAACACGCGCCTGACACGGCCCTGGGATACACCCGTGTCCTAGGCCGCGTGACCTTTACCATGTCCCAAACACGCCTAAAAACTCCGCCCGTTCCTCTTTTAAGTTTCAGGGTGAAAGTGAGGGTAAGATCTATCTCAACTCTAGAGGGGGGTGAATAGAGTTTAATTAAAGTAAATTCACAATTTTAAACTTAGCAAAGCTTTTAGGATTTGATTTATATATATGTGTAGGGTGCCTAGCTATAAAATTAAAAAGACAGTAAAAAGGAAGAACACAGCACACAGCAAAGAAAACACACAAGCAAACCAGAAAACACAAGGAGCTATAGTGGTTCCCCAAAAACCTGGGTACATCCACTCTTCTACCACCCTTGGTAGGAATCCACTGCAGGATGAGTTGATCAGGTGTCCTGGGCACCAATGAGCTTTTGATAAGGTGCTCAAAAACCAAACTAGATTTTTTGATCAGGTGTCTTGCTACCACTGAGTTTTGACAAGGTTCTCAGAACCAGAATCAAGACTTTTGAAGGGAGTTTTGAAAACCCTTTTACAGAGTGAAAAGAAAAGGAAAAGAAAAAGTGTGAAGTTTTCTTCTCTGTCTCAATCAAAAAGAGAAGCACTAGTGGACTTGTATTGTCAAAGCTCCCCCTGAGATGTTGACTAGTTCAGGAGAGGAAGCTTTGCTTTAGGATGATAGGTCTTCAGAAGCTTCAGATCTCCAGCATAAGATAGTTTCAGCAGAGGCTGGAAGATGAGATGTCTGGAGTCCTTGGGATGAAGCTGTGATCACTTTTTGAGTACACAAAATTATTCAGCTAATTCTTCAGGATGGTTCACTTGAGTTTTCCTGTGTTGATCAGAGAAATCTGTGAATCACTTCTTTTTTTTCTTTCTTATCTGTATCTGTCTGTGTATCTGTGTGTTGTTGTTAAAGAAAAAGAGGTGAAGAAGAATATCTTAATTCTCTGAAGATTCTATGTCCCAGATAGCCGTTAACCAGACATTAAATACCTTCCATAACAGATTTTGTCTTCTAGACGAAAGTCCAGTAAAACATTCTCTGAATAATTCCTTGAAACTTGCTCCAGAATAAATGAAAACGGGTGGCAGATCTCTTGACATAAATGCTGATATAATTTGAAATATATTCCAAAGTCTGACTAAATTTGAATCCTTAAGATCGTCGAACTGAGGAAAAGCGTCGATCTGAGCTCTACGATCGTCGAACTGAGCTCAGAGACTGGAAATGATCATCAGACAGAAAACGTCAAACTGAGCTCAAAGATCATCGAACTGAGCTCAGCGACCTGGAGAATAAGTGAAGAAGGATCGTCGACCTGAGCTAGAAGATCGTCGAACAGAGCTCGACGTCTTAACTTAGTTGAGCTCAGAGAGCGTCGAACGGAGTTCGACGTTTCGTCGAACTGAGCTCGACGAAAAAGGTCTTAGACTTGGCTCTATCTCTGAAATCTTGGAATGGTCCTGGGGGCAGCTTCAAACCTAAGTTCTAAGCCCTAGACACATTCTAATGTTGACCTTTTCAACTATACATCTAGGTCAACCTGGTTTCCTAAGAAAAACATAGTGATCCTTACCCAAATTAGTAATAGGGTGTTCCAACAATCTCCCCATATTTGGGTTAGGATTACTATTTACATATTCCAGAAATAAAAATTACAACAACATATAGAAGTGCAACAAACAAAATAGCAGAGCAAGAAATCATAGCATCATTCAAGAGGAATTTCAGCAAAAGTTCAGAAAGATTATACTGTCTGCTTACACATGTTACTTCTTCTCATTTCCTTTCTTGAATATAATTTCTCTGTTAGGATTAAGGGCTTCCTTCTTTGACCTTCTGTCATCTTCTGCTCCTAAGGAGGTTTGAGATCTAGCTCTTGGAACCACAGCCTCAGGATGCAGCTTCAGGTAGTCTACTGGGTCAAAGAATTTGCTTGAAGAATACCTTTCCAATTCAACTTTTCTTTGTTCTGACAGAGTGGTAATATTGGAGGTATCTTTTCCTTGCTCTCTTGCTTTCTTCAATTGATCTAGTGCAGCCAATTCGTTCATCCTTGCAGCCATGACAATGGATTGTTCTCTGGGTCTTCAAATGGCACTGCAGGCTCATATCTGTTAATAGTTTCTGAAGAAGTAGGAGTTCTGGTCTCAACTTTTTCTCTGAGCTTGTAAGGGAAAGGACCTTGAGAAGAGTCTGTGAACCTTTGTCCTTCCCTAGCTTGAAATCTATGCTCTCTTTGGCTTCCTCTATACTGTCCTCTTCTTGACTGATAACCCCTTTGGTATTGCCCCCTAGGCTGGTATCTCTGATAAGACTGGGAGGAACTTTGTTTGGAAGCTAGGGCTTGAGAAGCTGAGCCTCCACCTGTCCCTGAATCTGGAGGAGGAGAAGGAGGAGGAGGCTGAAAATGAGATGAACCTTTCTCATACTTTTCAAACTTTCTTTTCTTTCTCAAAGCCTTTAGTTGATTTTTAGAAAATTGCATCCAATGTTCAGTAATTTGACAATCATGCAAAATATAGTATGGAATGTCATTTGAATTTTTAGCTTGAGCTGGGGGAACCTTCATCATAGCCTTGCTTCTGGCCTTCCTTTTCTTGGCAATAGTATTAGAAGAATCATCAGATTCAGTTTGAAACCGATCACTCTCTGAGCTTTGTGGTCTATCATACAAGTCATCAATGCTTTTTATATACTTTTCTTGTTGCTTGATTTGATCAGGGGTAAGGACTGGAGCAGTAGCAACATCAATAACAGGAGCATAGACAGCAGGAGTAGAAACAATTGAAGTAGAAATAGATTCAGATTCTTCTAGGTAGGTAGTAAGTTCTTTAGCAGTAGCAGTATCTTCAATCACAGAGACCATTTCAGTATCTTCTGAAGGCAAACTTGTTGTAACAGCAGCAGCACTCAAAATATCAGCATCCACAGCTTTGAAGGAATTTACATATATTTCAATCAGCCTGGGATCACAGTAATTGATAGGCACAATGGCCTTAGTGAGGTCTTCAGATTGTTGAACTGGCAGAGAGCTGAAATATACAGTATCAAAGGTAGAGAGCAGACTCTGAAGGTCCACTGCAAAAATAGGAGCAGAACTGGAACCTTCAGCAGTCTCAGGCACACCCACTGCTTCATGAGGCATCTCCCCCTGCCTTGGTTCAGAGACAATTGAATCAAGGCACCCAGATGAAGGTGTTGCCTGGGAAGAGATGAAGGAAGACAACTTGGTAGACAACTCCTGAACATGTTTCAGGAGTGGAGCCAAGGAGGTCTCCAGCAGTAAGGTTAGCCTGGGGGCTAGCAACACATAAAACTTGTCTGCCATGTTTGAAATATCTACTTGTTCAAGATGGGCTTGAACAGAGGTAGGAGGTGAAGGTGCTGGAATGAGGGTGACTGGGACTAATGGGATGGAGGATGTGGTGGTGGAAAGTGTAGGGATGGATGGCTCTGAAGGAGGAATAATGGAGATAGAAGTTATTGAGGTGGAGATGGATGAGATGGAAAAGTCATATGATGGGGTGAAGTATGGTTGAGAGAGGATTTCGTGAAGAAGTTGTTGATAGGAGGATGTTGAGGGAAGCTGAGAAGGAGAGGGAGGAGAATCATCCATAAAGGAGTCATCTATAAGAGAGAATGATGGAGAGGTGAAAGTTGGATAAGAAAATAGAGGATAGAATTCTTCTGAGGTTGTGGCTGGAGGAGGTGACATTGGTGAGGAAATGGTAATGGAGGAAGAAGCTAAGATTTGAGGAGAGGTTGAGGTGATGACTGGGATAGAAACAGCTGAAGGAGGAGAGGAAGAGGCAGTCAATTCTTCTGCTAGGGCAGATACCTGAGGAGGAGTGACTTGTGTAGTCCTGGTGCCTGAAGCAAGTGGTGCTGCAGCAGCCCTGATTGGGTTGATGATTTGCCTGTCCCATTTGCTGAATAGGGCACAGGTAAGCCTCTTGGATGCATTGATGAACATCCCACTAGAGGTCAGCAGCTCAGGGCACCTGGAGTGCAGGTAAACCCCTAATATTCTCCCAAAGCTTACATGGTTTTTGTTCAGTTTCTTCTTGATTAAGCTGAAAAAGATTGATCCCCAGTCTAAATGCTTCTTATCAACCAGTGCTCCCATTAAGCAGAATTGATATCTTGATATAGTGTCATGGGCTGAGTGCTTTGCCAGAAGCACTTTGCCAACCACATCAGCCAGAAATTGGTATTCGATAGATAGATTCTTTTTAAACAGTTTGTTAGGGTTCACAGCAGTGTGACCCATTCTATCAAGCATAGAGGCATACTCTTCTCCAGATAAATCAATGGAGTCATCTCCAGAACTAAGGAGGAAAACTTCAGTCAGAAGGTCCAGGGACAATGGTACCTGAGTCCCTTTTATAGAGCCGATGACAGAATTCTCATTCTCATCTGTCGCGATAAAACACCATTCTTTTATCTCTTCTGAAGCAATCTTCATTCGGGTGGTCATGATCTGAGATAGCTGCTGTTCTTGGAAGAGGTTGAGAATGTCCTTGAATCGCTAATCACTTCCATCGAACGAATTCATATCAATATCAAAACCTGTATCGAATTTCATCTTTGAAATAGTAGCGCTTGACCCAGCCATCTGTACCTGCAACAATGAAACAAACACGACCAAGTGTAGGAGATTTGGAGGGAAAGAGAGAAAGTTACAGAGGGTATGAAAGCGTAAAAGGTGAACGAAGGCCGAAGAAATGATTTTATATTAGGGTTCGACGGCGAAATAGAAAATCGTGAAGCTCAGTTCGATGAAACTTCGAACTCAGCTTGACGATTTGGGCTACTAAAGGAAACTGAAGAGACGCTAATAGCGTCGACCTCTGAACAGGCAGAATGGAAGCCTGGAGCTAACAGCGGCGCTGAACTCAGATCGACAGTTCAAGAAACGTCGATCTTCGGTCGACGATTTCTGGAAAATCGTCGATCTCCGTTCGACGATTTCTGGGGAAACGTCGGGCGCAGTTCAGAGACAAAACCTATACTACAAACAAAAAAAGAGATAAGTTTTTAGCCTAGTCTTGGTCTGTTTTTAGCTTTTCAAAATCTTATAATTTATTTTAGGCTTCCTCCATCTAACATGCCTAACTGATTGAGGAAGAAGTTGTGTTTATTTTCATCCAAAGGCTTGGTGAAAATATCTCCCCTTTGCAAATCAGTTGGGATATATTGAAGTTCAATTTTATTTTTCTCAACATTATCCCTTAGAAAATGATGTCTAATTTCTATGTGTTTTGTCCTACTATGGAGGACTGGATTTTGTGCAATGGAAATAGCACTGGTGTTGTCACAAAATATTTTTGACTTCTCTAAGTTGTAACCATAGTCTAGGAGTTGGTTTTGTATCCACAATATTTGTGAACAACAACTGCCTGCAGCCATATATTCAGCTTCAGCAGTTGAGGTTGACACAGATGTTTGTTTCTTACAATACCAAGAGACAAGTCTATCACCAAGGAACTGACAAGTTCCACTGGTGCTTTTCCTGTCTATTCTGCATCCAGCATAATCAGCATCTGAGAATTCAGTTAAGTCAAATGCTGAGTCTTTTGGATACCAGAGTCCTAGATTTGGACAGCTTTTAACATACCTAAGAATCCTCTTAACTAAGGTTAAGTGTGACTCTCTAGGGCTAACTTGAAATCTAGCACATATACATGTAGCAAACATTATGTCAGACCTACTGGCTATAAGGTACAATAGAGAGCCAATCATTGCTCTATATGCTGTCTGATCAACTGGTTTCCCATGTTCATCAGCATCCAATACAGCATTGGTAGGCATGGGTGTTTTCATACATGATGCATCAGACATACCAAATTTCTTAACCAGCTCTTTTGCATACTTGGTTTGAGAAATAAATATGCCTTCAGCATGTTGTTTAACTTGCAATCCTAAGAAGAAGGATAGCTCACCCATGCTACTCATTTCAAATTTAGAGTGCATAAGCTTGGAAAACTTTTTGCACAAGTTTGAATTAGTAGAACCAAATATAATATCATCTACATAGATTTGTACTAGTAGGGTATGGGACTTATGGGTTCTAATAAAAAGAGTTTGGTCTACTCTCCCCCTAACAAAATCATTTTTCAGCAGAAAACATGTTAGGGTCTCATACCATGCTCTAGGAGCTTGCTTGAGACCATATAATGCTTTGTGTAGTTTAAAAACATAATCAGGATGGGTTAGAGAGATAAAACCTGGAGGTTATCTGACATAGACTTCTTCTTTGATCTCCCCATTGAGAAAAGCACTCTTGACATCCATTTGATAGACTTTGAATCCCTTGTGAGCAGCATAAGCCAGAAAGATTCTTATGGCTTCTAATCTTGCAACAGGTACAAAGGTCTGGTCATAGTCTATCCCTTCTTCCTGAGAGTACCCTTGAGCAACTATCCTTGCCTTATTCCTTACAATGATTCCTTGATCATCCAGCTTATTTCTGAACACCCATTTGGTTCCAACAATGAGATGATCTTTTGGCTTTGGCACTAGTTCCCAAACTTTATTTCTTTCAAATTGATGCAACTCCTCTTGCATTGTAATAATCCAGTGTGGATCTTGTTCTGCATCTTGAATGGTTTGAGGTTCAATTTGAGAGAGGAAGCAAGTGTGCATCAGGTTCTGGTTGACCTGATTTCTAGTTTGCATACCAGCTGAGATGTCTCCAATTACTTGAGAAATTGGATGATCTCTTGTTGTTACTAGATCAATAGGGGGTGTTGATGGTTCACCAACCTGTGTTGTTGTGTCCTCTTGTGGAACAACAACTGGTTCTTCAAGAAGATTTTCTTCCTGATGGTGAGCAGCTTCTTCATCTTCACTACTGTCATTCTTTTGTGTAACTTGTAATCTGTCCAAGTCTTCAGCTAGAGAGTGCACCTGCAAATATTCTATGGTAGAAGTATTCTTCTCCTTGAAAGACATGTTAGCTTCATCAAAGGTAATGTGGACAGATTCTTCTATTTTGTGAGTAGTTTTATTATAAACCCTATAAGCTTTACTGATCATGGAGTATCCCAAAAACACTCCTTTATCAGCTTTTGCTTGGAGTTTTGCTAGATATTTCTTGTCATTATTATGAATGTAACAAGTACAACCAAATACCTTAAAATAGTCTACTTTAGGTTTCTTCCCTTTGAGTAATTCATAGGGAGTCTTGCCCTTCAGTTTATGTATTAGACTTCTATTCAACACATAATTGGAGGTGTTCACTGCCTCAGCCCAAAAGGATAGAGGTAGGTGAGCATCTGTCAATAATGTAGTTGCAGATTCAATAAGGGTTCTATTTTTCCTTTCAGCTACCCCATTTTGTTGAGGAGTTCTAGGAGCTGAGAAAGTATGCCTGATCCCTTCACTTTGACAGAACTCTTGCATGAGAAGAGAATCAAACTCTGTCCCATGATCACTTCTGATCAGGGCAATATGAGTGTTGAACTCAGTCTGAATGTATTTGAGAAAATCTGTCAAACATTTAAAGTTATCAGATTTCTTCCTCAGAAAGAATACCCATGTGAATCTTGAGAAGTCATCTACAACCACTAAAGTGTAGGATTTCCCTCCTAAGCTTTGTACTGCAATGGGTCCAAAAAGATCCATGTGTAACAGATACAAAATCCTAGGTGAATCACTCTTGTTAATTGATTTAAAGCTATTTTTAGTTTGCTTGCCTAATTGACAAGCCTTGCAGAGTCCTTCTTTCTTGTAAAGGCCAGAAGGCAGTCCTCTGACAAGATTGTCCTTGGATAGCCTAGCAATGATTCTCAGGTTAACATGTCCTAGTCTCTTATGTCATAGAATATTAGGTCTAGATATGGAATTAAACAGGCAAATATCTACCTTAGATGAATGAAAGTCTACTAAGTAAATATTACCTTTCCTGTTACCTGTCAACACAGATGTGTTGTCTTCTGACTTGACCTTGCATATTTCTTTGTTGAAAGTCACTTAATATCCTTCATCACACATCTGACTAATGCTTATCAGGTTGTGCTTGAGTCCTTCAACATAGGCTACCTTCTTAAAGGTGACTGTCCCAATTTGGACTGCACCATATCCTTTTGTAGTTCCAAAGTTTGAATCACCAAAAATTACTTTAGGTCCAAGCTTGGATTTAAAGGATGTGAAGTTGTCCTTATTCACTTTCATGTGCTTTGAGCACCCACTATCCAGATACCATAGCTGGTTTGATGTTGGATAGGTCTTCACCTGCACATAAACAGCTTATATGTTTTTGACCCAGTTAACCTTGGGCCTAGGTTGATAACCCTTAAATTCAGAAATAAAAGACATCCCAGGTTGATCCTTATAACCTTCAGGATGGTATCTCCTAGGAGGTACTATCCATTCAGTATAGGGATTAAAGCATTGGGATGAAGCACTTCTAGGATTGAATTGAGATTTGCCTCTGAAAGAAGGTTCAAAGCTCTGAACTTCGTTCGACGATCGTCGAGCTGGGTTCGACGATCTTGGGTAAAATCGTCGAGCTCCGTTCGAAGATCGACTATGAGGGAGTTCAGAGTTCAGGAAACGTTGAGCTGAGTTCGATATTTCAGCCTGAGATCGTCGACCTCTGTTCGACGATCGTCGACCTCTGCTCGACGTTTTTTGTTGAGCTTTCTTTTTATTAGGTAGATCTGAATTTTTCCTAGCTACCTCTACAACACCCTTTCCTTTATCAGAAATAAATTTGATTGGGGTTGTTAATACTATGGGTTGGCTAGATGAGACACCCAAGCCCAGTGTACTATTTAATCTTGAGTTCACTGTGCTTGTGATGTCCATTAATTTGATACTTCTCCCATTAAGGGATTCTTCAAATTGCTTGGCCTTGGATAGTTCACTTTTTAGTGAAGCTATCTGCTCCCTACAGCATTCTAACTCTTCAGAGAGTTTGAGGTTCTCTGATTTTAAGGTGCTATACTCAGACAGTTGATTTCTGAGGGAAATGATTTCCTTCTCAGATTCTAACAAATCTAGGCATAGTACTTTAAATTCATGTTTAAAATCCTCAGAGTTGAAATCAAAAGAATTGATTACCTGATCTTCATCTGGTTGAACTTCTGAGTCTGACTCTGATTCTTCTGCTTCTGAATTTGATTGTGAGGCATTAATAGCCATCATGCGGAATTCCTTTTCACCAGCATCATCCTCATCATCACTGGAACTGGATGAAGCTTCAGACTCCTCTTCAGTTTCACTCCATGTCTCAGCAACAAAACCCTTCCTTGTATGTTTGTTCTTGCTGGAGGAGGGTTTGTCTGAGCTGTTCTTTCTGAAGTCTTTTTCTTTTCTTCTTTCTCTTCTATCTTTCTTGTCCTTGTTCTTATTTTCTGGACAGTCAGGCACAATATGGCCTGGTTTTCTGCAACCAAAACATATAATTTCTTTATTGTTATTTGATTTATCATACCTTGGTTTATCATGACCCTTGTATGATCTCTTTCTGAAGTCTTTTCTGGCCATCTTGTAGAATCTTTTGGCTAGTAGACTTAGGAGCTCATCATTTCCTGTAGCTTTATCTTCAGGCTCCTCTTCTGCAGCTTTGAAGGCTATGGTCTTTTCTTTCCTTGTGACTGGAGAAGTAGCCTTTTGTTCTTCTTCTCTATTTTTAATGAGCAGCTCATAGGATTTGAGCTTGCCCAGGAGAGCTTCAGTGGTAATCTCATTTAGACTTCTGGCATCTTTGATTGGCCAAATTCTTGAATCCCAAGTACTGGGGAAGCACATTAAGATTTTGTTATTCAGCTCAGTCAATGAGATTTCTTTATCCAGAGTCTTTAACTCATTGACAATCAGACTTAGTCTATTGTACATGTCAGCCACTGATTCAGCTTCTCCCTTTTTGAAGTTCTCATATTGGCTTATCAGATGGGATCTCCTGTCTTTCCTTTCATCAGCAGATCCTGAGACAATTTCAGAGAGCTTATCCCAAATTCCTTTGGCTGAGTTGCAGTCAGCTACCTTCTGAAATATCTCATCAGACATTGTCTGAGCTAAGATGTTCATGGCCTTGGCATCTGTAGTCTTCCACTTCTTTATTTCAGCATCTGTTCCTGAAGGAGGTGGAAAAACATTTGTACTTGAGCTTGCTGGTGGACTTTGACATACTGTCAAAACAGAATTAAATATATCTTCATCAATAGAATTCATGTAAAGTCTAATCCTTGCTTTCCAAAGTGCAAACTTGGATAGATTGCACACTGGAGGTCTGGTGCTTGCATAATCTTTGTTCTGTGTCATGTCTTTATACAAAATTAAATATAATGAAAATAACCCTCTTAAAGGATTGATCTTATCAAGGATCTTTTGGTTCAGGTGTTAGCCTGTATGAACAACCAACCTCCCTTTGATACCAATTGAAAGTGAGGGTAAGATCTATCTCAACTCTAGAGGAGGGTGAATAGAGTTTAATTAAAGTAAATTCACAATTTTAAACTTAGCAAAGCTTTTAGGATTTGATTTATATATATGTGTAGGGTGCCTAGCTATAAAATTAAAAAGACAGTAAAAAGGAAGAACACAGCACACAGTAAAGAAAACACACAAGCAAACCAGAAAACACAAGGAGCTATAGTGGTTCCCCAAAAACCTGGGTACATCCACTCTTCTACCACCCTTGGTAGGAATCCACTGCAGGATGAGTTGATCAGGTGTCCTGGGCACCAATGAGCTTTTGATAAGGTGCTCAAAAACCAAACTAGATTTTTTGATCAGGTGTCTTGCCACCACTGAGTTTTGACAAAGTTCTCAGAACCAGAATCAAGACTTTTGAAGGGAGTTTTGAAAACCCTTTTACAGAGTGAAAAGAAAAGGAAAAGAAAAAGGGTGAAGTTGTCTTCTCTGTCTCAATCAAAGAGAGAAGCCCTAGTGGACTTGTATTGTCAAAGCTCCCCCTGAGATATTGACTAGTTCAGGAGAGGAAGCTTTGCTTCAGGGTGATAGGTCTTCAGAAGCTTCAGATCTCCAGCATAAGATATTTTCAGCATAGGCTGAAAGATGAGATGTCTGGAGTCCTTGGGATGAAGCTGTGATCACTTTTTGAGTACACAAAATTATTCAGCTAATTCTTCAGGATGGTTCACTTGAGTTTTCCTGTGTTGATCAGAGAAATCTGTGAATCACTTCTTTCTTTTCTTTCTTATCTGTATCTGTCTGTGTATCTGTGTGTTGTTGTTAAAGAAAAAGAGGTGAAGAAGAATATCTTAATTCTCTGAAGATTCTATGTCCCAGATAGCCGTTAACCAGACATTAAATGCCTTCCATAATAGATTTTGTCTTCTAGAGGAAAGTCCAGTAAAACATTCTCTGAATAATTCCTTGAAACTTGCTCCAGAATAAATGAAAATGGCTGGCAGATCTCTTGACATAAATGCTGAGATAATTTGAAATGCATTCCAAAGTCTGACTAAATTTGAATCCTTAAGATCGTCGAACTGAGGAAAAGCGTCGATCTGAGCTCTACGATCGTCGAACTGAGCTCAGAGACTGGAAATGATCATCAGACAGAAAACGTCGAACTGAGCTCGAAGATCGTCGAACTGAGCTCAGCGACCTGGAGAATAAGTGAAGAAGGATCGTCGACCTGAGCTAGAAGATCGTCGAACAGAGCTCGACGTCTTAACTTAGTTGAGCTCAGAGAGCGTCGAACGGAGTTTGACGTTTCGTCGAACTGAGCTCGATGAAAAAGGTCTTAGACTTGGCTCTATCTCTGAAATCTTGGAATGGTCCTGGGGGCAGCTTCAAACCTAAGTTCTAAGCCCTAGACACATTCTAATGTTGACCTTTTCAACTATACATCTAGGTCAACCTGGTTTCCTAAGAAAAACATAGTGATCCTTACCCAAATTAGTAATAGGGTGTTCCAACACGGGGCATTACACTTTCCCTGCGAAGACAGCGGCTCCGAGGTTATCTTCTTCTTTGAAGGCAATGAATGAAATGGTAAGTGAACTTCATCATTTTAGGCTCTTTTTTATTATTGTATTGCACTGACTTCTCTCTTTTCTTTTGCAGATCGAGGCTCGGGTTCAGATTACCGTTACTTGGAATGACCATTATGTGAGTTTCAAGGACAGATACCTGGCCCTTCAGGAGAAGTTTCAAGCCACGACGGGTTCTCTTGTCGCCTTGAAGGATGATCATGACCGGGATTTTTCTCGATTTCGCCAGATTGGATCAGAGCTGAAGGCGGAGTTGGAGAAGACTCGGGATTCCATAGAAATGGAGAAGTTTTTTGTGGAGAGGACTACACAGATGCTGAAGTGTGCCCAAGAGGAGACTTCTCGTTTGGATACGGAGCTTGGTGTGGCAAAGACCCAAGTGGAGGCGTTGTCTTTTGATAGCCGTGTGTCGGAGTTGAAGGCGGCTGGCTTTACGGAGTATATGGAGTCTCTAGATTACAAGCGGGATCGGTGCTTGATCAGTGAGGAAGTTCGCGAGGAGATCTAGAACAAGGAGGTGGAGCCTCAGATGGAAGAAATTCGAGATTTGGCCCTCAGGCGTGGAGTCTCGAAGGCTTTTCGCATTATTGGCAGGAGCTTGGGATGTCATGTGTCTGGCCTTAGCTTTGATTATATCTCTAGTGACGAGAGTTCTGATGTTGATGTGGTCGACATATAACGACGCTTTTTTCTTGTATTAGTGTGTGTGTTTGCATTTTTTGTTTTTTCAGTAGGTTGTTGTTGTTTGACAGTTATTGACTGACGTGTTTGTGCATGTATTTATATGTTGTTGTAATAGTGATTGTGTCCTTTTTATTGCCTGAGCACTATTTGGCTCATAGTGTTGCTTTGTGGGGATATAATTGTGCATGTGGTTGGTTAGTAACTTAGTTCGTACGAGGATCGCTCGCGGCTTAGTTTGCACGGGGATCGCCCGCTCTTAGTTCGCACGGGGATCGCTTGCGGCTTAGTTTGCACGGTGATCGACCGCAGCTTAGTTCGCACGGGGATCAACCACAGCTTAATCGTGAGGGGAGCAAGCCTTGACGACATCCTGGCCTAGAAAGGCAGGTTCAGTGAATAGCTTTTGTATTCAAACCGTATACGCAGTCTTACCTTTCGCACGAGGATCGTTCACATCTTAGTTTGCTCAGGGATTGCCTGCGGCTTGGTCGTGAGGGGGGGGGGAGGCCCTGACGATGTCCTGGCGTAGAAAGGAAGGTTCAGTGAATAGATTTTGTACTTAAACCGCATGTGCAGTCTTACCTTTCGAACGAGGATCACTCGCGGCTTAGTTCACACGGGGATTTCCCGCGGCTTAGTTCGCACGGGGATCGCCCGCGGCTTAGTCTTAACTTAAACTTGTTGGACATTATTAAAAGGGAAATGTAATGTTTAAATAACTGATTGTCTTACGTGTCCGGTTATGCGGTTCTTACTTGTCATGGAGTTCAAATATGATAAAAGCATTTTTGAGAAAGTTTAAAATAAAGAGTCACTGATATTCTTGGCTATGGCTTCTTTTGGCTGAGCCTTCTTTGAGTAGCATGTCTTGGCAACGTCTTGGTCTCCACGTACAACTCCTGTCCCCCCAGTAGTGGGGAATTTTATGGCGAGGTGTGAGATCGACGGAATGGCTTTGAAGACTAACTGAAGGGGTCTCCCAAAAATTGCATTGTAGGTGAGCTTGAATCTACCACGACAAATTGGATTTCGTGTGTAGCTTGCCTCGGAAACTCTCCCATGGTGACTAGTAGGGTTATTGTCCCTTGCACTTAGAAGGGATGGTTGTCGAAGTCGTTGATAAGCACGACTGCTGGTGTGAGATGTTGAGCGGTAAGATTCATGCTTTGAAGCGTGGAGAAGAATAAGATGTTGACCGAACTTCCGTTGTCGACGAGTATCCTTCCGACCTTGTAGCAGGGATCTCCGGTCCCTGCGCTGATCACAAGGGGGTCTTAGTGGGGTGTCTAGACTTGCTCAAGATCTTCATCCCCGAAGGCTATGGTGGAGTCTTGTTTGTGTTCTTTGTATTGGTGGACATCCTCTTGAGCTCTTATCAAAAATATCTGGGTAGAGAGACTTGGTGATCCTGCGATAGTTTCGATGTTCACAACTGTCTGCCAACCACTAGCTCTTCCTTGCCGGGAATCCTACTGATCTCTTGCTTGCCTAGGGGGATCTTGTTGATCTTGCTGGCGTCCTTGTAAGAACCTACCCAGGAGTCCCTTGCGAACTAGGCACTCGATTTCGTCTTTCAGTCTCGCACACTCTTTTGTGGTATGTATGGTTCCCCGATGGAAATCACACTACTTCGACTGATTCCTTCTGGGATTCAGGGCAGGCTGCTTGGGACAGTGCAGAGCCGTCTCGTTCTGGATGGCATAAAGTATATTAGTGTGAGTGGTGTTCAACGGAGTGTATTCTTGGGATGGCTGGTCCCTCCGGAAGTCACGCCGTCGTTGGCTGTTCCGGCGCTCTTCTTGAAATCTTCCTTCCTGGGCTTTTGAGGGTTGTTCTCTGTCCCTGTTGCGTTTCTGATCTCCATCGAACTGGTGACGGTGGGATTCAATAGCTTCATCTGCTTCTATATGTGCTTCCATGCGGTGCACAAGGTCTGGGTAGGTGGGGGCAGTTTCTCTCATTAGTGCTGAGTAAAACCCACTAGGGCGAAGCCCTCTAAGAAATACTCCCCTCAATAGTTCTGGGTCTACTCCTAGGATCTGACGGGCTTCCGCGGTGAACCGACAGAAAAATTATTTCAAAGATTCCCCCTCGTTTTGTCGAATTCCCGACAAGTGTGAGGAGTCTCGGACGATTCTTCGATTGGTGATGAACTGGTCGATGAACTGCCTAGTGAGCTCTGTAAAGTTCATGATAGTTCCTTCCCTCAGAGAATGGAACTAAGTCCGAGCTTAACCTTTGAGAGTGGCTGGGAAGACTTGGCAGAGTAACTGATCAGGTGCGTTATAGATCCTCATGATCGTGGTAAAGTGGTTGACGTGTTCTAGCAGGTCACCCGTCCCATTGAAGGTTTCGATATTCGACAGTTTGAAGCCATGTGGGATTGGATGGGCAAAAATTGGGGGCGCATGTGGGGAGCCTTGGTGAAGCGGTCGACGGGGATGAATATCTCGGCGACCAACCTGTCTACACTCCTCGGCGATCACTTCCCGCATCTCTTCCCGAGTAAATCTTTCGTGTGGGGGTAAACGAGGTTCTTCTTTCAAGACTCGGTCGCGATGACCAGTTCCGGCTGCTCTGAGGACCGGTTGAGTAGAACTAGCGGAATCATAGAATTCTTCTGACGCTTCTCTTTGCGGAGCTTCCCTTGGTTGACCATGGCTTAGTGGAGGTGGGGGATTAGTCGGTGCATGCGGCTGAGTGGGAGGCGCCCTCATATTCCTGAGCAGAGTGAGCATCTCGGTTTGATGCTCCTCCATCTAGCGAAATCGTCCCTCTAATACTGTTACTGGGGCGAGAACGTTTTCTGCCTCGAAAGGCACGTCTACAAGTAGATGGGAGTGGGCTGGATCAGTGTGCGCTGGGATGGATGCTGTTCGGGAGCTTCCTTTTGCCATTAAAGCTGCTCCTTGGAAACTGTCAGTTTGGAGGTTCTATTGCTTCATACCGCTGTGCAGAGGGTACGATCTTATGAAAGTACTGGGAACTCGTTTCCCACAGACGGTGTCAAACTGTTGTGGACTAACTTGACGTACCAGCCGGGCAGGAATTCTTGGACCGCCTTAACTCTCAGGACGGTCGAGCGCGCACACAGTCAAACGAGTAGGTTGATTGTACACAAGCAGTTTTAACGTGAAAAATCCCTCAACTGGGTAAAAAATTACGTGACCGGATCTATGCGGTCAAATTATACTATTTCCTGTATGTTACAACTGGTTTGTGAAGTCGAGGGTGACAGGTCACCTCTGGTTACAATTATGGGGTGAGAGAAAACTTTGCACCCGGCGGACGACAGGCCATCGCACCGGGAGTTGTTACAAATTGTGCTTCGTGTCGCCGGCCTTCGGATAGCGACTTGCTGACTCAGGATGGGGGACGGAACACTCAGTCTTGTAGTTGCAGGATCTGCTTGGAACTTGGACGACTTGGCTTTGGCGGGTGGCTTTGACTTGACCCGCTTGTGGCTCGGGTGTGGCTCGGAGGTGGCTCATAGGAGGAAATTGGCAGAGTTTCGACCTGAGGAAGAAGAAGACTGCGAAGAGAAAAAGATCATAAAAAGATGAGAAATGAGGAGGCGTATGGCTCCTTTTATAAGCTCCGGGAGGTGGTTACGGCGGTTATACAGCTATCCGCACACCGTAACCACCATTATAAATATTTTTACTATAGCTTTAGATGCGTGTATCCCCTATTTGGAGATCGTCATTAATAAAGTAATAAAATATTTATTAAATTCCCCCACTAACCTGGTGGTTAGTGGTTGGTTACGCGAGGATCGAACGGCTGAGGACACTCCTCCCTAATCGAACGGTGGGAGCAGGCCTCCACGGGCGAGCGGCGAACTTGAGTTCGCCGGCGAGGGAGGGAAGCCGACGGCGGGCGAGGGAGGGGGCGGCCAGGGCGGCCGCCCCTTTGGGCACTGGCGGCCAAGGAGGGGGCGGCCTTGTTGGCTGTCCCCCTTGGCCGCACGGGCGGCCGGGCGAGAGGGAGGCCGGGGCAGCCGTACCTTTTCCCACTGCGGGGGGGGGGGGGGGGCGGTCGGGCGAGGGGCGGCCGCCCCTTTGGCTGTCGGTGACCAAGGAGGGGGGCGGCCGACCTTGCGGCCAAGCGAGGGGGCGAACCGGGCGGCCGCCCCCTAGGCCACGCGAGCGGCTGAGGAGGGGGTGGCCCGGGCGGCCGCCCCCTTGGGCCGCATGAACGGGGGCGGACAGCTGGCGTCCGGGGAGGAGGCCGGCCGACCGTCGCCGGCAATGTGTGGTGCTTTCCTCATCATGCGGAGTGGGATCGGCGCACGGGGGATCGGGTATGGTGATCGCATGTGCGGTCAAACCCATGATCTCACTCCTTTTGAGTGGAGATCATGGGAGTGTGACTATGTGCACCCCTCTTTCTTATAAAATGAGGTTCATTCCCAACGATGCTCATTCATAACTTTTTATTTAATTTACTTTTTATTGAACGTTTTTTCTATTCTTTATAATTTATTAATTTTTAGATTATGCTATTTTATTTACTATAAATTGATGGGTTCCACCTTCATTTATAGGAAGCAAGAAGCCCCCCATGATCTCCACCCAAGGAAAGTCATGGGTGGGCCCCACCCCCATGATCTCTCATGGAGATTATGGGGGAGGGCCCCACTCCCTCCCTTCGTGGGAAAAAACCGTCGCCGGCAAGAGACCGAGCCACCGCCGGCGCCGGCACTCCCCCTTCATGGGTGGGCCCCGGCCATGGCCGCCGCGGCCATGGCCGGCCGAGGCCATGGCCGCCGCGGCCATGGCCGGCCGAGGCCATGGCCGCCCCGGCCATGGCCTCCCCGGCCGTGGCCGCTCCAGCTGTGGCCGGCCACCCTCACCGCGCCCGTCCGGCGGCAGGTCGCCGCCAGGAGGCGTGCGGCCGGCCCCCGTCGCCGGCCGCCCGGCCTCCGCCGTCATCATGGCGGCCCGCCGTCATGAAGAGCCTCTTCGCCGTCCGATCAAGGGGGAGGCCCTCCTGACCGTCCAATCGAGGGGGTAACCACCCACTATCCCACTACTTTAGTGGTGGGGCCCGCCATGATCCGCTCCTGGAGGCTATAAAAAGGCCCCCAGGGGACTCTTATTCCTGACCTTTTCTCTTCTCCGCTCCTTCCTCTTCTTCTTCTTCTTCAGGTGAGAGCCCCCCTGCCTCCTCCGTCGAGTCGGCCACCGCTCGCCATGAACCGTCAACAGCCACCATCAGCTACCAACGGCCACCGGGGACAATTAGCTGCCGTCAGCGGTTACAAGCACCACATCAGCGCACCGGTAACTAAAGGACGTCCAGGACTGCAAGGAAGCCAAGGGAAGAAGCAATCCCAAGCTAGCAAGCGCGCGCCGCCCCGAGCACGCGCGCCAGAAACACTCCGCACATTTGCTCGCCTAAGTCACTTCTGCGGGGCAGCCTGTTGCCCGCTGGAAGCGTTGGTCTTTATCTCTCCTCTCAGAGTTGTAACGGGAGCGGCCTGTCGCCCCGATTCACCAAACAAATTGTAACCCCCCAAAGCTAGTGGAATTTGACCGGCACAGACGCGGTCACGTGGTTTTTTACCTGGTTGAAGGCTTTTCCACGTTAAAACTTCTGGTGTACATTCCCCTTTTTCAACTGACTGTGTGCGCGCTCGACCGCTCCGCGAGTTAAGGCGGTCCAAGTTAGTCCGGATCGATCCGAGCGCCGAGTTTGGCTGCAACAGTTTGGCTGCAACAGTTTGGCGTCCGGGGAGGAGGCCGGCCGACCGTCGCCGGCAATGTGTGGTGCTTTCCTCATCATGCGGAGTGGGATCGGCGCACGGGGGATCGGGTATGGTGATCGCATGTGCGGTCAAACCCATGATCTCACACCTTTTGAGTGGAGATCATGGGAGTGTGACTATGTGCACCCCTCTTTCTTATAAAATGAGGTTCATTCCCAACGATGCTCATTCATAACTTTTTATTTAATTTACTTTTTATTGAACGTTTTTTCTATTCTTTATAATTTATTAATTTTTAGATTATGCTATTTTATTTACTATAAATTGATGGGTTCCACCTTCATTTATAGGAAGCAAGAAGCCCCCCATGATCTCCACCCAAGGAAAGTCATGGGTGGGCCCCACCCCCATGATCTCTCATGGAGATTATGGGGGAGGACCCCACTCCCTCCCTTCGTGGGAAAAAACCGTCGCCGGCAAGAGACCGAGCCACCGCCGGCGCCGGCACTCCCCCTTCATGGGTGGGCCCCGGCCATGGCCGCCGCGGCCATGGCCGGCCGAGGCCATGGCCGCCCCGGCCATGGCCTCCCCGGCCGTGGCCGCTCCAGCTGTGGCCGGCCACCCTCACCGCGCCCGTCCGGCGGCAGGTCGCCGCCAGGAGGCGTGCGGCCGGCCCCCGTCGCCGGCCGCCCGGCCTCCGCCGTCATCATGGCGGCCCGCCGTCATGAAGAGCCTCTTCGCCGTCCGATCAAGGGGGAGGCCCTCCTGACCGTCCAATCGAGGGGGTAACCACCCACTATCCCACTACTTTAGTGGTGGGGCCCGCCATGATCCGCTCCTGGAGGCTATAAAAAGGCCCCCAGGGGACTCTTATTCCTGACCTTTTCTCTTCTCTGCTCCTTCCTCTTCTTCTTCTTCTTCAGGTGAGAGCCCCCCTGCCTCCTCCGTCGAGTCGGCCACCGCTCGCCATGAACCGCCAACAGCCACCATCAGCTACCAACGGCCACCGGGGACAATTAGCTGCCGTCAGCGGTTACAAGCACCACATCAGCGCACCGGTAACTAAAGGACGTCCAGGACTGCAAGGAAGCCAAGGGAAGAAGCAATCCCAAGCTAGCAAGCGCGCGCCGCCCCGAGCACGCGCGCCAGAAACACTCCGCACATTTGCTCGCCTAAGTCACTTCCGCGGGGCAGCCTGTTGCCCGCTGGAAGCATTGGTCTTTATCTCTCCTCTCAGAGTTGTAACGGGAGCGGCCTGTCGCCCCGATTCACCAAACAAATTGTAACCCCCCAAAGCTAGTGGAATTTGACCGGCACAGACGCGGTCACGTGGTTTTTTACCTGGTTGAAGGCTTTTCCACGTTAAAACTTCTGGTGTACATTCCCCTTTTTCAACTGACTGTGTGCGCGCTCGACCGCTCCGCGAGTTAAGGCGGTCCAAGTTAGTCCGGATCGATCCGAGCGCCGAGTTTGGCTGCAACAGTTTGGCGCCGTCTATGGGAAGCATTCCCAGCATCCCTCGCGCAACTTAAGCCGCGAGCAACCCTCGTACACTATCGTGGGGGCCTGCCCCCCTAACGAATAAGCCACGAGCATCCCTCGCGCAACCTAAGCCGCGAGCAACCCTCGCGCAAAACCGTGGGGGCCTGCCCCCCTCACGAAGAAGCCGCGAGCATCCCTCGCGCAACTTAAGCCGCGAGCAACCCTCGTGCACCATCGTGGGGCCATGCCCCCCTCACGACGAAGCCGCAAGCATCCCTCGCACAAATTAAGCCGTGAGCCAACCTCGCGCACAAAGCCGTGGACCAGTTCCACGCAACCAAGCCACGAGCCAGCCTCGCGCACAAAGCCGTGGACCAGCACCACGCAACCAAGCAGCGAGCAACCCTCGTGCACTATTGCCCCCCTCACGAAGAAGCCGCGAGCATCCCTCGTGCAACTTAAGTCGCGAGCAACCCTCGTGCAACCAAGCCACGAGCCAGCCTCGCGCATAAAGCCGTGGGCCAGTCCCACGCAACCAAGCCGCGAGCTAGTCTCGCGCACAAAGCCGTGGAGCAGTTCCACGCAACCAAGCCGCGAGCCAGTCTCGCGCATAAAGCCGTGGACCAGTTCCACGCAACCAAGCCGTGTGCCTGTCTCGCGCACAAAGCCGTGGACCAGTTCCACGCAACCAAGCCGCGAGCCAGTCTCGCCCACAAAGCCGTGGACCAGTTCCACGCAACCAAGCCGCGAGCCAGTCTCGCGCACAAAGCAGTGGACCAGTTCCACGCAACCAAGCCGCGAGCCAGTCTCGCGCACAAAGCCATGGACCAGTTCCACGCAACCAAGCCGCGATTTAGTCTCACGCACAAAGCCGTGGACCAGTTCCACGCAACCAAGATGCGAGCCAGTCTCGCGCACAAAGCCAGGGGCCAGTCCCACGCAACCAAGCTGCGAGCCAGTCTCGCGCACAAAGCCGTGGACCAGTTCCACGCAACCAAGCCACGAGCCAGTCTCGCGCACAAAGCCGTGGAACAGTTCCACGCAACCAAGCCGCGAGCCAGTCTCGCGCACAAAGCCGTGTACCAGTTTCATGCAACCAAGCCGCGAGCCAGTCTCGCGCACAAAGTCGTGGACTAGTTCCACGCAACCAAGCCGCGAGCCAGTCTCGCGCATAAAGCCGCAAACCAGCTCCACGCAACTAAGTCACGAACCTAATTTGTACACCCTCGCAAAGATCTACTCCCTTTCTATTTTTGCAACTAGGCCGCAAAATCGAAGACGCCTCGAACAAGCTCTCGAAGATTTAGAAAGGACACCACCAACGCCCTCCTACCCCGCCACTTCATGGCAAAGCATATTTGCACAAAGCATATGACAATAACATAAGAATGAAGCTATCATAGAAGACAACAAATCTCAGCCCTAAGGGCGACAGTCTTAAAGGCTACAACGAAAGCAAAAAAGCAACAAATGTACGACAAAACATACAACAACAGATAAGCACTACAGCTACTCTCCATCGGCATCTGAGTCGGAGGGCTCGTCCCCGGAAATGTCCGCAAAGCTGAAACTGGAAGTGTCACACCCAAGGTGCTTGCCTACAAAGCGAAAATCCTTCGAGACCCCGCGACGGAGCGCTAGCTCGCGTATATCATCCATCTGGGGCTCCACCTCCTTGGACCAAATATCATCACGAACTTCTTCCGCAATCAAGTTGCGATCGCGATGATAGTCCAGCGACTCCAAGTACTCTGCAAGCCCTGTCGCCTTCAGCTCTGATGCATGGTCGTCAGAAGACAGCATATCCACTTGCGCCTTCGCCGCCCGAAGCTGAACCTCCAGGCCAGAAACCTCCTCTCGTGCCGCTTGCAGCTAGGTCCCCAAGCTAGATGTCTCCTCCTTCGCATGCTTCAGCATCTGAGTGGTCTTCTCCACCAAAGCCTTCTCCACATCTAAGGGGCACGCGTATCTTCCAGCTCAAACTTCAGCTCTGAGAAACCTCGACGGTACCGCGCAATATCACGGTCATGTTCCTCCTTCAGGGAAGAAAGCGAGCCCATCGACAACCGAAGCTTCTCCTGCAAAGCGAGATATCCGTCCTTCAGGCTCACGTAATGATCATTCCAAGTCACTACAATCTGCGCCTGAGTCTCAATCTGCAAGAGAAAAACACACAATCAGCCACTTTCAAAAAAATAAAAATAAAAAAGAGATAGTCTTACCGTGTTGCTCATCGCCCTCAAGGAAGAAGACATCCGTGGAGCCACTGTATTGACAGGCGCCTGAAGAACCGGGGAAGCAGGCAAATGCACCTCAGGAGCTGAATCGTTAGAAGCTACCACCACAACATCAAGGTCATCAGCAGGGGCCATCGCCGCTTTCCTCTTCCGGCCCCCTCCCTGAGAAGTCATCGCCACCTGAACCGCGCCCACCGAGATGCCACATCCCTACAGTCGCTTTTCCTCCACGTAAACATATATGTTGAAGAGACAGTTGGCCAGCTCACGAGGCTCGGAGAATCCCAGCACTGGGGAAAAGTCCCGCTCCCTCCCTTTCACATGACAATAACGGTCGGGAAGCGCGTTCCACACCTCAGGAAGACCCCAAGAGTTCTTCACATATCCAAACAAAGTGTTACCGTGACGACGATCTTTACGAGCCTCAAACTCCAGCCAAGCCTTATTGCTACGCACCTCAATCCGCTCACCACCATCAAAGCACACGTGCAAGGCCTACGCGCGCAGTCAGCCCGCGCGCAGCCAGCGCACGCGGTCGGAGCCCGCCCCCGCAGCCCTTCCTCGCGCACACCGATTTGACACTCGAAAACTGCGTCGGCCTCCGTCCACATGTTTCCTGCGCCCATTCGCCAAGCCCCCGCACGACATAATACCTTAGAACCACGATCCATCGTCGCCGCCTCGGATTTCTCGCCGGCACCCACCATGACAACAAGGAACTGCAGAAATCTCTCCTCACGTTCGCTTCGCTCCCGGCCAGTAGAGATTTGGGGGGCATTTGATGGGTTCCACCTTCATTTATAGGAAGTAAGGAGCCCCCCATGATCTCCACCCAAGGAAAGTCATGGGTGGGCCCCACCCCCTCCCCCATGATCTCTCATGGAGATGATGGGGGAGGGCCCCACTCCCTCCCTTCGTGGGGAAAAACCGCCGCCGGCAAGAGACCGAGCCACCGCCGGCGGCCGGCACTACCCCATCATGGGGGGGCCCGGCCGTGGCCGGCCACCCTCACCGCGCCCGGACGACGGTAGTTGCCGCCGGGAGGCGTGCGGCCGGCCCCCGTCGCCGGCCGCCCGGCCGCCGCCGCCATCATGGCGGCCCGTCGTCATGAAGAGCCTCCTCGCCGTCCGATCAAGGGGGAGGCCCTCCCGACCGTCTGATCGAGGGGGTAACCACCCACTATCCCACTACTTTAGTGGTGGGGCCCGACATGATCCGCTCCTGGAGGCTATAAAAAGGCCCCCAGGGGACTCTTATTCCTGACCTTTTCTCTTCTCCGCTCCTTCCTCTTCTTCTTCAGGGGAGAGCCCCCCTTCCTACTCCGTCGAGTCGGCCACCGCTCGCCGTGAACCGCCAACAACCACCATCAGCCACCGTGGACAATTAGCTGCTGTCGGCGGTTACAAGCACCCCATCAGCGCACCGGTAACTAAAGGACGTCCAGGACCGCAAGGAAGCCAAGGGAAGAAGCAATCCCAAGCTAGCAAGCGCGCGCCGCCCCGTGCACGCGTGCTAGAAACACTCCGCACATTTGCTCGCCTAAGTCACTTCCGCGGGGCAGCCTTTTGCCCGCTGGAAGCGTCGGTCTTTATCTCTCCTCTCAGAGTTGTAACGGGAGCGGCCTGTCGCCCCGATTCACCAAACTAATTGTAACCCCCCAAAACTAGTGGAATTTGACTGGCACAGACCCGGTCACGTAGTTTTTTACCCGGTTGAAGAGTTTTCCACGTTAAAACTTCTGGTGTGCATTCTCCTTTTTCAACTGACTGTGTGCGCGCTCGACCGCTCCGCGAGCTAAGGCGGTCCAAGTTAGTGGGTGGTTACGCGAGGATCGAACGGCTGAGGACACTCCTCCCTAATCGAACGGCGGGAGTGAGCCTCCACGGGCGAGCGGCGAACTTGAGTTCGCCGGCGAGGGAGGGCAGCCGACGGCGGGCGAGGGAGGGGGAGGCCAGGGCGGCCGCCCCTTTGGGAACCGGCGGCCAAGGAGGGGGCGGCCTGGTCGGCTGTCCCCCTTGGCCGCACGGGCGGCCGGGCGAGGGGGAGGCCGGGGCAGCCGCACCTTTGCCCACCAGGGGGGGGGGGGGTCGGGCGAGGGGCGGCCGCCCCTTTGGTTGTCGGTGACCGAGGGGGCGGCCGACCTTGCGGCCAAGCGAGGGGGCGGACCGGGCGGCCGCCCCCTAGGCCACGCGAGCGGCTGAGGAGGGGGTGGCCCGGGCGGCCGCCCCCTTGGGCCGCATGAACGGGGGCGGACGGCCGGCGTCCGGGGAGGAGGTCGGCCGACCGTCACCGGCAATGTGTGGTGCTTTCCTCATCATGCGGAGTGGGATCGACGCACGGGGGATCGGGTGTGGTGATCGCGTGTGCGGTCAAACCCATGATCTCACTCATTTTGAGTGGAGATCATGGGAGTGTGGCTATGTGCACCCCTCTTTATAAAATGAGGTTCATTCCCAATGATGTTCATTCATAACTTTTTATTTAATTTACTTTTTATCGAACTTTTTTTCTATTCTTTATAATTTATTAATTTTTTGATTATGCTATTTTATTTACTGTAAATATTTGTTTATCTTCTTTGCTTTTTTTTTTTACCTCTTTTAAATTTACATTATTTTAATTTATATTAAATTAGAAATATTATCATTATCTTCAACTTCCTCGTCTTATTCTCGTCAAAGTAAGTCAAAAAGTTGGAGATTAAAAAGGTAAATATACATTTAAAATTTTAAAATATTTATTACATCAAAGTATTTTTTTGATAAACTATACATTTAACATTAATATGAAGAAAACACACATCTTTTATTCAAGTAAATCCAAAGTAAATAAATTAAGGCGATTGTTATTAACACTATTAAGTTAATAACAATGAGATACTCTCCCACTTCGTTAATCTATAAACAATCACAAAAACAGAATCATGCCCTCGGGGAGATCTCGGCAAACCAGTAATGAAATCTATTGAGATACTCTCCCACTTCCAAATTGGAATCTCTAAGGGCGCCAACTTTCCACCAAGCCTTCCATGATCTCGTGTCTTTTGAAAATACACCACATTGACAGGGCCCCAACGCTCAACACCGTAAGTTAAATAAGTTAAATAACTGAAATGCAGGCGTTTTGGCATATCTATTTGTATTTGTACTATTAAATGGAAAAACATTTTCTGAAGACACGTGCGATGTATTAAAGTAATAAACCGGCAAATTCCCGCCTTATATATACATATTAGAGAGAGCAGAGAAGAAGCCATCTCTCTCGCCAAACAAACTGAAAGAAAGGAACCGCGGCTCTTCCACTCCTCCACAATCATCAATGGTGACCGCCGGTGACTGGATAATTGGCCGGACAATCGGTTCTGGAGCAACGGCCACCGTCTCTCTGGCTTCCACCCGTACCTCCGGCGAAGTCTTCGCCGTCAAATCCTCCCCCATCACCAGCTCTGCTCTCCTCCAGAGAGAACAGAGCATACTCTGCTCCCTCTCCTCCCCACACATCATCTCCTGCCTCGGCTCCGACTCATCAACAGACTCCTACCATTTATTCCTCGAGTTGGCCGGCCGAGGGACCCTCTCTGATCTCGCCGGCCTGGTCGACGAACCGGAGATTCGATCGATCACGCAACAAATCCTCCTCGCGCTCTGCTACCTCAAGTCGACCGGATTCGCGCATTGCGACATTAAGGGGAAGAACGTCCTCATCGGCTCCGACGGCCTCGTCAAGCTTGGAGATTTCGGCTGCGCACGCCGAGTCGAAGCCAACGCCCGCGTGCCCGTGATGGGCACGCCTGCGTTCATGGCGCCGGAGGCTGCGCGAGGGGAAGAACAGGGGTTTGCCGGCGACATTTGGTCCTTGGGTTGCACGGTGGTGGAGATGGCCACCGGCCGGTCGCCGTGGCCGGAGATCACCGATGCAGTGTCGGCGCTATATCGGATTGGATTCACCTCTGATTCCCCAATCATCCCTGAATGGATTTCGGATGAAGGAAAAGACTTTGTCTCAAAGTGCTTTGTGAGAGATCCGAAACAGAGGTGGACGGCGGAGCAGCTTCTGCGGCATCCATTTGTGGCAGCGGAGCCGCCGCTTCAAATTCTGTTACCAAACGAGAAGCAGGGGAGATGGGTATCGCCGAAGAGTATTTTGGAATTGAATTCATGGGAATCGGAATCAGAGTGCGGGGAAGATGAAGATGATGAAAGGGGCGTCGTCGAGTTGGAGAGTTTTTCCGATAGAATCCGACGGCTGTCGTCTCCCGCGCCGGCGAACTGGACTTGGACTGACAGTTGGATCCCCGTTAGAAGCATTAACTACGGTGATGAAAAAAGACAAATTGGGTTTGCCGGCGAAGAAGAAGCATCTTCCGCCGGCGCGGATTCCATGGAAACAGAGGAGGAGTTGGCATCTTGCTGCTTATTCAGTGAAGTTGAAGCAGAGTATGGAGCAGATCGGGCGGCCATTTCTCGTGAAACACGCTGCGTTGGAAAAGAGGCGGATCTGAGAACGTTGTATAGGATTCCTTCTTTAATTGCCTCTAAATGTACAAATTATCTAGAAAATTATTATTTCGTTTTCTACATCCTGCTTTTTTTGGGGTTGAATTTAATGGCGAAAATAGCTCCGGATAATTTAATACAATCATCAACGACGAGAGAAGGCCAATCATTAGCGCTTAAAATATATATATATATATTTATATCTATATCTATATCTATATATATACATACCAAATTACATATATAAACTCATATTTTCTTAAATCTAAAAAAATTTGAAATGATTGTTTCCCAAAATATATCGAAATTAGACAAATAATATATGCATTATTTAGCCAACAATGAGATCTAAAATTCATGAAAGTTGTAGATCTCGTTCTTAGCAACAAAATGTATATATTATTTGTTTAATTCTGACACGTATTGTGAAAGAATTAGCTCAAGTTTTTTTAGGATTAAAAAAACTTGAATTTATATATTCCAAACTCATTCATATATATATATATATAACTAATGTATATATCAAAAAATATATATATAACTAATGTATATATCAAAATAAATGTGTGAATTTTTTTAGTCATTCGTAATTTATCGAATGTCGGATTTTAAAGATTATTATGTTGTTTGATAGATCTCGTCTGGACGATCTTTTTCCATAATAAAATGCTAGGATCATAGGAAAGGATTGAAAGTTATGATATTATTAAATGAAAATAACGGACACAACTCGATATCTTAGATAGTCATGTAGTCACGGCTACTAAATAAGGTGCAGTTGAGTAGAGAGAAGGGTTAGAAGCCTCACTCACAAATTTGAGTTTGAAGGGATGATTGTGAACGGCGAGCGGGAGATGGAGTAGATGCCCTGGACGAGGCCTTCAAAATAAGCCAACGCGTGGGGGAGCGGCCGCCAAATACTTGTGGGCTGAGAAATGAGAGGATTCAAAATAAAATTTTTTGAGTGGCTCAGATGAAAGGAAAAGTATTTGTTGGAAGGTCCAGATTTAATATCTGGGCTCCTAAGAAAACGTACCAAATCAATCTCAAAGAGCTTCTACATTTTTACATAAATACAATGAGTTAATTTTCTCCAAGTTTTTAACAGCCATGCTATACTCACCATGGCACATGTCAATAATAAATAGAAGAAATATATGTACATTTATTCATAGCTACCAATGACACGTGTCAGCGTTTTTTTTTTTTTAATTAAGCACAAAATGCTGGAGAAGCTAAAGCGTGTAAATAAGATGAAGGTTGTGGAGGGTGAGCACACCAGATTTGTGGCATCCAAGTGGATACATCTCATTGGAAGGAATTAAATCACGTGGTCTTGTTAATTTTGAAGAAATAATTATACATTAATGTGTTTCCGAATTCCGATGGTTGTTTAAATAAATAAGAATTTTTTTTAAAAAAAAGAGAGACAGAATTATGCATTGTCTATATGAAGATATATGTCATGCTACCGAACTTTTAATAATTAATACCTAATGTTTTATCCCAATTATATTACAATCAACATGATTTAGCTATCTAGTTGGAAATAGCAAGGAGTTGAGGTAGATGCATCTAATATTCTAATAGAATTATGATTTGTTTGGGAGAGCGGTGACGGTTGTGAAAGGAATGATGATAAACGAAGGGTTGGAAATGGAGTTGTAGGACTCTCATTGTTGCAAATGGAGATCGATTTGGATGATCTTAGTTTGGAGAGAATAGAAAGCAGCGTTGGAGGCTCCGACGAGGATGGAAGGTCGTCGGAGGTTCATCGAGTCTGGATATACACCGAGATCGTGTAATTTTTGTCGAGATCGATCTCCCAGCTGCTCGTCTTTGTTGGGGTGGTGGATCACTTCAGGGCCTCTTGTTTCTCACACCGGGTTAGCCCAAGTGAGCTTAGAGGCAAGGGAGTGTGAAGCAGCCCCTGTATGCACTCTTGTCCCTCTGTTTGAGGAGAGGTCGACGATCGTCGAGCTCACGCTTGAGCGTCGACCTCAACTGGCGTCGAGCGTCGATCTCAGCTGGCGTCGAGCGTCGACCTCCGCTGGCGTCGAGCGTCGACCTCCGCTGGCGTCGAGCGTCGACCTCCGGTCGACGCCCGAGCGTCGAGCTCTGCTTCTGGGCGTCGACCATCGCTGATGCGCCGAGCGTCGACCTCGGGTGAGATCGTCGACCTCCGGTCGACGCCCGAGCGTCGAGCTCGGCTCTGCGTTCGACGTTATGAGTCGTTTTTTACTCCTGAGTATTTATATCCCGTTTTTCGGGGATTAGGGTAAAGGAAAAAAGCTAATTTCAGAGAGATTGACGGCTGCGTATTTCCTGAAGGAGACGTATACGAGGTTTATCGTTGGAGGCGTCGTTCAGGGGAGTTTTTCCCTCGGGTAGTTTTTTCTTGTCCAGAAGAGAGGAGAAGAGGTAGGATCGGATTTGATCCTTGCAACCTTTGTAATCTGTTTCTTTTTGGTGAATACAAGAAGGAGGAAGAAGGGGAGAGAGGACGTAGCCCGGTTTTGGGTGAACCTCTGTAACATCTTGTGTTGTGTGATTGCTCTGTTTATGTTCTGTGTTTGTTATTCGATTTTCGATTTTCCTCTTCTCGGCGCTCCGGATTCCTTACATTTGGTATCAGAGCCAGGTTCTCTTGATTCTTGGAAATGAGTTCAGGAGGAGTGCGGATCGAGATAGAGAAGTTTGATGGCAGTCGATTTGATCTGTGGAAGATGAAGATGGAAGATCTGTTGGTGGATCGAGATTTGTGGGGAGCAATAGCGGATGATCCACCGAAAGAGAAATCTACGGAGGAGGTTGTTGCAGCCTGGACAAAAGCCGATCGGAAAGCCAAAGGTCTGATCCGGCTGTTTCTTACAGACTCTGTTTTAACAAACGTCATGGAGGAAACTTCGGGCCAAGGTTTATGGCGGAAGTTGGAGACTCTGTACCAGAGCAAATCTCTGGTGAACAAGTTGCTGTTGCGGAAGAAGTGGTACAATCTGAAGATGCAGGAGGGTGGTTCCTTCTCGGAACACCTGACCAATTTCAACACGGTTGTGGGTCAGTTGATCTCTATTGGTGAGAAGATCTCGGATGAAGACAGGGCGATCACACTACTTTGTTCATTGCCGGACTCTTGGGACAACGTTATCGTTGCCATTGGGGGTAATGGAGACAGAACACTCACTTGTGAGTCGGTGTGTGCTACTCTTCTTTCTGAGGAGACCAGGAGAGCAGGTTCTGAGAAGACCAACAAAGGAGCATTGAGTGTATCCAGATCTCGCCCTCAATGGAGGGATAATAAGCAAGGTGGATCTAGAGACAAGTCTCGGGGTAGATCCAAGAGCAGAGAAAGAGAGAAAGAGAAGAAGCCTGTACGTTGCTGGAAGTGCAATGAGGTTGGGCATGTGAAGTCTCAATGTCCAAACAAGGCTATTCAGAAGAAGGAGGCAGGGTCAACTTCGGGTGCTAAGAAGGAGACCGATGGCGGTGACATGTACATTGCGGCTGCTTGTGTTGCCCATCAGGATGCTGATGTGTGGTATGTTGATACAGGAGCCTCTTACCACATGACCCCTCACAGGCACTGGTTTTGTGAGTATGAGGAGTTTGCGGGTGGTGATGTCATGCTTGGGGATGATACTGCAGTGCAGATCATTGGTCGTGGCAAGGTGATGCTGAAGATGGCCGACGGAACCATGAAGACCCTTCCGGGGGTGATGCATATTCCTGGGATGAGCAGGAATCTGATCTCGGTGGGATCTATGGCTGATGCGGGAGTTTGCTTCAGCTGTGACATGCACTCATGCAGGATGACCAGAGGGGCGATGGTGATCGCCAAAGGTGTTAGGCATGGAACACTGTACAAGCTACTTGCTGATACAGTGGTGCCTAGTGGGGCCTTCATCTCTGAAGGCCAAGAGGAGGACCAGGAGGAGCAGTCCAGGCTGTGGCACCAGCGGCTTGGACATATCAGTGAGAAGGGGATGTCGGCTATGACATCCGGCCAGATGGTGGAGGGTGTGCCCATGTGCATCTCGAGCTTTGGATTCTGCGAGCATTGCCTACTCGGCAAACAGAACCGGGTTAGCTTTCAGGGAGCAGGGACTAGGGCCACTGGCCCTCTTGATTTGATCCATTCTGATGTATTCGGACCGACTCCAGTCCCATCTCTTGGTGGGGCTAGGTATTATGTATCTTTCATTGATGATTATTCTCGCTATTCCTGGCTTTATTTTCTCAGGTCCAAGGCAGAGGTTCTAGACAGGTTCAAGGAGTTTATGAACCTGGTGGAGAACCAGTTTGAGAGGAAGGTGAAGGTTCTCCGTTCTGATAACGGAGGGGAGTATTGCTCGGACGCCTTCGAGCGGTACTGTACTGAGCAGGGGATTGCACGGCAGAAGACCACACCGTATACTCCAGAGCAGAATGGAGTGTCGGAAAGGCTCAATCGGACATTGATGGAGAAAGCCAGGTGCATGCTCAGTTGGGCTGGTTTGGGGAAGGAGTTCTGGGCTGAAGCGGTAGCTACCGCTAATCACTTGAAGAACAGGTCCCCTACATCTGCAGTGAAGGGGTGTACCCCCTTTGAGGCCGTATTCAAGAAGAAGCCAAATTTGGCTTATGCTCGTGTTTTTGGATGTGATGCATACGTTCACATTCCAAAGGAGAAGAGGGGGAAGCTGGATATGAAGTCCGAGCGGTGCATCTTTGTGGGCTACAAAGATGGCATCAAGGGATATAAGCTTTGGAACCCGGTGACGAGGACGGTGACGTATAGCAAGGATGTGGTCTTTCATGAAGTCCGTCCTCTAGTCATTACACGAGTGGAAGAAGAGAAGGATGCAGAGAAGGTGGTAGTGGAAGGGAACATGGAAGCCTCTTTGGAGGATGCTCGGGTAACCACTACAGCTGGTTCAGATTCTGACTCTGAATCTGATGTTTTGGAGGAAGTGAACTTTGATGATGAGTCAGAAGAGGAGGTTGTTGATGCTCCACTTCTGAGGCGCTCAACAAGGGAGAGGAGGGCACCACTCCGGTTTTCCCTTAGTGCTGTTGGAGCACAATATTGCTTGAACATGCTTGGAGAAGATCCCATTTCAGCCAGGGATGCGAGGTCGAGGGCTGATGCAAATCAGTGGGAGCTTGCTATGGAGGATGAGATGGTTTCCTTGCGGAAGAATCAGACTTGGGGTCTGTGCAAGCTTCCGAAAGGAAGGAAGGCCATTGGAAGCAAATGGGTCTTCAAGCAGAAGGTGAAGGCTGATGGCACTGTGGAGAAATATAAGGCAAGGTTGGTTGCCAAGGGATTCTCACAGGTTGAAGGTGTGGACTACGACGAGATTTTCTCGCCGGTGGCCAAGCTCACTTCTATCAGGATGGTTCTCTCCATTGCGGCTGTGCATGATCTGGAGATTGAACAAATGGACGTGAAGACGGCGTTTCTTCACGGGGATTTGGAGGAGGAGATTTACATGCGGCAACCTGAAGGATTCGAGGCCAAGGGCAAGGAGGATCAGGTGTGCAGGTTGAAGAAGTCCCTTTATGGACTTAAGCAATCTCCGAGGATGTGGTATCAGAAGTTCGACACCTACATGCTGGAGTTGGGTTTAGAAAGGTCGAATTCTGACCACTGTGTGTATTTCCAAAGGAAGGGAGAGCACTTCACCTTTCTGACACACTACGTAGATGACATGCTGCTCGTAGGGAATAGTGTCAAGATGATCCAACAGTTGAAGAAGCTGCTCTCTGCCAAGTTCGAGATGAAGGATTTGGGGCCAGCAAGTGTGATCTTGGGGATGCAGATTACCAGAGACCGAAGCAAAAGGAAGCTTTGGTTGGGGCAGCAGAGGTATGTCGAAGAGGTGTTGAAGAAGTTCAACATGGCTGACTGTAAACCTGTTGGTGCCCCTATGCCGGTTGGGGAGAAATTATCTGCGGAGATGTGTCCCAAGACACATGAAGATATTGAAGACATGGCTAAAGTTCCATATGCTAGTGCAGTGGGAAGCTTGATGTACGCCATGGTTTGCACTCGGCCTGACATTGCTCAAGCTGTGGGAGTGCTGAGCCGGTATATGGCCAAACCAGGGAAGGAGCACTGGAGTGCGGTGAAGCGAGTGTTCAGGTATCTTCGTGGAACTTCAGATTATTCTATATGTTATGAAGGTGCTGAAACTGGAAGAGTCCTGGACGTGGTTGGACATGTGGACTCTGACTGGGGAGGTGATCTGGATAGCAGGAGGTCCACCAGTGGGTATGTTTTTACTTTATTTGGTGGTGCTATCAGTTGGATGAGTCGACGGCAAGGAGTGGTGGCACTCTCGTCGACGGAAGCAGAATACATGGCTCTTACTCATGCCAGTAAGGAAGCCATATGGCTGAGAAGGTTGTGCTGGGAGCTCGGTTTTGAGCAAGGTCCTGTGAAGATTTGGTGTGACAGTCAGGGGGCTATTCAGTTAGCCAAGAATCCTGCATTCCATGCTAGGACCAAGCATATTGATATTCAATATCACTTCATCAGGGAGAAGGTGGAGAAGCAGGTAGTGCAACTGGGGAAGGTTGACACTAAGGAGAACAGTTCTGATTTCTTAACCAAGGCTGTGCCTGTTGCCAAGTTTGAATGGTGTGCTACAGCAGTGGGTTTGAAGAGGAAGTCTGGAGGAGCTGCTCTCATTTGCTGAAGGTTTCCACCAAGTGGGAGAATGTTGGGGTGGTGGATCACTTCAGGGCCTCTTGTTTCTCACACCGGGTTAGCCCAAGTGAGCTTAGAGGCAAGGGAGTGTGAAGCAGCCCCTGTATGCACTCTTGTCCCTCTGTTTGAGGAGAGGTCGACGATCGTCGAGCTCACGCTTGAGCGTCGACCTCAATTGGCGTCGAGCGTCGATCTCAGCTGGCGTCGAGCGTCGACCTCCGCTGGCGTCGAGCGTCGACCTCCGCTGGCGTCGAGCGTCGACCTCCGGTCGACGCCCGAGCGTCGAGCTCTGCTTCTGGGCGTCGACCATCGCTGATGCGCCGAGCGTCGACCTCGGGTGAGATCGTCGACCTCCGGTCGACGCCCGAGCGTCGAGCTCGGCTCTGCGTTCGACGTTATGAGTCGTTTTTTACTCCTGAGTATTTATATCCCGTTTTTCGGGGATTAGGGTAAAGGAAAAAAGCTAATTTCAGAGAGATTGACGGCTGCGTATTTCCTGAAGGAGACGTATACGAGGTTTATCGTTGGAGGCGTCGTTCAGGGGAGTTTTTCCCTCGGGTAGTTTTTTCTTGTCCAGAAGAGAGGAGAAGAGGTAGGATCGGATTTGATCCTTGCAACCTTTGTAATCTGTTTCTTTTTGGTGAATACAAGAAGGAGGAAGAAGGGGAGAGAGGACGTAGCCCGGTTTTGGGTGAACCTCTGTAACATCTTGTGTTGTGTGATTGCTCTGTTTATGTTCTGTGTTTGTTATTCGATTTTCGAATTTCCTCTTCTCGGCGCTCCGGATTCCTTACAGTCTTCTACGGAGAACTAGGAAGGAAGAAATGTGATGCATTGGAGGTCTCACCACAGGTGCCTCGGCAGGGAGGTCTCACCACATACTCAGAAGTTATGAAAAACTTTCCCTCCGCAACCAAAATGCTGGGCAAGGTACACGGAAAACACGGACTTGGCGAGTTTAGAACTTGGGGGGGGGGGATCTCAACGTGCCATTCCTCGTGTCCTGAAGGTCTATTTATAAACAAATCCTGAGGTGGGTACATTACTCACCCATACTAGCCCATACTCGCCCATAATCACGAGTTACAAGGGATACTCGTCCATATTCGCGAGTTACAAGGGGTGTCTATAGTCGCTCGTACTAGCTGAATGGTCTGTGAATAGACGTCTCCTTAGAAATTTCCGATCTCGACGAATTACGGTTTATACAGCGATTATTGAACGAACACCCGATCTCATCAAAGTAACTTTGTCCACTTTTATGCTCAAATATAATTTTCTCTTTTATTTTGATGTCGGTCATAACCCTTGCCATGTCAAACATATATATATACCTTATATGGTGGTAACGCTTCGTCAAATGAGGCCTAAGAAAATTGATCGAGGGCGTCAATGACATGAAACAGTGGGAGGAGGTGGGCAGATGTTAGATGGCTGGCGAGCCAGTCAATTTGGACACACAATGATGGGGATCGAGCTATAAGCGGCTCGAACCTTGAACCATCTGTCGAACTAATCGACCATATCGAAGAACGGAATAAGGGAAAAGTAGGCCATGTCTACCACACTCTACTGTCAGTAACATCAATAATAGAGTTGCATTGCATGGGTATTAGGCTTTAGGCAATTTTTACTTCCTTTTCAAGCCAATACTCTCATTGATCCTCACATACAATTTTGTTCAGCACTGTCACAGCCCTAGCGAGAAGTTCCCATTTTCACCGCCCCTTCTCTTCATCCACATCACGGCCCTTGAGAGATGAAGTCCTCATTCACCGCTGCCAAATTTCTCCGAACGTATTCCTACAATAGAGCGAACCAGAGTGGAGCCCATTTCATAGTCGAACCGGACGAAACAGACCGGTCCAGTCCAGTTTAAGACTCATAAATGATAACATTTGGTCTAAACCAATTCTTCCATATCCTTTGTACCCACTTGCTCCATCATTTTTCTCCTACAAAATGTAAATAAAAAAAAAATGAAATCCCCAATATTAGAACAATGAGCAGCTGGATTTATCAAATGATTAATGAGAATATTTCAGATCAAATTTTATTTTAAAAATTATTTTCTAAGAAAAATTAATTTGGGAGGAATTAAGCTAGGCTTGATTTCTCATCTGCCTTGAGATGAAAGTTGGCAAGGTCTGTGATGCAAGTAAGCGATCACCAGCCGTTTGGTAAAGCTTGGAAAGAAGAAAGAGGATAGCGTAGCGTGAGAGATTATTCCAATCTTTAGCCCCAGGCTGCATAATTGCTCCAACTTTATTCACAAGCTTCTCCTTTTTCGTTGCCGTCCATCCGATCCATAGATTCCGCAGCTTTTCGCCGCACTGGACTGGCGGCCGCGGGTGCGCGATTGTTAATCGGTTCGATTCGCCAAACACGACAAACAATTGGGGAAAAACAATAGCATCAGGCCAAATGGAGAAGATTTCTCTCTGAATCAGCTGATTGCGAAGGCCTGTCTCTCCAAAGAAGATACAATGTGTGATGGGGTGTCAAACACACATCCGCTTATAATATGCTTCTTTTTTTTGACATAATCAGACTGATGAAACCAACTCTCTTCGGCGGCATCGATCATTTTCGTCTTAAATCTTTTGATGAAATCAGAACGCGTCTCTCGTAGGGGAAATTTTTGCGTCAGGATGAAAGAAAAACCTAGAATGAATGATGATGCGCCAAGTGTAAAGCAGATTTTATATGTATGACTTGGATTTATAGGATGATAATCCCAATAAAAATGAACAATCGTCCTCTGCCCCGGTTGCAACCGGAGCTCGGACAGAAAAACCGCTCCTCTTGTGGAGCTCGGGGTAGAATTGAAGTTTTCATGTACAAGTAAATTTCAGACTCACTTATTAGAATTGGTGGCCACAAATTACTCTACGTAGTTCTCAATGGTACCTGCGGAAGACTTTGAGTTGGTCGCAGCATGCTTATTGCCTAAGGGTCCGTTTGGTGCGGCGTTTTTTATCATAAAATGTGATTGGCATGACAACGTACGATTTTGACCGCGTCCAAGGAAAAAAAACTATTTTTGAACATAAATGTTGGCGGAGTTTTTTAGGTGAGGTCGGACGTTCACTAATAACGGTTCATAACCCTGTGTTCATGACCGTCATCACCGAGACAAACAAATCCTAAGACTACGTTTGACGCGGCTTATTTACTCTGATGAGTTTGATCAAAAACATCATTATCATGGAATGTATGTTTGGCAAGACAAATGTTATGACCGCTATCAAGAATTAAAATAAACTAGTATAAAACATAAAATGCATGATTTTTTTTAGGTGAGGTCGAGCGTTCACAAACGACAGTTCATGACCACTGCGTCCACAACCATGCCAAACTAAGGCTCCGTTTGGCACGGTGGTGACGGTCGTAAACACATGGGTTAAATTGTCATTCGTTAAAGATCACCTAACAAACATCATCCGTTTGAATATAAAAGTGGATGAAGTTTCCTAGGTGGACATTAACGAATGATAATTTAACCCGCATGGTCCAGGCCCACCACAGTGTCAAACGAAGCCCAAGCCTAAATTTTGCATCAAGATTCGGGGTCGTTTGAAATTGATGGTTGCAAATTAAGACTCCGTTTGGTGGGACTTATTTTCACCGGTCAAGCGGTTACGACCGTATGAACCGGACACGGTTCATGCGGTCATAACCGCTTGACCGGTGAAAATAAGTTTCCCAAACGGAGCCAAAATCATAGTTTCGTGTATATAACTTTTAAAAAGAAGAACAAGTTTTCGAAACAATTTGGCGTTCAAGACAATTTTATTCTATGGCTGGGTTGGGAGATGTTGGGAGCTCGAACCGCACGTGACATTTGTGGGTGCCCCCTTAGAGATTTGAGAAATCGTACCGCTGTCGTTGCAGTGGAGAAGTGAATGGAGAGGCGAGAGTTGAATTTGTTCAATAGCGTTGACTTTGTCTAAGGAGATCGTTGACCCGAGGAAAGTGTAGGGCCCAAAGGTTTTTTTCTTTTTCTTGTGTGTGGTGTTGGAGGGTTTTGATCCTTATAGCCGCAACTCAAATTGATTCGGATCAATTTCACCCAAGGTTGTTAGGATCGCGATCCTGATCATAGGATCTTACGATCCTACGATCCTGATTTTGTAAATCGATCCTGATTTTGTAAAGCGATCTTGATTCGACCCTACTATCAGATCCGATCCTATCTCAAAACGATCTCATCTGGGATCTCGATCCTGACAACCTTGATTTCACCCAAAAAATAACAAAAAAAATTTGTGTAAGTTCGGTTCCACACTTCCACTTCCACCTCTTCAGAATAAAAACCGAGTCATATAATCCAAGTGCAGAAGAATACTCCATACAAAAATTTTGATTCGATTAACTCTTTATTCTACCCAATAACATAAATAGAACTTGAAATTCTTCTAAAATTTATAAAAAAGGGTGATTTATATAGGGTGGTGTTAAAGGCACACCATTTTCGGCTATGTGCACACCTATCAAAAATATAATCCTTAATAATTTCGGTTTTTTAAACCCCACCCAACTAAAGCCGAAGCAGTCCGTCTCCCCCTTTCCGATACGCGCCTTTTTGAACTGCGTTTTCTACGTGCATTTTTATGAAACGTGTTCAACATGAAAGTTGTAGATCTCGACGATATCTACAACTTTCATGTTAAACACTTTTTGATTTAAAGCCGTTTATGCCCCCGATTTGACCCCCGAAAAAAAATCACGCGGAACACTTTGATTTGAAAAATCACGCGTGATTTTTTTCGGGGGCCAAATCGGGGGCCTAAACGGCTTTAAATCAAAAAGTGTTCAACATGAAAGTTGTAGATATCGTCGAGATCTACAACTTTCATGTTGAACACGTTTCATAAAAATGCACGTAAAAGACGCGGTTCAAAAAGGCGCGTATTTCATTTAAAAAAAAACTATGCAATCACGGCAACGTCATCCTCCCCACAGCTCTTGTGGACATGTACTGCAGATGCGGGTGCGTTGAAGCAGCTTTGGAGGTGTTCCGCCGGGTTTCGAGCAAAGACATCGTGCTTTGGAACGTGATGATCGGAGGGCTCGCGATGCACGACCATGACCGTCTTGCCGTCGATCTATTTGCTCTGATGAAGGAGACGGCAACGGCGTCCAACGAGTCCACATACATTGCAGCTATGTTTGCTCAGACTGTGCACATAGTATTGGCGTGCACAAAGCCGAAGATGGCGTGCACATAAAATTTCAATGGGTGCACATAGTACTGGTGTGCACAAAGCCGAAGTTGGTGTGCCTTTAACACCACCCTTTATATAAGTAGTTTTAAAAGGGCAATTCGAACACACAAAAAATCTCTAAAATCTAGATTATATTCGCAGTCCAAAAATTAGAAAATCACAAAATAGATCTGTGTAGGAACTTCTCCTTCATCACTTGGAGTTCGCTTCTCCTTCTAAATGGAGCCACATAATTAAGTGGTAGCGGCGGCCGGCGTCAAGCATACCCCGCAGGGGCGGATCCAGAGGGGGGCCCGAGGGTCACTGGCACCCCCATTATTTTTCAAAATGGTTAGTGTATTTGAATTCCTCTCGTCGAGGCAATGAATTTTGACTACTTATACATCAAAAACGGTGGCCAAATGAGGGAGAAACAGCTATGATAAGATTCACATATTCAAAAAAATTTTTTGAAGAAAGTTGATGACTGACCTCCCATGTTAACATTTTTAGAACTCAGTGACGCATTCAAAAAAAATTTATGTGCACCCCCATTATTATTTTTCTGGATCCGCCATTGATACCCCGGATCTGCGCTTTGCATTGTTGGTGGAGAATGACAAAGGCCATCCCACTTGCTGCAGAGCTCTGTCTTCGCCATCTCTTGGTTGTGCACCTCTACTCAACAAATTAAATACTTATTTGATCGCATGCACGATTCGATATTGAAAATGATGAACAATGGTAGTGTTTGTCTTACATGTAGCGTTGCAGTAGTTAGGGGCGGATTCAGATGGAGGCCAAAGGGACACTGGAACGTCATTTATTGTGATTTGTTATAAGCCGACAAAAATCTGACTATTTGCAACTCAAATTTGGTTATTCGCATATCAAATTTGGCTATTCGCAGACCGGACTCAACTATGTGCACCTCAAAAACTAATTTCCAATCCATAACCTGCGGTCCGCCTACTCACTCTAGCTCAATGTATCATTTTATGTACTATTGTGTTTTGAAATTTTTTATATGCACTCTCGTTTATACTTTTTTGGATCCGTCACTGATTGTACTAGGAAGTCGGAGACGGTGGAGGCCTATTCATTTTTTTCCTTGCCAAAGAAATTTTTTTGGAATTGCTCGTGCTAGCGGCTTTTGTCTATTGATTGTGTCGTCCAATTTTTACTGTCACCAACATAAGAGAGTAAGCTGCAATTGTTAGAAATTTTATTTTAAAATTGTTTAATTTTAAAATAAATATTGGAGTTATGGTGGTGTTCCAAAATCAAAATGGAGGTTTATAGGGTCCTCCTGAAATGGTCCGGATTGCGGGTAGTCAAACCGTCCACCTCCTTTGATGGAGGAAGTGGGGCTGAGTCAACCCCAAAAGCGCCGAAATCGCCGTCGCCGTCGCCATCACCGCCGCCATTGCCGCCGTCATCGCCGCCGCCATCGTCTACATCACCGCGGCAACCGCCACCATCGCTGCGGCAACCGCCACCATCCCCGTCATCATCTTCATCACCACGGCTGTCGCCGCCATCGCCGCGGCAACCGCCGCCGTCGCTCTTCTCATCCACCGACGCCGCCGCCGTCGCCCATCTCTTCCCCCGCCACCGTCGCCGTCGCTCCTCTCTCCCGCGGTCGCCGCCGCCGTCACTGCTTGCTTCCTCGGACACCACCGCCGTCGCTCCTTTCTCCCGCGGCTGTCGCCGTCACTTCTCTCTTCCATGGATGCCGCCGCCGTCGCCGACCGGATTCCGACTCCGGCTGGTTTCCACCGGCCGGATTCTTGGCCGTCGTCAATTCTCCACCATCCGATCGCACTCCTGTCATCGTCGCTGTCGGATACGTGGGTAACCGCCCACATGACCTACCGTGGTGGGGGAAATGCTTAACCAAAAAGAGAATTAGGTTGCGCTTAATAAAATTATTAAATGATATGTGGATAATGTGTCATGAAATCGGCCTATAAATAGCGATGATAATGATTATGTGCTAAGGATAGCCGTATAACTTTCATAACCATCCATGAAGCTTATAAATAGGGCCCCAGATTCTCCTTTATTTTCATTCTCTCCTTAACCAAAAAATCCTCCAACGGATTTTCTCTCTTCTTCTTCCTTCATCTTCTTCATCCTCTTCCCCCCCTTCGAAGATCTTCAAGTACTCCTTGAAGATCTCATTCGTCTTCAAAGCTCCCTTCGAATATCTTCATCTCTCTTCTCCGCTCGGAATTTCTCTCTCCTCCACTTCTCTTCCTTGTGCGGTCCCACGCGTGCCGCCTCCTTGCGCGCTCTCGAGCACATCTCTTCCCCGCGCGCCACCTCCTTGTGCGTTCTTGCACACATCTCTTGCTTACGCGCCTTCGCGCGGGCCGCCTCCTTACGCACGTATTTTCCTTGCGCGCTCCCGCACGCTCTACCTCCTAGCGCGCCCCAGGCACGTCTCTTTCATGTGTTCCCCAGCACGCTCGTCGTTTCCATGTGCGCTCCCGCGCGCCTTCTCCTTGTGCGCTCCCGCACGCGCCTTTTCCTTGCGCGCCTCTTCCTTGCACGCTCTCGCGCGCGCCTTTTCCTTGCACGTCTCTTACTTGAACGCTCCGTCTTCTCGTGCACGTTGCTTCCTTGCATGCACCTCTTCCCTCCGCACTTCGCGTGCTCCCCTTCGTTTAGCACTCAAGACAAGTGTCTCGTGCGCTCACCTCCTCCAAGCGCTCCATGCGCTCTCCTCCAACAAGCACTCCACACGCTCTCCACCAACAAGCGCTCCGCGCACTCTCCTCCGGCAAGCGCCCCGCGCGCTCTCCTCCGGCAAGCGCCCCGCACGCACTCCTCCAGCAAGCTCCACACGCGCTCTCCTCCAACGAGCGCCCCGCGCGCTCTCCTCCAACGAGCGCGTCACGCACTCTTTTCCATCCAGCTCTCTGCACGCTATACCATCAAGTACGCACCAAGCGCACCTCCGTATATCGTGCTCTCAAAATCGCTACAAGTATTAAACTCCTTCAGCTCAGCAATGAGCCTACCGAGCGTCAGCAATTCCCGTCTCCTCTAAGTACAACAGGAGACAATCCACAGAGAATAGTACACTCCCAGCACATCGCACGAGCTTCCATGCCTCAAACATCAGACCAAGTGCAACAAGCTACTCTCGCCTCCAAGAACTATCAGAGGATCACACGAAATTGTTAGCTTTGCGAACGGTGGTCTGTCACCCTCCGAGCTCTTCTCTCTCCCCCCCAATAATTGTAACGAGAGGCGGCCTGTCGCCATCGAGTTCTTGGAATAGTCATGTAACAATACTCAGATCTAGTGAAGGTTTGGTCGACATAAATCCGACCACATAGTTTTTTACCCAATTGATGGGTTTTCACGTAAAAAATTGTCATGTCAGCTTTTCTTTCTCTGTGACTGCGTGCGCGTTCGACCTCTCTGTGAGCTAAGACGGTCCAAGTTAATCCGGTCCGACCGAAGCGTCGAATTTGGCCGCAACAGTTTGACGCCATTTTTGAGAAGCGAGTTCTCATCATCCTCATAAGATAGTACCCTCAACACATCGGTACCCTTGACTAGAGACCATGGCGGGAGAGCTGTTCGCACTGTAGAAGGGATAACACTCGGGGGGAGGTTAGTCCAATTCCTCCTCACTTGCCTGTCATCATACCTGAAGAATTACCCCCCTGTGCGAATGTCCAGGGCCGCAGAGCCCATTCAGACAAAAGATCTGAAGCTTCGGTATCACTAGAATCACCCAAAAAGCTGCATACATCAGACCAGTAGAAGATGAAAGGCTCACACGTAAAGAAGTTCATGGTATAATTACTGAAGAGCACAAATGTATCAAGCAGGGCGCCATTTTGGCTGGTCACCATCTCCATCATTGCTCGTCGTTCGCACCGGAGGTTCGGGAACACCCAATGCCCCATGGTTTCAAGCTCCCAAAGATCGAGACATACAATGATACAAGTGACCCATCAGAGCATGTCAGACACTTCGCAATCATGATGTAACTTTGCAATTCCCCAGATCAACTGTTGTTCAAGCTTTCCCAACGACCCTAAAAGGGCAGACTCACACCTTGTTCCTTTCCTTGAAGGAAGGAGAAATCAAGGATTTCGCAGAATCAACACAACAATTCACGGATAAGTTCATTGCCAGCCGCCGAATATTCAACGATTCTTTCCACTTGTCCAGTATCCGTCAAAGTGAAGGGGAAACCCTTAAATATTTCTTCTATCGTTTCACCACTAAGGCATGACGAATCCCTTGGATAAATGGAACTCCTACGGGGGTTTCTTTTTAGAGGGCTCCACCCTAGTGGATTCCACTTCGCACTAGTACGAGAGACTATACCCAGCTATCCCGATCTTGTTTGATGGATCAGTGCCCAGATTACTTTTGATAATGCAGTTGAAACACGCTGCCAACAATTCAAAAGCAACTCAAAGAGATAGCGAGAGCAGGGGTTAACACTACTGCCGGTTCCCAAAAAGAGTAACTCACACTGTGTCAACTCTAGATGGGCTAGGGGCTTCACCAACATCAAACCTTCACTCCCCTCAACGCTTCGCGAGCGGAAGTATTGTTCGCCATACGCAACCATCCATCTCTCCAAAGGCCAAGAGCTTTTACTCCGAACTCAGCAGACCAATCTAAATATTGTGACTTCTATTAAGGTCACGGGAATAAGATAAAAGATTGTTCGCGATTGAAGACAGAAATTGAACGATTCGTTTGCCTTGGGTACCTCGAGAGTTCTCTCCAAAATAAAGGCTTTGAATCAACATGTCAAGAATGATCCAGCACGGGGTTGATCCCCAGAATGAACATCTCAAAGAAGAGTTTGCTTTCTGCCAAATGGGCATTCAGAGCTCCACCACCACTACTTGTATTTTGTATTTTTAGCATTCGTGGAACAAACAACAAGTGTTATCTCCAATATTATTTATGGCTTCATTACAGAGTGTTTGGTGATCCCAACAAGGAACTCCGACTTCTCCCCTTACAGAGTGTTTGGTGCTCCCAACAAGGGAATGCGGCCTCTCCCCTTATAAAGTGTTCGGTGCTCCCAACAAGGGACTCCGACCTCTCCCCTTACAGAGTGTTCGGTGCTCCCAACAAGGGACTCCGACCTCTCCCCTTACAGAGTGTTCGGTGCTCCCAACAAGAGTCTCTGATCTCTCCCCTTACAGAGTGTTCGGTGCTCCCAATAAGGGACTCCGACCTCTCCCCTTACATAGTATTTGGTGATCCCAATAAGGGACTCTGGCCTTTCCCCTTAGAGAGTTTTCGGTGCTCCCAACAAGGGACTCCGACCTCTCCTCTTATAGAGTGTCCGGTGCTCCCAATAAGAGACTCCGGCCTCTCCCCTTACAGAGTGTTCGTTGATCCCAACAAGGGACTCCGGCCTCTACCCTTACAGAGTGTTCGCTAATCCCAACAAGGGACTCCAGCCTCTCCCTTACAGAGTGTTTGGTGCTCCCAATAAGGGACTCCAGCCTCTCCCATTACAGAGTGTTCAGATCTCCGCAAAAGAGATTTTGGCTTCTTTAGCTCATAGCGCGGGTAGGTCGCGCAACTTGATTGAATACTTACATTCTCCGACAATGCATCGAATACTTACATTCTTCATCGTTATCGCAGACCAACGCCCCGCCATCGCCTGGATATGCCCTCGAATACTTACATTCTCCAATAGACTTCTCATGGCCAGACCCGGCCACGCGGTAGGATCTAATCCTTACATTCTCCAACACCCAGATCGAGTACTCATATTCTCTGGTATCCCTCTCATGACCGGGCTCGGTCGAGCAGTCAGATTGAATCCCTACATTCTCTGACAGTCGGATCGAAGACTTACATTCTTCGGCAGTCCTCTCTTGTCTTGGCTAGGTTGCACAATCAGATTGAATTGTTGCATTCTCTGACTATCAGATTGAGTCGTTACACTCTCAGACATGGCCATAGGCCTACATTTCGCCGGTTACTGACATCTGTAAAATAAAGGCATGGTTACGACTTATCTGCATCAACGTCAGATCCCCTGCTCTTATACTCGGGGAGATCTCAACTACTACCAAATTTGGTTGTTCCGCAACAACGCGTCCACGCCATCAGGTGAAGGATCTTCACATCCAATCTTCCAGGAATCTCATACTGTCTCCTTCAAATTATAACTGCTCCACAAACGACGAGGAGAGACACTACTTCAACCTCCCCAGTGAGCAACATCTCACTACCTGGTAGGCCAAAGGTTTGCTCAAGTCTTCGCAAACATAAAGTGAGAACACAAAGCGACGAATGCAGACAACATACCTCATTCAACGCCTCACACGCACAGTGCTCATTGCACCTTGTGCGCACATCACGCACATTGAGCCCCGCAAGCACACTGCAAACATTGTGCTATGCACACTCGTTGCACACACTCCACAATTGCGCGCTCTACGCCCCATACATATTACGCCTAGCGCGCACTTCGTGCACTCTGCTCAAATTATGCATGTCACTCCTACCATACAAAATGCCCTTCAAACACTCTACCCTTTGCAGCTATCGCGTGTATTGTCATGTCCACGCCGCTGCAAACCGTTACACACCAAGACAAGTTTCCGAGTAGAAGTCTCCACCCTTCATTTGCTTCGGCTTTAAGCTGCGAGGACTTGGGGGGCAAATGATAGAGTCCTCCTGAAATGATTCGGGTTGTGGGTGCCAAACCGTCCACCTCCTTTGATGGAAGTAGTGGGGTTGACAAAGTCAAACCCACTAGCGCTGAAATCGCAATCGCCGCCGCCATCGTCGCCATTATTGCCGCCGCCATCGTCGCCGCCATCGTCGTTGCTATCGCTGCCATCATCTACATCACCGTGGCAACCGTCACCATCGCTGCAGTAAACGCCACCATCATCTTCATCACAGCGACAGTCGCCTCCATCGTCGCGGCAACCGTCGTTGTTGCTCTTCTCATCCACCGACGCCACCGTCATCGCTCTTCTCATCCACTGACGTCGTCATCTTCGCCCTTCTCTTCCCCCGCCACCGTCGTCGTCGCTCCTCTCTCCCGCGGCTGTAACGCCCCCGATTTTTTTCCTGCGATTATTTTTATTCTCGTTGGCGTTACGATGACGCGTTTCCGTGGTTTGTGCCTTGTGTGGAGTATGGTTTAGCTCCTTTGATCTCAGTGCCCCGTTTTGTAGCCTGTTGGCAAGATCTCCCTAGCAAGCCGAGTCGTTTTGGGTGACCCGGTGTGGCCTCTCGGGGGGATGTTTGTGTTTGGCTTTGTTTTGGTATAACTCGAGTTCTGTTCGTCGAAAGTTAAATTCGACTTCGCCGTTGTGTTCGTAGCATGGGTATTTAGCTACAGTGCGAATTTCGTCGAATTCCGAGGTGATTCGGTTTTCGTGTCGTTTGGTGTGTTAATAGTCTATGTGATCAATTAATTAAATTGATTTGGCTGTCCTGTAGCCTTTCGGTTTTGACCGATTATTAAATTCTGCGGGAGAATTTAATTGGGCAGTTATTGCCTTGCCTTGGTGGCAGCCATATTTTGGCTATTCCTTTATGGAATTTTTTTAATTGTAATTAAGTGATTAGGCGTTAGGGTTCGGTTTTTAGGCTGAACCGGTGTTTAGCTTTTCATATAAAAGCTTTTCTTAAGAAGTGACGGCCCACTTCTTCTTCTTTTTCCTGAGAGAGAAACCGTCGCTGCCTTGTTCGCGGAAAACAGAGGAGAAAACCGCCCGTCCTGTACCTCCTTCGGTCGGCGATTCCGGGCTTGTTCGTGGACGGAATTCGATTCCGAAAACGGCGTTGTCTTGCTCTCTCCAAGATCTTCGTTTCGACGGTAAGATATTCGATTTTTCGTGGAGTTTTGATGAGATTTGGGTTTTCGATTTTGGAGTTTCCGCCATTGATGGCCGTGAGATTAATTCTAGGTGCTGCGGCTGTTTGTTCCGTGTGAAGAGGAGGAGAGCCGTCCAAGCTTCGCTGAAAGTTGAGGCAAGTGGTATTCTTGCCCTTGCCAAGTTTCTTTTTGAGTATTCTTACTGAATTTGAAATTCCTGTTAGCCCTAGGTTAGAGGCCTTGTTGTCCTCTTTTTCTTGCTAACTATAGAATTTAGTTCTTCCTATTGAACTCCCCTACTTATGCTGTTGGAACCCAACTTTGCCGGCGTGATGCCGTTTATCTTTGCTCAGATATTTGCTCTGGGTTGGGTGTAGCCGAGAGGGAGTGTTAGGAGAGGGGGTTGATTTTCCCGAATTTGTTTAGTGTATTACTCGAGTAGTGGTTTAGGATACTCGAGTAGTGGCTTTGAGGTACTCGAGTAGAAGGCATTAACTCGAGTATTAGCCTTGGAGTACTCGAGTAGTAGGTAACTACTCGAGTAGGGGGCGTGAATTACTCGAGTAGTGGATTCGAGATACTCGAGTGCTGGTGTTGGTTTACTCGAGTAGTAGGTAACTACTCGAGTGCAGGGATTTAAGATACACGAGTAGGAAGCAACTACTCGAGTACTGAATTTCCTGCTGTCTGGAGTCGTTCGACTATCGTCGATCTCTGGATGGAGATCGTCGATCGCTGCTTCTGCCTTATATCGTTCGACTATCGTCGATCTCCGTTCGACGCTTTTCCAGGGGGAAAACGTCGAGCTCCGTTCGACGCTCGATGTTTTCTGGGAGGAGAACGTCGAGCTCAGCTCTTGTCTGATAGCCGATCAGCGCTCGACGATTTCCTGGAGGAAGATCGTCGAGCTTCGCTCGCCTTTTAGCCTTCGGCGATCGTCGACCTCCAGGAAGATGATCGTCGGGCTTCTTTCTGGCCTTTTGCCGATCGACGATCGTCGACCTCCGACTGACGATCGTCGAGCTCCGTTTTACCCTAGTGGGATTGTGGTTAGAGTTTGGTTTTGGCATTGAGTGAGGCTAGCTCACTCAACGTCAAGGTTTAGGTAGGCACTGAGTGGGTCTCACTCAACGCCTTGTTGTGTCGATTCATTTCAACACTCTTCCCTTTCCTTGTTTTTCATTCCCGAGTGGTTTTCTTGTTATATTTCTAGTTTTTCTTTGTTGGCCGTTTTCTTTACCTTCTTAAAGGCCGAATCGTGGGTCGTGGTTAGTAGTGGTGGTTTATAGCTCTTTGTGGGGGTGGAGTTGTGTGATTTAGCCAAGGCCACTCTTGTTTTTCTTGCTCCAGGTACGGCCTGAGCATGTGTGGGTGGAAGGTCTCTTGTGCTTTCACGTGTAGACCCTCGAGCTTGTTGATTTGGACATGGTGGATGGGGGACTGAGTTTGCCTCCGATCCGGTTCCTCGTTGTTTGTTTTTGCTACTACCACTTCCCACATTTTAGGGTGTTAGAAGTTTCTTCCTTGGTGGTTTGCAACACTTTTGGCTCTTGGTAGCCTAGTAGGCCCTGCAGGATGTTGTTCCTGGGTTGGGTTGTTGCTGTTTTCTTGCACGTGGTGCATTTTCCTGTTGTCCTGTTTTTGGACAGTTGTGACTCTTTCTACTACATGTTTTTCAATTACTTCTTCCTTTTGGTTGACTCCTTCATGCTGTTGTTTTTACCTTGATTTGCTTGCTGAGGTATTCTGTTTTTCTTTGGAATGCCTCAGGTTCTGAGCTGTAGCCAGTCTGGTGGCTAGTTGAGGCAGTGGTGTTGCTGGTGGACTCCCGGACTTTGGAGTTCCGTTTACCTTGTTAGTGAGGTAGTTTTTTAGTACTTTCTTACAGACAGGCATGCATGTCAGTGGGTTCGTGACAGGTTGTTGGCGCGCACTGGTAGTTGTTACCTTGTACTAGATATATTACTTATGCTGCTACCGTTTTCTGGAGATAGTCTACTTGCCCTGAGAAGGATTTATGCTAGGTTGCTAGTTATTTTTAAACTATAACTATTATTATATATAAAGTTCATGATCAGCATGTTTTATAAAACTTAATCACTATTTTCCAAATCACGTATGAAAACCGTTTTCTTATATATTGTATAAATTAAATATAGAGGCTTGCATAGCGTAAGTGGTTCTCTTAAGGACCCTTATGTGCTTTTTAGGATGTCAAACCTAAACAAAGTATTTTTCCGCAGCGTACAAATATCGTTTTCTTTTGTGGACTAGGTGATCCACTGAGCCGAGGGATACGGTCTCTAAAATATAACTGATTTTCTAATCATTAAACTAAGAATTTTTCTTGCATAAAGGTTGTAGTTGGTTTGCCTGAGCGTCAGCAGTTATCCCCTGCTTGACGTGGCATCATAACGCGTATTTTCTCATACTCTGATAATTCTTATATTCGGAGAAAATGTGGGTTGTGACAGTTGGTATCAGTGGGAGGTTGCTTGACAAGTTAGTTGAGCAACCTTCCTTTGTTTGCTTTTGTTAGTTCTGCATCATGTCATTCACACACCGATATGTCATCAGCACGTCTTGGCGAAAGCACGAACACTTCACTCATGGCATAACATGAAGTATACGGGGCATATTATGTAGTATGGGATGCATAATATGTGTTCGTATATGGATCCACCATAGGGGCTACATGTGAGGGTTATGTAGTATGGGATGCATAACCTCACCACATGACTGCGACTAGCACGTTTCTTTTTCGTTGCATGGGAATGTTATGTAGTATGGGATGTATAACATTTTCATGCGTACGCCGCTCATAAAATGCATTAGGGCCTTTTTTTAGAATGCATAGCACAATCATGCATAGCATATCATTGCATAAGCACAACGTGTCAAGCTAAAGATTTGTAGGATGACATATGTACACACATAAGTTTTCAAATTAATTTAAAGTCATGCATTCGATCTAGGCACAAGAGTTAGTATGGTGGTGGTTAACCATCCTAGGTTAGGGCATATCATCAAATTTTTGTTAAAAGATAAACTCTCAGAGCAAGTTTAGCAGCTTTAAGTCTATATCTATATATGTACTGTCTGTACTTGTGTTTGGTTCTAGTCGTTGATTGGGGATCTGATTGGGATATGTTGATATTAGGATGGCTAGGCGACCTGCGACTCGATCGACTCCCCTGTCTAAAGGTGAGTCGTTTGGGGCTCAGCATGATGCAGTGATCGAGAGTCTGCGTCAGAGTAGCGATTCTATGGGCAGGCAGTTGGAAGAGGTGCGAGCCTAGATTCAGTCCTTGGTGGCAGTAGTGGCAGGGCAGGCTCAGGGGGTGCAAGTTCCTGCTGGGGAGATAGTTGTTCCTCCTCCCCCTGCACCCGTGAGACCTCTAGTGGTGGTGCCAGTGGAGATGGCCTTCATCTCGCAATTTCAGACTGAGCCCTCCCACTTATGACGGGAAGGCAGATTTCATGGTTATAGATGATTGGCTGATCTCCATGGAGGAGATGTTTTCGTATTCAGGGATTGCTGGTGACCAGAGGGTGATGTTAGCCACCTATCAGCTCAAAGGTTTGGCGAAGAGTTGGTGGATGAGAGAAAAGGAGAGCCTAGTAGCTGGATGCTCTTGGGAAATATTTAAAGAGATGCTGTTGACGAAGTTCTTGCCTTCGGTCGAGCGTGACCGCCTTATGAATGACTTCCTTTATTTGAAGCAAAGGCAACTCACGGTGAGTGAGTATGAAATAGAATTTAGTAAGTTGAGCCGTTTTGCCCCTGGATTGGTCAGCATTGAGGCTGATCGGGTTAAGAGATTTCTTGGTGGTTTGAGGAGCGAGGTGCAGCAGTTGACCAGTGCTTATGGGTCAATGACTTATGCTGGAGTTGTAGAGGCTGCTCTGAAGGTGGAGGCAATTGAGACCGCAAAGTGCAGAGGTCAGCAGATGAGAAAGGACAAGAGAAAGACTGTGGAGGGGAAGAAGCCCCTGGTACCCGATGCTGTTCCGGGAAAGAGGAGCCGAGTAGTGTGCAGTTTTTGAGGTCGGTCAGGCCACCTTGTTGAGAAATTTTTTAAGAGGTCAGCAGCTCAGAAGAAAGAGCAGGTTCATGCGATCCAGGGTGCTCCTAGGAGAGATGTCTCCTGTTAAGTTTGCAAGCGGTCCGGGCATGATGCGGCCCAATGTTGGTCCAAGGATAGGGTCTGCTATCAGTGTGGGCAGAAGGGTCATATCAAGTCGAGGTGCCCTCAGGTTCAGTCAGTTCTTCCTACAGTTCCGTTACAGGCTTTACCTCCACCTCCGCGTGTGGACAAGGGAAAAGGGAAGCTGAACATGATTTCTTCCGAGGAGGCTCAGACTTCGACCCAGGTTATTTCAGGTTAGTTGATTGTTGTTTTTCTAGCCTGGTAGTTTTTTTTTGCTAGAGTGTTGCGGTATTGCTGTGGTAGTTCCTTAGTTTGTGTTTCTATAGGGAAGTTTAAGGTGAAGAACCGCTGGGCGCATGTTCTGTTTGACTCCGGCGCTACCCACTCGTTCGTGGCTAGAGCCTTTGCAGAGCGTCATCGGTTGACTCTAGATCGTGTTCGGGATTCCTTCCGTGTCAAGTTTCCCTCTGGTGAATCTGTGTTGTCAGATTTGGGCATTTTCGATTGCCCGGTTTTGTTGGGGGACTTTCTTGCGAAGGCGGATCTGAAGATGATTGATCTGGAGGACTTCGATGTCATTTTGGGCATGGACTGGCTCTCTCGGTATGATGCGGTCATTCAGTGCAAAGGAAAGTGTTTGGACTTCATCAGAGACGACGGTCAGCCCGACAGCGTGTTTGCTGTTCTGTGTCAGGATTTTCCTGTCATCTCTGCGGTATGTGCTCAGAGGTTGTTTCTTTCTTGTTGTTGTGTTTGTTTAGTCTCGGCGGTGGGAGCCACTGTTAGCGTACCACGCTTGGAAGAGATTCCTATTGTTCGTGGTTTCGCCGATGTTTTTCCTGATGATCTTCCTGGTCTTCCCCCTGATCGGGATGTTGAGTTTGTAATCGATTTAGAGCCGGGTACGCGTCCTATTGCTAAGGCGCCGTACCGGATGGCCCCTCGTGAGTTAGAGGAGTTGCGAGTTCAGTTGGATGAGTTGTTGGCTAAGGGGTTTATTAGGCAGAGTTCGTCGCCTTGGGGTGCTCCTGTTTTGTTTGTAAAGAAGAAAGATGGGTCGATGCGGCTTTGCATCGACTATAAAGAGTTGAACAAGGTCACTATCAAGAACAGGTACCCTCTGCCGAGGATCGATGATTTATTTGACCAGTTGCGTGGTAGCACGGTGTTCTCCAAGATCGATCTTCGTTCTGGATATCATCAGCTCAGGATCCGTGAGGCGGATATTCCACGGAATGCGTTTAGGTCGAGGCATGGACACTTTGAGTTTTTGGTGATGTCGTTTGGTCTGACCAACGCACCTTCAGCCTTCATAGATATGATGAACCGGGTGTTCAAGGATTTCCTCGATAAGTTCGTTGTGGTCTTCATTGATGATGTGTTAGTTTATTCTCGCAGTGCTGAGGAGCACGAACAGCATTTGCGTTTGGTTCTGTCAGAGTTGAGGAACCACAAGTTATTCGCCAAGTTGAGCAAGTGCAAATTTTGGTTGCCTCAGGTTTCTTTTCTATGCCACGTGGTGAATAAGGATGGGATCTCGGTCGATCCAGAAAAGATTGTAGCAGTGATGGATTGGAGTAGACGGAGTACGCCTAAGGAGATCAGGAGTTTCTTAGGGTTGGCTGGTTATTACAGGAGATTTGTGGAGGGTTTCTCTTCCCTAGCCGCACCTTTGACCAAGTTGACTCAGAAGAATGTGACTTTTGTTTGCAGCGAAAAGTGCGAGGAAGCTTTTCTAGAGCTAAAGAAGAGATTGTGCACTGCTCCCGTTCTGACCCTGCCTACTGAGGGAGTAGATTATGATGTCTACGTGGATGCTTCACATGTAGGTCTGGGATGCGTATTGATGCAAGATGGAAAGGTAATTGCCTATGGGTCAAGGCAACTGAAGACTCATGAGAAGAATTATCCCACGCATGACCTTGAGTTTGCAGCGGTTATTTATGCCTTGAAGCTGTGGAGACACCTACTTTATGGGGCTCAATGCAAGATCTTCACTGACCATAAGAGCCTGAAGTACGTGTTCACGCAGAAGAAGTTGAATCTTCGTCAGCGGCGGTGGTTGGAATATGTGGCTGATTATGATGTGGAGATCCAGTATCATCCGGGCAAGGCCAACGTGGTGGCCGACGCCTTGAGCCGAAATGTGCGAATAGACCAAAAACAGTCCGGAAACTGGAGTAATGGAAATTTTATTATCCAAAAAACTAACTATTACAAAGGTATAGCCTCCCTTATATAGAATGGAGGAGATAAGATAGAGTAGAGATACCCAATGTGGGACTAAATACAGAAATACAACATATACAACGTTAACCGCCTAACCGCATAACCGCGCGGTTAGTAAGAACACTAACCGCTCGGTTACCACCAGGAGACGAGCCGCCGACCATCGATATCCCAGAGAGTAACCGGCTAACCGCCTGGTTACCAAACCGGCATGTCAACCCGCTGTCGCTGCTCAGATATCAGACCGCCAGAGACAACCCGCCAACCCGCGCGGTTACCAAACCGCCCGGTCTTTAACCGCCTGTCCGCCCAGGCCTATACAGCAACACTCCCCCTCAAGCTGGAGCATATATGTCGATCATGCCCAGCTTGCTGCAAATGTGGAAAAAGGAAGCGGATACAGGCTTTGTGAAGATATCTGCTAACTCTTTCTCTGACGTAACAAACGGAGTGCAAATCTGGTTCTTCAACACTTCTTCCCGAATGAAGTGACAGTCAACCTCTATGTGTTTTGTCCGCTCATGAAAGACCGGGTTCTTGGAAATGTAGATGGCTGCCTTGTTGTCGCAAAACATGGGAAGCGGATAGTTGTAGACCTCTCCTAAATCCAGCATGAGAGCCCGCAACCATTTCAACTCGCACGTGGTAGACGCCATACTTCGATATTCTGCTTCCGCACTAGATCTGGAGACAACGGATTGCTTCTTGCTCTTCCAGCTAACCAGATTTCCTCCAACAAACGTGCAAAAGCCATATGTTGACTTGCGATCCTCTTTGTCGTCCGCATAGCTAGCATCGGAGTACGCTTCAACTCTTAAATGGCCATTCTTCTGAAAGAGGAGACCTTTCCCAGGAGATGACTTTACATACTCCAGAATTCTTAGAGCGGATTGAAGATGACATTCCCTAGGAGACTGCATAAACTGGCTGACCTTTCCTACTACATAAGAGATGTCTGGTCTAGTCACCGTGAGGTAAATGAGTTTGCCAACAAGACGCCGATACCTCGTAGTGTCCGATAGAGGAGGTGATTCGTCAGTCCATGTTTTGTCTTCTCTAGGATCCATGGGACACCGAGCAGGTTTGGCGCCCGTCAATCCTGCCTCTTTCAATAAGTCAAGAGCATACTTGCGTTGGGAGAGAACCAAGGAGCACGGTTTCCGAGATATTTTAATTCCCAAGAAGTATTTTGGAGGACCCATATCCTTCGTGACAAGGTGTTGGCGGAGATGGACCTTCGTCAAGGCTACACCAGCTTGGTCGTCGCCAGTAAGAAGTATGTCATCCACATAAATGGCTAGCACAACCAGACCTGAGGATGTCTTGCGAATGAACAAGGAGTGATCCGCCGAACTCCTTGTGAAACCGATTGCCCCAACTATGCTACTGAACTTGTCGAACCATGCCCGAGGACTCTGCTTTAGACCATAGATGGCCTTTTTCAACCGGCATACTCGAGTCTCCCCCTGAGCAACATACCCAGGAGGTTGCTCCATGTAGACATCCTCATGAAGATCACCATAGAGGAAGGCATTCTTGACATCCAACTGGGAAATGGGCCAATCCTTGTTGACTGCCACCGATAGAAGAACTCGAATAGTGCTGAGACGAGCAACCGGAGAGAACGTGTCGAAGTAATCAACACCGTAAGTCTGTGTAAATCCCTTGGCCGCAAGACGGGCCTTGTACCGGTCCACACTGCCATCCGGATGGAACTTGACAACAAAGACCCAGCGACATCCAACCACATCTGTGCCAAAAGGAGGAGGCACAAGAGTCCAAGTGCCCCGCTCAGAGAGAGTAGCAATTTCTTCATCCATGACCGTCTTCCAGTGAGGAACATCAAGGGCTTCCTGGTAGTTGCGAGGAGTGGAAGTCGCCGAGATGGCTAGGGCGAAGTCCCTGCGAGAAGGTGCTAGCCGATCATAAGAAACAACAACGGTCAGTGAGTGCTGGGTGCACGTCCGAACCCCTTTGCGAAGAGCAATGGGCAGTTCCAGGTCATCTAGTTCCTCAGTCGCCGGTGCATCCGTGGCGGAGAAGGCTGGCCCGGGAGAGGAGAGAGACGGCCGAGGAGAGGAGGAAGATGGCAGGGGATCAACAGACGGAGTGTGCGGTGGAGTTGGTGATGGAGGAATCTCAAGAGGAGTGGATGGGACGGAGGGAATGGTTGGAGAGGGAAAGTCAGCCGGAGAAAGAGTAAGGTCAGAAGAGAAGTATGAGGCATTTTCAAAGAACGTTACATCCGCAGAAACGAACTGTTTGCGATGAACAGGGTCAAAGCAACAGTAACCTTTTTGAGTAGTAGAATAACCCAAAAAGATACACTTGGTGGAACGTGGGGATAACTTGTCGCGAGTTGCGGAAGGGTTGTGAACAAAGGCGGTGCAGCCAAAAATGCGTAGAGGTAAGGGAAAAGCATTTTTGGCCGGATAGAGAATGGAAAATGGTGTTTTGCCTTTAAGAACTGTCGAGGGAAGGCGATTGATGAGGAAGCAGGAGATGAGAACTGCATAGCCCCAGTAGCTACGAGGAACCTGCATCTGTGCCATGAGAGTGCGAGCGACATCGAGGAGGTGACGGTTTTTACGTTCCGCCACCCCATTTTGCTGGGAGGTATATACGCAGCTAGTTTGATGAATGATGCCGTGTTGCATACAGAAAGAAGAAAATTCATTACTCAGGTATTCTTTAGCATTATCTGAACGAAAAACTTTCACAGAAGCACCAAACTGAGTTTTAATCATAAAATAGAAGGATTGCCATACAGAAAATAGTTCAGAGCGATCTTTTAAAAGATACACCCATGTACATCGAGAGAAATCATCAATAAAGGTTACAAAATAGGAACTACCCCGCCCTATGGTAAGGGTGGGGGCTGAACCCCATACATCAGAGTGAACAAGGTCGAACGGCTTAGAAGAGCCACGACCTTGCTTAGGAGGAAAGGGGGAGCGGTGATGCTTGCCAAGCTGACAGGCATCACAGTTGATAGGAGAATCATGCTGAGGTAGGTGGGGTAACAGTTGGTGGATGAGACGTGATGGAGGATGCCCAAGATGAAGGTGCCACTGAAGAAGATCTGTAGAAGCGGATGAGAATGCTGAAAGAGCAGATACATCATCAAGGAAGTAAAGTCCGTCTCTCTCAGTCCCAGTAGCAATCGTCCGCTTGGAGTCCGGGTCCTGAAAAGAACAAGAAACAGGAGTAAACGTTACGGAGCACTGAAGTTTCTTGCAAAGGGAAGTAACCGACAATAAATTGCACGGGAACTTGGGCACATAGAGAGTATCCGCGAGATGAAGGGACGGAGTAACTTGAACCATGCCAGTCCTATGCACCGGAGAGGGAGAGCCATTCGCAACTAGAACCGGGGGAAATCGATCATGTGTTTCTAGGAGAGAAAAACACTGAGGATTGCCCTTCATATGATTAGTGGTGCCAGAGTCGATTAGCCATTTACCTTGAGTAACCACATGGGCGCTACCTGAAGTCGTGGCCACCGAGGCAGATGAGTTGGAGGAGTGGGGGGCATCACCCGAGGGATGAAGGTGCGGATGCTTTGTCCCGCATCGGTCAATCAAGGGGCCTGTGCGACCACAGTGAGAACGGAGATAGCGAGAAGGGCCGCGCCCGCCGGACTGGTGACCACATCCACCCGAGCCACCACGATGTGCTTGGTGGGCATAGGCATCCGGAGCAGGAGGAGCGGCAAGCAAGGGACGATTGAGCAGAGTGGTAACAGCGGCAATGCGAGCAGCTGTAGCATCCAGGGTGGGAGATTCAGCTTCGCCAAGAATTTGCTGCCGGATCATATCATAGGAATCCGGGAGCCTCAGAAGGTAACAAACAACCAGGAGTTCCTGGAAGTGCTTCAGTTGGGTGGCCACGTCAGCAGAGAGGGGATGATTTTGAAGAATCTCCGCTCCAAGGGCTTGGACCTGTTGGTAAGCCGCAGCAGGAGACATGGATTGGCGAGCAAAGAGATCCGCATACAGAGTATAGATGCGAGATGTTTGACCCCCTTTGGAGTAGAGGGCGGCTAAGTGAAGCCAAGCTTGCTTGACCGTCTCATCGTGACGGATGACCGGAAGACATTCATCGGACAAGCTGTTTGCCAGCCACGTACGAACAAGAGCGTCATTCGCATCCCAGTCATTAAACTGGTCAGAGTCCATAGGAGGAGGGTCATCGGTAAGATGATGACGCTTGCGCTGAGAGCGGAGAAGAAAGGTAAACGAGACACTCTAATCGGGATAATTGGGGCCGAGAAGCTTAGAAACTGTTCCAAGGTTCCCGGATGCAGCAGGAGGAGGAGGAGGGTGGGTAACGACAGTAGTCGAGGTGGAGACATCAGAAACAGTCATTCTGGAAGGAGGAGACCGCGCGGTTAAGAAGAAGGAGACCGCAGCGGTCACAAGGGGAACACCAACGGCTAGAGAAGCCACGACCAAGCTGCGGAGAGCAAAGGAGAAATCCGCGCGGATAAGGATGAGTAAACCGGGTGAACAGAAGGAGAAGAGCGCAGAGAAGCAGAAGGGAGGTCGCGCGGATAAGAATGAGTAAACCGGGCGAACAGAAAGATAAGAACGCGGCGAAAAGAGGAGGCCGCGCGGACAGAAGGCAACGGAACAGGGGGACTAGATCGCTGCCTCTGATACCATGTGCGAATAGACCAAAAACAGTCCGGAAACTGGAGTAATGGAAATTTTATTATCCAAAAAACTAACTATTACAAAGGTATAGCCTCCCTTATATAGAATGGAGGAGATAAGATAGAGTAGAGATACCCAATGTGGGACTAAATATAGAAATACAGCATATACAAAGTTAACCGCCTAACCGCGCGGTTAGTAAGAACACTAACCGCTCGGTTACCACCAGGAGACGAGCCGCCGACCATCGATATCCCAGAGAGTAACCGGCTAACCGCCCGGTTACCAAACCGGCATGTCAACCCGCTGTCGCTGCTCAGATATCAGACCGCCAGAGACAACCCGCCAACCCGCGCGGTTACCAAACCGCCCGGTCTTTAACCGCCTGTCCGCCCAGGCCTATACAGCAACACGAAAGATGGGAAAGATCTTTAACCTCTCCACCGATCGTTTAGTGGAGGAGTTCCTCCTTATGAATATATCAGTGGGATGCTGTAGTTTGCAGAGTAGTTTGTCAGTGACAGAGCTGTCCTGGATTTCTTTGACTAGGCTGCACCAGAAGGACGATCCTGATCTTATGCACCTTTTCACCAGGACTGAGAAGGGAGAGTTGCCCGATTTTGCTATCGATGATGCGGGTACCTTGAAGTACCGCGGCAGGTTTTGCATCCCCGCCGTTGGGGATATTAGAGGCATGATTTGCAGAGAGGATCATGGTTCCAGCGTTGCCTACCATCCAGGATCTACGAAGATGTATCGGGACTTAAGGCAAATTGCCTGGTGGTATGGTATGAAAGGAGATATAGCCCGATTTGTTGCTGAGTGTCACACTTGTAAGCGTGTGAAGGTCGATCATGGAAGGCCTGGTGGTAAGTTGACTCCGCTAGAGATCCCGACTTGGAAGTGGGAAAGCATATCTATGGATTTTATTACGGGATTACAAAAATCCCCGAGAGGATTTGATCCTATTTGGGTTATAGTGGATAGATTGACGAAGTGCGCTCACTTCGTGCCTTATAAGATTGATTACCCGATGAAGAAGATAGCAGAGTTGTACTTGAATGGAGTCATCTGACTCCACGGTGTGCCGGTTAGCATCATTTCTGATCGAGACTCCCGGTTTACTTCTCGTTTTTGGCAGAGTCTCCAGGAAGGTTTGGGTACGGATCTGAGGTATTCTACTGCGTACCACCTGCAGACCAATGGGCAGACGGAGCGGGTGAACCAAATTGTTGAGGATATGATCCGGTGCTATATTTTAGACCACGGTGGGGCGTGGGATGAGCAGTTGCGACTTATGGAATTTGCCTACAACAATAGTTATCAGGAAAGTTTGCAGATGGCCCCGTTCGAAGCCTTGTATGGGAGGCGCTGTAGGACTCCGTTGTTTTGGGCTGAGGCTGGCGAGAGGCCTTTGTTGGGTCCTGATGCGCTTGAGGATATGGAAGTCGCTGTGAAGCTTATTCGGGAGAAGCTTCGTATAGCCCAGGAGAGATATGAAAAGAACGCCAATCGGCGTAGGTCTGCTTTGGAATTTTCTGTAGGGGACCTTGTATTCCATAAGGTTTCCCCGATGGTGGGTGTTAAGAGGTTTGGTAAGAATCGGAAGTTGGACCCAAGGTATGTGGGCCCGTTTGAGATTTTGGAACGGATTGGTGTGTCAGCGTACAGATTGGATTTGCCAGCGAACTTTCCACGCGTGCATAATGTTTTTCATGTTAGCCAATTACGGAAGTGTGTGCGCAGCAGTGGGCAGCTCTTGGACGTTTTACCCCAGTTGGAGCCCAACCTCTCTTTCGTTGAGGTGCCGGTTCGTATTTTGGATACTCAGGAGCGTGTGCTGCGAAAGAAGTCCATACCGATGGTTAAAGTTCTTTGGAAAAATCAGGATTTGGAAAGCGCGACTTGGGAGTTAGAGTCGGCTATGAGGAGGGCTTACCCTCACCTGTTTCGTTGATTTGATCGGTATGTTTTCCTTTTTGTAACTCCTATGTGTTGCTTTTCCTTCTTTAGTAGGAGTGTTGTGCGCAAAGTTTCGGGACGAAACTTTCTTTTAGGGGGAGTGACTGTAACGCCCCCGATTTTTTTCCTGCGATTATTTTTATTCTCGTTGGCGTTACGATGATGCGTTTCCGTGGTTTGTGCCATGTGTGGAGTATGGTTTAGCTCCTTTGATCTCAGTGCCCCGTTTTGTAGCCTGTTGGCAAGATCTCCCTAGCAAGCCGAGTCGTTTTGGGTGACCCGGTGTGGCCTCTCGGGGGGATGTTTGTGTTTGGCTTTGTTTGGGTATAACTTGAGTTCTGTTCGTCGAAAGTTAAATTCGACTTCGCCGTTGTGTTCGTAGCATGGATATTTAGCTACGGTGCAAATTTCGTCGAATTCCGAGGTGATTCAGTTTTCGTGTCGTTTGGTGTGTTAATAGTCTATGTGATCAATTAATTAAATTGATTTGGCTGTCCTGTAGCCTTTCGGTTTTGACCGATTATTAAATTCTGCGGGAGAATTTAATTGGGCAGTTATTGCCTTGCCTTGGTGGCAGCCATATTTTGGCTATTCTTTTATGGAATTTTCTTAATTGTAATTAAGTGATTAGGCGTTAGGGTTCGGTTTTTAGGCTGAACCGGTGTTTAGCTTTTCTTAAGAAGTGGCGGCCCACTTATTCTTCTTTTTCCTGAGAGAGAATCCGTCGCTGCCTTGTTCGCGGAAAACAGAGGAGAAAACCGCCCGTCCTGTACCTCCTTCAGTCGGCGATTCCGGGCTTGTTCGTGGACGGAATTCGATTCCGAAAACGGCGTTGTCTTGCTCTCTCCGAGATCTTCGTTTCGACGGTAAGATATTCAATTTTTCGTGAAGTTTTGATGAGATTTGGGTTTTCGGTTTTGGAGTTTCCGCCATTGATGGCCGTGAGATTAATTCTAGGTGCTGCGGCTGTTTGTTCCGTGTGAAGAGGAGGAGAGCCGTCCAAGCTTCGCTGAAAGTTGAGGCAAGTGGTATTCTTGCCCTTGCCAAGTTTCTTTTTGAGTATTCTTACTGAATTTGAAATCCCTGTTAGCCCTAGGTTAGAGGCCTTGTTGTCCTCCTTTTCTTGCTAACTATAGGATTTAGGTCTTCCTATTGAACCCCCCTACTTATGCTGTTGGAACCCAACTTTGCCGGCGTGATGCCGTTTATCTTTGCTCAGATATTTGCTCTGGGTTGGGTGTAGTCGAGAGGGAGTGTTAGGAGAGGGGGGTGATTTTCCCGAATTTGTTTAGTGTATTACTCGAGTAGTGGTTTAGGATACTCGAGTAGTGGCTTTGAGGTACTCGAGTAGAAGGCATTAACTCGAGTATTAGCCTTGGAGTACTCGAGTAGTAGGTAACTACTCGAGTAGTGGATTCGAGATACTCGAGTACTGGTGTTGGTTTACTCGAGTAGTAGGTAACTACTCGAGTGCAGGGATTTAAGATACATGAGTAGGAAGCAACTACTCGAGTACTGAATTTTCTGCTGTCTGGAGTCGTTCGACTATCGTCGATCTCTGGATGGAGATCGTCGATCGCTGCTTCTGCCTTATGTCGTTCGACTATCGTCGATCTCCGTTCGACGCTTTTCCAAGGGGAAAACGTCGAGCTCGGTTCGACGCTCGACGTTTTCTGGGAGGAGAACGTCGAGCTCAGCTCTTGTCTGATAGCCGATCAGTGCTCGACGATTTTCTGGAGGAAGATCGTCGAGCTTCGCTCGCCTTTTAGACTTCGGCGATCGTCGACCTCCAGGAAGATGATCGTCGGGCTTCTTTCTGGCCTTTTGCCGATCGACGATCGTCTACCTCCGACTGACGATCGTCGAGCTCCGTTTTACCCTAGTGGGATTGTGGTTAGAGTTTGGTTTTGGCATTGAGTGAGGCTAGCTCACTCAACGTCAAGGTTTAGGTAGGCACTGAGTGGGTCTCACTCAACGCCTTGTTGTGTTGATTCATTTCAACACTCTTCCCTTTCCTTGTTTTTCGTTCCCGAGTGGTTTTCTTGTTATATTTCTGGTTTTTCTTTGTCGGCCGTTTTCTTTACCTTCTTGAAGGCCGAATCGTGGGTCGTGGTTAGTAGTGGTGGTTTATAGCTCTTTGTGGGGGTGGAGTTGTGTGATTTAGCCAAGTCTCTTGTTTTTCTTGCTCTAGGTACGGGCTGGGCATGTGTGGGTGGAAGGTCCCTTGTGTTTTCACGTGTAGACCCTCGAGCTTGTTGACTTGGACATGGTGGATGGGGGACTGAGTTTGCCTTCGATTCGGTTCCTCATTGTTTGTTTTTGCTACTACCACTTCCCACAGTTTAGGGTGTTAGAAGTTTCTTCCTTGGTGGTTTGCAGCACTTTTGGCTCTTGGTAGCCTAGTAGGCCCTGCAGGATATTGTTCCTGGGTTGGGTTATTGCTGTTTTCTTGCACGTGGTGCATTTTCCTGTTGTCCTGTTTTTGGACAGTTGTGACTCTTTCTACTACATGTTTTTCAGTTACTTCTTCCTTTTAGTTGACTCCTTCATGCTGTTGTTTTTACCTTGATTTGCTTGCTGAGGTATTCTTTTTTTCTTTGGAATGCCTCAGGTTCTGAGCTGTAGCCGGTCTGGTGGCTAGTTGAGGCAGTGGTGTTGCTGGTGGACTCCCGGACTTTGGAGTTCCGTTTACCTTGTTAGTGAGGTAGTTTTTCAGTACTTTCTTACAGACAGGCATGTATGCCAGTGGGTTCGTGTCAGGTTGTTGGCGCCCACTGGTAGTTGTTATCTTGTACTAGATATATTACTTATGCTGCTACCGTTTTCTGGAGATAGTCTACTTGCTCTGAGAAGGATTTATGATAGGTTGCTAGTTATTTTTAAACTATAACTATTATTATATATAAAGTTCATGATCAGCATGTTTTATAAAACTTAATCACTATTTTCCAAATCACGTATGAAAACCATTTTCTTATATATTGTATAAATTAAATGTAGAGGCTTGCATAGCGTAAGTGGTTCTCTTATGGACCCTTATGTGCTCTTTAGGATGTCAAACCTAAACAAAGTATTTTTCCGCAGCGTACAAATATCGTTTTCTTTTGTGGATTAGGTGATCCACTGAGCCGAGGGATACGGTCTCTAAAATATAACTGATTTTCTAATCATTAAACTAAGAATTTTTCTTGCATAAAGGTTGTAGTTGGTTTGCCTGAGCGCCAGCAGTTATCCCCTGCTTGACGTGGCATCATAACGCGTATTTTCTCATACTCTGATAATTCTTATATTCGGAGAAAATACGGGTTGTGACAGCGGCCGCCGCCGTCGTCGCTCCTCTCTTCCTCGGACACCGCCGCTGTCGCTCCTCTCTCCCACGACCGCTGCTGCCGTCGCTTCTCTCTTCCTCGGACGCTGCAGCCGTCGCTGACCGGATTTCTTGTCTGGCAGGTTTCCACTGGCCGAATTCTTAGCCGTCGTCACTTCTCCATTATGCTATCGCACTCCCGTCATCGTCGTCGCCGATTACGTGGGTAACCACCCACGTAACCGTCTGCATGACCTACCGTAGTGAGGTAAATGCGTAGCCAAAAATAGAATTGGGATGCGTTTAATAAAATTATTAAATGATATGGGCAAAATGCGTCATGAAATCGGCCTATAAATAGCGATGATGATGGTTGTGGGCTGCGGATAGCCGCATAACTGCCATAACAATCCATGAAGCCTATAAATAGGGCCCTGGATCCTCCTTTATTCTCATTCTCTCCTTAATCAGAAAATTCTCCTACGGATTTTCTCTCTCCTTCATCCTTCATCTTCTTCATCATCTTCTCCCCCTTCGAAGATCTTCAAACACTTCTTAACGATCTCCTTCGTCTTCGAAGATCCCTTCGAAAATCTTCATCTCTCTTCTTCGCTCGGAATTTCTCTCCTCCACTTCTCTTCCTTGCACGCCTTCACGTGTGCCGCCTACTTGCGCGCTCTTGCGCACGTCTCTTCTTTGCGCACTCCCCCATGCTCTGCCTCCTTGCGCGCCCCGGACGCATCTCTTTCTTACGTGCCCCAGTACGCTCCGCCTCCTAGCATGCATTTGCGTGCTCCGCCTCCTTGCACGCTCTCACGCTCGTCGTTTACTTGCACGCTCCCGCGCGTGTCTTCTCCTTGTGCGCTCTCACACACGCCTCTTCCTTGCACGCTCTTGCACGTGTCTCTTCCTTGCTGATACCTTCTTAAATGAAGTTATCTATGTCCATTTTATTTGACAAAAATAGTGAAAAAATGTTTTATTGAGTATACAAAGATGATAAAATTCATATTTAACTTATGTTTGAGTAATTTGACCATTTTCTAATGTTTTCTTGTCAGAATCGCCGAAAAACCCAATCCGGAGAAGGAATGCTGATGCAGTTTTCTATGCTGGGAAAGTTGTTATAACAACTAAAAACTTGCCCGCTCCCGCGCACGCCTTTTCCTTGCCCGTGTCTCCTCTTGCACGCTCCGCCTTCTCGTGCACTCCCGCCCATATTGCTTCTTTGGGTGCGCCTCTTCCCTCCGCACTCCGCGAGCTCCCCTTCATTGAGCGCTCCAGACAAGCACCTCGCGCACTCACCTCCTCCAAGCGCTCCGCGCGCTCTCCTCAACCAAGCGCTCAACGCGCTCTCTACCAACAAGCGCTCAACGCGCTCTCCGCCAACAAGCGCTTTGCGCGCTCTCTACCAACAAATGCTCTGTGCGCTCTCCTCCGACAAGCATCCCACATGCTCTCCTCCGACGAGCATCCCGTGCACTCTCCTCCAACCAGCTCTCCGCACGCTCTGTCATCAAGTCCACACCTAACACCTCCGTGTGTCCCGCTTTCAAAACCGCTACAAGTATTAAATGCCTTCATCAAGTTCACCAAGCGTCAGCAAGTCAGCAATTCCTGTCTCCTCTAAGTACAACAGGAGACAATCCATAGAGAATAGTTCACGCTCAGCGCGTCGCACGAGATTCCAAGCCCCAGACATCAGATCAAGTGCAACAAGCTGCTCCCGCCTCCAAGAACTATCAGAGGACTCCAGAATACAACGAGCGTATAGCTCCCCACAGCACACGAAGAAATTGTTAGTTCTGCAAACGGTGTGAAAGAGAAGGGATAGATACCGATTGCGGAATTGAGGATTATAGATATTAAATAAGAACCCTAAAGCCTAACACAAGTGTTGTGCACGAAATAAAGCTAACTATAATTACAGTTAAGCTTGAGTCCTAATCCAGCAACTAGCAATCCTAGTTAAAGCTAATCACAGCCACAATACAAATAATAAAGAAAACAACCAGACGACACAAGATATTATAGTGGTTCCCCAAACACTGGGTACATCCACTCTTCTACCCACACGGTGGGAATCCACTCAGGTTTTTGATCAGGTGCCCTGCCACCAATAAGATCTGCTGTAGGTAGATCTAGAGACCCTTTAGACTTTTGATCAGGTGTCTAAAAACCAAGCTTTACTTTTGAAGGGAGTAAACAACCCTTTACAGGAGGGGGGAAGAGGGTTAGATTGTCTTCTCTATTGTAAATAAAGATTAGAGAAGCACAAGGCCTCTTCAGAACTCAAGACAGAATACTATCTTGAAGTTCTGAAGGAAAAGCTTGAAGAAGACTAGAGATCTGGATGGATGTTCTTCTTCAGCTTCCTTCTTCTTCTTCTTCAATATCTCTGAGTGTATCTTCCTGGAACAGGAGCACTCAGGTTGAAGAAGAGTAGAAGAGATATCTTCTCAGTTTGATTAAGATTGCTGAGAGCTGGCTTTGCTGTATTGTATTTCTTTCTTCTGCTAGCAAGCCTTGGTACTTTCTTCAAAAGAACTCCTTAATATAATGGCAGCAGCAACGGCTCTAATATTTGAATTGAGCTTTGTCTTCATCTGGAATCAGCAACCTGGGCTGCATTTAACATAAAGACAAAACAAGTCTTGCAGATATATATCCTATAAAAGGGAAAGCTACTGCAGCTGCAATAAATAATCTGATAAAGGATGTTAGATAAAGTTACATCAGATAACTCTTTACAGCCAACGGCTATAAAGGACAGCTGTAGATAAAGTAAGTCAGATAATAAGACAAAATACATTGTCAGAAAGAATTGACTTATGCATAAATATAGAAGCAAAGATTGCTTTGAGATATATGCATAAGATCAATTAAATAATCTATAATGAAATATGCTAGGAAATACAGGAAATAAAATACAGAATAAAACGCATATAATATTACAAAAAAAATAAGCAGACAGAAAATAGTCGAACGACCTACGACTATAGTCGAACGACCTACGGAGATCGTCGACCTAAGCACAGAGATCGTCGACCGACTCAGACAGAAAGCGTCGAGCTAAGTTGATAGAAAACGTCGAGCTTTAGCACAAAGCTAAAGCGTCGACCGGAGCTCAAAGCTAGAGCGGATAGTCGAACTATCAACAGATTGTCGAACTATCAAAGCACGGCAGATAGTCGAACAGAGGTCGACGATCATCGAGGCAGACACTGCAGAACGTCGAGCTGTCAAGAGACAAAGCTAGACGATCTGGAGACAGACTAACGTCGACCAACAGGAAGACGATCGTCGAACGACTGATCAACGATAGTCGATCGGCTGATCGACGATAGTCGATTGGCGTTCGACTATAGTTGAACCAGAAATTCCTTAGCCAGAATTTCTCTGGAAAAGAGAATACTCTACAACTGGACTTTGACCATAGATAAATCTTGGGTCAAGAGACTAAAAGGAAAGACTTAACTCAAATCCAAACAAGGGTACCAACAATCTCCCCCTATTTGGGTTAAGTCTTTCAAAAACTAAAACTACTGGAAATAAATAACATAAAATAAACAAAAACTAAACAACCTAATAGAGATCCTAACCCAAATCAGAACCAGGGTTCCAACAATCTCCCCCTATTTGGGTGAGGATCTTATTAGCAAAATAAAATTTGCAAAGCATAAAATATATAAAGAAAAACTTTGCTTAGCTGGCTGCTTGCTGGCATTTGCAATCTCCCCCTATGTTGATGCAGTATATGTGATTTGGAGGAGGCTGAGATGACTTTGAATTTTGATTGAGTCGTCCAGCAAACTCTTGTAAATAGTACCTTCAGAAAGCTATGGTAGAGATTGCTCTCTACTTGAACAAGGGTATGTTAGCAGCAAAAAAATGATATTTGCCCAGCAATTTTAATTAAGATTCTGGATCTGAAAAACAAAATCAGATATCTTCCTTCCTATAGAATTTCTTTTCATTAGACGAGATTCAAACTCAGTTGACAAATGCAACTAGAGTAGAGGACTCAATCTAAATGAAATTAGAAAAGGATCTATAAAAAATAGAGTTATCTGACAGAGAATTTCTTTATACAGAAATCTGAATAAAATATTTGAACAACATATCAAACAGATATAATCAGTTTTAAGAAAATATGTTTCCTAATGAATCTGTTCCAAATAATAAAAGAATTTGAAATTATTCTAACTATTTTATCCTTATAATAATAAAACAGATTTATAAAACAGCTAACTGAGTTCTCAAATCTAAACTCATTAAAATATAAAGAAAACATTTCTCTGAGAAGTATTGTTTCCTTCTCAGGTTTTGTTAAATCTTGGCAGCAATATTGAATTTCTAAAATAACTGAACTGAAAACAGAATTAGATATTACCTGAACCTTTTCAGGTTTTGAATTGTCCTCTATTTGTTCAGCTTCTGAATTGCTGCATGAAGCATTTATGGCCATTATGCAAAATGCTTTGGCCCTTGCTTCCTCCTCTTCATCTTCAAATGATGAGTCATCATCTGAGACATCCCAGATAACATCTAGGGATGTTGATTCTCCTTCAGATGAGATGATGTGGCTTCCTTCTGATATTACGTCCAAGGGTTCAGAAGCCATTTGATGAAGGGACAGCCAAATCTCCTTAGCTGATGAACATTCAGCAATCTCTTGAAAAATGTCATCAGACATTGATTCTGCAAGAATGTTCATTGCTCTGGCATCAGCTAGCCTGACACTTTTTGTTGTTATTGCCGAAGTAGGGAGACCTGTCAAAATAGACAAAAAAATTCCTTCATCAAAAGAGTTCATATATAATTTAACTCTTGTCTTCCAGATGCTGAACTCAGCTAAGTTGCAAGCTGGAGGTCTGGTGCTAAAATAATCATTGTACTGGGCCATGAAAGTGAGAATCTATAATCCATGGTATCTATCAGGATCTTGTGACTTAGGTGTTAGCCTGTACAGTTAGACAACCTCCCTCTGATACCAATTGAAAGAGAAGGGATAGATATCGATTGCGGAATTGAGGATTATAGATATTAAATAAGAACCCTAAAGCCTAACACAAGTGTTGTGCACAAAATAAAGCTAACTGTAATTACAGTTAAGCTTGGGTCCTAATCCAACAACTAGCAATCCTAGTTAAAGCTGATCACAGCCACAATGCAAATAATAAAGAAAGCAACCAGACGACACAAGATATTATAGTGGTTCCCCAAACACTGGGTACATCCACTCTTCTACCCACACGGTAGGAATCTACTCAGGTTTTTGATCAGGTGCCTTGCCACCAACAAGATCTGCTGCAGGTAGATCTAGAGACCCTTTAGACTTTTGATCAGGTGTCTAAAAACCAAGCTTTACTTTTGAAGGGAGTAAATAACCCTTTACAGGAGGGGGGAAGAGGGTTAGATTGTCTTCTCTATTGTAAATAAAGATTAGAGAAGCACAAGGCCTCTTCAGAACTCAAGACAGAATACTATCTTGAAGTTCTGAAGGAAAAGCTTGAAGAAGACTAGAGATCTGGATGGATGTTCTTCTTCAGCTTCCTTCTTCTTCTTCTTCTTCTTCAATATCTCTGAGTGTATCTTCCTGGAACAGGAGCACTCAGGTTGAAGAAGAGCAGAAGAGATATCTTCTCAGTTTGATGAAGATTGCTGAGAGCTGGCTTTGCTGTATTGTATTTCTTCCTTCTGCTAGCAAGCCTTGGTACTTTCTTCAAAAGAACTCCTTAATATAATGGCAGCAGCAACGGCTCTAATATTTGAATTGAGCTTTGTCTTCATCTGGAATCAGCAACCTGGGCTGCATTTAACATAAAGACAAAACAAGTCTTGCAGATATATATCCTATAAAAGGGAAAGCTACTGCAGCTGCAATAAATAATCTGATAAAGGATGTTAGATAAAGTTACATCAGATAACTCTTTACAGCCAACGGCTATAAAGGACAGCTGTAGATAAAGTAAGTCAGATAATAAGACAAAATACATTGTCAGAAAGAATTGACTTATGCATAAATATAGAAGCAAAGATTACTTTGAGATATATGCATAAGATCAATTAAATAATCTATAATGAAATATGCTAGGAAATACAGGAAATAAAATACAGAATAAAACGCATATAATATTACAAAAAAAATAAGCAAACAGAAAATAGTCGAACGACCTACGACTATAGTCGAACGACCTACGGAGATCGTCGACCTAAGCACAGAGATCGTCGACCGACTCAGACAGAAAGCGTCGACCGACTCAGACAGAAAGTGTCGAGCTAAGCTGATAGAGAACGTCGAGCTTTAGCACAAAGCTAAAGCGTCGACCGGAGCTCAAAGCTAGAGCGGATAGTCGAACTATCAACAGATTGTCGAACTATCAAAGCACGGCAGATAGTCGAACAGAGGTCGACGATCGTCGAGGCAGACACTGCAGAACGTCGAGCTGTCAAGAGACAAAGCTAGACGATCTGGAGACAGACTAACGTCGACCAACAGGAAGACGATCGTCGAACGACTGATCAACGATAGTCGATCGGCTGATCGACGATAGTCGATCGGCGTTCGACTATAGTTGAACCAGAAATTCCTTAGCCAGAATTTCTCTGGAAAAGAGAATACTCTACAACTGGACTTTGACCATAGATAAATCTTGGGTCAAGAGACTAAAAGGAAAGACTTAACTCAAATCCAAACAAGGGTACCAACAATCTCCCCCTATTTGGGTTAAGTCTTTCAAAAACTAAAACTACTGGAAATAAATAACATAAACTAAACAAAAACTAAACAACCTAATAGAGATCCTAACCCAAATCAGAACCAGGGTTCCAACACGGTGGTCTGTCACCCTCCGAGCTCTTCTCTCTCCCCCAATAATTGTATCGAGAGGCGGCCTGTCACCCTCAAGTTCTTGGAAAATTCATGTAACAACAGTCAGATCTTGTGGAGTTTTGGTCGGCACAAATCCGACCACGTGGTTTTTCACCAAATTGACGGGTTTTCCATGTAAAAAATTTGTCTTGTCAGTTTTTCTTTCTCTGTGACTGTGTGCGCGCTCGACCGCTCTGTGTGCTAAGACCATCCAATTTAATCTGTTCTGACCGGAGCGCCGAATTTAACTGCAATAGAGGTAAACCAAATTTTTGGAGGAAAACTTTCATAATAGAAAGAATGAACACTTAGGCTTCGTTTGGAGAGACTTATTTTCACCGGTCAAGCGGTTACGACCGCATGAACCGGACCATAATTAAGTACCGGTTCATACGGTCGTAACCGCTTGACCGGTGAAAATAAGTCCTTCCAAACGAAGCCTTAGTCTCACATTGCTTAACACCATTCATGTGAGTGATTATTTAAATAATTTCAGTTCTTATTTATTCAAAGAAACATAAAGAGAAATTATAAACCACACGCGCGCGCGCACACACTGCATCACATCCGAATTTTGAATTTGGGATTAATTGAATTGATTTTTTTGTACAATATAGTTTTGACTTTTTTAAATCCCATTTTCTTGAGTTGCGCCGACATGTGTTGAAAGAATCTCGACGTACCCGACTTGCGTCGAATAGGGGTTGCGTCGATAAGAATCCGAGGTAACCACCCTGCGCCAACTTACGTCGATAAGATCTTGACGCATGCGTCTATATGAACTCGTCCTTGCGTCAACTAGCTTGGGTAGCGTCGATTGGAACTCGACGTGCGTTGACAGGATCTCGACGCAACCTGCGTCGACTTTGCTCTATAGGTTGCGCGTAATTTTCTAACTGCTTTCTTCATGTGTTCCTCGTCATTAATATTTTACGTTGGAATTCTAACATTCATTTGCATAATTAAAACTTTCTGATTATAACCGTTCGAATTATATAATTACGTGAAAATTTTCTTGTTGTTTTACTAGACACCTATATAAGAGATTTTCGGATTTGTTTTAGAGTCTCTAAAAAAATATTATGTTGCTATCTCTCTTGCTCATACGACGATCTTCTATGTGCTTCGTTTCTTTTCACGTTTGCTTCATCAAGTGGGAGTTCGGGTGCTCTGTTCTTCTTCGATTTCCGCCTACATCGGAGTTTCAGGATATAGCCGGGTGTTGTACCTTGGAGAAGTGAGCATTGGTAGAAAGCTCTGTCGAAAGGTGATACAACTTTTTTAGGGCAGTGACCATACATTTTACCAGACTCGCTTTTAACCTATTTACTACTCTTATTTTATTTCTCACATCTCCTTTTATTCAAAATTTTATTATCATCTTGTCATTTAGATCTATTATTAGAGTTTTTCAAAATTCGAAAAAATATATAAAATTTTTTAGAAAACAATATAAAATATATAAAATATTTGAAAAAAATATAAAATATAAAAAAATTGGATTATTTTTGAAAAAAAAAATTCCAGCAACAACGACTTGTGGATTTTCACTTACAACAAAGATGCGGTCTACATGACAACCGTCTACAAAGAGAATCAATGACTCCCGCTCTCGTACATAAACAAGCCTCCGGTCATCGTTTTAGATACAAACTTCGACTCCTACGACTCTCGCGTCAAATAAGCCTTCGACGACAATATATACTTACGAAGAACACCCACTAGCGGCAATTTGACACCGTTACAGTGCCGGGTTGTCAGAACTCGGATTCCACCTAAGCTATGTTGGCGACCATGCTCTATTTTTTTGAACTATGGATATCAATGTACTTTGAGTAGTCAAAATCGGACGGCTTATAGCATCGCTAAAAAAAATCATATTTTTCTACCTGATTTTTTACACTAATTTTTTTTTATATTTTATGTTTAACAATAAATATATAGAAACAATTTTTTTATTGCATGATATTGCGAAAATGAGATAAGATTATTTTACTTAGACTTACGGTGTTTGTTTCAGCGTTTAGGCTCCGGTTTATTTTGGTGAAACATCATTTTCAGTATTTGGGTCATTTGCGGGTGCTTATAGCCAAAATCGCCGTTTTTAAAATTCCAACCGCAGTTGGGAGCTTCTTAACCGAAGGTGTCTTGCTTCTCCCATGCTCGTATTTCTCTTCCACGTCAGAAGCATTTCCGAGCGGCACTTTGACATCGGGCCATCAGCTACTACACAAACCATCGTTGAATGCATGCCCGACACTTGGTCCGCCGTTCTATCATCCGCCATTTTTTGGGTCGTCCTGGACTCGATCAATGGCTGTCTGTGACATTTTCTGGGTCGTCCCCGCCTCAACCGTTTGGGAAAGATTCATTTTCTTCCATGAAATCCTAGAAGGATAGCTCTCCAAATATCTGCAATTGGAGAGACCTATGTCTCCCTCCATCTCAAACATTTGCACCTACCTCAGAAAACTACTCTCTGATAATCATTTTCATGGCAGCAAATAAAAAATAGATTAACTGGAGAAATCCCACCATTTATGAACTCTTTTTCAAGACTTGAATTTCTTGATCTATTCGAAAACCAGCTCTCAGGAGTCTACCACAATCAATCATTGGGAAAGATACTATTTTTGCTGTAATTTTTGAAGGATGCTGATATTAGCACTGTATTTTTTTGTAAACATAAATCTGCATTGATTAATCATTTAAAAGTGATGTTTAGCATTCTGAACGTAACAACTAATATGATGCTTTGTATCTGGCAATATTTATGATATCCAATTAATGAAACGCTAGTATCCTTGAAAATTGCATATTGCATAAAACGCAAAAAAACAAAAGGAGTTAAACAGGGGGGAGGATACCTGCCAGATCTTCCTGAGCAATTTAAAGGAATTCTGGGTGAAACATCAAAGGATCAATCCATAGAAAAGCAGAAGAAAAAGCTAGCTTGGAGCAGAAGTCTGCGACTCGATTGGCCGACCGCCGCACATGCTGGAAGGAAAGGTGGGCGAATTCGCACAAGAAGTCCAACCCCTCTTTATCACGCGCCTCCAACGATCCCGCGCCATGCCCCATACATTGTCGACAGTAGGCTATCAAGTTGATGCAGTCACCTTCAATGATGACACCTTTTGCCTGATAGATGGAAGACGAAAGAATAGTCCAGAGGGTCTTTAGGGCCGCCATCTAAGTTTCACACGAGTCCCAGTGGAGCATAGCCTGTCCCGCAGCAAAGAGAACGAGGCTATCGACATCCCGAACAACCAGGCCCAGCCCGTCCAATCAGTTAGAGCGGACTGCCCGTCAATGTTGAGTCACCCAACCAGGAGGGGACACCGCAAGGTCGAGGAAGACAGTCGGTCTGGATGGAAGGTGCCCAAGTTCCCCTAGGAGAACTGAAAGAGGCCACATGAAAGGGAAGTAAGCACAGTAGCCGCAATAATCGTAAGAGTAGCAAACTCCTTGCCATGAGCTTTGGCATTTCTTGCCCTCCAGCATTGGTAGACCGTATAACATAAGGCCTGCACCATCTCGCGCCCCGCCCGATCAGTCCGTCTGCATTGATCACGAAACTTCGTCCACGACTTGCAATCAGGTAGGGCAATACCCCACCGCAACATGCAACGCTAGTATCCGGAAACTTCCTTGTTGAAGTATAAAAACCCAATGTGATGTAATGTTTTAAGTAAGTAAAATCAAATTCCAAGTATTCCATTTTATCCTTTTCCATTCCGCATTTTCCTTCCACCTGATAAGTAAAAACAACATTTTAAGAGTAAATCCATCTAATAGTGGTATCAGAGCATTTGGCTGTAAGAACGATCATAGTGTTCTATCTCTTCTACCATGACATCATCATCTACAACTAATACCCAGTCTTATACCCACTCCTCCATTCCCATTTTCAATGGAGAGCTCTACAACCATTGATGAGACAAGATGGAGACGTTGATGAGGTCCCAAGATCTCTAGAACCTTGTTCGTGATGGTGTCCCTCCAGGAAAAACAACAGGCGGGGCACCTCCAAAACCCGGCAAAAAATACAGTAAGAAATATGTGTTGGCTTTACACCTTATTCAGCAAGAGGTCTCCACAAGCATCTACCAGAGAATCATGGGATCCAAAACTGCTAATGAAGCATACCTGCGGCTTGAGACTGAGTACAAAGAGAAAAAAAAGATACTTAAAATTAAAATCCAAACTCTTAGAAATCAATTTGATGTAGTGATGATGAAGGACGGTAAAACATCTTAAGAATATTTTGCAAAAATAACCAATATTGCAAATAAGATTAGAACTCTGTGAGGGGCTCTGGATGAATCTCAGATCGTAGTAAAGATACTTTGATCCTTGACAAAATACTATAATCATGTGGTTTCAGCAATTATGGAGTCACACGACATTAAATTAATGTCTGTAATTGAGTTGCTAGGATCCCTTCAATCCCATGAAGACCTATTCCTCTGTAAGAACACGACCATAGAAAAAGCATTCCAAACAAAAATGTCCTTTAAAAATAAATTAGAGAAGAAGAGGAAATAATTAGGCTATAAAATTAAAACTTTCAAAATCCAAAATAGAAGAAGTCAGGAGAAAGAGATTTTTCAAAAAATAAGGAAGTGTCACACACTGGCTTGGCTTGGATTATATGCAAGAAGAAAAATCATACCACCAAAGATTGTTTCTTCCGCTGTAAAACTTGCAAAGTCCAAAATCATTCAGAAAAAAATTGTTGGTTCAAGACTAAATAAGAAGAAAAATCAGAAGTAAAATTAACTGAAACCAGTGATGAACAATTTATGTTTGCCTGCAAGAATTCAGAAATTGGATCTTTGGTATTTGACAGTGGGTGCTCGAGTCACATGGTTAATGACTCTGCCTACTTTGTCAACCTTGATGAAACAATCAAATCAGAAGTAACCCTGGGAGATGAGAAAAAGAAAACAATTGAAGGTAAGGGTACAGTCTCGATTTTGACTTCTAAGGGGGTCCAGATGCTCATTTTTTGATGTACAGTATGTGCCAACACTTGCACAAAATTTACTTAGTGTCAGAAAAATACTCAGAAAAGCCTATAAGGTTGTATTTGATCACAAACACTGTCGCATTTATCATCCCCAATCAGACTCTATAGATGGGATTGCACAGTTAAATTCAAGCAATATATTCACCTTAGAGCTCATGCCTACCAAAACAATCTCAATGACCTGCACAAAAAAGAAAACCTTGCATCAATGACATCATACATTAGGCCATCTCAATCTCTCTTCATTACATTATATGCATCAACATCAAATGGTGGATGGTCCGTCCAACCTGACAAAAATAGAATTAAATTATGATACATGTGCTAGGAGCAAATATCACCGTCAGCCTTTCCCTCAGTCAGCACAAAGAAGAGCATCATAGCCACTGGAGTTACTTTAAATGGATCTATGTGGACCTGCCATCACACCATCATTGGGAGGCAAACAGTTGCTCATTGTCAACAATCACAGTCGATATATGTGGATAATGCATCTAGAACACAAGTCAGACTCACTCGAACAGTTCAAAATCTTCAAACTGCAAGTTGAAAAATACTTGGAGAGGCATGCCAAAACTTTGAGAAGTGATAGGGGAGGAGACTTTTTATCTACTGACTTTAATGTTTTTTGTCAAGAAGCAGGAATTCACAAGGAACTCACCGCTCTAGGCTTACCTCAACAGAACAGTATGGTGGAGAAAAGAAATCAAAACGTGGTGGAGATGGCAAGATCAATGTTGATACATAAAAAACTTCCAAAATCCTTTTGGGTAGAGGCCACAACAACAACCATATATATTCTCAATCGGGTCCCCACTAAGGCTCTTGCTCACATGACACCATATGAAGCCTTATACAAACAGAAGCCTTTTATTGCACACCTCAAGATATTTTTGTTCTATTGCATATAAACATAAAAATATTGAAAAACATGATAAGCTTGATGAGACAAGCAAGAAGTGTCTCCTAATGGGATATAATGATCAAACCAAAGGGTATCAACTATTTGAGTCAAGAAGCAACAAACTAATAGTCTCCAGGGATGTCATCTTTCAAGAAGAAGAAGTCATGGATTGGGAAACCCAGGGTGCATCAGATAAAGAACCTTACCAGCATGTTCAACAACTGCCGGTTGAGTTGGAGACATCTCTGATCCCCGTCCAAGACAACTTTGAAATCTTGAGCCTGAAAATTATGACTCAAAGTCTCCATCATCATTGCCCAAAAAGTATCGATCCCTACAGAAAATCTACCAACATTCAGAATTTGCCTTGTTGCCTTCCACACCCGCAAAATTTGAAGAAGCAGAGAAGAATGATAGATGGAGAGAAGCAATGCAAGATGAGATAAATGCAATACAAAAAATTAACACATGGTCTCTTGTCAACAAACCAATTGATTGGTCCATCATTGGACTCAAATGGGTCTATAAGCTTTAACAAGGCAACATCCTGAAGTATAAAGCTCGATTGGTAGTCAAGGGTTGTTCTCAGAGGCAAGGAGAAGACTATGATAAAACATTTGCGCCAACCGCCTGTATGACCAAAATACGGCTAATTCTTTCCTTTGCAGCACAACACAACTATCTAGTTTATCAACTGGACGTAAAATCTTCTTTCTTAAATGGTGATATCTTTTAAGAAGTATATGTTCAGAAACCTCAAGGTTTTGAAATAAAGGGGAAGAAGATAAGGTCTACAAACTACACAAGGCACTTTACAGGCTCAAGCAGACACCTAGAGCCTGACACCGAAACATTGATGCATACTTTGTTGAAGAAGGATTCATTCGAAGCCCAATTGAGCCTAGCTACCCTCTACATTAAAACTACTAGTAAAGATAGAATTATTATCAGTTTATATGTTGATGATTTGATTGTCACATGGTCCAATCTGGCGATGATACAAAGCTTTAAAGAGAGTATGCAGACTCATTATGAGATGACTGACCTCGGGCACTGGAATTTTTTATGGGGCTTCAAATCAAACACATTGCATGCAATATTTTCTTAATTCAAGAGACTTATATTAAGCTCCTTCTAAAGAAATATCATATGGACAACAGTAATCCTGCCATCACTTTGATGTCCACCACAGACAAACTAAGTGCCATAAAAGATACAGAATAAGATAGGTTAGATAAGGAAGGATATAGAAGTCTGGTCAGCAGCTTTATCTACCTCACCAATACCAGACCTGACATAGAAAATGCAGTAAACATTGTAGCCTGATTTGTATGCAACCCCTCTAAGGCATACTCAGTGGCGGCAAAGCGCATTCTGCACTATCTACAAGGAACAAAAGGCAATGGAATTCTCTACCAATGTGATCATGATGATGATCCAAGGGGCCTCACCAACTCCGATTGGTCCGGGAATATCGATCGAAAGAGCACGAGGGGGGAGGTTCATTTTCTTTGCAGGTCTAGTCCCATATCATGGAGCTCACGCAAACAGCGGTCAGTTACCCTTTCGACCACTGAAGCCGAATATATACATGGCTCTCAATACTGCAGCATGTGATGCCATATGACTTCATCGTCTTAAGAAGGAGATAGAAGGAGAAAGTTCGGGAGGAGGAGAAGGAATAAAGCTTTACTGTGACAACTCCTCTGCCATTGCGCTCTCTAGAAATCCAGTATACCACAGCCAGAGCAAGCATTTTGATATAGGCTGTGAGCTCTAGTATTCCACAACCAGCTCGCAGATATCATGACAAATACCTTATCTCGGGATCATTTTCTGGAGCTAAGGAAGAAGATAGGGGTTATTGACAATGCCGATTTAGAGGGGGTGTAAACGTAAATCTGCATTGATTAAGCATTTAAAAGGGATGTTTAGCATTCTAAATGTAACCGCTAATATGATGTTTTGTATCTGGCAATATTTATGATATCCAATTAATGTAACGCTAGTATCCGGAAACTTCCCAGTTGAAGTATAAAAGCCCAATGTGATGTAATGTTTTAGGCAAGTAAAATAAAATTTCAAGTATTTCAGTTTCCATTTTTCCATTCCGCATTTTCCTTCCACCTGATAAGTAAAAACAACATTTTAAGAGTAAATCCACCCAACATTTTTGACTACTCATACTAACGGCTATACGCAAACAATTTTCTATTAGCAATCGTTCTTTTAGGAAGTTAGTTATTCACAAATATTCTGTCATTCTTCACAAGACTTAGAAAACTGAAGGATCGTCAGCGTCATGCTCTTCTTTTCTTGATTTCTTCTAGAAATAGAAAGATTGAACCCACAATCCTTACTTTTGAAATCATTTACTAACAAAATTTAACTATTTTTTTAATGCATGGGAAGGAAGAAAGATGATTTTCCAGAGCGGAAGGACTTAAACTTTGGGATTAGGGGAGCAACAATGGCTTAGAGGGAAATTGGGCGCGATGGCGGCAGAGAAGATAAAATGCATGAGGGAGGTATAAAAGTCGTAGAAGTTCTGGGCCTCCGGTGGTGAAACACCGATCCACAAACATATGCGTCGGTGGAGATTTTGGACGTGTCTCCGACGAGCTTTTTGTCATCGACGTCTGCGGAAGCAGGGAGATGGTAGTACATCCATGCGATGAAAGATTCAGCAGTGCAGTGCGGCTAAATGAGCGTGGTGCTATTATGAATTTTAAAAATCTAAAAAAAAAATTAATTTTTAGTGCGGATTGCCAAAAATGTTGTGCTAATATCAACACCCATTTTAAATGACATCAATCAAGTTGATCCTCCATATTTCTTAACCATTTCATCATCTCAATTGTGCCCTAGCGGCAAGCGATGAGTTCAATGCTTCCGAAGAATGTCCCGGGCTTCGTTTGGCGCGACTTATTTCCTGAGGTGAGTTTGATCAAAAACACCACTATTATAGAAAGAATGTTTGGCAAGATAATGGTTATAACTTATAACCGTTACAAGAAAATAAACTTGTTTTGAACATAAAATGCTTGAATTTTTTTAGGTGAGGTCGGACATTCAAGAACGACGGTTCATGAACAATCCATTCACGACCGCCACCACAACGCCAACAAAGCCATGGTCTTCTACCCAGGCATTGGTCTTTTTCCCCATTGTTTTGTTTACTTTCCATGAAGAATGTTTTTCTTCTTTCTTCCTGGAATAAATTGCATCGCCATCTCCTCAGATATATGAATTGCTTCTCTGAATTTGAAATCCACAATCAAAAACAAATACAATAAAATAAAATAAAAAGTCTCTTTCTCAAATCATCATTGATAATATTGCGGTCTAATTCGACGTCCCGGTCGGACTAGAATAACCTGTACCGCCCTAGTTCTTGGACGATCGAGTTCATTATTTCCTGATTGTTACAACTTGTTCGTTGAATCGAGGGCGACGGACCGCCTCTCGTTATAATTTTGAGGTGAGAGGACACTTAGCACACGACGGACGACAGGCCGTCGCACCTGACGTTTGTTACAAATTGAACTTTGCGGCGATGGGCTCTACTGAGTGTCCCCTGGCTCTGAACGTTGGAGCGGAGCACTTGAATTTGCGGCTGCGGAGGTCTCTTGGAAGACGAGAGATTGGGCTTCCTCAGGTGGCTTGAACGTGGCTCGTACGTGGCTCTGGTTCGGTTTGAGTGCGGCTCGGGTGTTGCTTGTAGGAGAAATTTGGCAGAGCTCCGACCTGAGAAAGAAGAAGGCTTGGAGGAAAAAAGGTGAGAAATGAGGAGGCATGAGACTCCTTTTATAGCCTCCAGGAGGTTGTTATGGTGGTTACACGGCTATCCGCACACCATAACCACCAATATAAATATTTTGCTATAGTTTAGGGGCGCATATTAATTCTGTTATTTACACACCCATTAAATTAATAATAAAATCCCCTCACTACCTTGGCAGTTAGTGGGTGATTACACGCGAATATGAGGATGTGGAATGACCCGAAATGATCGGACGGCGGGGATGGGCCCCCACGGGCGACCGACGAACTTGTCGCCGATCTCACCGGCGAGGATGTCACCGTCGGTGACGGCCGACTTGGCCGCTCGCCGACGGCTGAGGAGGAGCGGCCGGCGCGGCCGCTCCCTCGGCCGTGCGTCAGCGGCCGTGGAGGAGCGGCCGTTTCGGCCGCACTCTCGGCCGCGGCCGGTGGCCGAGAAGGAGCGACTGGTGCAACCGCTCTTTCGGCCATGGACGGCGACCGAGAAGGAGCGGCCACCGCCGCCGCTCCCTCGGCCGCGCGCCGGCAGCCGAGGAGGGACAGCCGGTTCGGCCGCTCTCTCGGCCGTGGCCGGCGGCTGAGGAGGGGAAACTGGCACGGCCGCTCCCTCGGACGCGCGCCGTGGCCGAGGAGGGGAGGCCAGCTCGGTCGTGCGCCGCAGCCGAGGAGGGGCGGCCGGCTCGGCCGTGCGCCGCAGCCGAGGAGTGGCGGACGGCTCGGCCACGCGCCACGCCCGAGGAGGGGTGGCCGGCGGGTAGATTAGGGGACAGCCGACGTCCGGGGATGATGCCAATGAGGCGACGTCCGCGGCAGTTCTGTCGGTACGCGTGATGGGATTGGCACGCGGGGGATCGGGCACGGTAATTGCGCGTACGTTCAAACCCATGATCCCACTATTTTTGGGTTGAGATCATGAGGGATGTAATTATGTGTACTCCAATCCTTTTTAAGAAGGATCTCATTACCATCATTTGTCCCCCGAGATTCCGTGCCGCTGGAGATCGGTACGAGCGAAAGAGCAGGGATCTCTCTCTTCTTCATGGCGGCCACGATGACGTACATTGAAAGGTCGGAGACAGTAGATAATGGCGCCCTGCAAACTCAGGAAAATGTTAGAATATGTCGAGGAAGAGAAGCAGAGGCGCGCTTGCGAGGGCTAACGCCGCCTTACTCAGGCATAACCGCGGACGGGAGTGGTTACCTTACAAAAAAAGAAGGGGTCACGCCGACGAATATGCCCGAGGAAGCTAGCCGGCGCGCTTGACCGCGCACGCACCCACGTGTGCTCGTATCAGGATGCGTGTGTGCGCGCACGCTTGATGTTGCGCGCGCGCACTCCAGTTTGCGCGCAAACCCTCTTGGGCATGCGTGCGCATATGATTGCCTCTGCGTACATACTTGGGTGCGTCGTATGGTTTTGGTTTTGCTGTGCGACGTTCCGTCATGCGCACGATGTGGGCCGGAAATTTTCGATCTATAGGTTTTTATCTAAGACCTATCTTAATTTTTTATGTCATGGTTCGAAGCGTACTGCAAGACCTATGCGTCTGCGTTCCTTCCTTACCAACAATTAGGTCGCGATCTGGAGGAGAAGGTTCGGTCTGTCTACCGACCTTGAAGTGAAGATACCGTGTGTCGAAGAGAGGGTTCAAAATCCTCCTCATTGTTGGTTGACGATCTGTGAGACTTCTTTGAGATCGAGTTTCTGATTCCCACTGAAAGTGTCTAGTGTCAGCCTAATCTACCTATAGGGGGGGGGGGGGGAATAGGTGCAGTGACGTCTTTTGCGGAATTAAAATTACCTGCACAATTAAACAAACCAAGCACAGAAAACACACAGTAATTTACAGTGGTTCCTGATAGAATTAATTTCAAGATAACCCAAACACCTAGAGGGGGGGGGGTGAATAGGTTCTTTTCCTTTTTTACTTAAGGCAGAATATTTTTTAGATCTTAAAATAGAATCTAAGTATTCTACAACAATCACAACACAGAAATCACAATCATACACACATCACAGATTACACACAGGTTTATAGTTGTTCCCTAAGGTCTGGGTACATCCACTTTCCCCCTTCACCTATCTAGCAGTGTGCTAGATTCGGCCTAACTTCTTCCTTCTTCTCAGATTCACAGATCTTACAGCTCAGAATCCTGAAAGGTTCCTATAACTCAGAACCCTATAAGGTTCCTACAACTAAGGCTAACAACCCTACCTCAGCCTTGCCACAAGGCCTACACCTCAGAGAACTAATTCCGCTACACTCAGGCTCAAACAGCCTTACTACTCAGAGATCTAAATCTCCTACACTCAGCCTTTATAACACAGGCTTACAACTAAGATCTTTGAAAAGATCATACAGAATTTGATAAGTATTTTGATGGACTCTTACCCTTATTGAGAGAGAAAGGATAAGAGGATTCTTGATCAGCTTCTTAATGAGACTGATGGCTGAAATCAACCTGTTCTTAGCTTTCTTCAAAGCTTCTTGAATCTGAACTCAGTAGGGTTGATCTCCTTTGAAGTTGACTGACTGCCAGCTTCCTTCTTAGAATCAGAAATAAATCTGAATCCTTCTTAGCAGATTGGTTCAAGATCTGCTTCTTAGGAGACTTGTAGATGTCTCCTCCTTTACTTCAACAGTTGAAGATCTCTCTCTCTTCAGAAATTATGAAGTTTCTTCAGAATTCTTGCTTGAATTCTCCTTAAATCTTCTCACGAAAATCTTCTTCAGTGTGACGTGCACTTTCTTGATCAATGATCAATACTTCAGTAGTTGTGTCTGTTATTGTTGTTCATCATCTTTGATTTGACAGAATCCATCCATATATATAGACTTCATCCATGGTAACCGGCTGATCCGGTTTCTAACAAACTTCTGACAAGTCTGACAGCTTCAGTAAACTTGTTGGAATGCATAACTTCAAGTCTCCAGTCAGTTCTTGAACATTTGTCTTTGTCAGCAAAGCGTCGAGACTGACTGTCATTATGTGTTGAGACAAACTGTCAATATGTGTCGACACAAGTGACTTAAGTGTCGACACAGACTTTGGTGGTGTCGACATAGCTGCTTTGGCACTGCATCTGTAGAATGTGTCGACACTGCCTCTTTGTGTCGACATAGACACTTCTTCACTACACAGCACTCAACATTGTTGAGACTCTACTGTGTGTCGAAACAAGTCCTGTGTGTCGATACAGTTGATGTAGACTCAGAATTTGTGTGTCGACACAACCTCCAGGTGTCGACACAGTTGATGTCGACTAATACTCCTGTGTGTCGACACTGCCTCCCGGTGTCGACACAGTCGATGTCGACTAACGATTCTGTGTGTCGACACAGCCTTTTCCAAGTGTCGACACAAACTTACTGAAGTGTCGACACAGCTTCCTCTGGTGTCGACACATGGACTTAGAAACTTTTCTATGCATTTTAGCCAATACTTAACCTGCACATATAAACTCAAAATAACATCAAATATACCTTTATGTATATCATTGAGCTAAGTGAGGCTTCTCCAAATTGGTACACATTTTCCAATGTAACCAACAATCTCCCCCTATTTGGAGAAGTCATAACCCTTTAGTCAATGATATACACCACTTATAATAAACAAACATTATGGTGTATATAAACATTATATGACAGGGCAACTTATAAACAAAACAAATAATAAACTGACATCACAGAATAAGGATGCAAATTAAATGAACATGGAACATTGTTTTGTTTATTATACCAAAAAGTTTCTTAACACTGTTTATATAGACTTCTTTAAAAACTAAGAATTACATAGTTCTTAAAAAATCTAGTAAAACTAAACAAAGGCTTGACAGGCTCCTTGATGACTATTCCTTTCCCTGATCTAATCTGAGCTTGCACAGAAGGTTCTGTATCTTCAATGAGCTTCTTGCCTTTCAACTCAGCCTTCTTTTGTGCTTCAGCCTTAATCCTTTGCCTTTCAAAATAATGAAAAGGTTTAGGTAAATACTTGCTAGGCTCCTGAGCATCAGGAGGTAGCTTCCCACTCTTAGCCTTTCTTCTGTATTGAACTATGGCTTCCTGCCTTGCCTCATACTTCTGCCATTCCTGCTCATTATACCAATTGCCCCTTTCATGAACCTGGTCTTTTACAGCTTTCCAGGCAGTTAATATGATATTTCTAGAAGTGAGGCTCCATTGCTCAAAATCAGGTTTTAACTCTACCTGCTCTCTGAATCTCTTCTTTGATAATTGAGCATCTTGCTGAGCTTTCAAGACAGCTTCTGGCATTTCAACTTTCTCTATAATTACATTGTCAACATCCTGTGGAGGACTGTATATTGTCTGAACCTGTTGTAGAATCATATCAAAATCTGCTTGAGGGTAGATGATCTGAGCAACTTCAGGTTGATCACCTCCAGCATAAGCAGGTTGCACACCAGATTCTGCAACATTGTCATCATCACAAAGGGGTGGATATCCCAGAGTGGCTCTGATGTTATTAGATATCCATTTTGCATGATCTGAGCCAGCATTGACTAACACTCTCTCCCCCTTTATGGCTTCTCTTACAATGTGATCTCTTAAGTCATTCTTTTGAAATCTTATCTGGCCATCAAGAAAATTGACACCATCTTTATAAAATGATTTTAATTTTAGAAGCTGATCAGAAATTGTTTTCTGAGAAGTAGTAATGGCTGTCTTAAAGGAATCCAAGGCTTCTTGTAGCTTCTGATCAAATTCCTCTTTCTCCTTAGCCCTTGCTTCAGTCATTGTTATAACTATATTCTTTACCTCAGTGACTATCTCATTGTGAGATTCAGTCAGATTGTCATTCATTCTAATCTGATTTTCAAGGACATAGCCTTGTTTGACAGCAATATCATCCACTTATTTCTTTACTTCTGCTTATTGCTTTGCTAGAAATACTACAGCATTGCCCCCCTTATGGAAGCAATCTGTCATCTCTTTATTATTCTGATTTACCTCAAATCTGATTGATTTTATATCTTATGCTAAATCAAGTCCTTATGGCTTTCATCCATATATTTTTTCAAAAACAATCTCTACTCATCTAATTTCACTTGTAAATCTACTAAAAATTTGCTGTAATCCGTCTCAGGAGCAGGTTGTGGAGGAGTAGTTTGTAGTGCCCTTTTATAACTTTGGCTCCTTCTCTTAAAGACCTGAAGTTTTCTCTTCTTGGCATTCCTGAGTTCTTAATTCTCTGAATCAGAAGTACTGGCTATCTCAACCCTTTCTGGTGGAGTAAAGGGTGTATATTTTTCACTCCCAATCTGCTCCCCCTCAAGATTAGCCTGCTCCCCCTCAAACCTCTTATGTTCCTCCTCAACCCTGATATGCTCCTCCTTATCTGTTGCTCCCTCAATCTCAGGAAACAACTCTTCCAGAGTGAATTCCTGTTGTGTGTGAACTGGTGATAGTTCTTTCTCAGCAGCATCAGCAACTCCAGAAGTATCAAGATCAGTTTGTGAATCTATTTCCATTGATAAGTTGATTCTGTCTTTCTCTTGCGCCTGTGCAGAAAGTGGCTCCCCCTGCAACTGTGCAGTAACTGTCTCCTCATGGACTTGGGCATTTGCAGTCAGGTCCTGGACCTGTTCCCTAACTTGCTCCCCCTGCACTTGTGCACTTATTGTGTCCTCCTGCACATGGTCATGCTCAGTAATGTCATGTACTGGTGAGTTTGCTGTAGTTTCCTGGTTATCCAAATCAGGTATGTTTTTTGAGAGGACCCTATCCCATCTGGATATTATTCTGATGTCCATCCTTCTCATATGATTTATTTTAGATCCTGGAATCTGATGCATTACCTCTGGAATTGCTCCAGCCAGGTATAAACTCAGCAATCTAGCCAAATTAGACTTTTTGATTCCTTCCTTTATCTTCTCAAACAGAACTGCAGACCAATCTGTGTTAATCTTATAGATTATCCTTGTCATCAGACTGAACATAAAGGCAGAGAGCCTATCATGTCCTCCTGGTTTACACAAAATCACCTTCCCTAATACTTCAGATGGAAATTTTCCTTATTGATTCATCCCTTTTCTGTTAATGGCTGCTCCAATCTTCATGGTTGGATCCAATCCACACCACTGTAGTGCCTCCCTTGTCTTTGAGGCTAAAACCTCTTCTTCATCCTGAATTCTAGGAAGGTGAAGAATCTTTCGTAAACTTTTCAGAGTAAGTTTCACTCTATTTCCATGAACTGACGATTTAATCTTGAGTCCAGTGGAATCCACTATTACAGCAGCATAGAACTCAAACACTTCTTTCTTCCATGTCTTGGTAGGTTCAGATACAAGAAACTCTAATCCATTATCAGTAACAAGGGTAATAACCCCTTTAATCTCTATCGCCTCATCATCAAAAGCATTGCGCACCAGCTCGTAGCCTTCGTTAATGTTATCTTCAATCTTTGGCGCCATTGAAATGGAGAGAAATCTTGAATTGAGAGAAGAGAGTTTGTCGACACAAGGGTTTAGTCTCGAAAATCTGGAGAGCGTGTCGACAGTATATTTTCTCGACCTATTTATATCCTTCTAAACAGAGAAGGTCAAAAGACGGGCAAAAATTGTCTAAAAGTGTTGACACTGTTGAAAAGTGTCGACACATACTTCTATTGTCTCGACCACAGCGTTGACTACTATGTGTCGACACCAATTGATGATATGTCGACACTGGACATACTTAGTAGTTTATCAGAAATTCTATGTCGACTCTTATTGCAAGTGTCGACACAATTTCTTGAAGTGTCGACACCATTACTCTGGTTGTGTCGACACCACTAACTAAAGTGTCGACACCACTTCTCTGGATGTGTCGACACAGATTTACTAAAGTGTCGACATCACTTCTCTTAATGTGTCGACACAGATTTACTTAGCCAAATTTGTTAGACTAATCTATGTTCAACATTCCTAATTCAATTTTAAATTTATTGAATTTAGTTTCATCTAAAGACTTAGTAAATACATCTGCAATTTGATAATCTGTCTTAACAAATTCTAGTGAGATGTCCTCTTTCTCTATATGTTCTCTAAGAAAATGGTATCTTATTTCTATATGCTTAGTCCTACTATGTGAAACAGGATTATTAGCAATAGAAATAGTACTAGTAGAATCACAAAACAAAGGTGTTCTACTTACCTGAATACCATAATCTTCTAGCTGGTGTTGAATCCACAACAGCTGTGCACAACAACTTCCTGCTGCCACATATTCAGACTCAACTATGGAAATTGCCACACTAGTCTGCTTCTTACTCCTCCAAGACACCAATCTTCCTCTTAGAAATTAACAGGTGCCTGTTGTAACGTCCCAATTCGTGCTAGGCCCCTCGCACGAGTTCTGAGTCAAGAGACTTGACTCGGGCTCGGGGTGCACTGGCAAAAGGTGTCAAGTGCATTGAATGGAGTGTAGGGTTGAGTGATATCCAACGGATCGAAAGGAAATGGCCTAAGGGAAATTCGTCGGGTATCATTGTTGATACCCGACGAATCCGTCGAGAATGCCCGACGATTCTCACCGATCGTCGAGAATGCCCGGTGATACCCACTGATCGTCGAGTATTGCTGACTGATACTCAACGCACTCAACGCCAGGATTTCCGATAAGTTGGCTAAGTTAAATTCGCCGGGTATCATTGTTGATACCCGACGAATTCGTCGAGAATGACCGACGATTCTCACCGATCGTCGAGAATGTCCGGTGATACCCACCGATCGTCGAGTATCGCTGACTGATACTCAACGCACTCAATGCCAGGATTTTCGATAAGTTGGCTAAGTGAAATTCGCCGGGTATCATTGTTAATACCCGACGAATTCGTCGAGAATGCCCGGTGATTCTCACCGATCGTCGAGAATGCCCGGTGATACCCACCGATCGTCGAGTATCGCTGACTGATACTCAACGCACTCAACGTCAGGATTTCCGATAAGTTGGCTAAATGAAATTCGCTGGGTATCATTATTGATACCCGACGAATTCGTCGAGAATGTTCGGCGATTCTCACCGATCGTCGAGAATGACAGTTGATTCCCGTCGAATTTGACTTGTGCGTTTTCTTCGCCCAGGCAGATTCGCCGGCTTGTACAGGCGGACTGAAACGGACTTCGGGATTCATGCTGGATGATTCCTTGGACCGGTCATTTCAAGTAAGGCCTAATTTGGGCGGTCCAATCAGAGGGTGACACGTGGCAGAAGGGATTTAACCTAATACATCGGTTTATAAGAGAAGATAAAGCCGAACCCTAGCCATCCTTGCCGATCGATCTTGCCATCATCGTAGACCTCGCGAAACCTACCGAGCCGAGGGAAGCCGTCGGAGCTCCTGGAGGCGGCCTTCTCTCTCTCTCTCCTTCCTTGTCGTGAAGAACAACGACACCAAAGAAGAATGACTAGGTCCATGGCCGGGAATGATGGTACCGCTGGAAACGAGGTGAGCTTCCTCCCCTCTCCCTTGGTGCTAGATCTGTAGTTATAATCTAGGAGAGATATCGACTCCATAGAGTCTTGATGGTGAGGAGATGATTTCCTAGGGAAGCCATGCCTAGATTTGTTAATCTAGGTTTAGGTGTCTTCACCCTCCTAATCATTCAAAGTGAAGGTGAGAGAGGAATTCGTGGAGAAATATGGCTTCGTGAGGGTTAATAAGGGTGGATGATTTTCTAGAGGAGTTTTTGGGAGATTGGTGCAAGGAGGAAGATGAACGGATGCCGTTCATCCCACCTTAAGATGCGTGCAGAAATCTGATTTCTGCACGCAGCGATCTTCGTGGCCAATTTTAGGGGTGTTCTAGCAAGATCTGGGTTTTTGACTCAACATGAAAGTCGTAGCCCTCAAAATTATCTTTCCAACGAGTGGTTGCACATTTCCAGACGATACCTGTGGCCACGATAAAGTCAGTTCGAATCTGCTGCGATTGGGGGAAATTCCACCCAGGAAATCTGTATCCTGTACGCAGTAGGCTTCGAGTGAATTTCTGGTGTGATGCGATCAAATCCGGGCTTTCAACTAAACACTAAACTTGTAGGCCTTGAAATTATCTTTCCAACGAGTGGTTACAAGCACTCGTCGGATTCTTGTAGCCTCGGGAATCCTTGGTCGAAGTTGCTGCCCGGATTAAGGCTGCACCTAAATTCTTGGCTGTGTAACGTGGAATGCGATTTGGTAGAATTTAATGTTGCGATCCAACTCGAGGCTTGGGTGAACTCTTTCGACATAATCATCATAATGATATGATAAGTTGAGGTTATAAATCTGAATTCGTATAATGAGTTGTGGACAAGCTTAATTGAAGGAAAAAGCTTGATATAAATGGGTAGTTATAAATTGATAGATGTATAAATGATTTAACTATGACCATGATGTATGTTGAATGGATAAAAGGGAATTAGTAATCCAATGCTTAGAGTGTCGTCTCCCTACGGGTAGCATTGTGGAAGTAACAAGTGCGGTGTTGACCGTCACTAGTTGGAATGAGATTGAGATGAGTAAAGTTGGACGGTTGGGCTTGGCCCTCGGTGTTCACGTCCCGAGGCTCCTTCCGCTTTTGATAGATGGTTGGGCTTGGTCCTCGGTGTTCACGTCCTGAGGCTCCTTCCATGCCACGATATTATGAAATTGTATGTGGTGTGAGTCGACACGTGGTTTCGTAATCCCGGGTTAAGGATAGTGTGGCAGGTCTACGGGCTCGCCAATCGTCACACCGATGGGAGTTGACAGCTAGACCTTGGACGGTTGGGCTTGGTCCTCAGTGTTCACGTCCTGAGGCTCCTTCCGTGCCAAGTGAACAGTTGGGCTTGGTCCTCGTGTTCATTTCCGAGGCTCCTTCCGTGTCACGTATAGGCCAGTTCGGGGCTAGGATCTTGGTGCTCATTTACCTAAGAGAACCCGCTGAGCCGTAGTACGCATGTGAGCTCCGTTGTTGTGTTCTTAGCATTGAGGCGTATGGAGGCCTAGGCCAGGTAGTGTGGAGACCAGCCTAGTAGTGGAGATGCCCACTTTAATATCACCGTTTGGCCACGACAGTTGACGCCTGAGAGGTTAGCTACCTTCTCGAATAGTGGGAACTATAAGTCTGTGTCAACATAGCGATTGCATGTGTTTGATCATGGGTGTGTCATTGCATTGTATACATAGCATTGCACTTCATTACATACACAAGACCCTCATCGTATAAGTTTGTATGGGCACTCTTATACGATGAGTTACTTATTGCTGAACGACCCTCAACTTATATGCTTGTATGGGCATCCATATAAGTTGAGTTACTTACTGTTATAACATTATACTCTCTTGCTGCTGTAGATGGTAGAATTGTAGAATAAGAGCTTGTTCATTTATACACTTCTTTTATTACTACCTATGATTTGTATACTTACTTCACCTGCTTGTACTACTATTTTATATATATTAATGTACCTGTTCCTTTCTCCGCCCGGTGCCGAGGAGTCGCCGGGGGAGCGAATGTGAAGCCACTTAGTCTCTATGACTAACGGTTGCTACGTATTCCGTTTTAGGAGGAAACCCCACAGGTGGAGTAGCAGGCTATGCAGCTGGACAGCCAGGCCAGGACGAGAGGGCCTGAGGGGACGGTACCGTCGCTACCGTCGGTTACAGATGTGAGTGAGAGAGATTTTGTTATAGCCCTTCGGGGCAATTCTATTTACGTACTCTGATTATGTAGAAGCTTGTTTAGCTTCTCTTTTGCTGTACTTATGAACTTATGCTTGGTGTGGGTTGACTTCTTTTATTATTATGGTTGGGTTGGCATTTATATGTTGATATTGGTTGAAGCCGGCAGGATAGGCGCCTTGTGGTACAGGCTGACCCGAGTGTTAGTGTTACCGCAAGGCGGCTGTTCTGGGCATAAGACCCCTCTCGTGTCGTGTCTTGTGTTCCGGGAGGGGGTCTTACACCTGTAGTACTTTTTCTATCTTCTTTGCAACCTGCAAAGTCTGCATCTGAATAGCCTGTTAGTAGAAAATCTTCATTCCTAGGGTACCAAAGGCCTAGATTAGGTGTGCCCTTTAGATATCTCAAAATTCTCTTTACTGCAGTGTAATGAGATTCTTTTGGTCATGATTGGTACCTAGCACAGACACATATTACATACATAATGTCTGGTCTACTAGCAGTGAGATATAGTAGAGAGACAATTATTCCTTTATATAAAGACTCATCTACAGGTTTACCTACATCATCTTTGCATATATGCATACTTGTTCCCATAGGAGTTCTCATGGTGGAGGATGATTCCATACCATATTTCTTTATTCACTCCTTGGTGAACTTGGACTGGGATATGGATAAGCCATCATCAGTCTGTCTTACTTGGAGTCCCAAGAAGAACTTAAGTTCCCCCATACTGCTCATTTCAAACTTCCATTGCATAAGTTTAGCAAACTTCTTGCAAAGGTTGTTTTCAGTAGATCAAAAAATTATGTCATATACATAAATCTGAACTAAGATTATCTTTCCTTTGGACTCCCTTAGGAATAGAGTTTTGTCTATTTTCCCTCTTGAGAATTTGTTCTCAATAAGGAAGATAGACAGGATTTCATACCAAGCCCTTGGGGCTTGCTTTAACCCATACAAAGCTTTCCTAAGTCTATAAACATAACCAGGTTTGAGAGAATCTACAAATCCCGAAGGCTGCTCTACATAGACTTCTTCTTTTAGATTTCCATTCAGGAATGCTGATTTTACATCCATTTGGAATACCTTGAATCCTTGATATGCTGCATAGGCAAGGAACATTCTAATGGCTTCCAGTCTTGCTACTGAGGCAAAGGTTTGATCAGAGTCAATACCCTCTTCCTGCCTGTATCCTTTTGCAATAAGTCTTGCTTTGTTCTTTACAATGATTCCATTCTCATCCAGTTTGTTCCTAAAGATCCACTTTGTTCCAATGATGTTGGGGGCTTTTGGTTTAGGAACTAACTCCCAGACCTTGTACCTTCTGAACTGATTCAGCTCCTCTTGTATGGCATCAATTTAATGTGGGTCTAGAATAGCTTCTTAAAATTTCTTTGGCTCCAGGTGAGATAAGAAGCTTGAGCAAAACACTGTGTTCAAGTTCCTGCTTCTGGTTTGAACTCCATGTCTTAGATCACCAATTATCTGATTTGCTGGATGATCCTTTAAGTGTCTAACAGTTGGAGGTAGACTATCTTCTGGTTGAACACCTCCAGACTCTTCAATATGCTGCACCTCTTGGTGTACTTAAGCATCTAGAGAGTCTTGTACTCCCCTGGACAGTAGCCACTATTTTCCACTTCCTGCTCTTCAGTTGTTTCTTCTGTAATGGTAAGCTTGTCCATTTTCTCATTAATACCTGTAGAACTGTATGAGCTACAAGGCAACTCACTGTTAATCAGTCTTGTTTCATCAAAGACAACATGTATAGACTCTTCTACAACTTGAGTAATCAAGTTGCAGACTCTATAAGCCTTACTATTGTTGTTGTACCCAACAAATATCCCATCTTGGGATTTGGCAGTAAACTTAGTTAAATAAGACTTGTCATTGTTAAGACTATAACACTTGCAACCAAAGATCCTAAAATATGATAAATTTGGTTTTCTACCTTTCATGATCTCATAGGGAGTCTTTTTGTGGCACTTGGTGATAGAAGCCCTGTTGATCACATGACATGCAGTGTTTACTGCCTCAGCCCAGAAATATTCTGGGAGAGAAGTGTCACTCAATAGAGTTCTACCAGCCTCAATCAATGTTCTATTCTTCCTTTCAGCAATACCGTTTTGCTGTGGTGTTCTAGGTGAGGAGAACTCTTGAAAAATCCCAAATTCCTCACACAGTCTTGTTATACTTTCAGATTGAAATTCAGTGCCATGGTCACTTCTGATTTTGACCACTGTACTGTCAAGTTCATTCTGAATTTGTTTGACAAAACTATGTAAAACACTTGGGGTTTCTGATTTTTGCCTCAGAAAGAACACCTAGGAATATCTAGAATAGTCATCTACCACCAAGGGCGAACCTATTAAGGGCCCAGTGTGGGCAGCCGCCCACACTGGATTTTAGCGATTTTAGCGATAGGGTTTGCTGGAAACTGGAAAGCCGCAGCCCGCGATTCATCTCCTCCGCACGACCGCACGCCCCCGCTGCTCGACGAAGACGGAAAACCTAGGGTTCTTCTCCCGTCCTCCTCCGCGCAGACGGCAGACCGCGCTCCTGATGGGCTCGATAGCCTCGACATAAACCCGCCGCGCCGACTCCTCCAGTCGCGCCGACTCCTCCTCCGCCGGACCGCACCGACTCCTCCAGTACTCCTCCAAGCTCAGCAAACCATTTGGGTAACTGGGTAAGGGCATTTGCTTATACTAATTCTTTTTCATCTTCTCAAATCTCAATCTAGTTTCATTAGGTAAAGGCATCTGCTTAGGTTTGTGCTGGACTTTTTTTGGAGAAATAAAGTTCTTACTGATTTTACTATTGAGACTATAGATATCACCTATTGAAAACAATGTTGTTGAAGATAAACAGATGGGAGCTTCACCTAAGATAAGATGCTCTGGTACATCATGAAGTAGAATTGATGCAAAAGGCATAACGAGGGGAATTAGAAATAAGGATTTATTGGAAAAAAATCAAATCTAACCAGAATTTATTGGAAAAAATCTTGCACAAACTAGGTTTTAATATCATATGCAATTCTGTATAGAAATGAATTAGAAATAAGGATTCAAAAAGTGACTCAATAATTGTTATAAGGGCATAAGGCTAGTAATCTTTATGTTGTATGGCTTTGTTGTGCATTTTTGGATTTTTGTTGCTGCCTATTTCATTCATTTTTTTGTAAGCTCTAAATTTATGTTTTATTCTTTCAATCATTTTACTTTAATTATTTATTGTTTTATTGAGACTGCGTATCATTCTTCTTTTCAATTAGGCTGGTATAGTTAGGGAAAAATCATTTGGAACTACAAAAGATCGAATGCTGTATATTGAGCAATGTGCAAACTCGAGGGTCGTTACAATTTTCATCCGTGGAGGTATGCCATCATTTTTTTAAGTTGTGAATCAAGATAATCATTTTATATTTTCCTTTTTTAAAGATGTGATTCTGTCTGAATGATATTTAGCTTTGGTATTGCTTGCGAATTTCACTGTTTAACCATGCATTTATTTGGCCAAATAATTGTAATGTAGTGGACCATGCATTTATTTGGCTTTGACCTTTAAACTGGCATCCCACCTGTGAGATCTTATCATAATATTGTAGCTAACAAGTCTATTGACATTTTCCTAGAAATTATCATTGTTTATGACAAGAACTATGATTGCTACAAAAGAAGCATTTCATTTTCGTATGTTTAATCCTTAAACTTACATGCTAACTGAAGCATAGTTATCTGTTTTCAACTGTTTTTTGTTGTTGTTGCTGTTTTCTGTCTCAATGCATGGTAATTTTCTATTGCCATTGCACAATTTTATTCTCTTGAAACAGTTTCAGTTTGCTGCTATTATAATTCCGCTGTATGTTCACAAGTTGAGAGATCATGATTCCTGCCAGCTTTAAAGGCTCATGAACTAGGACAAAAAGAGAAATTGGCATAGATTGGCAACTTCTTAATTCAGTTGCAACTTCTCAATTCATCATAAAGGCATTGATGTTATGATTTTGTTCTCATTAATTGAATTGAGCCTCATAATGTTTATAATTTTTTATGCAGTTGTAGCCTGCAGGTACTTTTGAAAGTCATGGATAGATATTTTAAAAGAAAAGTCATAGATCCATCGCAAAATCAGAATATAATTCCCTAAAGACTGCTCAATGTAGATGACCTTACCGCGGACCCGGGATTGCGGAAGAGTATTAATGACTATGATCCAAATGATAGAGAAAAAATTAGACGCTCGAATTATTGTTCTAAGTATGGAAGACAAATTTGTAGCTCGAGGGAGATCAAGACGCAGATCAGAAGACAATACAAACCTTCACTTCTATCGTGTTGAATTATTTTATGTAGTTATTGATCTACAACTTACCGAGCTAAATTGTCGATTTGATGAAGTGAACACGGAATTACTTCTATGTATGGCATGTTTAGATCCAAGTAATGACTTTTTGGCTTTTGATAAACAAAAAATAATTCGATTTGCTGAGTATTATCCATTGGATTTTTCTTCAATTAATATAATGGATCTTGATAATCAACTAGAAAGTTAAATTTTAGATGTTCGCTCAGACAGAGAATTCTCAAATGTGAAAGGGCTTGGAGGATTAGCTCAAAAGTTAGTACAATTGAAGAAGGATGTTCTATACCCATTGTTGTATTTGCTCATAAAGTTGGCACTATTATTACCTGTTGCAACTGCAAGTGTAGAAAGAGCTTTCTCCGCAATGAAGATTATCAAAGCATCATTACGCAATCGGATGGGTGATGATTGTATGAATGGTTGTCTAGTAACATATATTGAAAAAGATATCTTTTCCACCATCGACAACAAAGTTATCATGGAATGTTTTCAGAACATGAAGCATCGAAGAGGAGTGTTGTAATCAAGTATGTAATCTTATTTTGTTAATTAAAAATGTCCTAATTTAAATAGTTTTTTTTCAAAATTGTAGTCATTTTTTATCGTACATAGCAATTTTTTTATCGTTATTTTATTGAACGCCCCCACTGAAAAATCTCGCTGGATCCGCCACTGTCTACCACCACAAAAGTGTAGACCTTCCTACCTAGACTATGAACTGGCATAGGAACAAAAAGATCCATATATAAGAGGTATAGACACCTCACTGAATCCTTGATTTCAAGGCTATGAAAGGAGGATTTTGTCTGCTTGCCCTTTTGACAAGCTGAACATATCCCTTCCTTTATACACTTAACTTGAGGATCATTCCTCACTAACTCTTTGCTAAAGAGTTGGCCAATAGTTTTGTAGTTAAGATGGGCCAGCCTCTTGTGACATTTAAAAAAATAAGAGACTCTCTCATCAGCTACAAGAGAAATAGGAGAACCTTTGTTCTCACACTCAAAATTAAGACAATACACATTCTTTTTTTTGTATCCTGTCAAAATGACCTTTTGATCATTTGACCTTTTGATATGATATCCATTCTTAACAAATGAAATGTCATATCCTAAATCACTCCGCTGACTTATGCTTATAAGGTTGTGTTTCAAACCCTTCACATAGGCCACTTGAGTGATAGTAATCTGGTTACTAGAAATGTTACCAAACCCTTTGATGATTCCTTTTTCAGAGCCATCAAAGATTACTTTAGGCCCATTTATGATAGGCAAGTACTCCTTCAGCAATCCCTTTATTCCAGTCATATGCCTGGAACATCCACTGTCCAAGTATTATATAGGGGTATGGTGACTTGGACTCACCTGCAATAAAGAATTACCACTCCTTAGAACCCAAGTAAGTCTTGGGTCCTTGGTTCAAGTTAGCTTCATACTTACCAAATCTACCTGCAGCTCTTCTAACAGGTAGACTGTTGTTCTTCCTGACACTAGTATTTGCCAGCAATCTATGGCATAATGACCTATCTTGCCACAGCACCAGCATTCATATACTTGTTGTATCTATTTTTAGATATATTTTTGACAGTCTGGTTGACACCAAATCTTTTGTATTGTGCTGGTACTCCTGCAGCCACACCCACTGTTTTCTTAAGAACATGGGATTTATGAACATGGACTGCCTTATTGACATAACCACCCTCTTCATTCAGAACTTCAGTCTTACTATGACCATGAGTATTCTCATGGTCATACTTGTTAGAAGGCACTTGTACCTTTCTAAAAACTACAGGGACTTTAAAATTCAGTGGCTGGACTGAGGCTTTGCCCTTTCTCTTGAATTGGACAGCTCTGGTGTTACCCTTAAAGCCTATTCCAGCCTTACCCTTTTGAGCCACAAACTCATCTATTAAGGGTAAAACATATTTTGGCTTGGAATAACTAGCCACCAAATCTTTCTCCTTTTGAAGTCTGACTTCCAGACTTTTAATTAGATCATTTTTGTATGTGATTGTGCCTATCTGAATAACAGTTATAGTTTTCAGTTTGGCAATCTCATTCAATTTTTGATCCAACTCTTTCTCTAAGTCAGATGCAGCCATCTTAAGATCTGCAATTTCCTTAGCCTGAGTTTTGGCAAGGTTCTTGCTTTTTTTTAGTGCCTGCAACAAGTCCTCATATTCATCTATCAACTGATGAATATCACCTTCAGATTCAGACTCATCTACATCACTTGGTGCAGATGTAGCTGACTCTGTACCAGTACTACAATCTGAATTTCTAGAAATACATTGTACCTTACTTGGACCAGGCTGATCCTGACACTTGTCTTCTTCTGATACAGCCATCAGTCTCATACACTAATGGTCTTCTTGTTCATAGATGGAGTTCAGCAATTGCATAAACTCATCTTCTTCATCAGCTGCATAAAGACCAATATATGCCTCAGCTTCAGATTCAGACTCTGAAGTTGATTAGTCTGTCAAGCTTTTCTACTTCTTATCAACAAAGTATTTCTCCTTCTTGCTCTTTTGTTGAGTCTTTCTTTTATCAGCAGACTCCTTTCTTTTGTCTGGACACTCAGCCACAACATGTCCAGGCCTATTACAGCAATAGCAAACTATCTTTGATGTTGTAGATTTGCTAGGCTTAGACCTGCTCCTGTCCTTCCCATATGACTTTCTCTTTTGATAATAGTCATCAACTGGCTGTGATGTGGAGGGCCTAGATTTCCACTGCTTCTTCTTCAAGAATCTCTGAAACTGCCTTGTAAAGGCAGCAAAATCTGTATCTGAATCACTGTTATCCTAATTTTGGTTGTCTGAATTATCTGAGGTAATTTCAACAACTTTCCTAGGAGGAGATGGAGACATCCTCCTATTCTTTCTAGTGGCTTCAACCTTGAAGGCCACAGACTTTTCTCTATGCTCACCTTTTGCATTTCTTTCTTCCTCTTTTCTAGTCATTAGTTGCATTTCATAAGACAACAACTTTCCAAATAAAGTTGGAGGAGAAATATCTGCAAGTTTGGCCACTTCCCTAATGACACAAATCTTGGTGTACCAATCCTTTGTCAAGGATCTTAGGAATTTATCATTCAGTTCATATGTACTGAAGACCCTTCCATAAGACATCAACTCATTTACTATTCTATAGAACTTCTTATAGCACTCAGATATGCTATCTGACTTCCCTTGTCTGAAACTTTCATATTCATGATTTAGCATAGACTTTCTATCTCTTCTAACTTCTTCAGAACCCTCCATGTAGACTATCAAAGTGTCCCACATTTCCTTGGAGGTCTTGCAGTGAATCAAATTCTGAAAGGTTGAATCATCTATGACACTTACTATGATATTCTGGGCTCTTTTATCCATAGTTACTAGGATGATTTCTTCCTTAGTCATCTCTGAAAAATCTTTGGGAGTTCTTTGATTTGCATCTAGAATAGACACCTTCATTAGAACATAATGACCTTCTTTTACTGTAATATAGATCCTTGGGTCAGAAGCCTCCATAAACAACCTGACCCTTTCTTTCCATATTCCAAATATCTCCTTCCTGCAGATGGGTAATTTCATAGAACCTAGTTCCTTGTGATTTTCTCCAGAACCCATTTTTGTGATTCTTGATTCTACCTTAGAGATCTAACTCAGACTATTAAGTCCTTCTTTGAGACCCCTCTCTCTGATACCACTTGATAAAATTAATTTCAAGATAACCCAAACACCTAAAGGGGGGGGGGGGGGTGAATAGGTTCTTTTCCTTTTTACTTAAGGCAAAATATTTTTCAGATCTTAAAATAGAATCTAAGTATTCTACAGCAATCACAATACATAAATTACAATAATACACACATCACAGATTGCACACAGGTTTATAGTGGTTCCCCAAGGTCTTGGTACATCCACTTCCCCCTTCACCTATCTAGCAGTGTGCTAGATTCGGCCTAACTTCTTCCTACTTCTCAGATCCACAGATCTTACAGCTCAGAACCCTGAAAGGTTCCTACAACTCAGAACCCTATAAGATTCCTACAACTCAGGCTAACAGCCCTACCTCAGCCTTGCCACAAGGCCTACACCTCAGAGAACTAATTCTCCTACACTCAGGCTCAAACAGCCTTACCACTCAGAGATCTAAATCTCCTCACTCAGCCTTTATAACACAGACTTACAAATCCGATCTTTGAGAAGATCCTACAGAATTTGATAAGTATTTTGATGGACTCTTACCCTTGTTGAGAGAGAAAGGATAAGAGGATTCTTGATCAGCTTTTTGATGAGACTGATGGCTGAAATCAACCTGTTCTTAGCTTTCTTCAAAGCTTCTTGAATCTGAACTCAGTAGGGTTGATCTCCTTTGAAGTTGACTGACTGCTAGCTTCCTTCTTAGAATCAGAAATAAATCTGAATCCTTCTTAGCAGATTGGTTCAAGATCTGCTTCTTAGGAGACTTGTAGATGTCTCCTCCTTTACTTTAACAGCTGAAGATCTCTCTCTCTCTCTTCAGAACTTATGAAGTTTCTTTAGAATTCTTGCTTGAATTCTCCTTAGATCTTCTCACGAAAATCTTCTTCAGTGTGACGTGCACTTTCTTGATCAATGATCAATACTTCAGTAGTTGTGCCTGTTGTTGTTGTTCATCATCTTTGATTTGACAGAATCCATCTATATATATATACTTCATCCATGGTAACCGGCTGATCCGGTTTCTAACCAACTTCTGACAAGTCTGACAGCTTCAGAAAACTTGTTGGAATGCACAGCTGTCAAGTCTCCAGTCAGTTCTTGAACCTTTGTCTTTGTCAGCAAAGCGTCGAGACTGACTGTCATTATGTGTCGAGACAAACTATCAATATGTATCGACACAAGTGACTTAAGTATCGACACAGACTTTGGTGGTGTCGACATAGCTGCTTTGGAACTGCATTTGTAGAATGTGTCGACACTGCCTCTTTGTGTCGATATAGACACTTCTTCACTACACAACACTCAACATTATTGAAACTCTACTGTGTGTCGACACAAGTGACTTAAGTGTCGACACAGTTGATGTAAACTCAAAATTTGTGTGTCGACACAGCCTCCAGGTGTCGACACAGTTGATGTCGACTAATACTCCTGTGTGTCGACACTGCATCCCGGTGTCGACACAGTCGATGTCGACTAACGATTCTGTGTGTCGACACAGCCTTTTCCAAGTGTCGACACAAACTTACTGAAGTGTCGACACAGCTTTCTCTGGTGTCGACACACAGACTTATAAACTTTTCTCTGCATTTTAGCCAATACTTAACCTGCACATATAAACTCAAAATAACATCAAATACACCTTGATGTATATCAATGAGCTAAGTGAGGCTTCTTCAAATCAGGTACACATTTTCCAATGTACCCAACAGTTCCCCAACCTTGGGTACGTCCACTCTCCCCTTCGGCTATCTCCCACAAGGGGACGACTCGGCAACTCCTCCAAAATGAGATTGAAATCCAATCTCTCCACTCGGAGCCACACTCCTACAACTCGGAAGGAAACCTTCCTACAACAAGGAGTCAACACTCCACCAAAGCGGGTTGCACCCAACCCTTACAACTAGGAATAAAATTCCTTGCAAAAATTGAATGTAAATAAGAAATACAAACAATGCAATTTGGAGAACCCAAGGTCCTTCTTCGTTCGTTGAGAGCTAGCACAAAAATGACGAAGAATCCACACTTGGTTTTTCTCTCTTGGATCAGATCTTGACTCGATCGGCGGTGGCAAGCGAGTGCGGCGGCGATGCGTTGTAGATCTGAACTTCTTGATGAAGCAAGCTAGGGCACCAATCGATCTCAGTTGGATCAAGCGTCTCTACCGATTGGGAATGGAGAATTAGTCTAGGTCAACAAATCGGAAGACAAAGGATCTCAAGAGAGAAGCGAGTGACCAATGGCTTGCCTCGATTCTGCCTTTGAGCGATCGGCGACAAGCAGCGATTTGCGTGCGAGAGGCAACGATCGAAGGCGGCGAAAGCTAGGTCACGAACGAAAAATTTCTTTTCATATTTCTGGATCCGTCCTGAGTATGATTTAAACTTAGGTATATATACCCCAAAACAAACCCTAAGTAGCCATTGCGGGACCCACGAAGGAAGGAATGGAGCTTTGATTCATACTGTGCATGGCGGCGCGATTCGGTCCAGTGAAGCGGCGGAAATCTGCTAAGTCAGAATCGGCGGGTATCACCAACGATACCCGTCGACATCGGCGGGCATCGCTGGTGATGGCCTTCGATTTTGACTTGGATAATTTATCACCATGGAGAATTCTGGATCAAGGCAGCTAGGGCCGATCGACGGCTATCGATGAACATGCCCAACAAAGTCGACGGGTATCAGTGACGATATCCGATGATGTCGTCGGGTATGACTCACGATTCCCGTCGATTCTTTCTAGGGAAAATTTCCCAGTTCTTCCTTCTACTTTCTTGAGCCTTAGGCTTTGAACTTTCTTGCTCCTTCTTCTGCTCTTGGTCTTCCTTGAGCCTGTACTTGAAAATAAGTACACCCCAATAGAGAGAGCACATGTGAGTCAACACACTTGCCCATATAATGAGGGAGTACATTGCGTAGGCCCATGTATATTGACCCATTGTACCCTGACATTGGTGTGTACTTGGCATGGAATAGCTGCAAGCATAACTTGAAAAGACATATCAAATACATCTCAATTCACCTTAGCTTGATCAAGTGCTTCTTCAAATCCGGGCTATTGCTGATGCAATACCCAACAATCTCCCCATATTTGAAGAAGTCTAAACCCTAAAAGCTAAGGTGAACTGTATAGCAGAAATGATAACATAAAAAATAATGAAAATGTGTTGGAATTCATTACCATTTCCATCATTGGGGCCACCTTGGGGCCACTTTAGCCGAGAGGGTAATCTCCCCCTTAGCTTCCTTAGCCGAGCGAGAGTTCTCCCCCTTTTTGGCTTTTGCAAATATGGAGCTCCCTTGGGTACATCATGCTCCCCCTTAAAGTTTGCATTCATGCATAGACTTGATTTCTGAGTTGTAGCTCCCCCTTGATCCAAGGTCCATGTGCAGCTCAAGCCTCTTCAGTCCATGTTCAGTATCCCAAGTTCAGTCTTGAAGAAGTTGAACTTTGTCTCGTCCAGCGGCTTTGTGAAGATATCTGCGAGCTGCTGATTAGTGGGGACATAACTGAGTGCAATGTCCTTGTTCTCCACATACTCCCGGATGAAGTGGTAGCGCACTTCAATATGTTTTGTCCGGCTATGCGATACTAGATTATTAGCTATGGCAATTGCACTCGAGGAGTCACAATACATAGGAATCTCTCTGTACTGTAGATCGTAATCTTCCAGCTGGTTCCTTATCCACAGGAGTTGTGCACAACGGCTGCCTGCTGATATATATTTTGATTCTGTCGTAGAAGTTGTGACGCAGTTCTGCTTCTTACTACTCCATGAAATAAGCTTTCTTCTGAGGAATTGACACGTCCCGGAAGTGCTTTTCCTATCATCTCTGCTTCCTGGGGGTTGAGCTACGTATACTTCTTCTTTCAAATTTCAATTTAGGAAAGCAGATTTTACGTCCATTTGATAGACGGTGAATCCTTTGTGAGCAGCATACGCGAGGAACAACCTGATGGCTTCGAGCCTTGCCACTGGTGCAAAGGTTTGATCGAAGTCAATCCCTTCTTCCTGTCTGTATCCTTGAGCTATGAGTCGTGCTTTGTTCTTTATGATGACTCAATTCTCATCCAGCTTTTTTCGGAAGATCCACTTGGTGCCAATTATATTTTGTCGCTTAGGCCGGGGAACGAGCTCCCAGACCTTGCACCTTTTAAATTGATGAAGTTCTTCTTGCATGGCCAATATCCACGAGGCATCCTTGTTGGCTTCGTCAAATTTCTTTGGCTCAACTTGTGATAGAAAGCTTAAGTGCAAAATCTCATTAATTGTACCTCTTCGAGTTCTAACACCATCCCACGAATCTCCAATGATTTGATTGACGGGATGATCCCTCACATGTTTGAGCTCTAGGAGTCTTTCATTTCCAGCTTCTATTGCTTCTGACATTTCTTCTTCCTGTAGGATTTCCAACTCCTGAGGGTCTTCCTCTCCTAATGAGGTAGGAGTGGAGATCTTTACAAACTGTTGAGCGTCATCTTTTTCAGTCTCATTTAGACTTAACTTTTCCAGTTTGGTACCTGCATCTCCAAAAGTACCACTAGACGAGCTGCTATGAAGCAAGCTCGCTTCATCAAATACAACATTTATAGATTCTTCTACAACCAGAGTTTTCTTATTAAAAATCCTATATGCCTTACTATGACTACTATATCCTACGAAAATACCTTCAAAACATTTTTCACCAAACTTAGTACGTGGATATTTCCCATTATTGAGTACATAGCATTTGCAGCTAAAGATCCTCAAGTAGGGCATAGTCGGTTTCTTGCCCTTTAACAGCTCATAAGGAGTCATTCGATGGCTTTTATTGATAAGCGCTCTGTTTTGCACATGACAAGCCGTATTGACAGCCTCTGCCCATAAATATTCTGGTAGAGACACATCATTCAGCATTGTCGTGCTTGCTTCAATAAGAGTTCTATTCCTTCTCTCCGCAACTCCATTTTGTTGTGGAGTACGAGGGGAGGAAAACTCATGAAAGATACCCAAGTTTCCACAGAATTTTGCCATAACACCAGATTCGAACTCTGTTCCATGGTCACTTCTGATTCTGACCACGGTGTAGTCTAGTTTGTTTTGGATCTGCTTGACAAACTTTGTTAATACCTCAAATGTATCTGACTTGTGTTTCAGAAAGAACACCCACGTGAAGCGGGAGTGATCATCAACAATCACCAACATATATGGCTTGCCTCCTAAGCCGTGAACTTGCATTGAACCGAATAAGTCCATGTGTAGTAAGTACAGACACCTAGAGGAGTCCTTTTCTACAATGCCCTTAAAGGTAGCCCTTGTCTGCTTGCCCATTTGAAAAGCGTGGCAGGGGCTCTCTTTAATGCATTTAATAGTGGGTGCATCCCTTACTAGATTTTTAGAGAATAGCATGTTAAGTGTTTTGAAGTTAATATGCGCTAATCTCTAGTGCACTGATCACAAAGAGATTCACTATCTTTTGCAACTAAGCATACTGGCGTAGAAGAATCTAAGCTTAAAAAATTTAGACATAAAATATTTCTACTCCTGATGTCTGTCAATACCGTCTCCATAGAGGAACACGATATAATCAGGCATTTATCCTTGCAGAACTTAACGTCGTACCTTTTATCACATAACTGGCTTACACTTATCAGGTTATGGTTTAACCCTTCAACATAAGCCACGTCGGTGAAAGAGAATACACCGTTGGAAATCATACCATAGCCTTTGGTGATTCCACGATTAGACCCTCCAAAGATAACTTTGGGTCCGTCAGCAACAGAGGAATAATCACGCAACAAGCTTCTTGTCCCGGTCATATGCCGAGAGCATCCACTGTCCAAGTACCAGATAGGAGTTTTGGTGGCCTTTGGACATACCTGCAAAACAGAATCATTTTCCCTTAGGAACCCAATACAATTTTGGTCCTAGATTTCTTGTCAGTTCACTCCCCTTAGGAATGTTAACTTTTCGAGTGGCCGGCCTCGCTTTGTTAACTTGAGGAGCTTCAAAATTCCTAGGATTGAACCAGCAATCCACGGCAAAGTGGCCAACCTTGCTGCAACACCAACAGTTAAATCTGTTGTACCTTCTCCTCCCAGTCTCCTGCTCGACCCGTGAGATGGTAGGTCTAGCTAAGGCCTGGGAACTGGATGAGGGAGCATCATGGTGACAGCAGTCACATGATTTCTTCACCTCATTTTCCTTAGGTATAACAGGCTTGACTTTTGGTGCCTGCTTCCTATTATGTCCTGATGAAAAAGGACCATAATGTTGCAGTTGGATTTCCTCATAGGGTGCCTTGAAAACACTCTCGCCAAAGTTGCGGGGGAAGTTCCATCCAAGGTACCGACTTTTAGGCTTTTCAACCGAGGGCCGGAAGATGTGCCCGTAGGAGGACTCAAAATCATGTTTATTACAGGGAAATCTAGGCTTCCTGAATGTGGTCTGATTGAGTGGGGCCTTCCCTTTTTCAGCGGCATAGGCTTTCTTGGCAGCCTTATTTCTTCTCTGAGATTTGTTTCTCTTGGATAATCTACCAGGCTCAGACATATGAACCAAGCCAGCACCTTTAGCCTGAGCAGAGAATTCATTAACCATAGGAAGAATAGTCTTGGGCTTAGAGAAGCTTTCTACAACTTTCTTCTCGGCCGCAAGCTGTTCTTCCAGCTTCTTAATTATTTCCTGCTAAAGGTCAAGGTGCCTTAGGGAGTCTGAGTGCTCAGAGGTTAAGTCGAGGTGTTCCTGTCTAAGATATATCAGGCTAGTGATTTCTTCTCGTATGGAAACTCCCTCAGCCTTAAGGGATTTGACCTCCTTCTTTTGAACCCTCAAATCCTTTCGACATCGATCAAAAGTATTGTGCAAAAGCTCATACTATTAAAGGAGTTCAGCTTCACGAGCAGATGGGCTGTCCTCGTGATCATCTTCAGGAGACTCAGAGTCAGAGCCAGAATCAGAATCAGACAGAGGGGTGTGATCTTTTACCTTCCCATTAAATGGGGGACATTCTCCTTCTGAGTCGGAGCGAGCCATGAGCCCGAAGAAGGATTCCTCATCCTCACTGGAATCTGACGAGTCAGATTCACCGAGGGTCTTGGGCCTCTTGGCAATGTAGCTCCTCTCCTTTTTCTCCTTTTTCTTGTCCTTTCTCTTTTGAGGGCAATCAATAATAACATGCCCTGGCTTATTGCAACCAAAGCAAATAATATCAGCAGAATGATATTTGTTCGGTTTAGAATCATACCTGTCTGAAGAATAATTCTTCTTCTTTTGACGATCATCTGACTGATGTGTTCTTCTGGAGGAGGAGCCATCTCCTTTTCTCTGATTTCTCATCCTCAGGAACTTCCTGAACTCTCGGGTGATAAGAGAGAACTCCTCTTCAGATAGCTCTGAGCCTGACGAGCTGGGCTCAGTATCTTCTTCTTCAACCTTTCCCCGAGAATGGGCTGATGCTGCCGCCTTGCCTTTCCTTGAGTGGTTTGCCTTCAACGCAACAATATTCTCTTTCGAGGAAGGTCTGTTGGCCTCTTATTCAGCTTTTCTGGTATTGAGTTAAAGCTCATAAGATAGGAGCTTCCCGAAGAGGATCTGAGGATCGGTTTCAGCAAGTCTGTCAAACTCCCTGATGGCGCAAATTTTGTTGTCACATTCCTTAGTTAAGGATCTCAGGAACTTGTCGTTAAGCTCGCCATCAGTGAAAATCTTGCCATAATTCTTCAGGCCATTGACAATCTTGAGGAAGTTCTCGAATGTGTCTGTGATCTCTTCCTTGGGCCTTTATCTGAAGGCCTCATACTTTTGGTTCAGAAGGGATCTTCGATCATCCCTTACTTCATCAGTGCCTTCCATCAGCACTATCAAGGATTGCCAAATGTCTTTGGAAGTTCTGTAGTGGATGAAGTTCTGAAGCATAGAATCATCAACGACACTTACTAGAATGTTTCTGGCTTTCTTGTCCAGACCATAAAGAGCCATCTCATCTTTGTCCAGATCCATGATCTTCTTAGGTACCTTCCTTATAGGATCAATTGTAGAGTTAATCATAGGAATTTGGGGTCCCTCCTCCACTATCATGAAAAGTCGGGGGTCGACTGCTTCTATGTAGTACCTGATCCTTTCTTTCATGATAGGAAAGTTTGCCTTAGTGCAAACGAGAATCTTTCCTGTGTTCTTGAACCCGTCCATGCTTGAGTATTTTGACACTAGACGAAGGATTTTACTCAAGGTGTTAACCTTATTGATGAGTAACCTCCCTCTGATACCACTTGAAAGTGTCTAGTGTCAGCCTAATCCACCTATAGGGGGGATAGGTATAGTGACGTCTTTTGCGGAATTAAAATAACCTGCACAATTAAACAAACCAAGCACAGAGAACACACAGTAATTTATAGTTGTTCCACAACCTTGGGTACGTCCACTCTCCCCTTCGCCTATCTCCCATACGGGGACGACTCGGCAACTCCTCCAAAATGAGATTGAAATACAATCTCTCCACTCGGAGCTACGCTCCTACAACTCGAAAGGAACCCTTCCTACAACAAGGAGTCAACACTCCACCAAAGCGGGTTGCACCCAACCCTTACAACTAGGAATAAAATTTCTTGCAAAAGTTGAATGTAAATAAGAAATACAAACAATGCAATTTGGATAACCCAAGGTCCTTCTTCGTTCGTTGAGAGCTTGCACAAAAATGACGAAGAATCCACACTTGGTTTTCCTCTCTTGGATCGGATCTTGACTCGATCAGCGGCGGCGATGCGTTGTAGATCTGAACTTCTTGACGAAGCAAGCTAGGTCACCAATCAATCTCAGTTGGATCAAGCGTCTCTACCGATTCGGAATGGAGAACAAGTCTCGGTCAACGAATCGGAAGACAAAGGATCTCAAGAGAGAAGCGAGGGACCAACGGCTTGCCTCGGTTCTGCCTTTGAGCGATCGGCGGCAAGCAGCGATCTGCGTGCGACAGGCGACGATCGACGGCTGCGAAAGCTAGGTCACGACCGAAAAATTTCTTTTCGTATTTCTGGATCCGTCCCGAGTATGATTTAAACTTAGGTATATATACTTAAAAACAAACCCTATGTAGCCGTTGCGGAACCAACAAAGGAAGGAACGGAGCTTCAATTCATACTGTGCATGGCGGCCCGGTTCGGTCCATTAAAGCGGCGGAAATCTGCTAAGTCAGAATCGGAGGGTATCACCAATGATACCCGTCGACATCGGCGGGCATCGCTAGTGATTCCCTTCGATTTTGACTTGGATAATTTCTTACCATGGAGAATTCTGGATCAAGGCAGCTAGGTCCGATCGACGGCTATCGTTGAACATGCCCAACGAAGTCGACGGGTATCAGTGACGATAACCGACGATGTCATCGGGTATGACTCACGATTCCCGTCGATTCTTACTAGGGAAAATTTCCCAGTTCTTCCTTCTACTTTCTTTAGCCTTAGGCTTTGACCTTTCTTGCTCCTTCTACTCTTGGTATTCCTTGAGCCTGTACTTGAAAATAAGTACACTCCAATAGAGAGAGCACACATGAGTCAACACACTTGCCCACACAACGAGGGATTATATTGTGTAGGCCCGTGTATATTCACCCACTATACCCTGATATTGGTGTGTACTTGGCATGGAAAAGCTACAAGCACAACTTGAAAAGACATATCAAATACATCTCAATTCACCTTAGCTTGATCAGGTGCTTCTTAAAATCCGGGCTATTGTGGATGCAATACCCAACACCCACCATGCGGAGAAGTGATAGAGATTCTGAAATTTTGTGGTGTGTAAATTTCCTAGTTTAATCCACTGGGAGTAGTAAGGCTCATGAGATTTGTTGTCTTATTTCGTGAACATGGCAGGAAACTCTGTTTGGACTGTTTCCGAGATTGGTGCGACATTTGTTCTAATGGTGGTGAACGCATTGAAATTCATAGCAACAAGAGCTGACTTGATTTTGAGACTCGGACGGACCGGCGTCACAGAAATACTCTATTTGGATATGTCAAGAATTCTTGGGGTTTACTGGAGCTGTGGAATGCATTGACTGATCGTTATAGCCGCCAGAAGAGGAAGGAGCGAGAGTTTTCCCCAGTGCTAGGATTTTCAGATCCCCATGAGTTGGCGAACCGGTTGCTAAGCATTTCCTCATTCGTGGAGGAGAAACGCTTGTCGCGTTGTAGTATTTCTTTAGGTTCAAGGCAGATTACCGAGACATCTTATGATGCAAATCTAAATATTTGTTTAGATTTAGGCCTTAACTTAATGCAGATCTAAATATTTGTTTAGATCTAGATCTTTTCCCAAAGATTTTGAATGTTACAAAATTCATATTTTCTCATCAAGAACATGATTAACATCGTTGCATCGAAATAACATCGCTAAAAATGATATGATCTTTAGTAAAATGAAAACTTGTAAGAGACGAATCCGATTCGAGATGTAAGATTCAGATCTAATAAAACATTACCCCAATAAGAAGAGAGCCGAAAGATTCAAATCGCCTTTTTTTAAAAGTCCAAAAATAAAGAGGATAATTGTACAACCTTGTATTCGCGGAATAAGGCCCCAAAACAAGGCGTAAGACTTGTTATACATTTGTAAGCTTTTAGGGGGTTTTTGCACTCTTGGAAGCCAATTTATTTTGGATCTTCATGATATACTAGTAAGTGGAGGAAAAATTTGTCTAGCTTGCTAGTGCTTGGTGTACTCTTCATAGGGCGGGTGCGGCAAGAGGTCGGCACTCGCCGCGGCCCCATTTCCTGGGGCGGGTGCGGCGGGAGGCCGGCACCCGCCCAGCTCGCCTGGCTGGAGTACTCGCCCTGCTGGAGTACTCTCCATTTTGGAGTACTCTCCCAACTGGAGTACTCGCCCTATTGGAGTACTCTCCCTGCTTGAGTACTCACCCTGCTGGAGTACTCTCCATGCTGGAGTACTATCCCTGCTGGAGTACTCTCCCTGCTAGAGTACTCGCCCTGCTGGAGTACTCTCCCTGCTGGAGTACTCTCTCTGCTGGAGTACTCGCCCTGCTGGAGTACTCGTCCTGCTGGAGTACTCGCCCTGCTGGAGTACTCGTCCTGCTGGAGTACTCGCTCGGCTGGAGTACTCGCCCGGCTCGAGGGTCTGCTATTTTGACCCTCGTGGGTTGCGAATAGCTGTTCAAAACAGCGGAGTTTGGCTATTGGCAGACCAGCCTAGGGTGTTTTCAGTAATTTCAGAGCAGCGGAGGTTGGCTATTTGCAAGCCGTTTTCAGAAATCTATAAATAGACCCTTAGGGGTGCCTTGGAGAGGATCCATTTTCATCCATCTTCATCCTCTTCCTTCATCCTCCAAGATACCTAGCTTTATATTGGCTAGGGAGGAGGAGATCTCAAAGGTCTTCTGGGTGTGAGGTAGGACCTCCATGCTAGAGCCAAGGGTCAGTTTCTAAATTCAAGTCTCTCGCCAAGATACAACTTGGGAGAAGTAGGTGTGAGCCGCACCCTAGGTCCGAACTCTATGTGGAACCAAATTTCGGTTTCAACATTTTTGTTGCGATGAGCATGGACCGCGACTCATACAGAAGTTCCTGAGCAAGTTCCATGACGGGAGATCATGGAGGTGGTGATGACCCCAACAAGCTCCTCAACCCAGCTCCCTTTGTAGGGAGGGAAGAGTTCATGTCATCCATCTAAGGCATCATGAAGATGTTGCGAAGTATTACGCCTCAGAGTGACTGCTCAACTCCTACCCCCCAAGGACTAGCTCCTAGGGGTCTCGATGAGCTGGCTCCTAGGGGTCTCGGCGAGCTGGCTTCCAGAGGACTTGACGAGTTAGCTCCAAGGGGACTAGGCGAGGTGACCCCAAGAGGGGTAGAAGAAAGTGCACCAGGAAGATGGCCCGGGAAGGAAAGGTTGGGAGAGGGGGTCGAGCGAGACCTCACCGGCCGGGAGTTATTCACAATCACGGTGAGTGTTAGCCTCCAAGGCGAGCAGGTCTCACAACTGGAGCATGCGAGACAGCCAAGTTGGGGGTCACCCTTCAGCGAGCTGATCGTCTTAGCTCCCGTTCTCGAGGGGTTTAGAGAGCCTGACATAACCTACTATACCGGGAAGGATGATCTCGTCCAACACCTGCAGTGGTTCGAAGATGCGGTCTCTATCAGGCCGATGATAGATGCATTCAAGTGTCACCTCTTCGCGATCACTTTGAAGGACAAGGTAAGGGATTGGTTCCATCAACTCCCAGTGAGATCGATCTACGAGTTCGAAGACTTGAGCCAGAGTTTTCAGCTTCACTTCTCAACTTCTAAAAAGAGGAGGAAGAGTCTCGAGCCTATCTTCCTGATAAGATATAGGGCGAAGGAGTCGTTGGCCCAATATGTGGATAGGTTCTAAGAAGAGATCCAGGACATCCAGGAAATGTCGGGATATGCCCTCCAGATGACGTTTACAGTGGGGTTGTAATGTCCCAATTCGCGCTAGGCCCCTCGTGCGTGCTTCTGAGTTAGGAGAGCTGACTTGGGCCTATAGAGTGCAGGCGACTAGGCTTACACTCGTGTGGAAAAGGGAAATTGGTCCAGAAAAGGACACGGGTAGAGACAAGGCATGTCCCGAGAAGGACACGGGTAGAGACACGGGCGTGTCCCTACCCGTGTCGAGAGGCGTTGAGTGGAATTCGACATGGCCTGTCCTGAGAAGGACACAGGTAGAGACACGGGCGTGTCCCTACCTGTGTCGAGAGGCATTGAGTGGAACTTGATAGAGCGTGTCCCGAGAAGGATACGGGTAGAGACACGGGCATTTCCCTACCCGTGTCGAGAGGCATTTAGTGGAACTCGACAAGGCCTTTCCCGAGAAGGACACAGGTAGAGACACGGGCGTGTCTCTACCCGTGTCAAGAGGCGTTGAGTGGAATTTGACAGGGCCTGTCCCGAGCAGGACACGGGTAGAGACACGGGCGTGTCCCTACCCGTGTGTGTTGAGTGAAGATCAACGAATGTGTCTCCCGAGCAGGACACGAGTAAGAACACAGTCATACACATGGTTGTGTCCCGTGACACGGGCAGTGGACACGTGCGTGTCCCTACCCGTGTTTGTATCCATACGACGTTGTAACCGTCGACGGCGCTTCACCGAGCAGGACATGGGTAGAAACATGGGCGTGTTCCTACCCATGTTGATCCTATTTATATAAGATTTGGTTGTTTTTCATCCTCTTCCCAAACCTTCTTTTCTGTGAAGAAACTGCTGGAGGAGGGAAAGAGTTACTGGAATCAACTATACTCCATAAAGAACCGCCGCCGCCGCCAAGGAAAAGAAGATGCCGCCGAAAAGAATGACGAGATCCATGGCCGGAAATAGCGGAAGTGCCGTAAATGAGGTGAGCTTCCTCACCTCTCCCTTGGTGCTAGATATATGGTTAATCCTAGGCAAGCTATTGACTCAAATGAGTCTTGATGTGTGAGATGAAGATTTCTAGGAGAGGCCATACTAGGACTTTTGTTTTAGGGTTTAGTCATCTTCAACCTCTCCTTCATTCAATGTGACGATGGGGGATGGTCTCGCGAAGAGGAATGGCCTGATGAGGGTGATTAAGGGAGGAGAAATTTCTGATGTGAATTATGAAGATCGGCTGGAGGAGGAAGACGAACCGATGTCGTTCGTTCCGCCTTAAGATGCGTGCAGAAATCTACTTTCTGCACGCAGCGATCTTCGTGGCCGTTTTCAGATATGAAATGGCAAGATCTGGGATTTCGACTAAACACAAAAGTCGTAGCCCTTGGAAATACTTTTCTAGTGAATGGTTACACATCTTCAGGCCAAGTCTGTAGCCACGGAAAAGTCTGATCGAAGTAGAGGGCTGACAGGCTAAGCATGCAAAAAATGTATTATGTACGCAGCAGGCTTTGGAGTAAATTTCATGTGTGATACAGTCTGATCTGGGTTGCAGACTGAACATGAAAGTTGTAACCCATGGAAAGACCTTTCCATCGAGGGGTTACATGCATTCATCGGATTCTTATCGCCTCAGGAATCTCCGGTCGAAGTTGCTGTCCAGAAGGTGTTCTGCACCTGAATTTCCAATGTTGGTGTAGAATCGGGTTTGGACTCGGTGGAGATCTTGTAACAATTAGTCATTGGGGTTTTGGCAATTATAATATGTCTAACCGTGATAATTCAACGAGTGAGAAAATTGTTGGATAGACCCCACTCAAACAAATGGCAAAATGAAATGTAATTGAATGAAACAATTTGGTGGGAGTTAGTGAACGAATGGTAATTCGTCGATTAATAACAAGATTGTCTTGAACTTGTGTATTCGGTCACTGTTGATAGTTAGATGATTAACTCATGTGCGCACGAATGATTGAGCTTGGTGAAAGAGTTTTAATCGGAGATGTTAAAGTTAAGTGACCATAGCATAAACATAATCATGTTGGCCGAAAGAGTGATGCATGGTCTTGAGGCTTGTCATATAGGGAAGTCTAAGATGGTCCATTGTATGAGGTGGTTCGCCACCTGTGTTTATGGTAGGTCTACGAGCTTGCCAATCATCACACCGATGGGAGTTGACAGTTATACCTTGGGCGATTGGGCTTGGTCCTCAGTGTTCACGTCCCGAGGCTCCTTCCGTGACAAGTGAACGGTTGGGCTTGGTCCTCGTGCTCATTTCCGGGGCTCCTTCCGGGTCATATCATAGGCCAGTTCGGGGCTAGGATCTCGGTGCACATCTACCCAAGACACCCGCTGAGCCGTAGTATGCGTGTGAGCTCCGCTAGATGTTTTAAGCATTGAGGCGTACGGAGGCCTAGGCCAGATAGTGTGGAGACCAGCCTAGCAGTGGAGATGCCCACTCTACTATCACCGTCCGGCCACGATGGTTGACGCCTGAGGGGTTATCTACCTGCTCGAAAAGTGGGAACTACAGAGTCTGTGTCGACACAGCAATTGCTTGTGCATGTTCATGGGTGAGTCATAACATAGCATTCATTGCATCGCATTCACAAGATCCTCATCGTATAAGTTTGTATGGGCACTCTTATATGATGAGTTATTTTCTGTTGAGCCGATACTCAACTTATATGTCTGTATGGACATTCATATAAGTTGGGTTACTTTCTGTTGTAGCCTTATATTATTATACTGTTGTAGTTGATAGAACTGCTAGAGTAATGGTTATTCATTTATTGTGTTGCTATACTATTACAATGTTTACTGATCACACTATGCCACCTGCTTGTACTTATGCTTACATACTTTATATATTGTACCTTTGTCCATTTCTCTGCCCGGTGCCGAGGATTCACCGGGGGAGTGGATGTGAAGCCACTTAGTCTTTATGACTAACGGTTGCTACGTCTTCCTTTTAGGAGGAAACCCCGCAGGCGGAGCAACAACAGGTTTTGCAGCAGGACAGCAGGGCCAGGACGACAGGGCCTGAGGGGACGGTACGGTCGTTACCGTCGGTGACTGATATGAGTCTTTGAGAGACTTGATGTAGACCTTTTTGGCAAAATATTTTACGTACTCTGATTATAGAAGTTTGATGTAGCTTCTTTACTTGTTGTGTTTGGACTAATATATGTTTTGTGTGGATTTTGACTTCTAACTCTATATCTTGGTTGGGTTGGTATGTTGATATTGGTAAAGGCTGGCAGGATAGGCATCTTGTAGTACAGGCTAGCCCGAGTGCTAGTGCTACCGCAAGGGGCTGTTCTGGGCATAAGACCCCTCTCGTGCCGTGGTATATGTTCCGGGAGGGGGATATTACAGGGGTTGTGTGAAGGGTTCTTCAAAATGAGTCTGATACGAAAGGCCCCCTATCCTTCGAGGAGCTGATGGAAAGGGCGGCAGAAGAGATAGCAACTGAAGTGGCCAACCCGGCAATTGTCAAGAAGTTGGCAAGGTTAACAGAGGCAGAGTGGAAGGAGCAAGGTGGTTTGAGGCATCAGGAGGGGAGAAGGAGAGAAGAGTAGAGGGGTCAGGGGTTCCAGGGACCTCAGGAAGGTCCAGAGCCAGGTTGGAGGCAACAAGGATGGCCCGTTAAGGGTCCAGGAAGAGATCTCGTCCAGGGTGGGGGGAACTTCCATGGAGGCCAAGGGAGGTTCAAATTCCAGAGACAAGCCGCTAGGCAGCTCCTACCCCCACCGCAGCAAGCCATGATGATAGGAAGTGGGGGAAGAGGTAATGGGAGAAATCACCTAGCCCGTCAAAGAAGGGAAGGAAGAATGTTGTCATACTGTGACTTCCACCAGGTAGAGGGTCACACCACAGCTACCTGCCTTGAGTTCCTGGAAGTGAGAGAGGCGAGAGCCCCAACACAGCAGCAGCCGCCGGTGCTGATTGAAGAAGTTCTACCCAGAGAAGTGGGAGATGACATATATGAGGACCGGGTCGATTTAGGAGCCCAAAGAGGTATAAGAGTGATCCACGGTAGAGTGGGAATCGAGGCCACTCAGAAGGCAAGCCTCTATACCGTATACCGTCGGAGCGTCTCTTCGACATCCCAGACCCCACCCCCAGAGGAGAAGGTCACCTTCTCAGTGAAGGATATGCCAAGTCGTGAGGATCCATTCTGCGATGCGTTGGTCATCCAGAAGGTCATCGAGGTCTACATCATCTCCTGGATCTTGGTTGACAACGGGAGCTCCGTCAACGTCATTTTCAAGAAGGTGTTTGACAAGATGAAGGTGGAATCAAAGAAGGTGGTGGCCTCAGACGGACCCCTGTTCGGATTTTTAGGGAAAAGGAAGGAGGTAGAAAGTGCAGTCAGACTCCAGGTGAAGTTGGGGGGAACTCAAGGAACTGCCGGTTCGTCATTATTGACGCTCCGAGCAGTTACAATGCAATCTTCGGAAGACCCCTCATCAACGCCTTCCGTTGTATTCCCTCATCATTTCACTAGTGCCTCAAGTTCAGTACGGGAGGGATCTAAGTCAGGGTCAGGGGAGACCACAGGATGGCAAGGCAGTGCTACGTCACAGCCATCAACAATATCTCCTGGTTAGCCAAGGCAGAGGAGATGGATAAGATCATGGAGAGCCTGAGCAGAATAGAGGTATCAGAGGAAAAGGAGGCGGGTGACGCCCCTCATTCTCGAGCAGCCTGAGGGAACCTTGCTTGGGTAAAGTCTTTTTTCCTTGCATGTTTTTTGTAATGAGCTTTACCCCTGACCAGCTGAGTCGGGAGGTCATGTATCTTAAATTTTTCCCCATTTGAGGATGTTGAATTTAGTGTGGTTTGAATGACGTGCCTAATCCCAACCCCGAGAGGATCTCCTCACTCAGGCTCTCACTAGCTAGATGGGTCGAACGTGTCTCGGAGAGAGCAAGCCCCAACCCTGAGAGGATCTCCTCACCCATGCTCTCACTAGCTGGATGGGTCGAATGTGCCTAGGGGAGAGCAAGCCCCAACCCCAAGAGGATCTCCTCACCCAGGCTCTCACTAGCTGGATGGGTCGAATGTGTCTCGGGGAAAGCAAGTCCCACCCCCGAGAGGATCTCCTCACCCAGGCTCTCACTAGCTGGATGAGTTGAATGTGCCTCGGGAAGAGAAAGTCCTACCCCCGAGAGGATCTCCTCACCCAGGCTCTCACTAGCGGGGTGGGTCAAATGTGCCTTGGTGGAGAAAAAGTCCCACACCCAAGAGGATCTCCTCACCCAGGCTCTCACTAGCTGGATGGGTCGAATGTGCCTCGGGGAGAGCAAGTCCCACCCCCGAGAGGATCTCCTCACCCAGGCTCTCACTAGTTGGATGGGTCGAATGTACCTCGGTGGAGAGAAGGTTCCAACCCCGAGAGGATCTCCTCACCCAGGATCTCACTAGTTGGGTGGGTCGAATGTGCCTCAATGGAGAAAAAGTCCCACCCCGAGAGGATCTCCTCACTCAGGCTCTCACTAGCTGGGTGGGTCGAATGTGCCTCAGTGAAGAAAAAGTCCCACCCCTGAGAGGATCTCCTCACCCAGGCTCTCACTAGCTGAGTGGGTCGAATGTGCCTCGGTGGAGAAAAAGTCACACCCCCGAGAGGATCTCCTCACCCAGGCTCTCACTAGCTGGGTGGGTCGAATGTGCCTCGGTTGAGAGAAAGTTCCTACCTGGAGGGGATCTCGTCACCCAGGCTCCCATTAGCTGGCATGGCAGTATTACCCCTCAGAGAGGTTAAATGAATTTTACCCGGAGGGGATCTCATCACCCAGGCTCCCATTAGCTGATATGGCAGGTAGACCCCTCAGGGAGGTTAAGTGAATTCTACTCGGAGGGGATCTCGCCACCCAGGCTCCCATTAGCTGGCATGGTAGGTTGACCCCTCAGAGAAGCCAAGTATTTTCAGCTCCAAGAGATCCACACAGCGAATACGTTGGGTTGGATGTTTCTTTCCAAGCGTGGAACTCGCTCGAAAAGAGCGAGGATTGAGTACAACCCTGTATTCGCGGAATGGGGCCCCCAAGCAAGGCGTAAGACTTGTTACACATTTGTAAGCCTTTAGGGGGGTTTTTGCACTCTTGGAGGCCAATTTTTTGTGGATCTACATGATATACTAGTAGGGGAGGAAAAATTTGACTAGCTTGCTAGTGCTTGGTGTACTCTTCATAGGGCGGGTGCGGTAAGAGGTCGGCACTCGCCCTAGCCCCATTTCAGGGGGCGGGTGCGGCGGGAGGCTGACACCCGCCCAGCTCACTTGGCTGGAGTACTCGCCCTGCTGCAGTACTCTCCCTCCTAGACTACTCTCCCTGCTGGAGTTCTTGTCCTGCTGGAGTACTCTCCCTATTGGAGTACTCACTCTGCTGGAGTACTCTCCCTGCTGGAGTACTCGCCCTGTTGGAGTACTCTCCCTATTGAAGTACTCGCCCTGCTAGAATACTCTCCCTACTGGAGTACTCTCCCTGTAACACCCCAAAATGTTGTAGGAGCGACGAGGATCAAATTTGGCCAAGTCAGATTTTTGGTGCAGGTGACACGGGCCCCGACACGGGCATGTCGGAGGCCGTGTCGGGCGTGTCGAGCTCGAGCGGTCGAGCTGGCCGTGTCGTCGACCAGTGCAGGTCGACGATGGTCGTGTGGTGGAACACGGCCTAGGACACGGGCGTGTCCCAGGCCGTGTCACACCTATGCTGTGCGGTTGGGTACACGGGTAATGACACGGGCACGAACACGGGCGTGTCTAGCTTGACATGGGCGTGTCTGATGTCGTGTCACCAAGCCGTGTACCTCTCTGACTGCAAAGTGTTGATAAATTGCACACGGGGGGCGTGACACGGGTCCCGACACGGGCGTGTCGCAGGCGACATGGGCGTGTCGGAGGCCATGTCAAAGGCCGTGTGCTGGTTTTCAATTTTGGTCGAGACGGCGAATGAGCTACACGGCCAGGCACACGGCCGTGTGTGAACCCATGTTCAACCCAGTTTTTGGGATTTCAGATCTAATCTTGACCGTTCGTTTCCTTGGCTTTGGATCCAACGGTGGGGGGGCTGTTCCTGAGGGGTTTTATCCGGGATTTAGGGTTGGGAATCCTCATTTCCCTTAGCCATTCTCTCTCTAAGAGTTTAGAGAGAGGGGAGAGCAAGTTTGGAGGAGGAGACCAAGATCCGGCCGCCGGAGGAGCTTCGGAGCTCCGAATCGCGATCCGAGTCCAGATCCGCAGAGGTGACGCCGTTGCGGTGCTTTCCAACCGCTTAGTTTTCGATGGCGCGGCAGAAAAGCGAAAGGGTAACGATTCTCTTCTTGAGCATGTGAAGCTCTTCTTCCTTTGCATGGGAAAACCCCTCTCCCGCGAGTGTGCGGCGAGATCGTGGTATTCCTTGGAGTAGATATGTAAAGTCCCCCTTGTTAGAGTCCAGAATCGTAGTACGGACATAGGCATGTTGTGTGAAGCCTACCCGAACGTGTGTTCCGGATCGGTGATGTTTTGCTATGCATATTTTAGCCGGAGAAGACTCCGAGCGTTGTGGTTGTTTTCGGGTTGCTATGCGGTAGAATGCATCAGGGAATCTTGGGGATTAACCCCGAGGTGCACCCGGAAATCTGGGCGGAAACGAAGTTCTGCCATCTCGGTGGCCTGGGTGCCAGCCGGGAACATAGCGGGGCTATGTATCATGTTTGGATTGCAGCAGGGAGCCTTGGGGATGAAACCCGAGGTGCACCCAGAAATCTTGGACGGAAATGTAGTTCTATCATAACGGTGGCCTGGGAGCGAACCGGGTACTTAGCGGGGCTATGTACCGTGTTTGATCGTTAATTGGGACTGGGGAAAGCTTAGTCCGCACTAAAGGGCCAAATGGCAGTGGCGGAGTGAGCAACGGACTAGTAGCCCTCTACCCGCTCCACCTGCTCGGTTAAAGAGACCTAAAGTTTACGTAGGACTTACCGAGATTTGGAGATCGAGTCTAGGCTGCGGCTGAGAAGACTAAATGCTCACAAAGATTGCCATCCTGGGGGTGGTGATGGAGTCGAGGACCGGACGGGGTTCGGACTGGCTTCGCCGAGTAAGTGCCCTGAGAGCATGGGGTGTACGGCCGTGAGAGCGTGCACCTATGTTGAGATGCTTGTTTGGCTGTGTTGCGTGTTTTGCTAACAAGTGCAGGGAAGAAGCTTTGCTGCCCCGGTTTGGGGGCGGAATCATTATAATTTGGTCAGCATTGCTGACCGTTGCCTTTGTTTACCACCGTACGGTGGGTTGTTGCTTGCAGGTGCTGCGGAGCTGAGAGGTAATTAGCGGGCTAAAGCCCAAGTTGCTGTGCTGGCCCTCGAAGGCCTCGCTTTGAGTGTTTTACCTCTTGTACTCATGTGTGGCCGGCCTGCGTGCCGAGGTTTGGAAGACACTTGTATTTAAGCAACTCTTGTAAAGCCTTAAGGCTATTTCTTCCGTTTTGTGTATTAAACATTCCTATGGGTTTGAGTAGTGGACATTCATGCTTGGCAGGGTTCTTTATTCTTTGCAACTCTAATAAATTGCTCCCGCTAGGTATTGTGTAGGACGTTGTGATTGGTTGAATGGTTTCAACGCGTAACCAACCGGTCTGTCCGTAGTATATGGCGTCGGGCCCCGGCCGGACCTACTGCTATATGCTATGCAACGGATAGGGGTGTTCCAAATTGGTATCAGACTACTGGTTTCGGTCAAGCTTAAATGAATTCGTGGACGAATTCACTTTAAGGGGTGGTGAGCACATGTATGTGCGTCATCGTTATAACATGAAAAGAACCCATGAATGTCCACTTAGGAATGAAAATACACATGTTTGGGGAACCTGCGTGTTCCTATAATTGCTTTTTGCAATTTTGTTCGGTCCCTTATTGGTGTTCTGTTCGACTGTAGGTGTCCGAGAGTGGCGCGTGGCAGTCTGAATGCGCACTTTCTGAGAAAAGTAATGCACCCAGCGATGTGCTGGAGACCCCTACGTCTTTGGAAACCATAAGAAGGGTGGTTGAAGTGGTGTTCGCTATGACCAACGCACATCATGGGAGTAATGTGCAACCATTTGTCCCTGAGTTGGCCCCAACATCGGGTGGTATGTTGGAGCAAAGGGCATTTGGGGGTCAAGTAGAGCAGCAGAGGAGCATGACTGTGGCGCAGGGAGCGCATTCGGTGGACGCATATTTGCAGACGTTCCTTATGGTAAGGCGCTACCCAGGCTTTGAATGGGAAAGCGAGCAATCTATAGTGGATAGATTTTATAACGGTCTGCGCAGCGAGTTGCGTATCCTACTGCTAGGACCAAAGTTATTGGGATTCCGAGCTTTGGTGGAATCGGCCAGAGCGTTGGAAGTGGAGTTGGGGGAAACTCACCGAGTACCGGTGAATAGGGTACCAAACCTTACAGATCCTATAAGGACTGCTTATCGAAAGATGCCGAGAGAAGAGGCTGGGTCATCTACTACCCAAACTACCGTCAAATGTTATTCTTGTGGAAAGAAAGGGCACCTCGCCAGAGAGTGTTGGGAGGGTGCTCAGAAGACAAGGAAAGTTTTAGCAGGATCAGTCGAGATTCTATGGCAAAAGATTCGGTGGTCAAGCGGACAACCTCAAAATCTGGGTACCGTAGGTGGTACAAGAAGGCTAAGAGGTCGGGTCTAGTCCCTTCCTCTAGCACATCCGGAGCGACTACAGTCCAAACCCTGGATGAATGCTTTGTTTGTGGAAAGCCGGGGCACTATGCCCGGGATTGTTGGTTTGGACGCCCAATGTCCAAAAAGAAGTCGGGGGCAATGTTTGAGGAGAAAGGAAAGGCGATGGCGCCTACCGCACCGCTATTTACTCCGGCACAACTGGGAGTGAACATCCTTGGCCAGCAGGAGGTCATGTGGCCGACCGTCGGGAAGTCAGGTATGGTTTAATTGATAGCAATTTAGCTTCTTATACCTGCTACCTTTTGCGTGTTAGCTTAGGACTGGAGGTTCTAGGCTTTGTTTGGATTATTGGCAATCCGGCGAGAGCATTGTTCGATACGGGAGCTTCGCGCACCTTTTGTCCAAGGGGTTTATATCATGTATTGAAGTACCTTCTTTGATGACAAAGGACAAATTGGATGCGTTGTGGCGTTACGGATGTTCAATGCGCGCGAAAAGAGATTCTGTGTTGCAAGGTTACGGTTTAGGGGTCAGGGATTCGACGTGCAAGCGTCGTTACTGTCACCATGGGAGGCTTTGAAGCCTAAGCCTACATTGGGTAGTATCTCGGGTGTATCTGAATATCCTGATGTGTTTCCCTGGAGTCCCTCCGTAGCGAGCAATCGATTTCGCGAGTGAGCTGGTGCTAGGTGCCAAATCTGGGTCATGCTCTCCTTATAGGCTAACGCCTAATGAGTTGGCAGAACTGAAGGTTCAATTTGAAGAGTGTATGGATCAAGGTTTTGCGCGTCCAAGTTTGTCGTCTTGGAGCACACCGGCCCTCTTCGTGTAGAAGAAGGACGGGAGTTTGCGGCTCTGAATCGTTTATGAAAAACTGAGCAAGTCGTTAAAAGAGATCAAGTATCCGATCCCAAGTATTGGCGATCTGTTTGATTAGCTGGGTGGGTCATCGGTGTACTTAAAGTTGGAACTTAAGTCTGGTTACTATCAGATGAGAATCAAGGAAAGTGTTATCTCAAAGATAGCATTCAACACAAGATATGGGCATTTCGAGTTTACGGTCATGTCGTTCGAGCTGACTAATGCGCCATCGGTGTTCATGGACCTGATGAACAGAACGTTCAGGGAGTACTTAGACCGTGTTGTGATCGTCTTTATTGACAACCTATCGGTGTGCTCGCAGTGCGAAGAAGATCGCTTCAAGCATCTGCGTTTGGTTTTGGGGACACTAAGGAGGAACGAGCTATACGCAAAGTTCTCCAAAGGCGAGCCTTGGTTATCTTCAGTGTCGTTCCTTGGTCACTTAGTCAGTGGGGAAGAGTTGCGGTGGATCCGGCGTAGACTGTTACAATACGGAAGTGGCCTGTGTTGTCTTCGGTAGAGGAAGTCCGGAGTTTGCTGGGGCTTGCCGGCTTTTACTGGCACTTCGTGGAAAACTTCTCGCGGATAGCGCTACCTCTCACGACTTTGACAAGGAAAGATCAGAGTTTTGTGTGGGCGCATGAGGGTGCGCCAGCTTTTGAAGAGCTGAAGAGTCGGTTGACCACGGCACCAGTGCTTAGTTCGTCGAGTGGGACCGAGGGCTTCGAGGTTCTTAGTGACGCTTCGGGTAGTGGTTTGGGCTGCGTGCTGTTGCAGCATGGGAACTTGATAGCCTATGGTTCGCGTCAGCTAAAAGTGCATGAAAGGAATTATTCGGTCCGCGACTGGGAGTTGGCGGCCGTGATATTTGCGCTTAAGCTGTGGAGGCACTACTCGTATGACGTTAGGTCGATATTCATACCGACCTCAAGAGCCTGAAATATCTGTTGGATCAATAGGACCTGAACTTGAGGCAGCGGAGATGAAAGGAGTTCCTGGGGGACTATACGTTCAAGATTTATCATGCACCCGGCGAGGACAACGCAGTGTGGAGGCGTTGAGTCGCAGGGCTCCCGCCCAAGCCAAATGGTTATTGGTACATGTTGAGAGGCTAGTTCAGGAATTGGAAGCGTTAGAGATCCGTTGTGTTGACAAGCAGACTAGCGCCGAAGCATTGTTGAACTGGACGGAAGTCCAGTATGACCTGGCTGATCGTAGTTGGCAAACTATGGTTTGTGTAGCTGCATGAAGGAAATCATGAGTGCGGCTCGATGGGTCAAAATCCCGAATTGACGGTTGTAGGTGGGCCACCAAGGTAAGACCATTGTTTGTGCGGCCCAAGAGTGGATAATCTGTTGGTGGAGTTGTGATACGTCATATCAAGTACTCAACTCGCTTAAGAGGCACGAAGTTGTGCCGATATCTGAAGAAGTGCTCTGGTGTCCAGAACTTTAGAAGGTCGTGGCACCATAGGTGGCAAAGTGCCATCCTTGCGCCTTAGTGAAGGCAGAGTGCCTAGTGCCGGGGGATTCTTGAATCCATGCCTAGTTCGGAATAGAAGTTTGACTGGACTGTGGGCATGGTTTGCCAAAGTCACAGTGAATTAACGACACCGTTTGTGTGATCGTAGTTGTGGTGACACTGGTGTCGCACTTCATTCCGCATAGGAAGGATGACTCGGTGGAGAAGTTGGCAAAGTTGTATGTTGACCATATTATTAGACTGCATGGCGTGCCCCGTAGCATTGTGAGTGATCGCGATGGGCGGTTCACGTCAAATGATTGGAGGTTGGTGCAGCAGATGCTGGGAACAAAGTTAAAGTTCAGCACAGCTTTCCATCCGCAGACGGATGGGCAGACCGAGAGGGTCAAGAGAATGATGGAGGACATGCCCAGCATGTGTGTTCTAGACTTCGGGAAGCTTTGGGAGGACCACCTGTTTTAGTGGAGTTCTCGTACAACAATAGCTACTAGGCGAGTATCCAAATGGCGCCCTTGGAGGCCCTATATGGTAGAAAATTTCGCACGCCGTTATCCTGGTTAGAAACGGGTGAGGCAAGGTTGTACAAGAAGCTGGAGGTGGAGAGTGCTACCTCGTTAGTACGGATCATTCGGGAGCGCTTGTTGATTGCTCAGGACCGGTAGGCGAAGTATTACAATGCCAAGCACCGGAACGTGGAGTTCGCGGTAGGCGATTGGGTATACCTTAAAGTGAAGCCGTTCAAGGGGGTTTCGCGGGTGAGACGCTTGAAGAAGCTGAGCCCAAGATACCTTGGACCTTTTGGGGTTCTGGAGCGAGTCGGCGAAGCTGCATACCGTTTGAGGTTATCGGAGAAATTAAGTGGATTACATGATGTGTTCCACATTTCTGTGTGCGGAAGGCGGTGCAAGAGCCTTCGCAGGTGATCGCGGTTGACCAAGTGCCGGTAGACGAGGGGTTGACGACTAAGGTCAAGCCCATTCGTATCGAAGTTGTGGAGGTCAAGAGACTCCGTAACAAGGAGATCCGGATGGTTAAGGTCCAGTGGGAATAATTGCGGGTGTGAGGAGCTCTCTTGGGAACGGGAGCAGTCTATACTCGTGGAGTACCCGGGATTGTTCCGCTCAGGTACTGTTTTGCGTTAAGTCCTGTTCTTCTTATATTAATTTCGTGGACAAAATTCTTTAAGGGGGGTAGAATTGTAACACCCCAAAATGTTGTAGGAGCGACGGGGATCAAATTTGGCCAAGTCAGATTTTTGGTGCAGGTGACACGGGCCCCGACACGGGCGTGTCGGAGGCAGTGTCGGGCGTGTCGAGCTCGAGCCGTCGAGCTGGCCGTGTCGTCGACCAGTGCAGGTCGACGATGGTCGTGTGGTGGAACACGGCCTAGGACACGGGCGTGTCCTAGGCCGTGTCACACCTATGCTGTGCGGTTGGGTACACGGGTAATGACACGGGCACGAACACGGGCATGTCTAGCTTGACACGGGCGTGTCTGATGCCGTGTCACCAAGCCGTGTACCTCTCTGACTGCAAAGTGTTGATAAATTGCACACGGGGGGCGTGACACGGGTCCCGACACGGGCGTGTCGCAGGCGACACGGGCGTGTCGGAGGCCGTGTCAAAGGCCGTGTGCTGGTTTTCAATTTTGGTTGAGACGGCGAATGAGCTACACGGCCAGGCACACGGCCGTGTGTTCGGCCCAGTTTTTGGGATTTCAGATCTAATCTTGACCGTTCGTTTCCTTGGCTTTGGATCCAACGGTGGGGGGGCTGTTCCTGAGGGGTTTTATCCGGGATTTAGGGTTGGGAATCTCATTTCCCTTAGCCATTCTCTCTCTAAGAGTTTAGAGAGAGGGGAGAGCAAGTTTGGAGGAGGAGACCAAGATCCGGCCGCCGGAGGAGCTTCGGAGCTCCTAATCGCGATCCGAGTCCAGATCCGCGGAGGTGACGCCGTTGCGGTGCTTTCCAACCGCTTAGTTTTCGATGGCGCCACAGAAAAGCGAAAGGGTAACGATTCTCTTCTTGAGCATGTGAAGCTCTTCTTCCTTTGCATGGGAAAACCCCTCTCCCGCGAGTGTGCGGCGAGATCGTGGTATTCCTTGGGGTAGATATGTAAAGTCCCCCTTGTTAGAGTCCGGAATCGTAGTACGGACATAGGCATGTTGTGTGAAGCCTACCCGGACGTGTGTTCCGGATCGGTGATGTTTTGCTATGCATATTTTAGCCGGAGAAGACTCTGAGCGTTGTGGTTGTTTTCGGGTTGCTATGCGGTAGAATGCATCAGGGAATCTTGGGGATTAACCCTGAGGTGCACCCGAAAATCTGGGCAGAAACGAAGTTCTGCCATCTCGGTGGCCTGGGTGCCAGCCGGGAACATAGCGGGGCTATGTATCATGTTTGGATTGCAGCAGGGAGCCTTGGGGATGAAACCCGAGGTGCACCCGGAAATCTTGGAAGGAAATGTAGTTCTGTCATAACGGTGGCCTGGGAGCCAACCGGGTACTTAGCGGGGCTATGTACCGTGTTTGATCGTTAATTGGGACTGGGGAAAGCTTAGTCCGCGCCAAAGGGCCAAATGGCAGTGGCGGAGTGAGCAACGGACTAGTAGCCCTCTACCCGCTCCACCTGCTCGGTTAAAGTGATCTAAAGTTTACGTGGGACTTACCGAGATTTGGAGATCGAGTCTAGGCTGCGGTTGAGAAGACTAAATGCTCACAAAGATTGCCATCCTGGGGGTGGTGGTGGAGTCGAGGACCGGACGGGGTTCGGACTGGCTTCGCCGAGTAAGTGCCCTGAGTGTTAACCCCAAAATCGGCAATCCTCTCCAATGTGCCTATTCTTTCTGCTTTTTTCCATACAGGTTCCCATCCGCAAGGAGCAGGTTACCCCTGATGTCCACCGTGTCCGCACAAGGCGGACTATCGAGCCCGAAAATTGCCCAAGGTTGGATGCCCCGCCAGCCGCTCGCCAGGAGCGGCCTCCGTTTGTCGGGCGGACTCCCCCTAGAGTCCGCTCAGGCCGCCCGCTAGAGGGCGGCCTCCGCTCTCCTCCGCGGGCCGCCCGCAGAGGGGGCGGCCTGGCCCTGGCTGGGCGGACTCCACCCGGAGTCCGCCCCAGGCCGCCCGCAGAGGGGGCGGCCTGGCCCTGGCTGGGCGGACTCCACCCAGAGTCCGCCCCAGGCCGCCCGCAAGGGGGCGGCCTGGCCCTGGCTGGGCGGACTCCACCCGGAGTCCGCCCCAGGCCGCCCGCAAGGGGGCGGCCTGGCCCTGGCTGGGCGGACCCCACCCGGAGTCCGGCCCAGGCCGCCCGCAGAGGGGGCGGCCTGGCCCTGGCTGGGCGGACTCCACCCGGAGTCCGCCCCAGGCCGCCCGCAAGGGGGCGGCCTGGCCCTGGCTGGCCGGACTCCACCCGGAGTCCGCCCCAGGCCGCCCGCAAGGGGGCGGCCTGGCCCTGGCTGGGCGGACTCCACCCGGAGTCCGCCCCAGGCCGCCCGCAAGGGGGCGGCCTGGCCCTGGCTGGGCGGACTCCACCCGGAGTCCGCCCCAGGCCGCCCGCAAGGGGGCGGCCTGGCCCTGGCTGGGCGGACTCCACCCGGAGTCCGCCCCAGGCCGCCCGCAAGGGGGCGGCCTGGCCCTGGCTGGGCGGACTCCACCCGGAGTCCGCCCCAGGCCGCCCGCAAGGGGGCGGCCTGGCCCTAGCTGGGCGGACTCCACCCGGAGTCCGCCCCAGGCCGCCCGCAGAGGGGGCGGCCTGGCCCTGGCTGGGCGGACTCCACCCGGAGTCCGCCCCAGGCCGCCCGCAAGGGGCCGGCCTCCGCTCCGGCAAGGGAGGACTCCTCCTGGAGTCCCCCCAATTAGCCCGGAGTTGCCTGCTCCAGATCCGCCTGCTTGCTCCTCAGGTCGCACAAGTTGCCTGCCCTCTTCCAGCTGCCAACAGGAAGACTGCCCCAGCAGAGGAAGGTTCTAGTCCGCGGAGTCCACCGAGGTCGTTGATCTCATTTTCTTAGTCCGCCGAGGTCGCTGAGGTCGTCAAGGATGACGCCACTGGGCCCCGCTTCAAGAAGATTCTCCCCGGGCCTATAAATACCCCCCAAGACCTCTCATTCTGGACGCGTGGGAGGAGAACTGCAACCTTGATCAAAGTCTGCGGACTCGGTTTTCTCAGTCCGTCAAGGTTGATCAAGCAAGGTCGGCGGACTCAAATCTCCAGTCCGCCCAGGTCGTCAAGGGCTGTGGACTTAGCTTTTTCTGCTCTCAGCAGCTTGCGCAGCCTCCGCAGCCTCCGATTTCCAGGTCTCCCAGGTCGTCAAAGCTGTGGACTTAGTTTTTTCTGCCATCAGCTGGCAGCTTGCGCAGCCTCCGCAGCCTCCGATTTCCAGTTCTCTGCAGCCTCTTTTGCTTAGTTTCTGGCATCTCCTTCCTTAACCGCCAGCTTCCCCCCATTGTACCCTTTACTGCTCTTATATGTAATGGTGTATTAGCAAGTTGTAACTCTTCTTGATTAAAGGAAAAGCCCGTCGCAAGAGTGGCATTCAAGCCGCGGTGGGCGAAGTCTGCTGTTGCCGCTGCTAGCGGCCTCCTCTCTTCTTCTCTCCTCTCTCGGCATCAACCTGCAAAGCTAACCATTCAAGTAGCTGTCTGCTCGACAGTACCTGAGCAAGCTTCTCCTCTGCTCAAGCAAGCTTCCTCCCTGCTTGATCAAGCTTCTCCTCTGCTCAAGCAAGCTTCCTCCCTGCTTGATCAAGCTTCTCCTCTGCTCAAGCAAGCTTCCTTTCTATCCCCGCAACCCTTCTTCCTCCATCCTTAGCCCGTGAGATCGAACACCCGTTAACTGGTTGGAACCGCATTTCGCGCATCAACAGTTAACACGCGGCCTTCAGATCTCGATTAGACAGTGAAAGCAGTGGTTACTCATGACAGACCATCAACCAGCCGAGAGTCTTTCTCCAAGTCCCAGTGATGATCCTCTTTGGGAGGCCTTAGAGCAATCCCGCAGAGAAACTGCCCAACAGTTTCAAGTCATCAACCGTACTCTAGCAGCTCTCACTCAGCAATTAGTCGCTCAATCTTCAGCAACGCCAGTTCCTCCAATCAATCCAGCACCAACATCAGAGACTCCTCAAGTTTATCCACCGGCTTATCCGCCGGTCTATCCTCCACTTTATACTCCAACTTTCCCGCAGGGGCCTGCAGCTCCTTTGCGATCCCAAGATGATGAGTTTGCAGCTCGTCAAAACTTCTTCCGGGAGGCTGCCCGGGGAAGTCCAGCCAGATTTTTGAACTTTCAGGGAAGTCACCCCTCCTCTTCAGCTCCTGCCTTTGCTCCTCCCGCAGCAACCTTTTACTCCTATCCTCCTGCTCCTTTTGCAACTACTGCTCATGCTCCTTACTTTCCTTATGCAGTAGAACCAGAAGAGCCATCGCCGTTTACAGAGAGTGTTCGGTATGAACCAACTCCAGTCAACTTCCGAGAGCCACGGTTGCCCATTTACACTGGGGAGACTGATCCTGTCAAGCATCTTCAAGCTTTTGAATCAGCCGTTGCTCTCAAGACCCTCTCAGATGCTACCAAGAGCAAGCTCCTCGTAACGACCTTTGATGGTCAAGTGAGAGACTGGTTCTATGGATTGCGACCTCAGTCAATCTCTTCCTTTGCTGATTTGCGAAGGGAGTTCCTGCTCAGGTTTTCCACCTCTTCAAAGAGGAAGGGCGGTCCAGAAGCCCTCTTTGAGATCAGGCAGCGAGATAATGAGACTTGGTCTCATTATGTGGATCGTTTTCAGAAAGAAATCTTGGACATTGAGATCGTTGATCAAGAAATGTACCGAGTGGCTCTCATCCACGGCCTGCGTGAAGGTCCACTAAAGTTTGAAGCTAATGTCCGAGCACCCAGGACTTATCAAGAGCTGATTGGTTTAGCCAACTCGTATATTCGCGGTGAAAAGAGCAACCCCAGCTTCGTCTCCAGGCTGGTGTCAGAGAAAAATTCTTCTTCTTACAAGCAACCTCCGAGGTCTCCTCGGAAAGACTTTCCATCTCTCTCTAGGAAAGCAAGAAGATTTCAGCATCATCAACACCCCTTCCAAGGCCATGATCATACCCAAGAGCGGCTGCTACCATTATCAACATCATCTTCGCTAACAGCTGCAGTTCATCAGCAGCAAGAAGGTGATCTGCCAGAATTTGAGCTAGATGAGGTCATGCAAGAAGTTAGCCAAATCATGAAGGATAAGGCATATCCCAAAAGGCCTTACCAGCCGGCAAATCAGAGATCAAGAAATTCAGACCCGTTCTGTGAATTCCACAGAGAAAAAGGTCATTTAACTGAAGATTGCAAGGCCCTTCGGCGATTGGTTGAAAGATTGCTCATCGAGGGCAAGATCAACGACCTGGTCAAGAAAATTGATTCTTCAAAACCTTCCACCTCCAAGGGCAAGGAGGTGGCTGAAGGTCAGCTAGAGTGCATAGAGATACATGACAAGGGCCGTCTGGGGTCCATTGATTTTGCAAGTGAATGCATCGATGTTGTTGACGAAGGTCCCCTTGGAAGGCTATTTTGAAGCAAAGAAGACGCATTCCTTGCATCATCAGCTATGACCAATCGCAGCTCCTCAAAGCCCCTGCAACCGTGACCGGTTGCTCTTACTTTACGTTGCTTTTCAAACATTTTTCTTTTCAGCACTTCTAAGTGTTTCATTTTTCATTCAATAAAGCTTACGTCAGAGACCTCATACTGACACAGTTCCCTTTTTGTGATGCTTCTTCTCCATATTTTTCTCTTTATCAAAGAGATCACTGAACCACCGAGATATCGCCAAGTCTTGCTCAGTGCCCCCTCGAGATTGTCCTCAGGCGTAAAACCACAATGACCACATATGATGAGGAGTTTTCTCATATGTGTGTAGTGGGGGCCGTTCAACTCTCGTGCGGAGGATGACGGGGCTTTGGATCCCGGCCGATGTCTAGAGCAGTGTGAGTGCCTAGGGGAGGCCTCCTGTGATAGTTCTATCGTGCTCCGTTAGGGATACGTTACAGTTACGATGATCTTTGCGTGACAAGCAATGGCGATCAAGTGTAACCTTGTCTCTTTGATCATCTCACAACTGTGACGGCCGAACACTCTATGGTACTCTCAATCCGTGCCTCCGCGGGACTCACAACTCCGCTGATCAATCCGCAGACAAGCAATAGGCCACTTGGCGCAACTAGTCTAATTGATCAGCGATGCTTGTAACCCGAGGCAAGAGAGCAGTGCATCTGTCGATCCTTCTTAGGATTGTTTCTTGTTTATTTGTGCCCTTCTAAAGGATGCGCGGCCAGCCCGCTTTGGTTAGGACTACACCCAGGATGACTTTGGCAAGTGATGCATAATGCCCACGGGGAACACCTGTGGCAGCATTCAACCTTTTAGTTCATCCTCGGGGGTAGCCTCTTTTCTCTCCTTTTTTACCTTCTTACAGGTTGAATCCAACCTATTCTAAGGATCTGCAATATCCTTCTGGACTTATGATCATCTTACATGCGCTACCCTGCACAAGCTCTTATCAGATAATGATCAACAAGTTCTCCTATCAGATGTTAACTACACATCATTTGTTCCCAGCCTATGGTTCTTCTTGATTAACAAGCAATGTCATCATCTAATTTCGGACTTTCTTACTGATCTGGGTTTTCGCGTTGATATTGGCCACACAAGCGAGAATCATTATCACGGTTTGACTTTTATTCAATTGATAGCAGAGCTTGCCAGGTAACTCTTCTGCTACCTGATTACATCTCATCATATCAACAGGCAACATTCGCAGGCTCCATACAGGTACTAGCGACTTAGTTTCCTTTTCTGTCATATCTGTTGCTTACTTTTCTTTTGCAGAGATCAACAGATACCAGCAAGCTCTTTTCAACTCAGGTACACGCAAGATGTACCTCCTTTTACCTGTATTAACTTTTCTTCGCAGGTAAAATATGGGCATTGACAGATCTTTCAGGGGCATCAGGTTCTATCTCTCCTGATCTCTAAACTGTTTCTTTCCTGTTTCTCAAGGGGAGGATCACGATTTTCGTGGGTCTCCTACTTTTTCGAAGTTCCCTGCGGAACTTGAAAAAATGCGGGGATTATGTTAACCCCAAAATCGGCAATCCTCTCTAATGTGCCTATTCTTTCTGCTTTTTTCCATACAGGTTCCCATCCGCAAGGAGCAGGTTACCCCTGATGTCCACCGTGTCCGCACAAGGCGGACTATCGAGCCCGAAAATTGCCCAAGGTTGGATTCCCCGCCAGCCGCTCGCCAAGAGCGGCCTCCGTTTGTCGGGCGGACTCCCCCTAGAGTCCGCTCAGGCCGCCCGCTAGAGGGCGGCCTCCGCTCGCCTCCGCGGGCCGCCCGTAGAGGGGGCGGCCTGGCCCTGGCTGGGCGGACTCCACCCGGAGTCCGCCCCAGGCCGCCCGCAGAGGGGGCGGCCTGGCCCTGGCTGGGCGGACTCCACCCGGAGTCCGCCCCAGGCCGCCCGCAAGGGGGCGGCCTGGCCCTGGCTGGGCGGACTCCACCCGGAGTCCGCCCCAGGCCGCCCGCAAGGGGGCGGCCTGGCCCTGGCTGGGCGGACCCCACCCGGAGTCTGCCCCAGGCCGCCCGCAGAGGGGGCGGCCTGGCCCTGGCTGGGCGGACTCCACCCGGAGTCCGCCCCAGGCCGCCCGCAAGGGGGCGGCCTGGCCCTGGCTGGGCGGACTCCACCCGGAGTCCGCCCCAGGCCGCTCGCAAGGGGGCGGCCTGGCCCTGGCTGGGCGGACTCCACCCGGAGTCCGCCCCAGGCCGCCCGCAAGGGGGCGGCCTGGCCCTGGCTGGGCGGACTCCACCCGGAGTCCGCCCCAGGCCGCCCGCAAGGGGGCGGCCTGGCCCTGGCTGGGCGGACTCCACCCGGAGTCCGCCCCAGGCCGCCCGCAAGGGGGCGGCCTGGCCCTGGCTGGGCGGACTCCACCCGGAGTCCGCCCCAGGCCGCCCGCAAGGGGGCGGCCTGGCCCTGGCTGGGCGGACTCCACCCGGAGTCCGCCCCAGGCCGCCCGCAAGGGGGCGGCCTGACCCTGGCTGGGCGGACTCCACCCGGAGTCCGCCCCAGGCCGCCCGCAGAGGGGGCGGCCTGGCCCTGGCTGGCCGGACTCCACCCGGAGTCCGCCCCAGGCCGCCCGCAAGGGGGCGGCCTCCGCTCCGGCAAGGGAGGACTCCTCCTGGAGTCCCCCCAATTAGCCCGGAGTTTCCTGCTCCAGATCCGCCTGCTTGCTCCTCAGGTCGCACAAGTTGCCTGCCCTCTTCCAGCTGCCAACAGGAAGACTGCCCCAGCAGAGGAAGGTTCTAGTCCGCGGAGTCCGCCGAGGTCGTCGATCTCATTTTCTTAGTCCTCCGAGGTCGCCGAGGTCGTCAAGGATGACGCCACTGGGCCCCGCTTCAAGAAGATTCTCCCCGGGCCTATAAATACCCCCCAAGACCTCTCATTCTGGACGCGTGGGAGGAGAACTGCAACCTTGATCAAAGGCTGCGGACTCGGTTTTCTCAGTCCGTCAAGGTTGATCAAGCAAGGTCGGCGGACTCAAATCTCCAGTCCGCCCAGGTCGTCAAGGGCTGTAGACTTAGCTTTTTCTGCTCTCAGCAGCTTGCGCAGCCTCCGCAGCCTCCGATTTCCAGGTCTCCCAGGTCGTCAAAGCTGTGGACTTAGTTTTTTCTGCCATCAGCTGGCAGCTTGCGCAGCCTCCGCAGCCTCCGATTTCCAGTTCTCTGCAGCCTCTTTTGCTTAGTTTCTGGCATCTCCTTCCTTAACCGCCAGCTTCCCCCCATTGTACCCTTTACTGCTCTTATATGTAATGGTGTATTAGCAAGTTGTAACTCTTCTTGATTAAAGGAAAAGCCCGTCGCAAGAGTGGCATTCAAGCCGCGGCGGGCGAAGTCTGCTGTTGCCGCTGCTAGCGGCCTCCTCTCTTCTTCTCTCCTCTCTCGGCATCAACCTGCAAAGCTAACCATTCAAGTAGCTGTCTGCTCGACAGTACCTGAGCAAGCTTCTCCTCTGCTCAAGCAAGCTTCCTCCCTGCTTGATCAAGCTTCTCCTCTGCTCAAGCAAGCTTCCTCCCTGCTTGATCAAGCTTCTCCTCTGCTCAAGCAAGCTTCCTTTCTATCCCCGCAACCCTTCTTCCTCCATCCTTAGCCCGTGAGATCGAACACCCGTTAACTGGTTGGAACCGCATTTCGCGCATCAACACTGAGAGCACGGGGTGTACGGTCGTGAGAGCGTGCACCTATGTTGAGATGCTTGTTTGGCTGTGTTGCGTGTTTTGCTAACAAGTGCAGGGAAGAAGCTTTGCCGCCCCGGTTTGGGGGCGGAATCGTTATAATTTGGTCAGCATTGCTGACCGTTGCCTTTGTTTACCACCGTGTGGTGGGTTGTTGCTTGCAGGTGCTGCGGAGCTGAGAGGTAATTAGCGGGCTAAAGCCCAAGTTGCTGTGCTGGCCCTCGAAGGCCTCGCTTTGAGTGTTTTACCTCTTGTACTCATGTGTGGCCGGCCTGCGTGCCGAGGTTTGGAAGACACTTGTATTTAAGCAACTCTTGTAAAGCTTTAAGGCTATTTCTTCCGTTTTGTGTATTAAACATTCCTATGGGTTTGAGTAGTGGACATTCATGCTTGGCAGGGTTCTTTATTCTTTGCAACTCTAATAAATTGCTTCCGCTAGGTGTTGTGTAGGACGTTGTGATTGGTTGAATGGTTTCAACGCGTAACCAACCGGTCTGTCCGTAGTATATGGCGTCGGGCCCCGGCCGGACCTACTGCTATATGCTATGCAACGGATATGGGTGTTACACTCCCTGCTGGAGTACTCGCCCTGCTGGAGTACTCGCCCTGCTGGAGTACTCGCCCTGCTGGAGTACTCGCTCTACTAGAGTACTCGTCCTGCTGGAGTACTCGCCCGGCTAGAGTACTCGCCCGATTGGAGTACTCACCCGATTGGAGTACTCGCCCGGCTTGAGGGTCTACTATTTTGCCCCTAGTAGGCTGCAAATAGCTGTTCAAAACAGCAGAGTTTGGCTATTGGCAGACCATCCCAGGGTATTTTTAGTAATTTCAGAGCAGCGGAGGTTGGTTATTTGCAAGCTGTTTTCAGAAATCTATTAGTAGAACCTTAGGGGTGCCTTAGAGAGGATCCATTGTCATCCATCTTCATCCTCTTCCTTAATCCTCCAAGGCACCTAGCTCAGCATTTGCCAGGGAGGGGGAGATCTCAAAGGTCTTCTGGATGTGAGATGGGACCTCCATGCTAGAGCCAAGGGTCAGTTTCTAAATTCAAGTCTCTCGCCATGGGACAGCTTGGGAGAAGTAGGTGTGAGTCGCACCCTAGGTCCGAAATCTAGGTGAAACCGAATTTCGGTTTCATCAATAATCATATGTAAGAATTACAAGCGATTAAATCAAAAATTTCGTAGATCACACAGACTTATTTTTCCACCAAAATTACTAGCAAAAAGAAGATTTAGAAGAAATTCACACCAAGTAAGAGAGATAGAAAAAAGTTATCCAATGAATCTCACAAAGGGGTTGTGGAGCATCACACTACTACGGATCCCACCAGAGTAACACCGGAGAGGGCAGCCACTCCTCCAAGGAGAGAGGACCAAGAAAATCTTCCTTTAAGAGAGAAGGAAGGGGGTGGCACACCAAGAGGAGACTGAATTTGAAATTCTCAAATAACTTTTTCATTAGGTTTTCTCTCTCAAAGGAGATATAAATAGTTTTTCAACATCCTCTCACAACCGTTCATCATAAAGATAAAATCTTGGTCATTTAACATATTTGGCCAATTAAAAATGCAGGAATTAAACTAAAATAAAATAAAGACTCAAACCAATATGAATCAAGAAGACTTATGGTTTGTCCAAGTTGGTCAACCCAAATAAAAATTGTCTTAGCATAATAAGTAAGAACAAAGTTTGAATAATTTAACTATTAGCTAAATTTAAACTAATTATTCTTCCGTGTCCGAGGGCGTAGATTGTAGTGGCTCGAGCCTTCAGACGAATCCGGTTCACCAAGGGGCACCAGGACTGCTCCATCAATCCTCCCCGTCTCAAAAGTGCTCATCACCGGTGAGTGGTCCATACTGTATTGTTGTAGTAGAGCTTCATCAAGCCTTTCCAACTCTGCTGCAGTAATCCATGAATCATCTGAGATGGGTTGATCTCTCAAATGAACAAGGTAGCGATGAATGCCACCATCAGCCGTACTAATAATTTCATCATCCAAAATCCTGTCAGGCATAAAGGAGGTTCTTGGAAACCTTGGAAAAGCATTAGTAATAGTGGAAATATCATCATGTATAATGTGTCCATGTGCAACAACTGAAGGATCCGCAGTAGAATTATGCTTAAAAATAAACTCATTTCCAACCCCAAGAGATGTAGTGTCAGTAGAAGAAGAAAAAGGGGGACAAAGTAATTCAGGTGGTGGTGATAAATAAGGAGTTAAATCCGAAATATTGAAAATAGGAGAAATTCCCCAATCAACTGGCAAGTCTAAAACATAAGCATTATCACCTACTTTTTTTAGAATTTTTAAGGGGCATGCCCTCTTTTTGGCTAACTCTTTATGGTGTCGGATGACATCCATTCAGGGATTAAGTGTACTAAAACCAAATCTCCAACATTGAAAATACGAGCTCTTATATGCAAGTTAGCATTTGTTTGATAAAGATCATATGTAGAAGCTAACTTTATTTAAATGTTTTTATGTAAATCATGAATATGTTGAGAAAAATCTTGTGCAAATTGACTGGATTTGTATGATGGCGGTAATGGAATCAAGTCAAGAGGCACAGGTGCTTTGTAGCCATGAACAATTTCATTGGGAGAAAGATCAGTAGATCTATTTTTTGAATTATTATAAGAAAGTTGGGCATTAGGAAGTAGAAAATCCCAAGTACCCTTGTGGTCTCCCACCAGGCATCACAAAAGATTGCCTAAACTTCTATTAACAACTTCGGTTTGCCCATCCGTTTGGGGGTGGTAAGCCGACGAGAATAGGAGTTTAGTACCCAACAATTTCCAAAGTGTTTTCTAAAAATAACTTGTAAATTTAACATCCATATCAAAAACTATTATTTTTGGCACACCACGATGGCTAACAACCTCTTTAAAATAAATTTTGGTCATGTGAGATGCATCACTTGTCTTGCTACATGGAATAAAATAAGACATTTTAGAGAATATGTCCACAACAACTAAGATGGAATCATGCTTACGAAAGGTTAGAGGAAGTCCTGGGATAAAATCCATACTTACATCTTCCCCTGGAATGGACGAGATAGGAAGAGGTGTGTATAACCCTGCATTTGTTTTATTACCTTTGGCAAGTTAGCATGTTCTACAACTTTGAACAACTTTGCTTACAAGAGATTTCAGTCCGGGCAAAAAAAAACTTATCTTCTACTAAAGAGATGGTCTTATCACGACCAAAATGTCGACCTAGGCCACCACTATGGAATTCCTATATGAGAAAGTGTCGAAGAGAAGAATGAGGGATGCAAAGTTTAGAACCTTTGAAGAGATACCCATCTCTAATGTAATAATAAGAAATTATATTAGGGAATTCACTTATAACAGTCAAATAGATGTCTTTAAAATCCGTGCATTCAACATATTCATTTTTAATTCTCTCAAATCCAATAACTTTGACTTGCATCGTGGTCAATAATAATGATATGCGGCTAAGAGCATCATCTACACGATTGTGAGAACCCTTAAGGTGTTTTATATTAAATGTGTATTCTTGGAGAAAAGAAACCCATTTAGCATGTCGTGGGCTAATCTTGTGTTGGGAATTGATGAACTTAAGTGCTTCATGATGAGATAAGAGTACAAATTCTGTAGGAATGAGATAATGTCTCTAGTGACGAAGACTTTGAACTAAAGCATAAAATTCCCTATCATAATTTGAATAATTAAGCTTGGGACCTGTAAGTTTCTCACTAAAATACCTAATTGGATGTCCTTCTTGACTTAAAACCCCACCAATACCTATCCCTGATGCATACATGATATTTCAAAAACTTTACTAAAATCTTGCAAGTGAAGGACAGGAGCTTTAGTCATCTTATTTTTTATAGTTTTGAATGCATGAGCAACAGATTTAGTCCAAACGAATTCACCCTTCTTCATGCACTCCGTGATGGGGGACATAATGCTACTAAAATCACGAATAAAACATCTGTAAAAGGTTGCTAATCCATGGAAACTTCACACATCTCTAATGTTCTTAGGTTCATGCCATTCCTTAATGACTCGAACCTTTTCAGGGTCCACTTGGATACCTTTGGAGCTCACAATATATCCCAAAAATACTACAGATTTTACTAAAAAGTGCACTTTTTGATATTAACAAATAGTTTCTCTTTGTGAAGGGTAGTAAAGATAGTTTTCAAATGAGAGGTGGTCAGAAGTAGAGGTGTTGTATACTAAAATATCATCAAAGTAAATCACAACAAATTTACCCATAAATGGTTTGAAGATATGAGTCATCATACGAGAAAATGTGCTTGAGGCATTAGAGAGCCAAAATAGCATTACTAGCCATTCATATAAGCCCTCTTTTGATTTGAATGTTGTTTTCCACTCATCCCCTTCTCGAATTTGAATTTGATGGTAACCATTCCTTAGATCTAGTTTTGAAAAAATAGTGGCACCAGTAAGCATATCCAATAAATCATCTAAACGGGGGATCGGGAAGCGATGTTTAATTATAATTTTATTAATGGCATGACTATCAACACACATCCTCCAAGTGTCATCTTTTTTTGGTGTAAGTAATGCGGGGACTGTACACGGACTCATACTATTTCTAATGAAGCCTTTATCTAAGAGATCAGAAATTTGACTTTGTAATTCTTGATGTGCTAAAGGGTTTAATCTATAGTGTGATAGATTGGGCAAAGATGCTCTAGGAATGAGGTCTATGGCATGTTGGATATCCCTAAGTGGAGGTAAATCAGAAGGTAGCTCATTAGGATAAAAATCTTTATATTATTCAAGCAATTCTTTAAATTTTGGCGGCAAAACATCAATATTTTCTAAAACACCAGAAGATTGTAGTAGAATTAAAGCATAGACAATGCCACCAGAAAAGGTATCACGTGAAAATTCATTTCTACTGATCAAGCTTAATGTTTTCTTCTCAGCAGGTAGTGATGTGTCTTTTGTTTTGCTAGAGAGATCTTTGGGTTGAGTTGGCTTTAGAGTAATTTTCTTTCCATTAAATTTAAACTCATATACATTAGCTCTCCCAAAATGAGTAACATCATGATCAAACAACCAAGGGCGACCCAATAGAATATGATAAGCATCCATGAGGATGACATCACACCAAATTTTATCAGAGTATTCTTTAATGGTCAATGGGACAAGGCATCTAGAAGTGATTGAGATAGATTTTTTATTGACCCACACAACTTGATATGGATTTTGGTGGGGTTTAGTGGTAAGTTTCATTCTAACAACTGCATTTTCAGATACAACATTCAAACAAATTCCACTATCTATGATTAATTTGCAAAATTTCTCGCCACTCCTTAAGTTTAAAGAGAAAATATTAGTTCTTTTCCAATCATCAAATGTACGAGGGGTGTTCAAAATACAACACATGACCATAATATTGAAATCATCTTCCATATCACTAGGTACCCCTTCAGATTCAGACTCGTCAGTAGCTTCATATACATAATCAGATGGTTCGCTAGATGGTTCGAGAAAAGTTAAGGCTTTCTTTTTGGTTGGGCATTCTACTGCATAATGTCCGTGTTACCCACATGCATAACATGTATTATTTTTAGCAATTTTACCTACGGGGATGCATTCATAATTTGAATTTTTTGCATTTTTAGCCATGATGACAATGGTGCTTTATTCAGTAGTTTTATATTTTCCCTTATCTTTATAAGACAGAGTGGATGTATTTTGAGAGGATTTGCCCCTATTTTGATTATTTTTAGATTTTGACTTGAAGGCAAGATGTTTCTCTATATCAAGAGCAGCATTAAAAGTAGTGTTCAAGTCTATATGACCATAGCGAAGGAGCTTTCTTTGCACATCAAAGTTAAGGCCTTTACAAAATCTCGATAGGGTTACTTCAGGCATCTCTTGCACCTCGCACCTTATCATTTTATCTTTCAAATCTCCCATATATTCAGCTATATATTTATCACCTTGCCTTAGGGTGGCTAACTACATTTGTGTGCGATGATAGGCTGGAACATATTGGTCTTTAAGGAGGTTTCTCATAATTTGCCTTCTGATAGGGGGAACACCATTAACTGTTCCTAAACGTTTTTCTTCATTCAACCAAAAGACTTTAGCACGCCCAGTCAATCACATTTTAGCCACCTGAACTCGTTGTGGGTCCGTCAAATGGTGCCAATCAAAATAACATTCAATGTCTATGATCCAATTTAGGAATTTTTGGGGATCACCGAGACCATCATAAGTTGGACCATCAATTTTAATTTTTTTCATAAGGTCGGGTTCCTGTTCATTACCATAGTTATGTTGCCTAGCACGTGGGGGAAAATCACGATCATTATCTTCCATATTGGGGACTTGACGATTTGGGTGTTGATTACCCCTAGGAGGATCTGGATTCCTATTGGTCATAAATTGGGCGAACATACCCCGAAGTTCATCCATCTATTGGTTCATCTCAAGCCGTATTACATCGATAGGATTGGGGACTTGATCCCTAGTTTGGTCGTCAGCCATACTAGAAGGAGAAGAGGTATTATATTCTTGACCAGATCTAGTGTGCATAGAGTACCAGAAAGAGTGATTTTACGGCCAGAAATAGTACAGATTTAGAAAATATGATTTATAGTAAACTTGTAGAGGACTCAAAGATGAAATCGTAAAATTTTAAATTTCCAAAATCGGAGCATTTATGACAAAGTTATGCCTAAAATAGTGGACACTAGAAATCTGACCAGTGCAGGAAATAAAAGTCGGTTTTGGTAACTTTACGATTTTTTTTTTGACGACTAAATGAACTCATAAAATTTTTGTGTAACGTTCCAAGGTTGTCCTTAATGTGCAGTAAAAATATCAGCCCAAAACGTTAAGAAATAAAAATACTAAAAATAAAACAGCAAGGAGATGCAAAATAGGAAACAAATATGTAACCTATATATATCTTTTTTAATTGATTTCATTTTTTTTCCTTTTGAAAAACGTAGCCTTCACTCATGCAATGAGACGAAAAATTTTAGAACAGAGGCAAAGGAAGATCGGTGACAAGTTAAGAAACATGCACGCCATGATTCTGATACCAAATTAATGCAGATCTAAATATTTGTTTAGATTTAGGCCTTAACTTAATGTAGATCTAAATGTTTGTTTAGATCTAGATCTTTTTTCTAATGATTTTGAATATTACAAAATTCATATTTTCTCATCAAGAACATGATTAACACTGTTGCATCGAAATAACATCACTAAAAATGATATGATCTTTAGTAAAATGAAAACTCGCAAGAGACGAATCCGATTTGAGATGTAAGATTCAGATCTAGTAAAACATTACCCCAATAAGAAGATAGCCGAAAGATTCAAATCGCCTTTTTTTAAAAGTCCAAAAATAAAGAGGATAATCATATGTAAGAATTACAAGTGATTAACTCAAAAATTTCGTAAATCACACCAACTTATTTTCCCACTAAAATTACTAGCAAAAAGAAGATTTAGAAGAATTTCACACCAAGAAAGAGTGATAGAAACAAGTTATCCAATGAATCTCACAAAGGGGTTGTGGATCATCACACTACCATGGATCCCACCGGAGTCACACCGGAGAGGGCGGCCACTCCTCCAAGGAGAGAGGACTAAGAAAATGTTCCCCTATGAGAGAAAGAAGGGGTGGCACACCAAGAGGAGGCTGAATTTGAAAATCTCAAATAACTTTTTCATTATGTTTTTTCTCTCAAAGGAGATATAAATAGTACTACAACATCCTCTCATATCTGTTCATCATAAAGATAAAATCTTGGTCATCCAACATATTTGGCCAATTAAAAATGCAGGAATTAAACTAAAATAAAATAAAGACTCAAACAGATATGAACCAAGAGGACTTATGGTTTGTCCAAGTTGGTTCAACCCGAATAAAAATTGTGTTAGAATAATAAGTAAGAACAAAGTTTGAATAATTTAACTATTAGCTAAATTTAAACTAATTATTCTTCCGTGTCCGAGGCTCTGTACGGAAGGAGGTGTCGTATGACGTTGGCTTGGGTAGAAACGGGAGAATCGAAGTTGTACAAGCGAAGGGACGTTGAAGATGCTACTTCAACAATACGGTTGATTCGAGAATGACTACTGATTACTCAAGATAAGCAGACCAAGTACTACAATGCTAAGCATCGGAACGTGGAGTTTGCGGTGGGCGATTGGGTATACCTTAAGATAAAACCATTTAAGGGTGTATCAAGAATTCGACGCCAAAAGAAGCTTAGTCTGAGGTATGTTGGGCCTTTTGAGATCTTGGAGCGGATTGGTGAAGCCGCCTACCGTTTGGCTCTTTCGGAGGAGTTGAGCGGTTTGCACGATGTATTTCACATCTCAGTGCTGTGGAAGGCCATTCAAGAGCCTACTCCAGTGATTGCTACGAGACAAGTGCTGGTCGATGGTGGGTTGACGACGAAGGTCCAGCCCATTCGGATCGAGGACGTAGAGGTCAAGCAGCTGCGGAATAAGTCCATTAGAATGGTCAAGGTCCTTTGGGACAACTGTGGTAGTGAAGAGCTGCCTTGGGAGCGCGAGCAAACTATGAGGGAGGAGTTCCCTGAGCTATTTCTCTAAGGTAATCAAATGCACTGTTTACTTTTTATCTTTTCCCGTAACATTAAAATTTCGGGACGAAATTTCTTTAAGTGGGGGGATTTGTAACGCCCCAAATTTCTTGAGGCATGAGATTCCTCTCTAGGGATTACCGCCCGGTGATAGCTCGTTACCGCATGGAGGTAGATCTAGGGTTTGCGTCGAGAGCGTCGAGCTCTCGAGAAAGCATCGAGCTCTCGAGAAAGACGTTACCGCGCGGCGGAAAGCTATTACCGTGTGGCGGTAGCTGGGGATTTAATCTAGTAGACCTTTCGGGAAGCTATCGCCCGGCGATAAACTTACTGTTGGCTATAGCTGGGTCAATTTATTTGCTATGGTTCTCGGGATCATACCGCACAGCGGTAGAAGTTAGCGCGCGGCGTTAGCGCCTAGTGTTGTGTCGTAACCGACACCTTTATCGCGCGGCATTAGCATCCTATTGCTCGGCGGTAGTGAAACTGAAACGGCATTGGCCACGTGTCGGCCTATGATTGGAGGGTTTGGGCAGTTGCACTCGAAATGAGGCATTGAATAAAGGTACCGCGCGGCAGTAGCTTTATTTATATGCCTGATTTTGGCCGTTTTCAATTCATTTCTTTTGGAGTGAGGAGTTGGCCTAATTTTCCTAGAGTAGGATCAGCGGAGCTGGAGGGTAAATCTCTCCGCCGTTGAAGTTCTGAAGTTCTGATTCGCAAGCCGAGTCCGGATCTGTGGAGGCAAGATCCTTACGGTCGCGTTCATCAGTCTAGATCTTTGGTATGGCACCGAAGAGAGCGCAAAGGGTAACGATTCTCAACTTGGACATGTGAAGTCCTCTTTCTTTTGCATAGAGAACCCTCTACCGCGAGTGGGCGGTGAGCGTGAGGTTTTCCTTCGGGTAAATACGGTATATCCCTGTAGTTTTTGCATATAGAGTTCGAAATCGAAGTACGAACATTGGCATGGTGTGTGAAGCCCATCTGGACAGGTTGGTCTGGATTGGTGATGTTTTTATTATGCTTGTATTGGTCGGAGAAGACTCTGTGATGTTTGTTTTTTTCGGATTTCTACACGGTAGATTGCAGTAGGGAACCTTGAAGACTAACTCCAAGGAGCACCCGGAAAATTGGGTAGAATCGCATTTCTACCAGATACTGCGCGGCGGTAGTGCTACTATAGGTGGTAGTTCCTTGATTTGTTTGTAGCATGTGTCGTGGAGACCTAGGGCTTAAGATGTGGTGCTGAGAGCTCTGAGATCCTAGCCCAGTGGCCTGCGAGTCACCCATGTAGCATAATAGGTTATGTTTTGACTAGAAGAGTGGGAATGGGGAGGCCGACCCGCGTCGCAGTAGTTTTTGCCTGGTGATGAGAGCAACGGGAAAGGGGTGAACCTACCCAGTAGCTTTGTGGTGCGTCCGTGGGTAGTGATGCCTGTCGCAGACATAGTTACGGGTCTTAGGCCTTGTGCGGGCCGTAAAGACTACCAAATGCTCATATTTGATGTCGTCTTATGAATGGTGGTGGGCCCTAGCTTTTATCCGGACACCGAGAATGCGCACTGAGTGCACGGGGTGTGTGGTCGTTCGTGCCTACGCATGTGGCAAAGTGTGCTTAAATTGCACTTTCATTACTATGTTTGGTTTTGCTAATAATTTGCCGAGAAGGAGCTCCACCGCCCCGAGTAAGGGGTGGGGTCGTTATAATTTCGTCAGCTTTAGCTGACCGTTGCCTTGTTTTGCCACCGCTTGGTGGATTGTTCTTATGCAGGAACAGATGAGCCAAGTGGCAAGTAGCGGGCTAAAGCCCTTGATGCTGTGCTGGCCCTTGAAGGCCAAAGAGAAGTGTTTACTTTTACTGTTTTCATGTATGGCCGACCTGCGTGTTAAAGTATGTAAAACACTTTAATTCAAGTTGAATGTTGTAAGGTCTTAAGGCCAAGACTCTATGTGTATTTGTAGTTTCATTCCTGCTTTGGGTTTTAGTGGGCATTCATGTGTTGTGATGGGTTCTTCTAACTTGCTTAAAAACTTTTGCTAGAATGCTATGTGTTAGGTTTCGATTTCGTCTCATAGTATTTTGGTATTAATATGTAACTCCGCTGGCTGTCCATAGAATATGACGTGGGGTCCCGGCCGGACCTTTTGTTATATCATATGTGACGGATGAGGGTGTTACACGAATCCCGTTCACCAAGGGGCACCGGGCCGGCTCCATTATCTTCGGATTGCGACCGGAAGGGGAATGGAATTGCCGCCCCTCGTGGTGACGAGGGTACGGTGCTTTCTCTAGTTTCTCTAGATAAGACCACTCTTTATGATGGTCGAGGAAGGCCTAATCCTGAGGTATAGGTGCTCGGATGTTCTGCCCCACCAGCTCCCCCTGCAGAGTCTGCTGCTGCAAGGTTGTCTTCTTCTTTTAGGGCGATGAATGAAGAGGTAAGCGAGTTTGATTATTTTAGGTTCTCCTTCATTGTTATTTGTATTGATTTTTTCTCCGTATTTTTCTTGTAAATCGAGGCCCAGGCTCAGATTGCCATTACTTGGAACGATCATTACGTGAGCTTGAAGGATGGGTATCTGGCTCTTCAGGAAAAGTTTCGGACAGCTGCGAGCTCACTTGCTAATTTGAGGGATGATCATGATCGAGATATTTCTCGATTTCTCCAGATCGGGTCGGAGCTTAAGGCGGAATTATAGGAGGCTCGGGTATCTTTGGAGGTGGAGAAATCTCTAATAGAGAGAACCAAACAGGGGAGGATGAAAGGAAAGGGACTGAAAGTGAAGAGTAAGCAATTGTAGATAATAGTGTCCCTAACTATCATATGCTAAAAGTATCTATCACGATAATGACAGATATAAGAATAGAAAGTAAAAGTATCAGTATACTAGAAGCAACAAATTAAAGAAAAGTAGTGCAGTTATCTATCATCACAGAGAAAGTAACTTTAGCTTATAAGAATGCTCATACAGACTTATATGTTAAGGAGTCGTTTTGCAAGACCTAATGTATAAAAGGTCCCATAATAATTTATACATTAGGGGTAGAGGTTTTATGAAAGTTATGTATGGCATGAGATGCTATGCATGTTAAATGATGAATTCCACACAAGTGCAACACACACACCCGACTCTATGTGCATAGACCTTTAGTTCCTCCATTTGAAGTTAGCTAAACTCTCAAGTACCTCTCATAGTGGCAAATGGAGGCAGTGGGTTTTGTCCTCCCCACTCCTAGGCCGGTATTCACACTATCCAACCTAGACCTTGAGTATAACTCGGTACACCCACAATTAAGTGTTACGGAGTCTCTTGTACTAGTATTGGCCAATCCACCAGTCTTTCATTGGCTAAGTGAATACTTGCACTTGCCGAGTCAACGTATCTACGTTAGTGTGAACGATCGTCCAATAACGAGGACCCACCACTTAATGCGCATGCACACATACTATATGGATTAAGGAGCTTCTGAGCCATCGACTCACCAATCTAAGTCAACTACCCTTCTGAAATGACAGAGTGATCGTAAGTGAAGGTGGTTTAGTATTGGTTACTCTTTTAGTCTGCTTATTCTTATAGTTTAGAGTTAACCTTGGACTGCCCAGGGCATGCCCGGTGAAGGGCTCTCGAGGGCACTAGGAACTACGATGGGCTGAAGTCCAAAGCTCCCTTTCTCAAGACACTTACTTTTATGAGTATCTATTTATTACCAAACATTTTCCCCATGTTGCCTTTTTAGCTAATCCTAAGTGGATTTATATTCCCAGGGAGAAGACGATACTCCGTCGACCCCGAGCACAACCCCATCTCCATGTAACCCAGACTACTTAGGACTTGGCCCTAAGAGTCACCAAATCAAGACTCAACCCAACCAGGTGCACCCACTATACCTTCACCCATGTATGGCCTACAATTCTATCCTGAATACTTGAATTTACTATATGTAGACCAAGTGATCTATCCTAAGCGTATGAAAGTAAATACTCCTAATTACTTTGCCTATAGCCTTATAACTATTATTGGGTGTCTACCATGACTTGTTGAGCCCAAAACCAGCACTTGGCATTTTCCTAATTAAATCAGCCTTTAAATAATTTTCCCTAAATCATGAATCCCTTATGATTTTGAACATGAAGTATAAAATTTTGACATGTAATGATCCCACCAAAATTTTCAGAGCTTCTTATTGACTAATTAATAGCAAAGTGTGAGTTTCATAATTTTCCAGAAATGATTTATATCATAAACCAAAATATAAACTGTTTGATCAAAACAACAATTAACAAAGAGACTATAAGATTTAATCATCCCAAAATTATATTAAAATTACTATAGGTCAAATATGATCAGAATGTATCACTGCTGAAATTTCATCATCTTCAAATTTCTTTTCACCACATAAATAAATTAATGAATAAAACATCACCTAGGGCACTTTGCAAAGGAACCTCTAATTAATCTCTTCCAAAAATTATAATAAAATTAACAGGGCATAATTGTGGTCTAAAAAGTTTACTGACCAAGTTTCATAATTTTCCAATACTTAGTTTGTCCTAAAACCATATATTTCTCAATTTAATAATTTCTAAAATTACAAAGAGGGTAACATAGTTCTTCAACCAAAAATTACAATAAAATTTGCAAACATAAATAACTTCAGAAACGACTCATTACCCAAGTTTCATGACCATTCAACAATGGATAGACATGTATTTTGCACTTGATAGGAAAGTTCATATTCTAGTTAATAAGTGATTTGTGGGAGAGAATTACTCATAAAATTCTAATTAAATTATCCAAGGTGTCTCTCCATCCAATGAAACAACCTAAAAAGTCTTGAGGAAATACTTGAAGATTTGACCATATTTCCTTCATTAACTCTAATAGGCAACCCTAAGGTTTGAACTAGGGTTTCATGGTATTCCAATCCTAAATACTTCTAAAATTATTTCAAGGGAAGTTTCAAATGATAATATGTCAGGGGCCAAGGTTTTACCTTGTTTAGTTGAAGGGTTGATCACTCAACCACTGTAAGTGTACTATTGAAGAACTAAGCCTATAACCTTTAAATGGCCAACTTTACTCACCATGATACCCCATCAAATCAACTCCAAATGAACTGATATTTTTTTCATTGGCATATGATGGCCCCTTTGGTCATCCACCAGAGTTTGGGTGGAATCCAAGGTCCTTAGACTTGATTTTCACCATATGAATAAATTATTAAATTATTATAAAAACTATAGAAAAATCATCTCCAAAAAATTTGATTTTTGGATATGTTGAGGGTCATGGCTAGAACAGACTATGGTCAAATTTTTAGGCCATTTGACTAACTCGGCCACTTGGGGCACTCATTTTAATTTCTAGTTAGCCTTTGGAAACCTTGCACCAAAAAGTGCGCTGAGGGAGATCTAGTGATCCAAATGGGTTGATTCAAATTTTTTATTAAACTAGACACCAAGGGCTAGGTTTTTCTATATTGGGCAAATTTACAGAAAATTCCTTTAACTATTTTTAGTAATTAAGGCAATGTGACTAAAAAATTGTGACATAAATGAAATAATCTATATACATTAAAATGGTTGGCATGCGCTTATCGATCAAATCCAATCCAACGGCCACGAGTCGTCATCGCAGATGAGCAAGGGCCATGATCGATTCTACCTGGAGCTTTTAAAATCCAATTTCTGGCCACCCAGCCACCTCCCTGGCCGGCCACCACCACAACCTCCGTCGAGGTGGTGGCTATCGTCTGGCAACAGCACAGCCGCTGGAGGGGCCGTTTTCGGCAAACCCGAGGGGTTAAATTTTTACGAAAACACTCATTTTTTCCTCACTGATTTGGCTCGATTGAGCCAGATTTATCCACCTAAAGATCTACATATCTAGCACAGAGGAGAAGGAAGAGGATTAGACCTGCAGGCAGGCATGGTGGCGTATGTGGTGGTGATGTGCCATGGTTAGCGATCTCAAGCTTCTTCCTAGCCGAATTCTCTATTATCCACCTAAACCAGTGATGTAACCATCCATTTTGATTGCTTGGAAGCTTTTAAAGGTGATGGAGGGGTTGTTTTGGGAATTGGGAGAGGCTATACTTGAATAGCCATTAATGGTCATGAAGGGGGGTGTTCAGCCATGGCGAATTGGTACCTCTTCATATGCTGGGCTGGCTGGAATTGATGGCAAACTCCTCCCAAAGTTCAGGGGAGATGAATGGAAGCTTAGGGATGGGGAGGGGGAAAGCCTCTTTGCATTTCACAATTAACTCCCTTATTTCTCTCTCCTCCCTTAAATGAAAGACTCTACCTTGTCTCTCTTAGTAATCACCTCCAGAAATTGAGTGGCTCTTTAGGTAATTTCCACTTGCTAGAGCTAGTGGGCCATCACATTTGGGCCTAGCCCAATTAGATTGGAGTTGGGCTTAGTGCCCCTCCATTTGAGCTTGGTTTGACCAAGATTAACTTGGAGGGTTTGACTTGGTCAAATAAGTGGGTTGACTGGTAAACTAGGTGTCCTGAGTCCCTTGCCACCACCTAAGTCCATTTGTGGTTTGATGTAATCAACTTTGGTCAAAATAGGGCAATTTGACCTAACTAGGGTTAAGGTTGACCCTAGTTAACTTGAACCCTTAGGTTGAACCCAAATGGGTTGTATGGGCTTCCAAGGGTCCCTATGAGGTTGAAAGTGGTAGGGTGGGGTCAAGTAGTCATGTTGGGAGTCATTGGCCAAACCCTAGCTTAGGTGTCTAGAAACTACTATTTGCAAACTAAGGTGCTTTCACCTATCTACATAGGCACTCATGGTTCTCTTGGTCCTCTTAGAGATTTGTCATGACCTAGTTATGACAAAAACTTCCTATTGGTCTGGTTGTTTGGGGGATGTTGGTGGACAGAATATTCGCAAAGAGAATAAAACGGAACTAGCAATCCAATTAGGCAAGTGTACCTATCGAATTGTAGCTAGGGGACACAAGTGTCGTATTAAAATCCGAGAACTGTTGAGTAATCTTACTCACATGAAGACTATTATCTTATCGAAGGACTGTTTTAGGGTTTGTTAAGAGAAAACTAATTGCAATTGAGAAAAGAAATATTGCGATAAAAAGAGAACTACTTGCAGTTAAATAAAAAGCTACTAAAAGCGATTACAACGAGGAGTTGATACGATGAAATAGAAAAGCACTCGATTGAGAATCACCTCGACCTAAGTTGATCAAAAATGTGATAATAAACTCTAAATTAATAAGGCAAAGGACCTTGACCGTAGAGGTTCCTAAAACATGAACACGCTTCTCTCGAAGTCGTGCCCACCTGAGTTTAGGAAGGTCCGACCGAACTCTCGTCCAAATCGGAGGCCTAAAGCTCGCTTACACTGTGAACATGGCTATTGGATTTCACTCCAATCCGGGAGATTTAACGCATGCCTCTCTCGAGAGGTGCATGCAACTCTCTTTACTCTTAAACTACGAGTCTCTCGGCTAGCTAAGAGTGGAAACAAATATGGAAATTATATATTGATGATATAACTCAAAGCACGATTAATCAAGATTAATTCAAGGTCTAAACCTTACAAAGGAAAAGTAAATAAGAGCATCATAACTTAATCAACTCAAACCTCAGATCATCAAGATCGAGTATAAGGAGGATTAGTTACTCATTGTGAAGTGGAGGAGGAGAGATGAGTAGGAGTGCATGGAAACAAAATAGAGACAAGAAAAATCAACCAGACTTTATATTAATTCAAAAGAGAGCTATAACTTGGGAAAAAAATATTACACTTGCAGGAAATGAAAACTAAGCTAGCACTAAAACTAAAACTGAAACTAAACAAAACCATTACAGAAGAGTAAAACTGAAACTAACCAGAAAAACTGAAATGAAAACAGGAGAGAGGAAGAACACTAAGGGAGAACTGAAAATGGCAACACTTCCCCTCTCCCAAAATTCTATCATCTTTTTCTCAAGGGGAGGGGCTCTATTTATAGATTTTTCAAAGAGCGGGAAAAGCATTTAGCCATGCACGGGAGTTGACCTTGGTACGAGTTCTGGCGGGAAATGATGATTGCCTTGGTACGGGTGATGTGCATTTATGGCGGCAGCAAGCTTTTATTCAAAAGCTTGACTTGTCCTCTGGCAGCAGGTAAGCTCGACGAAATGGGAGAGAGGGCTCGACGAAATCATAGGAGAAGGAGGGATAGCTCGACAAACAAAGAAAAGAGAAGATGGACGGGAGATCGATGAACGTCGAACTGAAGGCGAAGTCGACGACTTTGGAGGAGTTCGTCGAATGCAGAACTGAAGGCTGAGCTCGACGAAATAGCGGAAAGAACCGTTCATCGAACGCAGAAAATGAGGTAGACGAATGTCGAACTGAGAAGAGGGGAGAGCTTGACGAAAAGGCTGAGCTCGACAAATTCTAGCGAGCTCGACGAAATTGGGGATGTTCGTCGAACGCAGAATGTGGAGGGGAAGTCGACGAACTTTGTTGAAGGCGAGGTCGACGAACTTTGTTGAAGGCGAGATCGACGAACTTTGCGGAAGGCAAGGTCGACGAACTTTGCTGAGGGCGAGGTCGACGAACTTTGTTGAGGGCGAGGTCAATGAACTTTGCTGAGGGCGAGGTCGACGAACTTGAAGACGTCCATCGAACGCATAACTGAAGGCTGAAGGTTGACGAAATTGCTGAGGTCGACGAATTCGAAGACGTTCGTCGAACGCAGAACTGAAAGCTGAGCTCGACGAACTGGGGCTAAAGGCGAGGTCGACGAACTCAAGCGAGCTCGACGAACGTCGAACGCAAAAATAAGGCGGAGCTTGACGAAATGGTTTAGCTCGATTAAATGAGTTCGATGAAAAGCTGAGGTCGACAAATTTCCTGAAAACCTGCAAACCCGCAAAGAAAAAAAGAAAACATTAGTAGTATTAAAATATATACAAAACGAGGTCAAAATAAAACTTTAAAAATAAGATTTCTATAATAAAAACTTGTAATTACCCTAGTAGTTTAAACTACAAAATGTATTATCTAACTCCTTCAAGCTTTAGTTTTGCTTGTCCTCAAGCAATAATATAAAAACTTGTTAACATAAAAGTGATTAATCAGGAAAATTCCAATTATTCTAACACAAGTACAATGCGAAATTCTAAGTAGGGAGAATGTGAAACGTAATCCTAAAACAATTGTTTAAACATGGTTTAACTTTTATAACATTTACTAAAGAAAGACAATTCATCCAAGATTTTAAAAGATTTCTTTAAATAAGTTAAAGCAAAGTAACAAATGAAATAGAGCATTGAGTTGTTACTAGATTCTAAGATACATTTTATACCCAAATCAATCAAAGAACAAAAATCTAAATTCAAATCCAAGACTTAACTAATCTACTTTTCTTCTTCACTTAGCTAAAAGAAAACCTAGGAACATGATTCAACAGGACTTATTCGGACCGAAATGTTTGGTTTAGGCATATAATTAAAAATGAAATTCAAAGATAAACATGAAGGCTTAAAATCACACTAAACCAAAATAAAGAGTTTCAAAATTTTCAAAAAATTAACATTTTCTTTTTCTTTTTTCCCCTTTTTTTAAACACAAAGGCCAAAAATAATGTCTTTTCATTTTGAAATTGACCACAAAATTAAACATTTCTTTTGAGCAAATTGTTTCAAAATGTTCTCCAAATATCACAAAACAACCCTATTACAAAATGAAATTTTATGAAACTCAAAAAGTTTGTGTGATACGATAGGTTGAAAAATTTGGCTTTGGTGAAAAATGAAATGATAAGTGGAGCTATCAAATGGAATAGGAAAAAGGCTCAAAAACGGTTAACTAGAGGAATAATTTTTGGGTTGACGAGAAAGCTCAAACAAAAACAAAGATGTCCTACATCATATTCATTGTTGAAACCGAAAGATCGGTCTCTGTGGAGTTCACCCTTGGGGAAGGGGTGGTCGCACACCTACTTCGTTCCTGCAAGAAAAGCAACCGAAGAGAAGGAAAGAACAGAGGACTAGACCAAGGGCCCGGCGCGGAGGTCCCACCACAAACCCGGAAGATCTCAGAGCGCTTCCCCTCCTTAGCCAAAAAGGCCGGGCTAAGGTATCTCAGAGAACACTAAAAGACTGGGAGATTAGTGCGCCCCCTCTGAGGTACCCCTTGGGTCATATTTATAGTTTTTAGAAGATGGTCTGCCAATAGCTGACCTCTGATAGCTTGAAATTACTGAAAGACCCCTAGGGATGGTCTGCCAACAGCCTAATCCCGCTGTCCTGACCAGCTATGCGCAGCCCGTCCCGACCTGATAACCGAGAAACGCGGGTCGGGGCTGGGCCGCCTAAAGGAGCGGGTCGAGGCTGGCCCGCCTAAGGGAGCGGGTCGAGGCTGGCCCGCCTAAGGGAGCGGGTCGAGGCTGGCCCGCCTAAGGGAGCGGGTCGAGGCTGGCCCGCCTAAGGGAGCGGGTCGAGGCTGGCCCGCCTAAGGGAGCGGGTCAAGGGGTCTAAGATCCTCCGGCGGACACGGGGTTGTACACAATCCCCGCTCTTTTCGGGCTTCGCAGAAGCTCAGAAAGAAACGTCCAACCCTACGTGTCCGGCGGAAGTACTGCTGAGCTGGAGGGAATCTTTGATGAGGGGTCCCACCCTGGCTCTATAAATAAGCTGTCGGGCCTTTGGAAGACCACCTCTTTTTCCTGACGTTCTCCCGTTGCCCGTGGCTGAGAGATGCCTATGTCTGAGGAGATGCGTGCCCGATTGGCGACTGCGAGGGAGGGCGCCCGGGAGGCTGCCCTAGAAGCCGCCCCATGGCTAGCGCAGGGAGCGTCCGGTCCTCTTTTCAAGCCGGTAAAAGGAAAGATCGTTCGGCGCCCCCGACCGGATGATGATCCTGCCTCTGGCTCGGCCGGCGACGCCGAGGTTGTTCCTTCGATAGGAGATCACTTTGTCCGATCCGCCGTTCCTCCTGACTTTTCTCTTTTTGGCAGGAGACGCTTCAAGACGTCGGGGTGGGTGAAGAGGGATCGGGGAAATCTCCCCTGAAGGCGACGAGTAGGGCCGCCAGTCCTTCCCTTCCGGCGCATCTTCCTCCTGCATCTTCCTCGTCGCCAAGGCCCCCGGGTCTGGGGAAATCGTTCGTCGCCCTGGGAGGACCTGTATTCCAGGGTCGACCGGGCTCTTCTCGACCCGCTAATGATGCGGGTGTCGTGCTGACGCCTGGTAACTCTTTTGCTTCTAGGCCATTTATCGATCGTCGGCTCCCTCTAATTTTAACCTTGTAGGTTATAACACGGTCTCTTCTGATGTGGAGATGAGTGAGGGGTATTTGCCTCCCCCCGAGCTGGACGACATCGCAGGCTACCTGGGCGACCCGCTCGATGCCGCGAAGATGAAGACGCAAGTGACGCGATTATTTCAGAAACACATGCTGCTGCTGAATGAAATCTTCGACAGAGTAGAGAAGGATAAGGCTGAGATGGAGGAGCGTCTCACGGCTCTAGGGGGAGCTGGGCGAACTGCTGGCGAGGATGGGGTAACATCGCCGGACGCGCATATTACGCGAGCCGAGGAGCGACTTAAGCAGATTTCAGAGCAGGTCGACCTGACCCAGCGAGAGCTGACGGCGGTTCGCGAGTATCACCATCCTCGCGTTCCACCCCAATCCGGCAAGCGAGGGCGGGGTAGGTGGAAATGGATTCAATATTGAGCCGCCTGCCTCGTTCTCGTCGGTGCTTGCCACCGCTTGCTGGGTATGGGTCGCCACGGGTGCCGGTAGAGGCTATTAGGTCTACAAGACATTTGTTTTGAGAACGATGGTTTCTGTAATAATTCAGGATCTGCCCTGCCCGATCATGGACATGTGCTTGCTGTGTTCTTCTGTTTTATATTCTGGCTCTCCTCGCGGTCGTCAGTAGTCGATTCGCGCCGATCTGCGATCGACGATAGTCGATCCATGGTCGACGATATTCGTCGACCCGCGGCTGACCGTTCTGGCCAACCCTTTCAAGGTAATAATAGTCCATGACCCTATTCGAGAGATATAGGCGAAGTGAGCTGCCCCCGCCAGCTCGTCTTCCTACTCGTGTGATGCCGAGGAGCAGACCTGCCTAGACCTTAGCCGCATTTATGCTGCCAAAGGCGGGCCAATTTCCCGTGGGCCCCCCTCTTATGGACTCGCGCGTCGTTCTTGGAGGGGCCCGCGTCACCATTCATTCTCCCACGCGAGAGCGGGCGAGGAAGGTTTGCGGTCGAGAACCTCTCGTGGGCGTCCTGTGAGCCGACGAGGATCCCGATCGGGTTCAGAAGTCGAAGCGTAGGGGTTAATCTTGCTATCCGCACTTTTCCCGCCACCAAGGTTTTTCCCGGTTTTCCCAACTCTATAAATAGACTCAGCCGATCTACTTTTCACCTACCGCATTAAAAGCTGATTCTTCCTTCTTCCCGCGAGAACCCTTCCTTGTTTCACCCGGTGAACCTTTTCGCAAGATGGTTGGCGACGGCGGCAGCGGCGATGCGGACGGGAGGGGGAAGTGTGCTTGGGCCTTTTCTGAGCACGATTTCCCTCCCGCCGTCATTACCTCGGCGGAATGCCTTGAAGCCCTCGGCCGATTCGTCCCGTCGGGCTTTGAGGCGAGGCGGCCTGAGGCGGGCGAGCGCATAAATGACCTGTCCGGGGACGAGCTCGCGCTTCCTACTGCCCACTTCGAGGCGGGTCTCCGGCTCCCCCTATGGCCGGAAATCCGTCAAATCTTCAAGTACTTCGGGGTTGTCCCCGGGCAGATGACCCCTAACTCCGTCGCGGTGGCAGTTGGGTTTGCTTGCTACCTTAGGGAGGAGAGGATCGAGTTCAGCCTCGCGGTCTTCCGCAAGCTGTTTTCCTTCCGCACGAATAAGGACGGGACCGCCTGCTTCGCCAGCAGCCAGGCGAAGGTGCGAGAGACGGTAAACAAGAGCCACAATTGGCTAAAGAAATTTATCTTCGTCAAGGGGGACTTAGGAAACGTCCCCTTCTCGTCGGTTCAGCTCAGCGAGGCGAGCTATCGCCCCCCGTCCTTGGGGGGTCACGAGGCGGCACTGTACGGGTTCTTCGCTGGGAAGAACTTTGAGGTGGCATACCTCCGCAGGAACCTGGACGATCTCGCCCCCGTCCCGCCTGGTGAAGGTAAGCGACTCGACTACTTCCATTTTCCAAGGCCATCCTTCGAGTAACCTTAAGTTCCTCACTTCTATAGGCGAGCGCGATATTCCCCGCCGTCCTCCCTACGAGAGTGCGCGACTCGCATCCGGCGAGCTCGCCCGGGCTGAAGCGGCGGCCGCTGCGCACCGCGAGTTATCAACCCCTGCCACCTCAAAGCGACCCAGTCATGAGCGGACCCAGGATCTGCCGCCGCCCAAGAAGTCCAAAAAGGCGAGTGGCGCACCTCTCCCGACTCCCGACAAGGGCAAGGCTCCTGTCGGTCAACAGTCTGTTGGTCTTCCTCCGCCTTGTCCCTCGGCCGCGCCGACCACCGGCTCAGCCGGTGCGGGGGCGGGCACATCGCAATCACTAGAAGGGGGTCAGCCCGCGAAGACGTTGGTTCCCCGGGGACACTGCAACTTCGGATTCGGGGAGGGGCCCTTGGACGAGCTCGGGGTCCCGCTACTCCAGTGGGACAAGGAGATCAACCGAGTCTCCATATCCTCGGCGCTGCCAAGTTGGGTGGAGCAGGAAACCAGCCGCGGAGATGCGTATAACCTCTCCTTCGGCGTCTACGGGCGGGAGGACGCCGCCATCTATGGCGAGGAGGGGACGCGGGTGCTGGTCTACGAAAGCGCGCGGGCCCAGCTTCGCAGCCTTGAGCTGGCCCATATGGTCAGCCGGCGATGCCTTCGGGTGGAGAAGAACGTCCCGTCCCTCGAAAAAATTATTGACGAGAAGGAGGCGGCTCGCAAGCTTGCTCAAGAGGAGGCGGACGAGCTACGGAAGCGGGCCGAGGCATCTGATGCCGCCCTCGCGCAATACTTCGGGGGAGCGGTAAGCGAGCTAACTCGCGTCGGCCTTTCCTCGCCCAGAGCGATCTGACTCAATAATCTTCCCTCTCGCAGGACGCGGCGACGGCTCACTGGAGGCTGCTGCGGCTGCGCCACTGTCATCCACAAGCGGCTGTCAACTTACTCATTACAGCGACTACGACATAGAAGTGATGATGTAGAAGAACGCGGCCAGCGCGGCGAAATACACCTTCCAGACGTTGCAGCGGGCCAATCTCTTTAGGAGTAGTTGTGCCAAGCTTTCGGCTGACGAGGTGGTACCGGAGCTGTTCCTCCCGGTGCCGAAGACGGGTGGGCCTCCCTTCCACCCCATATGAGGGGGCTCGCAGCTTGGGGCTCGTCTCGCCGAGGGCTTGCACACTTGATTTTCCTTTTCTCTTTGCCGCAGCGTCGAGGGCCCATGTCTGGGGTTTTTGTAGTATTTTCTTTTTGACAAACCTAAGTGTAATGATAAATCTTTCATTCTTCCTCTGTAATGTGAATGCTTTTTTTGCTCATTCTTCGTTATTCGCTTCTCGCATTCGCCTCTTGTATTTTGCCTTGAGTCGCTCACTTTGCGTCGTTGCCGTCGCACGCGAGCGAAGTTGTAGAGTCGCTCTTGAATGAGACTTTTGACTCGGGAGTGCGAGGAGCGCCGGGCAGTCGCGACGCGGATGGGCGACTTGCATCGCCTGTCCGGGATCGCTGTCATACTCTTTGCCGCGAAGCGGGCGAGTAGGCCGGGCTATTGTGCTAGAGCTCGCGCGGGTCAGCCAATGACCTCCCCCGGAAAGGCGCCAGAGCGCCGAACGACTTCAAACAAATCCGAGCTCGGCGTTCTTTCCCCGAAAAAGCGTCGAGCAGACAGCGGAATTGAGGCAAACTGAAGCTCGACTATCTCTATCTGGAGCTCCACGATAGTTGAGCGGCGCTTCGGTCAAGATAGAGATCGACGATAGTCGAACACCGCCCGCGGGCTCGTACTGGCTGGGACCTACACTGGCTTCCCCGAGTGACATTCGGCTCCGTCAGCCTGATGGGGGCCTATTAGTGGGATCCGCTCGGGGTCCGGGGTAAACCCCTCCGAGTGACATCCAGCCCTGCCAGCTTGATGGGAGCCTGACAGCGGGATCTGCTCGGGGCCCGGAATAAATTCCTCTGAGTGACATCCAGCCCTGCCAGCTTGATGGGAGCCTGACAGCAGGATCTGCTCGGGGCCCAGGGCAAATTCCTCCGAGTGACATCCAGCCCTGCCAGCTTGATGGGAGACTGACAGCGGGATCTGCTCGGGGCCCGGGGCAAACTCCTCCGAGTGACATCCAGCCCTGCCAGCTTGATGGGAGCCTGACAGCGGGATCTGCTCGGGGCCCGGGGCAAATTCCTTCGAGTGACATCCAGCCCTGCCAGCTTGATGGTAGCTTGACAGCGGGATCTGCTCGGGGTCCGGGGCGAACTCCTCCGAGTGACATCCAGCCCTGTCAGCTTGATGGTAGCCTGACAGCGGGATCTGCTCGGGGTCCGGGGCAAACTCCTCCGAGTGACATCCAGCCCTGCCAGCTTGAAGGGAGCCTGACAGCGGGATCTGCTCGGGGTCCGGGGTAAATTCCTCCGAGTGACATCCAGCCCTGCCAGCTTGATGGGAGCCTGACAGCGGGATCTGCTCGGGGTCCGGGGCGAACTCCTCCGAGTGACATCCAGCCCTGCCAGCTTGATGGTAGCCTGACAGTGGGATCTGCTCGGGGCCCGGGGCAAACTCCTCCGAGTGACATCCAGCCCTGCCAGCTTGATGGGAGCCTGACAGCGGGATCTGCTCGGGGTCCGGGGTAAATTCCTCCGAGTGACATCCAGCCCTGCCAGCTTGATGGGAGCCTGACAGCGGGATCTGCTCGGGGCCCGGGGCAAACTCCTCCGAGTGACATCCAACCCTGCCAGCTTGATGGGAGCCTGACAGCGGGATCTGCTCGGGGTCCGGGGTAAATTCCTCCGAGTGACATCCAACCCTGCCAGCTTGATGGGAGCCTGACAGCGGGATCTGCTCGGGGTCCGGGGCAAACTCCTCCGAGTGACATCCAGCCCTGCCAGCTTGATGGTAGCCTGACAGCGGGATCTGCTCGGGGCCCGGGGCAAATTCCTCCGACTCATACGAAAACATGTATACCTCAGCATTTCAAAAAAGAACTTTTTATTTCATAGAGCGAAAGTTACATGACTCAGGGATAGAAACGCTTCAGGTCATCTCCATTCCAGGTGAGACCCATGGTTGCACCTTCCGCATTTCGAAGGCGATAACCACCTGACTTTAAGACTTCTTGCACTATGTATGGCCCTTCCCAGTTGGGGTTAAGTTTCCCCACTGCGGTTGATCTTCCTGCTGCGTCCACCTTTCTCAATACTAAGTCCCCTTCCGCGAATTGTTTGATCCTGACGTGCTTGTCAAAGTATTTGGCCATCCTCCTCTTCACCTCCTCCTGCCTGATGGCAGAGAGGTCCCGCAGCTCTTCTACCAAGTCAAGGGAGAGTCGCAGCTCCTCCTCATTCCCGACTCTCCATTCTTCCCTGCCTTCTCCTGCCTCAGCCACCCGGGGTGTTTGGACTTCGAGCTCTATCGGGAGCACCGCCTCGCTTCCGTGGGAGAGCTTGAACGGGGTCTCTCCGGTGGCCGTATTGGGCGTGGTCCTGAGAGCCCAGAGGACCGAGGGGAGCTGCTCCACCCAACTACCCTTCAAGTTTTCCACTTTCTTTTTGAGGAGGTTGACGATGATCTTGTTTGCCGCTTCCACCTGCCCATTACTCCTCGGGTGATGGATCGAGGCGAACCTAAGATCAATCCCGAGCTGCTCGTAAAAGCTGAAGAATTCGGCGCTCGCAAACTGGGGTCCATTGTCTGTGATGATGGCTTGGGGGAGCCCGTGACGGCAGATGATTTCCCCCCATACGAAGTTCCTCACGACTTGGGAGGTCACCTTGGCCAACGCCTTCACTTCCAGCCACTTGGAGAAATAATCGATCATCACGAGCAGGAATCTTCTCTGTCCGCTGGCTTGGGGGAAGGGTCCAACCAAGTCCATTCCTCAGATCGCGAAGGGCCAAGGGGCTGAGATGCTCCTGAGACGTTGGGCCGGCTGCAGCTGGAGTGGAGCGAAAAGCTGGCACTTGTGACACTCCTTGGTGAATTTTGCCGCATCGCGGCTTAAGGTTGGCCAGAAATACCCCTGTCTGATGATCCTCCCTTCCAAGGTCCGACTCCCAGAATGGCTCCCGCACTCCCCGGAGTGAACCTCCTCCAAGATTCTCTGGACCTCTCCCTCGGCCACGCAACGTGCCAACATGCCTGAGAGGGTCTTCCTGTACAGTTGACTGTCTCGCGTAAGGTAATAGGCTGACTTATACTTGAGCTTCTTCCGGTCCATCCCCTCGGGATACTCCCCCGTGGATAGGAAAGTCGTGAACGGGTCCATCCATGAGGGGTGTTGCTCCACCTCCATCAATTCTCCTTCCTCGATGGAGGGCCGAAATAAGTCGGTGACAGTTCCCCCCGCCCGGGGACCATGTTTTGCTAGCTGGTCTACCTGCTCGTTCTCCACTCTGGGCACGTGCCGGATGGAGAAAGTATGGAACGAGCCGAAGATCCCCTTCGCCTTAGTTAAGTATAGCTGCAGAGTAGGCTCTCGGACCTCAAACTCCCCGTTGATCTGGGAGGCCACCACCATGGAATCAGTGAGGACCTCCACATCTTGCACCCCCAGTTCCCGAGCCAGGCGCAGCCCTGCAATCACTGCTTCATACTCCGCCTGGTTGTTGGTGATGGGGAAGTGTATTACCACCGTCTGCTCTATCCTTGTCCCATGGGGGCTTTCCAGGATGATCCCGACTCCCAGGGAATTTTTTCCCGAAGCACCATCCGCCATAGTCTTCCAAGGGACCGGGCGAGTGAGTTCTTCCTCCGCCACCTCGATCACGTATTCAGCCAGAAAATCTGCCATAACTTATGCTTTGATCGAGAGACGGGGGACAAAAGAGACGTCGAACTCGCTCAATTCCACCGACCACTTTGTCAATCTGCCCGAATGCTCCACCCCCCCAAAGATGTTACGGAGGGGGTGGTCGGTCACTACCCAGATCGAATGAGCCTGGAAGTAAGGCCGGAGCCTCCGGGCCGAGATGACCAGAGCAAATGCCAACTTCTCCAAAATAGGGTAGCGGAGCTCGGCCTTCCTCAGCACCCTACTGACATAGTAAATCGGGAGTTGCTTCTTCCCCTCTTCCCGAACTAACACAGAGCTCAGGGCCTCTGTCCCAACGCCCAAGTACAGGAATAAGTCCTCCCCTTCCTTTGGTCCCTGGAGCAGGGGAGCCCGAGTCAACTGCCTCTTTAGGGCCTGGAATGCTTCTTCACACTTCGGGGTCCATTCAAACCTCCGACCTCCTCTCAGGGTTCTGAAGAAGGGAGAGCACTTCTCTCCGGCACGAGAAAGGAACCTGCTCAGCCCTGCTAACTTCCCCGTCAGCCGCTGCACTTCTCTTGCATTCCGCGGTGACCCTAACTCCAGAATTGCCCTTACCTTGTCGGGATTGGGCTCTACTCCAGCAGGGGTGAGGAGATGCCCCAGAAATTTTCCCCTGCTTGCCCCGAAGATGCACTTCGAGGGGTTCAATCTCATTTTATGCTTCTGAAGGGTAGTGAAAGTCTCCTCCAGGTCCCGGAGGTGAGAGTCGATGCTGAGGCTCTTGACCATGAGATCGTCTACGTACACCTCTAGGTTCCTGCCCTTTTGCTCTCGGAAGATCCTGTCCATCATTTTCTGGTAGGTCACACCTGCATTTTTAGCCCGAAGGGCATCATTTTGTAGCAATAACACCCATCCCCCGTGATTAAAGAGACATCTTTGACGTCAGGAGGGTGCATCCTAATCTGGTGGTAACCTGAAAAAGCATCTAGGAAACTCATTACAGAAAAACCAACGGCTGAATCTACCAGCGCGTCGATCCGAGGCAAGGGATAACAGTCCTTAGGGCACGCTTTATTAAGTAAAGAAAAATCGACACACATCCTCCACCGGCCGTCTCCTTTTTTAACCATTACAACATTGGAGACCCAGCCGGGGTATTGGATTTCAGAAATGAAACTGGCCTTGAGGAGCTTGGCCACCTCCTCCCGAATTGGCTCGGCCAGCCTGTCCGCCGTGGCCCTCTTCTTCTGCTGGATGGGGCGTGCTTCCGGGTTCAGGTTAAGGCGGTGGCAGGCCACGTCGGCGTCGATCCCCGGCATCTCCGCAGCACTCCAGGCGAAGATATCCACGTTCTTCTGGATACACTCCAGCATCCTGCCTTGAGCCTCCGGAGTCAGACCTCCGCTGACGCGGACCTTCTCAACCCTGCCACCGAAGGCGAGGACCTCCACCTCCACCACCTCTTCTACTGCCTCCAGACGGGACTGCTCCCCCCATTCTTCAGTAACTCCTCCGGGGGCGGAGACTTCTTCCTCGACTTCCTCCACGGCCATTGCTTCGGCCGGCCCCTGGACCTCCTCCACCACTTCTTCCTGGGCGCGGCTCTCCTCCACTTCCATACCTTCTCTTCCAACCTCCTGCTCTGTCTCCTCCATCCTCCGTCCCATTTCTTCGGCTCCTTCCAACCAAGAGATAGAGTTCATTGCCGTGACGTAACATTCTCTCGCCACTTTGGGATCTCCGCGGACCCGGACCTGGACCCCCTCGACGTTAAACTTGAGGCATTGGTGGAAGGACGAGGGGACGCAGCGGAAGGCGCTGATAAGGGGCCTCCCGAAGATGGCGCTGTAGCTGCTGGGGGCGTCTACGATGACGAACTTGCAGTTGCGAGACTGCCCCCCCAGGGAAACATTGAGTCCCACTCCTCCTTCAACTTCCTTCCTCTCCCCTGAGAAGCCGAACAGGGGCCCATCCGAGGCCAACACCCTCCTGGCCTCCACCTTCATCGCGTCGAATGCCCTCTTAAAGATGACGTTGACCGAACTACCGTTGTCGATGAGGATCCGGGAGACGGTGAAATCTTCGATGGCTGTCTGAATGACCAGCGCATCGCAGAAGGGATCTTCGTGACCCGGCATGTCCTGGATGGAGAATGTGATTCTCTCTTCTGGGGGCGGGGTCTGGGATGCGGAGCCAACGCTCCTGCGGTACATGGTATGGAGGCTCGCCTTGCGGGAGGCCTCGACCCCCCCCCCCCCTCGTGGATTGCTCCGATCCCTCCCCGGGACCCCACATCAGCCCGATCTTCGCATCTGTCCTCCTCCCTCCGAGGCAGGACTTCTTCGATCCGCACTCCCTGGTGATCTTGCCGGCGCTGCTGCTCCCTGTCTCCTCTCATCTCGAGGAACTCCGGGCACGTGGCGGTGGAGTGCCCTTCTTCCTAGTGGAAATCGCAGTACGACATCTCCACCCTGACTTCTCTTCTCCTCCTTCTCGCCGGCCTTCTTCTCTCCCCCATGGCTATGTCCATAGCCTCTTCTTGGTCGGGAAGAGGTGGCCTTCGGCCTTGTCTTCCTCCGGGAGGGTAGAACTGACCCTGGCCTCCCTGGCGACGGTCCCCTCCGTGGAACCCTCTCCTCGCCCTCTGCTCCTGCCACTCTGGCCTCCATCCTAGCCGGTGATTCGGCTCTTGGCGCCCCCACCTGGGCGGCGGCTGTTGCTGCTGATGTTGCCCGTCCCTCTGCCGCGGCTCGGCTCTCCTCTCCTCCTGGCCTCTACCTCCCTTCGGCCTCTCCTCCCCCGTAGCCCATCTGGCTAGCTTCTGGGCAAACTCTGGATTCGATGCCTCTCCGTCGACTTCTCTCGCCGCCCTTTCCATCAACTCTTCATAGGAGAGGGGGGGAACCCTTTTCAACTCCATGCGAAAGAAGCCCTGTTGCAGTCCCAGTGTGAAGGCCATCATCAGGGTATGGCCCGGCGTCTCCTGAACCTGGGTAACCTCCTCCTGGAAGCGGTCAACATAGCTTCCCAGGGTCTCGTTCGCCTCTTGTTTGATACGGAACAGAGATTCCGACTCCCTCTTCCTCCTCTTAGAGGTAGTGAATCTCAGCACGAACCCCCGGTGGAGATCCTCGAAGCAGTGGATGGAGCTGGACGGCAGCTGATGGAACCACTCCCTCGCCTTCTCTCTGAGAGTGATAGCGAAGAGCCGGCACTTGAACCCGTCCGACATTTGCCGGATGGAGACCGCGTCCTCGAACCACTGGACGTGTTGGACCGGATCTCCCCTTATGGTGTAATAGGACACCTCGGGCTCCCTGAACCCGTCCGGGACTGGGGCGGAAGAGACCAATTCGCTGAAGGGACTGCCTCCACCCACCGGGCGGGTTGGAGGGTCTCGCGCCCCTAACTCGCCGAATCTACCGCCGCTCCCCGAGCCTGGGAAAAGCACTCGCCCGGGGAGCTCGGCGCCTCGCCCCTCATCGACCACTTCCTTTCCGGCTCGCCGGGCGGGAGCCGCCTCGCCGAGTGCCGGGTCCGCGAGAACCGGGATTGCCGGGGTCGCACTTTCGTCCCGCACGCCGAGTGCGAGCCTGACCAGGCCGAGCATTTCCTGTCTAAATTCCTCAAACATCCCTGCGATGGCGAGAGGGGGTGGGGGTGGCGAGTCGGTCCTGTCCGAGCCCTGCCCTTCTCCTCCAGTCATTGATCCTGCGGAAGGTTTTCTGAGTTGACCACTCTCCACGCTCACCGCACCAAAATGTTGAAACCGAATGATCGGTCTCTGTGGAGTTCACCCTTGGGGAAGGGGTGGTCGCACACCTACTTCGTTCCTGTAAGAAAAGCAACCGAAGAGAAGGAAAGAACAGAGGACTAGACCAAGGGCCCGGCGCGGAGGTCCCACCACAAACCAGGAAGATCTCAGAGCGCTTCCCCTCCTTAGCCAAAAAGGTCGGGCTAAGGTATCTCAGAGAACACTAAAAGACTGGGAGATTAGTGCGCCCCCTCTGAGGTACCCCTTGGGTCCTATTTATAGTTTTTAGAAGATGGTCTGCCAATAGCTGACCTCTGATAGCTTGAAATTACTGAAAGACCCCTAGGGATGGTCTGCCAACAGCCTAATCCCGCTGTCCTGACTAGCTATGCGCAGCCCGTCCCGACCTGATAATCGAGAAACGCGGGTCGGGGCTGGCCCGCCTAAAGGAGCGGGTCGAGGCTGGCCCGCCTAAGGGAGCGGGTCGAGGCTGGCCCGCCTAAGGGAGCGGGTCGAGGCTGGCCCGCCTAAGGGAGCGGGTCGAGGCTGGCCCGCCTAAGGGAGCGGGTCAAGGGGTCTAAGATCCTCCGGCGGACACGGGGTTGTACACTCATGCTCCTAAAATTTGCCTAAACCATTAGTTTTGAAAAATTTCAAAAAATAGGTCCTAGATAATAAATAGAGACTGATGAACTTATTTTGAAAATAAGAATAATACGAGTCTTGAATCATTCACATCTATTATACTACTCAAAGTTGATATTACAAAAATTATCAAAAAACAAAAAGGAAAATAGTGGATGAAATGTTTTTAGGAAGTAAAGAAAATAAAGAAGGAGAAATCATAATAGAAATGCGAGTTTTAGAAAAACGCTTAACATTAACATGCTACGGTGAATTAGAAACACAACATGACCAACATTTTACTTGTGAAATATAATTAGAAAAATTGATTAGAAATATTATAATTAGCTAAGTCGTTATATTGAATTTTGAGAAAAACAAAAAAAAAAGCAATGGGGGGCTAATGAAATACCAAATTTTGTTTAAACTATTAAAGTAAGAAACAAATAACATAATACTTTTTTTGATTTTGAAATATTCTATTTTTTTTTATTTTTAAAGATATTATCTTTTTTTTTTATTTTTCTTAAAGATATTATCTTTTTTTTTAAGATATATAAAAAAACAAGAGAATAAGGAAATCCTCCCCCGAGATTAAAATGGATATTGTCCTCAATGGAGAAAAGAGGAGAAGGAGAGAGAAAAATTAAAACATAAATATAAGTACAAAATTGAAAACAGGTACTTACTCAGATTTGCGAGTCGCGGAAGGTTGCGTGATGCCGCTCCCCCATGCTTGCGCTTTGGAACTTCATAAAATGTCTTTTTTGGGCTTTGTGGTGGATTCAGCGGCGTTGGAGCAGGTGAGCACAAAAGCTTCAGCTTGTCAGAGCCATTTGGGGCAAAAAAGTGTAAAATAAAGAAAACAGAAAAATAACTTGGGTTGCCTCCCAAGAGCACTCTTTATTTAAAACGTCGTTTGAGCTCGACGCAACAAAATAATATTGTCCAAAATAAAATTTAAAGTTTTTAACAAAAATAAAAAGTTTTAAGTTATCCATAATTCAGATCATGCAGAATAAAATTAACATTGTTTGGACTGACATCATCACCACAGAAATAAAGTTTAAGACGCTGCTCATTCACTTTAATAAACTCACCCTTATCAGGATGTGAAATTAAAATCGTTCATACGGAAAAACTTCTTTAACAGTAAACGGCTCAGACCATCGCGACTTTAACTTTCCCGAAAATAAACGTAATCGTGAATTATATAAAAGAACTTGCTCGCCCGACTTGAAGTTTTTTGGGTGTCTTAAGTGTTTGTCGTGAAAACGCTTCGTCTGCTCTTTATAAAATTTATTATTTTCGTAAGCATAAGAGTGTCACTCGTCGAGTTTGTTAAGTTGAAATTTTCTAAGGTTGTCGATAGAGTGGGGATCGAAATTTAAAAACCTTAAGGCCCAAAAAATGCGGTGTTCTAATTCTACGGGTAAATGACACGATTTTCCATAAACCAACCGATACGACGTTCATCCGATGGCGGTTTTGTACGTTGTTCGGTAGGCCCATAGAGCATCGTCTAATTTGGTTGACCAGTATTTTCTAGAGGTGGAAACAGTCTTTTCTAAAATTCTTTTAAGCTCTCTGTTCACTACTTCGACTTGTCTGTTAGTTTTGGGGTGGTAGGCAGTTGAATGCTTATGTGTAATGCCATATTTTATAAGAGTTTTGGAAAACTGCACGTTACAGAAATGTGAACCCATATCGCTAACGATGCCTCGTGGCATACCGAATCGAGAAAATAATTTTTTCAAAAACGTAATTACGACTCGGGCGTCGTTAGTAGGAAGAGTTTGGGCTTCAGCTCATCGTGAAATATAATCTACAACAACTAAAATGTATTTGTTTCCGAAGCTAGAAGGAAGAGGGCCAACAAAATTAATTCCCCAGAGGTCGAAAACTTCGCACTCAAAGAAATAATTTGGCGGCATTTCATTTTTATTGGAAATATTTCCCGACCATTGGCAACTATCACACCTACTCACAAATGCTTACACGTCTTTAAACAGGCTAGGCCAGTAAAAACCCACACAAAGCACTTTATGGGCGATGCGAGCAGCTTGATAGTGATCATTAGTAGGTCCTTCATATAAGTGTTTTAAAATATCTAATCCGTCTTCAAAAGAGACACATCTCCTTATCACTTGGTTCACACAGACTCTGAAAAAGATGCGGGTCCTCCCAAAAATTGTTCTTCAATTCAGAAAAGAATTTCTTCTTTTGTTGAGAGGAGAACTCTTTCGGGAGTACACAAGCCACTAAATAGTTGGCTATGTGTGCAAACCAAGGAGAATGGGATGTGTTAATTAAAAACAGCTTCTCCTCGGGAAAGAAATCATTAAAAGATTTTTCATCTAATTTTTTCTATATACAGATTATCTAATCGTGAGAGATGGTCGGCGGCAAAATTCTCGGCACCTCGCTAATCACGGATTTCTAAGTCAAACTCCTGGAGGAGTAAGACCCAGCGAATCAGGCGCGGCTTGGCATCCGTCTTAGCATGAAGATACTTGAGGGTCGAGTGGTCCGTAAAAACGATAATTTTGGAAAGCTTAATATAAGGACGGAATTTATCAAAAGCGAAAACAACAGCTAGGAGCTCCTTCTCGGTTGTGGTATAATTCTCTTGTGCCGATGTAAGTGTTTTACTTGCATAATAGATGGGGTAGAAGTTTTTAGATATTTGTTGTCCTAGTACGGCTCCCACCGCAGAACTACTCGCATCACACATAATTTCAAAGGGAAGGTCCCACACCGGAGCTATCATAATAGGGGCATTATTTAACTGTTCTTTTATTAATTTAAAGGCAGATAGACAAGGTTCGTCAAAAATAAATGGGGCATCTTTTTCCAGAAGATGAGTAAGGGGCTTGGTGATTTTGGAGAAGTCTTTTATGAAGCAGCGGTAGAAACCAGCGTACCCTAGGAAACTTCTTATAGATTTGTCATTCGTAGGCAGCGACAGCTTCTTGATAACTTCTATCTTAGCTATGTCTACTTCAATTCCTCTCACAGAAATCTTATGACCGAAAAATAACCCTTCCCTCACCATAAAATGACATTTTTCCCAATTTAGGGCAAGGTTAATTTCTTCGCATCTTTCTGAGACTTTTTTGAGGTTTTCTAAACAACTATCAAAGGCATCGCCGAACACAGAGAAATCATTCATAAACACCTCCATAATGTTTTCTATGTACTTGTCAAAGATAGCAAGCATACATCGTTGGAATGTAGCTGGCGCATTGCATAATCCAAACGGCATTCTTCGGTAAGCGAAGGTGCCGAAGGGACAAGTAAACGTAGTTTTCTCCTGGTCTTCGGGAGAGATGGGGATTTGAAAGTACCCCGAGAGACCATCGAGAAAATAGTAAAAGCAATGGCTGTATAATCGCTCTAAGATTTGATCGATGAACGGCAAGGGGAAGTGGTCCTTGCGGGTGGCGTCGTTTAACTTACGATAGTCAATACACGTTCGTCACCCTGTCACTATCCGTGTCGGGATTAAGTCATTATTCTCATTACTAACTACAGTTATCCCTCCCTTTTTGGGCACTACCTGGACTGGGCTAACCCACTTACTATCAGATATAAGATAGATAATTCCTGCGTCTAACAGTTTCATAACCTCGCCCTTTACGACTTCTTTCATGTTTGGATTTATACGGCGCTGAGGTTTGATTGAATTACGTGAATTATCTTCCATTAGAATTTTGTGGGTGCAGAAAGATGGGCTTATGCCATTGATATCAGATATCTGCCAAACAATAGCTCGGCGATGTTTACGTAATACTAGTAGGAGCTTATCATTTTGCACTTTAGTCAGGTAGGCCGAAACTATTACTAGTAGCTTAGAATCCTTTTCTAAGAAGGCATACCTAAGATGTTCGGGTAGTTCCTTTAATTTCAGGATAGGGGGTTCTTCATACGACATTTTGGAAATTCTTTCTTTTTCAAAAACAATGTCTTCGTAGACTTTTTTTTATACGGAAAATTGAAAGGGGTGGAGTTAGTGGCCATGACGGCTTCTTGCAGAGATTCAATTGGAAGAGTAGAGCAAGAAAAAAAATAAGAAAATTTATTTTCACATTCAGAAAGGTAGTAGGAAGATTCTTCACCTAAGGCATCTAAGAAAAAATAGGAGTCATCATTCTCTAGGGTATTCTTCATTGAGGGGTCATGGAGAAGGTCACTTCGTCATCGCCTACTCGTAGGAAGAGCTTACCATTGCTTATGTCAATGATAGCTCGGGAGGTGGCAAGGAAGAATCAGCCAAAGATCAAGGGAACCTCGACTTCTTCTTCGATGTCCAATATGTCGAAATCCACCGAGAAGATGAATTTGTCGACTTTAACTAAGACATCCACCACAATTCCTAATAGGTACTTAACTGATCTATCGACGAGCTGGATACTCATGCATGTGGGGTTGAGGCTACCAATTCCTAAATTCTTGAATAACGAAAGGGGCATCAGGTTGATACTCGCACCTAAGTCGGCCAATGCGTGCTTGACAAAAAGATCACCAAAGATACACGGTATAGAAAAACTACCCGAATCACTGATCTTCTTTGGTAAACAGTTTGTCAAGACCGCAGAGCACTCGTCATTTAGTGTGACATGCAATAAGTTTTCTAACTTCTTTTTATTAGTTAAGAGGTCCTTAAGATACTTAGCGTACTTCAGTAACTGGGAGATTGCTTCGTGGAGGGGCAGATTTATGTGGATTTGCTTAAATATTTCTAGGAAGCGAGAGTATTGATCATCTTGACGTTGCTTGTTAAGTTCAGAAGGGTATGGTGGAGTTGGATCATTTTTAAAGATGGGTGGTGGAATGAGATTTTTTCTACAATAGAGAGAGGGGTGATAACTTCATCTTCAGTATGGGCGAAATGATAAAAAATTTCTCGGTAAAGGGTTGATTTTTTAAAATGGGGGCAGAGCTTGCCTCAGGCTCTTTGCATACCATACCGAAAATTGCTTCCCACTCCGAAGAGTTATAGCTTTCGCTTGCTCTCTCGAGTAGGGCTCGGTGTTGGCAGGAAGAGACACGACGGGTCGCTCAGAAATAATTTTTACGAGTTGTCCTACTTGATTCTCTAGACTTTTAACACTTCCGACTTGGGTTATTATAGTAACGTCATAAATATTTATAGATTTTGAAAACATTTCCTCCAAATTTGGAGGTTTTGGAAAATTTTGTGGAGGTGGTGGTGGAGAAAAATCATTTTGTGGTGGCGAGCGCATTGCATTCGAGGGATTACTCTACGAAAAGTTCTGGTGGTTCGGTAAAGCGGGATTCGGAAAAGCGAAACCCGAAGCAGGAAAATTAGCAGCAAAAAAATTATGAAAAGCGTTTCTAAGTATATTATTAACATAATCCAATTGTTCGGGAGCAGGAGTTGCAGATTCCCATACCTGAGGGGCGGAGGCAGCAGTCATCTCCGTTATCTTTTTACTTAATACTTCCACTTGCAAAACTAGCTAGGAGATATTATCTACTTCAAAGATACCTGCAGGTTTGTTTTGGCGGGACCTAGGCACATTCCACTGATATGTGTTCATGATCATGTCCTCGAAAAAAAATCAAGAGCTGCTTCCGGTGTTTTGTGGTTTAAGGTACCAGAGGAAGCTGCGTCTTTCATTTGCTTAGTGCTTTGATTTAGCCCGTTATAAAATGTCTGCACCTGCAACCATACAGGCAATGCGTGATGGGGGCATCGTCTTAAGAGTTCTTTAAATCTTTCTCAGGTTTCATAAAAGGTTTCAGAATCTATTTATCCAAAGGCAGAAATATCGTTCCTAAGTTTTGCGGTTTTAGCTGGCGGAAAATACTTCACCAGAAATTTTTGTATTAGTTGATCCCAGGTGGTGATACTATTTTTTGGTAGAGTGTTCAGCCATTGCTTAGCCTTGGTTCTTAGGGAGAAAGGGAAGAGTCTTAGCTTAAAGCATGATTTGTAACACAATTTATTTTAAAGGTGTTACAAATCTCAAGAAAGCTAGCTATATGGGCGTTCGAATCTTCATCTTAAAGTCCGTCATATTGCACATACTGCTGCACTATTTGAATTATGTTAGGCTTAAGTTCAAAATTATTATTAGTTATAGCAGGGCGAACTATGCTTGATTTTGTACCCTCTAAATTCGACCGTGCAAAATAGGACATAGGCCTATGTAGGGCTTTCTCTACGACGGGATCTTCCATTCTTAGGGTAGAAAATGACTCGGAATCCTCAACCGGTATTTGGAGAGTAGCACCTTGAAATCACGATCTTCTCCGAAGAGTACGCTAAATTTCATGGTCCAAGTCCAAAATATCCGACGGATTTCCGCGGGTCATACACTAGCATAAGAGAAGATGAAGAAAGAGAAAAATAAACTAGAAAAAGAGTACTACTAAAATTTTTGAAATAGATTTTTTTAATGTTTTAACTCCCGAACTTCCCAAGTGCTACCCGATAAAGGGTTCGCAAGGTACTAGACAAGATAGTGGTATTTAACCACATTGTCTTTTTCGAGAGAGTTAGGTGGTGTAGAAAAATTGTGATGTGGGTTTCTATTAAGAGCGTTAATATTTTTGAATTTTTTTAATTTTTAAGAAAGAGGGTGAGAAAGAGAAGTGATACAAGTAATAGGTTCGTGTTTTCGAATTATCAACAAAAGTTGATCCCCGGCAACGGTGCCAAAAACTTGGTGGACAGAATATTCGCAAAGAGAATAAAACCGAACTAGCAATCCAACTAGGCAAGTATACCTATCGAATTATAGCTAGGGGACACAAGTGTCGTATTAAAATCCGGGAACTGTTGAGTAATCTTACTCACACGAAGACTATTATCTTATAGAAGGATTGTTTTAGGGTTTGTTAAGAGAAAACTAATTGCAAATGAGAAAAGAAATATTGCGCTAAAAAGGGAACTACTTGCAGTTAAATAAAGAGCTACTAAAAGCGATTACAATGAGGGGTTGAAATAATGAAATAGAAAAGCACTCAATCGAGAATCACCTCGGCCTAAGTTGATCAAAAATACGATAATAAACTCTAACTTAATAAGGCAAAGGACCTTGACCGTGGAGGTTCCTAAAGCATGAACACGCTTCTCTCGAAGTCGTGCCCACCTGAGTTTAGGAAGGTCCGACCGAACTCTCGTCCAAATCGTTGGCCTAAAGCTCGCTTTACGCTGTGAACCCCGCTATTGGATTTCACTCAAATCCGGGAGATTTAACGTCGGCCTCTCTCGAGGGGTGCGTGCAACTCTCTTTACTCTTGAGTGTTCACTCCAAACTATGAGCCTCTCGGCTAGCTAAGAGTGGAAACAAATATGGAAATTATATATCGATGATATAACTCCAAACACGATTAATCAAGAGTAATTCAAGGTCTAAACCTTACAAAGGAAAAGCAAACTAGAGCATCATAACTTAATTAACTCAAACCTCGGATCATCAAGATTGAGTACAAGGAGGATTAGTTACTCATGGTGAAGTGGAGGAAGAGAGATGAGTAGGAGTGCATGGAAACAAAACAGAGACAAGAAAAATCAACCCAACTTTATATTAATTCAAAAGAGAGCTACAACTTGGAAAACAAAATATTACTCTTGCAGGAAATGAAAACTAAGCTAGCACTAAAACTGAATCTGAAAATAAACTAAACTATTACAGAAGAGTAAAACTGAAACTAAATAGAAAAACTAAAATGAAAATAGGAGTGAGGAAGAACACTAAGGGAGAACTGAAAATGGCAGCACTTCCCCTCTCCCAAAATTCTATCATCTTTTTCTCAAGGAGAGGGGCTCTATTTATAGATTTTTCAAAGAGCAAGAAATGCATTTAGCCAAGCACAGGAGTTGACCTTGGTACGGGTTCTGGCGGGAAATGATGATTGCCTTGGTACGGGTGACGTGCATTTATGGCGACAGCAGGCTTTTGTTCAAAAGCTGGACTTGTCCTCTGGAAGCAGGTAAGCTCAACGAACAGGGAGAGAGGGCTTGACGAAATCAGAGGAGAAGGAGGGAGAGCTCGAAGAACGGAGAAAATAGAAGTTGGACGGGAGATCGACGAACGTCGAACTGAAGGCGATGTCGACGACTTTGGAGGAGTTCGTCAAACGCAGAACTGGAGGCTGAGCTCGACGAAATGGTGGAAAGAACCTTTTGCCGAACGCAAAAAATGAGGTCGACAAACGTCGAAATGAGAAGGGGGGAGAGCTTGATGAAAAGGCTGAGCTCGACGAATTCTGGCAAGCTCGGCAAAATTTTGGACGTTCGTCGAATGCAGAATGTGGAGGGGATGTCGACGAATGCTGAGGTCGACGAACTTTGCTGAAGACGAGGTCGGCGAACTTTGCTGAAGGCGAGGTCGACGAACTCTGCTGAAGGCGAGGTCGACAAACTTTGCTGAGGGCGAGGTTGACGAACTTTGTTGAGGGCGAGGTCGATGAACTTTGTTGAGGGTGAGGTCGACGAACTTGAAGACGTTCGTCGAACACAGAACTTAAGGCTGAAGGTCGACGAAATTGCTAAGCTCGACGAATTCGAAGACGTTCATCGAACGCAGAACTGAAGGCCTAGCTCGACGAACTGGGGCTGAAGGCGAGGTCGACGAACTCAGGTAAGCTCGACAAACGTCGAACGTAGAAAGAAGGCAGAGCTTGGCGAAATGGCTGAGCTCGACGAACTGGCTGAGCTCGACAAAATGAGCTCGACAAAAAGCTAAGGTCGAAGAATTTGCTGAAAACCTGTAAACCCGCAAGGAAAAAAAAGTAAACATCAGTGGTATTAAAATATATACAAAACGAGGTCAAAATAAAACTTTAAAAACAAGATTTCTATAATAAAAACTTGTAATTACCCTAGTAGTTTAAACTACAAAATGTATTATCATATGTTACAAATTCCAATACATAAAAATAAAATTTTTGTCCCTGAAATTAAGATTAGGTCTACGGGTTTTGCACTGAAAGTTAAAGGATATGAAATTCTTGGGTAATCAAGGTTATACCTGCCGTGAAGAGTTCTGAATAATTCTGCTACATAAGGTCCAGAGGCTCCCAGGTGTGCTCCTCCTGTCCATGATTCGACCATAGGACCTATACCAGCGGAACCTTCTTTCGCCACAAGACTCGTACCTCCGTATCCTCTATCCTGATTGGCTTCAAGCATACTGATCAGTCAGATGCTACTAGGCCAGCCGTAGTGGAAATTTGTTTCTCTGGCCGTAGGAGAGTCCTCCTAAGAGAAGAGACGTGGAATACATCGTGTAATCCTGCCAACTCGGGCGGTAGCTCCAGTCTGTAAGCCAAGGGGCCGATTCTCTCAAGAATTTTATAGGGCCCCATATATCTTGGACTGAGCTTCTTTCGTCCGCAAACCCGCGAGACTCCATGCATCGGGCATATCTTCAAGAATCCCCGATCACCAACTGAAAACTCAACCTATCAATGTCGTGCATCGTAGTATTTGGCCTTTTTACTCTGGGCCTCCAGCATCCTATCCCGAATCAGCCAAACCTAAGCATTTGTGTCCTCCAGAAACTCCGATCCAAGCACCTTCGGATCCTCATCCTGGATCCAAGATAGTGGAGTCCTACACCTCCGTCCATATAATGCCTTATAAGGAGCCATACATATGGTAGACTGATGACTGTTGTTATAGGAAAACTCGATAAGCAGCAACAGTCTCTCCCACGACTCCCCGTGATCCAAGATACATAGGAGTAAGAGATACTCCAACATCCAGTTTGTACGCTCTGTTTGCTCGTTCGTCTAGGGGTGGAATGCAATGCTGAAGGTCAGTCGGGAGCCCAAGTAAGCCGGAACTGCTCTCCACTCCATGGACGTGAACCGCCCATCCCAATATGATACGATCGTCCTGGGAACACCATGATAACAGACAAACTTCTCCACAAATCTATATACTAGAACTCCGACCGGAGTGTTCTTTCTGACTAGGATATTTCGGGCAACCTTCGTCAGTCTGCCAACAATTACCTAGATCAAATCATTTCCTGCATGAGAACGAGGTAGTCCATGTATTAAGTCCATCGCGATGTCATCAAACTTCCACTCCAGCCCCGATAGTGGCTGAAGTAACCCCATCGATCTCTTGCATTTATCCTTCACAAGCTGTCAAGTCCCGCAATGAGTCACAAAGTGGATGATCTCCTTCTTCATTCCTTGTCAGTACATGGTCTTCTTCAGATCAGCTGTCATCTTCGTGATCCCTGGATTCACTGAGTATCTACTAGTGTGTGCTTCAGTCAAAATATCCTCTCGTATTTGACCTCCTGCTGGTATATACACCCTGTCTCTGAAGCACACTAGGACATCCTTCAATACATAATCTCCAGCTGTGCCAGCCTCCAAGGCCTTGAATATTGGCCCAAACTTAGAGTCCTGCCTCTGCTCGTCTCTGATGCGATCTCGTATGTCGCAAGTAACGCTCATCGATGATAAGTACTCATATTGTTTGGGATCTACCTTGGATACCAAGTTTATCTGCATACCCTCCAACATCCGAACCAGCTTTATGGCCATCATCTGGGGTCCAGCTCCTACTGTGGTAGCTCTTCTGTTAAGAGCATCTGCTACTACGTTTGCCTTTTCTGGGTGGTAGTGCATCGTGTACTGATAATCGGAGAGGAACTCCACCCATCATCGTTGGCGCATGTTTAACTCCTGCGTGTCTACGTACTTAAGATTTTTGTGATCGGAGAAGATATCACAATGTACTCTATAAAGGTAATATCGCCAAATCTTGAACGCAAAAATTACCGCCCCTATCTCCAGATCATGTATCAGGTAATTTTGCTCGTGTTTCTTCTGTTGGCGGGAAGCATAGGCTATCACGTGCCCGTGCTGCATCAGGACGACACCCATTCCCTGATAGGATGCATCGGTGTAGACTTGGAATCCTTCCTTCCCAGATGGGAGGGCAAGGATGGGGGGCCGAGGTAAGCTAACTCTTCAATTCCTAAAAAGCAGACTCGCACTGCGACATCCACACAAATGGCATATCCTCCTTCGTCAGAGATGTAAGAGGGAGGGCAATTTAGGAGAATCCCTCTACTAACTTCCGGTAATACCGGGTGAGTCCTAGGAAACTCTGTATGTCGGATGTCGTCTTTAGTGGCAGCCAGTCTCGCACTGCTTGGATATTTTTCAAGTCCACTGTTAACCCTGCCCCAGTGATAATATGACCTAGAAAGGCCACCTCCTTCAACCAGAACTGGCATTTGCTGAACTTTGCATATAGGCTTTGCTTGCGGAGTTTCTCCAAGGTCAGTGCCAAGTGTCTTGCATGCTCCTCCTCCATACTCGAGTAAATGAGGATGTCTTCTATTAATACGATGAAGATGATATCAAGATAGGCCTCAAATACTTGGTTCGTCAAACTCATAAATACATAATGTGCATTCGTGAGGCCAAATGGCATTACCGTGAACTCATAAAGGTCATACCGGCTACTGAATGCAGTCTTCGAGATGTACTTCTGCTAGATCCGGAGCTGATAATATCCCGATCTCAAGTCTAGCTTCGAGAACCAGTGGGCTCCCTCTAATTGATCAAAGAGCTCGGTTATTCTTCGTAAGGGATACGTAATATGTACTGTCAGCCTGTTCAGACCTCTGTAATCAATGCGCAGTCTGAGAGTCCCATCCTTCTTCTTTATGAACAATGTGAGGATCCCCATGGCGAGGAGCTTGGCCTGACAAACCCAGCTTCAACTAACTCTTGCATATGGCTCCGAAATTCTACTAGTTCTTTTGGGGCCATCTGATTTGGAGCACTAGATACTGGCTTAGGTCCCGACACTCGATGGATCTGAAAGTCCTTCTCACGATGTGGTGGCAATCCTGGCAGCTTCTCTAGAAAGTCATCAATGAAATCTCGTACCACTGGGATGTTGGAGATAGAATCTTTTTCCTCGATCATCTCAAACAACACCTAATAAACCTAGTACCCCCCCCCCCCCCCCCCCCCCCGCAGGTGGGCCTTGACAGCCTGTATAGAAGAAAGCAGACAGTGGGAGACTATGGTAGTACCTTCGAAGGTTGCATAGGTGTCTCTGTATCTCAGCACAACCTTCCTTACTGGGCAGTTAATCTGTGTATGGCTCCAGGTGAGCCATGTCATTCCCAAAACCAGATCAAAGTCCGTCATCCCCAAGATCGTCGTCGGAGCCTCGAATGTTAGGTCGTCGATGGTCACCTCAAGAAGTCATTTTCTAGTAGAAAGGATCTCCGTCCCATTGGGAAGACGAACCCTCCTGATTACTCCCATAAAATGTTGGACCTAGTCCAAGTCCTTGACAAAATCCTCCATGATGAAGTTGTGAGATGCTCCTGTGTCGAATAAGGTATGGGCAGGCTTGCCAAATACCGTTACTATTCCTGAATTTGTTAATCAATCTTAGGTGGCTAGTTGTATAGTTTTCTTCCTTAGTTCTACCAATCTAATATCACTTCTATATTCTTGAGGAAAGAAGAAAAGGAATTAGATTGTTAAAATACTTGCTATAACCCTGTCCAAGTACCGAGGTTGAGCAAGGTCCAAAACATACATCTGCTCTCTTTCCAGCCTATGGTCGCTGCCTTAGAATCCACGTCCTCGACCACATCCCTGGTCCTTGAGCTGTTGAGCAGGTGGAGCAGCCTGAGGTGCTGGTAGTGGTGCCTGTCTTTTGGGGCAGTTAATCCGAATGTGTCCAGGCTGGTGGCAGTGGTAGCACACTGGCAGGGGAGGTGCCCCATCCTCTATTCTTGGTTGTAACACCCCACAAACAACTAGACCCTTAGGATTGTTTTGTCATGACTAGGTCATGATAAAACTCTAGGAAGAACAAGGAACCAGCTGGGATTAGGCATGAGGGTGAAAATCACTTTGGTCTGCAAATAATAAATCCCAAATACCAAACCTAGGGTTTGACTTTAGGGCTTCACATTGACCCTTTGACCCTGCCAAAACATCCCTAACTCATTAGGAGGTCCATTGGAGCCATTAAAGATCCATTGGGGTCAACCTAATGGGTCAACTTAGTAAAGGTCAAACCTAGCCCTAGTTAGGTCAAATTTCCCTAGTTAGACCTAAGTGGTTTACACCAAGCCACAAGTGGACTTTGGTGGTGGCAAGGGACCCAAGACACTAAGTTTACCAATTACCCATTTAGTTGACCAAGTCAAAACCCCCAAGTCAAACTTGGTGATGGCGACAACCCCCAACGTGTGAAATTTGAAGATGATGATGGCGACGACGACGGCGTTCCCCTACAGTTGAAGATGATGATGGCGATGGCGATGGCGTTTTCCCACATGATGAAAATGAAGACTACCAAATAATATTTAGTTATTTTATTTGCTTTCTATTTTATCATGTTGCATTTTAATTTATCATGTTGTTGTTTTCTTTTTATTTAAGTGGGCTGCAAATAGCCTATGCATGTTGTAAAGCCTATATATAGGCATGAACTATTTCATTATGCTTTAGTGAATGAAGAAAATATTGAAACCCTAAACCTCTTGAGATCTCCCTCTCTTCTTCCTCTAAAATTCGGCCCCCCCTTAGTTCCCCTCTTCCTCTTGGCCGCCGGCCACCATATCCCCTCCCTCTTCTCGGTTTTCCTCCTCTTTCCCTCTCCCTTCTTCCTCTAGCAAAACCACACCACCCTTTCACTCCCAAACCCGACCCCAACTTTCCACCACCAAGAGAAGCCGCCGGCCTCCTCTCCTCCACCATAGCCGCCAACCTCCTCCTCCTCCACCAAGCCCGACCACTCATTATATCCCCTTCACAAAACCAAGCAGCCCTCCACCTTCATAAGCCGAGCCCCTCCCTCTTCCATCACCAATCCGACCACCACCTCATCATCTCCCAAAACCGACCACCCTCTCCCTTATCCAAAACCCGACCTCCATCAAGAGCCCCAAATCAGCCCCCCTTTCTATTGTGAGGAAGAAGATCGGCCACGGCAAGGAGTTATTTTTGTGACATCTCACTCCGGCGTGAAGCAAAGGAAGCGGACAAGTTTCTCTCCGGTTGGCGCAACTCCGGCGGAGCCGTGGAAGAGCGATCTTTGAAAGTGAACCAGAATCACCCATTCCGGTTGGGTAACGAGATCCTCTACTTTGTTTTGTGTGATTCCTATTATTTTAGAATTTCATTTCGGTGGAATACGTTTGCGTTATTTTGGAATCGTTGTTCGTTCGTGGATTATCTTTCCGACTGCTTGTGTTGTTATTTTTAGTTGCTTAATATTCCGAGAGGTTTGGCGAGCCTCGCTTTCGTTTTGTTGGGAGAGATCTACCTCTTTCGAACCAAACTTTTCGGTAGATCTCTTTTGGTACAACCATCGCTCGGTCGGGCCCAATATTGGCCCTTTTGCTTGAGAGAACGACGACCTATAGTCATTTGTTCGATCTTAAAACGGCGTGGCTACCGTACGATAGCGTTAACTTGATAAAGGTGTCCAACGAGTGTGATGCGTGACGAATGTGCGAGTGTAGGATTGAATTGTTGAGGGGCATATGTGACTGATTCGTAGATTTAACCCGCACCCAACGTATTCGCTTAAATTCCCCATAGGAATTTCCCTTGTCATTTCGTGCCTGGTTTCCATTTAGGGAGTGGCCTACATCAATTTGGTATCAGAGGGAGGTTCACGTCAATTTCCTAATTGGCACCCCTCCCCCATCTTGTGGCACGTTACCCTCACTTTTGTTTGCACGTTAGTTGTCAAAAATCAAAAAAAAAAATTTTTTGGTCTGTCAATAGCGGCTTAAATTTCTTATTTTTCAGCAAAAACATCAAAAAAAATTTATTAATAATCTTCAACTATTTTCCTGCAAGAAAACAAAAAAAAATATTTTAGGTATCATATTATTTTAGCGGGAACAATTCCATATATTATAAAATTGTGGTTCAGGTTCTTTTTATCCTTGTTTGTGCACTAAATCCGAGTAGTCTATCCCCAGTTTTCCCCACGGGAAAATGGCCCATGATGTCCCCGTTTCCCGAATGAAACCTGTAGGTTCCACATCAACCATTAGGGGTGACTATAGACCAAATGCCCAGGCCAAGCGGCATATAACTGATGATTTGGCTACCCTTAAACAAGGGAATAAGTCAGTCTCAGAATATATGCAACTCTTTAGGGAAAGGACGGTTGGGAGCGGTGTGAAGGAAAAGCCCGAGGTTACCCTGTCTAGGTTTCGTAGGGGGTTAGACCCCTACATCCAGGGGAAGTTACTATGTTATTTCCACACCGATCTAGACGCCACCTTTATTACGGCTTTGGAAATTGAGAAGCACCAAATTCCTAGGAGTATGGTTACATGTCGGACGATTACTATATGTGATTCTATTGGCAAATCTGGTAGTGGCTCTATTGAGCGTCCTACCCTGAATACGCCCGTTGGACATTTTGAGTCTTCCCCTGAGTTGCCTGATTTAGTGGTTGATTCCCCTGTTGAGTCTAAGGTGGTGCCTATGATTGTGCCCGTCACTGAGGGCGAGACTAAAATTACTGACGATAGTATTGATGTGGAAGAGATGGGTTACCCGAGTGACCTGGATGATGATTTCTCCTCTGAGGAATCACTCCCTTTCCCTTTTGACGATATTTCGGAGTCGTCTACCTTGATTTCCATGGAGTCTTCTGATGGCCCTGTGGCAGTTGATATTCCGGTTGAGTCGGAAGAGTTACCTTATGCTGAGAGTTTACCCGTTGGTGATTTAGGCGATGAAGTGTTTGGACTCGAGCTAGTTAACATTAGTCTGAGGCATATTATAGTGCCCACTTCTGCGATTTTTACTTCTACTGATGTTGAGACTGATGTGTTGGGAGAAATTCCTAGTGAGAGAGTTACATTTTTGGAGGACGATATTGTGATAGACCCGGATGAGCGTCCCCTGATGCAAACTCCGTGGCGTGAATTTAAATGCAATCTTAACTCTCTCCCCGTATTAGTTTTACCGACTACCCCTCCCGTAATGTTGACCCGACCAGCGGATCCTTTCGGTTATGAATTTATTTTGCCTGATTTGAGTCATTTTGTCTCTCCGTTCATGCTGGATCCACCTAGGGACATGTCATGTCGCATTTATCCCCCGCCGTTTGATGATCCTTTTTCCCACTCGTTAGTGACCTCGGCTAGGCCTCGTGAGTTGTGTAGCTCGCGCCTGTTGTCACACCCGGGAGCGTTCAACTTTACTAGTATTAGTGATGAGTTGCTTACTTTGACGTATCTTCTTGCCACGTGTGATTATATTAAACATAAAATTAGAACTGTGATCTTCAAGCCTTTGAAAATTATCTTTGATTTTAAGGATCCCGTTCCCCCGGACTTAACTACTTTATTCCCTATAATTGGGGTGAGTCACATAGCGCATGGGTTCACACCACACGGTAGCAAGTTAGTTAGGCGCACTTTTGAGAAATCACCCTACTTAGCGCATGATTTCATTCTACTAGTACCACCTTATATAGTTCCGTTATCACCACTTTCTATGTTAAGTCAAAATGCACTACTAGTTGCCTCTCGCATTCTCATTTCACATCAGCACGTTAAGGAAGCGCTTTTCACACAAATATCTTCTTATCAACTTACCGCTAACTTACATAAGAGAGTGACTCCCTATAAGGTTTTCGGTTTACTCTTGGTGCGTCTCGTCCCTAAATGGATGCCTTCGGGCACTAAAGAAACGTTGGCGATTCGGCGTGTTAGAACTTTTCGGATTTTTAATCAATTAGGAGAAACAACATATCTGTTGAAGTTAACCACTGAATGGGGTAATTCCCCTAGTTTAAATGTTTCCAATTTCACGCATTGTGTTTTTCCACCATTTGAAATATCTAACTCTACGTTTGGTGCCACTATATTTTCATTTGGGTTGGGGGGTGAGCTTGTTCTTGGATCGTTCTCTCCATTGGTCTCCAACGGAGGTATGTTGATTGATGATGCAGAAATTTTTCCTCTTTATTTGCCTAATGCATTTCCCAAGTTCCGCAGGACAATCTTTTTGCTAGACAGGTTCATATTTGGTGGTTTGCTCTCCTCTCCAAGCGGTAATATTCAGCGTTCCATGATACGATGGTGTGATCATCCAATCTCCGGTGACTCTTGGATCCCGGACTCGGCGATGGTTCTTTTGGATGATGTTCTTAGACGTCAGCACCTCCACGCCAACTCATCGGTGATGAGTTCTTTTGAGCGGGGGAGGATTGATGGCGACAACCCCCAACGTGTGAAATTTGAAGATGATGATGGCGACGACGACGGCGTTCCCCTACAGTTGAAGATGATGATGGCGACGGCGATGGCGTTTTCCCACATGATGAAAATGAAGACTACCAAATAATATTTAGTTCTTTTATTTGCTTTCTATTTTATCATGTTGCATTTTAATTTATCATGTTGTTGTTTTCTTTTTATTTAAGTGGACTGCAAATAGCCTATGCATGTTGTAAAGCCTATATATAGGCATGAACTATTTCATTATGCTTTAGTGAATGAAGAAAATATTGAAACCCTAAACCTCTTGAGATCTCCCTCTCTTCTTCCTCTAAAATTCGGCCCCCCTTAGTTCCCCTCTTCCTCTTGGCCGCCGGCCACCATATCCCCTCCCTCTTCTCAGTTTTCCTCCTCTTTCCCTCTCCCTTCTTCCTCTAGCAAAACCACACCACCCTTTCACTCCCAAACCCGACCCCAACTTTCCACCACCAAGAGAAGCCGCCGGCCTCCTCTCCTCCACCATAGCCGCCAACCTCCTCCTCCTCCACCAAGCCCGACCACTCATTATATCCCCTTCACAAAACCAAGCAGCCCTCCACCTTCATAAGCCGAGCCCCTCCCTCTTCCATCACCAATCCGACCACCACCTCATCATCTCCCAAAACCGACCACCCTCTCCCTTATCCAAAACCCGACCTCCAACAAGAGCCCCAAATCAGCCCCCCTTTCTATTGTGAGGAAGAAGATCGGCCACAGCAAGGAGTTATTTTTGTGACATCTCACTCCGGCGTGAAGCGAAGGAAGCGGACAAGTTTCTCTCCGGTTGGCGCAACTCTGGCGGAGCCGTGGAAGAGCGATCTTTGAAAGTGAACCGGAATCACCCATTCCGGTTGGGTAACGAGATCCTCTACTTTGTTTTGTGTGATTCCTATTATTTTAGAATTTCATTTCGGTGGAATACGTTTGCGTTATTTTGGAATCGTTGTTCGTTCGTGGATTATCTTTCCGACTGCTTGTGTTGTTATTTTTAGTTGCTTAATATTCCGAGAGGTTTGGCGAGCCTCGCTTTCGTTTTGTTGGGAGAGATCTACCTCTTTCGAACCAAACTTTTCGGTAGATCTCTTTTGGTACAACCATCGCTCGGTCGGGCCCAATATTGGCCCTTTTGCTTGAGAGAACGACGACCTATAGTCGTTTGTTCGATCTTAAAACGGTGTGGCTACCATACGATAGCGTTAACTTGATAAAGGTGTCCAACGAGTGTGATGCGTGACGAATGTGCGAGTGTAGGATTGAATTGTTGAGGGGCATATGTGACTGATTCGTAGATTTAACCCGCACCCAACGTGTTCGCTTAAATTCCCCATAGGAATTTCCCTTGTCATTTCGTGCCTGGTTTCCATTTAGGGAGTGGCCTACATCACTTGGTCAAACCAAGCTCAAAAGGGGAGAAAGGCTAATCCCAACTCCAATCCAATTGGGCTAGGCCCAATTGTGATAGCCCACTAGCTATAGAAAGTAGAAACCAGCTAGAATACCACTCAAATTATGGAGGTGGTGAGTAGGAGAGAGAAAGTGGGGATTCATTCAAGGGAGGAGAGAGAAAGAGAAAGCATTCATGGACTTGGAAGGCCATGGGGCATGCAACTCCCTCTTTATTAGCTCATTCATCCTCCTTGATCAACTAGGAGAAGATTGAAGGGTTTTCCTGGCCTCCTAGGGGAGGAATGGCAAGAGTTGTGTGGTGGTCGAGAATTTGGTTCATGGGCATTAATGGTCATTCATGCTTGCCTCTCCCACTCCCATAATTGACCCTTCCATCAGCTTTAAAAACTCACAAACAATCAAAATGAATGTTTACTTCACTGGTTTAGGAGGAGAATAGGGATTTCGGCAAGGAAAAAGCTTGGAGTCGTCGGCCATGGCACATCACCACCACACACGCCGCCAAGCTCGTTTACAATTCCAATCCTCTTCCTACTTCTATGTGCTAGATCCTTAGATCCTTAGGTAGAGAAATTGGGCTCAATTAAGCCCGATCAGTGAGGAGAACATCCAGGAATTTCCATGAAAATGAACCCCTCGGGTTTTCCAGAATACGCCCCTCGGCGGCACAGCCGCCGCCAGGCGATAGCCACCACCTCAATGGAGGTGGTAGTGATGGTGGCCGGCCAGGTAGGTGGCCGAGTGGCCGGGAATCAGCGTTGTAAAAGATACAGGAAGAGCCAATCCCAACCGTTGGCTCATCGGGGACTATGACCAACCGCCGTTGGATCTGGTTGATCGTTATACGCAGTCCATATTATATAAATACATATAAATATATTATTTCATTTATTGTCATATATTTTAGCCACTTTGTTTTAATTATTAAAAATAGTTAGGGGCATTTTATGAAAATATGCCCAACATAAAAAAAACCTAGCCCTTTGTGTCTAGTTTAATACAAAGTTGAATTCAGCCCTTTTGGACCACTGGTCTGCCCTCAGCACACTTTTTGGTGCAAGGTGTCCAAGGGCTAACCAGAAATTGAATTGAGTGCCCCCAGTAAAACACTCAGTTAAATGGGCTGGAATTTGGACCATAGGCTGGTCTGACTTTGAACTTCATTATGTCCAAAAAATGGGAATTTTTGGAGATGATTTTTCAATAGTTTTAGTAATAATTTAATAATTCATATGTGAGCCATATTTATGGTCTATGGGCCTCAATATTCCCCAAAACTCTGGTGGTTGACCAGAGGCGACATCATATGGACAAGAAAAAATATCAACCAATTTGATTTTGATTTGATGGGGTATCTTGGTGAGTTAAGTTGGCCATTTTTAGGGTAATAAACCCAGCTTTTCAAAAGTGCACTTGGAGTGGTTAAATGGTCAACCCTTCAACTAAACCTAGTAAAACCTTGGCCTCTGACATGTTGTCACTCGAAACACCTCATGGAGTAGTTTTAGAAGTTTCATGGTTGAAATACCCTGAAACCTTAGTTCAAACCTTAAGGCTGCCCTTTTAGGGTTAAAGAAGGAAGTATGGTCAAACATTCAATTCATGGCTCAAGACTCTGTAGATAGGTCCATTGGGTGGTGAAACACTTTGGGTGAATTAATTAGAATTATGTGGAGTAATTTCCTCCACCAATCACTTTTATTTAGAATATGAACTTTCTAGTAAGTATAGGATATAAGTCATAAAAGTATTGAATGGTCATGAAACTTGGGAAATAGGTTTTTACTGATCTTATCCATGTCTGTAAATTTTATCATAATTTTTGGTTAAAGATTTTTAGCACCATCTTTGTAACACTAGAAAATTGTTGATTGGAGAAATAAAAATGTTTATAACAAACTATGTACTGGAAAATTATGAAACTTGACTGGTGAGCTTTTTATATTTGTGTGATATCTTGTTAATTTTATTGCAATTTTTTGAAGAATATTTATGGTAGTTCCTTCACAAGTTGCCCTAGAGGTAAATTATTTTGTAAAATCAAATAAATAGTTAAATGGAATTATAAAATCATGAAATTTGGGCAAGCATGTTTTCTGATTATTATAGCTCTTTGGTAATTTTTTATAATTTTTGGATGATTATATCATGTACTTACCTTTTAGTTTATCATTTTGATCAAAAGATATATAAATTAGTTTATGATAGAAGTAATTGCTGGAAAATTGTAAAACTCTCATATTGTTGTTATTTAGTTATTAGAAAGATGTGGAAATTTTGGTGTAATCACTGCATGTCAGGAACTTAGACTTCATGTACAAAATCTTAGGATTCATGATTTGGGAAATTATTTAAAAGTCTGAATTAATTAGGAAAAATAGCAAGTCTTGATTTTGGGCTCAATATGTCGTGGTAAACCCCAGAAATAATTATAGAGTTATAGACAAAGAATTCAGAGAGTTTACCCTCATATAGTTAGGTTAGATCGTTGGGTCTGCACTTAGTAAATATTCATGAACTTTGTATAGAGTTGTATTTCTTTCATGGGTGGAAATTTAGTAGGGTGCACCTGGTTGCTTGGAGTCATGATAAAGTCACCCTTAGGGCCAAGTCCTAAGTTGTCTGAGTACATGGAGATGGAGTTGAGCTCGGGGACGACGGAGTATCGTATTCCCATGAGTACAATAAAAATCACTTAGTATTAGTTAAAGAGCAATGTGAGGAAAGAGTTAGGTAATAAATAAACACTCATAAAAGTAAGTACCTTGTGAAAGGAAGCTTTGGGTTTTAGCCCATCATAGTTCTTAGTTCCCTCAAGAGCCCTTCATAGGGAATGCCCTGGGCAGTCCAAGGTTAATCTAAATCATAGGAATAACAATCTAAAAGAGTAACCTTAAATAATCACCATCACACACACTCACCCTATTATATCGGGAGGACAGTTGGTGTAGATTCACGAGCAGTAGACTCAGTGGTTGTTAAAAAGAAAATGGGTTAAGTTTTTGAGTTGGTAGCTCAGGAGCTCTTATAGCATGTGTGCAGTGCATTAAGTGGTGGGTCCTCATTATTGGACGGTCGTTCACACTGACGTAGATACGTTGACTCGGCGGGTGTAAGTATTCACTTAGCCAAGGAAAGACTGGTGGTTTATCATCATTAGTATGAGAGACTCTGTAGCAACTGACTATCGGTGTACCGAGTAGTACGCAAGGTCTAAGTTTGGTAGTGTGAATACCGATCTAGGAGTGGGGTGGCCCAACTCACTACCTCTGTTTTCCACTACGTGAGGTACCTTAGAGTTTAGCTAACTCCAAATGGGGGAACTGAAGGTCCGTGCACATAGAGTCGTGTGTGTGTGTGTTGCACTTGCATGAATCATGACATATCATACCACAACACACATGTCTGCATATAACCTGACACTCCATCATATAAACTAGTATGAAATAGCTTATATGATGGGAGTCTTGTAAAATGACCCCTTAACTTATAAGTCTATATGGGCATCCTTATAAGTTAATGTTACTTTTTCTCTGATAGATAGCTGCTCTATCTTTACCTTAATTGTTGTTATCGTCCACTGTCACCTGCTTTTGTTTATCTACACATAAGGTACTTCCCTTTCCTTCCTTTCTGCGTGGTGCCTATGTAACATCACGAATTTTATTGGGCCACCAAAGCCCTAGTGGGCCCAATAAAAGTGGCCCGAACCCTACCCATGACCCGGTGGGAGGTAACACTAGGCAAGAAAAAGGACTAGAGAATTCCGAATTGAGTTCTGTAAGTTTCTGTGACCTCATATAACCTAGACGGGTGCATCGGAACCCGTCGTGTCACAATCCGAGATCTAACGAAAGATTTAGACACTTCGACCGTTTTAGCGCGCTGCGATGCGCAAATTTCGGACCTTGGCCAAACAGACTCTAATTCAACCCCAGTCAGTGGCGTTGGACTTGTGTGGTTAATATGAAGTCAACAAAAGTCATCAAAGTCAATTTCGACCACAATCGGTCAACCCAAGGTCAAATCAAGCATAGTCGTGCACCTAAAATCGTGCGCACACCAATTGTGACACGACACCCGAACTCTGACCCGACCCCGACAACTTGGACCCACTTTGACTTTGACCAGCAAGGGGTGCCCCCTAGGGATGACTTGGTCAACCCCCCCCCCCCCCAAACCAACTTTTTTTGAATTCTCTCCAAATGGGGGGCCCACCCCCTCTTCATGACCATTTAAGGTCTTGCCCCTCACCCACTTTGCCCCCCCAACCAGCAAACAACCCACTAGAAAGTGGAGCCCCATTCACACCCTCCCCCCCCCTCTCTCTCTCTTTCCCACCCTAAGAAAAGCCCAAGCCATAAGGGCTTAACCCCATTTCCTCCATATGGGGGAAATCTCCCTGACCTCCAGCTGTCCTTGGATAGCTGGAGGGTGAGATTAATCCCTCCCTATGGAGGGATTAATCCCACACTGGGTAAAGAAGGGGAGACCCCTCCCCACTAGCCTATAAAATGGCCCTCACCCCCTGCATAACTCCTCACAGCCTAGTGAGCACTTCCCCCACTCCTGCCCCCTGCTGGAGCCTAGACGACCGAAAAAGGCAAGCCAAGGGAACCCTTCCCCCTCCACCGCCACCATTGGCATGGCCGACCAGACCGTCCTCTCCCGAGCCCACCAGACCCAGGTGGAGACCTTCTCCCTCTCCCTTCCCTATTCTGGATGACTTGCATGCGCCTCCCGACGGCCGGAGCGCTGTCGGTGCCACCCGAGCCATGCTCCAGGCCAGGTGGTGCCCAAGGAGGGAAGCTCCTCCACCAGTTTCGGTAGTGGCATTGGGGGAGTGCTAGACTACTGGGGGCGGTGACCCACAGCGAAGGAGAATAGTGGTACCGCCGAACAATGCAGCTCCGGCGACACCCGCAAAACAGAGCAATGCTCTATTTAGAGCTGGCGGCGGCCGACGGCGTAAGGCCGTCGGGCCACTGCCGGCAAGAATCCCGACCCCCGACATGCTGGCTGGGGTTGGTGCAGAAGACCACCCGAGGAGCGGGGGTGGCGCGGTGGCGCCGGGAGCAGAGCCCCCGCCACCCTAAGCTCTCGGGTTAGGTTTTCCGGCGGCGGCCGGCGACGCCAGGCCGTCGGACCACCGCCCAGAGGTTCGCCGGCCCCCGGCTAGTCGATCGAGGTCGGCGACGACGGCTGGCAGTGGCTGGCCGGCGGTGGTGGAGGCTGCCACCCTCCACACCGCCGGGAAGCACAGCAGCCGTCCGATCTCAAGATGAGATCGGACGGCATTGAATACCTTAATCCCCCCCGTCTCCTCTTCTATGCCCCCCACAGCGGATCCATGGTTGATCTGCTATGGGGAAGCGCTGGCCTTTTGCGCTGTGCGGCTCGATCTCAGCCGCAGGATCCTATTTGATATGCTAATTGCAGACCATTTCATTAACAGAAAATTTTAGAAATTTCTGGGCCAAACCTAGGCCCCTAGGGGAAAGTGATCAACATGAAAAATGTTCCCCATAATGAGGGATTCCTCCACAAAAAGTTTGTGAATTTTTGGAGTTGATTTAGTATTTTTAAAAGCCAAAATAAAATTTGTTTAGCCAAATTAAAAGCCCAAAATACTTGGGAAAATTATAAAAAATTTACTAAGCTCATTTTAGACCCTCCTAAGGGTTGTATCAAAATTTGGGGTCATGGGGATAGGTTTTGATATTTTTCCTAAAATTTGGAATCCTAGGGTTGCGCACGTAACGTATTCCGCTCATTTTCCCTCGAAGGTGAAAAATTGGAGCTCGCAACCACCCTTCCTATTTTGAATAAGAAACTCAAAGCATTTTATCAACGAGAGTGGCCGAGGCAAGTGACAAAGCTCTGGGTATTCCGAGAATTCGTGAAACCATCAAGCGTCTTGACTCTTAGGTAATTTGGGCACGCTCGGAAGGTGCGAGTACGGGTGGTGAGTTATGAATTATTCCCGACGAATAATAATAAGAATGTAACTCCTTACAAGCCCTGATCTGATTAAGCCGTAATAAATATGGCGCAACCAAATTAATCGGATCCTAATAATTTGTACAACCCAATGAAATCTCCTTTAAGTCTGAGATGGAATTGAAGCCTCCTGAATAGGAGTGATTGGAGTACTAACCATTTTCTTTGTGTTTTCTCCAGTCTCGTACTGGTCAAGCTTATTTTATTACTTTCTATTCAGTACCACTCACTTCTCGTACTGGTCAAGCTTATTTCAATACTTTCAATTCAGTAATATTCCAGTCTCGCACTGGTCAAGTTTATTTCAGTACTTTTGGTTCAATACTACTCCAGTCTCGCACTGGTCAAGCTTATTTCAACACTTTCAATTCAGTACTACTCCAGCCTTGTACTGGTCAAGCTTATTTCAATACTTTTAATTCAGTACTACTCCAGTCTCGCACTAGTCAAGTTTATTTCAATACTTTCGGTTCAGTACTACTCAAGTCTCGCACTGGTCAAGCTTATTTCAGCACTTTCAATTCAGTACTACTCTAGTCTCGTACTGGTCAAGCTTATTTCAATACTTTCAATTAAGTACTACTCCAGTCTCGCACTGGTCAAGTTTATTTCAGTACTCTCGATTCAGTACTACTCCAATCTCGCATTGGTAAAGCTTATTTCAACACTTTCAATTCAGTACTACTCCAGTCTCATACTGGTCAAGCTTATTTCAGTACTTTCTATTCAGTACTACTCCAGTCTCGTACTAGTCAAGCTTATCTCAGTACTTTCTATTTAGTACTACTATAGTCTCGTACTGGTCATATTTTATTCCAGCACTTTAAATAAGCAGCATAATCACTGCACTTGTCCTCATTGCAATTTACTATTATAATCTCAGGTCCTGCTCTGACGACCAGTCGTTGTTAAAGTTGAGCCTTAGTTGGGGATAACCGGAGTTGAAGTAGTCCTCCAGGTCTAGCCCCAAATAATGCGCTCCCACGCTCCTTGACGAAAGTAGAGTTAAGCGTCGCCGCCTGAAGTTTAAGCCTAGTAGGGCAGGCCGACATAGATCTGGTGTGTATTATGATTGCCATTTATTTGATTGTTTGTAAATTTCTTGCGGTGAAATAGTGGAGGGTCAATTCCTCCCGCAGACTGTTTATACTGGTGTGGGAAGGTCGACGACTCAAGGCGACAGGGAGATGGGTACCACAGGTGACCGGCCATTATATTATTCCCCATCAGGTTTCCTCCGCTGGTCGGCCAAAACAATTCGCCGGATGTCGCTCACATCCAAGTGTACATAAGGTTGTACGTTAGGGCCTGGGGTTGTGTGGTACCACCCCCAGAAGTGTCAGGACTGGCCACTGTCACCGACGACCACATCCGTGAGGCCCGCGGGGCTCGCTACCCTACTGGAAACTGAAACAGTCCAAACTATATCGACATAGGGTTTGTGTGCGCGGCTATGAATGTCTGCGGTGTGAGCGCGGTTGTGAATGCCTGCGATATAATAAAGGATGTGAATACCTTATTTGCTGATGTGCTAGTGGAGCTTTGTTATAACTGATTTATATTGCTGCTACTTTTCCCAGTCATACTATCCTGCACTCTTTTATAGTTGCTCCTAGCTATATATATATGAAATGTTGTGCTAACCCTCTCTTGCTTCTACTATTTACTTCTATTAGGTGGGTGTGTGCTCATCCCCAGGATATGGATCCAGGGAGGAGGTTTGTTTCCACTTAGTTCTGTGACAAACGGTTATCTAAATAACCATTCACAGGAAATGGAGCATCGTAGTGACCCGCTGTCGCAAGAGATTATGCCAGCAGCTAGGACTACTTGAGCAGATGCACCCCCGACGTCCTCAGAGTTTAGAGACGTGAATACCGTCGGGCAGCATAGGGAGAGAGTGTGTGAGGGTTATATGTAGTACATGTATAGCCCACGGGCTTATATGAACACTTAGGCTTTGGCCCTAGAACCTCTGTATTATTATATGATGTGTGATATATATCTATAGTGGTTTCCTGTTAATGCTTCTGCTATACTCTGATGGGTTGTGAATGTTGTGATTCGAGCTGAGCAAGGCAGCCAACTAGTGCTTAGATAGGGTGGATCGTTTCCCCTAAGGAGCACTGGGTGGACGTCTTGGGTTAGTAGTACCCCTTTGTCCCGACCCAGATAAAAGGTTGGTGGGGTGCTACAAATGGATCAGAGCGATCACAAATCATCCTTATGGAGAAGTCTCGGGATCCCTCCGTCCCTCGCTTTGTTCTGGGTTCGGGACGAACCTCACAGCGGAATCCTAGTTGACCCTAGTGCAGAGGCTTAGGGATTCTAGACTGTACGATAGTACACCCATACACCATTATTTCTGCTTTGTTTATCATTATTGCAAATTTCCCCTACTTCTGCAAAATACTGACACTATTTCCCGTTACTTCTCCAGATACCAGAGTATAGTAATGAGGGATCCTAATCCAGAGGATATGTTCCAGCTACCCCACCTCTAGACCCGATCGCTCCTGCGGCCATACCATTTGCCGAGACAGATATGGGGCAGACACTGACGGCTATTCTAGCGACTTTCCGGGCTGCCCTTGCATAGCCACCGCAAGAGATAACATCACCCACCAATCTGCTGTCGACTTTCCGTGGACTGAGGCCTCCCCCTTTCATAGGTACGTAGACGGCCATCCAAATAGAGGAGTGGGTGGAGCGGGTGGAGGAGCTATTAGTGGGAATTATGTGCCCAGTTGTGGCTGCAGTCTCTTTATTGGTGACTCTTTTGGAGGGATACGTGAGGGATTGGTGGAGAACGGCTAGTCGCTCTACTTTTCGAGGTCGGCAGTTGAGCGCGATCCTTTGGGGGGAGTTCTCCGAGGCTCTACTAGAGTTCTTCATCACGGATGCAGACCGAGCCGCGCTATAGGAGAGGTTCTTGCTCATTCGAGGGGGCAATCGTACAGTGGTAGAGTACGAGAGAGAGTTTATACACTTGGCATGCTTTGCCGGGAATCTGGCTGCCTCCGATAGAGATTGGGCTTCTTGGTTCTACCGAGGATTATAAGATTACCTGAGGCCGTCTCTGATCATGCTCTCTCAGGCCACTTTTCACACCATAGCTACCCATGCGGCAGCATTGGAGTTAGACCAGCGGACAGTGGCTCAGCAGCGCAGAGGCAAGGTAGAGATTCCTCAAGACCATAGGCGAGACAGAGGAGTCGCTCCCCACAGACACGATAGAGAGCGCAGGAAGCGATATCGCAGACAGTCCTATAGGCGCCCACCAGTACCCCCAGCACCCCCAGCCGCGCAACCAGACATCAGACCAGCTCCAGCACCGCAGCCCGCACCAGTGGCCCGATGAGATGTTCCCTTCGAAGGGAACTGCTTCTTATGTCAGCAGTCGGAACATATGAGAGCTTTCTGCCCACATGCGACAGGGAGACCGGGATTAGGAGCAGTTCGGGGTTGATAGCTAGCACGGGGATAGGGTCAGAGAGGTCGCGGAGGCAGAGCTGGTAGGAGAGGCCAGCATGGTCGAGCAGCTCCCCTGGAGGCCTATGCACTGAACTTGCAGTACGGAATATTACTTGTATATATGTGCTTACATCTTCTGTATTAGTTAGATGATATATATGTATATACTTTCCATATCGTCAGGAATCTTGTAAGTAGAAGGACACCCTGCCAAGACCCTTTTAGACATAGGAGCAACACATTCTTTCGTTTCCCATGAATTTATCACAATAAAAGAGAACGTTATTCGTTCAACCGGACTATCTATATGAATCCGTTTACCGGATGGTTCAAATATGACATCTATGGAAAAGTGCTCATTCCAGGCTGTACTGGGAGAAGTGGAATTTGAGATCTACGCAACCATCCTAGCAATAACTAGATTTGACATTATTCTGGGGATGGACTGGCTGGCCGAGCATTAGGCACAGATAAACTACTCCACGTGAGTCCGGCTACAGAACCCAAATGGCCAGAGCGTCACGTTGACAGGTGTGCCCTCTATCTCGCGCATTATTCTGACTTCTACGCAAATTGTGAAATCAGTCCGACAGAAGGATGAAGTATACCTTATTTACTTCGAGATGGAAGACAAAACTCAGGCTCACCAAAGTTCCAGTATTCCGCGACTTTCCAGATATTTTCCCTGAGTCCCTCCTGGGATTACCACCCCAGTGAGAGGTCGACTTTCAGATTGAACTCGTGTCTGAAGCATAGCCAGTATCACGAGCCCCCTACCGGATTGCCCCAAGAGAGCTGACTTAATTGAAAATCCAACTACATGAACTAATAGATACTGGATTCATCCATCCTAGTTCCTCGCCCTAGGGAGCCCCGGTGCTTTTCGTCAAGAAGAAAGACGGGACACTGCGACTGTGCATCGACTATAGGGAACTGAATAAGCTTACTATACGCAACACATACCCCCTCCCTAGGATTGATGAACAGTTTGATCAGTTGAAAGGTGCATCCGTGTTCTCCAAGATGGACCTGAGATCCGGCTATTATCAGCTTCGAATCCGAGAGGAAGATATTCCCAAGACTGCCTTCATCTCCCGATACGATCTATATGAGTTCCTAGTGATGCCCTTCGGGCTCACAAATGCACCCTCCGCCTTTATGGCTCTGATGAATAAAGTCTTCGAACCCTTCTTGGATCACTTTGTCATCGTCTTCATAGATGACATCTTAATCTACTCAAAGACCAAGACGGACCATACTCGGCATCTACAGGTGGTGCTACTAAAACTACGGGAGCACTCCCTCTTCGCCAAATTCAGTAAGTGTGAGTTTTGGTTGGAAGAAGTTGGATTCTTGGGTCACACGATAAATAAGGAAGGAGTAGCAGTGGACCAAGCCAAGATCCAGGCAGTACAAAATTGGCCACCACTCAGAACATCTGCGGATATCCGAAGTTTTCTCGGTCTTGTCGAATATTACAGGAAGTTTGTTGAAGGTTTTTCCAAGATCGCCCTACCCCTAACTGCTCTCACTAGAAAAGACGTCGCATTCCGATGGACGCCGGAGTGCGAGGCTGCGTTTGTCGAATTGAAGAAATCGATGACTTCTGCGCCAATCCTTACGATCCCCACAGGGACCGGGGGATTCCAAATATATACTGAGGCCTCCCTAAAGGGATTGGGAGCTGTTCTAATGCAGCATGGCAAGCTAGTGGCCTACGCCTCTCGTCAATTAAAGCCGCATGAGTTAAACTACGCAACACATGATTTAGAGTTGGGCGTCTTCGTCTTCGCCCTTAAAATCTGGAGGCATTACTTGTACGGAGTAAGATATGAGATCTTCTCCGACCACAAAAGCCTCAAATATATCTTCACGCAAAAAGAGCTGAATCTCTGGCAGCGATGATGGCTAGAGTTCCTATGCAATTACGATTTCGCTCTCCAATATCACCCGGGAAAGATAATAGAGTCAATGACGCTTTGAGCCGCCAGCCTGCGATAGCTAGGAGTTGGACGGAGCAAATCCCTAAGGAGCTATTCCAGTCCTTGATAGACTTGGAAATTATCCTGGTTGCCCAAATAGATCCGGAAGAGTACTATGCTCAGCTGTATTGGATGGAGATCTAATGCGACATCCGAGACCGGATACGTGAAGCTCAGAAGATTGACCCAGAGGTAATGCCGATCATCCGATCTCTGTAAGGAGGGGCACAGGAGGATTATAATCTGCATGACGGGATTCTACAATTCAAGCATCATATATTCGTTCCCGCTACCGGAGGAATTCGTGGAGAAATTCTGCAAGAAGCCCATCAGTCAAGGTACTCGATTCACCCTGGTGTGGTAAATATGTACGTGGACCTGCGCAGGACCATTTATTGGCCTAGAATGAAGTGAGATGTCACCAACTTCCTTGCCCAGTGTCAGACCTATCAGAAGGTTAAAGTCGAATGCCGCAGTCCAGGAGGCCTATTACAGCCCCTGCCGATACCAGAATGAAAGTTCGAAGATATCTCCATGGACTTCGTCCACGGCCTACCTCGATCTCGCGCTGGGAATGACTCAATTTGGGTAGTCATAGATCGACTCACCAAGATAGCGCGGTTCATTCCAAATCGACAGGGTGATGAAGTTGATATCCTGGCCAGAATGTTCCTAGAGCAAGTGGTCTGATTTCACGGAGTACCAAAGTCCATCGTATCAGATCGTGACGGGCATTTCACATCTAAGGAGTGGAGGCGGGTACAGGCATACTTGGGAACCAAATTGGCCTTCAGCACCACCTTCCACCCGCAGACAGACGGATAGATGGAGAGGATGAACCGGACGATGGATGATCTTCTTCAATTGTGCATAGTGGAACACAATGAGCCGTCGGAGCAGCTGCTGCCACTAGTCGAATTTTCTTACAATAACAGTTACCAGGCTAGCATTAAGATGGATCCGTACGAAGCATTGTATGGGATACGTTGCCAAACCCCGTTGACTTGGGCTCAAGAAGAGGACCCGGAAGCCTTGGGAGTGGCTTACATTGATGACACTACGATAGCGATACGGCTGATCCAGGAGCGAATGCGGGAAGCGCAGATCTGACAGGCCAAGTACTATGATACGCGACACCGACCAATGGAGTTCAGCGTGGGGGAGATGGTGTTTTTGATAATAAAGCCCATGCATGGTGTCTCCCGGTTGAGAAAGCAGAAAAAGTTAGATCCCCACTACTTGGGCCCCTATCTGGTGATAGAGTGTGCTGGCCTCGTCGCCTATCGTTTATCCTTGCCCCTAGAGTTGGGAAATATTCACGAAGTATTTTATGTCTCTTCCTTGAGACGAGTCCTCCGGCAACCAGAGCAGCACCTTTCTATCCCACTGATGCAACTACAGTCAGATAGATCCGTCCAGCTCGATCCCATCAGAGAAGTAGATTACAAGGTGAAGACACTACGTAACAAGACCATCCCAATGGTTAAGACACTATGGTCAAACTGCGGACGAGAGAGTTCACGTAGTAACCTGAAGCACTCCTCCGAGAGAAGCACCCGGAGCTCTTTCCCCAGGTATGTTAATTTTCCCCCTACTTCGAGCAAATTTTCGGGGACGAAAATCCTTTTATTTTTATTGGATTGTAACATCCCGACTTTTATTGGGCCACCAAAGCCCTAGTGGGCCCAATAAAAGTGGCCCGAACCCTACCAATGACCCGGTGGGAGGTAACCCTCGGCAGGAAATAGAGATAAAGAACTTTGAATTGAGTTCTGTCAGTTCTTGTGACCTCATATAACCTAGACGGTGCATCGGAACCTGTCGCGTCATAATCCGAGATCTAACGACAGATTTAGACACTTTGACCATTTTAGTGCGCTGCGACTCGCAAATTTCAGACTTTCGCAAAACGGACTCCGATTTCAACCCCAGTCAGTGGCGTTGGACTCGTGTGTTCAATACGAAGTCAATGAAAGTCGTCCTAGTCAATTTCGACGACAATCGGTCAACCCGAGGTCAAATCAAGCATACTTGTGCACCGAAAAGCGTGGGCACACAAATTGTGACACGACACCCGAACTCTGACCCAACCATGATGACTTGGACCCACTTTGACTTTGACCAACAAGGTGGACCCCCCTAGGGTTGACTTGGTCAACCCACCCACCCCCCCTAAAAATCCATTTTTTTGGAATTCTCTCTAAATGGGGGGCCCACCCCCTCTTCATGACCACTTAGGGTCTTGCCCCTCACCAAGTTTGGGCCCCCCCAATTATCAAACAGCCCACAAGGAAGTGGAGGCCCATTCACACCCTTCCCCCCCCCCTCTCTCTTTCCCACCCTAAGAAAAGCCCAAGCCATAAGGGCTTAACCCCATTTCCCCCATGTGGGGGAAATCTTCCTGACCTCCAGCTGTCCTTGGACAGCTGGAGGGTGGGATTAATCCCTCCTTAAGGAGGGATTAATCCCACACCAGGTAGAGAAGGTGATACCCCTCCCCAATAGCCTGTAAAAGGGCCCTCACCCCCTGCACAACTCCTCACAGCCTAGTGAGCACTTCCCCCACTCCTTCCCCCCCCCCTGCCGGAGCCCAAGCGGCCGGAAAAGGCAAGCCAAGGGAACCCTTCCACCTCCACCACCACCTTTGGCATGGCCGACCAGGTCGGCCCCTCCCGAGCCCACAGAACCTAGGTGGAGACCTTCTCCCTCTCCCTTCCCTATTCTGGACGACTTGCATGCGCCTCCTGGCGGGATGAGCGCCGCCAGCGCCACCCGAGCCATGCTCCAGGCTGGGTGGTGCCCAAGGAGGAAAGCTCCTCCCACAGAGCCGGTGATGGTGCTGAGGGAGTGTTAGACTATTGGGGGCGGTGACCCCCAACAGAGGAGAGCAGCGGTGCCGCCGTAAAATGCAGCTCCGGCGGCACCAGCAAAACAGAGCAATGCTCTATTTAGAGCTGGAGGCGGCAGCCGGCGGCGTAAGGCCGTCGGGCCACCGCCGACGAGAAGTCTGACCCCCAGCACGCTGGCCTAGGGTGGTGCGGTAAGCGGCAAACCACCTGAGGAGCAGGGGTGGCGCGGTGGCACCGGGAGCAGAGCCCCCACCACCCCAGGCTCTCGGGTTAGGTTTTCCAGCGGCGGCCGGCGGCGCCAGGCCGCCAGTCCACCGCCTAGAGTTTCGCCGGCCCCCAGCGAGTCGATCGGGCCGATGATGGCGGCTGGCAGTGGCTGGCCGGCGATGGTGGAGGCTGCCACCCTCCACACCGTCGGGAAGCACAGTGGTCGTCTGATATCAAGATGAGATCGGACGACCCTGAATACCTTAATCCCCTCCCCCGTCTCCTCTTCTCCCCCCCCCCCCCCACAGCGGATTCGTGGTCGATCCGCTATGGGAAAGCGCTGGCCTTTTGCGCTGTGCGGCTCGATCTCAACCGCAGGATCCTATTTGATCTGCTAATTGCAGACCATTTCATTAACAGAAATTTGTAGAAATTTTTTGGCCAAACCTAGGCCTCTAGGGGAAAATTGATCAACATGAAAAATGTTTCCCATGATGAGGGCTTCCTCCACAAAAATGTTGAGAATTTTTTGAGTTGATTTAGTATTTTTAAAAGCCAAAATAAAATTTGTTTGACCAAATTAAAAGCCCAAAATACTTGAGAAAATTATAAAAAAATTATTAGGCTCATTTTAGACCCTCCTAAGGGTTATATCAAAATTTGGAGTCATGGGAATAGGTTTTGATATTTTTCCTAAAATTTGGAAGCATGGGTTCGCGCTCGGAACGTATTCCGCTCATTTTTCCTCGAAGGTGAAAAATTAGAGCGCGCGATCACCCTTCCAATTTTGAATAAGAAACTCAAATTATTTTATCAACGAGAGTGGCCGAGGCAAGTGAGCAAGCTTCGGGTATTCCGAGATTTCGTGAAACCATCGAGCGCCTCGACTCTTGGATAATTTGGGCACGCTCGGAAGGTGCGAGTACGGGTGGTGAGTTATGAATTATTCCCGATGAATAATAATAAGAATGTAACTCCTAACAAGCCCTGATCTGATTAAGCCGTAATAAATATGACGCAACCAAATTAATCCGATCCTAATAATTGGTACAACCCAATGAAATCTCCTTTAAGTCTGAGATGGAATTGAAGCCTCCTGAATAGGAGTGATTGGAGTACTAACCATTTTCTTTGTGTTTTCTCCAGTCTCGTATTGGTCAAGCTTATTTCAGTACTTTCTACTCAGTACCACTTCAGTCTCATACTGGTCAAGCTTATTTCAATACTTTCAATTCAGTACTACTCCAGTCTCGCACTATTCAAGTTTATTTTAGTACTTTCGGTTCAGTACTACTCCAGTCTCATACTGGTCAAGCTTATTTCAGCACTTTCAATTCAGTACTACTCCAGTCTCGTACTGGTCAAGCTTATTTCAATACTTTCAATTCAGTACTACTCTAGTCTCGCACTGGTCAAGTTTATTTCAGTACTTGTTGGGTATTGCATCCACAATAGCCCGGATTTAAAAAAGCACCTGATCAAGCTAAGTTGAATTGAGATGTATTTGATATGTCTTTTCAAGTTGTGCTTGCAGCTATTCCATGCCAAGTACACACCAATGTCAGGGTACAGTGGGTCAATTTACACGGGCCTACGCAACGTAATCTCTCGTTGTGTGGGCAAGTGTGTTGAATCACGTGTGCTCTCCATATTGGGGTGTACTTATTTTCAAGTACAGGCTTAAGGAAGACCAAGAGCAGAAGAAGGAGCAAGAAAGGTTAAAGCCTAAGGCTCAAGAAAGTAGAAGGAAGAAATGGGAAATTTTCCCAAGTAAGAATCGACGGGAATCGTTAGTCATACCCGACGACATCGTCGGGTATCGTCACTGATACCCGTCGACTTCGTCGGGCATGTTCATCGATAGACGTCGATCGGCCCTAGCTGCCTTGATCCAGAATTCTCCATGGTCAGAAATTATTCAAGTCCAAAACCAAGGGCATCACCCCGATGCCCGACGATGTTGATGGGTATCGTTGGTGATACCCGCCGATTCTGACTTAGCAGATTTCCGCCGCTTCACTGGACCGAACCGGGCCGCCATGCACAGTATAAACCGAAGCTCCGTTCCTTCCTTCGTGGGTCCCGCAACGGCTACTTAGGGTTTGTTTTGGGGTATATATACCTATGTTTAAATCATACCCAATACGGATTTAGAGATACAAAAAGAATTTTTTTCGTGACCTAGCTTTCGCCGAGCTTGTCGTCGATCGCTCGATTGTCGCCGCCGTCTATCCCCTCTCGCAGCTGATCACGCTTCGACAGAACCGAGGCAATCCGCTGGTCCTCGCTTCTCTCTTGAGATCCTTTGTCTTCTTATTCGTCGACCGAGACTTGTTCTCCATTCCAAATCGGTAGAGACGCTTGATCCAACTGAAATCGATTGGTGACCTAGCTTGCTTCGTCAAGAAGTTCAGATCTACAACGCATCGCCGCCCCACTCGCTTGCCGTCGTCGATCAAGTCAAGATCCGATCTAAGAGAGAAAAACCAAGTGTGGATTCTTCGTCATTTTTGTGCAAGCTCTCTGCGAACGAAGAAGGACCTTGGGTTCTCCAAATTGCATTGTTTGTATTTCTTATTTACATTCAATTTTTGCAAGAAATTTTATTCCTAGTTGTAAGGGTTGGGTGCAACCTGCTTTGGTGGAGTATTGCCTCCTTGTTGTAGGAAGGGTTCCTTCCGAGTTGTAGGAGCGTGGCTCCGAGTGGAGAGATTGTATTTCAATCTCATTTTGGAGGAGTTGCTGAGTCATCCCCGTGTGGGAGATAGGAGAAGGGGAGAGTGGACGTACCCAAGGTTGGGGAACCACTATAAATTACTGTGTGTTTTCTATGCTTGGTTTGTTTAATTGTGCAGGTAATTTTGAATTCCGCAAAAGACATCACTGCACCTATTCACCCCCCCCCCCCTATAGGTGGATTAGGCTGACACTAGACACTTTCAGTACTTTCGATTAAGTACTACTCCAGTCTCGTACTGTTTAAGCTTATTTCAGTACTTTCAATTCAGTACTACTCTAGTCTCGTACTGGTCAAGCTTATTTCAATACTTTCAATTCAGTACTACTCCCGTCTCGCACGGGTCAAGTTTATTTCAGTACTTTCGGTTCAGTACTACTCCTTTCTCGCACTGGTCAAGCTTATTTCAATACTTTCAATTCAGTACTACTCTAGTCTCGCACGGGTCAAGTTTATTTCAGTATTTTCGGTTCAATACTACTCCAGTCTCGCACTGGTCAAGCTTATTTCAGCACTTTCAATTTAGTACTACTCCAGTCTCGTACTGGTCAAGCTTATTTCAGTACTTTCTATTCAGTACTACTCCAGTCTCGTACTGGTCAAGCTTATCTCAGTAATTTCTATTCAGTACTACTCCAGTCTCGTACTGGTCACATTTCATTCCAACACTTTAAATAATCAGTATAATCACCGCACTTGTCCTCATTGCAATTTACTATTATAATCCCGGGTTCTGCTCTGACGAGCAGTCGTTGTTAAAGTTGAGCCTTAGTTGGGGATAACTGGAGTTGAAGTAGTCCTCCAGGTCTAGCCCCAAATAATGCGCTCCTATGCTCCTTGACAAAAGTAGAGCTGAGGGCCGCCGCCCGAAGTTTAAGCCTAGTAGGGCAGGCCGACGTAGATCTGATGTGTATTATGATTGTCATTTGTTTGATTGTTTGTAAACTGTTTGCGGTGAAATAGTGGTGGGTCAGTCCCTCCTGCAAACCGTTCGTACTGGTGCGGGAAGGTCGACGACTCAAGGCGGCAGGGAGATGGGTACCACGGGTGACCGGCCGTTATATTATTCCCCGTCAGGTTTCCTCCGCTGGTCGGCCAAAACGATTCGCCGGATGTCGCTCAAATCCAAGAGTACACAAGGTTGTACATTAGGGCCTGGGGTTGTGCGGTACGACCATCCCCAGAAGTGGCAGGACTGGCGACTGTCACCAACGGCCACATCGGTGAGGCCCATGGGGCTCGCTACCCTGCTGGAAACTGAAGCGGTCTAAACTATATCGACATAGGGTTTGTGTGTGTGATTATGAATGCATGCGGTGTGAGCGCGGCTGTAAATGCGTGTGATAGAATACAGGATGTTAAAACCTGATTTGCTGATATGCTAGTGGAGCCTTGTTATAACTGATTTATATTACTGCTGATTTTCCCAATTATATTATCCTGCACTCTTTTATAGTTGCTCCTAGCTATACTTATATGAAATGTTGTTCTAACCCTCTCTTGTTTCAGATATTTACTTCTGTTGGGTGGGTGTGTGCTCGTCCCCAAGATATGGATCCGGGAAGGAGATTTGTTTCCACTTTGTTTTGTGACTAATGGCTATCTAAATAACCATTTACAGGAAATGGAACATCGTAGTGACCCGATGTCGCAGGAGATTATGCCAACGGCTAGGACTACTCGAGCAGATGCACCCCTGACGTCCTCGGAGTTTAGAGACGTGAGTACCGCCGAGCAGCATAGGGAGAGAGAGTGTGAGGGTTATATATAATACATGTATAGCCCACGGGCTTATATAAGCACTTAGGCTTTGGCCCTAGAACCTCTGTATTATTATATAATGTGTGATATATATCTACAGTGGTTTCATGTTAATGCTTCCGCTATACTCTGATGGGTTATGAATGTTGTGATTCGAGCCGAGCAAGGCAGCCAACTAGTGCTTAGATAGGGTGGATCGTTTCCCCTAAGGAGTACTGGGTGGACGTCTTGGGCAAGTAGTACCCCTCTAGCCCGACCCGGACAAAAGGTTGGGGGGGTGTTACAGCCTAGGCGTTGCAGGGGAGGGGAGGGGGATCAAGACTTAGTTTTAAACTAACGGCATGATGGGCATAACACCAGGGCACTAGTTGGGAGATAGGGTGCAGTTCTAGGGGAACCAGCCCAACCAGAGTACTGTGCAGGAGGAGGTGAACTAGCCTAGTCCAGGAGTAGCAGCAGCTCCAGTAGGCAGGGGATCAGTGAGTGATTAGTAGTTTTTATTCCTCGAGCGTTTTTGTAGTGTGGTCTATTTGTACTGGGCAGGAGCCCATCTTTCTTCGGCTTTAGCTTTATTTCTTGTACGGACTTATATTATTATTGCATTGTGATCGTGGACATATTTTCGTTTAAATAATGAAAATGAATGTTTTACTTCTTTCTTCTATGCAATGTGGTTGAGATATTGCCGGCGGAATCAGCATTTTGTGGTGATGCCCTTCTCGGTAGTTGGTGTCACAGCAAAGCGGCGGTTCTGGGCATAAGACCCAGTCAAAAAAGGGTGTCTTACATTGGCATCTCCCGCATCTGTAATGGCTGAGGTTTCAATACTTCCGGATCCCTCTGCTCCTGTCTATGCTTCGGGCAGGGTTGATCCTCATTTATCTATTCCCTCTGTTGTTCCCTCATGCCACCAATAATCGCATCGTCTGCGGGTCTTTTTCCCTTTCTTAAACCATGAGTTGGTCTGCCTCCAACTTCTTTGACATACCCAGGATCCGGGCCAAGCTACCGTCGGAAACAAAAAGGAGTGTCTGTCTCAAGTCATCCCGAAGGCCCTTGTAGAAACTCTTCGTGTAGCCAACATCATCCAATTGGTATGAGTCCACAAAGCAAACTAGTGACTAAACTCCCGGTAGTACTCCAAAACTGACATGTTGTCCTGCCTTAACTGAAGGAATCTGTCCTCTAGCTCATCTCTTGCAGACTGTGGCACAAAGTGCTCCAAAAACATTGTCTTGAACTCATCCCAAGTGACGTTTGTGCCCTCAAACCCTGCATAGGTGGTGTCCAGAAGGGACTTCCACCACCTCTTAGTGTGGGACTCCAAACATGAAACAGCTAAAGATACAACCATATCAGCCAGGCATCGTATCCTGGCCAACATCTCGTGAATGATGTACAGCCATTCCTCTGTCCATACAGCTAACTCCGTCCCCAGATATGGTGGAGGGGAGAGGACTTGGAAGATGCTCAGCCAGTTTGCCCCCGGATTTGGTTGAGAAGCTGGAGCTTGTTGTGCCTTAAAAGCCTCCAAGATAGCAGTCAGTGTCTGTCCCATCTCCGATTGCTGGAACGGAGTGGAAATTAGCGGGGGTGGAACTGCATTCTGAACCGGAGGCGTTCCCTGTTCAAAGGTCAGGGTTCGTTATAAGTTTCAGAAGGAAGGATTTTCTAATAAGGAAGTTGACTAAAATCTAGTTAAGAGTGGACTTTTGCATGAGATTCCCTATATGGGAACACCATAGCCTCCACTGTTTAGTTTGTCCCCAAACTAAACTCAAGCAGAGTTGTCCCAGGGTTTGTGGACTTCTTTTCTTCGAGTCGAGGTTTTCCTCTGATACTAGTTGAAAGACCCCATTTTTTGGGTCTTATGCCCAGAACCGCCGCTTTGTGGTGATGCCAAACTCCCAAGAAGGTTAACACCACAAATCTCTGATTCTGTCGGCAAATACTCGAACATATCCTTTAAAGAAAAGATGTAGTATCATAAAGATAAACCAGCCCACAATCACAATGTAATATGAGAAAGTCCACATAAATACAAACTAATCAACATGAAACAATAAGTCTAATAGGAAATATAAAAGGGGCTCCTACCCAATACATAAAATCCTCAATACATAACACTCGCGGAAATAAAGCTACTAGTCACTCACTGATCCCATGACCGCTCCTACTGCTGCCACACATGGACTAGGCTGGTTCGCCTCCTCCCGGATGTGCTGGTTCCCCTAGTGTTGGAGTCCCTAGTGTTATGCCCATCAGGCCATTAGTTTAACTAAGTCTTGGTCCCCCTCCCTCCCCCCTACGACACCTAGGCACCGTACGGGTGAGGATGAAAGGAAAGGTACTGAAAGTGGAGAGTAAGCAAGAGCAGGTGACAATGGCTCTAACTATCATATGCTAAAAGTATCTATCACAGTAATTGTAACACCCCAAAATGTTGTAGGAGCGACGGGGATCAAATTTGGCCAAGTCAGATTTTTGGTGCAGGTGACACGGGCCTCGACACGGGCGTGTCGGAGGCCGTGTCGGGCGTGTCGAGCTCGAGCCGTCGAGCTGGCCGTGTCGTCGACCAGTGCAGGTCGACGATGGTCGTGTGGTGGAACACGGCCTAGGATACGGGCGTGTCCCAGGCCGTGTCACACCTGGGCTGTGCGGTTGGGTACACGGGAAATGACACGGGCACGAACACGGGCGTGTCTAGTTTGATACGGGCGTGTCTGATGCCGTGTCACCAAGACGTGTACCTCTCTGACTGCGAAGTGTTGATAAATTGCACACGGGGGGCGTGACACGGGTCCCGACACGGGCGTGTCGCAGGCGACACGGGCGTGTCGGAGGCCGTGTCAAAGGCCGTGTGCTGGTTTTCAATTTTGGTCGAGACGGCGAATGAGCTACACGGCCAGACACACGGCCGTGTGTGAACCGTGTTCGGCCCAGTTTTTGGGATTTCAGATCTAATCTTGATCGTTCGTTTCCTTGGCTTTGGATCCAACGGTGGGGGGCTGTTCCTGAGAGGTTTTATCCGGGATTTAGGGTTGGGAATCCTCATTTCCCTTAGCCATTCTCTCTCTAAGAGTTTAGAGAGAAGGGAGAGCAAGGAGGAAGGAGGAGTCCAAGATCCGGCCGCCGGAGGAGCTTCGGAGATCCGAATCGCGATCCGAGTCCAGATCCACGGAGGTGACGCCGTTGCGGTGCTTTCCAACCGTATAGTTTTCGATGGCGCCGCGGAAAAACGAAAGGGTAACGATTCTCTTCTTGAGCATGTGAAGCTCTTCTTCCTTTGCATGGGAAAACCCCTCTCCCGCGAGTGTGCGGCGAGATCGTGGTATTCCTTGGGGTAGATATGTAAAGTCCCCCTTGTTAGAGTCCGGAATCGTAGTACGGACATAGGCATGTTGTGTGAAGCCTACCCGGACGTGTGTTCCGGATCGGTGATGTTTTGCTATGCATATTTTAGCCGGAGAAGACTCCGAGCGTTGTGGTTGTTTTCGGGTTGCTATGCGGTAGAATGCATCAGGGAATCTTGGGGATTAACCCTGAGGTGCACCCGGAAATCTGGGCAGAAACGAAGTTCTGCCATCTCGGTGGCCTGGGTGCCAGCCGGGAACATAGCGGGGCTATGTATCATGTTTGGATTGCAGCAGGGGGCCTTGGGGATGAAACCCGAGGTGCACCCGGAAATCTTGGACGGAAATGTAGTTCTGTCATAACGGTGGCCTGGGAGCCAACCGGGTACTTAGCGGGGCTATGTACCGTGTTTGATCGTTAATTGGGACTGGGGAAAGCTTAGTCCGCGCCAAAGGGCCGAATGGCAGTGGCGGAGTGAGCAACGGACTAGTAGCCCTCTACCCGCTCCACCTGCTCGGTTAAAGCGACCTAAAGTTTACGTGGGACTTACCGAGATTTGGAGATCGAGTCTAGGCTGCGGCTGAGAAGACTAAATGCTCACAAAGATTGCCATCCCGGGGGTGGTGGTGGAGTCGAGGACCGGACGGGGTTCGGACTGGCTTCGCCGAGTAAGTGCCCTGAGAGCACGGGGTGTACGGCCGTGAGAGCGTGCACCTATGTTGAGATGCTTGTTTGGCTGTGTTGCGTGTTTTGCTAACAAGTGCAGGGAAGAAGCTTTGCCGCCCCGGTTTGGGGGCGGAATCGTTATAATTTGGTCAGCATTGCTGACCGTTGCCTTTGTTTACCACCGTGCGGTGGGTTGTTGCTTGCAGGTGCTGCGGAGCTGAGAGGTAATTAGCGGGCTAAAGCCCAAGTTGCTGTGCTGGCCCTCGAAGGCCTTGTTTTGAGTGTTTTACCTCTTGTACTCATGTGTGGCCGGCCTGCGTGCCGAGGTTTGGAAGACACTAGTATTTAAGCAACTCTTGTAAAGCCTTAAGGCTATTTCTTCCGTTTTGTGTATTATACATTCCTATGGGTTTGAGTAGTGGACATTCGTGCTTGGCAGGGTTCTTTATTCTTTGCAACTCTAATAAATTGCTTCTGCTAGGTGTTGTGTAGGACGTTGTGATTGGTTGAATGGTTTCAACGCGTAACCAACTGGTCTGTCCGTAGTATATGGCGTCGGGCCCCGGCCGGACCTACTGTTATATGCTATGCGACGGATAGGGGTGTTACAAATTGGTATCAGACTACTGGTTTCGGTCAAGCTTAAATGAATTCGTGGGCGAATTCACTTTAAGGGGTGGTGAGCACATGTATGTGCGTTATCGTTATAACATGAAAAGAACCCATGAATGTCCACTTAGGAATGAAAATACACATGTTTGGGGAACCTGCGTGTTCCTATAATTGCTTTTTGCAATTTTGTTCGGTCCCTTATTGGTGTTCTGTTCGACTGTAGGTGTCCGAGAGTGGCGCGTGGCAGTCTGAATGCGCACTTTCTAAGAAAAGTAATGCACCCAGCGACGTGCTGGAGACCCCTACGTCTTTGGAAACCATAAGAAGGGTGGTTGAAGTGGTGTTCGCTGTGAGCAACGCGCATCATGGGAGTATTGTGCAACCATTTGTCCCGGAGATGGCCCCAACATCGGGTGGTATGTTGGAGCAAAGGGCATTTGGGGGTCAAGTAGAGCAGCAGAGGAGCATGACTGTGGTGCAGGGAGCGCATTCGGTGGACGCATATTTGCAGACGTTCCTTATGGTAAGGCGCTACCCAGGCTTTGAATGGGAAAGCGAGCAATCTATAGTGGATAGATTTTATAACGGTCTGCGCAGCGAGTTGCGTATCCTACTGCTAGGACCAAAGTTATTGGGATTCCGAGCTTTGGTGGAATCGGCCAGAGCGTTGGAAGTGGAGTTGGGGGAAACTCACCAAGTACCGGTGAATAGGGTACCAAACCTTACAGATCTTATAAGGACTGCGTATCGAAAGATGCCGAGAGAAGAGGCTGGGTCATCTACTACCCAAATTACCGTCAAATGTTATTCTTGTGGCAAGAAAGGGCACCTCGCCAGAGAGTGTTGGGAGAGTGTTCAGAAGACAAGGAATGTTTTGGCAGGAACAGTCGGAGAATCGGTGGTCAAGCGGACAACCTCAAAATCTGGGTACCGTAGGTGGTACAAGAAGGCTAGGAGGTCGGGTCTAGTCCCTTCCTCTAGCACATCCGGAGCGACTACAGTCCAAACCCTGGATGAATGCTTTGTTTGTGGAAAGCTGGGGCACTATGCCCGGGACTGTTGGTTCGGACGCCCAATGTCCAAAAAGAAGTCGGGGGCAATCTTGGAGGAGAAAGGAAAGGCGGTGGCGTCTACCGCACCGTTATTTACTCCGGCACAACTGGGAGTGAACATCCTTGGCCAGCAGGAGGTCATGTGGCCGACCGTCGGGAAGTCAGGTATGGTTTAATTGATAGCAATTAAGCTTCTTATAACTGCTACCTTTTGCGTGTTAGCTTAGGACTGGAGGTTCTAGGCTTTGTTTGGATTATTGACAATCCGGCGAGAGCATTGTTCGATACGGGAGCTTCGCGCACCTTTTGTCCAAGGGGTTTATATCATGTATTGAAGTACCTTCTTCGATGGCAAAGGACAAATTGGATGCGTTGTGGCGTTACGGATGTTCAATGCGCGCGAAAAGAGATTCTGTGTTGTAAGGTTACGGTTTAGGGGTCAGGGATTCGACGTGCAAGCGTCGTTACTGCCACCATGGGAGGCTTTGAAGCCTAAGCCTACATTGGGTAGTATCTCGGGTGTATCCGAATATCCTGATGTGTTTCCCTGGAGTCCCTCCGTAGTGAGCAATCAATTTCGCGAGTGAGCTGGCGCCAGGTACCAAATCTGGGTCATGCTCTCTTTATAGGCTAACGCCTAATGAGTTGGCAGAACTGAAAGTTCAATTTGAAGAGCGTATGGATCAAGGTTTTGTGCGTCCAAGTTTGTCGTCTTGGAGCACACCGGCCCTCTTCGTGTAGAAGAAGTACGGGAGTTTGCGGCTCTGAATCGTTTATGAAAAACTGAGCAAGTCGTTAAAAGAGATCAAGTACCCGATCCCAAGTATTGGCGATCTGTTTGAACAGTTGGGTGGGTCATCGGTGTACTTAAAGTTAGAACTTAAGTCTGGTTACTATCAGATGAGAATCAAGGAAAGTGTTATCCCAAAGATAGCGTTCAACACAAGATATGGGCATTTCGAGTTTACGGTCATGTCGTTCGGGCTGACTAATGCGCCATCGGTGTTCATGGACCTGATGAACAGAACGTTCAGGGAGTACTTAGACTGTGTTGTGATCGTCTTTATTGACAACCTATCGGTGTGCTCGCAGTGCGAAGAAGATCGCTTCAAGCATCTGCGTTTGGTTTTGGGGACGCTAAGGAGGAACGAGCTATACGCAAAGTTCTCCAAAGGCGAGCCTTGGTTATCTTCAGTGTCGTTCCTTGGTCACTTAGTCAGTAGGGAAGAGTTGCGGTGGATCCGGCGTAGACTGTTACAATACGGAAGTGGCCTGTGTTGTCTTCGGTAGAGGAAGTCCGGAGTTTGCTGGGGCTTGCCGGCTTTTACAGGCACTTCGTGGAAAACTTCTCGCGGATAGCGCTACCTCTCACGACTTTGACAAGGAAAGATCAGAGTTTTGTGTGGGAGCATGAGAGTGCGCAAGCTTTTGAAGAGCTGAAGAGTCGGTTGACCACGGCGCCAGTGCTTAGTTCGCCGAGTGGGACCGAGGGCTTCGAGGTTCTTAGTGACGCTTCGGGTAGTGGTTTGGGCTACGTGCTGTCGCAGCATGGGAACTTGATAGCCTATGGTTCGCGTCAGCTAAAAGTGCATGAAAGGAATTATTCGGTCCGCGACTGGGAGTTGGCGGCCGTGATATTTGCGCTTAAGCTATGGAGGCGCTACTCGTATGACGTTAGGTCGATATTCATACCGACCTCAAGAGCCTGAAATATCTGTTGGATCAATAGGACCTGAACTTGAGGCAGCGGAGATGAAAGGAGTTCCTGTGGGACTATACGTTCAAGATTTATCATGCACCCGGCGAGGACAATGCAGTGTGGAGGCGTTGAGTCGCAGGGCTCCCACCCAAGCCAAATGGTTGTTGGTATATGTTGAGAGGCTAGTTCAGGAAATGGGAAGCGTTAGAGATCCGTTGTGTTGACAAGCAGACTAGCGCCGAAGCATTGTTGAACTGGACGGAAGTCCAGTATGACCTGGATGATCGTAGTTGGCAAACTATGGTTTGTGTAGATGCATGAAGGAAATCATGAGTGCGGCTCGATGGGTCGAAATCCCGAATCGACGGTTGTAGGTGGGCCACCAAGGTAAAACCATTGTTTGTGCGGCCCAAGCGTGGATAATCTGTTGGTGGAGTTGTGATACGTCATATCAAGTACTCAACTCGCTTAAGAGGCACGAAGTTGTGCCGATATCTGAAGAAGTGCTCTGGTGGCCAGAACTTTAGAAGGTCGTGGCACCATAGGTGGCAAAGTGCCAGCCTTGCGCCTTAGTGAAGGCAGAGTGCCAAGTGTCGGGGGATTCTTGAATCTATGCCTAGTTTGGAATAGAAGTTCGACTGGACTGTGGGCATGGTTTGCCCAAGTCACAGTGAATTAACGACGCCGTTTGTGTGATCGTAGTTGTGGTGACACTGGTGTCGCACTTCATTCCGCATAGGAAGGATGACTCGGTGGAGAAGTTGGCAAAGTTGTATGTTGACAATATTGTTAGACTGCATGGTGTGCCCCGTAGCATTGTGAGTGATCGCGATGGGTGGTTCACGTCAAATGATTGGAGGTTGGTGCAGCAGATGCTGGGAACAAAGTTAAAGTTCAGCACAGCTTTCCATCCGCAGACGGATGGGCAGACCAAGAGGGTCAATAGAACGATGGAGGACATGCTCCGCATGTGTGTTCTAGACTTCGGGAAGCTTTGGGAGGACCACCTGTTTTAGTGGAGTTCTCGTACAACAATATCTACCAGGCGAGTATCCAAATGGCGCCCTTTGAGGCCCTATATGGTAGAAAATGTCGCACGCCATTATCCTGGTTAGAAATGGGTGAGGCAAGGTTGTACAAGAAGCTGGAGGTGGAGAGTGCTACCTCGTTAGTGCGGATCATTCGGGAGCGCTTGTTGATCGCTCAGGACCGGCAGGCGAAGTATTATAATACCAAGCACCGGAACATGGAGTTCACGGTAGGCGATTTGGTATACCTTAAAGTGAAGCCGTTCAAGGGGGTTTCGCGGGTGAGACGCTTGAAGAAGCTGAGCCCAAGATACCTTGGACCTTTTGGGGTTCTGGAGCGAGTCGGCGAAGCTGCATACCGTTTGAGGTTATCAGAGAAATTAAGTGGATTACATGATGTGTTCCACATTTTTCTGTGTGCGGAAGGCGGTGCAAGAGCCTTCGCAGGTGATCGCGGTTGACCAAGTGCCGGTAGACGAGGGGTTGACGACTAAGGTCAAGCCCATTCGTATCGAAGTTGTGGAGGTCAAGAGACTCCGTAACAAGGAGATCCGGATGGTTAAGGTCCAGTGGGAATAATTGCGGGTGTGAGGAGCTCTCTTGGGAACGGGAGCAGTCTATGCTCGTGGAGTACCCGGGATTGTTCCGCTCAGGTACTGTTTTGCGTTAAGTCCTATTCTTCCTATATTAATTTCGTGGACGAAATTCTTTAAGGGGGGTAGAATTGTAACACCCCAAAATGTTGTAGGAGCGACGGGGATCAAATTTGGCCAAGTCAGATTTTTGGTGCAGGTGACACGGGCCCCGACACGGGCGTGTCAGAGGCCGTGTCGGGCGTGTCGAGCTCGAGCCGTCGAGCTGGCCGTGTCGTCGACCAGTGCAGGTCGACGATGGTCGTGTGGTGGAACACGGCCTAGGACACGGGCGTGTCCCAGGCCGTGTCACACCTGGGCTGTGCGGTTGGGTACACGGGAAATGACACGGGCACGAACACGGGCGTGTCTAGTTTGACACGGGCGTATCTGATGCCGTGTCACCAAGCCGTGTACCTCTCTGACTGCGAAGTGTTGATAAATTACACACGGGGGGGCGTGACACGGGTCCCGACACGGGCGTGTCGCAGGCGACACGGGCGTGTCGGAGGCCGTGTCAAAGGCCGTGTGCTGGTTTTCAATTTTGGTCGAGACGGCGAATGAGCTACACGGCCAGACACACGGCCGTGTGTGAACCCGTGTTCGGCCCAGTTTTTGGGATTTCAGATCTAATCTTGACCGTTCGTTTCCTTGGCTTTGGATCCAACGGTGGGGGGCTATTCCTGAGAGGTTTTATCCGGGATTTAGGGTTGGGAATCCTCATTTCCCTTAGCCATTCTCTCTCTAAGAGTTTAGAGAGAAGGGAGAGCAAGGAGGAAGGAGGAGTCCAAGATCCGGCCGCCGGAGGAGCTTCGGAGCTCCGAATCGCGATCCGAGTCCAGATCCACGGAGGTGACGCCGTTGCGGTGCTTTCCAACCGTATAGTTTTCGATGGCACCACGGAAAAACGAAAGGGTAACGATTCTCTTCTTGAGCATGTGAAGCTCTTCTTCCTTTGCATGGGAAAACCCCTCTCCCGCGAGTGTGCGGCGAGATCGTGGTATTCCTTGGGGTAGATATGTAAAGTCCCCCTTGTTAGAGTCCGGAATCGTAGTACGGACATAGGCATGTTGTGTGAAGCCTACCCGGACGTGTGTTCCGGATCGGTGATGTTTTGCTATGCATATTTTAGCCGGAGAAGACTCCGAGCGTTGTGGTTGTTTTCGGGTTGCTATGCGGTAGAATGCATCAGGGAATCTTGGGGATTAACCCCGAGGTGCACCTGGAAATCTGGGCAGAAACGAAGTTCTGCCATCTCGGTGGCCTGGGTGCCAGCCGGGAACATAGCGGGGCTATGTATCATGTTTGGATTGCAGCAGGGGGCCTTGGGGATGAAACCCGAGGTGCACCCGGAAATCTTGGACGGAAATGTAGTTCTGTCATAACGGTGGCCTGGGAGCCAACCGGGTACTTAGCGGGGCTATGTACCGTGTTTGAACGTTAATTGGGACTGGGGAAAGCTTAGTCCGCGCCAAAGGGCCGAATGGCAGTGGCGGAGTGAGCAACGGACTAGTAGCCCTCTACCCGCTCCACCTGCTCGGTTAAAGCGACCTAAAGTTTACGTGGGACTTACCGAGATTTGGAGATCGAGTCTAGGCTGCGGCTGAGAAGACTAAATGCTCACAAAGATTGCCATCCTGGGGGTGGTGGTGGAGTCGAGGACCAGACGGGATTCGGACTGGCTTCGCCGAGTAAGTGCCCTGAGAGCACGGGGTGTACGGCCGTGAGAGCGTGCACCTATGTTGAGATGCTTGTTTGGCTGTGTTGCGTGTTTTGCTAACAAGTGCAGGGAAGAAGCTTTGCCGCCCCGGTTTGGGGGCGGAATCGTTATAATTTGGTCAGCATTGCTGACCGTTGCCTTTGTTTACCACCGTGCGGTGGGTTGTTGCTTGCAGGTGCTGCGGAGCTGAGAGGTAATTAGCGGGCTAAAGCCCAAGTTGCTGTGCTGGCCCTCGAAGGCCTTGTTTTGAGTGTTTTACCTCTTGTACTCATGTGTGGCCGGCCTGCGTGCCGAGGTTTGGAAGACACTTGTATTTAAGCAACTCTTGTAAAGCCTTAAGGCTATTTCTTCTGTTTTGTGTATTATACATTCCTATGGGTTTGAGTAGTGGACATTCATGCTTGGCAGGGTTCTTTATTCTTTGCAACTCTAATAAATTGCTTCCGCTAGGTGTTGTGTAGGACGTTGTGATTGGTTGAATGGTTTCAACGCGTAACCAACTGGTCTGTCCGTAGTATATGGCGTCGAGCCCCGGCCGGACCTACTGCTATATGCTATGCGACGGATATGGGTGTTACAGTAATGACAGATATATGAATAGAAAGTAAGAGTAGCCGTATACTAGAAGCAATAAATTAAAGTAAAAGTAGTGCAGTTATCTATCATCACAGAGCAAGTAACTTTAGCTTATAAGAATGCACATACAGACTTATAAGTTAAGGGGTCATTTTGCAAGTCCTAATGTATAAAAGATTCCATAATAATTTATACATTAGGGGTAGAGGTTTTATGCAAGTTATGTATGACACGGGATGCTATGTATGCTAAATGATGAATTCCACACAAGTGCAACACACTCACCCGACTCTATACGCACAGACCTTTAGTTCCCCCATTTGGAGTTAGCTAAACTCTCAGGTACATCTTGTAGTGGCAAACAGAGGCAGTGAGTTGGGCCTCCCCACTCTGTAAGACCCCCCTTTTTTTTTTCTTTTTCAACCACCGGGGTCTTAGGCCCAGAACCGCCGCTTTGCGGTGACACCTTCGCGTCCTGAAGGGTCATCACCACAAGGCGCCGATTCTGCCGGCCAATTCGATCACAGAAAAGTAGCACAATAATTGAAGTGAGAACAATGCAGTCCACAATGATAAATCACATGTAAATAAGATAAAATCTCCACGAAGGGAGTGTCCACAGAAAAACATCAGAGTACTATAAATGCGAGTTTATGCCCGGTACAAAATGTCCTCACTACAAGTCTCTCATGCGGAAGCGAAATAGAAACTACTCAAGGTCGAGACTCACAGTCCCGGCTGTATGAACTCCGGAGCTAGACTGCCCCATCTCCAGGCGCACCGATCTCTGGGGCTGCTCCTCCATGCTGGGCTCCACGATCCCCTAAATGATGCGGTTCGAAAACCGTTAGTCATAAAGACTAAGCCCTATCATCCCCCACCCCTTCCCCCATGGCTCCTAGGTACCGAGCGGGGAGGAAGAAAGGGAAGGACATATTTGTGGAGAGTAAAAGTAAACAGGTGACAGTGAACTTAATCTAACAAGTTGTATTCGGTGAGCAGTTAATATAATTGTTATAATAGGTCTAGCAGTAAGAAAAGCAACTATATGAATTTAACCTTCACTTATGCGAGAACACATAAGCAAAAGGGATCTTTAGCAAGGCTCCCATCGTATAAGTGTCCCATACCACTTATACCTTGGGGTGTCGGTTATCAAACAGCAATGGTTGTTATATATTGAAATTAACCTTTGATTTATAAACTTGCCCACACAAGCTTATAGACCAAGGGGTCATTTTGCAGGTCCTAATGTATAAGCGTCCCATACCACTTATACTTTAGGTGTCAAGGTTAAATGAATCGATTATGCTATGACATGCTAGTGGGTATGATGAAACATGCAAGTGCAACTCACACACCCGACTCTGTGCACACAGACCTTTAGTTCCCCCTTTCGAAGCCGTTACCTCCCAGGATACCTCCGTAGTGGCGGACGGAAGCGGTGGGTTGGGCCTCGCCCACCTCAAAACCAGTAAAAGCACCACTGGTCTGACCTATCGTACGCCTCAACGCTTGGTGCACTAAGCGGACGCCTGCGTACTCTTGCCGGCTGGCGCACCAGACTTCTGTTGGCGAAGTGCTAATCACCCCGCCGAGTCAACGATATCGGTGTCGGTGCAATCGAACTCCCCGATATCGTAAAACCCGCCACCTTAACTTTTCCTATCTTATGCACATGCAAGTTTATTCGTAAACACACAAAACCGAGCCGAAGCTCCCCGGACCAAAACGTCCGTCTCCAAACCAACCGAGCCGAAGCTCCCCGGACCAAAACGTCCGTCCAAACCAACCGAGCCGAAGCTCCCCGGACCATCCCGTCCGTCTCTTAACCAAGCGAGCCGAAGCTCCCAACAAACTTCCTGTGCCAACCGTGTTTGTGAAAGGTGCAGCCCTAGTTACTAAGTTACTCTTGTCGGTTTGTTATTGCAGTTTACGTTAGCCCAGGACTGCCCCCGGTATTCCCCGTAAAGGGCTCTCAAGGGGCACTAGGAACCAAGACGGCGGCATTACGGCCCGAAGTTCCCTTTCACAAGGCACTTATTATTATTGGTTTATCTCCCTTAGCCCGATTCCCTTCTCATATTACGATAGACTATCCTAGGGTGATTTTTAACCTTCCTCTGTTCGGGAAAAGCGATCTTTCGCCGAACCCGAACACCTCTTAACTCTAGCTATCACCACTCCTCGCTACTCTTTATATCTTCCTATTGCATTTTTCCTCCACTATTGCCCACCCAGACAAAATGATTAACTCCAATATCTTCCTCAGACCATGACCTATTGCAATTCACAAATTTGTTATATGCTGAACGATCTAGACTATATATTGAACCGGTTATGCCATGATCTAACACTCATCCAAATGCCCTAAATTATTTATTGGGGACTTACCATGACATAAATGACCTAAATCCAGAACATGGAAATTTTCATAATTTATTTGGCATTTAATTAAATTCCTCGAAAATCCCAAGGGCTACCGGTTTGAACATGAACTACCCTAAGTAATCATGCAAGATGTCCAGCAAATTTATGATAAATAGTAGGTTATCTCAATAGGTTAAATCCTAAGTATCATAATTTTTCTATTATCAAAAGGGCATGAAAACTATTTTAGAAATAATCTCTAATTTCTGTTGTTTATGAATCAAGTACAGGAAATATTCTTCCAAAAATTATAAATAATTTATGCCATGCAGATAAAGGCCTAAAATTAGCACTGGCCAAGTTTCATAATTTTCCAGCAAGTAATTTATCCATAATTAATTTTTAAACAACAAACCACTTTCTAATATCTGTGAACAAAGTACTAGATTTACTCAACATAAAATTCTATAAAAATTCTGGGATCAGTGTTCTACTAGTCAAGATCTAAATCCAGAATTTTAACTGATTATAATTAATTTAAAACCTCCAAATATTTGAAACAACAAATCGGGCTAATAATCCTTTAACCCGTGAAGTATAGTATTTCTTAATCATAAAATTCCAGGAAAATTACCATAAGTCTAAAACATCCTAAAACTCCCTCCTCCCTAGTTTCATGATTTTTGGATTAGATTTAGTGCTTAAAATAACTAATTACATTTCTATCCTAATTTAAACTCTCAACTTCCGAGGTACCCAATTACCTCCAATTCCTTTACTATTTCAACCAGAGGGTTTTCAGCATATCATACCACTCTCCTCCAAATTTCAAGGGCATACAAGAGCTTTTGCTCCTATGTCCTTCACAAACCTCAAAACTCTTCATTTAAGGTTTGAGCTTGGATCCTAGGGTAAGTCAACCCTAAACCACTCCATTTTTCTCCAAGCAGGTTATAACACCATTCTAAGTCAGAGATCAGAAAATCAGCCCTATTGAGGTGACTTGACCTTTCCAAACTCTCAGTGCACTTTTTATTAAAAGGTGTCTCACTAGTGCCTAGTTAAGGGTAGAAGATTTCTCACCCAAAACTCCTCCAAATCAATTGGAATTTTACACAGACCTAGGTTTTATAGCCAGGGACCACTCACCAAAATTTGGGAGGGTTTGGAGGTCATTTGACCATCTAAATAAATTCCTCTAAGTTTATTAAATTAAAACAAAAACTTTAGGCAAAGTATCTCCAAAAATTCCTATTTTTGGTCTGCCTTTAGGTATAACCAAGGTTAACCCCCTGCCCAAATTTCAGGTCATTTGGACAAGGGACGAAGAGTGGGCATCCATTTTAATTTCTGCCCAACTCTAGGTACAGCCCCCACTAAAACGGGTGCTGCGGCCGAACCGCTTACCCAAACGAGTTGAAACCAATTTTAGATTTATCTAGACTCGAAGGGCTACGACTTTCGTGTCTGGTCATTTTTCCTAAAATGGACTCTAAGTGCCTCATTTTGCAGCCACAAAATATATTCAAATAATACATTTTTCCATTTTGTAATATATAATAATCTATATATTATAAAGTTTATTCGACTGTTCATCTTCTTCATGAAATCGAAAACAGACACAGAAAGCCATTTTTCCTGTAAGCATTCCGTGATCCATCGCCGGCCGGCCGGTCACTTCCCTGGCCAGCCACCACCACCACCACCTCCGTTGAGGCGATGACAAGCGGTCGGTGGTGGTTTGGCCGCCGGAGGTGGCGGTTTCCGGCGAACTCAAAGATACCTTTTTCATGGTTTTCCCATGAAAACGAGAGACGGGTCCGGCTCCGTTGAGCGCGAACTCCCTTTCTAAGAATCCTAAGATCTACCCATGAAAGAGAAGGAGCAGAGGAGGACCTTGTTCGCAGTTTGGAGGCGAGATGAACGACGGGTGCCATGGCGCGGTGGTGGCGTAGCCGAACTTCTCCTACAGCAAGAACAAAGATCTGATCCGTTTACTTGAGCGTGTAAACTTCTCCTCTTGCCCCAAGTGGGCTTTTATAAGTCAGAAAGTGGGGAGGTGAAAGGGTAAAGCCGTAATGGCCATGAAGGCTCCTCTTAATAGCCTTTCGGTTACAGTGAAGGGATACGAAACGGTGGAAGATGAACAGGTGTGTCCAGTTGGCGGTTTCCTATCGGACCACATCTTTCTCATTTATTAAATAATTACGGAAGGAAAAACGGCCCGTAATTACTCCTGGTGTAACTTCCCACACCAGCATTTATTTCCACGCGTGTTAGAATAATTTCGGCCCTGAACCGTCGCTTCGGCCAATGTTACGGGCGTGACACATAGGTCACGGGCGTGACAGGCCCGGATAGCCAATTCTGGGCTCGACGATCGTCGAACTGAGATCGACGATCGTCGAAGGATGGTCACGGGCGTGACACTTGGGTCACGGGCGTGACAGGCCCGTGTGGTAAATTCTGGGCCGATGATCAGCGATTTGAGATCGACGGTCATCGAATGGTGGTCACGCCCTAAGTCACGGGCGTGACACCTAGGTCACGGGCGTGACAGGCCCGAATGGCAATTCCTGAGGTCGACGAGCGTCGAACTGAGCTCGACGGTCGCCGAAGGCTGGTCACGCCCTAGGTCACGGGCATGACACTTATGTTACGGGCGTGACATGCCCGGGCTGCAAGGTCGATGATCGCCTCACGGCGATCGACGATCATTGAAGGAGTCACGCCCTTAGTCACGGGCGTGACACCTTGGCCACGGGCGTGACATGCCCAGGCAGCACGTTCGACGATCGTCTCGTGGAGATCGACGATCGTCGAAGTAGTCACGCCCAAGTCACGGGCGTGACGGGTCGGTCACGGGCGTGACCAACCCGTGACCCGAAATATTTATCGCTTTATTTCAATTTTTGGGCTTCCTAGGGTTCCGTCACGACCAAACGACTCCTAGGGGTCTAGCCGGAAATGGGATGTTACACACTCCTAGGCCGGTATTCACACTACCCAACCTAGACCTTGTGTACAACTCGGTACACCCACAATTAGGTGTTACGGAGTCTCTTGTACTATTGTTGGCCAATCCACCAGTCTTTAATGGGCTAAGTGAATACTTGCACTTGCCGAGTCAACTTATTGATGTCGGTGTGAACGATCGTCCAATAATGAGGACCCACCACTTAATGCACATGCACACATGCTATAAGGAGCTTTCGAGCCATCGTCTCACCAATCTAAGCCAACTACCCTCCCAAAATGACTGAGTGAGTGTAAGTGAAGGTGGTTTATTATTGGTTACTCTTTTAGTCTGCTTATTCTTACAGTTTAGGGTTAATCTTGGACTGCACTGGGCATGCCCGATGAATGGCTCTCGAGGGCACTTGGAACTACGATGGGTTGAAGCACAAAACTCCTTTTCTCAATGCACTTACTTTTATGAGTATTTATTTATTATCAAACTTTTTCCCCATGTTGCCTTTTTAGCTAATCCTAAGTGGATTTATATTCCCCGGGAGAAGACGATACTCCGTTGACCTCGAGCACAACCCCATCTCCATGTAACCCAGGCTACTTAGAATTTGACCCTAAGGGTGGCCTCATCAAGACTCCACCCAACCAGGTGCACCCACTATATCTCCACCCATGTATGGCCAACAATTCTATCATGAATACTTGAATTTACTATATGCAGATCAAGTGATCTATCCTAAGCGTATGAAAGTAAATACTCCTAATTACTTTGCCTACAGCCTTATAACTATTATTGGGGGTCTAACATGACTTGTTGAGCCCAAAACCAGCACTTGGTATTTTTCCTAATTAAATCAGACTTTAAATAATTTTCCCTAAATCATTAATCCCTTATGATTTTGAACATGAAGTATAAAATTTTGACATGTAATGATCCCACCAAAATTTTCAGAGCTTTCTATTGACTAATTAACATCAAGGTGTGAGTTTCATAATTTTACAGAAATGACTTCTATCATAAACCAAAATATAAAATGTTTTATCAAAATAATAATTAACAAAGAGACTACAAGATTTAATCATCCCAAAATTATATTAAAATTACCAGAGATCAAATATGATTAGAAAGTGTCACTGCCCAAATTTCATCATCTTCAAAAAAAATTTGCAACATAAATAAATTAATGAATAAAATATCACCTAGGGCACTTTGTAAAGGAACCTCTATTTAATCTCTTTCAAAAATTACAATAAAATTAACAGGGTATATTTGTGGTCCAAAATGTTTACTGACCAAGTTTCATAATTTTCCAGTACTTCGTTTGTCCTTAAACTATATATTTCTTAATTTAATAATTTCTAAAATTACAAAGAGGGTATCATAATTCTTCAACCAAAAATTACAATAAAATTTGCAAACATAAATAACTTCAAAAAAGATTCATTACCCAAGTTTCATGACCATTCAATACAGGATAGACATGTATTTTGCAATTGATAAGAAAGTTTATATTCTACTTATAAGTGATTTGTGGGAGAGAATTACTCATAAAATTCCAATTAAATTATCCAAAGTGTCACTCCGTCCAATGAAACAACTTACAAAATCTTGAGCCAAGACTTGAAGATTTGACCTTATTTCCTTCATTAACCCTAATAGACAACCCTAAGGTTTGAACTAGGGTTTCATGATATTCTAACCCTAAATACTTCTAAAATTATTCCAAGGGATGTTTTAAGCGATAATATGTCAGGGGCCAATATTTTACCTTGTTTAGTTGAAGGGTTGATCACTCAACCACTAAGTGCACTATTGAAGAACTAAACTTATTACCTTTAAATGGCCAACTTTACTCACTAAGATACCCCATCAAATCAACTCCAAATGGGCTGATTTTTTTTTTTCATAGGCATATTTTAGCCCCTCTGGTCATCCACGAGAGTTTGTGTGGAATCCAAGGTCCTTAGAACTGATTTTCACTATATGCATGAATTATTAAATTATTATAAAAACTATAGAAAAATCATCTCCAAAAATTCTGATATTTGGATATGTTGAGGGTCATGGCCAGAGCAGACTATGGTCCAATTTTTAGTCCAATTGACTACGTGGGCCACTGGGGGAACTCATTTTAAATTCTGGTTAGCCTTTGAACACCTTGCACCAAAAAGTGCGCTGAGGGAGATTCAGTGATCCAAATGGGTTGATTCAAATTTTGTATTAAACTAGACACCGAGGGCTAGATTGTCTAGGTTGGGCACATTTATGGAAAAATGCATCTAACTATTTTTAATAATTAAGGCAAGGTGACTGAAATATTGTGACAGAAATGAAATAATCTATATACATTAAAATGGTTGGCATGCGCTTATCGACCAAACTCGATCCAACGGCCACGGTTCATCGTACCAGATGAGCCAAGGGCCATGATAGATTCTACCTGGAGCTTTTCAAACTCCAACTTCTGGTTACCCGGCCACATCCCTGGCCGGCCACCACCACCTCTATCGAGGTGGTGGCTATCGCCTGGTGGCGGCATAGCTGTCGGAGGGGTCGTTTTCGGCGAACCCGAGGGGTTGAATTTTCACGGAAAATACTCATTTTTTCCTCACTGATCTTGCTCGATTGAGCCCGATTTCTTCACCTAAAGATCTACAAATCTAGCACAGAGGACAAGGAAGAGGATTAGACCTGCATGCAGGCTTAACAACATATGTGTTGGTGATTTGCCATGGCCGGCGATCTTAAGCTTCTTATTTTGCCGAGTTATCTATTCTCCTCCTATACCAGTGATGTAACTGTCCATTTTGATTGCTTGGAAGCTTTTAAAGCTGATGGAGGGGTTGTTTTGGGAGGAGGGAGAGGCTATACTTGAATATCCATTAATGGCCATGAAGGGGGTGTTCGGCCATGGTGAATTGGTGCCTCTTCATATACTAGGCTGGCTGGAATTGATGGTAAACTCCTCCCAAAGTTCAGGGGAGATGAATGGAAGCTTAGGGAAGGGGAGGGGGAAAGCTTCTTTGCATTTCACCATTAACTCCCCTTTTTCTCTCTCCTCCCTTAAATGAAAGACTCCACCTTCTCTCTCCTAGTCATCACCTCCTGAAATTGAGTGGATCTTTAGGTAATTTTCACTTCCTAGAGCTAGTGGGTCATCACATTTGGGCCTAGCCATATTGGATTGGAGTTGGGCCTAGTCCCCCCCCCCATTTAAGCTTGGTTTGACCAAGGTTTACTTGGAGGGTTTGACTTGGTCAAATAAGTGGGTTAACTGGTCAACTAGGTGTCATGAGTCTCTTGCCACCACCCAAGTCCATTTGTGGCTTAGTGTAATCAACTTAGGTCAAATTAGGGCAATTTGACCTAACTAGGGTTAAGGTTGACCCTAGTTAGCGTGACCCCTTAGGTTGACCCCAAATGGGTTGTATGGGCTTTCAAGGGTCCCTATGAGGTTGAAAGTGGTATGGTGGGGTCAAGTAGACATGTTTGGAGTCATTGGTCAAACCCTAGCTTATATGTCCAGAAACTACTATTTGCAGACCAAGGTGTTTTCACCCATCTACATAGGCACTCATGGTTCTCTTGGTCCTCTTAGAGCTTTGTCATGACCTAGTTATGACAAAAACTTCATGGTGATCTGGTTGTTTATGGGATGTTATATTTGTGATGAGATCTAGACCAAGGAGGTGGAGCCTTGAATGGAGGATGTTCGTGAACTGGCACTTAGGCGTGGAGTCTCGAAGGCTTTTCGTCTTATTGGTAGGAGCTTGAGATGTGACACATCTGAATTTAGTTTTTATGATATCTCGGGTGATGAAAGTTCTGATGTTGATGCGGCTGATATATAGCAGCCTCATACTCTTGTATTTGTGTGTTTGTGTTTTTATTTTTCTAGCCTAATATCTTGTATGTTGCTTTTATTGTTTGACAGTCCTGGTCAGCGTATTTACGTAGGTATTTGTATGTCGTTGTGATGACAACGCTCTCTTCCTTCTTTTTGCCCGAATGTTGTTTGACCTGAGATTTTGCTTTGTGTGGGCCGTGATGTAGTGTCGCTCCTTGTCATTTGTGGGGGCAGGTTAATATTTGAAGGAGATAGTATGAGATTCCCACAAGATTGGAGGTGAAGATCTTTCACCTAATGGCGTGGATGCGTTAATGCGGAATAACCAAATCTGTTAGTTTAGATCTCCCCAAACATGAAAGCAGGGGCTCTAATGTTGACGTAGATAAGTGTTTACTATGTATTTATTGTACAGATGCCAGTAGCTGGCGGAATGTAGGTTTGTGGCCATGTCAGAGAGTGTAACGACTAAATCCGGGGGTCGGAGAATGTAAGAATTCGCTTCAATCGTGCGACCGCGAGGGGGCATACCAATGTGATGGCGGGGCGTTGGTCTGTAGTAACGATGGAGAATGTAGGTGTTTGATCCACTACCGAAAAATGAAAGTATTCATTCTGGTTGCGTGATTTAGCCGGGTTATGAGCTGGAGAGGCCAGAATCCCTTTTATGGAGATCTGAACACTCTGTAAGGGGAGAAGCCAGAATACCTTATTAGGAGCACCGAACACTCTGTAAGAGGAGAGGTTGGAATCCCTTGTTGGGAGCACTGAACACTCTGTAAAGGGAGAGGTCGAAGTCCTTTGTTGGGAGCATCGAACATTCTGTAAGTGGAGAGGCAGTAATCCCTTGTTGGGAGCACCAAACACTCTATAAAGGGAGAGGCTGAAGTCCCTTATTGGGAGAACTGAACACTCTGTAAGAGGACAGGCCAGAATCCCTTGTTGGGAGCACCGAACACTCTGTAAAGGGAGAGGTCAGAGTCCCTTGTTGGGAGCACCAAACACTCTGTAAGGGGAGAGGCCGAAATCACTTGTTGGGAGCACCTTACTCTCTATAAAAGGAGTCATCAATAATATTGGAGATAACACTTATTGTTTGTTCCACAAATGTTGAAAATACAAAATACAAGGAGTGGTGAAGCTCTGAATGCCCCTTTAGTAAAAGAAAACTCTTCTTTGGGATGTTCATCCTAGGGATCATCCCCGCGCTGGATCATTATTGACATGTCGGTTTAGAGCCTTTGTTTTGGAGAGAACTCTCGAGGTACCCAAGGCAAACGAATCGTTCTATTTATGTCTTCGGTCGCGAACAATCTTCTGTCTTATGCCCGTGACCTTGATGGAAGTCGCAATATTTAGACTGATCTCTTGAGTTTGGAGTAAGAGACCTTAGCCTTTGGAGAGAAGGATGGTTATGTATGGCGAGCAACACTTCCGCTTGCGAGGGAGTGAAAGCTTGATATTGGTGTTGCCCCCTTGCTCGTCGAGAGTTGACGCAACGTAAATTGCTCCTTTTGGGAACCGGCGGTGGTGTTAACCCCTGCTCTCGCTGTCTCTTTGAGTTGCTTTTTAATTATTAGCGGTGTGCTTCAACTGCATCATCAGTAGCAATCTGGGCCTCGATCCGTTGAACTAGATTGGGATAGATGGGTATAGTATCTCATACTAGTGCAAAGTGGAAGTCATTAGGGCGGATCCCTCCAAGAAGAAACCCCCTAAGAGTTCTGTTTTTATCCCAGGGATTCTTTGTGCCTCAGTGGTGAAACGACAGAAGAAATCTTTAAGGGTTTCCCCTTCACTTTGGCAGATACCGGATAGGTGGGAAGGATCGTTGAATATCCGGCGGCTGGCGATGAACTGATCCGTGAATTACTGTGTTAGTTCTGCGAAATCCTTGATTTCTCCTTCCTTCAAGGAAAGGAACCAGATGCGGGCTTGCCCTTTTAGGTTTGCCGTGAAAGCTTGACATAACAGTTGATCTGGGGCATTGAAAAGTTGCATCATGATTGCAAAGTGTCTAACATGCTGTTGGGTCGCTCGTCCCATCGCATGTCTCAATCTTTGGGAGCTTGATGTTAGGGGGAATTGGATGCGTCATAATCTCGGGTGAAAATGACGAGTAATGATGGAGAGGGCAGCTGGCGGGAGCGGCACATTGCTTGGCCCGCTCACGCTCTTCTGTGATTAAGTTTAGAACTTCTTCATGTGCGAGACTTTCATCTTCTGCTAGTCTTATGTCTGTATCTTCTGGGTGATTGTCATGATTCTGAACTTTAGATCCTTTATCTAAACGGGCTCTGCGGCTTTGGACATCCATACGGGGGAGTTCTCCTTCTGGTATGTTAATAGACAAGTGAGGGAGAACTGGGCCAACCTGTCCCCTGAGAGTTATCCTTCCTGTAGTGCGGGATGCTTCTCCCGCCATGGTCTCTAGTCATGAGTATCACAGTGTTGAGGGTACTGTCTTCTGAGGATGTTGGGAACTCGCTTCCCACAGACAGTGCCAAACTATTGCAGTCTAACTCGACGTACCGGTTGGACCGGAATAACCTGGACCGCCTGAAAGACTTTGTTTCAAGAGCCTAAACACCTAGAGGGGGGGTGAATAGGTTCTTATCTTTTTGAGTCTTTTTGATTTTAAGGCAAACAGATATTTGTAACATCTTTTAGCACAGAATAATTCTATCTATAGAAATTAAATACAATACAGCAAACACCAGATCTATAGTGGTTCTCCAAGATATGGGTGCATCCACTTTCCCCCTTCGCCTATCCAGCAGATAACTGGATTCAGCCTAACTTCCTTCCACTGGCTCGGATTCGTAGATCTTACAAACTCAGAACTCAAAATGGTTCCTACACCTCAGACTTTACACAATTCCTACCTCAGATTCTTCCTTGAATCCTACCTCAGGCCTCAGCCCTACCTCAGCCTTTATAATTAGGCTTACAACTCAGACTTTCCACAAGTCCTACCTTAGGCACACTGCCCTACCTCAGCCTTTATAATTTTAGACTTACAATCTCAGATCTAATAATAGATCCTACAAGAATTTGTGAGTAATAAGTATTAGAAAACTTCACCAGCAAGATTCCTCTGTTGATGTTGTCTTCTTGATCAGTTCTTGTAAAGACTGATCTTTCTAATGCAACCTAACTTAGCTTTTCAAAGCTTCTTGATTAGGACAAATAAGGTGGATCTTCTCTTGAAGTTGAAGTTGATCTTCGGTCAGCTTCTTCCTTAGATTCAGATTGAACTCTGAATCTTTCTTGCAGAAAGGCCTTGATCTGTTAGAGTTCTTCTTTATGATCCAGAGATCTGTCTTATTGATTGATATCTCCTCTGTCATTTCCGATCTGGCTCTTATATAGAGCTTGCTCCATGGTTACTGGCTGATTCAGTTCATAAAAGACTTCTGACAGTTCTGACCAGCTGTCAAGTCACCAGTCATGTCACCAGGTTCGTTTGTGTCTTTCCAACTCAGCACACAACACTCAGCAGACTGCTTCACATATGTCGACACATATAGGCTAAGTGTCGACAAAAGTCTTCAAGGTGTCGACACAAATACTCCAAGTGTCGACACAGTCATACTTCTGCTTCTCGACACTGCTTTTTGTTGTATGTGTCGACACAAGTCCTGTGTGTCGACACAGCAGCTTCTTGTCTCGATATTTATGTTGCAGACAGATGGCGTTGAGTGTTTGTCAAATGGCGTTGAGTGTGTGTTGACATAAGTCCTGTGCGTCGACAAAATTACTTCTGAACTCGACACAGCCTCTTGAGAGTTGGTGTGTCGACACAAGTCCTGTGTGTCGACACAATTGCTTCAGGTGTCGACATAGCTCCTGAGTGTCGACTCATCTTCTATTTTGAGTGTCGACACAATTCTGTTTTAAGTTATCGACACAATTCTGGATGTCGACATAATTCTGGATGTCGACACAATTCCTTCTTTAGGTGTCGACATAGCTTTGAGTGTCGACACAACTTCTTTATAAGTGTCGACACATTTTGCCAGTGTGTCGACACAGCTTTCCTGAGTATCGACATAGCAGCTGGATGTCGACATAGCTTCTTTATAAGTGTCGACACATTTTGCCTGTGTGTCGACACAGCTTGCCTGAGTGTCGACACAGTCTCCTTGAGTGTCGACACAGTTTCTTCACAAGTGTCGACACTTGTACTTAGAAAATTTTCCTTCAAATTTTTAAACCTGCACAATGAAACTCAAACTTCTATCAAATACACATTGATGCATATCATTGACTAAGTTGTGTCTTCTCCAAATCTAGTACATATTTCCCAATGTACCCAACAATCTCCCCCTATTTGGAGAAGTCATAACCCTTAGTCAAAGATATACATCTTAAGATAAACCAAATTGTAAATAGATGAAAAAACATTTCAGAGCAGGTTATCACATAATCATTGTAAACAACAAACACTTAATACTGAAACATATTTCATTAATCAATAAAATTATGGTTTACAAGAATTTCTTATAGAACAAAAGGAAAAATAATACATTGTTCTATTACAAGAACCTAGCTATCCTATTACTGACTAGGTTTCTTAATAACTATTCCTTTGCCAGACTTGATTTTAGCATGCACAGAAGGTTCAACATCTTCAGCTGGCTTTTTCCCTTTGAGAGCTTTCTTCTTCAATTCTTCAGCCTTGATCTTCTGTCTTTCAAAATATTGGAAAGGTTTTGGGAAATACTTGCTTGGCTCTTGAGCATTAGCAGGTAGCTTCCCAGCCTTAGCACTTCTTCTATGCTATAGAATTGCTTCTTGTCCAGCTTGATATTTATTCCACTCTTGCTCAGAATACTACTTACCCCTGTCATGGGTTTTATCCTTAACAGCTTTCCAGGCAATAAGTATGATATTTCTAGAAGTTTGGCTCCACTGCTTAAAATCTGGCTTCAGCTCAGCCTGCTCTCTAAATCTCTTCTTGGAAAGTTGAGCTTCCTTCTGAGCTTCCAGTGCAGCTTCTGACATTTCAACCTTTTCCAGAATTACAGTTTGTACCTCTGGCGGAGGACTATACATTTTCAGCACTTCTTCTTGAACCATCTCAAAATCAGTTGGGGGGTAGATCACCTGAGCAACTTTAGGCTAATCTCCTTCAAAATATTTAGGTTGTATCCCAGACTTAGCTACATTAGCATCATCACAAAGAGGAGGATATCCAAGAGTAGCTCTGATGCTATTTGTAGTCCATTTAGCATGGTCAGAGCTGGCTTTGACTAGTAATCTATCCCCCTTTATGACTTCTCTTGCAATATGATCTCTTAAATCTTCTTTCTGGAATCTGACTTGATCAGCTATAATTCAGTTCCCTCTTTAAAATAAGCTCTGAATTTTGTCAGGAAGGTTTTTATTTTCTCCTGAGATTCTTGAAATGTGGCTTTGACAGCAGATATATCTTCCTGGATTTGCTTGGAGATTTCAGCCTTCAGAGTAGTGCTAGAATCAGTGAGTGTTGGGATTTGTCTCCACAATACCTCAGATTTGTAGGTGGTCAGACTTTGAACTAAGATGAATTAAGGTGTATTTGATGCTGTGTTTAAGTTGTATGTGTGCAGGTCCTTAATGCCAAGTGTAGACCAATGTCAGTCTATAATGGGTCACCAAACACAGGACCATACAATGTAATCCCTCATTGTGTGATCCAAAGTGTTAGCCCATGTATAGCCTCTCTATTGGGATACACTTCCTACACGCACTTGGAATGGTGGACTCAAGTATTGAAGTATATCTTTTAGAAGAAATTTTTCTAAGTCCACATACTCGAGTAGTACCCTTCATATACTCGAGTAAGTGACTTAGTACTCGAGTAGATCCTTGGACATACTCGTGTAGACTCTATATACTCGTGTTGATAAGTTTATACTCGAGTAGATAGTCAGTCACTCGAGTAGGTCATATCTTATACTCGAGTAAATCCTTCTATTCTTATATCCAAAAATTTTCTAAGTCCATATACTCGAGTACTTCTCCAGTATACTCGAGTAAGTGGGTCTGTACTCGAGTAAGCTAGCTTACATACTCGAGTAGGCTGTATTCACTCGAGTAAGTGATAACTTGTACTCGAGTGGTTGGTTAGTTACTCGAGTAAGTAACTTGTTTATACTCGAGTAGTTCTGTTATTCCCATTTCAGAATTATTCTAAGTCCACATACTCGAGTAGTTCCCTATATACTCGAGTAAGTGACTCTGTACTCGAGTAGTTATTTTTCATACTCGAGTAAGTCAATGTTTACTCGAGTAGGTGAAATTTTTTCTAAGTGTTTTCACTCGAGTATTGATCTCTGGATCACTCGAGTAGTTTTCTCTTCTCTTACTCGAGTATGCCAAGTCTTTCTACTCGAGTATATAACTTCTCTTACTCGAGTATGCCATTCCTTTCTACTCGAGTATATAACTTCTCTTACTCGAGTATGCCAATTCTTTTCCACTCGAGTATATACTATCTGATACTCGAGTATGTATCTTCTATGACTCGAGTATGTCGGTTCAAATCCTTCCTAAAATTCTCTAAGTCAATTTCACTGTACATTTCGATTATCCTTTCTGATAAGTCCACGTGTCATCATTAATGATTCTTATGACCGTTGGAGTCTACCTATAAATAGGTCACTTCAGATTTGACTTTTAATCTATTCCTTCAGAGATTATTACTTTAAGAAAGAGAAAGAGAAAAATCCCGTGAACCCTAATTCTTCAAGTCGCCGCCGCCGCCATTAACGTTCACGGAAGAAGCTCTGGATCGACGTTCTCCAATCTCTGTTTGCAACTCTGATTCTTCAGCGATCCAGACGCAAGTCAATCACTCGATCTTGCCGCGCCTTAAAGATTCCAGATCTATTTTTCTCGATCGAGGTGATTTAGTTCTTCAGATTTGTGGATCTCTCTCAAGTCGTCTTCAACTTCTCTGATCAATCCAAAGCTCTTAAGGAAGAAGACTGCTTAGATCCAGATCTGAGATTATTGTTTGTATTTTTTTTAAAACAAATTATTGTGTAGGAGTTTTTCTCCGAGATTTGTAGGAAGTCTTATCTTCCGAGTGTAGATCCGGTTTGGATCGAGTTTTTGTAGGAACGTGGTTCCGAGGTGTAGGATTGTTTTCAATCCGAGATAGTGGAATAGCCGAGTCTAGTGATTTGCTAGATCGGTGAGGAAAGTGGACGTACCCAAGGTTGGGGAATCACTATAAATCTCTTGTCGTATGTGATTGCTTGATGTGTGCTGTGTTAGTTTTTAATTCCGCATTTGACACGCATTTCACCTATTCACCCCCCCTCTAGGTGATTTAGGCTAACAACTTAGACCTCTCAATTGGTATCAGAGGTGAGGTTGATCGTTAAAAGGTTAACACCTTGATCTTATCCTTCTAAGTTTTTTCTTGAAAGGTATCAAGCATGAGTAAGACCAAGGATTTTGCTAAACTCCCTATCTGCACCAAGAACAATTTTCCTATGTAGAAGGAAAGAGTAAAGTTCTTCATGGAAGCAGTAGATCCCCGGATCTTCATGATTGTTGAAGAAGGTCCCCACATTCCTATGACTACTTCCACCATAGATCCCACCAAGCAAGTTCCCAAGAAGTTGATGGATCTAGATAAGGATGAGATTGCACTTGTCTCTCTGGACAAGAAAGCTAAAAATATTATAGCAAGTGCAGTCGATGACTCAATGCTGCAGAATCTGATTCATTGCCAGTCTGCCAAGGAGATGTAGCAATCCCTAGTGACTCTAATGGAAGGTACAGAGGAAGTGAGAGATGATCGTAGATCCCTACTGAACCAGAAATATGAAGCCTTCAGGCAGGGTCATAAGGAAGCCATAGCTGACACTTTTGAGAACTTCTTCAAGATAGTAAATGGCCTAAGAGTTTATGGACGTGTCTTCACCAACGGGGAACTCAATGACAAATTCTTAAGATCCCTAACCAAGGAATGGGACAATAAGGTATGTGCCATTCGGGAGTTTGGAAGGTTAGCTGAGACGGACCCGCAGAATCTGTTCGGAAAGCTTATGTCTTACGAGCTGCAAATCAACTCAAGAAAAGCTGAAGAAGAGACAAGCAGGTCTGCATCCAAGGAGAAATCTATCGCTCTAAAGGCAGATAGCTCAAGGAAGGTAAAGGCTAGCTCTCCTGCCCTAGTTCCTGAGGCTGATGAAGAAGAATCATCTGAGCCCAGCTCATCTGGCTCAGAACTATCTGATGGAGAGTTCTCCCTACTCTCAAGGCAGTTCAAGAAGTTCTTGAACAAGAAGAAGCAATGGAGAGGCAAGGATGCCTCATATAGAAGATCACGACATGACGGTGATCATCGGAAGAAAGGCTCAAGCAGCCATGACAGGTATAATTCTAAACAGAACAAACAGATCTCAACTGACATCATTTGTTATTGTTGCAATAAGCCAGGTCACGTCATCGCCGATTGCCCTCACAAAAAGAAAGAGGGTGGAAGAAGAGAGGAAAAGAAATCCTCACACCATAAGAACAAGAAAGAGAAAAGCTTAGTAGCCAAGAAGAGCAAAATTCTCAGCGACTCTGACTCATCTGAGTCGAGTGAAGAAGAGGAAGCTTACTTTGGGCTCATGGCTCATTCAGATGATGAACAAGTCCCCCAGTTTACTGGGGAGGTAAAATCTCACACTCCTCTCTCTGATTCTGATGATGACAATGAGCAAGAGGGATATTCCTCTGAAGATGAATCTGAGCTCATGGGTCAGTATAAGGAGTTACTCACCGCTTACGAAAAATGTCGTAGAATAATGAAAACTCAAGCCAAAGAGATAAATTCTCTACAGGCTAGTGAGAGCAGCTTGAGAGAAGAAGTCAATAAGACTAACTCTCTTCAAGAGAACTTCAATGCAGCTATGGAGGAATATAATAAAGCTCTCAAGCACCTCGACCTTAAGGAGAAAATCATCAAAGAACTGGAACAACAACTCGAGGCTGAAAAGAAGCTTGTTGAGAGTTTCTCTAAGCCTAAGACAGTTCTTCCAATCGTTACTGAATTCTCTGCTAAGGCCAAGGGTGCTGGTTTAGGCCACATTGGCTCTTCTAGTAAATCCTCTAGGAGAAACAAGGCCAAGAGAAAGAATAAGGCTGCCCGGAAGGCTCTAGCTGAAGAAAAAGGGAAAGCTCCCTTGGAACCTGTTGTGTTCAAGAAAGTTATCTTTCCCACGAACGAACTCGATTATGAGTCCACCTACGGACACTTTTCTAGGCCGATCCCTGAGAAGCCTAAGTCAAGATACCAAGGTTGGACTCGTCCTCGTAACTTTGGCGAGAGTGTCTTCAAGGCACCTTATGAGGAGATTCAGCTTCAAAGCTATGGACCTTATGCTCATGGTCATAATTTCAAAAAGACACCAAAAGTAAAACCCATTGTAGAAAAGCCTATGAAGGAGAAGACCTCATGTAACTGCCATCATCATGAAGCCTCTTCCTCCAAGAGTAAAGCTCCTGCTAGACCTTCATTCCAGAAAGTCAAGCAGGACTGCACAAGGCAAAGATACAACAGGTTCAACTGTTGGTGCTGTGGCAGAATTGGTCATTTTGCTAGTGATTGTTGGTTCAATCCTGAAAATGCTGCAACCCCTAAAGTTAGCAACGTGAGAGTGACCACTCATGAGGCTAATACTCGTAGGAGGAGTATTCTAACTCGAGACCAAGGACCCAAACTTGTTTGGGTTCCTAAGGCTAAATGATTGTAATTGCAGGTATGTCCAAAGGCCACCAAAACGCCAATCTGGTACTTGGACAGTGGATGCTCTCGGCATATGACCGGGACAAGGAGCCTACTACAGAATTACACCTCAGTCTGCAACGGACCAAAGGTCATCTTTGGAGGTTCAGATCGAGGAATCACTAAAGGCTATGGTATGATTTCTAACGGTAGCGTATCCTTTTCGGATGTAGCCTATATTGAAGGATTGGAACACAATCTCATTAGCATAAGCCAACTATGCGACAAAGGATACGTAGTTGAATTTCATGCTGACAAGTGTTTGATAAAATCGGTTAACAATATGGAAACTATTTTATCAGGCACTCGAAGCAGAAATATTTTCCGTTTAAATTTTATTTGTATAGACTCTTCGACACCAGTGTGTCTTTTGGCAAAAAGTAGTGCATCTCTTGCTGGCCAATGGCACAAGAGACTAGCACATATTAATTTCAAAACTATTAATAAATTATTCTCTCAAAACTTAGTACGTGATGCACCTAATGTCAAGTGCGTTACGGACAGTCCTTGTCACGCTTGTATCAAAGGCAAGCAAACAAGAAGTTCGTTTAAAAGCATAATAGGCAAGGATTCCAATAGAAGTTTGCAGCTTCTCCATATGGACTTGTTTGGTCCACTGCAGGTTAGAAGTTTGGGAGGTAAGGAATATACGTTGGTTATTGTGGATGATTACTCGCGCTTTGCGTGGGTGTTCTTTCTGAAACACAAGTCAGATACCTTCGGTATTTTCACTAATTTTGTGAGGCAGATCCAGAATGAATACAACTATTCCGTAGTCAAAATCAGAAGTGACAATGGAACGGAATTCAAATCTGGAGCCATGACAGAATTTTGTGAAAGTCAAGGTATCTTTCATGAGTTTTCCTCTCCTCGCACTCCACAGCAAAATGGAGTAGCAGAGAGAAGGAACAGAACACTCATAGAGGCTTGTCGGACCATGTTGAGTGATGCCTCACTTCCGGAGTATTTCTGGGCTGAAGCCGTCAACACCGCTTATCACGTGCAAAATCGAGCACTCATCAACAAGAACCATGATAAGACTCCTTACGAACTTCTAAAAAAGGCAGGCAACCAACCACTTCATACTTTAGAATCTTTGGCTGTAAGTGCTTCGTACTTAACAATGGCAAGTATCACACTACCAAGTTTAGCGAGAAAAGCTTTGAAGGTATTTTTGTAGGATATAGTAGCCATAGTAAGGCTTATAGAGTATTCAATAGAAAGACTCTGGTGGTGGAAGAGTCGATACATCTTGTATTTGATGAGACGAGTCTGTTGCAAAGCAACTCGTCTAGTGTGCCTATTGTAGATGCAGGTACAAAGTTGAAAGAACTTAGCTTGGATGAACCTAGTGAAGATAAAGACGAGACGTTCATCAAGATCCCCTCTACAACCACCATTGGAGAGGTAGATGATCAAGATGAAGAAGACATCCCAGCTGAAGATGCAACTCCAGTGGCTGAAGAGATCCCAGATGCAAGGACTTTAGAGTTCAGACACTTGAAGGATCATCCTGTTGACCAAATAATAGGAGATCCTCGGGATGGCGTCAGAACTCGTCGAGGTACAACTAATGAGAATTTACACTTAAGTTTTCTCTCACAGGTTGAACCAAAGAAATTTGAGGAAGCCAACTCCGACGCATCCTGGATTCTAGCCATGGAAGAAGAATTGAATCAGTTCAAACGATGCAAAGTATGGACACTTGTTCCTAGACCCAAGCATAAGAACGTCATCGGGACAAAATGGGTCTACCGGAACAAGATGGACGAAGATGGAACAATTATAAAGAATAAAGCCAGACTTGTCGCCAAGGGATATCGTCAAGAAGAAGGAATCGACTTCGACCAGACTTATGCTCTAGTAGCAAGACTGGAGGCGATCAGGTTATTTCTTGCCTACGCTGCACTTAAGGGCTTTACCGTCTATCAGATGGACGTAAAGTCCGCCTTCCTAAATGGTGACATAAAGGAAGAAGTGTACGTAGAGCAACCGCCAGGTTTTGTTGATTCAACCCATCCTAATTATGTATATTTATTACAGAAAGCACTATATGGTCTTAAACAAGCTCCTCGAGCTTGGTATGAGACTCTGTCTAGCTTCCTTCTTGAGAACAAGTTCACAAGAGGAAAGATAGACAAAACAATATTTCTTAGGGAAATAAAAGGCAAGATTTTGCTAGTGCAGATCTATGTCGACGACATTATTTTCGGCTCTACGGATAACAACCTCTGCAAGAAGTTTTCTAAACTTATGCAAGGGAAGTTTGAAATGAGCAGTATGGGAGAGCTGAAGTATTTCTTAGGGCTTCAGGTGAAACAATCTGAAGATGGGATTTTCATCTCACAGACGAAGTTCACCAAAGAGCTGCTTAAGAAATTCGGAATGGAGAATGCAACCTCTATGAGGACTCCAATGGCCTCAGCTATGTCTCTGGACAAGGATGAGAAAGGGAAACCTTTTGATGAAACCAAGTACAGAAGCATAATTGGGTCCTTGCTCTACCTTACTGTGAGTAGACCAGATATAATGTTCTCAACATGTGTATGTGCTAGATTTCAGGTGAACTCTAAGGAATCTCACTACATCGCTGCAAAGCGAATCCTGAGATACCTCAAAGGCACACCAAATCTTGGCTTATGGTACCCAAGAAGTAATGATAGTGAACTAATTGGTTTTTCAGATGCAGATTTTGCAGGTAGCAAAGACGACAGGAAAAGCACCTCCGGGACTTGCCAATTTCTCGGAAGGAGACTTATTTCCTGGAGCAGTAAGAAGCAGAACTGTGTAGCCATCTCAACGGCTGAATCAGAATACATCTCTGCAGGCAGCTGTTGTGCACAGCTTTTATGGATCAAGAATCAATTTGAAGACTACAACATGAAGTTCCAGACCATTCCTTTGTTTTGCGACTCATCCAGTGCTATAGCAATAGCCAACAATCCAGTCTCCCACAGCCGGACCAAGCACATAGAGCTTCGTTATCATTTCATCCGGGAGCATGTGGAGAATGGAGACATAGATCTACAATATGTCCCCATAGACAGGCAAGTGGCATATATATTCACGAAGCCGCTGGATGAGTCCAAGTTCTCGTTCTTCAAAACGGAACTCGGACTGCTCAACAAAGAGGAATAGTGATGGTGGATTCACAGCCAGGCTCAGAGTTGAAGATATCAGTGGCAGTAAATCTCTCTAAAGAAAATTGTATTTCAAAGTGATATACTCGAGTACATAGAGACATATACACGAGTAAACGGAAATACTCGAGTAGACCAAAATTGACATACTCGAGTAGTTGGTAACCTACTTGTGTATGTCACTTAACCTACTCGTGTATGTCACTTGACCTACTCGTGTATGTCACTTGACCTACTCGTGTATACTCCATCTCATACTCGTGTATGACGAAACCTACTCGAGTATACGGGAATTAGAAATTTGAAAATCTCCTTTTCTTCTATTCGCACCAAAGTTTTGGCGCTCCATATCAGGTATGATTTTATTTTCAATACTCCTCCTTAAACCTAATTAGGGTCATATATATATTTAGAAAAATCGGAAATCCTTTCCACTTCTCATTTCACTCGAGTAGCCGCCGTCTCTTCGTCTCCCAGAACAGTTGCAGAGCTTTGTCGTCCTCGTTTTTGTTTCCTTCGCACTACAGAATCGCTGATGGCTCCCTCCTCCAAGATTGGAATCGGCTCCGAACTAGTGACAGATGGTATTGAAGATATTTCTGATGACTTCAAGAATTTACTGATTCTCTTGGACACGGCCGGATTGTCCTTCGTTCTTCAAGAACCCTGCCGTCTCCTACTTCCTGATGTTGAAGAATTCTACAGAAATCTGAAGGTCAGACGTAATGGCGCAGTTCTGAAATCCAAGGTAAAAGGAGTTGAGATTCGGTTGGATAAAACTTCAGTCGCCACTCTGCTTCGGATGCCCGTGGTTGACGAAGAAGATGACCTAGAAAAGGAAGATGCCGACCGTACTTCCTTATTCTGTGGTCGAGATCCTGAAGGTGGAGGTGAAACCTTGAATCGGTCTTTGTTCAATTCAGAAGGCAAATTTCTAGTTGATGTCATCGCCAAGGTCTTGTGGTGCAAGACATACTCCATAAGAGATATCTCCCAGAATTTATTCGACATCATGCAAGCAATAGTCTGCAGGAAGAAATTCCAGTTCGGAATGATGATACTGGATAAGATCCGAGAGAGCGTGGAACATCCAAGTTATGCTAGGATTATCTCACTCCTCCTCCATGAGATTAATCCCACAGTGTTTGACTTATCCAAAGGGACTCCTCTTCACCACATGAAGAAAGTTTCCATCTCTTCCATACAGAGGTATGTCATCAAGATCCTGAATTCTGCCTAAGCTTCAAAGGCTGATGCCATCTCAGAAATTCACCAAGAAACCAGTTTACCTGAAGACAGGATTCCATCTCCTCCTCTACATCAAACTACTGCTACCTCTGGTGCATTAGTTGAGGGGGAGCCTGCTTCTTCTCTTCCTCAGAATCAAGTTTCTTCAGAATCAGTGATTCCAGAACAAGAAGAAGTCAGAACTTCTACTCCTCCAGTTTCTCCTACTCCAGCAGCTTTACTGTCTACAGCTGAAGATATTAACAGATTTATTGATGAGCTCAGCTCAGATGCCCCTCTTTTTCAGAATGATTCTCCTGCCAAGTCTCCTGCCAAGTCTCCCATTCAGTCTCCAGTTCCATCTCCTGTGCAGTTTCCAGCTCATACTCCAGTACAGTCGCCTGCCAAGTCTCCTGATAGTGAGCCCAGCAAATCAGATCATATTCTCTTGTCTGATGATGAGGAAATGTCTCCAGATCCTGTGGAGGCACCTCTGAAGACTTTGGATTTCTCCATGCCATCTTTCCTAAATACAGAAGAATCTGTTGAGATAGAACCCTTCAAAAGAGCTGTCAGCTCAGTGGTCATTACAGAAATTCCTCCTTGGACTGCTCCTGCTCCTTCAATTCCTGCACCAACCTCAGCCCCCTCTTCTTCAGATATAGTCAGTCAGATTGAACGGTTGCTCCTTACACAGAGAAAGTACTTTGATGAATCTCTAGCATCAGTCAATAACAAAGTCACTACTCTTGAACAAGAGATGAGTAGAGGTTTTGCAGAAATCCAGGCAAATACTAATGAGCTAAAAAGATTGTTCCAGATAGGTGGAAAAGCCATAGATCACACTATCACAAGCATAGGAGAACTGAGAAATCAACAAGAAACTGTCGCCAATAATCAGATCCAGTTGGACAAGAATGCTGATGCCAATCTTATGAAAATATGTGAAGAAGTTGGCACTTTCAGAGATGAAGCTATAGCTCAGCTATCTGTAGATATCACCAAGGGGGAGAAGATAGTAAAAGAACAAGTGGAAAAACTATCTGAACGAGCTCAAGCAGTTATAAAAGAACAAGTTGACAAACTATCTCACCAAGCTCAAGCTACTGTGGATGGTCTTGTAAAAGAAATGAAAGCAGATATTCTCTCCCAGCTCCAGTCTGTGAAATTCTATACCTATGACACTGCTGTTTGGCTGCACAACATGAATTTCCCTAATGCCCAGCTCAACCCAGCCATCATTCCACACTTCTTGAATCCTCTTGAATCTCAACCTCCTGCAGATGCTCCAGCCCAGGCAGCCATTCCAGAAGGTGTGCCAGCTTTCTCACCTAGACCTGAGGGTGATGTGACTGAGCCCCCTCTCACCTATTCTGATATGTGGCAAGATGAAATTCCAGCTCCAAGGAAGAAGAGAAAATATGGTGAAGGTACTTCTGCCAGTCGTTCTACACCCAAAAGAGATCCTACCCTAGCTTCTGAAAGCAGACCACCAATTATTCATTCTGAAGTTTGGAGTCCAACCTCCAAATCCCTAATCCTTGACACCCTGAAATTGGTTACAGATCTTGGTGAGAACAGAGACCAGTTTTACAGTCATTCAGAATGGAAAGCCTATGAAGTGTCCCAAATCAAAATCAGACTTCATGACAGGAATTGGGGACACAATAATCCAGCTGCTCCTCCTAGGCCCAGAACTTATTTTCCCAAGCCATTCAGTTACCTAGAGAGGCAAGAGCTGAAGAGAGAAAGGATGCATAAGGAAAGACCCTCTTGAGTAAAGAGAATGTGGAAATGGATTCCTTTTGTTAAAAACAATTCTATATATATATTTGATTCTGATTATGGCTATTTCATTAGTTATCCTGCTTTAGCTTATATTTTTTAAGTATATGTGTATTGTTCTTTTTACTCTGAATAATTCACCCTAGTACAGAGAATGCTGACATCTACAAATAGGGGGAGATTGTTGGGATTTGTCTCCACAATACCTCAGATTTATAGGTGGTCAGACCTTGAACTAAGATGAATTAAGGTGTATTTGATGCTGTGTTTAAGTTGTATGTGTGCAGGTCCTTAATGCCAAGTGTAGACCAATGTCAGTCTATAATGGGTCACCAAACACAGGACCATACAATGTAATCCCTCATTGTGTGATCCAAAGTGTTGGCCCATGTATAGCCTCTCTATTGGGATACACTTCCTACACGCACTTGGAATGGTGGACTCAAGTATTGAAGTATATCTTTTAGAAGAAATTTTTCTAAGTCCACATACTCGAGTAGTACCCTTCATATACTCGAGTAAGTGACTTAGTACTCGAGTAGATCCTTGGACATACTCGTGTAGACTCTATATACTCGTGTAGATAAGTTTATACTCGAGTAGATAGTCAGTCACTCGAGTAGGTCATATCTTATACTCGAGTAAATCCTTCTATTCTTATATCCAGAAATTTTCTAAGTCCACATACTCGAGTACTTCTCCAGTATACTCGAGTAAGTGGGTCTGTACTCGAGTAAGCTAGCTTACATACTCGAGTAGGTTGTATTCACTCGAGTAAGTGATAACTTGTACTCGAGTGGTTGGTTAGTTACTCGAGTAAGTAACTTGTTTATACTCGAGTAGTTCTGTTATTCCCATTTCAGAATTATTCTAAGTCCACATACTCGAGTAGTTCCCTATATACTCGAGTAAGTGACTCTGTACTCGAGTAGTTATTTTTCATACTCGAGTAAGTCAATGTTTACTCGAGTAGTTGTTCTAAGATACTCGCGTAGTTCATTTTTCCCTCACTCGAGTAGTTCTCCTAATATACTCGAGTAGTTCTTTTTCTCTCACTCGAGTATCTGCAACTCTTGTACTCGAGTATTTATTCTCACTTTATCTGAAATTTTTTCTAAGTGTTTTCACTCGAGTATTGATCTCTGGATCACTCGAGTAGTTTTCTCTTCTCTTACTCGAGTATGCCAAGTCTTTCTACTCGAGTATAACTTCTCTTACTCGAGTATGCCAATCCTTTCTACTCGAGTATATAACTTCTCTTACTCGAGTATGCCAATTCTTTTCCACTCGAGTATATACTATCTGATACTCGAGTATGTATCTTCTATGACTCGAGTATGTCGGTTCAAATCCTTCCTAAAATTCTCTAAGTCAATTTCACTGTACATTTCGATTTGATCCTTTCTGATAAGTCCACGTGTCATCATTAATGATTCTTATGACCGTTGGAGTCTACCTATAAATAGGTCACTTCAGATTTGACTTTTAATCTATTCCTTCAGAGATTATTACTTTAAGAAAGAGAAAGAGAAAAATCCCGTGAACCCTAATTCTTCAAGTCGCCGCCGCCGCCATTAACGTTCACGGAAGAAGCTCTGGATCGACGTTCTCCAATCTCTGTTTGCAACTCTGATTCTTCAGCGATCCAGACGCAAGTCAATCACTCGATCTCGCCGCGCCTTAAAGATTCCAGATCTATTTTTCTCGATCGAGGTGATTTAGTTCTTCAGATTTGTGGATCTCTCTCAAGTCGTCTTCAACTTCTCTGATCAAGCCAAAGCTCTTAAGGAAGAAGACTGTCTAGATCCAGATCTGAGATTATTGTTTGTATTTTTTTTTAAACAAATTATTGTGTAGGAGTTTTTCTCCGAGATTTGTAGGAAGTCTTATCTTCCGAGTGTTGATCCGGTTTGGATCGAGTTTTTGTAGGAACGTGGTTCCGAGGTGTAGGATTGTTTTTAATCCGAGATAGTGGAGTAGCCGAGTCTAGTGATTTGCTAGATCGGTGAGGAAAGTGGACGTACCCAAGGTTGGGGAACCACTATAAATCTCTTGTCGTCTGTGATTGCTTGATGTGTGCTGTGTTAGTTTTTAATTCCGCATTTGACACGCATTTCACCTATTCACCCCCTCTCTAGGTGATTTAGGCTAACAACTTAGACCTCTCAGTGAGCTTTGTCAATATTTCATGATGTGAATCCTTGAGATTTTCATTCATTCTAATCTGATTCTCTAGTACATATCCCTACTTTACTTCAATCTCATTCACTTTAGCTTGTATATCTTGTTGTTGCTTGGCCAGGAACACCACAGCATTACCTCCTTTATGGAAGCAATCTGTCATCTCCTTCTTATTTTGATTCACTTCAAATCTAATGGATTTGATATCCTGGGCCAACTGAAACTATAACTCCTTATGAGTTTCATCCACATATTTTTCTATAGTCTACCTTTGATTATCTAGTTTTATTTGCATCTGGACCAGTAAAGAACTGAAGTCCATGCTTGATGTAGATGGTGCAGTTCCCAATTGTAAAGCTTTCTTATATCCAGAACTCTTCTTCTTTAACACAGACAGCTTTCTTTTCTTAGCCAATATGGCTTCTTCATCTCCAGAAGATTCAGATGTACTTTTAATATCAACAATTTCTTTTTCAGCTGGGGTATCCTTGGATAACTCCCCCTCAGTCCTTAGAATTTCCTTTTATGTTTCAATTTCCTCCCCCTCAGTCCTTGGAATTTCCTTTTCTTTTTCAATTTCCTCCCCCTCAGTCCCATCAGTAAGAGGATCAGTAAACAATTCTTCCATTAAAAATTCCTGTTGTAGTTCAGAAGGAATAAGATTAGTTTTTTTTTAAAAAAACTACTTAAAAGACTAATACCACTTGAAAGACCTCTTTTGTTGTGTAAACAAAAGAGTCCCTTTGAACAATTTTTGAGGAGAATACTATAATACATCATTAGTCTGTGGAGAAGAAACTTACTGGCTCAGGTTGAGCATCATCCTTATTAGTTACTTCAGCTGCAGTGTTGATTTCAGATACAACATCCATTATTGTGTCTGCAGCTAAGTCACTATTCAGGATATCATCATCAATACCTCCCCCTTGGGCAGGCAACTCAGTTTCTTTTTCTAGGTTTTCTCCCCCTGAAGTAGAGTCAATTTGTTTCTTTTGGAGCTCACAGTCCTTTGCTTGAGCATGAACATCTTGTTGTTGCTGGTCTTCATCAGAACTGAAGACCACTTCCTCCTCAGAATCATTGGAGGAGTCAGCATGTACAACCACCTTCTTTTTCTTCTTGTCTTTGTTAGTTTGCTCCTTAGGAGCAGGGACTTTCTTGGTTAGAACTTTGTCCCACCTTGACAGTATCCTTACATCCATTTTTCTCATATGATTTATCTTAGAGCCATTTGCTTGTTTCAGAACATCTGGAATTACTGATGTTAAGCATAGGCTGAGGATCCTTCCCAGGCTAGGTTTCTTTATTCCTTCTTGTAGTTTATCAAACACTACTGCTGTACAGTCAGTGTTTATCTTGAATATGATTCTCACCATCAGATTGAACATGTGGGCAGAAATCCGATCATGTCCACCTTTTTTGCAAATAATCACATTGCCGACTACCTCTGAAAGAAATTTTCCTTTAGAATTCATCCCTTTTCTATTGATAGATGAACCAATCTTAATACTGGGATTCAGTCCACACCAGCTTAATGCTTCAGTTATTTGGGATGGAGTAATTTCGTCTATATCCTTAACCAGTAGCAGATGTAGTGCTTTCCTGATTGATTTCAAAGTGAGCTTCACCTGGGTACCTTGAATAGATGCCTTGATTTTCTTTCCTTTAGAGTCCAATGAAGCGGCTGTGTAGAACTCCATGACTTCTTTCTTCCAAATTTTGGTCGGTTCTGAGACCAAAAATTCTAGTCCATTTTCAGAAATTAGGGCAATAACTCCCTGAATTTCGTTAGAAGCAGTTGTGAAACCTTCGCGAATAAGTTCGTAACCTTCATTAACCTTGTCTTCTTGGTGTGGCGCCATTGATGTAAGTACTAGAGGAGAAGAGAAGAGAAGGTCTATGTCGACAGAAGGTGTAGAGTCAAAAATTCTTATAGCGTAGTCGACCAGATTTTGGATTTACCTTTTCATAGTACTTGTGTGAAGGGCAGGTCAAAAGACGGGCCTAAGTCGATAGGTCAGTTTTCGTATCGATATTCAAATGACCTAGGTCTTGACAGAACTTAAGCTGAGTCAACACAACTATGTGTCTACATACCAATATCTAAGTCGACAAAACATATTTTAAGTCGACACATTTATGTGTCGACATACTTGAGTCTATGTCGACATACTTGCGTCTGTGTCGACACTGACAACTTAAGTCTCGACAGAGTTATGTCAACACCAACTTTTTGTGTCGACACAAATATCCTTACGACATATAGTCTCGACAAGGTTGTGTCGACACTTATTCTTCTGTCAACACAGATACTGTTTCTGTGTCGACACATCCTTTTCCTGTGTCAACACAACATACTGAGTGTGTCGTCACAACTTGCTTGTGTCGACACAAACTTTGTAATTAGACAAATTTCAAGAGAAATATGGTGCTTACTGATGCTACTCATGGAAACTTATGTTAACCTATTCTAGATTCAACATACCTAATTCAATTTTGAAATTATTGAATTCAATTTCATCCAGTGGTTTTGTGAAAATATCAGCTATTTGATTATCTGTTTTTATAAACTTTAGACTAATATTTTCCTTTTCAACATGTTCTCTGATAAAATGAAACTTTATTTTTATATGCTTGGTCCTACTGTGTGATACAGGATTCTTAGCAATAGAAATAGCACTTGTAGAATCACAAAATAATGGAATTCTACTTACCTGGATATCATAATCTTCTAGTTGATGCTTCATCCACATCAATTGTGCACAGCAGCTACCTGCAGCTATATACTCTGATTCAGCTGTTGATATAGCTACACTGGTTTGCTTCTTGCTGCTCCATGACACCAGCCTCCCACCAAGGAACTGACAGGTTCCTGTGGTACTTTTTCTGTCTTCTTTGCATCCAACAAAATCTGCATCTGAGAAACCTGTCAATAGAAAATCTCTATTCTTAGGGTACCAAAGGCCTAGATTAGGTGTGCCCTTAAGATATCTCAAAATTTTTTTAGCTGCAGTATAATGAGATTCCTTAGGGCATGTTTGATACTTAGTACAGACACATGTTTCATACATGATGTCAGGTCTACTAGTAGTCAAGTATAGTAGGGAGCCAATTATCCCTCTATATAAAGACTCATCAACAGGTTTCCCTGCTTCATCTTTGCATATAGGCATACTTGTTCCCATTGGAGTTTTAATTGTAGAAGCTGAGTCCAAACCATACTTCTTAATCAACTTCTTGGTGAACTTAGACTGGGATATGGACAACCCACTCTAAGTCTGTCTAACTTGAAGTCCCAAGAAGAACTTTAGCTCACCCATACTGCTCATCTCATACTTCCCTTGTATAAGTTTGGCAAACTTCCTACAAAGGCTATTTTCAGTAGAATCAAAGATAATGTCATCCACATATATCTGGACTAGTATTATCTTGCCTTTTGATTTCCTATAGAAAAGAGTTTTGTCTATCTTTCCTCTAGAGAATTTATTCTCAATGAGGAAGGCAGACAAGGTTTCATACCAAGCCCTTGGAGCTTGTTTCAAACCATATAGAGCTTTCCTAAGCCTATATACATAATCAGGAAAGTGAGAGTCTACAAAACCTGAGGGTTGTTCTGCATAGACTTCTTCTTTTAAATCACCATTCAGAAATGCTAATTTCACATCCATTTGATATACTTTGAACCATTGATAGGTAGCATAGGCTAAGAACAGCCTTATTGCCTCCAGCCTTGCCACTGGAGCAAAGGTTTGATCAAAATCAATACCTTCCTCTTGCCTATAGCCTTTTGCTACCAGTCTAGCCTTGTTCTTGACTATAGTGTCATTCTCATCAAGCTTATTCCTGTAGATCCACTTAGTTCCTATTATGTTGTGATCCTTAGGTTTTGTCACTAGTTCCCAGACCTTACACCTTTTGAACTGACTGAGCTCTTCTTGCATTGCATCAATCCAGTTGGTGTCTTGCATGGCCTCTTCAATCTTCCTGGGTTCTATCTGAGACAGGAAGCTAGAACACAAAACTGTGTTCATGCTCCTGCTCCATGTTAGAACACCCTGACTTATATCACCAATGATCTGGTGAGCTTGATGATCCTTCAGGTGTCTCCTTGCTGGAGGAATTCTGTCACCATTATGGCTATCTCTAGTTTCCTCATCTTGATGCTCCACATTTTCTTCTTCACCCAGAGGGACTTGATCTCCCCCTGGATAGCTGGCATCTTTATCCTCATCCAGTTTAGCAGGAACATCTTCATTGATGGTCAACTTGTCCAGCTTCTCTGTTAGACCTGTAGAACTAACTGAAGAACTAGACAATTCACTGTTAATAAACATTGACTCATCAAATACAACATGCACAGATTCTTCTACAACTTGAGTAGTCAAGTTGTAGATCATGTATGCTCTACTATGGTTATTGTACCCAACAAATATCCCTTCTAGGGATTTGGCAGCAAACTTAGTTTGGTAGTGTTTACCATTGACTAGTACAAAACACTTACTACTAAAGATTCTGAAATAAGATATGTTTGGTTTTCTTCCTTTTAAAATCTGGTAGGGAGTCATCTTGTATTTCTTGTTGATGGAGGCCTTATTGAGCACATGACATGCAGTATTTACTACCTCAGCCCATAAGTATTCAGGGAGAGTAGTGCCATTCAGCAGAGTTCTACTGGCTTCAATTAGAGTCCTATTCTTTCTTTCAGCAACACCATTTTGCTGAGGAGTTCTAGGTGAAGAGAATTCCTGATGAATCCCAAGTTCTTCACAGAATTTTGTCATATATTCAGACTGAAATTCAGTTCCATGGTCACTTCTGATTTTGACCACTGAGTTGTTGTATTCATTCTGTATTTGTCTGACAAAAGTCTGGAAAATAGTTGGGGTTTCAGATTTCTGCCTTAAGAAGAAAACCCATATAAATCTAGAATAGTCATCCACAACAACAAGTGTGTATGCTTTCCTACCAAGACTATGGACTGGAATAGGACCAAACAAATCCATATGCATGAGATACAAACATCTCTTTAAATCTTTGATGTCAAGTGACTGAAAAGAGGACTTAGTCTGCTTGCCTTTTTGGCAAGCTGAGCACACACTCTCTTTTATGCACTGAACTTGAGGACCATTCCTCACTAATCCCATGTTGAACAGCAGTCCAATTGACTTATAGTTCAGATGAGCTAGCCTCTTGTGCCATTTGACACATAGAGAAGCTTTCTCTCCTGCAACCAAATAAATAGGTGAGTTGTTAGACTCACACTCTAGGTTAAGGCAATACACATTTCCTTTTCTAGTGCCAGTCAAAATGATCTCTTAATCACTTGACCTTTTTATTAGGCACTCCCCTTTGAGGAAAGAAATATCATAACCTAGGTCACTAAGTTGACTTATGCTAATCAGGTTATGTTTTAGACCCTTTACATAAGCCACTTTAGTGATTGTAATTGAATCACAAGATATGTTACCAAATCCTTTGATGATTCCCTTTTCTGATCCACCAAAGATAACTTTTGTTCCATTCTTTATGGGCACATAGTCCCTTAACATTCTCCTTGTTCCAGTCATATGTCTGGAACAGCCACTATCCAAGTACCATATAGGGGTATGGTCAGTGGCGGATCCAGAAAATTAATAATGGGGGTGCACATAATTTTTTTTTGAATGTGTCATTGTGTTCTAAAAATTTTAATATGGGGGACCAGACATCAACTTCCTTCAAAAAAAAATTTTGAACGTTTCAATCTTATCGGAGCTGTATTTCCCTCATCTGGCCACCATTTTTGACGTTTAAGTAGTCAAAATCCATTGCCTCGACGAGAGGAATTCAAATACACTAACCATTTTGAAAAATAATGGGGGTGACAGTGTCCCTCGAGCCCCCCTCTAGATCCTCCCCTGGGTATGGTCACTTGGATTTACCTGCAATAAATAATGAATCACTTACCCTTAGAACCCAACTTGCTAGTGGGTCCTAGGTTCTTGTTAGTTTGAAATCCTGTAACTGATCTAACAGGAATCCCACTTTTGGTTTTAACACTTAAGTTAAACCAGCAATCCATGGCAAAGTGGCTCACCTTGCCACAACACCAACACTCAAACCTATTATACCTATTCTTAGGTACAGGCCTTCTTACTTTGTTGTCAGTAGACTTATTAAGTGTTGGTGCTGGAACAGCATTCTTCAAAAACTCCTCTTGAATATGATGGGCATGCCTATAGATTGGTTTATTGGCATTAGCACCCTTGCACATGAAATTTTCATGCTCACAGTGACCATGTGTAATGTCATGATCATACATGTTAGTAGGATTAACTACCTTCTTAAAGAAAATAGGGAGATTAACAGCTTGAGGCTGAACTGAGACTTTACCTTTTCTATGAGAATTAGTAGCCCTAGTTCTTCCCTTAAAGCCTAGACCAGTCTTTTCTTTTTGTGAAACAAAATTATCTATCAAAGGTAAGATTGATTTTGACTTGGAGAATTTTGCCACTAGCTCTCTCTCTTGCTGAAGTTTTCCCTCAAGTTTCTTGATATGATTCTCTTTGAATGAGAATGTGCCCATCTGAATAACTGTAATGTTTTTCAATTTGCAACCTCATTCAGTTTTTGATCCAGCAGTTTTGCTGAAACTGGTGCAGCCAGCTTAAGAGACTCAATCTCTTTGGCTTGCTCTTTAACAAGAAACTTGCTCTTCTTTAGAGCATGCAACAACCCACCATACTCATTAATGAGTTGGTGAACATTCCCCTCAGACTCAGATCCATCCACTTCTTTTGAAGAAGATGCTTCTGATTCTGATCAAGTATAGTAATCTGAGACTAGGGGTGAATTGTTTACCTTACTTGGTCCAGGATGATCCTGGCACTTATCTTCTTCAGATTGAGCCATCAGCCCTTTACATCAATATTCTTCCACTCCATTTATGGAGTCCAGCATCTGTAGGAATTCTAGTTCCCTAGAATCCTCTTCTGTTGAGAAGAGTCCAACATATGTTTCTGCCTCTTCTTCTTCAGATTCTGAAGATGAAGAGTCTGCCCAACTCTTCTCCTTCTGAGCCACTAGAGACTTCTCCTTCTTGCCTTTGACCAGCTACTTCTTCCTGTCCTTTGACTCCTTTCTTTTATAAGGACAGTCAGCTATGACATGCCTAGACCTGTTGTAGCAATAACACACAATCTTAGAATTAGATTGTTTACCAGGTTTAGAAGCATACCTGTCCTCCTTAGGTGTTTTCTTCTTCCTGTAGTATTCATACTTGGAATAGGATGTAGATGAAGGCCTGGTTCTCTAATTCTTTTTCTTCATGAACCTTTGGAATTGTCTTGTGAAGGCAGCAAAGTCTTCATCAGATGTATGACTATCTGATGTACTTGTTTAAGGAACACCATCTTCTACTTCAGTACTCCTTCTAAGTGGAGAAGGAGATTTTCTCCTACCCTTCCTTGAGCCCTCAGCCTTGAAGGCTACTGAATTTTCTTTATGTTCAGATCTGCAGCCCTTCTCTTCCTCTTTCCTAGCAGTAAGCTGCATTTTATATGAAAGCAGTTTTCCAAAAAGTATAGGGGGTGGTGTGTCAGCCAGTTTGGCCACTTCCCTGATGGCACATATCTTAGTATCCCAATCCTTTGTAAGGGACCTAAGAAACTTGTCATTCAATTCATAAGTACTAAAGACTCTTCTATATGTCATCAGTTCATTCACTATTCTGAAAAACTTTTTATAGCATTCAGCTATACTATCAGTTTTATTCTGCCTAAAGCTCTCATATTCCTGATTTAGCATAGACTTTCTGTCCTCTCTGACTTCATCTGTGCCTTCCATATAGACAATCAATGTATCCCACATTTCTTTGGAAGTTTTACAGTGCACAAGATTCTGGAATGTTGCATCATCTATGGCACTTACAATTATATTATGAGCTCTTTTATCTCATGTAGCCAAGATGATTTCATCCTTAGTCATCTCTGAATAACTCTTTGGAGTTTGAATGTTTGCATCAAGAACTGAAACCTTCATTGGGATGAAGGGGCCTTCCTGTACTGTGATATAAATTATTGGATCAGATGCTTCCATAAATAGCCTGACCCTTTCTTTCCAAATGCCAAAAGATTCTTTCCTGCATATGGGCAATTTCATAGAATCAAACTCCTTTTGATTTTCACTTGAACCCATTCTTGTTGTCTGTTATTAGCCTTGGAGAAATCCTCTGACTGTTAGGTCAAATTTTGAGGAACCTCCCTCTGATACTACTTAAAAGTCTTTGTTTCAAGAGCCTAAACACCTAAAGGGGGGTGAATAGGTTCTTATCTTCTTGAGTCTTTTTTATTTTAAGGCAAACAGATATTTGTAACTTCTTTTAGCACAGAATAATTCTATCTACAGAAATTAAATACAACACAGCAAAAACCATATCTATAGTGGTTCCCCAAGATATGGATACATCCACTTTCCCCCTTCGCCTATCCAGCAGATAACTGGATTCAGCCTAACTTTCTTCCACTGTAAAAGTGAGGGTAAGATCTACCTTTACTCTAGAGGGGGTGAATAGAGTATTTAAAAATAATTTTGCAAATTAAAAACTAATTAGCATTGGAAGACTTAATTTAATTATAGTGTATTGTGCTTGCAGTAAACAAAATAAAATAAAGAAAGAAAGTTAATTCACAGCACACAGCAAATAAAACACAGGCAACCAGAAGACACAAAGAGCTATAGTGGTTCCCCAATCAACCTGGGTACATCCACTCTTCTACCACCCTAGGTAGGAATCCACTACATGATGAGTTGATCAGGTGTCCTGGGCACCAATAAGCTTTTGATAAGGTGCTCAAAACCAAACCAGATTTTTTGATCAGGTGTCTTGCCACCACTGAGTTTTGATAAGGTCTCAGAAACCAAACACAAAACTTTTGAAGGGAGTTCTGTATAACCCTTTTACAGTAAAAGAAAATAAAAGGAGTGAAGATGTTCTTCTCTGTCAACAGTCAAAGAGAAGACTAGTGGATTGATGATGTCAAAGCTCCCCCTGAACTTAGCAGTAGGTCAGGAGAAGAAGCTTTACACAGGGTTATAGGTCTTCAGTAAGAAGAGATCTCCAGCAAATGATGATTTCAGCAAAGGCTGAAATATGTTGTGTCTGGAGTCTTGATTGATGAAGCCTGGAAAGCTTGAATCAGAGAGGAGGTCTGAAAGAATAGAAGGAATTCTTCTCTGTGTGTTGATCTCCTTCTCTATTCTATTCCTTGTATTCTGTAAGAACTCTAACACTGTAATCCTGTAGTTCTTGTGTCACTACAAGAAAATAAGCTTTTAGTGACAAAATATTTGTGACAAAATATTTTTAGTCACTAAAAATATACCTTTTGTGACCAAAATATAAATTGGTCACTAAATGATAATTTATAATTAATTAGTGACAAAAAAAAAATTTTGGATGCTAAAAGTATTTTTTTGTGACTAAAATAAATTTACGTCACAAAAAAATTTATTTTTAGTAACCAAATTAATTTTTGTCACTAAAAATGACTATTTAGTAACAAAATATAGTGGTCACAAAAAATATAAATTATAATTAAAATTATTAACATCAGAGGCTTATTAACCCGCTTGCAGATAACAAAAATAAAGATTGGAGATTAGTTATAAAGACAATGCCTCGTCACTTTTATGATTTTTTTGCCAAAGACAGTGAAGATTTTAATGAAGAAGAAATTCCTTTGTATGATACAGAAGTAAGCTCAAGCCCCGTACTTAATATTGTCATAGATGACGACGAGACAGAAATCTTATTACAAAGAACTGATGTTGCGGCTATGACATTTAAGAAAAAGGAACAATCTTGTCAAAAAAGGATTCTGATTGATGAGGACCATGATGATGACTGTGAGAATGATGCAGAAAATGAGAATGCTTAATACAAATAACTGTTGTTGCGGCTAATACAATGAGGATTCTGTAATTTTTTGTTTTTGCATTGTGTTTTGCTATATAGAAGTAGCATTACTTCCCTCATACAGATGGTGAAAGCTTTAAATGTCTTGTTCATGACCATGAAACTTTGTAAGAGGGTAACGTGAACAAAACATTTTCATTCAAACATTTCTTGTATTAAATTTGTTGCTAGTTTCTTCAATGATGACTGGGTATGTTAGCCATCTTCATTTTAATTATTATAATTCTGAATTTTGTGGTTTATGCCATTGTATTTGATTGGTCTTGGTTGTAATGAATTGCATTACTATTTATGGGACATAGCTAATTAATCCTTGCGATATCCATAATTTCCAAAATTTTTGGTGAACTAACTAATTTCATGTTATGATCTAAAACTTAGGTAAGTGAATGTTTATTTATCCAATTAGCGGTTGCTTGGTTATGTAAGTTCATCATGTTTTTTTGGTGTAAATTTTATGAGTTTTTATTCAGTCATGTGTTCCTGTTCAGCTATAACTAATCTGTGGTTGCTTGGTTATGTAAGTTTATTCTATTATTAGTGATCATGTATGCATTTTTCAGGTAATATAGAAGAATACATGGCAGGGAAGATAAAGATCAGTGGTAAACCTAAAGATTCCTTGGTAGAAATTCATAATCCACTAGATTGGCAAGCTAACTCCTCCACTTTTCACCCACGAACCTCTGCAGCGCGTATTACTTCTATGGCTAAATCATTTAGTCCACCTTTACATTTGCCCTCGACAAAAGTTTCACATGACAAAAAATTGATTACAGGAAAAAACCCTCATGAAGCTAATATAAAATCTAAAACACATCATTCTATAAAATATAGTGCACCACAATCTATAAAAGATAAAACAACAAAATCTACAAGTATTAAGCTCTACCAGCAACCACCAATACACTCACAATCGTCACTCCAGTTGGATAAAGATTTGATTAATGAAGAGGAGAATACATATGAACATGAGCATGAACTTGATCTTCTCGAGCCTGAGGCTCATCATGTACAATCAAATCCAACAGATCTTGGGCATGGTAATATCGATGATACAACTTACATTTTTTGTTTAAATTCTCCTATTTGAAATTTTTTAACACTAAGATGTCAATCAATAGGTACACGTGAAATTAAAAAAAGGACACGTGGTCCAACCACTGGGATTGGATGGTCTAAGAGAAAATATGATTCTACTCAAAAGGTTGAAGTTCATCTTCCCGCAGACCTTCGTAGATTTGTTGGTAATAGATCTCAAGAGCTTATCACGAGGAGTGGACGCATTGTAAGGCTTTATGCTCCTTTGAATGTGGAGAGATGGGCTCATATTCCAGTTGATATAATTGATAAAATAATTGATATTATCTATGTAAGTAATGAAGTTCTTACAAATAAATATATGTATTGAACATGGTATTTTTTACGAATCAGTTTTTTAATATGTGTTATGATATTTTAGGCTGAGTTCAGTCTTCCAAATGAGAATCATGTCATGGATGACCTAATATCTTCACTTCGTCGAATCTATAATGTTTGGCGTGCTCGATTGCATAGTGAATATTATTTAAAATGGACTACTGATGCACAAAGGCGCGAACATTGCCCTAAAGACATCAACCCTGAACAATGGAGTTGGTTAATTGGGTATTGGGGCAGTGCCAAATTCAAGGTGTGAAAGTAATAATCTTTAAATTGATATTTTACAAAGTGGTAATTTTTTAAATTAAACATTTCTAATATATTGATTTTTCGTATTAACTCCTTGTAGAAAATTAGCGACGTGAACAAAAAAAACAGGAGCCAACAAAAATTGAAATCGCATGTTGGTACAAAGTCCATAGCGAGAACAATACATGAACTGGTAACATTTTTAAGATTCATGTGCTTATGTTTTAATTGATTAATTATCATACTTTAATTTTATATTTTATTGTTTTCTTTAAATAGAGACAAGTTGCACATGAAGATCAACAATTGCCAATATATGTACGATTGTGGGAGAAAACCAAAAAGGGAAAACAAAATCAGTGGACCGATGACACTGCAGAGGAGGTATATAACAAGCTTTTGGAACTTCATGAGGAACAAAAAAGAGAAAAAGGGGAAGACAAATTAACCACGAAAGAAGCCTACACAATTGTACTTGGTAAAAGATCAGGTTATATTCCTGGCATGGGCCCAGGACCAAAACCTTTGGAGCGTGAAAGTACTACTGGACGTCTCAAAGCACAAATTCGAGCTGAAGTAGAAGCAGAGATGAGCGCACGTTTTCAAGAAATGGAGGAAAGAGTTGCTCAGAGAGAGGCACGGATGGAGCAAAGAGAAGCACGCATGGAGCAAATGGAGGCACGAATGATGACATTCATAGAACGAAGACAAATAGAGGATCAGATGGACAGTACTGAGTAGAGGAATTTTAGCTATTTTTTAGTTTTTTAAATTAAAAAACGTTAAAATTACTATTTGTAGTTGATGCAGATCAATGGTTATTTCTTCTATCTTTTTTATCAAGCTTATAATAGACTATTACTACTCTTCACTTTGCAATAGAAAAGTGCTTTTCCACTGCCAGTTTGCCTTCAATTATTACAATTTAGGCACATGATTGCGATCCAACATCTAAATCAGAATATGATTATCCATTTTCTTCCTTTTCTGTAATTTTTAAACTAACTGTTGTAGATTCTGGCATACCTGAAGTGATGCAGATCCTTGGAGCTGCATTGGGCTATTTAATTGCTGAAAGTTTAGAGGCAAGTATTTTAGTCAAGTTATGGCAGCCATTGGGGGGAACACTACTGGTCCCGGTGAGAATTTGCATGCATTCAGTAATCTACTCAATATGTTTAGAGGCAAGTATTTTTCTGCCAGTTTGCCTTCAGTCATAGATTCTGACCTACCTGAAGTGATGCAGATCCTTGGAGATGCATTGGGCTATTTAATTGCTGAAAGTTTAGAGGCAAGTATTTTTCTGCTAATTTGGATTTAGTTATTTTAGATAAATGCTTGAGTGTTGTTGTTGTATACTTGGTTTTATTGTCTATTTACTTGTTATTGACTGGTACGTGTGGTTACTTGATATATTTTATTGTTTATTACTTTAATAAGCTCTATTAATCAAGAAGATTAATATTTTGGTATGCAGAGCCTGGTTCTTAGAAGTGCACGTTTTTTATTGATTGAGAGTGTTTCAACATATGTAGCCTTCTAATAAAACTACTATTTTAGTCAAGTTATGGCAGCCATTGGGGGGAACACTACTGGTCCCGGTGAGAATTTGCATGCATTCAGTAATCTATTCCTTTGTTAAAACAAATGAACACAATTTTTTTTTATTTTTCCTGAAGGGGATGCTGTTGTTAACGTATATATAAACCATGAGAAGAAATTTGCTTTTGTGGAAATGAAGTCTGTAGAAAAAGCAAGCATTGCAATGGACTTAGATGGTATTATCTTTGAGGTTGGAGAGTTTTCGAGCTGAAAATCTACTCAATATGTTTTTTTTATCTTGTTGGGCTATTATTGGAAGCTCTCAGCCATATGACTAAGATTTTGTTATGTTGACCCAGGGAGCACCAGTATAGGTAAGAAGACCAAGTGACTACAACCCTTCTCTTGCTGCAGCACTTGGCCCGAGCCAGCCCAACCCCAACCTTAATCTAGCTGCTGTTGGCTCCTACTTTTCCTGGAAGATCATTTTTTGAAACCACAAAAAACATTTTAGGTATGTGCGAGTAGGGCTAGTTTGTTTGTAGGGTTTTGTGTAACTTGTATAATGTCCACGTAGGCATTTTCCCCTAGTATCTAGTGAGAAAGTATATTTTATTTTGTAATGTAGGTCACAGAAATTTCAAAATAACTAGAAATTTACATGACTTGTTACTAATTTGTATCAGTTTATGTCAGTTATACAGTTGATTGTCTTTTAATTTATCCTATAACAGAAGTGGAGGCACAATATAATGGCGCACGAATAGAGGGTGAAGTGGTAACCTTACAATTTGTAAAGAAAATGTTGGATGATTTTAAGAATCAGAAATGTTTACACAAAAGGTGCTTACTAACACTAATAGTATGTCACTTGTTTTTTTCCCTAATATTTTATTGATTTTAGAGATTCTGTACATCATTGATTTTGAGATTTTATGCTAGGTACGCATATCAGATCATCTTACAAGCCAGAGAAATGTTGCGAGCTATGTCCTCTCTCGTGGACATTACAATTCCAGATGGTCATCATTTTACTGTTTGTGGTGATGTTCACGGACAGGTTGTTCAAACATCTTTGCATTTGTGAAATGTGCACAAACTGTCATTTTCCTTTTTCTACTTGGGTAGATATGGATGGTGTAAAAGTTTTGTGAAAGGTGTAACTATTGGGAATACGAATATATAATGCCTCTAATAGCATGCTTGGATCAGTAATTAGTTTGCCTTCATTGCAATCTCCTGGTGATGGGTTTGACTCGTGGAAATCATTAATTTGGAATTGAACAAGAGTGATAGGTTATGCATTTTGCGTGAGATCTTGTTGTTACAGACATAGCATGTGCAGCGCTTAATGGGATCAAAATGGGAGATAAAACTCTCACAGTTAGACGTGCAAACCATGCAAGGTGTATCACAGCCTAGACCTGAGCAGGAAAGTGTATTGCTTCATGCGCAACAACAGGTTGCATTGCAGGTAACACATACAAACTTTCAAAATAAAACTCCAATACTATGAGTAGGAAGAAAATTCTTTATGTAGTATTTTGAGAAAGGAAACCTTGAACAGGTTGCATTTGCAAGTTTAGAGGCAAGTATTTTTCTGTCAGTTTGCCTTCAGTCATAGGTTGTAGGTTTTTGTTGTTTAAAATTTTTTGCAGTGTCTATATTACTGATTGCATAAAAAATAAACTCCTCTCTCCCTTCCTCCATATTCAGGTTTTACCCCTATCTCTATGCACCGTTTGTTTCTGGTCTCAAGGGACTGACCCAGTTAAATATATAATTTAGCCTCGACGCTCCTTTTAAACCATATGACACAGTAGGCTCATTAGCTCTTGGTCATTATCATGATAATGACACAGTTGTGGCAGTTGTTATTGGAACAAGAACCAATGTCTGCTTTGTGGAACTTACGGAGGCGATTATTAAGTCTCAAGGTCTCCTTACAAATTCTGGAGGCATGGTATATGGTTGTTTATTTATTTATTTTTCAAGTATATTTTTTCTGGTTCATCTGAATTTTCTTTCATGAATGACATGCTCTCCTTTTTAATGGTTAGGTTGTTAACATGGAATTAATGAGAGAGTTTTTGGTCATCTCATCTGCCAAGAACTCTTATGATATTGCTCTAGATGACGAGAGCCCCAATCGCAATTAACAGGCAAGCCTTCTATATTGAAATTGATTATTGTCTATATTTAATTGAACAGATGCTATAAAGATGCCATTTTTTTCCTTTACAGGGCTTTGAAAAAATGATTTCAAGAATGTATTTGGGTGAGATAGTAAGAAGGGTGCTCTGTAGGAGGCACCAAAGAAGGAAGAAGGCAAGAGAGACGAGCTCATGAAGAAGAAAGAATAATTTTCATGAACAAATAATTAAATTGTTCATTATAGTTTTTTTTCATGTAATGAGTGTAATAAAGTTAAGTGTTCTATCAATATGTATTGAGGGGCTTGGGCTATCTCCCACCTTCTTTTTAGTATATTAATAAAAATATTTTTTTCGTTAAGATTCTCTTACAAAATAGATAATATTGCATTTATTATTGTATTTTATCTTATATATATTTGTATTCTATTTAATATCAAATAACTTAATTTATTTAAAATCGAATATGTGAACAATTATAAAATATTAGTGATATTTAGTGACTAAACAAGTAGTCATTATTGTAATGAACAATGAGTGCATGACTAAACTAATTTAATCACAGAAGCTGCTTTTAGTGACAAAAGCTTTGGTCACTATTGCATTAAATAATTAGTAACTAAATTAATTTGGTCACAGAAAGTGTATTTTTGTGACAAATAGAATAGTTACTAAAAATAATTAGCAACGAAACCTCGTTTGGTCACTAAAAGTATACATTTAGTGACGAAAACTAGTTTGGTTACTAAATACATTTAGTAACGGCCATTTTGCAACAACCTTGTGACAGAATAATTTTAGTCACTAAATGTTTTTAGTGACCAACCCGCAAAATTTAGTGACCAAAAATTTAGTCACTAAAACCCTATTTTCTTGTAGTGTGTGTGTCTGTCTCTTAGATGTTGTTCTTGGTTGTTTGTTCTCTTAGATGTTGTTCTTGGTTGTTTGTTCTCTTAGATGTTGTTCTTGGTTGTTGGTTCTCTATCTCTATAATGTTCTGAAATGATATATTGAAATCCAATCTTCTAGATAGTCGTTAGTCAGTCATAAATGACTTTCCTTAATTAATAACTGTCTCTGGAGGAAAGTCCTAAGAAACATTCTCTTTTAGTCTCCTTGAAACTTGCTCTAGATTGATTGAAATGGCTACAAAATCTTTTGCATTAAATGCTGGAGATTGAAGAAATTTGAATTCCATAACAAACTGATTTGAAATCCTGAAATCGTCGATCTCTCAAGAAAATCGTCGATCTGAGCTCGACTATCGTCGACCTGAGCTCAGAGACTGGAATTTGACTTGAGACAAAAATCGTCGATCTGAGCTCGGAGATCGTCGAATCGAGTTCGACGACTCGCCAACCTGAGCTCGGTGATAGTCAAACTGAGTTCGACGCCTCGTCGATCTGAGCTCGACGAAAATTGCCTTTGTCTTCTACACTTGTAATCTATACTAGGAGGTCTTGGGGCAGCTTTCAAACCTAAGTTCTAAGCCTTAGACCTATTCTAGTTGATCTTTAAATCTATACAATAAGGTCAAGACACAATCCTATGGACATAGTGATCCTTATCCAAATCAGGAATAGGATGTTCCAACAATCTCCTCCTATTTGGGTTAGGATTACTATTTAAATGATTTAGGAATTAAAAAGCATACAAGCAGAAACAAATACAACATTGCAGAAGATTAAAGAACAGCATTGCAGAAGCATATGAATAATCACACAAATTGTTCAGAGAGAGATATATATAGTTCAGTCTTACACTATCAGTCCTTTTCCTTGCTCTTTTTGAAAAGGATTTCCCTATTAGGGTCATCAGCTTCTCTCTTAGATCTTCTATCATCAGCAGCACCAAGGGTAGTTTGAGATTTGGCTCTAGGGACAACTGCCTCTGGGTGCAATTCCATGTATCTTTCTGGATCAAAGAATTTTCTGGAAGAATATCTTTCAAGCTCTTTCTTTCTCTGTTCAGATAATGTTGAAATATTATAAGTGTCTTTCCCTTGTTCTCTGGCTTTCCTTATCTGATCTAAAGCAGCTAGCTCCTTCATTCTTGCTGTCCAATAGACTGGGTTGTTCTTCGGATCTTCAAAAGGTACAGGAGGTTTATATCTATTAATAGTGTCAGTAGGAGGAGCATTTGAGGGAACAGTTTCTTTGAGCTTATAAGGGAATGGACCAGTAAAAGTATCACTTGAAGCAGCTGGTCTTTTCCTTTCATATGGTCTGTATTTGGATTGTCCTCTGGAATATACTTGCTAATCTCTCTGATTACCTCTTTGTTGACTTCCTCTGGATTGATTTCCTATGGAGCTGTAACTTCTTGACTGAGAACCTCTTGCTTGAACATGAGACTGGGCAGATCTTTGAGTAGAGATAATTGAGGCTGAATCAGCACTGGATCCTGCACCAGGAGAAGGAGGAAGAAATGGAAGAGATCTTTCCTTGCATCTCTTTTTCTTTTTCATTGCCTTCAACTGATTTCTAGAGTATTGCATCCAGGGTTCTGTTATTGGACAATCATGCAATATATAGTAAGGAATATCATTATCAGAAGTGGCTTTCTCTGTAGTAACTTTCCTCATAGCTTTACTTCTAGCTTTCCTCTTCCTTGCAATAGTTGCATAGGAATCATCAGGATCAGTCTTATATTAATCACTGTCAAAACTCTGGGGATTATCATACAGATCATCAGTCCTCTTTATGTATTCCTATGTAGCTTTAGAAGGAGCAGCAGGAGCAGGAGCAGAAACAGTAGCAGGAGCAGGAATACTGACAGCAGGAGCAGAAGTAGAAACAATAACATCAGCAGCAACAGCAACAACAGAAACAACAACATCAGCATCTGAAGCAATAACAGCAGGCTCTGAATCAATATCATCAGACTCTGAAACACTAGCCTCTGTGATTATCATATCATTATCAGTAGTATCAATACAAACATCAGTAGCAGTAATTTCCACAGCCTTGATTGAATTGATATATGATAATATCAAGCTGGGATCACAGTGAGAAACAGGCACAATAGCCTTAGTAAGATCTTCAACATCTTGTGCTGGAAGATATCTGCTATATAGAGCATCAAAATCTGAAAGCAGTGACCTGAAGTCAACTGAACTGAAAGATGGAACTGGAGCTGGAGCTGGAAGATCTGGCACTTCTTCTGAACTTTGCATGAAGTCTGAATCTTCAACAGGCAGCATGACTATTTCATTGGGCATCTCCCCCTGCCTGGATTCAGTATAGACTGGATCAAGGCACCCTAAAGAAGGGATTGCCTGAGGAAGATGGGAAGAAGAAAGCCTTGCAGATAAATCCTGGATGGATTTTAGAAGAGGAGCCAAGGAGGCTTCCAGCAGGAGTGTTAGCCTGGCAGCTAACATCCTATATAGCTTATCTGCAAGAGCAGGAACATCTACTTGCTCAAAGGAGGCTTGAGTAGAGGTAGAGAAGAAAGTTGCAGAAGTTGTTGTAGTTGGTGGAGCTGTAGAGATATGGAGAGTTGATGTTGATGGAAGAGGTATGGATGGTTCAGATAGAGGGATGGTGGTGATGGATATAACTGGGATGGTAATAGATGGAGTGACTGTGGTTATGGATGGGATGAATGAGGGCTGAGCTAGGATATCCTGAAGTAGTTGTTAGTAGGAGGTGGAAGAGGATGGAAGCTCTTGAGGAGATGAATGAGAATCACCCATATAGGAATCATCTAAGAGGTTGAATGATGGAATATGTATGGATGAGTCAAGGTCTAGAGGGGGATAGAAATGTAGAGGATGAAATTGTTCTTGAAGAGTGGTTGGAGGTGGTGAAGAGATTGTTGGAGATGAAATTGAGATGGGGGATGATGAAATGGTTGAGATGGTTGAGGAAACTATGATAAGGGATGTAGGGATGGTTGAGGAAACTAGAGGTGGAGATGAGGAGTAGGAAGCAGTCAAATCTAGTGGGGCAGTTGCCTGAGAGGAAGTGACTGAAACAGTCCTTGTGCCTGAAGTAGAGTTAGCTGCAGGACCCCTGCTGGGTTTGGCAATCTGCCTATCCCATTTTCCAAAGAGAGCACAGGAGAGTCTCTTGGAAGCATTTATGTGCATGCCATTTGACACTAGCAGTTGGGGGCATCTGTTGTTTAAAAACAAGCCTACTATTCTCCCAAAGTTAACAAAATTAATTCTTGTTAATTTTCTTCTTAATCAAGTCAAAAAAGATTTCTCCCAAGTTAAGATGTTTCTTATCACCTATAGCAGCCATTAAACAGAATTGATATCTAAAAATAGTATCATGGGCAGAATGTTTTGCTAAAAAAACTTTGCCCACTACATCAGCCAAAAATCTGTATTCTACTGAAAGATTTTTCTTAAGTAATTTGTTAGGGTTTGCTGCATTATGTCTCATTCTATCTAACATAACAGAAAATTCTTCTCCAGACAACTCAACAGTATCATGTCCAGTACTCAGTTGAAAAACTTCTGTCAAAAGTGCGGGAGAGAGGGATACCTGGGTTCCTTAAATAGTCCCGACAACTGTATTTTGATCCAGATTATGGGATGTGTGTACCCATTCTTTGATTTCATCTACAGCCAGCTTAATCCTTGTAGTCATGATTGTGACCAACTGTTGTTCCTTACAAAGTTCTAGAATGTCCTTGAAAATTTGATCACTGCCTTCAAACGAGTCCATATCGATGTCAAATCCGGTATCAAACTTCATCGCGGCTAAGACAGCAACTGAAACGGCCATGTTTTTCCTGCAAAAACAAACAAACAAGACCAAGTGTAGAAGGGTTTGGAGGGAAGGAAAGCTCTGCAGAAAGTATGAATGCGCAAAAGAGAACGACGGCCGAAAAATGATTTTTATATCAGGATTCGACGTAGAAAAGGAAAGATCGTTGAACTTAGTTCCACGATCTGGGCTTCTAAAGGAAACTGAAAGGTCTTCAACATCGTCGATCTCCGTTCGACGATATTGGAGAGCGTCGAGCTCCATTCGACGATCTTTGACCGGAAAGAGATAGCCTAGCACTATTTGGAAAATGCTGAGCTTCGTTTGACGATTTCATGAGAACGTCGATCTCCGTTCGACGATCTTTGGGAAAAATGTCGAGCGCAGTTCAAAGTTCAGAAAGAACCTATAGACACTAGAGAAATTAAAATTTTTGCCTAGTCTTGGTCAATTTTTAAAGTTTTAAAATCTTGGATCTTAATTTAAACTTCCTCCATCTAACATTCCTAACTGATTCAGGAAGAATGTGTGTTTCTTTTCATCCAAGAGTTTGGTGAAAATATCTCCCCTTTGCAAATCAGTTGGGATATATTGAAGTTCAATTTTATTCTTTTCAATATTATCTCTTAAGAAGTGATGTCTAATCTCTATATGTTTTGTCCTACTATGGAGGACTGGATTTTGGGCTATAGAAATAGCACTGGTGTTATCACAAAAGATTTTTGACTTACCTAAGTTGTAACCATAGTCTAGGTGCTGATTTTGAATCCACAATATCTGTGAGCAACAACTACCTGCTGTCATGTATTCAGCTTCAGCAGTTGATGTGGACACAGATGTTTGTTTCTTACAAAACCAGGAGACAAGTCTGTCACCAAGAAACTGACAAGTTCCACTGGTGCTTTTCCTGTCTACTCTACATCCAGCATAATCAGCATCTGAAAATCCAGTTAATTCAAATCCTGAATCTTTTGGATACCAGAGACCTAGATTTGGACAACTTTTCACATACCTAAGAATCCTTTTTACTAATGTTAGATGTGACTCTCTAGGGCTTACTTGGAATCTAGCACAAATGCATGTAGCAAACATTATGTCAGGTCTACTAGCTGTAAGATACAATAAAGAGCCAATCATTGCTCTATATTTTGTCTGATCAACAGGTTTCTCATGTTCATCAGCATCTAATACAGCATTAGTAGGCATAGGTGTTTTCATAGAGGATGCTTCAGACATACCAAATTTCTTAACCAACTCTTTTGCATACTTGGTTTGAGAAATGAATATGTCATCAGCATGTTGTTTGACTTGCAATCCTAGAAAGAAGAAAAGCTCACCCATGCTACTCATTTCAAATTTTGAATGCATTAGGTTGGAAAACCTCTTGCACAAGTTTGAATCAGTAGATCCAAAGATAATATCATCTACATAAATTTGTACTAGTAGGATATTGGACTTATGGGTTCTAATGAAAAGAGTTTGGTCTACTCTACCTCTTTTAAAATTATTTTACAAAAAAAAAGCATGCTAAGGTCTCATACCATGCTCTAGGAGCTTGCTTGAGACCATATAATGCTTTATGCAATTTAAAAACATAATCAGGATGAGTAGGAGAGATAAAACCTGGGGGTTGTCTGACATAGACTTCTTCCTTGATATCTCCATTTAGAAAAGCACTCTTCACATCCATTTGATAAACTTTGAATCTCTTGTGAGCTACATAGGCTAGGAATATTCTTATGGCCTCTAACCTTGCAACTGGTGCAAAGGTCTGGTCATAATCTATTCCTTCTTCTTGAGAGTATCCTTGTGCAACTAGCCTGCCTTGTTCCTTATAATAATGCCTTGATCATCTAGTTTTTTCCTGAATACCCATTTTGTTCCAACAATGGGATGATCCTTTGGCCTTAGCACTAGCTATCAAACCTTGTTTCTTTCAAATTGATGTAACTCCTCTTGCATTGCAATGATCCAATGTGGATCTTGTTCTGCATCTTGTATGGATTGAGGCTTAATTTGAGATAGAAAGCAGGTGTGCATCAGGTTTTGGTTGACTTGATTTCTGGTTTGCACACCAGCTAAGATGTCTCCAATCACTTGGGAGATTGGATTATCTCTTGATGTTACTAAATCAACAGGGGGTGTTGATTGTTCACCAACCTGTGTTGTTATTTCCTCTTATGGAACAACAACTGGCTCTTCAATGTGGTTCTCACAAAGATGTTGAATGTCTCCTTCATCTTCACTACTTTCACCTTTTTGTTGGATAGGTGAAGGTGTTGTATCTTCTTCAATGATGTTTAACCTGTTCAAATTCTTTAAGAGAGAATGTACCTGCAAAGGTTCTATGGTAGAAGTATTCTTCTCCTTATAAGACATGCTAGTTTCATCAAAAGATACATGTACAGATTCTTTAATTTTAAGAGATGACTTGTTATACACCCTATAAAAGCTTTACTGATCATGGAGTATCCCAGAAACACTCCTTCATCAGCTTTGGCTTGAAATTTTGCTATATATTTCTTGTCATTATTATGTATGTAACAAATACAACCAAAAATTTTGAAATAGTCTACTTTAGATTTCTTCCCTTTGAGTAATTCATAGGGAGTCTTGTCCTTCAGCTTATGTATCAAACTTCTATTCAACACATAGTTTGAGGTGTTCACTGCCTCTGCCCAAAAGGATAGAGGAAGGTGAGCATCTGTCAACAATGTAGTAGCAGATTCAATAAGGGTTCTATTTTTTCTTTCAGCTACCCCATTTTGTTGAGGAGTTCTAGGAGCTGAGAAAGTGTACATGATCCCTTCACTCTGACAGAACTCTTGCATAAGAAAAGAATCAAACTCTGTCCCATGATCACTTCTGATCAGGGCAATGTGAGTATTGAACTCAATCTATATGCATTTGAGAAACTCTGTCAAACACTTAAAGTTATCAGACTTCTTTCTTAGAAAGAACACCCATGTGAATCTAGAGAAGTCATCTACAACTACTAAAGTGTAAGATTTCCCTCCTAGGCTTTGTACTGTAATGGGTCCAAAAAGATCCATGTGTAACAGATACAAAATCCTAGTTGAATCACTCTTATTAAGTGACTTAAAACTATTTTTAGTTTGCTTGCCTAATTAACAAGCCCTGCAAAGTCCTTCCTTCTTGTAGGGGCCAGAAGGTAGTCCTCTAACAAGGTTGTCCTTGGATAGCCTAGTAATAGTTCTAAGGTTTATATGTCCTAATCTCTTATGTCATAGTTCATTTGGTTTACTAACAGAATTGAACAAACAGATATCTACCTTAGTTGATTGAAAATCTACAAGATAGATGTTACCTTTCCTTTTACCTATCAACAAAGTTGTGTTGTCCTCTGATTTGATTTTGCATGAAGATTTGTTGAAGATCACTTGGAAGCCTTCATCACACAATTGACTGATGCTGATTAAGTTGTGCTTTAGTCCTTCCACATAGGCAACCTTCTTGAATGTGACTGACCCTTTCTGGACTGCACCATATCCCTTGGTCTGTCCAAAGTTTGAGTCTCCAAATATGACCTTGGGTTCAAGCTTGGCTTTGAAGGATGTTAGATTATCCTTGCTTCCTGTCATGTGCTTTGAGCACCCACAATCCAGATATCATTGCTGGTTTATTGTTGGATAGGTCTTCACCTGCATATACAACAATTTATTTGTTTTTGACCTAGTTTACCTTGGGTCTAGGTTGATAACCTTTAAAATCTGAAATAAAAGATATCCCTGGTTGACTCTCATAGCCTTCAGGATGATATCTCCTAGGAGGTATTATCCATTCAGCGTAAGGGTTGAAGCCTTGGGATGTAGGACCTCTAGAATTGAATTTTGATTTACCCTTAAAATATTGTTCAAAGCTCTGAGCCCTGTTCGACGATCTCTAAGCTGAGTTCGACGATCTTGGTTCAGATCATCGAGCTCCGTTCGAAGATCGACTTTGCCTGAGTTCAGAGTTCAGAGATCGTCGACCTGAGTTTGACGATTCAGCTTGAGATCGCTGAGCTCCGTTCGGAGATCGTCGAGCTCCGTTCGATGTTTTCTGCTAAACTTTATTTTTCTTAGGTATATCAGAATTCTTCCTAGCTACCTCTACAACACCCTTTCCTTTCTCTGAAATAAATTTGATTGGGGTTGTTAATACTATAGGTTGGCTGGATGAAGCACCCAAGCCCAGTGTACTGTTAAGTCTTGAATTCACTGTGCTTGTGATGTTCATCAGTTTGATGCTTCTCCCATTGAGGGATTCTTCAAACATCTTTGCCTGAGATAGTTCACTTTTCAGTGAAGCTATCTGCTCCCTACATCATTCTAACTCCTCAGTGAGTTTGAGGTTATCTGATTTTAAAGAGCTGTGTTCAGACAGTTGATTTCTGAGAGAGATGTTAGAAACGAACTAAAATAAACCGGAAAGAGTATAACTGAAACTTTATTATCAGAAAAGGGTATCTATTACAAAGGTATGCCCTCCCTTATATAGAATGGAGGAGAGATGAGAGAATACAAATAAAAGATGTGGGACTAAAAATTTACAGGACTAAGCGGACTGTACAGAACAAACCGCACAAGCCGCGCGGTTAGACTGAAGGGCTAACCACACGGCTACCACCAGAGAGAGAGAGAGACCGCAAGGGGAGGCCGCCTGAGAGCCCGGCAACCAGACAGCAATAGCACAGCAATCAAACCGCTGAAGGGAAACTGCCAGACCGCGCGGTCTCTAACCCGCCAAGACAGACCGCCAGACCGCCCGATCTCAACTTCAACACTCCCCCTCAAGCTGGAGCATATATATCGATCATGCCCAGCTTGTCACAAATATGATGAAATGAGGCGGAAACTGGCTTGGTGAAGATGTCAGCCAGCTCTTTATCAGAAGTGACAAAGGGAGTGCAAATTTGTTCCTTTAAGATCTCTTCACGAATGAAATGACAGTCGACTTCAATGTGCTTGGTTCTTTCATGGAAGACCGGATTTTTGGAGATGTATATGGCAGCCTTGTTATCACAAAACATAGGTAGCGGATGGTTGTAGACCTCTCCTAAACCCAGCATTAGAGCCCGTAGCCATTTTAGCTCACACGTGGTCGACGTCATACTCCGATACTCTGCTTCAGCACTGGATCTAGAAACAACAGACTGCTTCTTGCTCTTCCAGCTTACCAGATTACCCCCAACAAAGGTGCAGAAACCGGAGGTAGACTTGTGATCCCCTTTGTCATCAGCGTAACTCGCATCTGAGTAAGCTTCAACCCTCAGATGACCATTCTTCTGGAAAAGCAATCCTTTCCCAGGTGCGGCTTTGACGTACTCCAAGATCCGTAAGGCAGACTGCAGATGACACTCCCTGGGAGCTTGCATGAATTGACTCACTTTGCCAACAGCATAGGAAATGTCGGGTCTGGTCACTGTGAGATATATGAGCTTACCAACAAGACGTCTGTACCTCGTAGTATCTGAAAGAAGAGGCGAATCATCTGTCCAGGTTTTGTCTTCTCCAACAGCCATGGGACATCGAGCAGGTTTACCCCAGTCAATCCTGCATCTTTTAAAAGATCAAGGGCATACTTACGCTGGGAGAGGACTAAGGAATTGGGCTTCCGAGAGATTTCGATCCCCAAAAAGTACTTTGGAGAGCCCATATCTTTCGTGACCAGATGTTGACGAAGATGCCGCTTTGTCAAGGCTACCCCTTCCTGGTCATCGCCAGTGAGAAGAATATCATCAACACACACTGCAAGAACCACCAGTCCCGAGGAGGTTTTGCGAGTAAAGAGAGAGTGATCGGCAGAGCTGCGCACAAAACCAACGGCTGCCACGATACCGCTGAACTTGTCAAACCAAGCTCGAGGGCTCTGCTTGAGGCCATAAATTGCCTTCTTCAGCCGGCATACTCGTGTCTCCCCCTGAGCAACATACCCAGGAGGTTGCTCCATGTAGACGGCCTCCTGAAGATCACCATAAAGGAAGGCATTCTTTATATCCAGCTGGGAAATCAGCCAATCTTTATTGACCGCCATAGAGAGAAGAACCCGTATAGTGCTGAGACGAGCCACGGGAGAGAAGGTGTCAAAGTAATCAACCCCATAGGTCTGAGTAAAGCCCTTAGCAACAAGGCGAGCTTTATAACGGTCCACAGTGCCATCCGGGGCAAATTTCACCACAAAGACCCAGCGACAGCCGACAACATTAGTACCGAAGGGAGGAGGAACAAGAGTCCAGGTACCCCGCTCCGTTAGGGTGGCCATTTCCTCATCCATGGCCATCTTCCAGTGAGGAATAGCAAGGGCCTCCTGGTAGGAGCGGGGCGTGGCAGTGGCGGAGATAGCTAGAGCAAAGGCCCTGCGAGAAGGGGTGAGACGATCATATGAAACAACAGCAGTAAGAGGGTGTAGGGTACACGTCCGCACCCCTTTGCGAAGAGCTATAGGAAGATCCAGGTCAGCAGGTTCCTCGGCATCCGGAGCATCCGTAGCAGAGAGAGCTGGCCCGGGAGTAGAGAGCGACGGCGGCGGAGATGCGGGAGACGGGAGTGGAGAAGAGGGAGAGAGAGGAGTGGACGGGGGGGAGTAGGGGTGAATATCGTAGTGGGAGACGAGAGAACAAAGGGAACAGCAGGAGAATCAGAGGCTGGGAGAAGAGGAGGGGAGTCATCCGAGAAGTAGGAGGTATTCTCGAAGAAGGTGACGTCAGCAGAAACGAACGGCTTACGAAGGATGGGATCAAAGCAACAATAACCTTTCTGAGTGGTGGAGTACCCCAGAAAGATACATTTGGTGGAGCGAGGAGATAGCTTATCACGGGTGGCAGAAGGGGCATGCACAAAGGCAGTGCATCCAAATATTTGGAGAGGGAGAGGAAACGGCTCCTTGCCCGGATACAAAATGGAGAAAGGGGTTTTTCCGTGGAGAACGGTGGAGGGAAGGCGATTGATGAGGTAACAGGCAAGGAGAACAGCATAGCCCCAATAGGAGCGAGGAACATGCATCTGGGTCATCAAGGAGCGAGTGACATCCAGAAGGTGACGGTTTTTGCGTTCTGCCACACCATTTTGTTGTGAGGTATAGACACAACTCGTTTGATGAATAATCCCATTTTGCATGCAGAAGGCAGAAAATTCATGACTGAGATATTCTTGGGCATTATCAGATCGAAGAACTTTAATAGAAACATCAAACTGAGTTTTGATCATGAGATAGAATGACGTCCATACAGAGAATAACTTGGAGCGATCTTTTAACAGATACACCCACGTACAGCGAGAGAAATCATCAATGAATGTGACAAAATATGAACTACCCCGACCAACCGTAAGAGTAGGAGAAGGAACCCAAATATCGGAGTGGATGAGATCAAACGGAAGGGTGGATCCACGAACGTGCTTTGGAGGGAAGGAGGATCGGTGATGCTTGCCAAGCTGACAGGCTTCACAGTTAAGCGGAGGACTTTGGGGAGGAAGGTGGGGTAGAAGTTGACGAAGAAGATGAGGAGGAGCATGACCAAGGCGGAGATGCCATTGGAGAAGATCTGTGGAGGTGGAGGAGAAGGTGGAGAAAGTGGACATGTTGTCCAGGAAGTATAGGCCGCCACTCTCAGTCCCAGTAGCAATCGTCCGTTGGGAGTCCAGATCCTGAAAAGAGCAAGTAGTAGAAGTAAAAGTAACAGAACAGAGTAATTGCTTGCAGAGAGAGGTAACAGATAATAAGTTGCACGGGAACTTGGGCACGTAGAGAGTATCCTCCAAGCGAAGAAATGGAGTGACATGAACTATCCCCGTCCCATGAACCGAAGATGAAGAGCCGTCAGCGAGAGTAACCGGGGGTAACCGACCATGTGTTTCTAGGAGAGAAAAACACTGGTGATTGCCTGTCATATGATTAGTAGCACCGGTGTCGATCAACCATTTTCCTTGAGTAACAACGTGGGCACTACCAGAAGACGTGACCACCGAGGCGAACGGCTTTGAGGAGTATATGGAAGCCATGAAGGGAGGAATAAAAGAACTGCAGTGGTCACGGTGACAGCACACCAGCGGCAAGAAGGGCCACGACCAAGATGCAGAGCAAGGCAAAAGGGGACGAAGAGGGAAGCACAAGCCGCGCGACTCAACAGGAGGTCGCGGCGACTAACAAGCGGGAGCGGCTAAAGGAGGAGCCGCACAGAGGAGAACAAGCCGCTGCGACTTAGAGACAGGTCACGGGGACAAGAGAGAGAGCGGCGAAGGAAGAAGGGCAGAGAGGTCGCCTACACAAGGAAGAACTCGCGCGAACAGAGAGAAAACGCAGTGGTTGGGAGAAAGAGATCTGCCGCGCAAATAGCAGGAAGCCACGCGGTTAGAAAACTATCCACGCAGATAGGAAGAAGAAGATCTGCAGCGGTCACGATGTCAGACACCAGCGGCCAGAAAAGCCACGACCAAGCCGCAGAACCAAACAGAGGGAGAGAAGTCGGGCGGCTAGCAGACAGACCGCGCGAACAGAAGTGGAGGATAACGGGAGGCAAAAGGCGAACAAGGCAAAAGAGGCCGCGGAGACAGGTCGCGGCGACTAGAGAAGAGAAGGGGGAAGCGGCGACTAGAACAGGTCGCAAGAAAGAAGCAAGCAGCAGAAACAGGCCGCGCGAACAGGGCGCAAGCAATCAGGCGGAAGAAACAAGCCGCGGGAGACAGGCCGGGAGAAGAAGAGGCAGGTCGCGCGCACAGGAGAACGCACAGAATCAGGAGTCAAAGATCGAATGCTCTGATACCATGTTAGAAACGAACTAAAACAAACCGGAAAGAGTATAACTGAAACTTTATTATCAGAAAAAGGTATCTATTACAAAGGTATGCCCTCCCTTATATAGAATGGAGGAGAGATGAGAGAATACAAATAAGAGATGTGGGACTAAAAATTTACAGGACTAAGCGGACTGTACAGAACAAACCGCACAAGCCGCGCGGTTAGACTGAAGGGCTAACCGCACGGCTACCACCAGAGAGAGAGAGAGACCGCAAGGGGAGGCCGCCTGAGAGCCCGGCAACCAGACAGCAACAGCACAGCAATCAAACCGCTGAAGGGAAACCGCCAGACCGCGCGGTCTCTAACCCGCCAAGACAGACCGCCAGACCGCCCGGTCTCAACTTCAACAAGAGATAATCTCTTTCTCAGACTTGAGTAGGTCTAAACACAGTTCCTTAAACTCAAATTTAAATTCCTCTGAATCAAAATCAAAAGAGTCTATTACCTAATCTTCTTCAGTTTCAGGTTCATATTCAGATCATGACTCTTGTTCTGCATCTGAATTGTGTTGAGAGACATTGATAGCCATCATGCAGAAGTCCTTCTCTTGGGCATCATCTTCATCATCACTTGAGCTTGATGAAGTATCTGATTCTTCTTCAGTCTCACTCCAGGTCTCAGCTACAAATCCTTTCCTGGTATGCTTGTTCTTGCTAGAGCAGGATTTGTCATAGTTGTTTCTCCTGGAGTCTTTGTCTCTTTTCCTTTCTCTTTTATCTTTCTTGTCCTTATTTTGGTTCTCTGGATAGTCAGGCACAATGTGGCTTGGTTTCCTGCATCCAAAACAAATAATCTCTTTATTACTGGATTTGTCATACCTTAGCTTTTCATGGCCTCTGGATGACCTTTTCCTGAAGTCTTTTCTAGCCATCTTGTAGAATCTTTTGGCTAGTAGGCTTATTAGCTCTTCATTGCCTATGACCTTGTCTTTGGGCTGTTCTTCTGTAACTTTAAAAGCAATTGTCTTCTCCTTCCTTATTGCTGGATAAGTTGTCTTTTGCTCTTCCTCTCTATTTTTGATGAGCAACTCATAAGACTTGAGCTTTACCAATAGAGCTTCAGTGGTGATCACATTCAAGCTTCTGGCAACCTTGATTGGCCAGATCCTTGAGTCTAAAGTGTTGGGGAAGCACATTAGGATCTTATCATTGAGTTCAGTCAGTGATATCTCCTTGTCCAAAATTTTTAATTCACTGACAATCATACTGATTCTGTTATACATGTCAGCTACTGACTCTATTTCTCCCTTCTTGAAGTTCTCATACTGAGTTATGAGATGAGATCTTCTGTCCTTTCTCTCATCAGCAGATCCTGACACAAGCTCAGATAGCTTGTCCCAGATTTCCATTGCTGAGTTGCATTCAGCTACTTTCTGAAATATATCATCAGGCATAGTCTGAGCCAATATATTCATTGCTTTTGCTTCAGCAACTTTCCACTTCTTGATGCTTGCATCTGTTCCTGAAGGGGGTGGAACAGCACTTATACTTGTGGTTTCTGGAGGTCTTTGACACACTGTCAAAACAGAATTAAAGATATCCTCGTCAATAGAATTCATGTATAATTTAATCCTTGCCTTCCAAAGTACAAACTTAGAAAGATTGCACACTGGAGGTCTGGTGCTTGCATAGTCTTTGTTCTGCGTCATGGATTTATATTAAAATAAATATAACAGAAATAGCAACCCTCTATTCAAGGTTGATCTTATAAGAGATCTTTTGGTTCAGGTGTTAGCCTGTAAAAACAACCAACCTGGTGATGGTTTAGTTGTTGTATAACCAACCTGGCTCTGATACTAATTGAAAGTGAGAGTAAGATTTACTTTTACTCTAGAGGGGGGTGAATAGAGTATTTTAAAATAATTTTGCAAATTAAAAATTAATTGGCAGTGGAAGACTTAATTTAATTATAGTGTATTGTGCTTCTAGTAAACAAAATAAAATAAAGCAAGAAAGTTAATTCACAACACACAACAAATAAAACACAGGCAACCAGAAGACACAAAGAGCTATAGTGGTTCCCCAATTAACCTGGGTACATCCACTCTTCTACCACCCTAGGTAGGAATCCACTACAGGATGAGTTGATCAGGTGTCCTGGGCACCAATGAGCTTTTGATAAAGTGCTCAAAAACCAAACCAGATTTTTTGATCAGGTGTCATGCCACCACTGAGTTTTGACAAGGTCTCAGAAACCAAACACAAAAATTTTGAAGGAAGTTTTGTATAACCCTTTTACAGCAAAAGAAAATAAAAGGAGTGAAGATGTTCTTCTCTATCAATAGTCAAAGAGAAGACTAGTGGATTGATGATGTCAAAGCTCCCCCTGAAATTAGCAGTAGGTCAGGAGAAGAAGCTTTGCATAGGGTGATAGGTCTTCAGTAAGATGAGATCTCCAGCAAATGATGATTTCAGCAAAGGCTGAAATATGTTGTGTCTGGAGTCTTGATTGATGAAGCCTGGAAAGCTTGAATCAGAGAGGAGGTCTGAAAGAATAGAAGGAATTCTTCTCTGTGTGTTGATCTCTTTCTCTGTTCTATTCCTTGTGTTCTGTAAGAACTCTAACACTGTAATCCTGTAGTTCTTGTGTGTGTCTGTCTCTTAGATGTTGTTCTTGGTTATTAGTTCTCTTAGATGTTGTTCTTGGTTGTTTGTTCTCTTAGATGTTGTTCTTGGTTATTGGTTCTCGGTCTCTATATTGTTCTGAAATGATATATTGAAATCCAATCTTCTAGATAGCCGTTAGCCAGTCATAAATGAATTTCCTTAATTGATAACTGTCTCTGGAGGAAAGTCCTAAGAAACATTCTCTTTTAGTCTCCTTGAAACTTTCTCCAGATTGATTGAAACGGCTACAAAATCTTTTGCATTAAATGCTGGAGATTGAAGAAATTTGAATTCCATAACAAACTGATTTGAAATCCTGAAATCATTGATCTCTCAAGAAAATCGTCGATCTGAGCTCGACTATCGTCGACCTGAGCTTAGAGACTGGAATTTGACTTGAGACAGAAATCGTCGATCTGAGCTCGGAGATCATCGAACCGAGTTCGACGACTCGTCGACCTGAGCTCAGAGATAGTCGAACTGAGTTCGACGCCTCGTCGATCTGAGCTCGACGAAAATTGCCTTTGTCTTCTGCACTTGTAATCTATACTATGAGGTCTTGGGGGCAGCTTTCAAACCTAAGTTCTAAGCCTTAGACCTATTCTAGTTGACCTTTAAATCTATACAATGAGGTCAAGACACAATCCTATGGACATAGTGATCCTTACCCAAATCAGTAATAGGATGTTCCAACACACTGGCTTGGATCCGCAGATCTTACAAACTCAGAATCCAAAATGGTTACTACACCTAAGACTTTACACAAGTCCTACCTCAGATTCTTCCCTGAATCCTACCTCGGGCCTCAGCCCTACCTCAGCCTTTATAATTAGGCTTACAACTCAGACTTTCCACAAGTCCTACCTCAGGCACACTGCCCTACCTCAGCCTTTATAATTTTAGGCTTACAATCTCAGATCTAACAATAGATCCTACAAGAATTTGTGAGTAATAAGTATCAGAAAACTTCACCAGCTAGATTACTCTGTTGATGTTTTCTTCTTGATCAGTTCTTGTAAAGACTGATCTTTCTGATCCAACCTAACTTAGCTTTTCAAAGCTTCTTGATTAGGGAAAATAAGGTGGATCTTCTCTTGAAGTTAAAGTTGATCTTCAGTCAGCTTCTTCCTTAGATTCAGATTGAACTCTGAATCTTTCTTGCAGAAAGGCCTTGATCTGTTAGAGTTCTTCTTTATGATGCAGAGATCTATCTTATTGATTGATATCTCCTCTGTCGTTTCCGAACTGGCTCTTATATAGAGCTTGCTCCATGGTTACCGGCTGATCCGGTTCATAACAGACTTCTGACAGTTCTGACAGTGATGTCAGACCAGTTAGTTATGACAGCTGTCAATTCACCAGTCATGTCACCAGGTTCCTCTGTGTCTTTCCAACTCAGCACACAACACTCAGCAGACTGCTTCACATATGTCGACACATATAGGCTAAGTGTCGACACAAGTCTTCAAGGTGTCGACACAAATACTCCAAGTGTCGACACAGTCATACTTCTGCTTCTCGACACTATTTTTTGTTGTATGTGTCGACACAAGTCCTGTGTGTTGATACAGTGTAACGACACGCCCTGGGACACGCCCTGGGACACGCCCTGGGACACGCCCGTGTCCCAGGCCGTGTAACCTGACCTGCTACTCAAAATTCAAGTTGAGTCTTTTGGGGCCTTTTTGGGGTGTTACAACCAGCAGCTTTTTTTCTCGACATTTCTGTTGTAGACAGATGGCGTTGAGTGTTTGTCAAATGGCATTGAGTGTGTGTCGACACAAGTCCTGTGTGTCGACACAATTACTTCTGAACTCGACACAGCCTCTTGAGAGTTGGTGTGTCGACACAAGTCCTGTGTGTCGACACAATTGCTTCAAGTGTCGACATAGCTCCTGAGTGTCGACTCATCTTCTGTTTTAAGTGTCGACACAATTCTGTTTTAAGTTGTCGACATAATTCTGGATGTCGAAACAATTCCTTCTTTAGGTGTCGACATAGCTTTGAGTGTCGACACAACTTCTTTATAAGTGTCGACACATTTTGCCAGTGTGTCGACACAGCTTTCCTGAGTGTCGACATAGCAGCTGGGTGTCGACATAGCTTCTTCATAAGTGTCGACACATTTCGCTTGTGTGTCGATACAACTTGCCTGAGTGTCGACACAGTCTCCTTGAGTGTCGACGTAGTTTCTTCACAAGTGTCGACACTTGTACTTAGAAAATTTTCCTTCAAATTTTTAAACCTGCACAATGAAACTCAAACTTCTATCAAATACACATTGATGCATATCATTGACTAAGTTGTGACTTCTCCAAATCTAGTACACATTTCTCAATGTACCCAACACCGCCTTAGCTCTCAGAATGGTCAAGCGCGCACACAATCAATGAAAAGATTTATCGTACACACTAAGTTTTAACGTGGAAAAACCCCTCAACCGAGTAAAAAATCACGTGATCGGATCAGTGTCATTCAAAGTCCACTATTTCATGGTTGTTACAACTTATTAGGTCAATCGAGGGCGACCGACTGCCTCTCGTTACAATTTTGAGGTGAGATAACACTTAGTACACGGCGGATGACAGACCGTCGTGCCTGACGTTTGTTACAAAGTGCACTTTGCGGCGATGGGCTCTACTTAGTTTCCCGCTGGCCCAGAACATTGGAGCAGAGGACTTGAATTTACGACTGCGGAGGTCTCTTGGAAGTCGAGAGATTGGGTTTCGTCGGGTGGCTTGAACCTGGCTCGTACGTGGCTTTGGTTCAGTTTGAGTGCAACTCAAGTGCTGCTCGTAGGAGAAATTTGGAAGAGCTCCGACCTGAGGAAGAAGAAGGCTTGGAGGAAAAAAGGTGGAAATTAGGAGGTCTTGGGCTCCTTTTATAGCCTCCAGGAGGTGGTTATGGTGGTTACGCGGCTATCTGCACACCATAACTACCAATATAAACATGTTGCTATAGTTTAGGGATGCATATTAATTCCATTATTTACACACGCATTAAATTAATAAAAATATCTCCCCACTAACCTGGCGGTTTGTGGGTGGTTACATGTGAATCGGACGATGGGGAATGACCTGAAATGATCGGACGGCGGGGACGAGCCCCCACGGGCGGCCGACAAACTTGTCGTCGATCTCGTCGACGATGGCTGAGGAGGGCCGGCCGGCTCGGCCGTTCCCTAGGCTGGGCGCTGGCGGCCGAGGAGGAGCAGACGGCGCAGCCGAGGAGGAGCGGCCTACTCAGTCGCGTGCCGCCGACCAAGGAGGAGCGGTCGGTTCGGTCGCGGCTGATAGCCGAGGAGGAGCGGCCGATTCGGCCGCTCACTCGGCTGCGGCCGACGGCCGAGAAGGAGCGGCCGCTCCCTCGGCCATGCGCCGGCAGCCGAGGAGGAGCGGCTGGTTCGGTTGCGCTCTCAGCCGCAGCCGACGGCCGAGGAGGGGCGGCCGCTCCCTCTGCCGCGCGCCGTGGCTGAGGAGGGGCGGCCGGCTCCGCCGCTCCCTAGGTCGCGTGTAGGAATCCGAGGGGACGGCCGACGGCAGCGAAAGGAGGGGCGGCCGGCATCCGGAGATGACGCCGGCCGCCCGACGCCGGCCGCCCGACGCCGGCAAGGCAATGTTCGCAGCGGTTCTATCACTACGCGTGATGGGATCGGCGCGCGGGGGATCGGATGTGGTGATCGTGCGTACGATCAAACCCATTATCCCACTATTTTTGGGTGGAGATCATGAGAAATATGATTATGTGCACTCCAATTTTTTTAAGAGGGATCTCATCCTCATGAGATATGTCCTCCGCAATCCTCTGCAGAAATAGTGATTTTCTAGAAGGAAATAGAAATAGTTTTCTGATATTTTTGGAAAGAAAAACAGTCAAAGGGTCCAAATCCTCCCAAGAATATGCTTGAATTTTTAAGAACAAATAAACTTTGGATGGGTCTATTATCATTTATAGCAAAACCCTCTACAATTAAAGAACCTCCATCACGCCCACTAACTTAGTGGGGAATCATGGGGGTAACCGACGTGTACGTGATCGGCGCACCGCGTGTAACGCCCCCATTCGTCACATGGAATATAACAGAGGGTCCGGCCGGGGCCCCACGCCATATTTCACAGACAGACGAGAGAGCCACTTGAGAGTATCAAAAACCTTTATACACGCATCCTAACTCAGAGCATTCTAGCGGAAGATTTTAAGTTACAGAACTCATAACAATGAATGTCCACTACAACCATATAAATAACACATTTATATACGACTAGGAATGTTCATACGAATACACCGCACACGGCCTTAAGGCCTTACAGGTTTCTCTTTACAAATATATAAGTTCATACATCGGCACGCAGGCCGGCCACACATGAAATCCAACACTTCGCACGGCCTTCAAGGGCTTACCAGCAGCATGGGCTTCTGCCCGCTCAATCCAATCAGCCCGCAACACCTGCATATGGACGTCCACCCCATGGGTGATAAACAAAGCAACGGTCAGCATTCAGCTGACCAATAATAACGACCCTACCCCTTACCCGGGGCAGTGGTTCCTTCCCTGCATGTAAAGCAACCACAATATATATATATATATATCACACACACAACATCACAAACGCCGGCCTCAATGCCAGGCGCTCCGTGCACTCAGGGCATATTTATAGTTTGTACTTGGTAGGCGGGCATAAGCCTCCAAACCCCTGTTGAAGACCTCACGCACCCGTCTCACTCAGAGGTACGCACCTCACCAAAACCCGTGAGTACTACCAGTCGACCTACCCACGTAGTGTAACAAGCCTAGGGAATTCGCCCTGCTGCTTTGCTACCAATCGACCGCTCATCTGATCTTAACATCGCCACTTGGTGGAATGGGCATAAGCCTCCAAACCCCTGTTGAAGACCTCACACGCCCACCCACTCAGAGGTGTCCGCACTCCAACAACCAGCTCTTAACAAGCATGCAACCAAAGGAGCTATGCAAAGCATCCTTCACACCAAGCACATCGTCCTCACCATCTCCGCAGGCTAAACGATGAATACACGGAGTCTTCTCCGGTTCGCAATATAAACATCACCAATCCCGACATACGTCTGGATGGGCTTCACACAGCATGCCTATGCCGTACTACATACTTCCGGCTCTAGATGCAGACTCAACTGCTGGAATCGCTTACGCTTTTCCATCTCTTGATGGAAAATCCCATGCACATGCAAAAACAAAGGGCTTCACCTGCCCAAGGAAGAAAGACCGTTACCCTTGACGATCGCTTCGGCGCCATGGAAGAACTAGCCGGATGGAAATCACCGCATCGGCCTTGCCTCCGCAACGCTGAACTCGGCTCTCGATTCAGACCAACGAAGCTCCACCGGCGGCCGAAAAGCTCCTCCTCCTCCTCCTCCAAGCTCTCCTCTCTTTCTTCTCTTTAGAAAGAGAATGGCTAAGTGAGAATGAGACTTCATCTCAATCTACGGCCATATAGAAGCTGGAAAGGCTTTGGACCACAAGATCCAAATAGAAGGAAACGAACGGCCGAGATCTGCTCTGAAAAACATTTCAACAGGCCTGACACGCCCTGTGACACGCCCGTGTCACAGGCCGTGTACCCCCAGTCGGTTAGCAACCGACTCATAAGATACCAGAACACGGGCTTGGACACGCCCGTGTCGGACCTGACACGCCCGTGTCAGTCAATCGACACGCCTGTGTCACCCCTGTAACACGGCCTTACACAATTGCCAAAACGACCAGAGAAGTACACGGCCAAGGAACACGCCCGTGTCCATGGTCGTGTCCCTCAAGCTCGACTATCGTCGATGTCGACCGCTGCCCCACGCTCGTCGACCAAGCCTGGACACGCCCTGGAACACGCCCGTGTTCCAGGCCGTGTCGCCGCTTGACGACCGCCAACTGCCAGGTCGACACCTCGACACGCCCAGGATGGACACGTGTCGGACACGCCCCGAACACGCCCTGGGACACGCCCGTGTCCCAGGCCGTGTCAAGCGACACGCCGCCCGACCTTGCGCCTGCAAGTCGCGCCAACACACACGACACCTGGCTGTACACGCCCCCCGACACGCCCGTGTCGTCGGGCGTGTCAGCCCCCCCCCCCCCCCCCCCCTCAACAATTGTCGAGAACAATTTGTTGAGTAAACGATCCCGAGCAAGACACGCCCTGGGACACGCCCGTGTCCCAGGCCGTGTCAGCCTACAAAATCTCCATTTTGTCTTGGGGATATTTGGGGTGTTACACCGCGCACCGGATCCTTGCACGATTTGCGCACAAGATCGCGCCACACAAATCGCCCGCGGCCGGCCGCCGCCGCCAGCCACTGCCACCCCCTAGAGACCGGCAGCTCTGGGGCCAGGACGCTCCTGGCCGCCCTCGCGGCCGCTAGCTGCGAGTCTACGACCACAAGGCGCGACCGGTGTAGTCGCCAGCCCCCCCGGCCGGCCAGTGTGGGCCCTCTCATGGTCGTGGCCGCAAGTAGCGGTTGGCACCATGCCTGGCCTCTCCAGTCAGCGTACGGGGCCAGCCGCGGCTGCTCCCTGCGTTCGTAAGGCGGCGGCTGTATGGAGCGGTCGGCACCGCGGGATGAGGCCGGACGCATTTGGACGGTCAAGGATGCTAGGGGCGGTCGGCGCCGCAACGTGCGGTCTGTACCATGGTCAACCGCTGCACCTTGCGGACTACGGCTGCAAGGCGCGACCAGCGCTAAGGCCGACCGCCCCGCCTTGCTCGCCTGCGGCCGGCCACTCCGTTGGTCGCGACCATTCTTCCTCCCTCGGTTGTCGCACGCTGCTGGGGGCTCGTTGCTCGTGAGCCATCGAGGGCGACACCCTCTCCACCATCTGATCATTCTGTCGCAATCGCCACTGTTTATTATGTCGGTAACCATCCACAAAACTACCGACATAACCGTCGTCGTTAGTGGGAAAAATTTATTTAATTGATAACAGTGTATGTAGATAAAATATTATAAAATAATACTCACTTAAAACTATATTAATTACAGTTTGCACATAGTAAATTGAGTGGTTACGGTCTGCAGATAGCTGTATAACTACCGTAACTGTCTCCTGGAGCATATAAAAAGACTCTCAGACCCCTCTTATTTCTAACCATTCTCTTCTCAGCTTTTTTTTTCTCAAGTCAGAGATCTGTCAGAATCCTTGTATGAGTCTTCAATCCTCGAGAACTTCAAGAGTTTGTGTAAGTACACAACGATCTGAAGAAGAAAACAAGTTCTCGACCTCTCCGGAAATTCTCCTACGTGCAAGGCGTTCAACAAGCCCACACCAGCAATTCTTCTGTGTGCGCCGCGACAGCACGTTGCGTCCAGGCAACGTTCAAGTGTGCTCTCCGCCAACGGAAAAAAGACATATTTAAAGGTTAGTGAGTAGCGGCCTGTCGTCCGCTGAGCGCTCCAGTGGTTTCTCTCATCCCCAAACTGTAACAAGCAGCGGCCTGTCACCCTCGCTTTCTCTGAAAACTTGTAAATTGCTGCTGATGTCGATCAAGCTTTTTTTTACCATGTTGAGGGGGTTTTTCACGTTAAAAACAATTTGTGCACTTTTTTACTTACTCTGTGACTATTTGCGTGATTAGCCACTCCACAAGCTAAGACGGTCTAGTTTAGTCCGATCTATCACAATTTTGAGTTGCCTGCAACACTTCCGAAATGCCTTAAAAAACATGTGCCCGGATTTTGGTCCAAGATTCTATCAAAGTTCTTCAACACTGACATAATCACTTGATAAATATAAATCAAATGGATTCAACTCATGGGATTCCCCAAGCTGGTTTGATCGAACCAATAGGATCTAAGAGCGAACCCGTTCGGACCACACACAATCGCCAGAACAACGGGCAAGTCAGCACATGCAGCGTCGCGCGTATGGCCTCGTCTCGACATGCGCACCCGTGCGTGCCCGTGGTCACACATGACCTTCGCAGTGCGCACCTCTGCGCATTGCCTCAGCAGCGTACCCCAGCACGCGGCCTCACCACCCACCAACAGCCTAGAAACGGGCGGTGTTTTCCCACCTAGGGCGGGCGACCACATGGCCGCCCCGCCCACTGGCCTCCCAGGTTTGGGCAGCCTTTTGTCCGCCCAAAAACAAGCGGTTGTTTCCTGCCTAGGGCAAAAGGCCACATGGTCTCTCTGCCCTTCGGCCACCCTGATCTGGGTGGTCCCTTGGCCTCTTAGATCTGGGTGGTCGTTTCATGCCTAGGCGGGCAGCCATTTGGCTGCCCCACCCTCCGGCCGGCCAGATCTAGGCGATCTATTGGCCGCCTAAAATGGGTAGCCATTTTTGCCTAGGGAGGGCGACCACGTGACTGCCCTGCACTTTGGCCGCCCACATCTGGGAAGGGGCCGCCCACATCTGGGCGGTCGTTTCTCTCCTAGGGCAGGTGGCCGCATGGCCGCCCCACCCTCCAGCTGCCCAGATCTTGCCAGCCTAGAGGCGCCCAGATCAGAGACTGCCCAGATCTCGGCGGTCGTTTCCCGTATAGGGCGGGCGACCACATGGCCTCCTCGCCCTTTGGCCGCCCAGACCTTGTCTGCTAAGATCTGGGCGGCCATTTGTGGGCGGCCCTGCCCTCCTGCCGCCCAGATTTGGGTCGTCGTTTCCCGCCTAGGGCGGTCGGCCTCAGGGTATCACCTCCCTCCGATCACCCGTCCTTGGCCGGTACCGCCTTGCCTTGGTCGATAGCCTCCCCCAGCGCCCAGCCAAGCCGAACCTCCTCTCCTCTTTCAGTTGTCGGCCTCCTTGCCACCCAAGTCGGGTGGTCGGGTCGTCCATTGGGCCCGGGTCACCATGGGGGCGATGTCGTCATTTATTTGCACTCTCTTCTGGCCCCAAAAAATCCTCCTACGGATTTTCTCTCTCCTCCATTAGTCCTACTATTGTGCGCTCCCATGTGCATCCTTTCCTTGCGTGCACCCGCGCGCGCTGCCTCCTTACGCACTCTCACATGTGCCCCTTCCTAGTACGCTCTCGCATGCGCCTTTTCCTTGCGCGCTCCCGCGCGCACCCCTTTTTTGCGTGCTCTCGCACACGCCTTTTCCTTGACCGCTTCCGCGAGCGCCTTTTCCTTGCACACTCCCGCGTGCCCCTTCCTTGCCTTCTCTCGCGTGCACCTTTTCCTTGTTCGCTCCCATGAGCGACTCTTTCTTGCGCACTCCTGCGAGCTCCGCTTCCTTGCACCCTCCCGCGCACGCCACTTCCTTGTGCGCCTTCGCTCGCTCTGTCCAGGTGCACCATTGTGCGCTCCACTCCAAGTGCGCCCCCATGTGCTCCGTCAAAGTGCGCCTCCGCGCGCTCCATGCAAGTACGCCCTCGCATGCTCTGCTTCAAGTGCGCCCCAGCGCGATCTATCCAATTGCGCCATCGTGCCCTCCACTTCAAGTGTGTCCCCACGCACTCCGTTAAAATGCTCCCATGCACGCTCCGCTCCAAGTGCACCGCGGTGCTCTCCGTCCAATTACACCCCCCACACGCTCCACTCCTAGTGCTCCCCTACGTGTTACGTTAAATTCCACCCCCACACGCTTCGTCCAAGTGCGCCCTCGCACGCTCCAATCCATGTCTGCCTCTGTGCGCTCGGTCCAAGTGTGCCAACACGCACTCCACTCCAAGTGTGCCCTCACACGCTCCGTCCAAGTGCGCCTTGGCACACTCCACTCCAAGTGCGCCACCGTGCACTCCGCTCAAAGTGTTCCTTCGCCCTCTTCGTTCATTTGTTCCACCGTGCTCTCCACTCCAAGTGTGCCACCGCACACTCCGTCAAAGTGCGCCTCACGTGCGCTCCGTCCAAGTGCGCCCACTCACGCTCTGCTCCAAGTGTGACCCTGCGTGCTTCGTACAAACGCACCCCCGCGCGCTCCGCTCCAAGTGCGCCCTCACACGATCCGTCAAATACCCTTCTGTGCGCCCTACTCCAAGCCCATGTTCGGTACGCCCGACTCTCCAAACAATCTCCGAGAGCACACTACAAATGCCAGCAGTTTACAAGCCCAACTTTGGAGAAGGTCGAAGTCCTCTTGGCTGCTGAAGTCTGTCCTGACCTCCAAAGCCCGTCTTAATTGTCAAAGTCCGTCTTGACCGCCAAAGCCTGTCTTGACCGTCAAAGTCCATCTTAACCGTCAAAGTCTATCTCGACCGCCAAATTTAGTCTTGACCGCTGAAGCCGCCCGCGAGATTCATCAAGTACTTTGAAGGTCGCAGTAAGTCCAATAATTGCCCTCTGCCTTCCAGTCGTCTGTGTGGCGACCGAGTAAACCACAAACCTCCTTAGATTCAATAAACCAAGCCCGCTAGCGCACCCAAGTTCATGTGCCCTACGCCGCCAGCAGTTTACAAGACTGACATTAGAGCCAATGAATTATCGCTCAACTACACTCAGGTGCATGGTGCACATAGTGTACTCAGTGCCCTTAACTCAGCAATAAGCCTACTAGTCAATAACAAGATAACCACTTCAGGCACCTTTAAATACAATATGAGGCAAGCCGCAAAGGATAAGACGCTCATAGCACATCACACAGGCATCTAAGCCGTAGATACCAGGATGTGTAAAGCACACCACTCCCGATCTCAAGCACCAGTAGAAGACTCCATAGTACAACGAGCGCATCGCTCCCCGCAACATAGGAAGAAATACTCAGCTTCGTGAGTGGTACCCAACTTTCTTTCTTTAGTAAATTTAACGAGAGGCGGTCTGTCACCCCCGATTCTCTTAAAATCCATATACAACTAACAAATAGTGGAGATTTGATCGGCACAGATTCGACCACGTGGTTTTTCACCTAGTTAACGAGTTTTTCACTCAGTTAACGGGTTTTCCACATTTAAAAAAATGTTTTATCAGCTTTCCGTTTTTCCTGTAAGTGTTTGCACACTCGACTGCTCCTGGACTAAAGTAGTCTTATTTACGGGAACCTCGAGTGATCTGAAATAACCCTAAATTAGAACTTCATCCACACAGGTCCAAATGCACATGAATAATAATGAAAACGCAACATCCTAGTTCATTTGAGCATTATGGCAAACACCTAATGGGCGCAAAAAGGCCAATTCAATCCGCACCCAGGGAGATGTGTTGAATATATTAAAAAGGTGTGTATAAAACTCATATGTAAGGCCCAGTTTTTGACCCATTTTGCTCTCTCCTTTAGTCTCACGTCTTCTATATGTAAAGATAGTAGTTCTACTCCATGTATTTATATTTATACCCTCTTATAAGGATAAATAAAGATTAAGTTATTTATTTTGTTATATCTAAAATGGAATCAGAGTGACATTAGAAGAGTGAGGGTATATATTTGGCTGGCATCTTAGTCATGTGGTAGGAAGCACCCGAGTCCAAGATCCAAGAATCAGAAGTTATACCTGTGACAACAACAACATAAGTGGAAGCAACATTATAGGGTTGATCGTTGATCTGCAGTAAAGTTATAAGTTATTTCATTTGTTCTGACGAAAAGGCAAGAGAGTGGTCAACGAGTGCTTCTTGAAGAGCGGGGCAGCCTGAAGGGCAAGATTCGGCGGCCTTTTGAGCCTTGCGATTTGCCAGAGCATAACATTCCTGAGTATTATGGTTGTCATATCGTTTGTGTCATGCATATCACTTTTGACGGGAGAATATGCAGATTTGGGAGTTCGAGACCCAGTAGAGCTAAATTTGGGAGGTGGCCGCCCAATGGCCGCGATGGGGTGACGAACATCAGTTGCAGGATAGAGGAGTCCAGCAAAGAGTTAGCCTCAAGAGCACGACTTCGGTTTTCCTTAGCATTGAGTTCGTTCACAGGAACATCCGGAGAGGAATTTGGGTAACGATGAAGATGGATAACAACAAAATTCTGAATTTAGGTCGGAGATGCATGAAAAATTGTACCACGACCACTAAAAGCAATATACTGATGGTAGAAGAGACTGATATTTCTCGGAAGGGGAGTGAGTTCCATGATAGAGAGTTGATTCCAAAGTCCATCGTGATCGCGTCTCTGCATTACACTTGACGACACAAACTACTGTCATAGATGTTGACAAAGTGTTTTACAAAACGTCTGAACATGCTTATCTCACCCCTACTTATCGCATGGACTTATAATGAGCATCGGGTCATCGATGACATTCTATAATGTGTCTCCTCCTTCATTATACAATAACTCGGGCCTTATGATACCACCACCAGGGGTCTTTCACTTAGCAGGTCAAGTTTGTCGCTTTCGTAAGGCTCTTTATGGACTTAAACAAGCCCATCATGCATGATTTTCCAAGTTCACTACAACCATCATGTTAGACGGCTTTGTTGCGTGACTGCGTGAGGCAAACCAGAGCAGACATCCTCAAAATCTCGAGCAGATGATCTTGGTCACATAATCTCAATCCAGCAGGATGTTCGTCGGCTTCAGATCGCGGTGGACCAGCAACTCCAGCATCATCTGGTGGAGAAAGAGGAGAGTGCTGGCTATTTCGGCGACAATTTTGAATCGGGCGCTCCACGGAATCGGAGGCGTGTTTCGTCCCTAAAAAACCTATCGTGTAAGCCCCCATTATCCATAAAGATGCGCCTAGATCAGGAATAATTTTTGGGTCCGGGTAGCATTCCCAGGGGAAGGAACACGAGTTGGGATGGCCGATTGATTTTAGATCTGGCCACCATCAATAAATGAAGAAAAGAAAACGAAAAAAAAGGCGAGTACACGTTAAATCGGACGGCGAGCATGATTGATCTAACGACGAGATCGCAACTCACGCCCCTTCCTCTAGGAATGCTACCCGGACCCAAAAATTATTTCTAGATCAGGGAGGAAGACAACATCTTGATAGGTCACGGGGTCGGCTGCCATTAGAGGGTGAAAAAAAAAGTAGTTTTATATTTAATTCTGAGTTTTGGGGCTGCTAATATCAATTCGTGAGTTGGTTATATAAACACCCTAAAATGAAAAATGAAAAAGATAAATATTGAAAGAGGGGTTTTTCCACCTATAATAGTACATATAAACAACACATAGTTAAAAGTAGTGGTGTTCATAAAAATCACGTCAATGTTAGAAAATATGAGATCCAGAGAACACGCAAGTAATCACAGGAAATTTAATAAGCAAAACGCACAAAGATTTAACGTGGAAAAACCTCAAGATCGGGGAAAAAATCACAACTGCCCGCGCCCAGAAAATCCAATATGAAAAGAGATCAAGAGTACACCGTTTCTTTTCCGCCGCTCCTTTTCTTCAGTTTTCGCATACGCGTACACAACTCTAGGCCAAAACTGGCATTTTATACACGTAACAAATAGGATGAGGAAAAATAACATAAATGCCCCTGACAAAAATTCGGTCGGAAGCTCACCCCGCCTTGAACTCAAGCCAGACTTTGGGGGCCAAACAGGGCCTCCATATAGCCTTGAATCCTGGCCTACTGCCTGGGCCAGGCCCAAGCTAAGCTCGGGCATCATGCCTAGCCTGGGCCTGACCTGGGCTAGGCACCCAATCCAGGCACCAATCGTCTTGGCCCGGGCGCCTAGAGGCATGAAATCCCGCCAATTGGCGAGCCTATAGGCTAGTTAAAATAAAAAGCATACAATTATAAAATAAATGATATCCGCACCGCATTTTTGACTATTCGCACGCACTGTTTTGAAACAATGAATATTCGAAGCAAATCGTTATTTGCACCGCATTTTCGCGTGGGGCGCACAAAATGAATCCACCTTAGTCTCCAACTCTCATTCTCTCTCTTCACTGTCCATTCTTGATCTCCGACCCTCTTGCCTGCATTTCTCCAACAGAATTTGTGCACAGCAGCGAATGAAGAACTCATGAAAACACCCGCTTCTTGACAAAAGCAAGAAACAACATCGCCATCAAAAGTTGAATTTTTCTCTATTTGACCAGATCCCTTGTAGACTTCAAAGCTACAGTTAATTAACACACTAGATTTGCCGGAGAAGACAGGCGAGGCCGGACGCTGGATTTGCCGAAGAAGACAGGCGCTCCCGTCTCTGGATTCATCGGAGGATTAAGAGCCGCCGGAGAGATATCGCCTGTGACAAAATCGGCGGGTTATATCTATATTCGCGAAACCTAGCAATGCGATTAAGTGCGTGCGGTTAGAGTAAAAAAAAAAAAAAAAACCTGAAAATTCTGTAATTTGCAGTGCAATTAGCGTTAATCGTGGTGTGATTAACAACACCCTAAATTTAATTAATTTGAATAAAAAGAATTGTTAAAGGCAAATCAAATTTAAATATACGCAAATCATTGTAAATGACAAATCATATAGTTTGACCAAATTGTTAACCACAAATCAAAATTGTTAACAAATCAACACTACAAATTACACAGTCAAATGTTTTAGAAAAAAAAAATCATTTCATGAGAAATCCAGCGTAACAGCTCGACAAAATAACATGTTTATAACATAAAAACATCAAATTTATGACATTTAATATATGGTAACTGTCGGATCTATTTCAATGAAAATCTGTAAAAAATTTAAGAGGTCAGCCGTGAAACATGCTTGTATCTTTAGAAGTTTCTGAGCTTAATTCCAGTATTTGAAATTAAGAACAAAAAAATGGAAATTTGGAAATGAAAAAGTTGGCGGTAGTTTTTGTAAGAAAAATGGAAGTATGTATAACAAGAATCAACTTTATTTATTACAACAAGCAATACACTTATGTTTCTCCTCTTCATAAACTAAAATAGAGCATAAGAGTTTAGAAATCAACTATCCAGTATCATTATCTAATTACATTACGAAAACAAAAAAACAAAAAAGAAGAAAGAAAAAGTCAACGTGTAGAATCCATATGAAGAATCCAAAACGAAAAAATTAGCTTCTCAATATGCTGAAGATGAAAGAAGAAAATCTGTATTAAAGAATCCAGATGCAGAATCAAAACGAAAATGAAGAGAACCGGCGACGCACCTTCAAAATCAACGAAAATAAATCGCTGCCCGCGACGGGAGTGACACCAAAAACAAAGAACCAACGTGCGCACCTTCAAAATCACATGTCTGGTGTACGTTGAACCGCTGACCAAAAGCCTCGCAACCTACTGGCGACGGGAGAGGCAGTGACAGAGAGGCCGGGAAATGAGGCGAGAGAGGCGGCGGAAGGGGCGACAGGAGAGACAACGACAGAGAGGCCGGGAGATGCTGCAGGAGCGGCGGTGAATTTTGTTTGATTTGCGCAGAAAAAATAATCACCGGAAAAAAAAAAGACTCCATTAATTTTGATTTACGTATATCTAAAATAAAATTACCTTTAACAATTCCCAAAAAAAATGATAAAATAATTTATGTGGCACTCACTATCGCCATTAGATAGTCAAAATTTCTAGGGATGAATACACCAAGCTGTGGTTGTGATCCGTCCATTTATATCTCCTGCCGACACACCCAAAGTCCCAAACTAAAAATGCCGCAGCAATTAATGTCTCCCAACTCTCCCCCCTTCATCAAAAATGCCAGCAGCCCCTCGTACTCCGCCGCCGAGAAATCGCTGCCTGCAACGCCGACCATGACGATGCAGCTTCGATCGCCGATTCCCCATAAACGCGCCGGCGCCGGAATCTCGCCGAAGCCAAATTTCTCAGGCAAAAACATGGCGATGTTGATGAGCGGCCATCCCATCCCCTGCCTCTTCGCCCTCTCTCTGCTCTTCTTCATGGGCGTCGAGTACACATTGCGCATGGTACCGTCTTCCTCGCCGCCGGTCGACGTCGGATTCCATCTCACCGAAAGATTCCACCGCGTTCTCGCCGGAAATCCTGCCCTAAATTCCTTCCTCGCCGCCCTCAACACCGTGAGTAATTTAGGGCTTCAATTAATCTCGGATTTCCGTAATGTTTTAGCTACAGATTTATTATAACTGGAATATGCGCTCCAGGTGTTTGTGGTAATGCAAGTGGTGTATATAGTGTGGGTTCTGATGGTGGAGGGAAGGCCGCGGCCTACCATTGCTGCGCTCTTCATGTTTAGCTGCAGAGGCGTTCTGGGCTACAGCACCCAACTGCCTCTTCCACAGGTGACTTTTATTGCATCATCATTTTTTTTATCTAATTTTTTTTATCCCAAAAAATTTATTTATTTATTAAGTTTTCAAATAATTTAAGAATTTACAATTTAGTCAATTTACGGCACCTAGCATTGAAATCAACGATTAAAATTTAACATTATTTATTTTATTTTATTTTTGTTGGAAATGACAGTTCAGTAGTAAGCCTTTAAATTGGGCACAGCTGTCGGAACCGCAGTTTTGACTATTCGTATCACAATTTCTCCTAATATTTCTTATTTTTTGGTACGTCTTGTACATGCATTTTTAGGAAAGTGTTCAACACGAAAGTTGTAGATCTCGACGAGATCTACAACTTTCGTGTTGAACACTTTTCCTAAAATGCATGTACAAGGCGTATTTCTAAAAGGCACAAAATCTGGGCGTATTTCCAAAGTACGTCTTGTACATGCATTTTTAGGAAAAGTGTTTACAACTTTCGTGTTGAACACTTTTCCTAAAAATTCCTTGTACAAGACGTATTTTCAAAAGGCACGAAAAATTAGGAAAAAGTGTGGTGCGAATAGCCAAAACTGCGGTGCGGATAGCAGCGCCCTTAAATTGTGTGGTTGTATTCGGTTTTTTTTCGGGGACGAATGAGTAATGAGATATGCATGATTCATCTAATGTTATTTGATATTTCTATTTTGATTTATGCATATACACATATAGTTGTCTATTAGATTTGTGTAATGAGATATTTTATATTTTGTATGTCAAAGAATTAATCATTTAAATATTAATTTATTTACCTTGCAAAACTATCATAAAAAGATAAATATTTTTGAGTGAATTTTTTTTTTTGAAACATTCATGTCTTGAGGTATTTGCTCAAAAAAAAAAAAAAAAAAAGGAAATGTCATGATATAAATACTTTAATGTTTGTCAAGAAATGGACGGGATGAGAATTGAGAAGTGAGGAAATATTAATATTAATTAGTCTGAGCTCTATGCGTTGCAAGACCCACCAACCATGTTATTGCCACCGTATAACTGAGTCAAATATTAAAGTGATTGTTATCCGCACTGCAGTTTTGGTTATTCGCAAATATTTTTTTCCTAATTTTTCGCGCCTTTTGAAAATACATCTTGTACATGCATTTTCAAGAAAAGTGTTCAACATCAAAGTTGTAGATCTCATCGAGATCTACAACTTTCGTGTTGAACACTTTTCCTGAAAATGCATGTACAAGACGTACTTTGGAAATACACCCAGATTTCGCGCCTTTTAGAAATACGTCTTGTACATGCATTTTCAGGAAAAGTGTTCAACACGAAAGTTGTAGATCTCGATGAGATCTACAACTTTGGTGTTGAACACTTTTCGTGAAAATGCATGTACAAGACGTATTTCTAAAAGACGCGAAAAATTGAGAAAAAAAAGTGCGGATAACCAAAACTGTAGTGCAGATAACACTCACCAATATTAATCATAGTTTTGATTTTTTTTTTTTTTCGGTGTGCTCCTAGTGCAAATCGAACCTAACCAAATAGGGATCGGTTTTTCATCACCTAAAACTGAAATCGAACTAGTCGGTTCGATTTGAAAATCGATTTGGTTGAATCGATTCGGCCTGGTTGGATCCATTTTGATTTTTTTGCACACCCTTGTTGAAGAGTTTACACTTTACAAGTACAAATCAAGAGTTTAGACAGGCTCAAATTTTAAATTTAAATATTAATACTTTTTTATACGGGGGAAAATTAGAAACACCCGGATTATCATAAATAAAAACAATCAATCAAATATAAATACAACAAACAATAACACTCTACTTTATCGGCAATCAAATATAAATACATTCATATAAAATTCAGATACTTCAGATAATATATGGTGTGTTTTCTCTCTATATATAAGTTAGTAGTAATGGCTTTTAGCCAAGATTTTTTTTGTCACGGGAGAAAACCGTGGCTAATACTGAAGAGTATACCACGGTTCCTATTCCGTGGCTAATAAGCTAGTATTAATCACGGATGACTAATCTGTGGCAAATAATCCGACTTTTTGCCACGATTTGTCTTTTTCGTGGCTAATAATCTAGTATTAGTCACGAAGCCTAATCCGTGGCAAAATATCGGGTTTTTTTTAGTCACACATCGCTAACAAAAAACTCGATTTGGTGTTTATATAGCCCATTAAAAATTATTGTTTGAAATAAAATCGGCGCGACGGCGTCGACCGGGCGGCGGCGGCGGCCAGGCGGCGGCAGTCGGGCGGGCGGCGGCGGAGGCCGGGCGGCGGCGGCGGCCGCCGAATATTTTTTATGTTAGGTTTATTACAGACCCTTTAGCCACGACAATTGAACCGTGGCAAATGAGAAACTTTTAGTCACGGCAATTGAACCGTGACTAATAACTTATTAGCCACGGATTCAGCGTGACTAATACTATTAGCCACGCCCGCATTTCTCACGCTCATTTGCCGTGGGTAGGTCGTGGCTAATAGTTATTAGCCACGGTTTTGGACTTTTAGACACGGAAATCTGTCGTGACTTAAAGTCTGTTTTCTAGTAGTGTAGACTCCCTTTAGGGAATTTATTTTCACCGATCAAGCGGTTACGACCGCATAAACCGGATCATAAATTTAAGTGGTCGTAACCACTTGTCTGTTGAAAATAAGTCCCCCAAAACTATATACACTTTAGCATAACAAAAAAATTTATGTGAACAATAAATGGAGGATATATTATCGCGTCCAAACATAGAGATTATGTGCAAAAGTGCTTGTGTAATATAGAAGGAACTTGTGATGATACCAGTTTTTGGGGATTTTGGGGATATAAAGGAAAAATAATTGTTGTATTTCTTGGATAATTTTCAGAAATCTATCACTCTGACTTTGGCTCCGTTTGGCACGGTCGTGACAGTCAGGAACATTGGTTAAATTGTCATGTGTTGACGCTGATCCAAGGAATTTCATTAATTTTTATGTTCAAATGGATGATGTTTGTTAGGTGATCCTTAACAAATGACGTTTTAATTCATGTATTTATGACCGTCACAACCGTGCCAAACAGAGCTTTTGTTTGGCATGACGGTGGTGATCGTGAACGTTTTGGTTAAGAACCATCATTCATGAACGACGGACTTCGCCGAAGAAATTTCATTCCCGTTTACGTTAAAAACTAGTTTTTTTTTCTTAGTGATAATCATAACTATTGTCATGTCAAAGATACATTCAATGACGATGACATTTTTTTGTTCAAACTTGTCGGAGCAAAAATGTCGTGCCAAACAGGAAGCCTCAATTGTTTCTTATGATTTTAGATTTTGTCCCTCAATTTTATAAACTAATTATTGGAATGTTTTTCCGGAAAAAAATAATTAAAAGCATGAATTTAAAATCTGATAAAATTAAGGGCTAAAAAATTGGCACGGTGGTGGCGGTCGTGAACATGTGGGTTAAACTGTCATTCATTAACGTCCATCTAAGAAACTTCATTCACTTTTATGTTCCAATGAATGAACTTTTTTAGATAGTCGTTAATGAATGACGGTTTAGATCATGCGTTTACGACCGTTACTGCTATGTCAAACGAAGCCTAAATTAGGTGAGAAAATAAATATAGTGTTGTTAAAAACAGATTCAATTTGACTATGTGCACACCAAATAGTAAAGCCCGTGTTCTTGAGCGTGAAGCATTCATTGATTCATTTTGGACCTTGGTGAAGGGGATGAAGCCAGAGGGGGCATGATATGGACATTGACACTTACTATCCGTTCGGCCCACTGGAATTGGAATTGCATAATTGAAATTTATCTAATAATTCCAATTCCTATGGGAATTGGTATGAATTCCAATGCAGTTGCTCGACTGTAGGATGGATTTCTAGAATTGAAATTTGAATTGGAATTGGTTTAGAATTTCTTTTTTTCTCATGTCCGCAGAATCGGACGACGTGACAATTTGAAGTTGGAGTCTTCTGTCACTCGAGACGAAGTTATTGCAACAAAACCAAGTGGTGGAGGGAATTATTCATTTATAATATCTAAGAAAATATAAAAGTTTGCAAAAAAAGAACACAACACCAGAGAAATCAAATTCAAGTAGTGCACCAACAATTAATTATGATCGGGCAATGACGGCAAGATCGGGCGGTGATGACGAGATCGGGTGACGGCGACGAGATCGGGCGACGACGACGAGATTGGAGGCGTGATCAGGCGGCGACAACGAGATCGGGCAATGGCAGCGGCGAGATCGGACGGTGGCGGCGAGATCGGGTAATGGCGGCGAGATCGGGTGGAGGCGGCGGCGAGATCGGGCGACGGCGGTGGCGAGATCGGGCGGCGGCGGCGGCGAGATCGGGCGGCAGCGGTGAGAACAGTCGTCGGCGGCGGTGAGAACAGTCGTCGACGGCGAGATCGGGCGATGGCGGCAGTATCGGGCGGCAGCAGTGAGCGATGGCGAGATAGGGAGGCAGCGGTGAGATCGGGCGACGACAGCGAGATCGGGCGGCAGCGGCGAGATCGGGCGGCAACGGCGAGATGGGAGACGACAATGAGATCGGGCGGCGGTGGCGAGATCGGGAGACGACGATGAGATCGGGCGGCGGTGGCGTGATCGGAAGACGACGATGAGATCGGGCAACGACGATCATAGTAAAAATACTGAATTCCATGAAATATCCGTCTTTATCCATAAGAATTGGTCATAGTACAAAATTGAATTCCATGGAATTGGACCAATTCCAATTCCGAGGGAATTCCTAACATCCGAACGCTGAAATTGGAATTTTGTTGCCCCAATTCCAATTCTCAATTCCAATTCCAGGGGGCCGAACGGACCGTTAGGGTTCATTTGGTTTAACGTTTAGGGGCGTTCTGTTTCCTAAAAACGCACCGCACACTCAATTTTTCATTTGTTTTTCCGCCACCAGTTCGGCACGCCGACGTTTTGGTCGTTAAGAAATTCCGGCTTTAGCAACCGGCTTCCCCAACCTCCAGTCAGCCGCGTTTTCAATTTTTTTTGGAATCCCGCTACTACCCCGTCGATCGCCTGCCCGTGCCACGCCAAGCTCCAGCTCCTCCACCAAGCTCTAGCTCCAACCTCCGCCTCCGCCTACTCCTCGTCTATGAGCTCTGCCTCCTCCCTACTTCTCCATGAGCTCTGCCTCCTCCCTACTCCTTCATGAGCTCCGCCATTTTTTTAGGGTTGCCTCCGCCGGCCTGCCCAGAGCCCACCGTCCGGCTCGTCGGTCCCCGGCAAACCCGCCGTGGGTATCCCGGAGGTGCTCCGGCAGGCCGCCGACGGTGGAATCATGCAGAAGCATGGCGGAGGCAGAGCGACGGATCGGTGGCGCAGGGCGGAGGAATGAATTTTTTACAAAAACACTATAAAAAATCACAAAAAAAACATTTCTATAATTTAAACAGTATTTTTAATATATATATATATATTAGAAAAATAGATTAGAATATATATATTTATATAATTAAAAAATTATATAATTGAAAATTATTAATATTAAATTAATTAATAAAAATAATAATAATATATATATATATTATTTTCAACAATTTATTTAAAAAATTTCGTAAACGTCATCGTTGTTTTGTCAAACGGTTCTCTGTTAAACAGCTCTGTAAATACTGACTATTCAAGCAGATCTTCATTTCCAGCAGCAAGTTTCCAACAACTTCATTTACAAATCTGCCTTTACAACCGCTCTTTTTACAACCGCAGCCGCTCTATCAAATGAAGTCTTAGGTGAAGATCACTAGGTGTGAATAATTCATTTCTTCTAAAGAAGATCTATCTTGAGTCCAAGGCTCCGTTTGGGGACTTATTTTCACCGGTCAAGCGGTTACGACCGTATGAACCGGACCTTAATTCGCAACCGCTTGACCTATGAAAATAAGGCTTCGTTTGGTTCGGCATTTCGCCGCCTCCGTTTGGAGCAAATGCCGCCGGACGGCGGGTAAACAAACGGCTGCCGCCGGTGTTTGCTCTGTTTGCACCCACAGCAAGGAGTAAACATCCCCGATCCGTTCCGTTTAGACCCCCACCTCTTCCCCTCCGGTTCTAAAGTACCGTTTCGACCCACCGGATACACTCACCACCGCTGAACTAAATATAGCCTAAGTCCCCCCAAACGGAGCCCAAATCTGGATCTGGAGTTGGTCTTGATTCAAGGATATTGCCCAAACGGCGGAGTTGATAGAGCCCTGAAATGTCTTACGAAGATGATAGAGAAGAAATGCGACGTGGGACTCCAATCTCATAGACTTGTTGGTTAAAGGAGCGGTCGGAGGTGGGGATTTGTTGAAGTTGGCTAGAGGAGATCAGCAAAGAGAAGTGGCACTGCATTTGATCTTGAGATTTTTATGAATTAATGGCGACGATGGGGAGATTTGTGAATGTTCAAATACTAAAATGCATTTAAATGAGTCTAGTTTATTCGAATTAAATTTTTTATTAACAAGTTTTAAAAATAAATATATTTTTTTTTGTGAATGAGATAAAAAACACTAGGCTCTGATTGGCAGTGCTTGGGTGGATTGAAAATTTGTTGTTTGAATAGAGCTATTTGTATAGAGCTTCTTGAGAAGTTGTTTCGAAAAGCTGCAGGCCGTTTGGATCTCAACTTGTTGTTTCTCAAATCTCTATAATAGGCGGTGGCGAGTTATTCGCCGGAGAAGAGATCCAAGCCGGAGACGGCGATCAAATCATTGACGTTGAAGTAGAGGTCATCGAGCTCAACAGAGATGTCATTGGTCGTGGATTGAGAAAGGAGGAAGGTACGGTCGAGAGACCATAAACGACGTAGAGTTTCGGCGGAGGTGACTGTGGGGCCATCAGGAGAGAGGGAAGTGGCGATCAAGCGCGTGAAAGGACGAAAGGCCGTCAAAATTGCCGACGGGAGACTGGGAGGAGGCGGGATCGAGCGCGCGAAAGACTGAAAGGCCGTCGAAATCGTCGACGGGAGAGAGGGAGGAGGCGGGATCGAGCGCGCGAAAGGCCGTCAAAATCGCCGACGGGAGAGAGGAAGGAGGCGGGATCGAGCGCGCGAGATCGGCTGGGGAAGATGACTAATCTGCTAGGGGAGGAATCGCTCTTTCTAGAGCTAAATGCAGGGGTTGTGCAGCGTTCCAGAGATCTACAAAAACGCAATTATTAAAAAATTGCTCTTTAAAAAGCAGTCAATACAAACAGCCTAAAAACAGCTCTGATGGCTGTAAAAGAACTTTTTTAGCCGTCACAGCTGCGCCAAACAGAGTCTAATTTTAAATGCACTCTAGACGCAACTTTCACATTCATGTTAATAAAATAAAATTCCTTCTAATTAAGGCTCAGTTTAGCACATCTTTTGATCCAGTGAATTGGGAGAGAAACTTTGCCCTCATAGAATGCAGGGTTGGCATGACAACGGTTATGACCGTTGTAGGGAAATCGTGCGGCTTTCTTGGTAGATCAGATCTACTCAACCGTCTTAGCACAAGAGCAATCGAGCGTGCCAACAGTCAAAGATAAACTAGATGCTGGGACAAAGAAAAAATGACGTGAAAAATCCGCAATCGGAATGAAAAATCACACGGTCGGTATGACGCCGACCTAACTTCCACTATATAAGCGTTTTTTGAAGTGCTTCTGGGAGGAAAGTGTGGGCAACAAGCCGCACCTCGTTACAATTTGTTAGAGGGGAGGAGAATGAACGACGGGTGCCACCGGCCGTCGTGCTACTTTGACAATCTTCCGATCCTTGTTCATCGAAGATGCGGTCGCTTCCTTCGTTCGGAGTTGTCTTGATGTAACGGCGGAGGCGGCCTTACGCGTCTCCTTCTTGACTTACGTTCTAGCGAATCTCGTCTTGCCTTTGAGGCCTTTGCCTTGCCTTGCGGATCCGGGCGGCCTTAGCCGACCCCTGCAAGGGCTGGCCGCGGGGAGGCCACCCAATCTTTGTCGGCCCCTCGCGTGGCCAGCCGCGGCAAGGTCGCCCGGGATAGGGCGGCCTCGGGCGGCCCCTTGCGGGAGCGGTCACGAGGAGGCCGCTCGGGATCGAGCGGCCTTGGCCGGCCCCTCGCGGCGAGGTTGCCCGGGATCGGGCGGTCTTGGCAGTTGGCAGGCCCCTCGCGGGGAGGTCGCTCGGTATCGGGCAGTCGCCCGGGATTGGGCTTCCTTGGCCGGCTCCTCGCGGAGAGGTCGCCCGGGATCGGGCGGCTTTGGTTGGCCCCTCACGGGGAGGTCGCCAGGGATTGGGTGGCCTTGGCCGGCCCCTCGCAGGGCGGCCGCCGCGAGGCCGCCAGGGATTGGGCGGCCTTGGCCGGCCCTTTTGGGAGCCGGCCGCTGCGATGTCGCCCGAGAATGGGCGGCCTTGACCGGCCTTCACGAAGGCCGGCCGTGCCGAGACCGCCCGTCTTTGGGTGACTAGAGGAGGCGGCCGACCCTGGGACGGGGCCGGCCAACACCGCTGGGTGGTGGCGGTTGGGCCACACGTGCGATAGTTAGTATGTGGGTCGGGCGCGCGGCGGTTACCTGCGTAAGTCCCATGACTTTAGTGGGAGAGAGGACGGTTCGGCTATGTGTGTTAGGAATGGCGCCTACCAACTCTCCCAAAACCCCGGAGTATTAGGAAGGGCGCTACCAATTCCTTTATATTATTTTAGCAGGACCGGTCAAACTGTTCGCATGGCTCCCTCGCACTTAAACCGTGCCCGGAACTCCCCTGTACTCATGCCCGGAGTCAACCCGTCTCCCTTGCATTAAACCGTACCATGGAGTTCCCCTGCACCAATGTCAGGAGCCAACTCGGGTGCGCCCGGGAGGCACCTCATCCAACACCTGGATGCCGGGCCACACCCAACAAACTCCCCCTGGAACGCCATCCAGGGGGATCGAACCCATGACCTTCCCCTCGCCTCTGACACCAGTTGTTAGGAATGACGCCTACCAACTCTCCCAAAACCCCGGAGTGTTAGGAAGGGCGCTACCAATTCCTTTATATTATTTTAGCAGGACCGGTCAAACTGTTCGCATGGCTCCCTCGCACTTAAACCGTGCCCGGAACTCCCCTGTACTCATGCCCGGAGCCAACCCGATTCCCTTGCATTAAACTGTATCATGGAGTTCCCCTGCACCAATGCCAGGAGCCAACTCGGGTGCGCCCGGGAGGCACCTCATCCAACACCTGGATGGCGGGCCACACCCAACAAACTCCCCCTGGAACGCCATCTAGGGGGATCGAACCCATGACCTTCCCCTCGCCTCTGATACCAATTGTTAGGGAAAGGGGGGTCGCAGACAACGGCAACACCCACCCATCAATAGAGCCCAAGCAATAATAAGAAACAAAATCAACAACACAAGTGAACACAAAGATATACATGGAAAACCTTCACCACTTGAAGGTCAAAAACCACGGGGCACGGCACAACGAAAATCCACTATAATAAATAAGGATTACAGAAATTTATCTAGGTTTGCCCAAACCTAGAAAGCCCTCCGGATTTGACACACAAATCCACTCATCTCCACCACCAAGACAAATCCACAACTTCTCTACAACAGAATAAAATCCTACTCTCTCTTCAAGCACAATAGCAAACGAAGACAAGAAAGGGTACACCTGAAATCGTAGACGAAGAAGCCCTTGAAACGGTAGAGAAATACTTCTTCTTCAGCACAGAGGAAACACCTCCTTCAAGCAACGAACTCCCGCCTACAGCAGCGGCAAAAACCCTTGCAACAGCGGCGACGAATGGCAGTCGGTGGACGGCACGGGCGCGGGGATGGCGGACGGCGGTCAGCGCGGGGATGGCGGACAGCGGTCGGCTCGAGCGCAGGGGGGAAGGCTTCGGATCCTCTTTCTTAACCCTAACTCTCTCTATCGGGAGAGAGGAGTTTTAAAAAGCCACCCTTTGAAGAAACTGTCCGCAGCTTTTCTTAAATAAAAAAAACTGTTCACAGTTTTTAATTAAAAAACTGCCACCCAAAAAAACAGTAAAAAGAAGGTTGCAACCCAAAAAACCAGGTTGCAACTTCTTAAATTCTGCACACATATAACCTTTAGGGGCTGAACCCCAACAAACTCCCCCTTCAGATCATAAAGGGGAGTATCCCACCTTGACTCCTTCAGGTGGGGATCATGCCGATCAATCGCCGGCAGAAATCATGTTTTTCTCTTGGGACGACCTTCGTCATCATGTCCGAAGGATTTTCATCCGTGTGGATCTTCTCCACCACCAACAGCTTTTCCTCCACAGCATCCTGAATCCAGTGATACTTCACGTCAATGTGCTTCGTCCTGGAGTGAAAGGCGGGATTCTTGGCCAAAAATATAGCACTCTGACTGTCGCAAAAAACTGTGTACACGTCCTGTCGGAGATCAAGCTCTAGCATGAACTTCTTCATCCAAATAAGCTCCTTTGACGCCTCAGTCAATGCAATATATTCAGCATCCGTCGTCGACAATGTCACGCACTTCTGAAGCCTTGACTGCCACGACACTGCTCCCCCTCCAAAAGTGATCACAAATCCAGAAGTAGATCTCCTCATGTCAACATCTCCTGACATATTCGAATCCGAGTACCCAATAAGTTCTGGTGGACCTCCACCAAACTGTAAACAAAGGTCTGAGGTACCTCGGAGATAGCGGAGTATCCATTTCACAGCACTCCAGTGGACTTTCCCTGAGTTTGCCAAGTAACGGCTCACAGACCCCACAGCATGAGCTATGTCTGGCCTAGTGCAGATCATAGCATACATCAGGCTCCCCACTGCGGATGCATAAGGAATTTGGCTCATCTCTTCCACCTCCTTCTCAGATGAGGGGCTTTGAGAACTGGAAAGTCTGAAGTGCCCTGCCAGAGGAGTAGCAACGGGTTTTACCTTGTCTATCATGAACCTCTTCAGCACTTTCTCCACGTACTCAGACTGAGACAGTCATAGTTGACCAGCACTCCTGTCCCTGGTAATTTTCATTCCAAGGATCTTCCTTGACGGTCCCAAATCCTTCATTTCAAAGGACTCACTGAGCTCCTTCTTCAACTCAGCTATGCTGTCCTTGTCATCCCCAACAATCAGCATATCATCTACGTACAACAGCAAAATAGTGAACATCTTCTCAGTCCTCTTCACATACACACAGTGATCAGCCCTGGTCCGTTGGAATTTGCTCTTCATCATGAAAGAGTCAAATTTCTTATACCACTGTCTGGGTGCCTGCTTCAACCCATAAAGGCTCTTCTTGAGCCGGCAGACCAGATGATGCTTCCCCTTAGCCACAAAGCCTTCGGGCTGCTCCATATATAGCTCTTCCTCCAAATCGCCATGCAGAAATGTTGTCTTGACGTCCATCTGCTCGACTTCAAGATCCATGGAGGCAGCCATACCCAACACTAGTCTGATAGAGGACATTTTCACCACTGGGGAAAAAATCTCGTCGAAATCGACACCTTGTTTCTGACTGAAACCTTTCACCATAAGTCTCGCCTTGTACCTTGGCTGAGAGCGATTTTCATCCAACTTTAGCTTTAAGACCCACTTGTTCTTCAAAGCTCTCTTCCCTTTAGGCAATGAGACTAAATCATACGTCTCGTTCTTCTGAAGGGAGTACAACTCATCTTCCATAGCAGCTGTCCAAGCATCACGATCTTCAGCACTCTGAGCCTCCACATAGGACTCAGGCTCTCCACTATCTGTAAGCAAAATATACTCATGAGGGGAATACCTGGTATTGGGCCTTCTGACTCTCTCAGATCTGACAAGAGGAACCTCCACCACAGGTGGTACATCAACTGGCAGAGCTCCCCCTGCATCCGGAATCATCTCCTCATCAGGAATAAGCTCACCAACTTCCTCCTCAGCATGCCCATCATCAGTAGCAGTCTCTACTGGCCCATCATCAGCATAAAGTCTCTCCTCCGCAGGTGGAAACTGTGGAACCTGTGACTCCGCAGGATTCTGCTCACCAACCACTTGATCTTCAACAAAGATCACATCTCTGCTTCTGATCATTTTCTTGTTCACAGGATCTCAGAGTCTATAGTCAAACTCCTCATGGGGAAATCCCATCAAGATGCACTCCCGGGACTTCTCATCAAGCTTCGATCTCTCTTCCTTGGGAACATGAACGTGGACTTTGCACCCAAACACCCGCACATGCCCGTACGACACTTCCTTCCCGGACCAAACACGCTCTGGAATATCACCATTCAGAGGTGCAGAAGGAGACAGATTTATCAGATGTACAGCAGTTTGCACAGCCTCAGCACCAGGGGGTGCTATTGATCGGTGGGTGTTGCCGTTGTCTGCGACCTCACTTTCCCTAACAACTGGTATCAGAGGCGAGGGGAAGGTGCACAACGAAAATCCACTATAATAAATAAGGATTACCAAAACCCCGGAGCCAACCCGACTCCCTTGCATTAAACCGTACCATGGAGTTCCCCTGCACCAATGCCAGGAGCCAACTCGGGTGCGCCCGGGAGGCACCTCATCCAACACCTGGATGGCGGGTCACACCCAACAAACTCCCCCTGGAACGTCATCCAGGTGGATCGAACCCATGACCTTCCCCTCGCCTCTGATACCAGTTGTTAGGAATGGCGCCTACCAACTCCCTAACACCTGGATGTTGGGTGTGGCCCGCCATCCAGGTGTTGGATGAGGTGCCTCCCGGGCGCACCCGAGTTGGCTCCTGACATTGGTGCAGGGGAACTCCATGGTACGGTTTAATGCAAGGGAGTCGGGTTGGCTCCGGGCATGAGTACAGGGGAGTTCCGGGCACGGTTTAAGTGCGAGGGAGCCATGCGAACAGTTTGACTGGTCCTGCTAAAATAATATAAAGGAATTGGTAGCGCCTTTTTTAATACTCCGTGGTTTTGGGAGAGTTGGTAGGCGCCATTCCTAACAACTGGTATCAGAGGGAGGGGGAGGTCATGGGTTCGATCCCCCTGGATGGCGTTCCAGGGGGAGTTTGTTGGGTGTGGCCCGTCATCCAGGTGTTGGATGGGGTGCCTCCCGGGCGCACCCGAGTTGGCTCCTGGCATTGGTGCAGGGGAACTCCATGGTACGGTTTAATGTAAGGGAGTCGGGTTGGCTCCGGACATGAGTACAGGGGAGTTTCGGGCACGGTTTAAGTGCGAGGGAGCCATGCGAACAGTTTGACCGGTCCTGCTAAAATAATATAAAGGAATTGGTAGCGCCCTTCCTAACACTTCGGGATTTTGGGAGAGTTGGTAGGCGTCATTCCTAACAATGTGCGGTCCAATTCTCCTATAAATTGAGGTTGACCCCATCAACTGTCATGAATAAAAGATTACTAGTTTCAAACATATAGATTGATGAAGTTCCTTCGATGTTGGACTACATAACCATCGCGTTCCCGACTTAGCTACCTACCCGGGCCCCAAAGGGTCGGAAGGCTCCAAAGGCCTCAAAAAGTCCGAAGGAGCAGAGCCTACAAGTCAAGATAGCGAGCCTATAAGCCAAGTGAGGTTTATTTGTTCATTGTAAAAAAAATTTGAATAAATAAAAATATAAAAAAAGACTAGGTTAGTGAACTGATGCACCTGAATAGATCCTCCAGCAACCTAAATGTGGTAGTTAATGATGACCCCAATAATTATGGCTTGTTGCAGGGATTTCTGGGCTCTGGGGCGGATTTTCCGGTGGGCAACGTTTCATTTTTCCTCTTCTTCTCCGGCCATGCGGGCGGCGCCGTCATTGCTTCGCTGGATATGAGACGGATGCGACGGCACAGCCTTGCCTTGGCATTCGACATCCTCAACTGCCTTCAGGCGCTTCGCCTGCTAGCCACGAGAGGGCACTACACCATTGATCTGGCCGCCGGGATCGGCGCCGGCTTCATCTTCGACGTCCTCTCTGGAATTTATGAGAATCGAAAATCTCCGCCCGCTTCCGCCTCCGCCGGCCATCTTCAAAATCATCCTCCATGCTGCAAATGCCGCTGTGATTGAATTCGTTTTCAGCGCATTTTCGGCGGGAAAATGACTCTCCGAGATAATTATGAATTAAGTTTTCCATTTTCTTCTACTTTCTTTAGATCAGGGTTTGAACCGTCGTTCGGCACAACTTTGAAATTTGATCCATTTTGAAATTTGATCCATTGTCGAGTTCATCGAGGCATCTAAGTTAATATTAAGTCGACACAACGTTTTGAAAATCGGATCGGGCGTCATACCAGTGGAAGGAAATGTTCAAAATTGGACCGGTTCAACTAATTTAACTGGGGGGTCGAACCGCATTATATATAATCATAGGACATAGGATTTAGAATGTATATACTACAAAATTAGTATTAATAGTACTAATACTAATATGATATATCATATTTATGACATATCTTATATATAAGTATATACAGTATATAAGTTAATTAGATTAATTAAAATGAATAATATTATTATAAAAATTTATATGAATAAAATTAATAAATTGTATTAAATAAAATATATTTCCTGGTCATGTACCTGTTATGTTTAGGGTATGTTTGAAGTTTAAAGTTTTAAATTTAAACCATTTGGTAATTATTTATACACGTTTTATAATGATATGTTTAATATTATTGGTTGTCAGAACAGAACCCCGTATAACTGCCTTTTATAGAAAATATTTAGGCTTTATTTGTTTGGGCGTTTTGATACCCGTTTTGGGCAAATGCCGCCAGAAGGAGGGTAAACAAATGAACCTCCGGCGGCGTTTGCTCCGTTTCCACCCGCCCGCCTTGAGAAACGCCCCAAAAAGCTCCGTTTGGAGCAGCCACCTCCCCCCTCCGATTCGAACACTCCGTTTCCACCCGCCGGATCGATCCGCCACCGCCGAACCAAATGAAGCCTTAAAGAGTGTTGTTAAGAGCACATTTATTTTGGATAATAACACACCGTTGATATTGGCACATCACAAAAATTTATTTACAACCCAATTTTTTATGAGCACACTGATTTTTTTTAAAAAAAATCTTCTATTGAGCATAAATTTTTCCCCATTGAGCGTAATACAATTATCCCAAAATTAAAGTAAAAAAAAATGACATCATAAGTTCATCCATCTAAAACATAAGCAACCCAAAATGCAAAACAACAACCCAATGACGACATGATACATTGCCAGAACAAAAGATTTCTCATTTTTGTATCATTCTTGACCTGTAATCTGCAATAAATAAGCAAATTTGTTACAATTTTTGTGGTTTATAACAATAACAATTGTATTAAAGCAATGTAATTATTACAAACCTTTTCAACAGATCTGCTTCTTCGTCGCTGTTTTAGGGTTAGGACCGCGCTTAACAGGGTGTGCTCATAAGGAGTGGTACTGAACCGTAAAAAAATAGGTATTATTTGATTTTTTTGGTGTGCTATTATCCAAAACAGGTGTGCTCTTAACAACGCTCTATTTAAATGTCGGATGAGATCAAATTGTCAGGCTGTCTCATGGTACAGACTCCACAATTCGAAATCTTAAATGTGAAATTATCCCACATTGCCAATAACTTCTTCCTCTCCCAACAAGAGGCTATAAATAGAGTGGAGCTTAGAAAACAAAAATATGAAATGATCTCAAAAATATGAAAAGGCCTACATTTGCAAACCGTGCGATTTCTTGGAAACAGGCTCGGTTTCTGGTTTGCTGGTTCAATCGCTTGGTTAACTGGTTCTTGATTGGTGCGATTTTAAGCACTTGATAGAACCGGTTGTGGAACCAGTTGGCTGTTCAACTGGTTGAACCGACCGGTCGACATGCTTAATTATTTAACAAATATATTTTATATTGTTTTTGGTTATTTGTAACTTATTTTTATTCATATATAACAAAATTATAATTGTATCCAACTGCTTTATTCGTTATTCATATTAAAATAAATTTATAAATTTATTTTATAGATAAAATAATGCACATATATTAATTGACCAAAACAAATACTTTAAATTAGATTAGTTTACGATCTAATTCAATACATATTTTTCCAAATATACAGTTGTTCAAAAAACATCAAAATACAAAAATTTGATCTGATATAATCTTGATCTACAATATTCAATTAGTAGTTTTTTCATGTAGCACAAATATATGATTTGGAGCAATCAAAACCTAACACCAAAAAAATTCTAACTTTAGATAAATATATATTATGAGAGATTTGAGAAACGTGATACAAAAATACTCATATTGGTGATCCATCGAGGAGAATAACAATTTGAATAAGGATTTCGAAACCTACAACTATGATTTCAAAGTGATTTGATCAATCTGGGGTTTTAGGGTGGGGAGTATTTGAGAGGAAAATGTAAAAAGGACTCATCGGAGGGTAAGGAGAGAGTCAATGAAGTCGAAACTTTCGGAAAAGGAGGATTGGCAAGCCGGAAATCAGCCAAGTGGCGGTGCTTTGCGGTCGGGCGGAGGCTTCCAGCGAAAACGAAAGTGAGAGGTGTTGCCATGGCGTTAGGAAAGAATGAGGGGGAGAGTGTACGAATGTCGTATTTAGGGTTATATTTAGGGGGCTTTTTAAAAAAAAAGAAAAGAATGGCCAAATTTGATGTAAAAATAACAACTCCTGTGTGTGTTGCAGCTAAACTCGACGCCCCGGTCAGACTGTCTTAGCTCATGGAGCGGTCGAGCGTGCACACAGTCACAGAGAAAGAAAAAAGGGTAAAATAATTTTTTACGTGGGAGACTCGTCAACTGGGTGAAAAATCACGTGGTCGAATCTATGACGACCAAACCTCCACTAGATCTGAGTGTTGTTACAGAGATTTTCCAAGAACTCGAGGGCGACAGACCGCCTCTCGTTACAATTATTGGAGAGAAAGAGAAGAGCTCGGAGGGTGACAGACCACCGTTCACAGAGCTAATAATTTTTTCGTGTGCTGCGGGGAGCTATACGCTCATCGTATTCTAGAATCCTCTGATAGTTCTTGGAGGCGGGAGTAGCATGTTGCACTTATTCTGATGTTTGGGGCTTGGAAGCTCATGCGACACGCTGGACGCGTCCTATCCTCTGTGGATTGTCTCATGTTGTACTTAGAGGAGACGAGAATTGTTGACCTTCTGACGCTTGGTAGGCTCGTTGCTGAGCTGAAGGCGATGAATACTTGCAGCGGTTTTAAAAGCAGAACACACGGAGGTGCGCTTGGAGAGGAATTGACGGCAGAGCGTGAAAAGAGCTGGTTGATGGAGAGCGTGTGGGGTGCTTGCTAAAGGAGAGCGCGCGGGGCGCTCGTTGGAGGAGAGCATGTGGGGCGCTTGTCGGAGGAAAGCGTGCGGGCGCTTGTTGACGGAGAGTGCGCAGAGAGCTTGTTGGTAGAGAGTGCAGGGCTCTTGTTGGTGGAGAGCGCTATGAGCGCTTGTTGGTAGAGAGCGTGCAAGACGCTTGTTGGAGGAGAGCGCGCGGAGCACTTGCAGAAGGTGAGTGCGCGGGGCGCTTGTTGGCGGAGAGTGCGTGGAGCGCTTGCTGGTAGAGAGCGTGCAAGGTGCATATCGGAGGAGAGCGCGTAGAGCACTCGCATGAGGTGAGCGCGTGGAGCACTTATTGGTAGAGAGCGTGCAAGACGCTTGTTGGAGGAGAGTGCGCAGAGCTCTTGTAGAAGGTGAGTGCGCGGGGCGCTTGTTGGCGGAGAGCGCTTGCTGGTAGAGAGCGTGCAGGGCGCATATTGGAGGAGAGCGCGCTGAGCACTTGCATGAGGGGAGCGCGTTGGGCGCTTGTCTGGAGCGCTTAGTGAAGGGGAGCGCGTAGAGTGCGGAGGGAATAGACGCACGCAAGGAAGCGACGTGTGCGAGAGAGCACGAGATGGTGAAGCATGCGTTAGCGTGCAAGGAAGAGACACGTACAAGAGCTCGCAAGGAAAAGGCGCGCGCGGGAGAGCGGAAGGAAAATGCACGCGCGGGAGCGCGCAAGGAAAATGCGCGTGCAGGAGCGCGTAAGGAAATGATGAACATTAAAGCGTGTAAGGAGGCGGAGCATGCGCGTGCGCGCTAGGAGGCGGAGCCTGTTGGGGCGCGCAAGAAAGACACACCCAAGGGCGCACAAGGAGGCAGAGCGCGCAAGAAATAGACGCGCAGAAGAGCGCGCAAGGAGTCACGCGAGGAAGAGATGTGTGCAAGTGCGCGCAAGGAGGAGGTTCACGCGAAGGCGCGCGGGAAGAGATGCGTGCAATGAGGTGGTGCGCGGGGAAGAGATACGCGCAAGGAAGAGATGTGCTCGAGAGCGCACAAAAAGGCAGCGCGCGCAGGAGCGCACAAGGAAGAGAAGTTGAGGAGAGAGACATTCCAAACGGAGGATAGAGATGAAGATCTTCGAAAGGAGCTTTGAAGACGAAGGAGATCTTCAAGAAGTGTTTGAAGATTTTCGAGAGGGAAGAAGAGAATAAAGAAGATCTTTGAGGGGGGACCAGAGAATGAAGAAGATGAAGGAGGAAGGAGAGAGAAAATCTGTATGAGAATTTTCTGATTAAGGAGAGAATGAGAATTAAAGGAGGATCTGAGACCCTATTTATAGTTTTCATGTGTGGTTATGGAGGTCATGCGGCTATCGACAGTCCATAACCACAAAGATCGTTATTTATAGGGCAATTTTATGACACATTATGCGCATTTTATTTTATAATTTTACTAAGCGCAAACCGGTCCTATTTTTGGCATTGCATTTCCCCACTACGGGAGATCATGCGGGCGGTTACGTAGGTGGTTACCCACGTAATTGACGGTTCCGATCGCAGGAGTGCGATCGAACGATGGAGAATCAATGAAGACCAAGAATTCGGCCAGCGGGGCCGGCCGGCGATGGACTCCAGTCGGCGGCATAGGTTGGCCGGGCGGAAGATGAGATCGACAAATTGGGGAGTAAGAGGTCGGCGATGACGGCGGAGGAGGCCGACGACGATGGAGGAGGACGTAGAGTTGGGAGATGACGACGGCGACGTCGATCATGGTGTTGGGAGACAACGACGGCGACGACCATGAAGTTGGGACACGACGGCGGCGGCAGCCGTGGTGTTTGGAGACGGCGTCTGTGGCATTGGGAGACAACGATGGCGGCGGCGGCCGTGGCGTTGGGAGACGACAGTGGAAACCATGGCGTTGGGAGACAACGATGATGGCGTCCGTGCTGTTGGGAGACGAAGATGGTGGCGACGGTCGTGACATTGGGAGACGAAGATGACGATGGTGGTCGTGGCGTTGGGAGATGATGGCGGCGACCGTTGCATTGGGAGATGACGGCGGCGTCCATGGCGTTGGGAGACGAAGGCGGCGGTCATGGCATTAGGAGACGACCGCGACGACGTCTGTGGCGCTGGGAGACAACGGCGACGGCGTCCGAGGAAGGGAGGGGGATGTGTCGCCAACACATGACGGCGTCCCCTATGAGAACAGTTGCACCCCCCAGGGGGTGGTGTGGCAGTTAGTCCACGATCCTTATTGGGGAGTGCATAACACTCCCGAACAGGGAGGCTAAAAATGGGCGTTGACCAAGCCAGTGCCTAAAGCGGCGCTGACTTGGTCAGCACCTCTTCCAGACAATGGGGATTTTCCCCATTGGCTGGAAGATTTTGCTGTGTGGGATTAATCCCACACGCACAGTGCGCGGGGTTAATCCCGCGTGCACAGTGCGCGAGGTTAATCCCGCGCGCGCAGCGCGCAGGATGATTCTCGCACGCGCGGGACTTGACATGCGGGGGAACTCCCATGCGCGACCTTCGTCGCGTATGGTGATTGTCGGGCAGCCGTGCCGTGGGGTTGCTCTTTGCGAGAGATTACTGCGGTTGTGCTTGCTGGATCCACGATTCGGTTGAACCCATTGAGGGGAACATCATCAATTGCCCCCCAAGTCTCTGTAGCTTCCAACCGAAGCGAATGAAGGGCAGGGACTTCTACTCGGAAGCCTGTCTTGGTGTTTCACAGTGGCGGGCACATGACAAAACACACGAGAGGTGCAAAGGTAGAATGTGTGAAGGGCGCTTTGAACGCTAGGAGTGGCATGCATTATTAAACCAGCATGCGTGAAGCGCGTGTTAGTCGTAATATGTATGGGGCATAGAGCGCTCAATTATAGAGTGCATGCGACGAGCACGCAGAGCACAATGTGTGCAGTGTGCGTGTGGGGCATAATGTGCATGATGTATGCGCAGGGCGCAACGTGTGTAGTGTGTGCGCGACGTTGCATGGGGTATGTCGAGTGCACTTGTCACTTTATGTTAGCGAAGATTTGAGCAAATCATCAGCCTAGCAGGTAGCAGGACGTTGTTCGCGGAATAGGCTGATGTAGTGTTGATCCATATCGTTTGTGGAGCAGGTTAATATTTGAATGAGACAGTGTGAGATTCCTGCAAGACTGGAGGTGAAAATCCTCCACCTAATGATGTGGATGCGTTGTTACAGGACAACCGAATTTGGTAGTTGAGATCTCCCTGAGCATAAAAGCGGGGTCTCTTGCGTCGATGCAGATAAGTCGTAATTATGCATTTGTTGTATAGATGCCAGTAGTCTATGGAATGTAAGCTTGTGACAGTGTCAAAGAATGTGATGACTCAATCTGAGGGTCGGAGAATGTAAAAATTTGATCTGACTTCTTGATCGAGCCTTGTCATAAGAGGGCTACCGGAGAATGTGAGTATTTGATCCGGGTGTCGGAGAATGTAAGGATTTGATCCGTCCGTGTGACTGAGTCTGGCCATGAGAGAACTGTCGGAGAATGTAAGTATTCGATCCCGATGTCGGAGAATGTAACGATTCGATCCGACCGTGCGGGCGAGTCTGTCCATGAGAGGACTGCGGGAGAATGTAAGTATTTGATCGGGATATCGGAGAATGTAAGGATTCGATCCGACTGTGCCACCGCGAGGGGGCATACCTAGGCGATGGCGGGGCGTTGGTCTGTAGTAACGACGGAGAATGTAGGAATTCGATCCATCATCGGAGAATGTAAGTATTTAATCTGGTTGCGCGACCTAGCCGAGCTATGAGCTGAAGAGGCCAGAATCACTTTTGCGAAGATCTGATCACTCTGTAAGGGGAAAGGTCAGATTCCCTTGTTGGGAGAACCTTGTTGGGAGCACTGAACACTCTGTAAGGGGAGAGGTCGGAGTCCCTTATTGGGATCCCTAAACACTCTGTAAGGGGAGAGGTCAGAATCCCTTGTTGGGATCACCGAACACTCTATAAGGGGAGAGGCTGGAGTCCCTTGTTGGGAGCACCAAACACTCTATAAAAGGAATGGCTGGAATCCCTTGTTGTGAGCACCAAACACTCTGTAAGGGGAGAGGCTGGAGTCCCTTGTTGGGAGTACCGAACACTCTGTAAGGGGAGAGGTCAGAGTCCCTTATTGGGATCACCAAACACTTTGTAATGAAGTCATCAATAAGATTGGACATAACACTTGTTTGTTCCACGAATGCTGAAAATACAAAATACAAGTAGTGGTAGTGGAGCTCTGGAAGCCCCTTTGGCAGAAAGCAAACTCTTCTTTCGGATGTTCATCTTGGGGATCAGCCCCGTGCTGGATCATTCTTGACATATTGATTCAGAGCCTTTGTTTTAGAGAGAACTCTCAATGTACCCAAAGCGAATGAATCGTTCGATATATATCTTCAGTCGCGAACAACATTCTGTCTTATGCCCGTGATGTTGAAGCCAGGAAAATTCTGACCTCAGAATAGGATCAAGGCAGCCTAAGGTTACTGATTCTACGATCCGATGTCACGATTTAAGTGGCTAGCACGAGAGAGAGGAAACTATCTATAAGCACACCCCAAGTGCTCCAGCGGGGAGGTCCCACCACGTACCCGGAAGCTTTGAAGAAGCTTCCCCTCCGCAACCAAAAGGTTGGGCGAGGTACTAGGTTGGCATTGACTTGGCGAGTATCTACTTGGGGGGACCTCGCCTCTTCCAAAAAGTTTCATTTCCAGTACCCCTGGGGGGTTATTTATAGAGAAATCCTGGGGGGGTAGGCGAGTATCCAGCCTCTGCGAGCGAGTATCTAGGGCTACTCTCCCATACTCGCGAGATACTCGCCCAAACTCTCCCAAACTCGCCTCTGCTCGCCACAGCTCGCCCAAGCTCGCCTCTGCTCGCCCAGCTCGTCTCTGCTCGCCCAAGCTGCCTTTGCTCGCCATAGCTCGCCCAATGGTCGCCCAAGCTCACCTCTACTCTCCCAAGCTCGCCTCTGCTCACCACAGCTCGCCTCTGCTCGCCCAAGCTCGCCTCTGCTCACCACAGCTCGCCTCTGCTCACCACAGCTCGCCCAATGGTCTGTGAATAGCCATTTTCTTGAGGACTTCTGATCTCGACGAATTACGGGTTATACACAATCCCCGCTTTTCTCGAGCTCGACACGAGCTCGGAAAAACAATGTTGAACCCGAAGTTCGGAGAGATGGGAGCTAGACGATGCGCTGCAAGAGGTCCTTTTTAGGAGAGGAGCTCAACTGAAGGAGAAAAGAAAATGTTGATACCGCCCAGAGGTAGAAGCCAACTGAAGGGGATGGAGAAGAGTCGACACCTCCCAGGCCATTCGCTAGGCGAGCGAGCTCAACTAGAAGAGGTGTAAATGCGGCGGGCATCTCATATGTAAAGTATACCTGGATGTGAAAAGAAGGTCGATACCTCATAGAACCGAGCTCAACTGAATTGGAGAAGAGGTCGACACCTCTCAGGAGCCGAACTCTACTAGAGGTGGAGAGAAGAGGTCGACACCTCACAAGAGCCGAGCTCAACTAGAGGTGGAGAGAATAGTCGACACTTGGCAGGAGCCGAGCTCAACTATAGGTGGAGAGTATAGTCGACTCCTGGCAGCAGCCGAGCTGAACTGGAGGTGGGAAAAGAGGTCGACACCTAGCAGGAGGAAGCTTAACTGGAGGTGGAGAGTATAGTCGACACCTGGCAGGAGCCGAGCTCAACTGGAGGTGGAAAAAAAAGGTCTACACCTAGCAGGAGGAAGCTCAACTGAAGGTGGAGAGTCGACACCTCACAGGAGCCGAGCTCAACTAGAGGTGGAGAAGAGGTCGACACCTCGTAGGAGACGAGCTCAACTAGAGGTGGAGAAGTAGTTGACACCTAATCAGGAGGAAGCTCAACTGAAGGTGGAGAGTCGACACCTCACAGGAGCCGAGCTCAACTGGAGGTGGAGAAGAGGTCTACACCTCGTAGGAGACGAGCTCAACTAGAGGTGTAGAAGAGGTCGACACCTAATCAATAGGAAGCTCAACTGAAGGTGGAGAGTCGTCACCTCACAGGAGCCGAGCTCAACTGGAGGTGGAGAAGAGGTCGACACCTAATCAGGAGGAAGCTCAACTAAAGGTGGAGAGTATAGTCGACACCTGGCAGGAGCCGAGCTCAACTGGAGGTGGAAAAAAGAGGTCGACACCTAGCAGGAGGAAGCTCAACTGAAGGTGGAGAGTCGACACCTCACAGGAGCTGAGCTCAACTGGAGGTGGAGAAGAGGTCGACACCTCGTAGGAGACGAGCTCAACTAGAGGTGGAGAAGAGGTCGACACCTAATCAGGAGGAAGCTCGACTGAAGGTGGAGATTCGACACGTCATAGGAGCCGAGCTCAACTGGAGGTGGAGAAGAAGTCGACACCTTGTAGGAGACGAGCTCAACTAGAGGTGTAGAAGAGGTCGACACCTAATCAGGAGGAAGCTCAACTGAAGGTGGAGAGTCGGCACCTCACAGGAGCCGAGCTCAATTGGAGGTGGAGAAGAGGTCGACACCTAATTAGGAGGAAGCTCAACTGAAGGTGGAGAGTATAGTCGACACCTGGATGGAGCCGAGCTCAACTGAAGGTGGAAAAAAGAGGTCGACACCTAGCAGGAGCCGAGCTCAACTGAAGGTGGAAAACAGAGGTCGACACCTAGCAGGAGGAAGCTCAATTGAAGGTGGAGATTCGACACCTCACATGAGTCGAGCTCAATTGGAGGTGGAGAAGAGGTCGACACCTCGTAGGAGACGAGCTCAACTAGAGGTGGAGAATAGGTTGACACCTAATCAGGAGGAAGCTCAATTGAAGGTGGAGAGTCGACACCTCACAGGAGCCAAGCTCAACTGGAGATGGAGAAGAGGTCGACACCTCGTAGGAGAAGAGCTCAACTAGAGGTGGAGAATAGGTCGACACTTAATTAGGAGGAAGCTCAACTGAAGGTGGAGAGTCGACACCTCACAGGAGCCGAGCTCAACTGGAGGTGGATAAGAGGTCGACACCTCGTAGGAGATGAGCTCAACTAGAGGTGGAGAAGAGGTCGACACCTTATCAGGAGGAAGCTCAACTGAAGGTGGAGAGTCGACACCTCACAGGAGCCGAGCTCAACTAGAGGTGGAGGTTGACTCGGGAGGCAAGTAGTCAGTCCGCAGGGGAGAAACCCGTACAGAGATAACGGACTACGACATCACTCCAAAGAGGAACTTGATCTCCTTGAGGAGGTTCAATGGCCGGTATGCAGGAGAGGAGCTCGTGCAGGGACACGGACTTACGTCTACCCTGCCACTCGAGGGCTTCTAAGAGTTGACACCTTGTCGGGAGTCAAGCTCAACCGGGGGTGGAGAGTCGACTCGAGGAGGAAAGTAGTCGGTCTGCAGGAGGGTAGCTCGTGCAGAGTTGACGAGCTACGACATCGCTTGCAACGAGGAACTTGATATCCTCGAGGAGGTTCAATGGCCGGTATGCAGGAGAGGAGCTCGTGCAGGGACACGGACTTACGTTTACCCTGCCACTCGAGGGCTTCTATGAGTCGACACCTTGCCGGGAGTCAAGCTCAGCCGGGGGTGGAGAGTCGACTCGAGGAGGCAAGTAGTTGGTCTGCAGGAGGAGAGCTCGTGCAGAGTTGACGAGCTACGACATCACTCGCAACGAGGAACTTGATCTCCTCAAGGAGGTTCGATGGCCGATATGCAGGAGAGGAGCTCGTGTAGGGACACGGACTTACGTCTACCCTGCCACTCGAGGGCTTCTTGGAGTCGACACCTTGCCGGGAGTCAAGCTCAACTGGGGGTGGAGAGTTGACTCGAGGAGGCAAGTAGTCGGTCTGCAGGAGGGGAGCTCGTGCAGAGTTGACGAGCTATGACATCACTCACAACGAGGAACTTGATCTCCTCGAGGAGGTTCGATGGTCGGTATGCAAGAGAGGAGCTCGTGCAGGGACACGGACTTACGTCTACCCTGCCACTCGAGGGCTTCTTGGAGTCGACACCTTGCCGGGAGACAAGCTCAACTGGGGGTGGAGAGTCGACTTGAGGAGGCAAGTAGTCGGTCTGCAGGAGGGGAGCTCGTGCAGAGTTGACGAGCTACGACATCACTCGCAACGAGGAACTTGATCTCCTCGAGGAGGTTCGATGGCCGGTATGCAGGAGAGGATCTCGTGCAGCAACACAGACTTACGTCTACCTTGCCACTCGAGGGATTCTTAGAGTCGACACCTTGTCGGGAGTCAAGCTCAACCGGGGGTGGAGAGTCGACTCGAGGAGGCAAGTAGTCGGTCTGCAGGAGGGGAGCTCGTGCAGAGTTGACGAGCTACGACATCACTCGCAACGAGGAACTTGATCTCCTCGAGGAGGTTCGATGGCCGGTATGCAGGAGAGGAGCTCGTGTAGGGACACAGACTTACCTCTACCCTGCCACTCGAGGGCTTTTTGGAGTCGACACCTTGTCGGAAGTCAAGCTAAACCGGGGGTGGAGAGTCGACTCGAGGAGGCAAGTAGTCAGTCTGCAGGAGGGGAGCTCGTGTAGAGTTGACGAGCTACGACATCACTCGCAACGAGGAACTTGATCTCCTCGAGGAGGTTCGATGGCTGGTATGCAGGAGAGGAGCTCGTGCAGGGACACGGACTTACGTCTACCCTACCACTCGAGGGCTTCTTAGAGTCGACACCTTGCCGGGAGTCAAGCTCAACCGGGGGTGGAGAGTCGACTCGAGGAGGCAAGTAGTCGGTCTGCAGGAGGGGAGCTCATGCAAAGTTGACGAGCTACGACATCACTCCCAACGAGGAACTTGATCTCCTCGAGGTGGTTTGATGGTCGGTATGCAAGAGAGGAGCTCGTGCAGGGACACAGACTTACGTCTACCCTACCACTCGAGGGCTTCTTGGAGTCTACACCTTGCCGGGAGTCAAGCTCAACCGGGGGTAGAGAGTCGACTCGAGGAGGCAAGTAGTCGTTCTGCAGGAGGGGAGCTCGTGCAGAGTTGATGAGCTACGACATCACTCGCAACGAGGAACTTGATCTCCTCGAGGAGGTTCGATGGCTGGTATGCAAGAGAGGAGCTCGTGCAGGGACACGGACTTACGTCTGCCCTGCCACTCGAGGGCTTCTTGGAGTCGACACCTTGCCGGGAGTCAAGCTCAACTGAGGGTGGAGAGTCGACTCGAGGTGGCAAGTAGTCGGTCTGCAGGAGGGGAGCTCGTGCAGAGTTGACGAGCTACGACATCACTCACAACGAGGAACTTGATCTCCTCGAGGAGGTTCGATGGCTGGTATGCAGGAGAGGAGCTCGTGCAGGGGCACAGACTTACGTCTACCCTTCCACTCGAGGGATTCTTGGAGTCGACACCTTGTCGGGAGTCAAGCTCAACCGGGGGTGGAGAGTCGACTCGAGGAGGCAAGTAGTCGGTCTGCAGGAGGGGAGTTCGTGCAGAGTTGACGAGCTACGACATCACTCGCAACGAGGAACTTGATCTCCTCGAGGAGGTTCGATGGCCGGTATGCAGGAGAGGAACTCGTGCAGGGACACAGACTTACGTCTACCCTGCCACTCGAGGGCTTCTTGGAGTCGACACCTTGCCGGGAGTCAAGATCAACCGGGGGTGGAGAGTCGACTCGAGGAGGCAAGTAGTCGGTCTGTAGGAGGGGAGCTCGTGCAGAGTTGACGAGCTACGACATCACTCGCAACGAGGAACTTGATCTCCTCGAGGAGGTTCGATGGCTGGTATGCAGGAGAGGAGCTCGTGTAGGGACACGGACTTACGTCTACCCTGCCACTCGAGGGCTTCTTGGATTCGACACCTTGCCGGGAGTTAAGCTCATTCGGGGGTAGAGAGTCGACTCGAGGAGGCAAGTAGTCGGTCTGTAGGAGGGGAGATCGTGTAGAGTTGACGAGCTACAACATCACTTGCAATGAGGAACTTGATCTCCTCGAGGAGGTTCGATGGCCGGTATGCAGGAGAGGAGCTCGTGCAGGGACATGGACTTACGTCTACCCTGCCACTCGAGGGCTTCTTTGAGTCGATACCTTGCCGGGAGTCAAGCTCAACCGGGGGTGGAGAGTCGACTCGAGGAGGCAAGTAGTTGGTCTGCAGGAGGGGAGCTCGTGCAGAGTTGACGAGCTACTGCATCACTCACAACGAGGAACTTGATCTCCTCGAGGAGGTTCGATGGCCGGTATGTAGGAGAGGAGCTCGTGCAGGGACACTGACTTACGTTTACCCTGCCACTCGAGGCATTCTATTTGGTGTTGAGGTAGTTCGCCCTATTGCTTATGAGATTGCCAAGGAGTCAAATGCATCAATATCTTTGAGGACGAAGGAATTCTAAAGAGAATGACGATCTTTTCCCCGTCGAGTTGGGAGGTTGGCATTGTAAGACCCCCTTTTTTTTTCAACCACCGGGGTCTTAGGCCCAGAACCGCCGCTTTGCGGTGACACCTTCACGTCCTGAAGGGTCATCACCACAAGGCGCCGATTCTGCCGGCCAATTCGATCACAGAAAAGTAGCACAATAATTGAAGTAAGAACAATGCAGTCCACAATAATAAATCACATGTATATAAGATAAAATCTCCACGAAGGGAGTGTCCACAGAATATCAATAATCAGAGTACTATAAATGCGGCCTTATGCCCGGTACAAAATGTCCTCACTACAAGTCTCTCATGCGGAAGCAAAAACTGGAACTACTCAGAGTCGAGACTCACGGTCCCGACTGTATGAACTCCGGAGTTAGACTGCCCCATCTGTAGGCGCACCGATCTCTGGGGCTGCTCCTCCATGCTGGGCTCCACGATCCCCTAAATGATGCGGTTCGAAAACCGTTAGTCATAAAGACTAAGCCCTATCATCCCCTACCCCTTCCCCCATGGCTCCTAGGTACCGAGCGGGGAGGAAGAAAGGGAAGGACATGACGGTAGAGATAAATCAAGAACAGATGGCAGCGGAACTAATCTACAAGTTGTATTCGGTGAGCAGTTAATATAATTGTTATAATAGGTTTAGCGGTAAGAAAAGCAAATATATGAATTTAACCTTCACTTATGCGAGAACACATAAGCAAAAGGGATCTTTAGCAAGGCTCCCATCGTATAAGTGTCTCATACCACTTATACCTTGGGGTGTCGGTTATCAAACAGCAATGGTTGTTATATATTGAAATTAACCTTTGATTTATAAACTTGCCCACACAAGCCTATAGACCAAGGGGTCGTTTTGCAGGGCCTAAAGTATAAGCGTCCCATACCACTTATACTTTAGGTGTCAGGGTTAAATGAATCGATTATGCTATGACATGCTAGTGGGTATGATGAAACATGCAAGTGCAACTCACACACTCGACTCTGTGCACACAGACCTTTAGTTCCCCCTTTCGGAGCCGTTACCTCCCAGGATACCTCCGTAGTGGCGGACGGAAGCGGTGGGTTGGGCCTCGCCCACCTCAAAACCAGTAAAAGCACCACTGGTCTGACCTATCGTACGCCTTAACGCTTGGTGCACTAAGCGGACGCCTGCGTACTCTTGCCGGCTGGCGCACCGGACTTCTGTTGGCGAAGTGCTAACCACCTCGCCGAGTCAATGATATCGGTGTCGGTTCAATCGAACTCCCCGATATCGAAAAACCCACCACCTTAACTTTTCCTATCTTATGCACATGCAAGTTTATTCGTAAACACACAAAACCGAGCCGAAGCTCCCCGGACTAAACGTCTGTCTCCAAACCAACCGAGCTGAAGCTCCCCGGACCATCCCGTCCGTCTCTTAACCAACCGAGCTGAAGCTCCCATCAAACTTCCTGTGCCAACCGTTTTTGTGAAAGGTGCAGCTCTAGTTACTAAGTTACTCTTGTCGGTTTGTTATTACAGTTTACGTTAGCCCAGGACTGCCCCCGGTATACCCCGTGAAGGGCTCTCAAGGGGCACTAGGAACCAAGACGGCGGCATTACGACCCGAAGTTCCCTTTCGCAAGGCACTTATTATTATTGGTTTATCACCCTTAGCCCGATTCCCTTCTCATATTACGATAGACTATCATAGGGTGATTTTTAACCTTCCTCTCTTCGGGAAAAGCGAGCTTTCGCCGAACCCGAGCACCTCTTAACTCTAGCTATCACCACTTCTCGCTACTCTTTTTATCTTCCTATTGCAATTTCCTCCACTATTGCCCACCCAAACAAAATGAATTAACTCCAATGTCTTCCTCAGATCATGTCTTATTTCAATTCACAAATTTGTTATATGCTGACCGATCTAGACTATATGTTGAACCGGTTATGCCATGATCTAATACTCATCCAAATGCCCTAAGTTATTTATTGGGGACTTACCATGATATAAATGACCTAAATCCAGAAAATGGAAATTTTCCTAATCTATTCGGCATTTAATTAAATTCCTCGAAAATACCAAGGGCTACCGGTTTGAACACGAACTACCCTAAGCAATCATGCAAGATGTCCAGCAAATTAATGATAAATAATAGGTTATCTCAATAGGTTAAATCCTAAGTATCATAATTTTTCTATCATCAAAAGGGCATGAAAACTATTTTAGAAATATTCTTTAACTTCTGTTGTTTATGAATCAAGTACAGAAAATATTCTTCCAAAAATTATAAATAATTTATGCCATGCAGATAAAGGCCTAAAATTAGCACTGGCAAAGTTTCATAATTTTCCAGCAAGTATTTTATCCATAATTAAATTTTAAACAATAAAATCCCTTTCTAATGTCTGTGAACAAAGTACTAGATTTACTCAACATAAAATTCTATAAAAATTCAGGGATCAATGTTCTACTAGTCAAGATCTAAACCAAAATTTTAACTGATTATAATTAATCTAGAACCTCCAAATATTTGAAACAACAAATCGGGCTAATAATCCTTTAACACATGAAGTATAATATTTATTAATAATAAAATTCCAGAAAAATTACCATAAGTCTAAAACATCATAAAACTCCCTCCTCCCGAGTTTCATGATTTTTGGTTTAGATTTAGTGCTTAGAATAACTAAATTACATTTCTATCCTAATTCAAAATCTCCACTTTCGAGGTACCTAATTACCTCCAATTCCTTCACTATTTTAACCAGAGGGTTTTCAGCATATCATGCCACTCTCCTCCAAATTTCAAGGGCATACAAGAGCTTTTGCTCCTATGTCCTTCACAAACCTCAAAACCCTTCATTTAAGATTTGAGCTTGGATCCTAGGGTAAACCAACTCTAAACCTCACCATTTTCCTCCAAGCAGGTTATAACACCATTCTAAGTCAGAGATCAGAAAATCAGCCTCTGTTGAGGTGATTTGACCTTTCCAAACTCTCAGTGCACTTTTTATTAAAAGGTGTCTCACTAATGCCTAGTTAAGGGTAGAAGATTTCTCACCCAAAACTCCTCCAAATCAATTGGAATTTTGCACAGACCTAGGTTTTATAGCCAGGGACCACTCACCAAAATTTGGGAGGGTTTGGAGGTCATTTGACCACCTAAATAAATTCCTCTAAGTTTATTAAATTAAAACAAAAACTTTAGGCAAAGTATCTCCAAAAATTCCCATTTTTGGTCTGCCGTTAGGTATAGCTAAGTTTAACCCCCTGCCCAAATTTCAAGTCATTTGGACAAGGGACGAAGAGTGGGCAATCGTTTTAATTTCTGCCCAACTCTAGGTACAGCCCCCACTAAAACGGGTGTTGCGGCCGAACCGCTTACCCAAAAGAGTTGAAACAATTTTAGATTTATCTAGACTCGAAGGGCTACGACTTTCGTGTCTGGTCATTTTTTCTAAAACGGCCTCTAAGTGCCTCATTTTGCAGCCCCAAAATATATTCAAATAATACATTTTTCCATTATGTAATATATAATAATCTATATATTATAAAATTTATTCTACTGTTCATCTTCTTCATGAAACCGAAAACAGACACAGAAAACCATTTTTCTTGTAAGCATTCCGTGATCCGTCGCCGGTCGTCCGGTCACTTCCCTGGCCAGCCAGCCACCACCACCACCTCCGTTGAGGCGATGGCTAGCGGTCGGCGGTGGTTTGGCCGCCGGAGGTGGCGGTTTCCGGCGAACTCAAAATACCTTTTTCATGGTTTTCCCATGAAAACGAGAGATGGGTCCGGCTCCGTTGAGCGCGAACTACCTTTCTAAGAATCCTAAGATCTACCCATGAAAGAGAAGGAGCAGAGAAGGACCTTGTTCGCGGTTTGGAGGCGAGAAGAACGACGGGGTGCCATGGCGCAGTGGTGGCGTAGCCGAACTTCTCCTACAGCAAGAACAAAGATCTGATCCGTTTACTTGAGCGTGTAAACTTCTCCTCTTGCCCCAAGTGGGCTTTTATAAGTCAGAAAGTGGAGAGGTGAAAGGGTAAAGCCGTAATGGCCATGAAGGCTCCTCTTAATAGCCTTTCGGTTACGGTGAAGGGATAGGAAACGGTGGAAGATGAACAGGTGTGTCCAGTTGGCGGTTTCCTATTGGACCACATCTTCCTCCTTTATTATATAATTACAGAAGGAAAAACGGCCTGTAATTACTCTTGGTGTAACTTCCCACGCCAGCATTTATTTCCATGCGTGTTAGAATAATTTCGGCCCTGAACCGTCGTTTCGGCCAATGTCACGGGCGTGACACATAAGTCACGGGGGTGACAGGCCCGGATAGCCAATTCTGGGCTCGACGATCGTCGAACTGAGATCGACGATCGTCGAAGGATGGTCACGGGCGTGACACTTGGGTCACGGGCGTGACAGGCCCGGGTGGTTAATTCTGGGCCGACGATCGTCGATTTGAGATCGACGGTCATCGGATGGTGGTCACGCCCTAGGTCACGGGCGTGACACCATGGTCACGGGCGTGACAGGCCCGAACGGCAAATTCTGAGGTCGACGAGCGTTGAGCTGAGATCGACGGTCGCCGAAGGCTGGTCACGCCCTAGGTCACGGGCGTGACACCATGGTCACGGGCGTGACAGGCCCGAGTTCAATTTCGATGATCATTTTACGTGGATCGACGATCGTCAAATGAGTCACGCCCCTGGTCACGGGCGTGACACTTTGGTCACGGGCGTGACACGTCCGGGCTGCAAGGTCGACGATCGTCTCACGGAGGTCGACGATCGTCGAAGTAGTCACGCCCAAAGTCACGGGCGTGACGGGTCGGTCAAGGGCGTGACCAACCCGTGACCCGAAGTCTCGGTCGATTTATTTCAATTTTTGGGCTTCACGGGGTTCTGTCACGTCCAACCGACTCCTAGGGGTCTAGCCGGAAATGAGATGTTACAAATCCCAATAAACAAAACAAAAATTTCGTCCCCGAAATTGAGGTTGAGCCTACGGGGATTTCTATCGGAATAAATTAAACTTGTAACATCCCATACGATCTTCCTATTGGGTTCAGGCGACTATTCGTTCGATAAACGAAGACAATCTCCCCAATAAATAAAAGATTAGCCCCTACCTTTCTGATTGGATGCGCATACCTAGGTCTTGAATTTTCCTTATCTAGTTTTAATTGTCTAAAATAAGAAGGCAATCTATAGTATACCGAGAGGTGGTGAGATGTACCTGACTGAACAACTCCGGGTATCTTTGCCTCATCAGGTCCTGCGGTTCCCAGGTGTGCTCCTCCTGACCGTGGTTTCTCCACAGAACCTTGACTAAGGGGATCTTTTTGCGGCGCAAGATCCGTACACCTTTGTCGTCGATCCGAACCGGCTCCAAGTGAACAGATCGGTCTGAAGCTACCGGCCCTTCGGTGGTCAAAATCTGCTGCTCCGGGCGTAGTAGAGCCCTTCTCAGCGAAGAAATATGGAAGACGTCGTGTAGAGCTGCCAGCTCTGGCGGCAACTCTAGCCTGTAGGCTAGGGGTCCGATCCGCTCCAGGATCCGGTAAGGGCCCATATACCTAGGGCTGAGCTTCTTCCTCCGACCGCGCACCCGTGAGACTCCGTGCATGGGCCGGATCTTCAAGAACACTCGATCCCCTACCCGAAACTCCACCTGACGATGTCGGGCGTCATAGTATTTAGCCTGTCTGCTCTGCGCCTCCAACATCCTATCTCTGATCAGTCTCACCTGAGCCTCGGTGTCTTCAACAAAATCCGATCCCAACACCTTCGGATCCTCATCTTGAACCCAAGAAAGCGGGGTTCTACATTTTCTTCCATACAAGGCTTCATAAGGCGCCATCCTGATGCTGGACTGGTAGCTATTATTATAGGAGAACTCGACCAGCGGTAACATCTTCTCCCACGGCTCCCCTCGGTCCAGTATACACAGCCGTAGTAAATCCTCCAAGGTCCGGTTGGTGCGCTCTGTCTGCCCGTCCGTCTGAGGGTGGAAGGCCGTGCTAAAAGTCAACCGGGTGCCCAAATATGCCTGCACTGACCGCCACTCCCTGGATGTAAACCGTCCATCGCGGTCCGACATTATCGTCTGGGGCACGCCATGATATCGGATATATTGCTCCACGAATCTCCGTACCAGCACTCCCACCGAGTCATCCTTCCTGATCGGTACAAAGCGGGCCACCTTCGTCAACCGATCGACAATCACCCAAATCGAGTCGTTCCCCGTCCGAGACCGGGGAAGACCATGTATAAAATCTATAGCTATATCGTCGAACTTCCACTCCGGCACCGGGAGTGGCTGCAACAATCCTGCGGGGTTCTTGCACTCCGCCTTCACCAACTGACACGCCTCGCAATGGGTCACGAAGTACGTAATGTCCTTCTTCATGCCCGGCCAAAACATCATCTTCTTCAGATCAGCGGTCATCTTTGTGATTCCCGGGTGCACAGAGTACCGGCTGCAATGCGCCTCCGTCATAATATCCTCTCGGATCTGGCCTCCTGCGGGTATATATACTCTGCCTCTGAAATGTAGCAGACCATCTCTCAGGGAATAATCTCCTGTCGAACCCTCCTCCAAGGCTTGGAACATCGGCTCTGCCCACGCATCTGTCCTCTGTCCGTCCCGAATGCGATCCCGAATATCGTCTATGGCCACCATCGACGTCAGATATTCCCTATACAGCTCTGGATCATCCTCGGACACTAGGGATATCTGCATATCTCTGAATGACCGGACTAGCTCCATGGACATAACTTGGGGCCCAGCTTCGGAAGTGGCCGCTCTCCGACTCAACGCGTCGGCCACCACGTTTGCCTTCCCTGGATGGTAGTGCATCTCATACTGATAATCTGCTAAGAACTCCACCCAGCGCCTCTACCTGATATTCAGCTCCTTCTGAGTGTCCACGTATTTCAAGTTCTTGTGATCGGAGAAGATATCGCAGTGGACTCCATAAAGATAATGGCACCAGACCTTCAGAGCAAAAACGACCGCTCCCATCTCGAGGTCATGCACCGGGTAGTTCCTCTCATGGGTCTTCAGCTGGCGGGAGGCATATGCTATGACATGTCCGTTCTGCATCAGCACCGCTCCCATCCCTTGGTATGATGCGTCGGTATACACCTGGAATCCTTCCTTTCCCGATGGAAGGGCCAGAATAGGGGCTGAGATGAGTCGGTCCTTCAGCTCCTGGAAAGCCGCCTGGCACCACGGGGTCCAAACGAAAGGTGCCTCCTTCTTCGTCAACGATGTGAGGGGAGGGCAATCTGAGAGAACCCCTCCACGAACTTCCGGTAGTAACCGACAAGTCCCAAGAAACTGCGTACATCGGTGGCTGTCTTCAACTGCGGCCAATCTCGAACTGCCCGAATCTTTGCCGGATCCACTGCCAACCCGGCTCCGCTGATAATGTGGCCCAGAAAAGCCACCTCCTTCAACCAAAACTGACACTTGCTGAGGTTTGCATAAAGGTGATGTTCCCGCAACCTCTCCAAAGTCAGTGTCAGATGCCGAGTGTGCTCCTCCTCCATCCTAGAGTAGATCAGGATGTCGTCTATGAATACTATGACGAACACATCCAAGTAGGCCTCGAAAACCCGGTTCATGAGACTCATGAATGCCGACGGAGCATTCGTGAGCCTGAAGGGCATCACGGTGAACTCATACAGGCCATATCTGCTACTGAAGGCCGTCTTCGGGATATCCTCCTCCTGGATCCGTAGCTGGTAGTATCCTGACCTCAAGTCCAGCTTCGAGAAATAATGGGCTCCCTCCAGCTGGTCGAACAATTCGTCTATCTGTGGGAGCGGATAGGTATTCCGGACGGTCAGCCTGTTTAGTGCTCGATAATCGATGCACAGGCGGAGTGTCCCATCCTTCTTCTTCACGAACAGGACCGGTGCTCCCCATGGCAAGGAACTCGGTCTAACAAATCCTGCCTCAACCAATTCCTGCAACTGAGTATGAAACTCTGCCAACTCCTTTGGGGCCATTCGATAAGGGGCCCTAGATGCCGGCTTGGCCCCCGGCACAAGCTGTATCTGAAAATCCTGCTCTCGGTGTGGAGGTAATCCTGGTAGTTTCTCTGGAAAGATGTCAGCGAAATCTCGCACCACCGGGATGTCTGTCACCGACTCCTTAACTTCCGTCATCTCAAATAGAATCTGATAGACCTCCTCTCCCTGCAGATGGGCCTTAACGGCCTGTACCGAAGATAAGAGTATACGAGAGACAGGTCTTATACCTTCGATGGTAATGGAAGAGTCCCCGTGTCTCACGGTGATCCCTTCGCCTGGCAGTCAATCTGGGCATGGTTCCAGTGTAGCCATACCATGCCCAGGATTAGGTCGTAGTCTGTCAGCTTCAAAATCGTCGCTGGAGCCTCGAATGCCTTTCCACCAATTTCTGCCTCCATATTGCAGTGATCCGTGGTAAGGAGCTCAGATCCATCCGGTAGTCGCACCCTCATCCTCGAGCCTATGAACCGCTCCACGCCTTCTAGTCCTTCTACGAACGTCTCCGACACAAAGGAGTGAGTAGCTCCAGTATCAAAAAGCGTGCGGGCGGGCTTGCCGCTGATGAAGACTATACCTGGGGTGATTAAATATCTTAGGGTTCTATAATGAACTTTCTTTCCTTGTTAATCTATCTAGTGCGGTTCTGAGTTTTAACAACTTAAAGGAAAATTCTATGAAAATGAAGAAGCATAGCAGCGTACCTGCGATGACCTACTCCGGATTCCGAGGCTGCGCAAGGTCCAAAGCATAAACCTGCTCTCTTTCCTGTCTACGATCTCCCCACTGGTATCCACGACCGCGGCCGCGTCCTCGACCTCCGTAATGCTGAGCTAGTGGGCCGCCCTGTGGTGCTGGAGGTGGTGCCCCCCTCATGGGGCAGTTCCTCCGAATGTGCCCAATCTGATGACAAAGAAAACACTCTAGTGGGGGATACGCCATTCCCCCGGGTCTCGACATCTCCTGCATCCGAAGAGGGGGAGGGGCTAATATCACCTGTTCCCTCGGCTCCTGCCTCATATCCTGACGAGGCTGGTCCTCTGTCCTCCTCCCCTCTGGTACAGCACCTCGCCGCTGGTCATTTCTACCTCTCCGTCCCTGATCCTCTGCTGGCCGTTTCCGGCCCCGGGTGGCGTGCCAATCTGCCTCAATCCTTTTGGCCATCTCCAAAATCCGGGAGATGGGCCCGTCAGATACAAACAACAAAGCCTCCCTCAAGTCTTCCCGCAGGCCTTTATAGAACCTCCTGATATACCCTGCCTCGTCCAGCTGGTAGGAATCTGCGTATCGAGCCAGATGGTTGAACTCTCGATGGTACTCCACCACGGTCCGGGTGCCCTGCTTCAGCTGTAAGAACCGCTCCTCCAAATCATCCTTAGCCGACTGCGGAACGAAATGCTCCAGCAGTGCGGCCCTGAACTCCTCCCAAGTAACCTCCGCAACCTCCCTATCAGCAAATTTCGTGTCCAACAGCATCTTCCACCACCTCTTTGCATGGGACTCCAGGCAGGAGACAACCAGAGCCACCCTCTCCTCCCAGGGACACCGTATCCCGGTCAGCATCTCGTACATGATATCTAGCCACTCTTCCGTCCGAACAGCCGACTCTGTCCCCAAATAGGACGGGGGAGAAAGACCCCGGAAGATGCTCAGCCAGTTGGCCCCCAGATTTGGCTGCGGGGCCGGAACCTGCTGGGCCCTGAAGGCCTCCAGGATGGCAGTCAGGGTCTGTCCCATGTCTGACTGAAGGAAAGGAGTGGGGGCCGGTGGGGGTGGTGCAACATCCTGAGCCTGTTGAACTCCACCTTGTGGCGTAGTCCGTGCTGGAGGCTGCGTAACAAAAACACACGCTGAGAAAACGTTCAAATATTACATAAAGGTGGACAATTTATATGCGATCCCCATATGGGCAGACCACTGCTTCCGCTGCTTAGTTTGTCCCCAAACTAAACTCGAGCGGGGGTGACCCAGGGTTTGTGGACTGCTACTTCCTTCTGATCGATGTTTCCTCTGATACCACTTGTAAGACCCCCTTTTTTTTTCTTTTTCAACCACCGGGGTCTTAGGCCCAGAACCGCCGCTTTGCGGTGACACCTTCACGTCCTGAAGGGTCATCACCATAAGGCGCCGATTCTGCCGGCCAATTCGATCACAGAAAAGTAGCACAATAATTAAAGTAAGAACAATGCAGTCCACAATAATAAATCACATGTATATAAGATAAAATCTCCACGAAGGGAGTGTCCACAGAATATCAATAATCAGAGTACTATAAATGCGGCCTTATGCCCGGTACAAAATGTCGTCACTACAAGTCTCTCATGCGGAAGCAAAAACAGGAACTACTCAGAGTCGAGACTCACGGTCCCGGCTGTATGAACTCCGGAGTTAGACTGCCCCATCTCTAGGCGCACCGATCTCTGGGGCTGCTCCTCCATGCTGGGCTCCACGATCCCCTAAATGATGCGGTTCGAAAACCGTTAGTCATAAAGACTAAGCCCTATCATCCCCTACCCCTTCCCCCATGGATCCTAGGTACCGAGCGGGGAGGAAGAAAGGGAAGGACATGACGGTAGAGATAAATCAAGAACAGATGGCAGCGGAACTAATCTACAAGTTGTATTCGGTGAGCAGTTAATATAATTGTTATAATAGGTCTAGCGGTAAGAAAAACAAATATATGAATTTAACCTTCACTTATGCGAGAACATGTAAGCAAAAGGGATCTTTAGCAAGGCTCCCATCGTATAAGTGTCTCATACCACTTATACCTTGGGGTGTCGGTTATCAAACAGCAATGGTTGTTATATATTGAAATTAACCTTTGATTTATAAACTTGCCCACACAAGCCTATAGACCAAGGGGTCGTTTTGCAGGGCCTAAAGTATAAGCGTCCCATACCACTTATACTTTAGGTGTCAGGGTTAAATGAATCGATTATGCTATGACATGCTAGTGGGTATGATGAAACATGCAAGTGCAACTCACACACCCGACTCTGTGCACACAGACCTTTAGTTCCCCCTTTCGGAGCCGTTACCTCCCAGGATACCTCCGTAGTGGCGGACGGAAGCGGTGGGTTGGGCTTCGCCCACCTCAAAACCAATAAAAGCACCACTGGTCTGACCTATTGTACGCCTCAATGCTTGGTGCACTAAGCGGACGCCTGCGTACTCTTGCCGGCTGGCGCACCGGACTTCTGTTGGCGAAGTGCTAACCACCTCGCCGAGTCAATGATATCAGTGTCGGTGCAATCGAACTCCCCGATATCGAAAAACCCACCACCTTAACTTTTCCTATCTTATGCACATGCAAGTTTATTCGTAAACACACAAAACCGAGCCGAAGCTCCCCGGACCAAACGTCCGTCTCCAAACCAACCGAGTCGAAGCTCCCCGGACCATCCCGTCCGTCTCTTAACCAACCGAGCCGAAGCTCCCATCAAACTTCCTGTGCCAACCGTGTTTGTGAAAGGTGCAGCCCTAGTTACTAAGTTACTCTTGTCGGTTTGTTATTACAGTTTGAGTTAGCCCAAGACTGCCCCCGGTATACCCCTTGAAGGGCTCTCAAGGGGCACTAGGAACCCAGACGGCGGCATTACGGCCCGAAGTTCCCTTTCGCAAGGCACTTATTATTATTGGTTTATCTCCCTTAGCCCGATTCCCTTCTCATATTACGATAGACTATCCTAGGGTGATTTGTAACCTTCCTCTCTTCGGGAAAAACGATCTTTCGCCGAACCCGAGCACCTCTTAACTCTAGCTATCACCACTTCTCGCTACTCTTTTTATCTTCCTATTGCGATTTCCTCCACTATTGCCCACCCAAACAAAATGAATTAACTCCAATGTCTTCCTCAGATCATGTCTTATTTCAATTCACAAATTTGTTATATGCTGACCGATCTAGACTATATGTTGAACCGGTTATGCCATGATCTAATACTCATCCAAATGCCCTAAGTTATTTATTGGGGACTTACCATGATATAAATGACCTAAATCCAGAAAATGGAAATTTTCCTAATCTATTCGGCATTTAATTAAATTCCTCGAAAATCCCAAGGGCTACCGGTTTGAACACAAACTACCCTAAGCAATCATGCAAGATGTCCAGAAAATTTATGATAAATAATAGGTTATCTCAATAGGTTAAATCCTGAGTATCATAATTTTTCTATCATCAAAAGGGCATGAAAACTATTTTAGAAATATTCTTTAACTTCTGTTGTTTATGAATCAAGTACAGAAAATATTCTTCCAAAAATTATAAATAATTTATGCCATGCAGATAAAGGCCTAAAATTAGCACTGGCCAAGTTTCATAATTTTCCAGCAAGTATTTTATCCATAATTAAATTTTAAACAATAAAATCCATTTCTAATGTCTGTGAACAAAGTACTAGATTTACTCAACATAAAATTCTATAAAAATTCAGGGATCAATGTTCTACTAGTCAAGATCTAAATCCAAAATTTTAACTGATTATAATTAATCTAGAACCTCCAAATATTTGAAACAACAAATCGGGCTAATAATCCTTTAACACATGAAGTATAATATTTATTAATCATAAAATTCCAGGAAAATTACCATAAGTCTAAAACATCCTAAAACTCCCTCCTCCCGAGTTTCATGATTTTTGGTTTAGATTTAGTGTTTAGAATAACTAAATTACATTTCTATCCTAATTCAAAATCTCCACTTTCGAGGTACCTAATTACCTCCAATTCCTTCACTATTTCAACCAGAGGGTTTTCAGCATATCATGTCACTCTCCTCCAAATTTCAAGGGCATACAAAGCTTTTGCTCCTATGTCCTTCACAAACCTCAAAATCCTTCATTTAAGATTTGAGCTTGGATCCTAGGGTAAACCAACTCTAAACCTCACCATTTTCCTCCAAGCAGGTTATAACACCATTCTAAGTCAGAGATCAGAAAATCAGCCTCTGTTGAGGTGATTTGACCTTTCCAAACTCTCAGTGCACTTTTTATTAAAAGGTGTCTCACTAATGCCTAGTTAAGGGTAGAAGATTTCTCACCCAAAACTCCTCCAAATCAATTGGAATTTTGCACAGACCTAGGTTTTATAGCCAGGGACCACTCACCAAAATTTGGGAGGGTTTGGAGGTCATTTGACCACCTAAATAAATTCCTCTAAGTTTATTAAATTAAAACAAAAACTTTAGGCAAAGTATCTCCAAAAATTCCCATTTTTGGTCTGCCGTTAGGTATAGCTAAGGTTAACCCTCTGCCCAAATTTCAAGTCATTTGGACAAGGGACGAAGAGTGGGCAATCGTTTTAATTTCTGCCCAACTCTAGGTACAGCCCCCACTAAAACGGGTGCTGCGGCCGAACCGCTTACCCAAAAGAGTTGAAACCAATTTTAGATTTATCTAGACTCAAAGGGCTACGACTTTCGTGTCTGGTCATTTTTCCTAAAACGGCCTCTAAGTGCCTCATTTTGCAGCCCTAAAATATATTCAAATAATACATTTTTCCATTATGTAATATATAATAATCTATATATTATAAAATTTATTCTACTATTCATCTTCTTCATGAAACCGAAAACAGACACAGAAAACCATTTTTCTTGTAAGCATTCCGTGATCCGTCGCCGGCCGTCCGGTCACTTCCCTGGCCAGCCACCACCACCACCACCTCCGTTGAGGCGATGGCTAGCGGTCGGCGGTGGTTTGGCCGCCGGAGGTGGCGGTTTCCGGCGAACTCAAAATACCTTTTTCATGGTTTTCCCATGAAAACGAGAGATGGGTCCGGCTCCGTTGAGCGCGAACTACCTTTCTAAGAATCCTAAGATCTACCCATGAAAGAGAAGGAGCAGAGGAGGACCTTGTTCGCGGTTTGGAGGCGAGAAGAACGACGGGGTGTCATGGCGCAGTGGTGGCGTAGCCGAACTTCTCCTACAACAAGAACAAAGATCTGATCCATTTACTTGAGCGTGTAAACTTCTCCTCTTGCCCCAAGTGGGCTTTTATAAGTCGGAAAGTGGGGAGGTGAAAGGGTAAAGCCGTAATGGCCATGAAGCTAGGCTCCTCTTAATAGCCTTTCGGTTACGGTGAAGGGATAGGAAACGGTGGAAGATGAACAGGTGTGTCCAGTTGGCGGTTTCCTATTGAACCACATCTTCCTCCTTTATTATATAATTACAGAAGGAAAAACGGCCTGTAATTACTCCTGGTGTAACTTCCCACGCCAGCATTTATTTCCACGCATGTTAGAATAATTTCGGCCTTGAACCGTCGTTTCGGCCAATGTCACGGGCGTGACACATAGGTCACGGGCGTGACAGGCCCGGATAGCCAATTCTGGGCTCGACGATCGTCGAACTGAGATCGACGATCGTCGAAGGATGGTCACGGGCGTGACACTTGGGTCACGGGCGTGACAGGCCGGGGTGGTTAATTCTGGGCCGACGATCGTCGATTTGAGATCGACGGTCATCGGATGGTGGTCACGCCCTAGGTCACGGGCATGACACCATGGTCACGGGCGTGACAGGCCCGAACGGCAAATTCTGAGGTCGACGAGCGTTGAGCAGAGATCGACGGTCGCCGAAGGCTGGTCACGCCCTAGGTCACGGGCGTGACACCATGGTCACGGGCGTGATAGGCCCGAGTTCAATTTCGACGATCGTTTTACGGGGATCGACGATCGTCAAAGGAGTCACGCCCATGGTCACGGGCATGACACTTTGGTCACGGGCGTGACACGTCCGGGCTGCAAGGTCGACGATCGTCTCACGGAGGTCGACGATCGTCGAAGTAGTCACGCCCAAAGTCACGGGCGTGACGGGTCGGTCACGGGCGTGACCAACCCGTGACCCGAAGTCTCGGTCGATTTATTTCAATTTTTGGGCTTCACGGGGTTCTGTCACGTCCAACCGACTCCTAGGGGTCTAGCCGGAAATGGGATGTTACAGGCATCCAGACCTGTTTATGATAGTTCCTCCAGTCGGATGAGAGATGCAATCGAGGGTAGCTAGGCCGACATACAAGGGGGAGCTGATCTCGGTCGTCAATGCAGAGGCTCGGTCTTACAAGGATGCTTACATCCCGAGACATCGTCCCATCATCCGTCCTGGGTTATTTAGGAGAAACAAGTCGAAGGCTCGTTTCCCAACCCAACTAGGGAGATCGTTTTCAGCTCTGCCACTTGGTTACGAAAACCAGAGTAAAAGCGAAGAGAAATGATCCTCGGGGGTCCTACTGGACACTCTCGATTCCACCATCCTTCCGCGAACTTGCACTTCTCAGAGCTCGACAGGTTATCCTGCTTTGGTAAAAAACAGAGACGCGTCCTGTCTCACAGGACCTGCGGTCGCTAAGAGCGGGTATTTTAGTCTTCTCAAAGACCGATGATGCCTTTATACAAGGTATCACTTTGTGAGGTCGATCCCTTATTAAGTTCAGGAGGTTAGCATCCAGACCTGCTCCTATTAGTTCCTCCAGTCAGAGGAGAGGTGCAATCGGGGGTAGCTAGGCCGACATGCAAGGGGGGAGCTGATCTCGGCTATCAATGCAGGGGCTCGGTCTTACAAGGACGCTTAAATCTCGAGGCATCGTCCCATCGTCCTCCCTAGGCTAAATAGGAGAAATAGGTCGAGCGCAGGTTTCCTAAATCAATCGTGGAGTTGAACTTCACTGCTCCTAGGTAACTTGAGATGAATCAACACAAAGAAGACAACTCGCACTAACCTGTGAATCCGGGTGCGATGAAATGTATAAACAACTTGGAAACAATGTTACATATAAGCAATGCATGTTATCGCTGGGGGTAGAACCTTTTCAGGTCATCCCCGCTCCAGGTATTTGAGGAGATGAAATGAATAACATTGCGTCCTAGTTGCTGAAGTGATAGCCTCGCGCGTATAAACCCGCAGAATTCGAACACCATAGTATTGAAGTAGTGATCTCGCGAGTATGGAACTCGCGAAATTAAAAAGATAGCAGCCTATCCGTTGAAAAGATCACCTCGCGAGTATGGAGCTCACAGAATTAGAGGAGAGCATTCTAGCTGCTGAAGAGATCACCTCGCGAGTATGGAACTCGCGGAATTTAAAGGAGAGCATCCTAGCTGCTGAAGAGATCACCTCGTGAGTATGGAACTCGCGGAATTTAAAGGAGAGCATCCTAGCTGCTGAAGAGATCACCTCGCGAGTATGGAACTCGCGGAATTAAAGGAGAGCATCCTAGACAGCATGAAGAGCATAACGAGTAGGAGCTCGTAGAATACTAGCTTGAAGATGGCATGAGTAGGTTGTCTCCTGGGATGCAGGTTGTCAGAGAAGATCATCGCAAGTAGGAGGAGATCATCGCAGAGCATCTCATATATTTTCCTCGGTGGTGAACTCGTCGTCATTTGCCTTATTTGTCAGTCATACAAAACGTACTTACGGGCTTTACCAAAGCACCCGTAAGTATAAACATGTATGGAAAACACCACTATTGAAAAAGGAGATGAAGTAGGCGGAGGGTGAGTGTCACTTCTGACATTAGAACCCCTACGCAGAGTTTTCGGGGGTTTCGCTGCCCGGTCAGCGGACGGGGGTCAAGGGGGCAGCGCCCCCTGCGGGATCCGGGGGTAGCGCCCAGATTCGCCCTGATTCTGAGCTATCCCGGCCTTGCGAGTAAGTCACCAACATAACTCGCCTATGGACGAGATCCCTTGATACTCGCCTCTTCAGTTGATACTCACCTATGGGCGAGATCATCTGATAATCGCCTCTTCACTTGCTGCTCGCCTCTGGGAGAGTGCCATTCCTGCCTATGCTCGCTGGTATGTCGCCGTCATCAAGTCGCCTCCATGAACTCGCCTATGGAACTCGCCTATCAGCGAGCTGCCAGGGAAGCTCGTCTATCGAAACCGCCGAGCTTGAAAGTAATTGCCATCGCGAAGTCGCCTATGGGCGAGAAACCAGGAAACTCGCCCACCTTGCCGAGAACTCGCCCACCTTGCCGAGAACTCGCCCACCTTGCCGAGTTCTCGCGAGTTGCTGTCTTGGGTCTCCAGCTCGCCATCTTAAGCCATGAAGTCTTCTCGCAAAAATTTCTTCCTCGGCTACTATCCACGCTCACCGCACCAAGTGTTGAAGCTAGGAAAAATTCCGACCTCAGAAATAGGATCAAGGCAGCCTAAGGTTACTAATTCTACGATCCGACGTCACGATTTAAGTGGCTAGCACGAGAAAGAGGAAACTATCTATAAGCACACCCCAAGTGCTCCAGCGGGGAGGTCCCATCACGTACCCAGAAGCTTTGAAGAAGCTTCCCCTCCGCAACCAAAAGGCTGGGTGAGGTACTAGGCTGGCATGGACTTGGCGAGTATCTACTTGGGGGGGGGGCCTCGCCTCTTCCAAAAAGTGTCATTTCCAGTATCCCTAGGGGCTATTTATAGAGAAATCCAGGGGGGTAGGCGAGTATCCAGCCTCTGCGAGCGGGTATCTAGGGCTACTCGCCCATACTCGCGAGATACTCGCCCAAACTCGCCTCTGCTCGCCACAGCTCGCCTCTACACGCCCAAGCTCGTCTCTGCTCGCCCAAGCTCGCCTCTGCTCGCCCAAGCTCGCCTCTGCTCGCCCAAGCTCGCCTCTGCTCTCCTAAGCTCGCCTCTGCTCGCCCAAGCTCGCCTCAGCTCGCCTCTGCTCGCCCAAGCTCGCCCAAGCTCGCCTCTGCTCGCCCAAGCTCGCCTCTGCTCGCCACATCTCGCCCAATGGTCTCCCAAGCTCGCCTCTGCTCGCCCAAGCTCGCCCCTGCTCGCCCAAGCTCGCCTCTGCTCGCCCAAGCTCACCTCTGCTCGCCCAAGCTCGCCTCTGCTCGCCCAAGCTCGCCTCTGCTCGCCCAAGCTCGCCTCTGCTCGCCCAAGCTCGCCTCTGCTCTCCACAGCTCGCCTCTTCTCGCCCAAGCTCGTCTCTTCTCGCCCAAGCTCGCCTCTGCTCGCTCAAGCTCGCCTCTGCTCTCCCAAGCTCGCCTCTGCTCGCCACAGCTCGCCCAATGGTCTGCGAATAGCCATTTGCTTGAGGACTTCTGATCTCGACGAATTACGGGTTATACACGTGACCTTGATGGAAATCATAATATTTAGACTGATCCCTTAAGTTTGGAGTAAGAGTCCTTGGCCTTTGGAGAGAAGGATGGTTGCGTATGGAGAGAAACACTTTCATTTGCGAGGGAGTGAAGGCTTGATGTTGGTGTTGCCCCCCAGCTCGTCGAGAGTTGACACAATATGAGTTGCTCTTTTTGGGAATCAATAGTGGTGTTAACCCTTTCCCTCATTGTCTCTTTGAGTTGCTTTTAAATTATTGGTGGTGTGCTTCAACTGCATCATCAACAACAATCTGGGCGATGATCCGTCGAACAAGATCATGATATCTGGGTATAGTCTCTCATACTAATGCAGAGTGGAAACCACCAGGGCAAAGCCCTCCAAGAAGAAATCTACGTAGGAGCTCCGATTTTATCCCAGGGATTCGTCGTGCCTCAGTGGTGAAACAGCGGAAGAAATCTTTAAGGCTCCGTTCGTTTCAACGACATTGGCATTTAAGTATTGGCTTTCAATTCAATATCAATACACATGGAAAATGATATTGAATTTAAATCCAATTCTTTTGTTCGTCCGCATGAAGACTTTATATCATTGGAATTGACATTGATATTTTTTATTGTTCGTTTGTAGAAAGACTTTCTGTCATAGGAATTGACATTGATCAATGCTATTAATGATCACAATTAAAAATCACAAATGCGATTTTTTAGCCCGATCGTGATTTTTTCTTGAGGCGTGATTTTTTCGCCCAAACTCAAATTTTTCGACCACAACGCGAATTTTTTGACCGGATGTGAAATTTTCGCCCAAAAGTGTTATTTTCGCCATGACGTGATTTTTTTCAATCTGATTTGATTTTTTCAGTATGAATGCGAAATTTTCATATGAACGCGAATTTTTCGCCCGAACGCGATTTTTTCGTCCGCACGCGATTTTTATCGTCCGGACGCGATTTTTTCGCCCGAACGCGAATTTCTCGCCCGGTCGCGAATTTCTCGCCGGGACGCGAATTTCTCGCCCGGGCGCGAATTTCTCGCCCGGGCGCGAATTTCTCGCCCGGGCGCGATTTTCTCGCCCGGGCGCGATTTTCTCGCCCGGGCGCGATTTTCTCGCCCGGGCGCGATTTTCTCGCCCGGGGGCGATTTTCTCGCCCGGGGGCGATTTTCTCGCCCGGGGGCGATTTTCTCGCCCGGGCGTGAATTTCTCGCCCGGACGCGAATTTTTCGCCCAAGCACATCTCCCGTACGCGATTTTTCGCCCGGACGCGATTTATACTTCTCAAATCGAATTTTTCGCCCCGACGCGATATTTTCGCATCCGGGCGAAATATTCGCGTCCGGGCGAAATATTCGCGTCCGGACGAGAAAATCGCGTCCGGGCGAGAAATTCGCGTCCGGACGAGAAAATCGCGTCCGGCGAGAAAATCGCGTCCGAGCGAAAAAATCGCGTCTGGGCGAAAAATTCACGTCCGGGCAAAAAATTCGCGTCCGTTTGAAAAATTCGCTTCCGGTCGAAAAATTCGCGTCCGGTTGAAAAATTGGGCGAAAAATTCTTGCCCGGGCGAAAAATGCGCGTCGAGGCGAAAAATTCTCGTCGGGGCGAGAAAATCGCGTCCGTGCAAGAAAATCGCTTACGGGCGAGAAAATCGCGTCCGGGCGAGAAAATCGCGTCCGGGAGAGAAAATCGCGTCCGGGCGAAAAATTCGCGTCCGGGCGAAAAATTCGCGTCCGGCTGAAAAATGCGCGTCCGGGCGAAAAATGCGCGTCCGGGCGAAAAATTCGCGTCCGGTCGAAAAATTCGCCAGGGCGAAAAATTCGCGTCCGGGCAAAAAAATTGCGTCCGGGTGAAAAATATCGCGGCCGGGCGAAAATATCGCGTCAAGTCCAAAATATCGCGTCTGGGCGAAAAATTCGCGTCTGGGCAAAAATATTGCGTCCGGGCGAAAAAATCGCGTTTGGGCGAAAAAATCGCGCCCGGGCGAAAAAATCGCGCCCGGGCGAAAAAATCGCGCCCGGGCGAAAAAATCGCGTCCGGGCGGAAAAAAACGCGTTTGGGCGAAAAAACCTTGTTTGGCCGAATAATTCATGTTTGGGCAAAAAAATTTGTGTCTGAGCGAAAAATTTACGTCAAGATGAATAATTCGGCCCAGGCGACCAAAAATTGAATCGTAGCGAAAAATTTCCGTACGGGCGAAAAAAACACATTCGAGCAAAAAAATTGTGTCATAGAGAAAAAAATCGCGTTCGTGCAGAAATATCACATTCGGGAGAAATAAACCTGCCTGGGTAAAAAAAATGCTTCAAGATAAAAAATTACGTCTGGGCGAAAAAATCGTACACAGACGAAAAAAACACTTCCGCGCAAAAAAATTGCATCCCGATGAAAAATTGCGTTCGGCCGAAAAAAAATCACGTTCAGGCTAAAAAAATGGTCTCATTTTGGAAAACCGGACTGAATATCCGCCACTAGAGATAGATATTGAATCTATGAGTTTTTAGATTACGGTGAATATCGACGACTTTCCATCAGAAAGCCAATTCCAATTTAAAATTGTTGATACGAACAAGAGAAATGACATTCATATTCTCAAAGCCAATACTTCAATATCAATGTCTGTGAAACGAACGGACCCTAAGGGTTTTCCCTCCACTTTGACGGATACCGGACATGTGGGAAGGATCATTAAATATCTGGCGGCTGGAAATAAATTGATCCGTAAATTGTTGTGTTAGTTCTATGAAATCCTTGATTTCTCCCTCCTTCAGGAACATGAACCAAGTGCGAGCTTGTCCTTTCAAAGTTATCGGGAAAGCTTGACACAATAGTTAATCTAGGGCATTGCAAAGTTGCATCATGATTGAGAAGTGTCTGACATGCTCTAACAAGTCTGTCGTTCTATTGTATGCCTCGATCTTTGAGAGCTTGAAACCGTGGGGGATTAGGTGTGCCTGAACCTCAGGTGCGAATGGCGAGCAATGATGGAGAGGGCGACCGGCCAGAGTGGCATGCTGCCTGATACGCTCGTGCTCTTCAGTAATTATGTCATGAACTTCTTCATGTGTGAACCTTACATCTTCTGCTGGCATGATGTTTGTTGCTTTCCAAGTGATTGTAGTGATACTGAGCTTCAGATCTTCTGGCAGGACAGGCTCCGTGGCCTTGAATATCCACGCATTGGGAGTTTTGCTTCAAGTATGTTGACAGGCAAGTGAGGGGAAACTAGACTAGCGTGCTCCTTAAGGGTCATCCCTTCTGCAGTACGAGTAACTTCTCTCATCATGGTCTCTAGTCACGAGTACCACTGTGTTGAGGGTACTATCTTCTGATGATGCTGAGAACTTACTTCCCACATACAACGTCAAGTTGTTGCGGCCAAATTGACACCCCGGTCAGACCGGATTAACTTGAACCGTCTTAGCCCACGGAGTGGTCGAGCGCGCACATAGTCATAGAGAAAGAAAAACTGGCAAGGTAACTTTTTTTACATGAAAAACTCGTCAACTTGGTGAAAAATCACATAGCCGGATCTGTGTCAACCAAACCTCCACTAGATCTAAGTGTTATTATAGGGCTTTTCCAAGAACTCGAGGGCGACAGACCACCTCTCGTTAGAATTATTAGGGGGAGAGAGAAGAGCTCGGAGGGTGACAGACCACCATTCACAGAGCTAACAATTTCTTCGTGTGCTGCGGGGAGCTATACACTCGTTGTATTCTAGAATCCTCTGATAGTTCTTGAAGGCGGGAGCAACTTGTTGCACTTGTTCTGATGTCTGGGATTTGGAAGCTTGTCCGACGCACTGGGCGTGTCCTATCCTCTGTGGATTGTCTCATGTTGTACTTAGAGGAGAAGAGAATTGGTGACTTGCCGACGCTTGGTGGGCTCATTGCTGAGCTGAAGGCGTTGAATACTTACAGCGGTTTTGAGAGCATAACACACGAAGGTGCGCTTTGAGCGGACTTGATGGTAGAGTTCGAGAAGAGTTGGCTGATGGAGAGCGCGTGGGGCATTTGCTGTAGGAGAGCGCATTGGGCGCTCGTTGGAGGAGAGCGCGTGGGGCGCTTACAGGAGGAGAGTGCACAGGGCGCTTGTTGGCGGAGAGCGCGCGGAGCGCTTATTGGTAGAGAGCGTGGGAGGCGCTTGTTGGAGGAGAGCGCGTTGAGCACTGACAAGAGGTGAGTACAGGTGGTGCTTGTTGGCGGAGAGCGCGCGGAGGGCTTGCTAGTAGAGAGCACACAAGGAGCTTATCAGAGGAGAGCGCGCGGAGCGATCGCATGAGGTGAGCGCGTGGGGCGCTTGTCTAGAGCGCTCAGTGAAGGGGAGCGCGCGGAGTGCGGAGGGAAGAGACGCATGCAAGGAAGCGACGTGTGCGAGAGTGCACGAGATGGAGGAGCGTGTGGGAGTGTGCAAGGAAGAGATGCGCGCAAGAGCACGTAGGAAAAGGCGCGTGCAGGAGCGCATAAGTAAAAGGCGCGCAAGGAAAATGCGCGCGCTGGAGTGTGCAAGAAAATGGCGAGCATGAGAGCGTGCAAGGAGGTGGAGCATGCGAGTGCGCGATAGGTGGCGGAGCGTGCTGGGGCGTGCAAGAAAGAGACATGACCAAGGGTGTGCAAGGAGGCGGAGCGCACGGAAGCAAAAGGAAGAGACCCGCGCAAGAGCGTGCAAGGAGGCACGCAAGGAAGAGATGTGTGCAAGAGCGCGTAAGGAGGCGGCGCGCGCGAAGGCACACGGGGTAGAGATGTGCGCAAGGAGATGACGCCCGCGAAGGTGCGCAGTGAAGAGATGCCTGCAAGGAGGAGGCGCGCGCGCGTGGGGAAGAGATGCGTGCAAGGATGCGGCGCGCGCGAAGGCGCGCAGTGAAGAGATGCCCGTAAGGAGGAGGCACGCACGCGTGGGGAAAAGAGACGTGCAAGGAAGGGACGTGCACGAAGGTGCGTGGGGAAGAGATGCGTTAAAGGAGACAGTGCGCGTGAAGGCGCTCGGGGAAGAGATACGAGCAAGGAGACGGCGCGCGCGAAGGGGCGCGGGGAAGAGATGCGAGCAAGGAGACGGCGCGCGCGAAGGCGTGCGGGGAAGAAATGCGCGCAGGGAGACAGCATGCGCGAAGGCGCACAATGAAGAGATGCGTGCAAGGAGGTAGCGGGCGTGAAGGCGCGCGGGGAAGAGATGCGCGCAAGGAGGCGGCGCGCGCGGCAGCGCTCGGGGAAGAGATGTGTGCAAGGTGGTGGCACGCGAGAAGGAGCGCAAGGAGGCGGCACTTGCGAAGGCGTACGAGGAAGATATGCGCGCATGGAGGAGGGGCGCATGGAAGAGATGTGCTTGAGAGCGTGCAGGAGCGCACAAGAAAGAGAAGTGGAGGAGAGAGAAATTCCAGGCAGAGGAAAGAGATGAAGATCTTCGAGGGGGGAGAAGAGAATGAAGAAGATGAAAGAGGAAGGAGAGAGAAAATCCGTAGGAGGAATTTCGGTTAAGGAGAGAATGAGAATTGAAGGAGGATCTAGGGCCCTATTTATAGGCTTATGGGTGGTTTTGGAGGTCATGCGGCTATCCACCATCCATAACCACCATGATCGATATTTATAGGGCAATTTTATGACACATTATGCGCATTTTATTTTATAGTTTTACTATGTGCAAACCATTTCTATTTTTGGCAATGCATTTCTCCCACTATGGGAGATAATGCAGGCGGTTACGTGGGTGGTTACCCACATAATCGACGAGTTCGATCGCAAGAGCGTCATAGAACGGTGGAGAATTAGTGACGACCAAGAATCTGGCCAGCGGGGTCGGCCGGCGACGAACTCCAGTCGGCGGCGGAGGTTTGTCAGACGGAGGGGGAGATCGCAAATTGGTGAGGAAGAGACCGGCGACGACGGCAGAGGAGGCCGACGACGATGGAGGAGGACGTAGAGTTGGGAGACGACGACGGTGTGAAAGATAATACTATGGGTAGTTAATCACCTAGAGGGTTGGGGGTAAATAGGTGCCTTTAAAATTCTTTGTCAATTAGATTAACTGTTTAGCAGATTTTGTAAATATACTTTCACTAGATGACAGCACATACAATTCTCAGAACACAGCACATACAATTCTCAGAACACAGCACAAGCACATGCAATTCACATAGTACATAATAATTTTATAGTGGTTCCCCTATTTATAGTACATCCATTTTCCCCCTTCTTCCTCACTAGCAATGTGCTAGATAAAGTTATATCTCCTCATCTTCAACTCAGGTCAAAAGATCTTACAGTCTCAGTTTCTATTAAGAAACCTACACTCAGACCAAAGGTCCTGCCTCAGAGATTCACCAAATCTCCTACCTCAGGTCCTTCAAGAACCCTACCTCAGCCTTTATAACACAGGCTTACACCTCAGTGATCCCGCACAAATCACCTACCTCAGGTCCCTCAAGAACCCTACCTCAGCCTTTATAAATTAGGGTTACAACTAAAAGAATTAATCTCCTACCCACTCTGATCTAAAATAGATCTTACAAAATAAAGAGGTAAATAAGAAAAATTATCTTCACAAAACAGAAATTCTGTAATCTGACTTATCTAAGAGAATTCAGATTCTTCAAATCAGCTACACTGGATAGATTCTTGAAAAGCAAGCTAGCTGAAATTGATTCTTTCCTAGATCGGCAAGTTCTTGATGTTGATCGGCTTGATTTTTGTGAAGAATTTGTAGATCAGATCCACCTTAATCTTCTGATCAACTTGATAACAGGATCTGAAGATTTTCTTGAAGACCTTTGTCTTCCTTCTTCTTCTTAGGGTTGTCATCCTCCCCTAACTTGGAAGAAATTAGAATGAGAGAATTCATTTTTCTGATTGTGTTCTGATCGCTTCATTCTGTGTACACAGCCCATATATTTATAGCCTTCACAGGTAGTTAGCTTCTGATTGTTGACGTCATCATTACGCCGTCGTACTTTAATTCTTCCTTCAAACAGTTTCTGATAAGATATCATGATACTGTAGCTGATGTGACATTTCTGACATGTCTTGACACTTCTGTGTTGACTCTGCACATCTTTAGAAACATAATTGTCGAGATGTCCAAAGTGGCTCGACACTTTATTACTTAAGTGTTCTTAGAAGGTGTCGAGACATCTTAGTAGTCTCGACACAATTTTACTTAGTAGAATTTTTAGTCAAAACTTGAAGCTATCGAGACAGTTGACTTGTCTTGACACATCTATCGTCTGTGTCGACATCTTTAAATCTATACTGTGTCGAGATAGTTGAATTGTCTCGACACTACTATCTGTCGGGTGTCAACACTTGCTTTATTCTTCACTTTGTCGAGACAGTTGAATTGTCTCGACACTTCAGTCTGCCGATGTCGACACTTGCTTTACTCTTTACTGTATCGAGACAGTTGAATTGCCTCGACACTTCAGTCTGCTAGTGTCGACACTTCTATACTTGCTTTAAATCTTCATTGTGTCGAGATAGTTGAATTGTATTGACACTTCCGTATGTTGGTGTCGACACTTTAAGTCTACACTTCAATTCTTCATTGTGTCGAGATATCTGACTAGTCTCGACACTGCTGGCTTAAGGTGTCGAGATATCTGACTTATCTCGACACTTCTAACTTGATCTTTAAAGTGTCGAGATAATTGACTTGTCTCGACACAACTGTCTTGAATTTTCAAGGTGTCGAGATACCTGACTTGTCTCGACACTGCTCTTACAAAGGTGTCTACATAGTTGAAGTGTGTCGACACTTTTGTACTTAGCCACTTTTCTGTACTGCAAGTTGCTAGATGTAGACTGTGCTGACTTCACTCAGCACTTTACTGAGTTCATTCGACGCTTTTGTACTTAGACAATTTTCTTCACTTTCTAGTCAGCTTCTTTGAGTTCACCTGTCAATATGACTTGAACCACCTGTCCAATCAATATGAAATAGGCAACCTGCATATATATACTGAAATATACATCAAATACATACTTGTGTATATCATTGAGTTGAAAGAGCTTCTTCAAATCAAGTACATTTTGTCCAATATACCCAACAATCTCTCTATATTTGGAGAAGTCATAACCCCAATTCAATGATATACACCATAATACCAAAATATGATAATTATGATGAATAGTAAAAGTGCTGAACAAAATATAACAGAACACAGCAATGATAACACAGATGTAACAAAATGCAACCAAACTTTTCATTATAACTTGTTAAAAGATTACACTTTACAGCTTTGTTACAATATTCTTAAAGCCAAATTACATAGTTTTTAGAAAATAAAAATGAAATAAGAATTCTCTGGCTCTTTGATGACAATGTCTTTCCCTGATTGTACTTTGGCTTTAACTTTAGGCACCTTATCATCAGCTACTTTCTCCTTTCCCTTAGCATTCTTAGCTTTTGAAATTTCTTATTACTTGAGCCTTTGCTTTTCAAGATAGTGATGAGCTTGGGAAAATATTTGATGAGCTCAATAGAATCAGTAGAGATCTTCCCTATCTTCAGATCATTTCTGAATTTGTGGATGATCTCCTACTACTTTGTATGCTTGACCCACTCCTGTTCTGAATACCATTTTCCCCTGTCAGCTGTGTTATTATTAACTGTTTTTCATGCATTGAGTATAATTGATCTAGAAGTTGGACTCTACTGCTCAAAATATGGCCTAGCTTCATCCTATTCCTTGAATCTTTTCTTAGATAGTTGAGCTTCTTTCTCTTTAAGCAATGCAGAAGCATTCATCTCCACCTCCTCACATACTATATTCTGAACTTGTGGTGGAGGACTGTATATGGATTGGATAATAGTTTGAATAGCCTCAAAATGAGCTAGCTGGCAACCAGACTCAGCAGTTTGATCTTCATCATACCATATGGGAGGATGGCCTAGAGTTTCTCTGATGCTATTTGAGATCCAAATAGCATGCTCAGAGCTTGACTTTATCATTACTCTCTCCCCCTTTATGACTTCTCTTTCTATATGATCTCTCAAATCATTCTTGTGAAACCTGATCTGACCTTCAAGATGAGTAATCCCTGAGGACAAGTGATTATTTGCCTTGAGCAAGTGGTCATCCAGTTCTTTGCAAGAATCCTTCACTTCCTTAACCAAAGAGTCTTTGTGAATAGATAGCTGAGTTTCAATATTCTTGGAGGAAGACGTTATCTTGGTCTCCAGAGCAATAGTTTGCTCAGCTATCTTTACCAATGTAGCATCATGCATAACTATCATATTCTCATTCATTCTAGTTTGATTTTCCATGACATGTCCTTGTTTTATAGCTATGTCATCTTCAATTTTCTTTGACTCCACTTGCTGTTTAGCAATGTATACTACACCATTAGCTTCTCTCTGAAAGAAATCAATCATATCTTTCTTCAATAAATTAACTTCAAATCTAATTGATTTTGTTTTTTGTGCAAGCTGAAACTGCAAATCCTTGTTGCTTTAATCCACATACTTTTCTAGTTGATTCCTCTGTTGATCTAACATAATTTGCAGTTGAACTATAATTGAGCTTAAATCTACAGAAGGAGCAGGTGTTGTTCCAGACTGAATTGTCTTTTTATAACTGCTACTCCTCTTTCTGAGTTCAGAAAATTTTCTTTTCTTTATCTGAGAGGCTTCCTCCTCCTCAAATTCTGAAGAACTAACCACCTCAACTAATTTAGGCTCTTTAGTACTTTCAGTATTTGGGGCTAAGTCTGCTAACTCCCCCTCAACCATTGTACCTTCCAATATTGGTGTTTTCCAGGTTGACCTCATCTTGCTGAGCTATAGCATCAGGAACAGGGTCCTTTGAAAATGCAGTCATCTCCCCCTGGATATCTGTATCTTGATTCAGAATGATTTCTTCTTTTGTCTCCTTTGAGACTGCCTCCTCATTTTCTCTATCAGGCATTTCCTATTCTAGTTCTTGTACTACTATGGTGCCTACAGGATCATGTACTATGTCAGGCAGAGTATTGAGGTTCTCCCCCTCAATATAATCCATCTTTAGTATTGTCTCCCCCTGTACTTGATCACCAGTTCCAGGTAAGGGCCTTGGAGATTTTTCAGCTATTGTCTTATCCTATTTCTCTGGGATGGAACTTTCTTGTTTTTCAGATTCACTGGAAGAATATTCTTCCACAACCATAACTGTCTTCTTTTTCTCCTTCTCCTTTTCCTCTACAGGTGTTTCCTTAGATAGGACTCTATCCCACCTTACTAATATTCTCATATACATTCTTCTCATATGATTAATCTTAGATCCAATCATTAGATTTGTTGAAACCGAAAAATCAGTTTCTGAGGAGTTCGACCCTTGGGGAAGGGGTGATCACACACTTACTTCTCTCCTCACGAGCCCAAATGACTAAGAAAAAAGGAACAGGGACAGACCCAAGGCTCCAGCACGGAGGTCTCACCACACACCCGGAAGATCTTAGAGCGCTTCCCCTCCTAAGCCAAGTGTTGAAGCTAAGGTATCTCAGAAAGCGCTAGAAGACCAGGCACAAGAAAAACGTGTCCTTCTGAGGTACCCCTTGGGTCCTATTTATAGGAAAAGACGGTCTGCAAATATCCAACCTTCACTGTTTTTGAGGACTATAAGCAGTTCAAAGGGGCTAACATGATAAAAATACACCACAGCTGAGGGGCGAGTTGGCCCTGAGATGGCGTCCACTTGGCAAGGGCGGCGAGTATTGGAGAGGAAAAGTTTCACCCCACGCCGAGGTAAAAAGCGGTGAGGGAGCTCGCCCCACTCAATACCATAGGCCTAGCTCGCCTCACTCAATGCCACGGGAGAAGGCGTTGAGTGAGCTCGCCTTACCCAACGCCGCGGGAGAAGGCGTTGAGTGAGCTCGCCTTTCTCAACGCCACAGGCCTGGCTCACCTCACTCAACGACACAGGAGAAGGCGTTGAATGAGCTCGCCTTACCCAACGCCGCATGAGAAGGCGTTGAGTGAGCTCGCCTTTCTCAACGCCACAGGCCTGGCTCGCCTCACCTTGGGCCTGGGCGAGTTGGCTCTGAAGCCTCTGCCCGCGAGTGACGGGCGGACTGGCACTCACCCGCCCCTTGGCTCTGGGCGCGCACGTACTTGGCCGGATCTGCTTGCCCAATGAATTGACTTCCTTTCATCGGGCTCAGCTCCACGAACTCCGAGCTCGGCCTGACGATTATCGAGCCTATACTCGGCATGCTGGGCTCGGCATGCTCCACTGAACTCGCCTGGGGCTCTAGGGCGGTCTGAGCCTGCCGGTTTGGCTCCTGTTAGCCCACTCGCTAGATACGGGGTTGTACACAATCCCCGCTCTTTACGAGGTTGGCACAAACTCTAAAAGAAACATCCAACCCCCTAGGATCCTGCGAGTGCGACAGGAGCCAAAAGAAAACTCCTGGTGGGTCCCACTGATGGCTATATATACATACCCAGCGTACCCGGCTGACCTCTACCCTTCCCCTTACTTAAGCCCTGCCGAGATGCCGCTCCCCAAATAGGTCATGGAGCGACTCGCGAAATCCCGCGAGGAGACCGCCCTTCGTGTTGTGGCCCTGACCAATCTGAATTTCCCGGCTCACCGCTTCACCGAATTTGGCTCGGTCAAGAGGGCGAGGCATTTTCCTCCCGAGGCCGAGCACATCTTCGTTGACTTGAAGAGCACCCTGGTTAATGGCTCCAGCTCCTCCGACCATCCTGCTCTGGCCCCTAACGGTAGAGACTTTGTGGACCTCACCACCGAGCAAGACCATGGTGGCGAGATCTCAACGTCGAGGGTCGAGAATCTACCTGTCAATACGCCGAAGCCATCCTTTGACCCACGTCCGCAAGACTCGCTCCCTGCCGTCGAGACCATGGAGCTGGACTCGCGGAAGCTGGGGTCGCCGGCTCGCACCCCTTCACAACAACCCTCTTCTACTCCCGTGACTATCGGGGAAGACGCCGAGCACTCATCCGCTCCCGATTCCCACCGAGATTCTGAAGGTAGGTCTTTGATACCCTCAAATTGCGTCTGATTTCAACGACGCTCGCGCCTCCTACTCATTATCCTGACTCTCTCGCGCAGGCCTTCCTAGCTAATCTGGGGCTGATGATTCAGCCAAACGGGTTGGCTACTCTCCTCTTCCGTCGTCGCATGCCTTAGACATCTTCCTGGACTCGGAGATGGATAGTCCTGAACGGTCGAGGCGAAGCCAACTGGTCCTCAAAAAGTTAGTGCGCGAGCTCCACAAGTTGAAGAAAGATAATTTCAGGCTGCAGGAGGAGTGCGCGCAGCTCGCGAGCGAGGCGAGGGTCAGCTCGGCATATACGGCGACGTCTTCCTCCACACTTTTAGATGAGATCGATGAGAACTTGCGAGTGGTGAACAAGAACCTGGGGCAGCTTCGGCAACTCTTCGCGCAGCGGCCGGCGACATCGGGCCGGCAAGAACGGGGTAATTAAGGACGGCTCCCTTGCGAGCCGACCGGTACTCGCCCCTGCTGTTGCCTGGTCCGTGAGTGTGCTTTTAATTTTTCTTGTTCTGGACAATTTGCTTCCTTTATGCTAATAAACTGTATAATTTTTCGTACGCGAGCGTGTTTTATTTCTTTTGAATATGTAACGGCGCGTGCCTTTTCGAATTCCTCATCCTAGGCTCGCCGAGGTCGGCGAGCAGAGAGTGGCGAGATGGAGTAAGCGAGCGGGGCTAGTCGGTCGGCTCCGATTCTCCTTTCCTTTTTCTATAAATGGGGATCCCCACCTACCCCCTGGCTACGCCTTTATTGCTTTCTTATATTTTCCCCTCCTTGCTTCCCTTGTCTTCTGCTCGCGTGCTTTCCTTCCCTCGACGAGTATGGGAAAAGGAAACCCTGATTCCGATGGTCGCGTCAAGTGCGCCCAGAACTTCGACGACCATTGCTTCTTCGAGGGCAATACCACGGCGGACGAGCTCGCCGAGTTCGTGGCGGACCAAGTTTCCCACTGGCTTCGTGGCCCGCCTCCCGGCGGAGCAGGAGGCCATAAACTCCTTTTTCGAGGACGAGCTCGCCTTCCCCCATCTCATATTTCGAGGTGGGGTTGCGCCTGTCGCTCTGGCCTGAGGTCCGCCAGGTCCTCAAATATTATGGCGTCGTGCCCGCGCAACTCAACCCCAATGCCATTGTTATGGTAGTTGTATTTGCATGCTACCTCCGCCGAGAGCAGATTGAGTTCAATCTGAACGTCTTCCGCAAACTTTTCTCTTATAAGGCCAATGCCGACGGGGTCGTCTTCTTTGGCGGCTCTTCCATAAAAATCGGTGAGGTCGCCAATAAGAACCACAACTGGATGTCGAAGATTGTCTTCATTCGGGGTGACCTCGGCAACATTCCCTTCTCGCCCCAGCAGAAGAGCGAGGAGGTGTACCGCCCACCGTCCGTGTCCGACAACGATGCCGAGCTTCATAAGTTCTTCCTTTACAAGAAATTTGAAGTCGCCTACCTCCGCCGCGGCCTCGGATCCTTGCCGCCCGTCCATCCTGGCAAAGGTATGTCTCGCCTACTTTCTTTTCGTCATGCTCGGCATGGTCGGTCAAAAACCCCTTTCTTCGACTAAGTCTTTTTTACAGGGGAGCGACTGGTCCCGGTGAACCCTCCCTTCGCTGACTCGGGACTATTCTCGGACCCGATCGAGCGAGCTCGGGCTGCCGCCGAGGCGTGTCGAGAAGAGAAGGCGAGAGGCAAGCCTTCCAGCAAGAAGCGGCTGGAACTCGGGTGGCCGAGCTCGCTCCACTGTCCCTCGGCCCTTAAGCAGAAAAAGGCGAGGGTGATCTCACGAGGCCAGCCGCAGCAACCCTCGTCGCCTATCAAATTTATGAGCTCGCCGGAGGTTTTTTCTGACGAAGCCCCGGCGAGCCCACTGAAGGAGGTGTCGTCCCCCCGCGGGAAAAAGCGTGGGCCCTCCTCCCCTTCCTCCGTAGAGGAGGTTGTTCCCTGCGATCCAAGCATTCCAAAGGACCACCCCCACTTCGGCAAGGGGGGAAGAAGCAAGGACGCGGCCGACGAGCCGATGCTGAGCTGGGATTAGGGGGCCCACCGAGTCTCAGTCTCTACTCGCGCCCCTTCCTGGGGAGCTCGCCGGCCTCCTACGAGCCACGTGTTCGCCCTCGGTTTCGGCATGTACGGTCGGGATGGCACCGAGGCCTACAAAAGCATGACCCCTCGGCAGATAGGCCACGAGGGTCTGCAGGCCCATCTGCGGGCCTTCGAACTCCATCACATTATGGTTCGTTGCGGCTTTCAGCTCAGCCAGCTCCTGCAAAAGGCCGAGCAGGAGCGCGACCTGGCGACGGAGAGAGCTGCTGACGCGGAGCGGCGGTTCGGCATTGCCGAGCACTTACTTAATGAAGCCTGAGGCGGGCTGGTAAGAATTGACCAACTCTCATTTTAATTTAGAAAAACATTTCACCAAGAATCTTACCTCTTTATCTTTCAGGATGCCGAGGCCGCCAGAGCGCTACAGGCCCGCGCTAGTGAGCTGGAGGGCGAGGTCGCCCAGCTGCGGGTCCGCCTTGCTGATCAGGAGGCCAGTTCGCGCGAGCAGGAGACTCACGTTGCCGAGCAGGGAGCTCTTGATGCTCGGTCGGCGGCCGAGGTGGAGGTGCTGAAGGAGCAGAACCAGGGTCTCCAAAGCGAGGTCCATCGACTGAAGGAAACCCTTTCCCCCCGGACAGCGCCGAGCCCCCTTTTCCCTATAAGTAGCCTCGGGTTTTTGGCAAGGGGGAGGTCATGGAGCGACTGCGAGTCAACTCGATTGAGTCTGCCGAATGCCTCATGGACGTCATGAGGGGATCGGGGATCCTGGCGGAGGGCTGCGAGGGCGTGGCGGTCCGAGACCTTCTGTCGAGCCTATTTCCGCCGTCTCTGCCTAGCGGGAAAGAGGAAAGCTTTGGCTCCCTTTTCGACGAGGCGAAGGATAAGGAGCCGCTGCTCAGAGGTAAGGAGGAGGATCATCCTTCGGGGGAGGAGGGCGAGAGCTGACCGGATCTCGTCCCCCACTTTCTGCATTCCTCTTGTAATCTGCCCCCCCCCCTTTGTAATCTCGTCGAGGCGAGCCCCCCTTTTTGAAACTATAATGATTAAAAAAAATCTATCTTCTTTTTACCTTCGACGCTAGAATGCACTTGAGTTAGGATTCGCGCTTGCCAAGGGGCCCTGAGCGTCGGCCGCGGTCAGACTCGCGAACGCTCCGCTTGCCTGCGAGCCGCACCTCGCTCTCCTTTGTTGAAAATTCACAAGGAAAATGTGTCTGGGGTCAGGCCGCCGCCGGTGCCCGCCTAAGATACCGAGAAGTACCCTTTGTCGAGCGGACCTTTGCGAGAATGGGCTCGCCTGGGAGGTGCACCCTTCTCTCAACCAGAGACGAGATCAAAAATTCCTTAGCAGAAAACTAAGGGGGACAAGACCCCCTGAGCTCGCCTTTTTGACTGGTGGGTTTGCTTGTACATGCTTTCCTCGTATCAACTTCCAGGCCCAGCCCCCGGGTCGCAATAACGTCCATCGAGACCCCTGCCCTGCCAGCTTGGAGGGAGCCTGACAGCAGGAGAGTCGAGACCTATCCCCGGAGCGAGAAGACCTAGAACATTTGCCTCTCCCGGGTGTTACCACCAGGCCAGTCAGCTAGATGGGAGCCTGAGGGCGGGTGTTGAACATCCTCCGGGCTCAGCCCCAGGGTCATAATGATGTCCATCGAGACCCCTGCCCTGCCAGCTTGGAGGGAGCCTGACAGCGGGAGAATCGAGACCTAACCCCAGAGCGAGAAGATTTAGAATATTTGCCTCTCCCGGGTGCTACCACTAGGCCAGTCAACTAGATGGAAGCCTGAAGGTGGGTGTTGAACATCCTCCGGGCTCAGCCCCAGGGTCATAACGACGTCCATCGAGACCCCTGCCCTGCCAGCTTAGAGGGTGCCTGACAGCTGGAGAATCAAGACCTAACCCCAGAGCGAGAAGACTTAGAACATTTTTCTCTCCCGGGTGTTACCACCAGGCCAGTCAGCTAGATGGAAGCCTGAAGGAAGGTGTTGAACATCCTCCTGGCTCAGCCCCAGGGTCATAACGACGTCCATCGAGACCCCTGCCATGCCAGGTTGGAGGGAGCCTGGCAGCGGGAGAATCGAGACCTAACCTCAGAGCGAGAAGACTTAGAACATTTGCCTCTCCCGGGTGCTACCACCAGGCCAGTCAGCTAGATGGAAGCCTGAAGGCGGGTGTTGAACATCCTCCGGGCTCAGCCCCAGGGTCATAACGACGTCCATCGAGACCCCTGCCCTGCCAGCTTGGAGGGATCCTGACAGCGGGAGAATCGAGACCTAACCCCAGAGCGAGAAGACTTAGAACATTTGCCTCTCCCGGGTGCTACCACCAGGCCAGTCAGCTAGATGGAAGCCTGAAGGCGGGTGTTGAACATCCTCTGGGCTCAGCCTTTGGGTCATAACGACGTACATCGAGACCCCTGCCCTGCCAACTTGGTGGGAGCATGACAGCGGGATAATCGAGACCTAACCCCAGACTGAGAAGACTTAGAACATTTGCCTCTCCCGAGTGCTACCACAAGGCCAGTCAGCTAGATGGAATCCTGAAGGCGGGTGTTGAACATCCTCCGGGCTCAGCCCCAGGGTCATAACGACGTCCATCGAGACCCTTTCCCTTCCAGCTTGGAGGGAGCCTGACAGCGGGAGAATCGAGACCTAACCCCAGAGCGAGAAGACTTAGAACATTTGCCTCTCCCGGGTGCTACCACTAGGCCAGTCAGCTAGATGGGAGCCTGAGGGCGGGTGTTGAACATCCTCCGGGCTCAGCCCCAGGGACATAACGACGTCCATCGAAACCCCTGCCCTACCAGCTTGGAGGGAGCCTGACAGCGGGAGAATCGAGACCTAACCCCAAAGCGAGAAGACTTAGAACATTTGCCTCTCCCGGGTGCTACCACCAGGCCAGTCAGCTAGATGGGAGCCTGAGGGAGGGTGTTGAACATCCTCCGGGCTCAACCCTAGGGTCATAACGACGTCCATCGAGACCCCTGCCCTGCCAGCTTGGAGGGAGTCTGACAGCGGGAGAATCGAGACCTAATCCCAGAGCGAGAAGACTTAGAACATTTCTTGAGGGCTTATGATATTATGCTATGAAAGTTCCGTAAAATCTCGTCATCGTTACAATTATCAAGCAAAAAGGGCTCAAATGAATGGAACAAATTGTATTGAAAAAGGAAGCACATACAAATATTCAGGGATAGAAGCGTTTCAGGTCGTCGCCGCTCCAGGTGTGGCTCAGGGTCTCGCCCTCCACATTTCGGAGGCAGTACCCTCCCGATCTTAGTGCCTCTTTTACGATGTATGGCCCCTCCCAGTTTGGATGGAGCTTTCCCACGGCAGCCGATCTTCCTGCCGCATTTACCTTCTTTAAGACCAAGTCACCTTCCATAAACTGCTTGACCCGAACATGCCTGTCAAAATACTTAGCCATCCTCCGCTTGACTTCCTCTTGCCGAACAGCTGATAGGTCGCGCAATTCTTCTATCAGGTCCATGGAGAGCCGCTGTTCTTCTTCGTTTTCAACTCTCCACTCCTCTCTTCCGGCTTCCGCCTCAGCGACCCTGGGAGTACGGACCTCGAGTTCGATGGGGAGCACCTCCTCGCTTCCATGAGATAGTTTGAAGGGTGTCTCTCCTGTGGCGGTATTGGGGGTAGTCCTCAGGGCCCAAAGAACGGAGGGAAGCTGCTCCACGCAACTCCCCTTCAAATTTTCAACCTTCTTTTTCAGGAGGTTCACGATAACCTTGTTGGCCGCTTCCACCTGCCCGTTGCTTCTCGGGTGATGGACAGAGGCAAACCTAAGGTCAATTCCGAGCTCTCCACAGAATTTGATGAATTCGTTGCTAGCGAACTACGGTCCGTTGTCGGTGACGATGGCTTGGGGCATCCCATGCCTACAAATGATTTCCCCTCATAAAAAATTTTGGATGATCTGCGAGGTCACCTTGGCCAACGCCTTCACCTCCATCCATTTGGAGAAATAGTCAATCATCACCAACCAGAATGTTCTTTGCCCGCTCGCTTGGGGGAAGGGCCCTACCAGATCCATTCCCCAAATAGTGAAGGGTCAGGGGGCCGTGATACTTTTGAGTCGCTGAGCCAGTTGTAGTTGGAGGGGGGCTAATAGTTGGCACTTATGATATTTTTTGGCAAATTTGAAGGCAACATGCCCCAGGGTAGGCCAGAAGTAGCCCTGCCTGATGATTCTCCCCTCCAGGGTCCAACCCCCCGAGTGACTCTCACACTCCCCAGAGTGGACCTCTTCCAAAATTCGCGGCACCTCCCCCTCAGCCACACAACGAGCCAGCAGCCCTGAGAGAGTCTTTCGGTAAAGTTGTCTATCGCGCAAGAGGTAGTATGCCGACTTGTACTTGAGTTTCTTTCTGTCCATCCCTTCTAGATACTCTCCTGTGGACAAAAAGGTGGTGAAGGGGTCCATCCATGTGGGACGTTGATCTATATCCATCAACTCCCCCTACTCCAAGGATGGGTGGAAGAGGTCTGTGATGGTGCCCCCACCCGAGGGCCGTGCTTGGCAAGATGGTCGACCTGTTCATTTTCCTCCCACGACACATGTTGAATGGAGAAGGTTTGGAACCCCCCCCCCCCAATGATTCCCTTGACCTTGGCCAGATACCGTTGCAGGGTAGGCTCCCTTGCTTCGAACTCCCTGACGACCTGGGAGGCTACCACCATGGAGTCAGTGAGGACCTTTACATCATGCACTCCCAGCTCTCTGGCCAGGCGCAGCCCTGCGATCACTGCCTCGTACTCAGCCTGATTGTTGGTTATGGAAAAATGTATCACCACTGTCTGTTCAATCCTGGTCCCTTGGGGGCTTTCCAAGACGACCCTGACCCCCAAGTAATGCTTCCCTGACGCCCCATCAACCATCACTTTCCAAGGTACGGGATGAGTGAGTTTGTCCTCTACTACCTCGACCACATAGTCAGCTAGGAAGTCAGCCATCGCATGTGCCTTGATTGCGAGTCGGGGGACAAAGGAGATGTCAAACTCGCTCAATTCTACTGACCACTTGGCGAGTCTCCCTGAGTGCTCCACCCCCTCGAAGATGTTGTTGAGGGGGTGGTCCGTCACCACCCGATGGAGTGTGCCTGGAAGTAGGGCCTGAGTCTCCGGGCCGAGATGATTAGGGCGAAGGCCAATTTTTCTAAGATGGGGTAACAGAGTTCCGCCTTCCTCAGAACCCTACTTACATAATAGATCGGCAGCTACTTCTTGCCTTCTTGCCTGACCAGAACCGAATTGAGAGTCTCGGCCCTAACCCCTAAATACAGGAAGAAGTCCTCCCCTTCCTTGGGCCCTTGAAGGAGAGGGGGTTGGGTAAGTTGTTTCTTCAGTTCCTGGAATGCCTTCTCGCACTCCTCGGACCATTCAAACTTCTTGCCCCCCTCAACGCTCTGAAGAAAGGGGAGCACTTTTGTACAGCCCTGGAGAGAAACCTGCTAAGCCCGGCCAGCCTCCCCGTCAGTCGTTGGACATCCTTGGCGTTCCGGGGAGCCCCTAGCTCCATTATTGCCTTGACTTTATCAGGATTTGGTTCTACTCCCGCGGGAGTGAACAGATGTCTCAGGAATTTTCCCCTGCTGGCCCCGAAGACACACTTCAGGGGGTTCAACCTCATCTTGTATTTACGCAAGGTGCCAAAGGTCTCCTCCAGGTCCCGGAGGTGAGAGTCGATCTCCCGACTCTTTATCAGCAAGTCATCCACGTATACTTCCAGGTTCCTCCCCTTCTGTACCTAGAATACACGGTCCATCATCTTCTGGTATATTTCTCCTGCATTTTTCAACCCAAAAGGCATCATCTTGTAGCAGTAGCATCCATCTCCTGTGATGAATGAGACATCCTTTTTGTCGGGAGGGTGCATCCTGATCTGATGATAACTTGAAAAGGCATCTAAAAAACTCATTACAGAAAAACCAACGGCTGAGTCTACCAGCGCGTCGGTTCTAGGCAAGAGGTAACAATCTTTTGGGCATGATTTATTAAGAAGTGAAAAGTCTACACACATTCTCCACTGGGCGTCCCCTTTTTTTACCATTACAACATTTGAGACCCAACCGAGGTATTGAATTTCAGAAATGAAGCCGGCCTTAAGGAGCTTGGCGACTTCCTCCCTTATTGGTCCGGCCAGCTTGTCCGTGACGGACCTCCTCTTCTGTTGGATGGGGCGAGCCTCCGGGTCCAGGTTGAGGCGGTGGCAGATGACGTCAGCATCGATCCCAGGCATCTCGGCCGCGTTCCAGGCGAAGACGTCCACATTCTTATGGATGTACTCCATCATCCTACCTTGATCCTCCGGGGTCAACCCCCCGCTGATGCGGACCTTCTCCACCCTGCCATCCTGGGTGAGAACTTCCATCTCTACCACTTCCTCGGCGACCTCCAACCGGGACTGCTCCTCCCATTCAGCAATATCCTCCCCTCTTGGAGCAAGGACCTCCCCTCCTTCATTGGCCATCGCCTCGGCCGACTCCTTATGGAGTGCCTCCTCGCGGGCCTCCCCCTCCATCCCTTCTTCCTCCCCGATTTCTTCTCTGACCTCCTGCCCATCCACCTCTTCCATCCTCCTCCCCATTTCCTCGGCCTCCTCCTGCCAAGAAATGGAATTTACTGCCGTCACGTAACACTCTCGAGCCGTCTTAGGGTCACCGCGGACTCGGACCTGGATCCCCTCCGCATTGAACTTAAGGCATTGATGGAAGGATGAGGAGACGCATCGGAAGGCGCTGATGAGGGGCCGTCCAAAAATGGCGTTGTAGCTACTGGGGGCCTCTACTATAATGAATTGGCAGTTCCTGGACTGCCCCCCTAAGCTGGCATGAAGACCCACTCCCCCTTCTACTTCTTTTCTCTCCCCCGAAAAACCAAAGAGAGGCCCATCGGAGGCCAGCACCCTCTTGGCTTCTACCTGCATGACGTCGAAGAGCTTCTTGAAGATGATATTGACGGAGCTCCCGTTGTCAATGAGGATCCGGGAGACCGTGAAATTCTCGATGGCCATTTGGATGACTAGTGCATCGCAGAAGGGGTCCTCATGACCCGGCATGTCCTCCCTCGGGAAAGTGATCCTCTCCTCTGGGGGTGGGGTCTGGGATGTGGAGCCGATGCTCCTTCGGTACATGGTGCGGAGGCTTGCTTTCCGGGAAGCTTCGACCCCCACCCCCTGTAACACCCCGAAACTCAAAAGAGGGGCGGGTGACGTTTTAAGCCAAGTCTGGGTTTTGGAGCAGGTGTCACGGGCGTGAAACGGGCGTGTCACGGGCGTGAAACGGGCGTGTCACGGGCGTGAAACGGGCGTGTCACGGGCGTGTCACGGGCGTGTCACGGGCGTGTCACGGGCGTGTCACGGGCGTGTCACGGGCGTGTCATCGGCGTGATCGACCTCGGGTCGTGGGGTCGACGTTTTGGCGATCGGCGATCGGCGAGTTGAGGCACACGGCCTGGGACACGGGCGTGTCCCAGGGAGTGTCACGCTGGGTAATTTCTGAGTTATGCATACGGGCCATGACACGGGCACAGACACGGGCGTGTCGTGTGCCGTGTCGCAGGTCGTGTCCTTCTCGGGAAAAGAGTGTTGGTAGTTGCACACGGGGTATGACACGGGTCTTGACACGGCCATGTCGCATGCGAGACGGGCGTGTCGGAGGCCGTGTCGAATGTCGTGTGCTGGTTGGAACGTCGGGTGAGACGGCGAATGGGTGACACGGCCATGCACACGGTCGTGTTGCAACCCGTGTTCGGCCCAGATTTTGTAATATTGGGCTGAATCGCAGCCGTTCGATTTCTTGATTTGGGATCCGACGGCTCAAGGATGTTGCTAGTATGTTATATCCGGTAATAGGGCTTCGAAACCCTTATTCCCTTTGAGTTTTATCTCTCTAAAAGTTAGAGAGAAGGGAGAGCAAGGAGGAGGAAGAAGGCCAAGATTCGGTCACCGGCGGAGCTTCGGAGCTCCAAATCACGATCCGAGTTCGGATCCGCGAAGGCGAGGCCGATACGGTGCTTTCCATCCGGCTAGATTGTCATGACGCCGAGGAAAAGAGCAAGGGTAACGATTCTCTTCTTGAGCATGTGAAGCTCTTCTTCCTTTGCATGGGAAAACCCTTCTCCCGCGAGTGTGCGACGAGATTGCGGTATTCCTTGGGGTAGATATGTAAAGTCCCCCTTGTTAGAGTCCGGAATCGTAGTACGGACATAGGCATGATGTGTGAAGCCTACCCGGACATGTTGGTCTTGATCGGTGATGATTTGCTGTGCATTTTTAGCCGGAGAATACTCCGAGCGTTTTGATTATTTTCGGGAAGCAAAGCGGTTGAATGCATCAGGGAATCTTGGGGATTAACCCCGAGGTGCACCTGGAAATCTGGATGGAAACGCATTTCTGTCATATCGGTGGCCTGGGAGCCAACCGGGTACATAACGTGGCTATGTACCGTGTTTGAACGATATTTGGGACTGGGGAAGCTTAGCCCGCGTCAAAGGCCAAATGGCAATGGTGCGGTGAGCAACGGGCTGGTGGACCCCTACCCGCTCCATCTGCTCAGTTAAAGCGACCTAAAGTTTTACATGGGACTTACCGAGGTTTGGAGATCGAGTCTAGGCTACAGCCGAAAGGACTAAATGCTCACGAGGTTGCCACCCTGGGGGTGGTGGCGGAGTCAAGGACCGGACGGGGTTCGGACTGGCCCGCCGAGTAAGTGCCCTGAGAGCACGGGATGTACGGCCGTATGAGCGTGCACCTGTGATGTGATGCTTATTTCGCTATGTTGCTTGTTTTGCTAACAAGTGCAGGGAAGAAGCTTTGCCGCCCCGGTTTGGCGGCGGAATCGTTATAATTTGGTCAGCATAGCTGATCGTTGCCTTTGTTTACCACCGTGCGGTGGATTGTTGCTTGCAGGTGCTGCGGAGCCGAGCGATAAATAGCGGACTAGAGCCCAAGTTGCTGTACCGGCCCTCGAAGGCCAATTGTTGAGTGTTTTCCTTTTTGTACTCATGTGTGACCGGCCTGCATGCCGAGGTTTGGAAGACACTTTTATTCAGCAAACTCCTGTAAGGCCATAAGGTCATTTCTGTTTAGTGTATTAAACATTCCTTCTTGGTTTGAGTAGTGGACATTCATACTTGGCAGGGTTCTTTATTCTTTGTACAACTTAATAATTTACTTCCGCTAGATGCTCTGTGTAGGACGTTGTGATTGGTTGAATGGTTTCAATGCGTAAACAACCGGTCTGTCCGTAGTATATGGCATCGGGCCCCGGCCAGACCTACTGCTATATGCTATGTGACGGATATGGGTGTTACAAATTGGTATCAGACTACTGGTTTCGGTCAAGCTTAAATAAATTCGTGGGCGAATTCACTTTAAGGGGTGGTGAGCACATGCGGGTGCGTCATCGTTATAACATGAAAAGAACACAGGAATGTCCACTTAGGAATGAAAATACACATGTTTGAGGAACCTACGTGTTCCTATAGTTGCTTTTTGCAATTTTGTTCAGTCACTTATGTTGTTTTGAATGGCTATAGGTGTCCGGAAGTGGAGCGTGGCAGTCTGAACACACGTTTGCTGAGCAAAGTACTGCACCAAGTAACGTTTCTGAGACCCCTACGTCTTTGGAAACCATAAGAAGGGTGGTTGAAGCGGTGTTCGTTGTGACCAATGCACAACATGGGAGTAATGTGCAACCCTTTGTCCCTGAGTTGGCCCCAACATCGGGCGGTATGTTGGAGCAAAGGACATTTGGAGGTCAATTAGGGCAGCAGATGAGCATGACTGTGGTGCAGGGAGCGCATTCAGTTGACGCGTATTTGCAGACGTTCCTTATGATAAAGCGCTACCCAGGCTTTGAATGGGAAAGCGAGCAATCTATAGTTGATAGATTTTATAACGGTCTGCGCAGCGAGTTGCGTATCCTACTGCTAGGACCAAAGTTATTGGGATTCCGAGCTTTGGTGGAATCGGCCAGAGCTTTGGAGGTGGAGGTGGGGAAAACTCACCAAGTACCAGTGGATAGGGTACCAAACCCTACAGATCCTATAAGGACTGTCTATCGAAAGATGCTGAGTAAAGAGGCTAGATCATCTACTAGCCAAACCACTTACAAATGTTATTCTTGTGGCAAGAAAGGGCACTTTGACAGAGAGTGTTGGGTGAATGTTCAGAAGACAGCGAAAGTTGTTGCAGGAGCAATTGAAGCCTCTGGTGTAAAGGAAACGATGTTCAAAATGCCAACCTCAAAATCTGGGTACCGTAGGTGGTACAAGAAGGCTAGGAGGTCAGGTCTATTCCCTTCCTCTAGCACATCCGGAGCGACTACAGTCCAAACCCCGGATGCATGCTTTGCTTATGGAAAGTCGGGGCACTATGCCCAGGATTGTCGAAGTGGACGCCTAATGTCCGAAAAGAAGCCGGGGGAGATATCTGTAGAGAAAGGCAAGGCGGTGGCGTCCACCGCATCGCTGTTTACTCCGGCCCAACCGGGAGTGAACATCCTTGGCCAGCAGGAGGCCATGTGGCCGACCGTCGGGGTGTCAGGTATGGTTTTTCTTGTTAGCAAACTAGTTCCTTATGCTGGATACCTTACGCATGGTAACTTAGAACTGGAAGTTCTAGGATTTGTTTTAGAATATTGGTAATCCGCAGAGTGCATAGTTTCGATACGGGAACTTCGCATTCCTGTTATCCGAAGAATCTGTATCGCGCATCGGAGTTTTCCCTCCGATGGTAAAGGAACAATTATGATGGGTTATTGCCCAATAGTCGTCCAATGCGCGCGGAGATACAGTCTGGGTGGTAAGAGTCTTATTGAAAGTCAAGGATTCGACTTGCTAGCGTCGTTGTTGCCGCTAGTAGAGTTCGAATTCATCTTTGGTATGGACTGGCTTTCGGAGCAGAAGGTTTTTATCGTTTGCAACCGTAAAGAGACCTAGCTGGGTGTTGGGCAGGAGACAATGTTTGCGGAACTGAAAGGATCGAGCAGGACGCTGACGTCTGCCCTCCCGGTGGTCAAGACAGTTCGTGCGGGCGCAGAGCTGTTCTTCACGTTAGTGGAGGTTGTAACGCCAAAGCCCACTCTGGGTAGTATCCCAGTGGTTTGTGAGTATCCCGATGTGTTCCCAAACAATATCCCTGGAGCCCCACCGCAGCGAGAGATCGATTTTACGATTGAGTTGTGTCAGGTGCCAAACCTGTGTCGCACTCTCCCTATAGGTTGATGCCTAAAGTGATAGTGAAGTTAAAGGTTCAAATAGAAAAGTTGATGGAGCAAGGGTATGTGCGTCCAAGCTCGTTGCCTTGGAGCGCACCGGTCCTTTTTACTCAGAAGAAGGACGGGAGCTTGCAATTTTGTATCTGTTGCAGAGAGTTGTATAAGTTTGCAGAAATAGGACAAGTACTCGATCCAAATGATCGATGATCTTTTGATCAGTTAGTCGGGTCTTCGGTGAACTCAATAGTGGATTGCAAGTCCGGTTACCCTCATCTGAGAATAAGGGTAAGTGTTGTCGCAAAGACGGAGTTAAGCACGAGGAATGAGCAATCCGAGTATACGATCGTGTCGTCTTGGCAGTCAAGTGTGGCATCAGTGTTCATAGACCGGATGAACGGAACGTTCATTGGGTACCTAGTCCATTTTGTGATCGCCTTCATCGACGACACGTTAGGGGTAATTGAAGTGCGAAGGGTATCACTTCTGAATATCTACTTTTGGTTTTGTGGATGCTAAGGAGGAACCATGTATACACCAAGTTATCCGAACACGAGTCTTGGGTTATCCTCGTAGCGCTCCTCGGTCCTATAGTTGGTAGAGTGAGAGTGTGTGGGTCCAGCGTTATTAGTCGCAATACGAGGGTGGCCTGTGTTGTCTCGGTAGCGGAAGTCCAGAGTTTCTGGTGTGGTCGGCTACCACAGGCGCTTCGTACAGGACTTCTCGCGGAAAGATTTACCCCTCACACCGCTGTCAAGGAAAAGCTTAAAAGGTTGTGTTGATGCGTGAGTGCGCCCAAATTTTGAAGGGTTAAAGAGTTGGTCAACCACGGCGCCAGTGTTAAGTTCGTCGAGTGGAACCAAAAGCTGTGAGATCTACGACACTGCCTTGGGCAGTGGATTGGACTGCGAGCTGCTGCAGCGTGGTAAAGTTATGGCTTATGGCTCGCATTAGCTGAAAGAGCACGAGGGGAATTGCCCGGTCCGCCATCTGGAGTTAGCGGCCGTGTGTTTTGCGCTTAAGCTGTGGAGGCATTATTCGTATGGCGCATAAGTCGATGTTTGTACCGATCATAGGAGTATGATATATCGGTTGGATCAAAAGGGTCGGAAATTGAGGCAGCAAAAATGGATGGAGTTCCTGGGGGACTATACGTTCGAAAGTTATTTTGTGCCCATTGTAAGGCAATGTAGTTGCGGATGCGTTGAGACGCAGGGCTTCCGCCCAAGCTAACTAGTTATAGGTTCATGTTGAGAGTTTGACCCGGGAGTTGGAGATATTAGCTATCTCTTGCGTTGACAAGCAGACTAGCGTCGAAGCGTAATTGAACTGGTCGGAAGACCAGTATGACCTGGCTGATCGTATTTGGCAGACTATGGTTTGGGAAGCAGCGTGAAGGAAATCATGAATACAGCTTTGATGGGTCAAAGTCCCAAATCAACAATTGGAAGTGGGCTACCAAGGAAAGACAATCGTTTGTGCAGCCCAAGCATGGGTAATCTATGGGTGGAGTTGTGATACGGCATGCCAAGTACTCAACTCACTTAGGAGGCACGAAGTTGTGCCGATATCTGAAGAAGTGCTCTGGTGGTCAGGACTCTAGAAGGTTGTGGCACTATGTGTGACAAAATGCTAGCCTTGCGCCTTAGTGAAGGCAGAGTGCCAAGAGTCGGGGGATTCTTGAAATCTTTGCCTAGTTCGGAATAGAAGTTCGAGTGGACTATGTGCATGGTTTGCCAAGGTCACCGTGGGGAAACGACGTCTATTGGGTGATCGTGATTTGGGTAACGCAAGTGTGACACTTCATTCCGCAGAGAAAGGATTATTCGGTGGTGTAACCGGCAAAGATGTCTATGGATAATATAGTTAGATCGCACGGTGTACCCGCAACATCGTGAGTGATCGAGATGGACGTGTTACGTCCAATGATTGGAGGTGGTTACAAAAAGTGCTGGAGATTAAGTTGTAGTTTAGTCCAATCTTACATCCGCGGACGGATGAGCGGACTGAGTGGGTCAACAGGATGTTGGAGGACATATTTCGCATGTGCGCCCTGGACTTCGGGAAGCAGTGGGAAGGTCATCTGTTTTGGTAAAGTTTGCGTACAACTTTAGCCACCAAACGAGCATACAAATGGCGCCCTTCGAGGCCCTATATGGTAGAAGTTGTAGCATGTCGTTGTCGTGGCTAGAAACGGATGACACAAAGTTGTATTTAAAGCAAGAGGTGTTAAACACTACCCCTTTAGTGCGAACCATATGAGAACTTTTGCTAATCGCTCAGGAGAGGCAAATTAAGTGCATTAACGCCACGTATCGGAATGTGGAGTTATCGTATGGCATATTGGAAGTTATAGTCGTTCAAGAGTGTTTCACTGGAGCGACGCTTGGGGAAGCTGAGCCCGATATACCTTGAACCACTTGAGATTTCTAGAGCGGTTTAGTGAGGCGGCGCAAGAGCCTTCGAACTTGATCGTGAGTGATCAAGTTTTGGTGGACGAAAGGTTGACGACTAGGGTCAAACCTGTTCGTTTTGGAGACCGTGAAGTCGAGCGACTTTGTCTCAAGGAGATCAGGATAGTTGTGTTCCGGTGGGACAATTGCGATAGCGAGGAGCTCTCTTAGGAGTGAGAGCAATCTATGCTGGATGTGTACACGGAGTTGTTCTGCCTGGGTACCGCTGAGAGTTTCTGTTTTCTCTCCTTTAGTAATTTCGTGGACGAAATTCTTTTAAGAGGGAGAGAGTTGTAATACCCCGAAACTCAAAAGAGGGACGGGTGATGTTTTAAGAAAAGTCTGGGTTTTGGAGCAGGTGTCACGGGCGTGATACGGGCGTGTCACGGGCGTGTCATGGGCGTTATCGACCTCGGGTCGTGGGGTCGACGTTTTGGTTATCGGCGATCGTCAAGTTGAGGAACACGGCCTGGGACACGGGCGTGTCCCAGGGCGTGTCACGCTGGGTAATTTCTGAGTTATGCACACGGGCCATGACACGGGCACTGACACGGGCGTGTCACATGTGACACGGGCGTATCGTGTGCCGTGTCGCAGGTCGTGTCCTTCTCGGGAAAAGAGTGTTGGTAGTTGCACACGGGGCGTGACACGAGTCTTGACACGGCCGTGTCGCATGCGACACGGGCGTGTCGGAGGCCGTGTCGAATGTCGTGTGCTGGTTGGAACGTCGGGTGAGGCGGCGAATGGGTGACACGGTCATGCACACGACCGTGTTGCAACCCGTGTTCGGCCCAGATTTTGTAATATTGGGCTGAATCGCAGCCGTTCGATTTCTTGATTTGGGATCCGATGGCTCAGGACTGTTGCTGGTATGTTATATCCGGGAATAGGGCTTCGAAACCCTTATTCACTTTGAATTTTATCTCTCTAAAAGTTAGAGAGAAGGGAGAGCAAAGAGGAGGAAGAAGGCCAAGATCTGGTCACCGGCGGAGCTTCGAAGCTCCAAATCACGATCCGAGTCCGGATCGGCGAAGGCGAGTCCGATACAATGCTTTCCATCCGGCTAGATCGTCATGGCACCGAGGAAAAGCGTAAGGGTAACGATTCTCTTCTTGAGCATGTGAAGCTCTTCTTCCTTTGCATGGGAAAACCCTTCTCCCGCGAGTGTGCGGCGAGATTGCGGTATTCCTTGGGGTAGATATGTAAAGTCCCCCTTGTTAGAGTCTGGAATCGTAGTACGGACATAGGCATGATGTGTGAAGCCTACCCGGACGTGTTGGTCTGGATCGGTGATGATTTGTTGTACATTTTTAACCGGAGAAGACTCCGAGCATTTTGATTGTTTTCGGGTTGCTATGCGGTAGAATGCATCAGGGAATCTTGGGGATTAACCCCGAGGTGCACCCGGAAATCTGGACGGAAACGCATTTCTGTCATATCGGTGGCCTGGGAGCCAACCGGGTACATAGCGGGGCTATGTACCGTGTTTGAACGATATTTGGGACTGGGGAAGCTTAGCCCGCGTCAAAGGCCAAATGGCAACGGCGGGGTGAGCAACGGGCTGGTGGACCCCTACCCGCTCCATCTGCTCGGTTAAAGCGACCTAAAGTTTTACGTGGGACTTACCGAGGTTTGGAGATCGAATCTAGGCTATGGCTGAAATGACTAAATGCTCACGAGGTTGCCACCCTGGGGGTGGTGGCGGAGTCAAGGACCGGACAGGTTTCGGACTGGCCCGCCGAGTAAGTGCCCTGAGAGCACGGGGTGTACGGTCGTGTGAGCGGGCACCTGTGATGTGATGCTTATTTTGCTATGTTGCTTGTTTTGCTAACAAGTGCAGGGAAGAAGCTTTGCCGCCCCGGTTTGGGGGCGGAATCGTTATAATTTTGTTAGCGTAGCTGACTGTTGCCTTTGTTTACCACCGTGCGGTGGATTGTTGCTACAGGTGTTGCGGAGCCGAGCGATAAATAGCGGGCTAGAGCCTAAGTTGCTGTACCGGCCCTCGAAGGCCAATTGTTGAGTGTTTTCCTTTTTGTACTCATGTGTGACCGGCCTGCGTGCCGAGGTTTGGAAGACACTTTTATTAAGCAAACCCTGTAAGGCCATAAGGCCATTTCTGTTTAGTGTATTAAACATTCCTTCTTGGTTTGAGTAGTGGACATTCATGCTTGGCAGGGTTCTTTATTCTTTGTACAACTTAATAATTTACTTCCGCTAGATGCTCTGTGTAGGACGTTGTGATTGGTTGAATGATTTCAATGCGTAACCAACCGGTCTGTCCGTAGTATATGGAGTCGGGCCTCGGCCGGACCTACTGTTATATGTTATGTGACGGATAGGGGTGTTACACCCCCCCCCCCACCCCCACCCCCACCCCCATGGATCACTTCGATCCCTCCTCGGGTCCCCACATCAGGCCGGTCTTCGCAACGGTCCCCCTCCGCCTGAGGCCGGACTTCCTCAATCCGCACTTCTTGGCTGTTCTGCTGCTGCTGTTGCTCCCTATTTCCCCATTTCTCGAGGAACTCCGGGCACGTGATTGTCGTGTGCCCCTCCTCTTGATGGTAGTCACAGTAGGGCAGGTCTATCCTGACCTCCCTCCTCCTCCTTGGTTGTCCTCTCCTTCTTCCCCCCAGGGCGATAGCCATGGCTTCCTCTTGATCGGGAAGGGGGGTCTCTGACCCTGCCTCCCCCCTGGGGGTAAAAATGGTCGCGCCCACCTTGGCGGTTATCTCCTCCCTGATAACCCCTTCGTGGCCCTTGATCCTGCCACTCTGGCCTCCAACCCAACCGGTTGTTCGGTTCCTGACGCCCCCACCTGGGTTGGTGCTGCTGCTCTCTCTGCCGAGGCTCGGCCCTTCTCTCCTTCTGGGCTCAGCCACCCCTTAGCTTCTCCTCCTCTACGGCCCACCTGGCCAACCTCCGGGAAAACTCTGGGTGTGCTTCCTCCATATCGGCTTCCCTTGCCGCCCTTTCCAGGAGCGCCTCAAAATATACTCGAGGCATCCTCTTCAACTCCATGGCGAAGAACCCAGGCTGGAGACCCAGGGTGAAGGCCACCATCATGGTGTGCCCTGATATCTCTTGCACCTGGGACAGTTACTCCTGAAACCTTTCCAGGTAACCTCCCAGGGTCTCCCCTGTTCCTTGCTTGATACGGAACAAGGACTCGGCCTCCCTCTTCCTCTTCTTGGAGGTGATGAACCTAAACATGAACCCCCGACGCAGGTCCTCGAAGCAATAGATGGAGCCGGCTGGGAGCTGATGAAACCACTCTCTCGCCTTCTCCCTGAGGGTGATGGCGAAGAGCCTGCACTTGAAGCCATCCGACATCTGTCGGATCGAGACCACGTCCTCAAACCACTAGACGTGCTGGACCGGATCTCCCTTCCCTGAGTAGTAGGACATCTCCGGCTCTCGGAACCCCTATGGAACTGGGGTAGAAGAAACGAACTCGCTGAAGGGGCTTCCTCCTTCAGCTGGGCGAGTTGGGAACTCCCTCCCCACTGTCTCGTCGAAGTGGTACTCGCCTTCCGAGCCAGGAAAAAGGACTCGTCCCCTCGGCTCGCGCTCCCTCGCGACTTCCTTCCCAGCTCGCCTGATGGGCGCGTCGTTTCCCAGTGCCGGGTCGATGACCACGGGAACTACCGGCGTCGTGCTCTCGGCTCGCATGCCGAGTGCGACCTTGACAAGCCCGAGCACTTCCTCTCTGAGCTCCGCGGACATCCCTGTCGCCGCGGGAGGGGGAGGGGGTGGGGAGTTCGCCCTGCCTGAACCTTGCCCTTCATCTCTTGCCATCGGACTTGCGGAAGATTTTCTGTGCTAACCACGCTCTACGCTCACCGCACCAAAATGTAGAAACTGAAAAATCGATTTCTGAGGAGTTCGACCCTTAGGAAAGGGGTGATCGCACACTTACTTCTCTCTTCACGAGCCCAAATGACTAAGAAAAAAGGACCATGGACAGACCCAAGGCTCCAGCACGGAGGTCCCACCACACACCCGGAAGATCTTAGAGCGTTTCCCCTCCTTATCCAAGTGCTGAAGCTAAGGTACCTCAGAAAGTGCTAGAAGACCAGGCACAAGAAAAACGTGTCCTTCTGAGGTACCCCTTGGGTCCTAGTTATAGGAAAACATGGCCTGCAAATATCCAACCTTCACTGTTTTCGAGGACTATAGACAGTCCAAAGGGGGTAACATGGTAAAAATACACCACAGCTGAGGGGCGAGCTGGCGCTGAGATGGCGTCCACTCGGCAAGAGCGACGAGTACTGGAGCGGAAAAGCTTCACCCCACGCCGAGGTAAAAAGCGGTGAGGGAGCTCGCCCTACTCAATGTCATAGGCCTAGCTCGCCTCACTCAACGCCACGGGAGAAGGCGTTGAGTGAGCTCGCCTTACCCAACGTCGCGGGAGAAGGCGTTGACTGAGCTCGCCTTTCTCAATGCCACAGGCCTAGCTCGCCTCACTCAACGCCAAGGGAGAAGGATTTGAGTGAGCTCGCCTTACCCAACGCCGTGTGAAAAGGCGTTGAGTGAGCTCGCCTTTCTCAACGCCACAGGCCTTGCTCGCCTCACCTTGAGCCTGGGCTAGTTGGCTCTGAAGCCTCTGCTCGCGAGTGACGGGCGGACTGGCACTCGCCCGCCCCTTGGCTCTGGGCGCGCACGTACTCGGCCGGATCTACTCGCCCGATGAATTGACTTCCTTTCGTCGAGCTCAGCTCCACAAACTCCGAGCTCGGCCCGACGATTGTCGAGCCCGTACTCGGCATGCTGGTCTCGGCATGCTCCGCTGAACTAGCCTGGAGCTCTGGGGCGGTCTGAGCCGGCCGGTTTGTCTCCTGTTAGCCCACTCGCTGGATACGGGGTTGTACAAGATTGATATTGTCGGGAATGGCTAGTACCAAATATAGGCTTATAATTCTGCCCATATTAGGCTTCTTGATACTTTCTGCAATTTTTTCAAAGACTACTTTACAACAGTTAGTCTTGACTTTGAAGATTATTCTGGCCATCAGCTCAAACATGAATGATGAGATCTTGTCATGTGCTCCTATCTTACACAGCAACACCTTCCCTATAATTTCAGACATGAATTTGCCTTGGGTATTCATACCCTTCCTATTCAAGATGCTTCCAATCTTTGTAATTGGGACTAATCCACACCATTCCATTGCTTTTGTAGTCTTGTTAGAATCCAAATCATCTTCTTGATCAATTCGTGGTATTTGAAACATCTTGGCCAATCTCTTGGTTGTGAGTTTAACCTTTGCTCCATTCAATTTAGATTTGATCTTTTCTGAGTTTGATCCAGTTGAGCATTGGAGAAGAATTCAGAAACTTCCCATTTCAAGATGTTTGTCGGTTCAGAGAGCAGATATTCCAGACCTGCTTCTTTCATTAAGGTTATTACATTCTTAATTTCTTCATCTGTTGAGTTGAATCCATTACGAACAAGCTCATACCCCTCAAAGATGTTATCGCCAATCTTAGGATCCATTGGAGTGGAGAGAAAGGATTGACGAGTGTTGATTGATCTGGGTTCTAGGTATCGACACTCAGGAATCAAAAGCTCAAGAAATCAAGAAAGAGTAGTCGACTCCTACTCTCACACCCTATTTATTGTCTAATCTTTCCTGAAGACGAAAGGGCGTGCTACATTTAGACTTTTCCAAATTTATAGGTAAATACCTAGTCTCGACAAAGGGAAAAATTGTCTGTCGAGATGTGTCGATACAAGGATATTGTCTCTCGACATATACCTTTGGGTCTCGACACCCTTACGCCTCGACATTTACTTTAGTGTCTCGACACTTTGCAGTTATGCAGTATCGACACACTTTCTGGTGTCTCGACACATTACTATATATAGTGTCGACACACTTTCTGGTGTCTCGACACTTTCTTAAATATCTCGTCACATTCTCTGGTGTCTCGACATAACTTTTGACTTAGTCAAAATTTTGTTTTCTAAAATATAGATACTTGACATTTTTAAGGTTTATTCTTGATATTTATGTAAGTAAACTTAATTACTGACATTTATATTATATTCTTATTTTTATTAGTTTTTCTTATATATATGCATAAATTATTCAAGATTCAACATGTCAAGTTCAAACTTAAAGAAATTAAATTTCTCTTCTTCTAGGAGCATAGTAAAAATATCAGTAATTTGTTTATTTGTTGGAAAAAATTCTAATCTAATATCTTCATTTTCTACATGTTCACTAATAAAGTGATATCTAATTTCAATATATTTAGTTCTACTATGTGATACAGGATTGTTTGTAATAGAAATAGCACTAATAGAATCACAGTATAATGGAATTTTACTTAGCCGAATGTTGTAATCTTGTAACTGATGCTGAATCCAAAGCAATTGTGCACATCAACTTCCAGCTGAAATGTACTCAGATTCAGCAGTGGATATTGCTACACTTGTTTGCTTTTGCTACTCCATGACACTAGCCTTCTTCCAAGGAATTGACATGAGCCCGATGTGCATTTCCTGTCTTCTTTGCATCCTGCATAATCTGTATCTGAAAAGTCTGTCAGTTCAAAATCACTATTCCTGGGATACCATAGGCCAAGGTTAGGTGTGTCTTTTAGATATCTCAATATTATTTTGACTACTGCATAGTGAGATTCTTTAGGGCAAGCTTGATACCTAGCACAAACACAAGTAACATTCATTATATCTGGCCTACTGGCTGTTAAATAGAGCAGTGATCCAACTATGCCCCTATACAAGGTGATATCAACTGGCTTGCCAGCACTATCCTTGTCTAAAGACATACTGGACCTAATAGGAGTTCTCATTGAAATGTTTGTTTCCATGCCATACTTCTTGATTATCTCCTTGGTGAACTTAGACTGACTAATGAAAAGTCCACATATAGTTTGCTTAACTTGGAGACCCAAGAAAAACTTAAGTTCACCCATGTTACTCATCTCAAACTTACCTTGCATAAGTTTGGCAAACTTAGTGCAAAGTGACTCATCGGTAGAACCAAATATAATGTCATCTACGTATATTTGAACTAAGATAGTCTTGCCCTTGACTTCCCTTAGGAATAGAGTTTTGGCTATTTTCCCTCTTGAGAATTTATTCTCCAGAAGGAATTTAGACAGAGTCTCATACCAATCCCTTGGGGCTTGTTTTAATCTATAGAGAGCTCTTAATAATAAATAAACATGATTAGGTTTAGTATAGTCAACAAAACCTGATGGTGGCTCAACATAGACCATTTCTTTAAGGTTACCATTAAGGAAGGTTGACTTCACATCCATTTGATAAACTTTGAATCCTTTGTAGGCTGCATATGCTAAGAAGAGTCTAATAGCCTCCAATCTAGTCACTAGTGCAAAGGTCTGATCAAAGTTTATACTCTCTTCTTGTCTATATCCCTTTGCAACCAGTCTAGCTTTGTTTCTGACTATAACACCATTCTCATCCAGTTTGTTCTTGTATATCCATTTATTTTCTATGGTGTTATAGTCATCTAGTCTGGGAACCAGCTTTCAGACTTTACATCTCTTGAACTGGTTCAATTCTTCCTGCATAACACCTATCCAAAATGGATCTACATTGGCTTCTTTGAACTTCTTTGGTTCTGTTTGAGACAGAAAACTTGAGTACATCACAGTGTTGTGATGTCTACTTCTTGTGGTCACACCGTGAGCTGCATCTCCAATGATCAATTCCCTTTGATGATCTCTTAGATATCTGACAGCTACTATTAATGTGACTTCTTCTCTTTGAAAAGCTTCATCTTGTTGCTGAGTTTCTTCTTCTGATTGTTCCTTTGCAAGCTCTTCCTCAACAATGTTGACTCCATCTTGTATATCTTGGCTTGCTTGAACTGAATCTTCTATAGACAGCTCCTTTAGCTTCAGTTCTTCTCTTATTCTGTTTGATATATCTGGCTTATCATTGTAAAACATAGAACTTTCATCAAATATAACATGAACAGACTCCTCTACAACTTGTTCCCTCAAGTTATAGACACTATAGGCCTTACTGTAGTTACTATAACCAACAAATATGTCTTCATAGGATTTCTCAACAAATTTAGTTATGTATGTTTTCCAATTATTTAAGACAAAACATCTACATCTAAATATTCTATAATTGGTCAAGTTTGGTTTTATGTCCTTCATTAGTTCATAAGGAGTCTTATTCAACCTTTTGTTGATTGAAGCTCTATTAAGAACATGACATGTTGTGTTAATTGCTTCAGCCCAAAAATATTCTGGTAGAGAAGAATCACTCAGCATGGTTCTTCCAGCTTTAATGAGAGTTATGTTCTTCCTCTCAGCAATTTCATTTTGTTGGGGTGTTCTTGGAGTGGAAAACTCTTGTTGAATCCAATGTTCTTCACAAAACTTTGTCATGCACTCAGATTGAAATTTAGTTCCATGATCACTTCTGATTCTGACCACAGAACTGTTCAATTCATTCTGTATTTGTTTGATAAATGTCTTGAAGACATCAGGAGTTTCAGACTTTTTCCTTAAAAAGAAAACTCAAGTAAATCTGGAATAATCATCAACAATCACAAAAGTGTAGACTTTCATTCTTAGACTATGAACTAGCATAGGACCAAACAAATTCATATGCAAGAGGTATAAACACCTCATTGAGTCTTTGGTTTCAATACTTTTGAATGAAGCTTTGGTCCGCTTGCCTTTTTGGCATGCAGAGTAAATGCTCTCCTTAGAGCATTTAATGTTAGGACCATTCCTAACTAGCTCTTTACTGAAAAGCTTATCTATGGCCTTATAGTTCAAACGAGCTAGCCTCTTGTGTCATTTGACACAATGTGAGGCTTTCTCATTTGCAACTAGACATATGGGTGAGTCTGACTTTAAACAAAGAAAATTCAAACAATACACATTCTCACACCTAGTATCTGTCAAGATGACCTCTTGGTCACTTGACTTCTTTATGAGGCACTCATCCTTGTGGAATGAAATGTCATAGCCAAGATCATAAAATTGGCTTATGCTTATAAGGTTGTGTTGCAACCCTTCCACATAAGCTACTTTAGTGAAAGTGACTAAGCCATTTGAGATCTTACCATAACCTCTAGTAATCCCTTTGTCAACTCCACTAAAAATCACCTTTGGTCAATTCTTTATTAGAATAAATTCCCTCAAGTTGCCCTTTGTTCCAGTCATGTGTCTAGAACATCCACTATCCAAGTACTAGAGGGGTCTATCTTTGGTGCTTGGACATACCTACAAAATAAGAATTTATTTTTCCTTAGGAACCCAATTTGTCTTGGTTCCTAGGTGCTTGTTAGCTGGGGATCTATTGAGACCACCTGAAAATTTCTTAGCTGGGAACATCTTCTGCCCATGAGACACAGTTTGATTGAACCAACAGTCCAGGGCAAAGTGTCCAACTTTTCCATAACACCAGCACTCATATCTGTTGTACCTCTTCTTTGGAGGAACTGAAGGAACCTTATGCTGACATTCCTTAGGACAGGAATCAGCAAACTTGACAGTTATAATTTGACTGTGAGCATAATAATACTTTTGCCTTTCAGTCACAACTGTCCTCCTTAGAGCAAGCACATTAGGAATAGTTTTCCTATTCATATATGAGTTTGGTCCAACTGGTCTAGAATTTTGGATTTCTTTTCCCTTAGTCTGGAACACAGGTTGTGGCATGACTGGACCTTTCTGTCCAGTCAGCTTTTTGCCTCTTCTTCTTTTAAGTTTAACATAACCAAGTCCACTTTCAGGTGTTCCTGAGAAGGTATCTATAATAGGCAGCACAATTTTAGGTTAAGAAAACAGTTATATTATTATTTTCTCATTTAGGAGTTTGAGTTCTAACTTCTGAATGGTTACATCTTTTTCTTTTAGCAACATAATTTGATCATCAATGATCTTAGAAAGCTAAGCCAACTTTGAGCTTTGAAGATCTATCTTCTGAGTATCCATCATATGATGATACTCAAGACATTTTAGTGATGCAATTTCTATAGCTTGTTCTTTGACAAGCTTCTTGCTATTTACAAGAGCTTCCAACAGTTTTCCAAATTTAACTGTAAGATATTGCAGTTCAGTCTCAGGATTGGACTTATGTGAATCAACCTTTGAGTCACATGAGTCTAGCTCATCTACAGTATCATGAATAGAATTTGTAGAACAACAAGAATTATCAAAGATTACTTGAGTATCCTGACATTCAGCAATTTCTGTATCTAGATTATCAGACAGTGTCATCAAATTAACCTCTATATTATCTTCAGAATCACCATAGTGTGATGAAGCTGTAGAGTTATTGCCTTTGTATATGGCCTCGCTGATGAATTTCTTTTCATAGGAGAACAGTCCATTATGATCATGTTCTTCTTCTGATTCAGTTTAATCAGTATCACTATCAAATAAGGTCTTTGGCTTCTTTGTCATCAGATCCTTTTCTGATTTCTTGTCTTTATAGAACTTCTTATCCTTGGACTTCCTGTTCTCCTTTCTTTTTACTAGACAGTCAATTATGACATGTTCAGGCCCGTTACAGTAATAATAGATAATGTCAGTCTTAATTTGTTTATTCTGTTGTGAATCATACCTGACCATAGATTTGTCTCTGTGTCTGTCTTTGCTTTTACTGGAACTTGGTCCAAATGATTTTTTTCTTATTCCACTGCTTTCTTCTTCTCATCATTTTCTTGAATTACCTGGTGAACAGTTCCAATTCATTATCTAATAATTCTTTTGATGAAGAACTGGTTCCAGTGCTATCTGTATCTTCATCCCTTCTTGGTGATGATGTGATTTCTCTTCTAGCCTTCTTTGATATATTTGCTTCGAAGGTCACAGATCTAGTTTAACTTGAACTTTTGGCAGAGTCAGCTTCAGCTTTTCTAGAATTTAACTGAAGCTCGTGTGATAACAGCTTCCCATACAAGTCTTGGGGTAACATGTTTCTCAGATTCCCCATCTCTTTTATTCCACAAATCTTTATGTCTCATTCTTTATCTATGGATTTTAGAAACTTGTCATTTAGCTCATAGTTTGAGAATTCTGTCATAATTCCTTAAGTCATTGACAATTCTAAAAAACTTTTCATAACATAGTTCTATAGAATCATTCTTTCCTTACCTGAATGCCTTATATTGCTGGTTGAGTAGAGACTTTCTGTCATCTCTTACTTCTTTTGTACCTTCCATGTAGACTATGAGAGTGTCCCACATCTTCTTGGATGTTTTACAATGCACTAGATTTTGAAAAGTTGAATTATCTATTGCACTGGCAATTATATTTTGTGCTCTTTTATCCATGGTGGCAAGAACCACCTTATCCTTTGTCATTTCAGACAATTTCTTAGGGGTTTGCACATTGGCATCTAAGATAGATATCTTCATTGGAATATATGGTCCTTCTTGTACAGTGACAAAGATTCTTGGATCTAAAGCCTCCATAAACAATCTCACTCTTTGCTTCCAAATAGAAAAGTTATCCTTAGTACATATTGGAAGCTTCATATAACTGAGTTCTCTGTGAGATTCAGAAGTCATTTGATCTGATATTTTTCAACCACCCTTAGGATTTTTTTAAGACTGTTAGGACTTTCTTTGAACAACCTCCCTCTGATACCACTTGAAAGATAATACTATGAGTAGTTAATCACCTAGAGGGGGTGAATAGGTGTCTTTAAAATTCTTTGTCAATTAGATTAACTATTCAGCAGATTTTGTAAATATACTTTCAGTAGATCACAACACATGCAATTCTCAGAACACAGCATATATAATTCTCAGAACACAGCACAAGCACATGCAATCCACAAAGTGCACAACAATTTTATAGTGGTTCTCCTATCTAGGGTACATCCACTTTCCCCCTTCTTCCTCACTACCAATGTGCTAGATAAGGTTATATCTCCTCCTCTACAACTCAGATCAAAAGATCTTACAGTCTCAGTTTCTATTAAGAAACCTACACTCAGACCAAAGGTATTACCTCAGAGATTCATCTAATATCCTACCTCAGGTCCTTCAAGAACCCTACCTCAGCCTTTATAACATAGGCTTATATCTCAGTGATCCCACACTAATCACCTATCTCAGGTCCCTCAAGAACCCTACCCCAGCCTTTATAAATTAGGCTTACAACTCAGAGAATTAATCTCCTACCCACTCAGATCTAAAATAGATCTTACAAAATAAAGAGGTAAATAAGAAAAATTATCTTCAGAAAACAGCAATTTTGTAATCTGACTTATCTACGAGAATTCTGATTCTTCAAATCAGCTGCACTTAAAAGATTCTTGAAAAGCAAGCTAGCTGAAATTGATTCTTTCCTGGATCGGCAAGTTCTTGATGTTGATTGGCTTGATTTCCGTGAAGAACTTGTAGAACAGATCCACCTTAATATTCTGATCAACTTGATAACAGGATCTGAAGATTTTCTTAAAGACCTTCGTCTTCCTTCTTCTTCTTAGGGTTATCGTCCTCCCCTGACTTGGAAGAAATTAGAATGAGAGAATTGATTTTTCTGATTGTGTTCTGATCCCTTCATTCTGTGTAAACTACCCCTCTATTTATAGCCATCACAGGTTGCTGGCTTTTGATTGATGATGTCATCATTACGCCATTATACTTCAATTCTTCCTTCAAACAGTTTCTGATAAGATATCACGATACTGTATTTGATGTGACATTTCTGACATGTCTTGACACTTATGTGTTGACTCTGCACATCTTCAGAAACATAAGTGTCGAGATGTCCAAAGTGTCTCGACACTTTATTACTTAAGTGTTCTTAGAAGGTGTCGAAAAATCTTAGTAGTCTCAACATAATTTTACTTAGTAGAATTTCAGTCAGAACTTGAAGGTGTCAAGACAGTTGACTTGTGCGACACATCTGTTGTCTGTGTCGACATCTTTAAATCTGCACTGTGTCGAGACAGTTGAATTGTCTCGAGACTACTGCCTGTCGGGTGTCAACACTTGTTTTATTCTTCACTGTTTCGAGATAGTTGAATTGCCTAGACACTTCAGTCTGCCGGTGTCGACACTTGCTTTATTCTTTACTGTGTCGAGACAGTTGAATTGTCTCGACACTTCAGTCTGCCGGTGTCGTCACTTTTATACTGTCTTTAAATCTTCACTGTGTTGAGACAATTGAAGTGTCTCAACACTTCAGTCTGTCGGTGTCGACACTTTAAGTCTCCACTTCAATTCTTCATTATGTCGAGATATCTGACTTGTCTCGACACTGCTGGCTTAAGGTGTCGAGATATCTGAATTATCTCGACACAGCTGACTTGATCTTCAAAGTGTCAAGATAACTGCCTTGTCTCGACGTAGCTGTCTTGAATCTTCAAAGTATCGAGATAACTGACTTGTCTCGACACTGCTCTTGCAAAGGTGTCGACATAATTGAAGTGTGTCGACACTTTTATATTTAGCCATTTTTTTGTACTACAATTTGCTAGATGTAGATTGTGCTGACTTCAATCAGCACTTTGCTGAGTTCAGTCGACGCTTTTGTACTTAGTCAATTTCCTTCACTTTCTAGTCAGCTTTTTTGAGTCCACCTATCAATATGACTTGAACCACCTGTCCAATCAATATGAAATAGGCAACCTGCATACATAAACTGAAACATACATCAAATACATACTTGTGTATATCATTGAGTTGAAATGGCTTCTTCAAATCAAGTACATTGTGTCCAATGTACCCAACACGGCAGCGGCAGCCGTGACGTTGGGAGACGACGACGGCGACGGCCGTAAAGGTTGGAAACGATGACGATGGCAGCCGTGGTATTGGGAGACAACAGCGACGACGTCCGTGGTGTTGGGAGACAGCGGCAGCGACCATGGCGTTGGGAGACGACGACGATGACGTTCGTGGCACTGGGAGACGATGACGATGGCGTCCAAGGAAGGGATGGGGGCGTGTCGCCGTCACTCGTCAATTTTGAGAGTAAATAAATAGAAATAATAATTTAATTACTATTAACAGCTACTACCTTTTTTACCCGTGTTTAGAAGTGGGCAAAAGGACCGGGCCCAATGGGTCGGTCCGACCCGATAAAAGGCCATCTAGGCCCGATCCGGGCCTAGGTCGGGCTCAGGGCCCAGGTACATGGGTAGTACCCGGGTCGGGCAAAGCCCAGTTTTCGGCCCGGGCTCGGACCCAGGCAAAGCCCGACCCAAAAATTGGCCTGACACTTATAAAAGTCGTTAATTAAACGGCTCTTATAAGAGCCGTTTAATTAAAGGCTCTAATAAGAGTCGTTGTTAATGGCTTTTACAAGAGCCGTTGCTAACGGCTCTTACAAGAGTCATTGGCATTTTACTGTTGTAGAGCAGTACAACAGTGTTGGTGTACTGTTGTACAGCAGTTCGAGCCTAGGGCCTAGGCTGCACAGCCTGGGCCCTTGGCTCCAAAAAAACAAATTTATTTAAACCCCCCTACCCATTACCCAATCCGCCCCTTCTCTTCTCTCTCTCTCACACTCACTCTCTCTCTCTCTCTCCCACTCACTCTCACACGCACACTCTCTCTCCCACTCACTCTCTCTCACTTTTTATCTCTCTCTCACACTCACTCTCTCTCATGCCAGCATGGCATCATCCTCCTCAACGCCAGGGTCGCCCACTCAAAGTACGTCTGTAGTGGTGGAGCACAATCGTAAGGCGGTAGTTTGGGAATATCTCGATAAGGTTCAAGTTGGCGGTGAATTCAAGGCGTGATGCAAATTATGCTCGAAGCTGCTGACCCTTACCGGCAACTCGACACTAGCAAGACACTTTAAGTCTTGTGTTTCAAAACAAGCTCCTGAGTCCAGTCAGACCCAAATTTCAGGAGCATGACAAATTTGGATATACGATCAACTTTGTCAACGAAACCTGCAGATGAAACATGTCATCAAACGTGGGTTGTCATTCAGCCACTACGACAACGAAGATGCGGCGGAATACATACATGCAGGGCTTCATCCCAAATATCAATAGGTAAGCAGAGCTTCTCTTAGCCACGATGTATTAAAGCCTATTTAGAATCAAAACAATCGTTAATGAATTTTTTTAGAACTTTCGAAGGTTGTGTAAGTTTGACGAGTGACGTTTGGAGCAGTAGCATAAAAGTAGAATTATCTTATATATGTATCACATGTTATTAGATCGATCCCGTTTTATGGGAGCTAAATAAGCGCGTAATATATTTTGAATGTTTTAAATATCCACACATATGTAAAGTTATATATAATGTAATTATTAAATGTGTGCGAGAATTTATAATAAAAAATATATAAAATAATGAGTATTTCTTTTGATAACGCCTCTAACAATACCGTAGTTATTGAGTGGTTAAAACGCGATTTAAAACCAATGCTAAGCGGTGCGTTTTTTACACTCTGTGTGTTTGTCACATTTTAAATTTAGTAGTACAAGATAGTTTAGCCACCACAGAACCTTATATTGAAAAAATTCGTCTGATGCTAAGAGTCATTTATAGTTCTAGGCAACGATCTCAAGATTTTAAAAATTTTGTAAACGTACAAGGTAAAAAATATTTGAAACCTCAATTTAATATATCTATTAGATGAAACTCAACATATTAAATGTTAAAAAGAGCGTTTCCACAAAAATCACTTCTTATGAAATATTATAATATAGTAAATACTCATGATTTGACCGATGCTAATTGGGACGTATTAGCAAATTATGTGGATTTATTAAAATGTTTTTATAGGGCGACTGTTTTTTTATCCAACATGTACTATCCGACTAGCTCACTAGTAATTGAAAATTTTATAAATATCGCATAAAAATTTAATTATTATAAGCAACATGTTGGATGGCTTCCATTAATTTAAATAATGGAAGAAAAAATTTTAAAATATTATAGAGAAATGTCTGTAATGTTTTCATGTGACGCCGCTTTAAATCTATTATTCGGCGTATGCGGCGTAGAAAATTTGATAGATGAAATCAATACAAATTTAAATATAAATTTAAATTTTGATGATTATGATAACGTTAGTACTCCAAAATTTACTTCTCTTTTTACCGAGTGTTATAATTATTATTATAACTTATACGGCTCGCGGACTCGGGAAGAAATATCGCAACTAAAAACAAATGATATTTTTAAAAATAAAATTTTAGAATTAGCTGTCAGGAAAAAAACGCGCACATCTAGTAGTTTAAATGAATTAGATTGTATACTAAAACACAATTCAGTGATTTTATGATCGCGATTTACTAACAATCTAAGTTAGTACGGTAGTTTCAGAGTCCGCTTTTTCTATTAGTGGCAGGTTTTTGAACGAGCGGAGGAGCCGGCTCAACGAAGAATCTCTGGAAATATGCATCTGCTACAAGGATTACTTGGATGTTATGAAGAGAAAACAATACATTACAGCATTAGAGGATAGCTCAGAGGAGATAGAAGACAAGATGGACACAATAAATTTAAGAGATGATTAAGCGCGTCTCATATTCATCACATGACCGATAAAAAATGTATTTTTGTCTTTAGTTAAGTTAATGAATATTATAATTTTCTTTATTTAAAATTAATAATGATAATAAATTTCATTTTTTTCAATTAATGTAAATTATAAATGTTATTTATCTTTATTTAATATTAATAAAATTTCATTTTTCTTGTGCATGTGAGAGAATTTTTTTTTATTATCATAATAAAATAATAATTATAAATTTTTAATGTATTATTTTTAAAAAATAATTCAATACTTATAAATTTTAAATTTTAAAATTCTTTTTTTAAAAAAAGCCCGGCCCGAGCCCTTTCTGGCCAGGCCTAGCCCGGCCCTGAGGGCCGGATCAGGCCCCTTCCCGGGGAAGCTGCCCGAGCCCGATTTAAGGAAAGCTCGGGCTCTACCCGGTTGACTAAAGCCCGGGCCCATTGGGCCCGGTACCGGGCCGGCCTGATCTGGCTTTATGCCCACCACTACCCGTGTTCTTATCTTATATTCCTAATAAATAACGAGCATCAAATTATTTCATGTAGGGTTAGATTTTTGCGGGATTTGTTCTAGGCGGGATGTAGTATTTGGTTTCCCCAATCATTTTTAGGATAAATTACTTTATAGATATTCAATATTTTTTATTTTAAAATTTAATTTACACGTATTCAAAATTTATTTGCCCATAACAATTACCTAAAATAATCTAAAACAAATTTGCGCTTAAGTAATTTGAAGGAAATTGAAATTAGAAATTCAAAAAATTATTAACAGAATTAGGCTCCAATTATCAGTTCAATTTCAGGTAATAATTAATTTTGAGCGTGTTTTAACGGTAATAGTTTGTTGAGAATTTGAAATCACGGCCGTCTTCCTGTATAATTCGTTGAGAATTTGAAATCACAGCCGTCTCCCTAAATAAGTATAAGTAGATGGCTGGCCTGCTCTGCGATTCACTCCAATCTCTTTCTCTGCTCACAAAATCCCGACATGGCCTGGTGGAAGAACGCCAATCGTGCTGCAACCGCTGCATCGTCCAAACACCAACCTCAGGAGAACAACCCCTCAACCGACGACCCTCTGCAGTAGCTAAGAATCCTGAATGTCCATCTCGTTAGAGAGGCGGTGGAGCTGCATAAATAGATCAAGCTTCTCACCGCCGAGCTAGCTTCCAAGGATTGCGCTCAATGCAGCCCAGCTGTCTCCTCTGACCTTCCTCATTCTACCGCTACTGAAGGCTACGCCGTTGTTTCCCCGCCGGTGGAGTTGAATTTGGAAGCAGAGGAGGCTGTCGATGCAGAAACAAGTGTTTCTCTGGTGGATACCAACACTGTGCCTACTTCGGAGATGGAGTTAGTGGCGACTGTGGAGCTCTACGAAGAGGGAAACTATATTGGCTCAGAGTACTCTGAGATTTCAGATCAGGCTGTAGATGTTGAGGAGATACTTTCTCCGGTGAAGACGGCGTCGTCGTCCAAGCAATTCTGCTCCGATCTTTGTGTGGGCCTAGAGAGCGAGAGCGATAGTGAAGTCATTCCCCTGCATCCAGATGAGAATCTGATTGCAGCAGGGCAGGCCACAAATGCAACGAAGGCAAAGACTGGGTTAGACATGGAGGCCGAGCACTCTGTTAAAAAAAGATTTTACTACATCAAACAAGGGTTTATGAAGAACTGTAACAATACTTAGAAGGGGAGAAGAGGAGGTAGAGGAAAGGCCCAGAGGCGGCCGAAAAGGTGAGAGAAAGACAGGGAGGAGGAGGTAAGACGAAATTCTTCTTTCATTAATTCCTTAAACATTATTACAGAGTCTAATCCCTTATTTATACAAATTACAAGGTTTAAAAATGCAACGATTATATTAATAGCGGGTCCTTCTTAGCTATCCATTGATGTAGACAGGTTGAGCTAATGGAGCCAAGTGGCGGCATCTCCCTAGCCTTAATAAAAGTTGTTTTTATTCTCATCCATTGATCTTTGATGCAAGATCCCAGAACGGCGGAGAATTATAAGCAACAGATACCACCCTCCTTCTTTATCCCGATTCTTCCTTCGTTGTCTTGATAAGGTGGTGAGTATACGTGGATGTGTTACATTACCGCCCTCTTTAAACCTGACGATGTCCTCAGCTTCTTCGCAAAAGTTGGATTTCTGGAAACCCTAGTTGCGGGGATGAAATTTTTCTCCAGCGGTGAAGCAACCTAGCTTAATAATGGTAGAAGGCAGAAGATGATTCTGGTGAGAGCAGATATTGGAAAGGTACTTCCTATAGGAAAACTGATTCTGCTACTCATATTATGTTAGGTGAGCTAACGATTTAGAAATATTTCTCCCTCCCCCTTTTTTCCATTCTGGATCTGTGTATTAGAGTGGTGGTGGTACTTCGTCATCCATCGTATTTTTGTTGTTCTCGGTTTTTTTGTTTTGTGGTTTCCTTTTACTTCGTTGTCCTTTTGTCTTCCATGACGTTCATCATTTCCAGCTTGTGGTTGTAAGCTGGAAAAATATTCTAAGGAAGATAAATCTTCTCAAGTGCTATCTTCTGGAGGAAGTCCCTTACACTGCACAAATCCTTGCTGTATTTCTTTTCCTTGTCACAAAATTTCCCGAGTAGACAAAATAGTCATTGGCTCATGAAGCGGGTTGTTTCTCCATTGATGGTTTTGAAGGGAAATAGGTTGAGGCATTGGTTCTCCTATGTATGGTTTGAGCATAGAGATGTGAAAAACTGGGTGGATTTTAGTTTCATGAGGGAGGTTCAGTCGATAAGTTGTTTGTTTGATGACCTCCAGCACTTTGTATGGACCATAAAGTTTCAGGCCCAATTTTTTATTGTTAGAGCGAGCAATTGATAGTTGTCTATAGGGGTGCAGTTTGAGTAGCATCCATGCCCCTGGTTGTAGCTATAGTTCCTTCCTTTTTTATCTGCGTAGGTCTACATTCTTTGCTGCGAGATTTGTAAATTCTATTTATGTTGCTGAATAATTTTTTCCCGCTTTTCCAAGGTTACTGCAGCTACTTCATTGGTTGTGCTCCCTGGGCTGTAAGATAGTAAATCAGGGGGTGTTCGACCGAACATGACCTCATATGGAATCATGCCGATCGAAGTGTTAAATGATGTATTGATAAAATATTCAGCAAAAATAAGATATGTAGACCATTTTTAGAGTTATGATTAAGAAATAATCTCAGATATTGTTCCTGGAATTGATTTATTCGTTCAGTTAGCCCATCCATTTGAGGATGGTATGTTGAACTATATTTCAATTGTGCGCCCTGTAAGCGGAACAATTCTTTCCAAAAATCACTTAAAATGGTGTCTCGATCCGTAATTATGGATTCTGGAATGCCATGAATTTTTCCTACATTTATCCAAAATAAGGAAGCAATTGTAGGTCTAGTTAAGGTTTTGACTAGAGTAAAATGGACCGCCTTTGAAAAGCGATCCACCACAACCATAATAATTGTATATGAATTTGAGTTAGGCAAGCTAGTGATAAAATCCATAATTAGATCCGTCCATAATTTATCAGGTGTTTGAATAGGTTGTAATAGTCTGTAGGGAAGGTGGTTGCTTGGTTTAGCCTTCTAGCATAGGTCACATTGCTTAATGTAGTTTTCTACTTGTTTAATCATGTTTGGCCAATAAAATTGTTGTTGTAGTCTATAAGTTGTTCCCCTAACTCAAGAATGGCCCCCCATAAACTATCGTATGCCTCCTTTTATGAGTGTTAGTCTTAGTGCAGAATTCTCTGGAATGAATATTTTGTGCTTGTGATATATGTAAGGTCGCTTAAGTGACCAATTAGGTTGTAATTGTGATGTATCCCTAATTTGGTGTATTAGCCTTTGTGAATAATCATTTGTTGCATAGTCTTGTTCCAATCCACTCAAAAGAGGGGAGATTGGGACAGACAGAACATTCAGGTTCACACCCGGGAGTTGTTCTGGAGTTGGATCTATACGGGACAATGTATCAGCAACAATGTTATTTTTTCTTACCTTATATTTAATAGTATAATCATACTTTAATGATTTTGAAAAGAAAATATGTTGCTCGGGCATATGTAGATCTTGTGTTAATAAATGGCGGAAACTCTGATGGTCTGTGTGAATAATAAATTTATGTCCTAAGAGATATTGTCGTCATTTTGCTATAGCCGTAATTATGGTGTACATTTCTCGTACATACGTGGATTTTTGTTGCATTTGCATCGTCAATTTTTTTACTAAAGTATGTTATAGGTTTTTTTTTTTTGCAATAAAACCACGCCAACTCCTATTCTCGACGCATCCGTTTCTAGTTCAAATGGTAAATTGAAGTTGTGTAGTGCTAGAACATGGGGGGTTAAGCAAATTTTGTTTTAAAGTATCAAAAGCATTTTAGGTATTGGGGGTCCAGTTGAAAGGAGATTGTTTAAGTAATTCGATTAAAGGATACGCAATTGTGGCATAATTTTTGATAAATTTTCTATAGTAACCAGTTAATCCTAAGAAAGCTCTAATATCTTTTTGTGTCATGGGTACAGGAATTTTTCGAATAACATCGAAATTAGATTGGGTTGGGCCAACCTGGCCCTGAGATATCTGGTGTCCTAAGAACTCAATAGAAGTTGATAAAAATGAACATTTACTTAGTTTAAGGTAAAAGATATTTTGTGATAGTATTTCTAAAGTTTTTTGAAGATGACTGTAATGATCAGCTATAGACGCACTGTAGAGTAATATATCATCAAAAAAAAACAATTATAAACTTCCGTAAGTATGGCTGAAAAATTGTATTCATTAAGGCCTGGAATGTGAAAGGGGCGTTGGATAATCCAAAGGGCAATACAGTGAATTGTTAGTGTCCTTGGTGGGTTCTGAACACTGTTTTGTGAATATCGTGTTCGGCCATTTGTATCTGGTGATAGCCAGAATGAAGATCTAGTTTTGAAAAATATCGGGCATCATGTAATTCATCTAATAATTCTTCTATCGTAGGGATTGGGAAGCGATCTTTTATGGTAATTTTATTTAAGGCTCTGTAATCCACACAGAACCTCCAAGTGTCGTCTTTCTTTTTGACTAGAAGAACGGGTGAAGAAAAACTCGAGGTGCTAGGTCGGATATGGTTTTTGTATAGCATTTCGACAATTAGTCTTTCGATTTCATTTTTTTGATAATAGGGAAAATGGTAAGATTTTATATTAGGGGCTTGAGCACCTGTTTCTAAATTAATGTGATGATCTATGTCCCTTTTTGGTGGTAATGAGGAAGGCTCAGTGAATAATTGTTCGTAATTGTGAAAGAGAGTCTTAAATTTCTGAGGTAAGTTGGATTGGTCATTGGGTGTTGTCAATGTAGTGGGAAAGTTAATTTCGGACGCGATCAACCAACACGTGGCTAATGGTTGTAAGGATAATAAGCGGGATAGTTGCGATGATGAAATTTGGCTATCGGGGTAATTACGATGTCCCATAAGACAAATTGGTCCATATGTGCCTATATAGGACATAGTCAGGTTTGAGTAATCTGTGGTTATAGGGCCTAATGGTCATAACCAGCGAACTCCCAAAATTATGTCCGCTCTCGATATGTCTAAAACGTATAACTGGACCTTAAAATGAGTAGCCTAGATGAGCAACTGAATATCCTTACAAACGCCCTTACATTTGATGGTTGAACCATTTCTCATTCGTACTACAAATTCTGGTATTACATAAATAGACATGTTTAGGAATTTATCCATTCTACGGGATATAAAGTTATACGAGCTGTCACTGTCTACTAGAATTTCAATGGGAGTCTTTGAAATATGTCTGGTGAAACAGATGAAGTGGCTCGGTGAAGAGTTTGTTAGGATCTGAATGATGTCAGTGGATGTAGGGGGTTCATCATCTACATCTGTTAGTTGGTCTAATGATTCAGGTAAATCTTCATCGTCAGTCCCTTAAAAATAGTCTGTGTTGAAATGATAACCCGGTTGAAATTTTTTGTCTCAATTATAGCAAAGTCCTTTTTCCCGTCTAATCTGAAGTTCTTGGGGGGACATTTTTTTAATAAATTGTTGTTTGGTGGTATTTGGTAAAATGTTTTGTCGTGACGTATTTGTTTGCCACTTATTTTGCCTTGTATGATAGTCTGTGTTGGGTTTGTACATTTGTGGATTGAGTTTTTGATTTTTGAGGTGTTGTGCTTCGAACATTCTAGCCATGGCAAACGCTCTATCGAGTTCCGTAGGCTCATGGATAAGAACTTGGCTCTAAATGTGTGGTTGGAGTCCAGAGATAAACATGTTAGTTAGAAATGTAGGGTCTAGACCGGGAACTCTATTCTTCAAATTCTCAAAATCTTTTTTGTAATTCAAAACCGTTGTCGTTTGCGTTAATTTTGTTAAAGAGCCTTGAGGATTTTCGTAAGCGCAAGGGCCAAAACGTTGGAGTTTAACAAAGAAATCGAATGTCAAGGCTGGGTGATCGACAAGAATGGCCTGATACCAACGAGATGCGGGTTTATCGAGATGTAACGCCGCGTACAGTAAATATTCCTGAGGATCTATTGTGTTGTATTGAAAAAAAAGTTTAAGATCATATAACCAATCGGTAGGATCGCCGTCTGAAAAACGCGGGCAAGAAATAGATAGTAATTTAGGTTGAACACAAACAACCTAAATTTGAGGCTCGGGAGGCGGAGAAGCTCCCAAGATTCCTGCAGAAGATTGTCCGATAGCGTTTTCTGGCTGTTTTTGTAGGCGAGAATTCTGAAGATCCATGGAGCATTGAATATTCTCCATGTATGTCCGTAATTTGGCCTTTAACTCTTCATGTTGATCCGAAAATTGTTTTTTGGTGGACATGAGTTGTTGATTTAACAGCTTGTTCTGTGATTGCATGTCGTGACGCAAGGTTTCGATCTGTATCTGTCTTATGCGTTGTTCGTCTTGAATTGCCTGAGAAATGTCATTGTTGTGGTGGTCGTCGCCATGAGATCTCGTTCCGTCTGCCATTGGTAACGAGAAGGTGAGGTCAAGAACGAGAGCACCAAAATTTAACATTACTCAGAAGGGGAGAAGAGGAGGAGGTAGAGGAAAGGCCCAGAGGCAGTCGAAAAGATGAGAGAAAGACAGGGAGGAGGAGGTAAGACGAAATTCTTCTTTCATTAATTTCTTAAACATTATTACAGAGTCTAATCCCTTATTTATACTAATTACAAGGTTTAAAATGCAACGACTATATTAACAGCGGGTCCTTCTTAGTTGTCCATTGATGTAGACAGGTGGAGCTTATGGAGCCAAGTGGCGGCATCTCCCCAGCCTTAATAAAAGCTGTCTTTAATCTCATCCATTGATCTCTGATGCAGGATACCAGAACGGCGGAGAATTTTAAGCAACAACTACCGCCCTTCTTCTTTATCCCGGTTCTTCCTCCATTGTCTTGATAAGGTGGTGAGTATACGCGGATGTGTTACAAGAACCCTCTCAAGAAGAAGAAGAACAATCTAACGGCAGGCGTGTATCCCGCCGAAATGATCGTTGCCTTCTCCGTCGGGATGGTCGCTTCCTTCTCCGTCGGATTCCTTCTGACCCGCTCCACATCCAAAAAATAAATAACAATGTTTAATTTTTTGTTTTTTTACTCTTTTAAATTTTTTTATTATTATTAATTTCAAACTTATTTTTTAAAAATTCTTATTATTTTCATTAATTATAATCAAGGACCATTTTTATATTTTGTCATGAAATGTATGTTTGTCATAACAATGGGTATGATCCTTACAAGAAAAGAATACTAGTTTTGAACATAAAAGTGAATGAAGTTCTTTAAATAAAATGTGTTCATCAACAACGATTCATAATCACCGCGTTCACGCCGGCTACTGCGGTGCAAAATGGAGCCAATGTCTTAAATATTTGATTTTTTCTTTCACCCTCAGTATTGTTGGTTGTTGTGACTCGGTTCGCTCAATACTAATAATTAATTAAAAAATTTTGTTTATAGTGTTTTTTTATTTGCAAAGCATCTTAATTAAAAAAAATGATAAATATTATCACTGAAAAACCATCAAATGAGGAGAGTTGAGGACGGGTGCTCCAACGAAGCATACTATGCAAATTTCCGTATGTTAGGGCAGTGGGTTTTCGTTCCAATGGCAAGTGTTCTTTTTTGTGCCCTCCATTATTCACGCTATATGGTGTAGGTCGGGTCTGTATGTTTCGGTTGTCAGAGTTGGAGCAGTGGGAATGAAAATGATGGCATGGAGTGGTGAGAAATGTTAATATATATTTGGTTATATAACGGGCTCGGAGGTTTAACGGGTTTGGTTCGAATACCGCGATATCCGATACCCGTATTAAAACTAGGGTTTGGCTATAAAACTCAAGCTGGGAGTACGGGGAGGTAGTTCCACTTTGGCCATCACCCTGGATGCTTCGAGCGATCTAACATTCTCGAAGAGTGAAACCCTAGCCGCTCGATTCCCGTGTCCCGTCGCTCTCTCCTCTGCGATTCAGCCATTCGGGATTTTTGCGTTCCCAATTCGCGGTTTCTTTGATCGGGAAGGAGATAACGTCGCCGCCTGCAGAAAATTTATGACGTGGTTTCTTTCTCCCGTCCCGGTGATCGATAGAGGAGGCCATCCCGCCGTCGTTGTTTGTAGCTAGGAAGAAGATTTTCTTTTTTCGATCGGTCTTCTGTCCCGCCATCAATAGAAAAGGGAAAATTCCCCCCGCTGTTTTCGATCAGGAAGTAGCCCTAATTTTGTGATCCCATCATTGATTGGGAAGGAGGGAGATCCCGCCGCCAGGAGAAAGCTTCTCGCTGCTGCCGCTCAAGAGATCGGGAAGTAATCCCGCCTCCCCATCTCTTCGTGACTTCTCTGTTTTTCCCAAGGTTCGGCCACTGCTTCTCCGCAGATTTTATTTATTGTTGTTGTGAATCTCAGCAATGCAGCAACCCACCGGATCTAGTGCAACAGCCCGTCGTTGATCGGATCTAGTTTAGTAGCCCGTCGTTGATCTGATCTAATGCAATAACCCATCGTTGATCTCTACCAGATCGTCAGGTCGTCAGCTCTCTCTAGTTGGACAAATCTGGTGGTTCAGACTCTCTTCTGTCCAAATCATGCCTAAACGTGCATATCTAAAGACTTGATTTGGGATAAATTAGATCTAGATAAGCAGATCAGAGGAAACCTCCTGGAGGTGTATCCCTGTTGTGATCGTAGAGTTCTGTTTTCCCTTTTCCTGTTGTTCTTGATGTTCACCAAAAGGAAGCTCCTTGGCCATTGTCAGCTTTGCCACTTCTACAGGAGGAAGGTGATTACTGCCAGCGGGGATTGTGATCAGTTTCGCCATTCACAGATTCGCAAGAGAAATCAGGAGAAGGTTTCGTTGTGCTACTATTATTTGATTTTTGTTGGGTAGAACTCCTCACTCCAAAATGATGAAGGGGAACAATTTCTTGTCTCTAATTTCAATTATTAAATTGGAGAAGTTCACGACGATCGGGCGGCCGAGCGACCGAGCGTCCGACTTCAACGACTGAAAGTTGAACACCCAGTTTGAGATGAAGTACTTTAATTTGTTCTACACCATTTCAGTCTGATCGTGCTGATGTTATCAGGACTGACGATGGAGCTCAATGGATTGCTGATGAGAACTTCTATTTAGACTATTTGCTGAACTGTTTATCCTCTAGTCTGGCAAAGACTTACATCAAGATGAAGACTGTCAAGCAGATTTGGGAGGCACTGGAGAAGCATTTCAAGTAGGAGGAGGACCTGTCCAAAGCTCATCTGGTGGACAACTTTCATTCCTTCACATTTGACGAGGAGAAGACGATTTTCCCTCAGGTATCTGAATTTGAGAATTTAGTTGATACCTTGCATAATGAACATGTCTCTCTGTTAGGTAGCTTTGTTTCTGGCATAATAATTTTTAAATTGCCTTACACATGGTACATTTTTAAAACTGAGATGTACCGCAAGAAAATGCAGGTTGGTTTGAATGACCTCAAGCGTTTTATACGCATTGAGGATGAGAATAAGACTAGACATGTGTTAGAAGCTGTTAGCAAATAGAAAGCTGCTGCTAACCTGATTTTCAGCTCTAAACGCATGCCTAATTTTAAGAAGATCAAACACTTTCAAAGTTCACAGGTTGCAAAATCAAATAAAAAGATTAAAAAGTTTAAGGGAAAGTATTTTAACTGCAACAAGTGGGGGTACTGTGCATCTGATTGCAAGCTTCTAAAAAAGGAAAGGACTAGAGCACCACAAGACGACAACCAGGATAATATGGTTAGTTTTGCTGAGTCATCCAACTTTGTTGCTATGATTGGGAATGCAAAGGCCACACTGAGTGGTACCATGATTCAGGGACAACATGTCATGTTTTCAACAACGCTAAACTACTGACAGGGTTCACTAATGCAAAGAAATATGTGACGGTTGCAAATGGTGACACAGCTAACATTCTAAAGGTGAGGAATGCAACTTTGCTGCTTTCTTAAGGTAAAACTTTAACTTTTAAAAAATGTTAAATTTATTCCTTCACTAGCTGCTAATTTAGTATCGATTAGTTTATTATATGATGTTGGTATATCTTTCAATTTTTGTAGCGGTAGAGTAATACTGTCAATTAACTCACACTATTTTGAATGTGCATATGTTCAAAATAGAATGTACCTACTAAGTCTAACAAATAAGATAGTTTAACACGTTCAATCAAACTTAGTTAGCTCTAAGACTCTATATGAGAGACTAGAGCATGTAAATTATAGGAAGATGTTTCAATTACTGTAACACACCAGATCACCTTAGACACTAAAAACCAACTTGAGAAATGTGAATTGTGTGCTCAGACTAAGATCACTAGAAAACTTTTTAGTGCGGATACTATGAATACAACACCCCTAGAGCTAATACATTCTGACATCTATGACTTTAAAAGTTTTGTCACCAGAGAGAGTATGAAGTATATGATTACATTTATAAATGAATGTTCTAGGTTCTGTCATATTTATCTTCTTAAAACTAAAGATGAAACGTTTGAAAATTTTTGCCTTTTAAAAACTAGGGTAGGCCTGCAAGTGGTGCAATTCAATGCAGTTTGGGGGCAAACCGAAACCGCGCCGCAGGGATGCGGTTTTTGACCGGCTAAAATCGTACCGCACCGAATCTATGCGGTGTGGTTTTGTTTTGGTGCGGTTTGGCATCAATTTGTGCAGTGTGGTTTCGATTTTTTTGCACAATTTTCTGGTCTTTCCCTACTTACAGTTAAAAAATAGTTTAACACTTCAACTTGCTGAAACAAGTAGAACCAATTAATATTAAATAAAATACTCTTGCTTGGACAATGGACATACAAAATAACACTAATTACTTGCTTGAAGTGCCAATTTCTAGTAGGTTTCAAATATTTAGCAACCCTTGAGTACATACATATGCTAACTAATTTGAAGATAAAATTTTGAACATGATTAACAACAAAGCTTCTTTTTAATTGTCTGATTATACGAAAAAAAAACTACATGCAATCCTCAATTTGATGAAGCTATGCCTAAGATGGCAGTGACGCTACTAATTAATTCGACAAATGAACTACGAGAGTGTTAATTTAGAGGGAATTGTAATTTCATGCAAAGCTACAGAAGAACTTCCTTTCAAGAACTCATTTATCTTCAAAAGTTTCAAAAACAACAACTCTATTTAACCCATTGAAGATGTTGATTGTACAACCCCGGCCCGTGCTCGACGAGTGGGCCCGTCAAGAGAAGACCTAGCCGAATGGTGTGCAGTCTAGGTCTCATGTGAGTCGGACGGGGGAGTGTAGTGGAACCTCTCCGACTCGCCCCGGCCGAGTGGTCAAGAGCGTGGGGGCGAGTGGAGCATTTAGGCTCGCACTCGCCCCGGGCCCATGGGAGGGGGTGAGCGAGTGGGGTGGTCGGACCCGCACTCGCCCCGGGCTGTCGACGAGTGCCAACCCCATCGAGCACTCGCCGCCCCAAGCGAGTGGTATTTTCATAGACCACTCACCCAATAGTGTCTTTTACCATACTGCACATGTTGGTCTGCTAGTAGCCTTTCAGAACAATGAGGTTACGTTGTTGACAGACTAATGTAGGTTGCATATAACATTTGAAAACAACTGAGTTGCGTTATTTGCAGACCAGACTTGGAATTCTATTAATAGACCATGTGGACACCTTTGGAGAGGATCCAGTTCTCTTGGCTTTTTCCTCATTAGGTTATTTGGTTCGGCTGCGAAAGACCTCCAAGGTGTCCAGCTTAGATTTTTGGCTTGAGATGGGAAATGCTCTAGAGATCTTCCGGGTGTGTGGTGAGACCTCTACGTTGCAGCCCAGGGTCAATTTCTAGTTCCGAGCGACTGGTCACGAGTTCAAGTTCAAGAGAAGTCGGTGCAAGTTACCCCCTTGGGTCCGAACTTTCGTTGTGACCAAATTTTGTTTTCAATAGCATGCAATGTCAAACTCATGCCAACTAATTTAGTGAAGACCATGAGAGAAAGTGACTATGTGCAGCCCGACTTCTACATAAAAGGAGTTTCATCCCTATCAAATTTTATCTATTCTAAGGGAGGGGGCGAAGAAGATGAGGCCACGTTTTGATGGGTCGCGTCGCCCAGATACCATTGGAGAAGGATCTGGAATCCGGATCAGCCACATTTAACGGTATATTCTCCCACCGTCTACGTCCCTCACTCAACTAAAGCCCTACCTACTTCGCTTACTCCGTCATCCGTTAATGCCCTCTAAAGTCCTCTTCAATAAATTCCAAGCCCAGTCGCGAAATCAATGGCAGCAAGAGCAACACAGCTGCTACTTTTCCGATCCCTTTCTCCCTTCTCACGCCGCGCCGTCGCCGCCAGCTTTCTTCACACGCCGACGTTTTCCAGCCTGTCTGCCGCCGGCGCAATGGCTTCCACCGCCGAACCCTTTCTGAAGGTTCAGATCCAGCGCGACGACACTGTAAGTTCCTCCACCTCATCATCACCGACGATTCTTACTGGTTTCCCTTTCCGTTTTTGTTGAAAATTTTGATTTAAAATTTTTTATGTTAAATTTCTTCTGAAGACCTTCGATGCGTACGTTGTTGGGAAAGAAAATGCGCCGGGGATAGTGGTGGTGCAGGAGTGGTGGGGAGTCGATTTCGAAGTCAAGAATCATGCTCAGAAGATTGCGAATTTGGCTCCTGGTTACAGAGCTTTGATTCCAGAGTAACTATCCGTTCTCCATTCATCAGTGATTGATGGCAGATTTAATTTTGAGCTTACTTTAGCTTGTTTCATTGTTGTTGATGATGGATGATGCTTTTACTCAGAATCTAATCCTTTTTTTCTGCTGCCAGTTTATACCGTGGAAAGGTTGGTCTTGATGTTGCTGAGGCACAGCATTTACTGGATAGTTTGAACTGGCCAGCTGCAGTAGAGGACATCCGTGCGTCTGCTAAATGGCTCAAGGAAAACGGTTCACCCAAGGTGATATTGACTGATTTTTAGACATCCGTGTGTGTCAAAATGGATTTTTTCTATCACTAATAAAAATAAAAGTCTTTCAAATCTCAATGATGTTCTTAAGTCATAATATAGATCAAGGAGCAATATAACTATCGAAGGATCGGTTCAGTTCCCAAAACGTTCAAGAGCAAATCAAAGACAAAAACCAATTACATTCCTTAAAGATTTTTTTTTAAGATTACAAATAACCGAGCATAAATTCAATTCGTAAATGCGTCACAATTCACTCTCAAACCCAACATCATTACACCCGCATCCTGAACGTATCTAGAACACGATGCAGATAGTTCTTCTTAATATGACCGCTCTATCTGCAGTGATAATGTTGCACACCCTTCTTTGATGTCGATTGAGCATATGCACCTCTTGATCCCTTGTCGAGTGCATTTTCATTTTCTTCTATCACCAAAATATTCTCATTTTCAAGAGTGTAAGTCCTTCAACATCTGACTGAATAGTAAAGTTGATGTGATCAGTCTCATTGCATTCTTCTAATGTAAGATCATGGTCTCCATGAATTTGTGGGATGTCATGAGCAAGACAAGAAATAATAGAGCTTTGTCTTTTTCCTTCACTTGCACGTCAATCGCATGCAATTGACTCAGAAGACTATTGAATACATTGAAGTGCTTCTGTAAGTTGCCTCGATCATAAATCTCCAGTCCATACAAGCTTTGTTTCAGAAGCATCCTCATCTAGCCAGAAATAGTCGTTCCAACTTCACCTTAAAGCGTGATTACAGTCTCCTTATTGTTAGAGTCGACGGTTCACATATCCTTAGTTTGATAATATCAACTTCCATGTTATATTTGATTATATCGTGTGTTTGGTAGAGTGTGCAGGTTTACAGGTTCAAGAAATTCAAGGAGTCCTCCTCAGGAACCTACCGCGAGGAGTTAGGTAGTTAACGCGCGGCGGTATGTTACCGAACTCGTTTTTCTGGGATGATTTCTCCTTGGAAATCTATACACCTTTCAGAGAAGTACAGGCTAACACACACAACGCAATATGCAGGAGAATATTGATGATTTCAAAGTATAACTTGATGCGGATAATATAAATTATATAGATGAACATAAGCTAGATTGATTTAACTTTCAGGCAAGTGCACCTATCAATCATAGTATAAGAGAAATCTACATCTCGTGTCGTATTCCCCGGGGTCTTTTCAAATACTCGTACTCACCCTCACTCTATTATCATACCTATAATTAAAATTGATTTTTAACCTAGATTAACCTAACTATGACTACTTGGATAAAGAAATATTGGAGAATTAAAAATGATAAAAAGCCGAAAGTCTAAGAGCATTCATATGAAAATAATCGTTCATTAATTCAATTCTATGTAATCATGAAATGACAAGACTATCAAATTCGTTGTATTGTAAGGGTTAAACAATTTTCAAATTCTCTCTCGAGCAATTCAAAATCTAAACCTAATTTGAGTAAATTTTCTCTCGAACAATTTACAATACTCAAATTTGTCGTTTGGATAATTGTGATACGGATAAATGGATTCATGGTATTTTAGAGATAGGATTTCATGAATTTATATAGTAGATATGGTACGTTATTTTAATGCAAATTTGAGTGTTGTAAATTATTTGAGAGAAAATTTACTCAACTTAGGTTCATATTTTTAATTGCTCGAGAGAGAATTTGATAATTATTTAACCCTTACAATACAACGAATTTGATAGTTTGTCATTTCATGATTACATAGAATTGAATTAATGAACAATTATTTTCATGTGAATGCTCTTAGACTTTCAGCTTTTTATCATCTTTAATTGTCCAATGTTTCTTTATCCAAGTAGTCATAGTTAGGTTAATCTAGGTTAAAAATCAATTTTAATTATAGGTATGATAATAGAGTGAGGGTGAGTACGAGTATTTGAAAATACCCTGTGGAATACGACACGAGATGTAGATTTCTCTTATACTATGATTGATAGGTGCACTTGCCTGAAAGTTTATTCAATCTAGCTTATGTCCATCTACATAGTTTATATTTGAGTGTAGAATTAATCCGCATCAAGTTATACTTTGAAATCATCAAGTTTTTGGGGACGTTGTCGGGGACTCGATTTCAATATTTTGAAAGCTTAAACTCTATTAATCTACCAATTTTTGATTACTAACAAATAATTGTAAATTAGTTTATAGTATAATTATATCGCTTAATTTTTGTTTTGTAGACTGTTAGTCTATGATCAGGGGGAGAAATTCTGGGCTAGCACCATTTCATCCTGATCCAGAACGAATTATTCACAACACTAATCAAAGGGACGTGAGAACAAATACCACAGATATTTCAAACGAACTTTCAGAAGAGGAGACAGTAAACCAAGGAGAGCATCATCCAGAAAATTTGGATAACATGGAAAACCAGAACGAGCAAACCATGTCTGACTTTGCTAGACCTAATATCCAGGGTACTGGGTCAAGCATCGTTAGACCACTGATAGTCACTAACAATTTTGAATTGAAGCCGAGTGTTATACAGATGGTTCAACAGTATGTCCAATATGATGGTCTGCAAGATGAAGATCCCAACACACACTTAGCCGGATTCTTGGAGATATGTGATACATTCAAGATCAATGGTGTTTCCAATGATGCCATTCGATTGAGATTGTTTCCGTTCTCACTAAGGCACAAGGCAAAGCAGTGGCTCAACTCATTACCGAGAGAGTCGATTACTACATGGGAAATGATGGTTGAGAAGTTTTTAATGAAGTATTTCCACCGGCGAAGACTGCAAAGCTAAGGAATGACATCTCTACGTATGTTTAATTGGAATCTGAATCGTTGTACGACACATGGGAACGATTCAATGATCTTTTAAGGAGATGTCCCCATCATGCACTACCTTTCTGGCTTTAAATTTAGACCTTCTACAATGGTCTCAATCCAGCCACTAGACAAATGATCAATGCGGTTAGTGGGGGCATCTTGAATAATAAGACACCTGAAGCGGCTCAACAGTTGATAGAAGACATGACAATGAACAACTATAAATGGACTACCGTGAGACCAAAGCCTAATAAGCCTGCAGGAATGTATGAAGTGAATGTCGTCACTGCCTTAGCCATTCAAGTGGAGAAGCTTCACCAAACGATGGATAACCTTTCTTTAGCATCACCCTCCATGGCACCTCAACAATGGGACCCTTCACTTAGTGGAATGCCTAGTGGTGAACCTCAAGTGCAAGAACATGTTGATTATATGGGTAACAATACTAGACCTCCTTTCAACCCAGCAAACAACTCATATAGTTTTTCATACAATCCTGGATGGAGGAATCACCCTAATTTCTCTTGGGGAGGGAAAGGAAATCAAGGCAAGCAACCTGTGTTTGGACAACTATAACAACCGGAGCAAAGGAAGCCAGCATTAGAAGATGTACTTACCAAGTTTATGCAAACTACTGATGTAGCTTTCCGGAATCATGAGAGATCAATTCGTAATTTGGAGAACCAGATTGGTTAGTTCGCGAGGATGGTATCTGAAAGGCAACAAGGAACACTTCCGGGTAATACTGGGACAAACTCGAAGGAGCATGCAAAAACAATTCAATTGAGGAGCGGAAGGGAGCTACAAGACCCAAGACTTACAAAGGAAGCACCCCAAGAGGAGTCTAGTGGCGAAGCACCGAACGACATGAACGTGAAACCAATGAAGTATCAACCAGCAATATCGTATCCAGCAAAGCTGAACAAGGAGTAGGGGTGAGCATGAAAAATCGCAAACCGCAAAAACCGCCCGCACTGCAAAAATCACACCGATATTTAAACCGCACCGCGTAGTTTAGGTGCGGTGCGGTTTTGAACTTTTACAAACCGAGCGCGGTTTGGTGCGGTGCGGTTTTTGGATTTTGAAAACCGCAAAAACTGCACCGCACCGAATATTTTGTGTATTTAATTTTTTATAATTATGTGACGTCACATTTAAGTATATTAAGTAAAAGAGATAAATTGAGAAATAGAAAGAGTGCTGCATGTGCACTTACCCTTTCTTAGAGCAAGATTAAGATCATACTGGATATTATCATGCCAAGAAATGGAGGTGGAGAATCAACAGTATCAACACTTGGTGGAGGTGGATAATATGGATAATCGTCCTCGATTTTTATACAACAAGTACAAATCATAATAGGTTACTTTGATATTGTCATGAGAGTTGAGAATTCGTCAAGAGTCACAGTAGTAACAGTGACTTGATCAAAGAACTGTTTGATCGAGATAAACTCACAAGAAAAAATTTGATGGGTGTTGTGGAATTAATTGTGTTGTTCGACATCAAGGCTAGAGAGAACAATGTAGAAAAAGCAATCAAAGGAATGACCTTCAATGAACTCAATGGAATCTAAGATAAAATACTAAAATAACATGATCGTTTTAAAAAGGTGCATTTGTAGCAGTAGAAAATTTGTTTCTCTATAAATAAAACGCTCAACTTGATGCTACTGGGGGCGATGCTTACCTGTAGTCTATGTAAAATACATGTAAAAATTGCACCGAAACCGAAACCGCACCGAACTGAAACCGCACCGCATAATTTCGGTGCGGTGCGGTTTTGCTCGGGCAAAAACCGAGCCCTTACGGTGCGGGTGCGGTTTGGGCCAAAATCGCACCAAACCGCACCGTGCACACCTCTAACAAGGAGCGCATAGATGCGCAATACGGTAAATTTTTATCTATGTTTAAACAATTGCATGTCAATTTACCTTTTTCTGAAATCATTCAAATGCCTAAATATGCTAAATTTCTCAAGGACTTAATTTCAAATAAAAAGAAAATAGAAGAATTATCTTTAGTAACACTTAGTGAAGAATGTTCTGCTATTTTACAAAATAAATTACCACAAAAACTCAAGGATCCCAGTTCATTTTCAATTCCATGTTTAATCGGTGATTTACAAGTGAATAAAGCTTTAGCGGTCTTAGGAGCTAGTATAAACTTAATGCCTTATAAACTATATTTGAAACTAGGTTTAGGAGAACTTAGCCCTACTAGAATGAGTATTCAATTAGCAGATCAGTCGATTAAGTATCCTAGAGGAATAATAGAAGATGTATTGGTTAAGGTAGATAAGTTTATATTTCCTGTTGATTTTGTTATTCTAGATATGAACGAAATTATCAAAGTGTCACTCATACTAGGTCGTCCATTTTTAGCCACATCTAGAGCTCTTATTGATGTTTTTGATGGTAAATTAGTTTTGCGAGTAGGGGAAGATGAAGTCACTTTTCAAATTGGCAGTACTATGAAACAATCCTTAGATAATGATGATTATTGCTATTTTTCTTATGGTGTTGATAATTTTATGACTTCTATGAATTCTAATTTATATTATATAGATCCTTTAGGAATTTGCATCACTAACTGTTATCTAGAAGAAGATAAAAATCAAGACATTATTGAACATTTATATTTTCTAGATAACTCTGTTTCGATGAATAGAACGACTGAGTATAGTTTGATTACCAAAGGAGATCGTGAAGTTCATAAGAATAATACTAAGGATCCACCGATAGTAGAACTAAAAAAATTACCGGATCATCTTGAGTATTCTTAGGAAATAATTCTTCTTACCCAGTTATTATTTCTTCTAATCTTTCTAATACTGAAAAAGCTAAATTAATAACTGTGTCGAAGAAATGTAAAGGTGCAATAGCATGACAAATATCTGATATAAAATGTATCAATCCTAGTTTTTGCACTCACAAAATCCTTTTGGAAGAAAACTATAAACCTTCTATTCAACCGCAACGTATGCTTAACTCAAATATGAAAGAGGTAGTTAAGGCTGAGATTGTTAAGTTTTTAGATGCTGATATGATATACCCTATTTCGGATAGTTCATGGGTTAGTCCTGTACAAGTCGTTCCTAAGAAGGGTTGTCTAACAGTGGTAGCAAACGATAAGAATGAATTAATTCCAACGCGAACGGTAACAGGTTGACGTGTCTGTATTGATTACAGGAAGTTAAACGATGCCACTAGGAAAGATTATTTCCCTCTATCTTTTATTAACCAAATATTAGAACGTTTATCAGGACATTTTTTTTAATTATTTTATAAATGGACTTTCTGGATATTTTCAAATTCCCATAGCACCAGAAGACCAGGAGAAAACAACATTCACTTGCCCATTCGATACATTTGCCTATAGACGTATGTCATTCGGTTTATGTAATGCCCCCGTCACTTTCCAGAGATGCATGTTAGCCATCTTCAATGAGTATGTTGAAAATATTATGGAAGTGTTCATGGATGATTTATCTGTGTTTGGAGACTCGTTTGATTTGTGTTTAAATAATTTAGAAAAAATTCTGAGGAGGTTTGATGAAACAAACCTAGTACTTAGTTGGGATTACGTAAAATGTAATAATTTTTCTAAGTTTATAATATTTTTAGTAAAAAAATCTACTTATATGTTAAGATAAAATTTTTTTATAAAAATCACGTAGGAGGAATTTTAAATTTAGGGGGCACACGGGTAACCACACGTCCGTGTGTCTGGCCGTGTCCAAAGCATATCCTTGGACCCAGCCTTAGACAATGTTAAACGAGGCTTTGCTTCTGCTTTGGCTCATCACACCTAAGTACTAAGTTTGTTTCCTCACACCTCCTCAGAACTTTTTCTAAATTATTTAAACACAAATCAAACGAGTCTCCAAACACAGAGAAATCATCCATGAACACTTCCATAATATCTTCAACATACTCATTGAAGATGGCTAACATGCATCTCTGGAAAATGGCAGGGGCATTACATAAACCGAATTGCATGCGTTTATAGGCAAATGTACCGAATGGGCAAGTGAATGTTGTTTTCTCCTGGTCTTCTGGTGCTATGGGAATTTGGAAATATCCAAAAAGTCTATCTAGAAAACAATAAAAAGAATGTTCTGATAAACGTTCTAAAATTTGGTCAATAAAAGGTAGAGGGAAATGGTCTTTCCTAGTGGCATCGTTTAACTTTCTGTAGTCAATACAGAAACGCCAACCTGTTACCGTTCGCGTTGGAATTAATTCGTTCTTATCGTTTGCTACCACTGTTAGACTGCCCTTCTTAAGAACGACTTATACAGGACTAACTCATGAACTATCCAATTTCTCAATATAAAAAGTTGGAATTCATGTAAAACAAAAACTACATTAATAACTAGGATAAATCTCTTTATTTGAAAGCCTACATACGATTAGAGTACAACAAATTTGATGAAAACAATAACATACATGATTACCGATGTACAACCCCGTATCCAGCGAGTGGGCTAACAGGAGCCGATCCGGCCGGCCCAGACCGCCCCCGAGCCTCAGGTGAGTCCAGCAGGGTATGCCGAGCCTAGCATGCCGAGTACGTGCTCGGCAATCGTCGGGCCGAGCTCGAAGATCGTGGAGCTGAGCCCGACAAGAGGATGTCGTTCGTTGTGGGCCCGACCGAGTACATGCTCGTCCAGTACCTGTTCGGCGTGTACCAACGCGACCGTCACCAGCGAGCAAGGGCTTCAGGCCCGACCTTCCCAGGCTCGAGGCGAGGCGAGTCCGGTCCGCGGCGCGAGTCCAGTCCGCGGCGCGAGTCAGGTCCGCGGCGCGAGTCAGGTCCGCGGCGCTGCGAGTGACGAGTTCATCCGCCGCTCCTCGCCTCGGCGCAGTAGGAGCCTTCTCGCGCCCGTACTCGCCGCCCCCACTCAGTGAGCTCTTCTCAGGGCCGGCTCGTCTTTCAGTTGTGGGGTGTTTTTACCGTGTTACCCCCCTTGGATTGCCTACAGTCCTCGAAAACAGTGACGCCTAGTTATTTGCAGCCCGTCTATTCCTATAAATAGGACTCATGGGGTACCTCAGAAGGCACGCTTTTTTGTACCCGGTCTTCTAGCGCTTTCTGGGGTACCTTAGCTTCAGCACTTGGCTAAGGAGGGGAAGCGCTCTAAGATCTTCCGGGTGTGTGGTGGGACCTCCGTGCTGAAGCCTTGGGACCGTCCCCGGTCCCTCTCCCTTGTCCTTTGGGCTTGTGAGGAGAGAAGTAAGTGTGCGACCACCCCTTCCGCAAGGGTCGGACTCCACATGGACCGATTTTTCGGTTTCAACACTTTAGTGCGGTGAGCGTGGAGCGTGGTCAGCACAGAAAATCTTCCACAGGACTAATGGAAAGAGACGAGGGGCAAGGTTCAGGAAGGGGGGACTCGCCACTCCCTCCCCCTCCCGCGATGGCGGGGGTATCCGCGGAGCTCAGGGAGGAAGTGCTCGGGCTAGTCAGGGTCGCACTCGGCATGCGAGCCGAGAGTACGACGCCAGCGGTTCCCGTGGTCGCCGATCCAGCGTTAGGCAACGATGCGCCCCTCAGGCGCGCGGGGAAGGAGGTCGCGAGCAAGGGGGAGCGCGAGCCGAGGGGGCGAGTCCTCTTTCCAGGCTCGGCGGGCGAGTACCTGTTCGGCGAGACGGCGGGGAGGGAGTTCCCAACTCGCCCAGCCGAAGGAGGAAGTCCCTTCAGCGAGTTCGTTTCGTCAGCCCCAGTTCCAGAAGGATTCCGAGAGCCGGAGATGTCCTACTACTCAGGGAAGGGAGATCCGACCCAGCACGTCCAGTGGTTCGAAGACGTGGTGTCAATCCGACAGATGTCGGATGGTTTCAAGTGTAGGCTCTTCGCCATCACCCTCAGGGAGAAAGCGAGGGAGTGGTTTCATCAGCTCCCGGCCGGTTCCATCTACTGCTTCGAGGATTTGCGCAGAGGATTCATGTTGAGATTCACCACCTCAAAGAAGAGGAAGAGGGAGGTCGAGTCCCTGTTCCGTGTCAAGCAGAAAGTAGGGGAGACCCTAGGAAGTTACCTTGACAGGTTTCAGGAAGAACTGTCCCAGGTACAAGAGATGTCAGGGCACACCATGATGGTGGCCTTCACCCTGGGTCTCCAGCCCGGGTTCTTCGCCATGGAGTTGAAGAGGACGCCTCCGGTGTCTTTCGAAGCACTCTTGGAAAGGGCGGCAAGGGAGGCCGACATGGAGGCGGCACATCCAGAGTTCGCTCGGAGGTTGGCTAGGTGGGCCGTGGAGGAGGAGAAGCCAAGGGGAGGTCGGGCCCAGGAGGAGAGAAGGGTAGAGCCCCGACAGAGAGAACGGCAGCCGCAGCAGCATAGGTGGGGGCGTCAGGAGCCGAACAACCGATTGGGTTGGAGGCCGGAGTGGCAGGATCAAGGGCCACGGAGGGGCTATCAGGGGGGAGACAACCGCCAAGGTGGGCGTGGCCAGTTTTACCCCCAGGGAGGGAGGCAGGGCCAGAGACCGCCTCTTCCCGACCAGGGGGAGGCCATGGCTATCGCCCTGGGGGGGCGAAGGAGAGGGCAACCAAGGAGGAGGAGGGAGGTCAGGATAGACCTACCCTATTGCGACTACCATCAAGAAGAGGGGCACACGACGGTCACGTGTCCGGAGTTCCTCGAGGTGCGGGAGAACAGGGAGCAGCAGCGACAGCTGCGGAATCATCAGGAGGTGCGGATTGAGGAAGTCCGGCCTCAGGTAGAGGGGGATCGTTGCGAAGACCGGGCCGATGTGGGGACCCGAGGAGGGATCGGAGTGATCCATGGGGGGGTGGGAGTCGAGGCTTCCCGGAAAGCAAGCCTCCACACCATGTACCGAAGGAGCATCGGCTCCACATCTCAGACTCCACCCCCGGAAGAGAGGATCACCTTCTCAAGGGAGGATATGCCGGGTCACGATGACCCCTTCTGCGATGCGCTGGTCATCCAGACAGCCATCGAAAATTTCACCGTCTCCCGGATCCTCATTGACAATGGGAGCTCTGTCAACATCATCTTCAAGAAGCCTTTCGATGCCATGCAGGTGGAAGCCAAGAGGGTGCTGGCCTCCGATGGGCCCCTCTTCGGTTTTTCGGGGGAAAGGAAAGAAGTAGAGGGGGGAGTGGGACTCCATGTCAGCTTGGGGGGACAGTCCCGGAACTGTCGATTCGTCATAGTAGAGGCCCCCAGCAGCTACAATGCCATTTTTGGGAGGCCCCTCATCAGCGCCTTCCGATGCGTCCCCTCCTCCTTCCATCAATGTCTTAAGTTTAATGTGGACGGGATCCAGGTCCGGGTTCGCGGTGACCCCAAAGCAGCTCGGGAATGCTACGTGACCGCGGTGAATTCAATTTCTTGGCAGGAGGAGGCCGAGGGGATGGGGAGAAGGATGGAGGAGGTGGAAGGGCAGGAGGCCGGAGAAGAAGGCGGGGAGGAAGGAGGGATGGAAGGGGAAACACGCGAGGGGATACTCCCAGAGGGGTCAGTTGGGGCGATGATCCCAGGGGAAGGGGAGGTCCTTACGCCAAGAGGGGAGGACGCCGCAGAGTGGGAGGAGCAGTCCCGGTTGGAGGCCGCCGAGGAGGTAGTGGAGATGGAAGTCCTCACCCAGGATGGCAGGGTGGAGAAGGTCCGCATCAGCGGGGGGCTGACCCCGGGAGATCAAGGCAGGATGTTGGAGTGCATCCAAAAGAATGTGGATGTCTTCGCCTGGAGCGCAGCGGAGATGCCTGGGATTGATGCCGACGTCGTCTGCCACCGCCTCAATCTACACCCGGAGGCTCGCCCCATCCAGCAGAAGAGGAGGTCCGTCACGGACAAACTGGCCGAACCCATCAGGGAGGAAGTCTCCAAGCTCCTTAAGGCCGGCTTCGTTTCCGAAATTCAATACCCCGGCTGGGTCTCGAATGTTGTAATGGTGAAAAAAGGGGACGGCCGGTGGAGGATGTGTGTAGATTTTTCACTGCTTAATAAATCATGTCCTAAGGATTGTTACCCCTTGCCTAGAATCGACGCGCTGGTAGATTCAGCCGTTGGTTTTTCTGTAATGAGTTTTTTAGATGCTTTTTCAGGTTATCATCAAATCAGGATGCACCCTCCTGACGTAAGGGATGTCTCGTTCATTACAGGAGATGGGTGCTACTGCTACAAGATGATGCCTTTTGGGTTAAAAAATGCAGGGGCAACATACCAGAAGATGATGGACCGTGTATTCCAGGGACAGAAGGGAAGGAACTTGGAAGTGTACGTGGACAACCTGATGGTAAAAAGCAGGGAGGTCGATTCTCACCTCCAGGATCTGGAGGAGACCTTCGACACTTTGCGCAAATACAAGATGAGGTTGAATCCTCTAAAGTGCATCTTCGGGGCAAGCAAAGGCAAATTTTTGGGTCATCTCCTCACCCCAGCCGGGGTCGAACCCAACCCTGACAAAGTCCGAGCGATTATAGAGTTGGGGCCACCTCGGGATGCGAAGGAGGTACAACGGCTGACAGGGAAGCTGGCGGGACTAAGCAGGTTCCTCTCCCGGGCCGGGGAGAGGTGTTCCCCCTTCTTCAAGACCTTGAGGGGAGGTCGGAAGTTTGAATGGACCCCGGAGTGCGAGGAGGCATTCCAGGCCTTGAAGAGGCAGTTGACTCAGGACCCCTTGCTCCAAGGGCCAAAGGAGGGGGATGACTTGTTTTTGTATTTAGGGGTCGGGGCGGAGGCCGTAAGTTCTGTTTTAGTTCGGGAAGAGGGGAGAAAGCAGCTGCCCATCTACTATGTGAGTAGGATTCTGAGGAAGGCGGAACTCCGCTACCCCATCTTGGAGAAGTTGGCCTTCGCTCTAATCATCTCGGCCCGGAGACTCAGGCCCTACTTCCAGGCACACTCCATCCAGGTGGTAACTGACCACCCCCTCCGCAGCATCTTCGAGGGAGTGGAGCATTCAGGAAGACTCGCCAAGTGGTCGGTGGAGTTGAGCGAGTTTGACATCTCCTTTGTCCCTCGGCTCGCAATCAAGGCGCAAGCAATGGCTGACTTCCTGGCTGACTATGTGGTTGAGGTGGCAGAGGACAAACTCACTCGCCCCATCCCTTGGAAGGTGATGGTGGATGGGGCTTCAGGGAAACACTTCTTGGGGGTTGGGGTCGTCTTGGAGAGCCCCCAAGGGACCCGGATCGAGCAAACGGCGGTGATACATTTCTCCATAACCAACAACCAGGCCGAGTACGAGGCGGTAATCGCAGGACTACGCCTGGCCAAGGAATTGGGGGTGCATGATGTGAAGGTCCTCACTGACTCTATGGTAGTGGCCTCCCAGATCAACGGGGAGTTCGAGGCAAGGGAGCCCACCCTACAACGATATCTGGCAAAGGTTAAGGGAATCATCGGCGGGTTCCAGACCTTCTCCATTCAGCATGTGCCACGGGAGGAAAATGAACAAGTCGACCACCTCGCCAAGCGCGGTCCTCGGGTGGGGGGCACTATCACGGACCTCTTCCACCCATCCCTGGAAGAAGGAGAGTTGATGGAGATAGATCGGCGGTCCACATGGATGGACCCATTCACTACCTACCTGTTCACAGGAGAATACCCAGAAGGGATGGATAGGAAGAAGCTCAAATACAAGTCGGCATATTACCTTTTGCGCGACGGGCAACTTTACCGCAAGACCCTTTCAGGATTACTCGCCCGTTGCGTAGCGGAGGGGGAGGTGCCGAGGATTTTGGAAGAAGTTCACTCCGGGGAATGTGGGAGTCATTCGGGAGGTCGGACCCTGGAGGGAAGAATCATCAGGCAGGGCTACTTCTGGCCTACCCTGGGGCACGATGCCTTAGAATTTGTCAAAAAATGCCACAAGTGCCAACTGTTTGCCCCCTCCAACTGCAACCGGCTCAGCGACTCAGGAGTATCACGGCCCCTTGGCCTTTCGCAATTTGGGGAATGGACCTGGTAGGTCCCTTCCCACAGGCAAGCGGGCAGAGGAGATTCTTGCTGGTAATGATCGACTATTTCTCCAAGTGGATGGAGGTGAAGGCTTTGGCCAAGGTAACCTCGCAGATCATTCGAAATTTTGTATGGGGGGAGATCATCTGCAGGCATGGGATGCCCCAAGCCATCGTCACCGACAACGGACCGCAGTTCGCCAGCAATGAGTTCATTAAGTTCTGTGGAGAGCTCGGGATCGACCTCAGGTTCGCCTCTGTCCACCACCCAAGGAGTAACGGGCAGGTAGAGGCGGCCAACAAGATTATCGTGAACCTCCTGAAAAAGAAGGTGGAGAATTTGAAGGGGAATTGGGTGGAGCAACTCCCCTCGGTCCTCTGGGCCCTGAGGACTACCCCCAACACCGCCACGGGGGAGACGCCCTTTAAACTATCTCACGGAAGCGAGGCGGTGCTCCCCATTGAACTCGAGGTCCGTACTCCCAGGGTTGCCGAGGCAGAAGCTGGAAGGGAGGAGTGGAGAGTTGAGAATGAGGAAGAACAACGACTCTCTTTGGACTTGATAGAGGAAGTGCGCGACCTCTCCGCAGTCCGGCAGGAGGAAGTCAAGCGGAGAATGGCTAAGTATTTCGACAAGCATGTCCGGGTCAAGCAGTTCGTGGAAGGCGACTTGGTTCTAAAGAAGGTAGATGCGGCGGGAAGATCGGCGACCGTGGGCAAGCTCCATCCAAACTGGGAGGGGCCCTACATCGTGGAGGAGGCACTAAAGTTGGGAGGACACCACCTCCAAAATGTGGAAGGCGAGACTTTGAGCCACACCTGGAGCGGCGACGACCTGAAATGCTTTTATCCTTGAAAACTTGTACGTACCTCAGCTTTTTTCGAATGCAATGTATTTAACTTTCTCCACAATAATCGTAACAATGACATGCAATGTGACGGAACTTCCATTGAAGAGCGACATAAACACTCGGAAAATGGTCTAAGTCTTCTCGCTCTGGGGTTAGGTCTCGATTCTCCCGCTGTCAGGCTCCCTCCAAGCTGGCAGGGCCGGGGTTTCGATGGACGTCGTTATGACCCTGGAGCTGAGCCCGGAGGATGTTCAACACCCGCCCTCAGGCTCCCATCTAGCTGACTGGCATGGTGGTAGCACCCGGGAGAGGCAAATGGTCTAAGTCTTCTCGCTCTGGGGTTAGGTCTCGATTCTCCCGCTGTCAGGCTCCCTCCAAGCTGGCAGGATCGGGGCCTCGATGGACGTCGTTATGACCCTGGAGCTGAGCCCGGAGGATGTTCAACACCCGCCCTCAGGCTCCCATCTAGCTGACTGGCATGGTGGTAGCACCTGGGAGAGGCAAATGGTCTAAGTCTTCTCGCTCTGGGGTTAGGTCTCGATTCTCCCGCTGTCAGGCTCCCTCCAAGCTGGCAGGGCCGGGGTCTCGATGGACGTCGTTATGACCCTGGAGCTGAGCCCGGAGGATGTTCAACACCCGCCCTCAGGCTCCCATCTAGCTGACTGGCATGGTGGTAGCACCCGGGAGAGGAAAATGGTCTAAGTCTTCTCGCTCTGGGGTTAGGTCTCGATTCTCCCGCTGTCAGGCTCCAAGCTGGCAGGGCCGGGGTCTCGATGGACGTCGTTATGACCCTGGAGCTGAGCCCGGAGGATGTTCAACACCCGCCCTCAGGCTCCCATCTAGCTGACTGGCATGGTGGTAGCACCCGGGAGAGGCAAATGGTCTAAGTCTTCTCGCTCTGGGGTAAGGTCTCGATTCTCCCGCTGTCAGGCTCCCTCCAAGCTGGCAGGGCCGGGGTCTCGATGGACGTCGTTACTGTCCGGGAGGTGGACCTGAAAGTTGACACATGACAAGCGTGTCCGAGCAAACCCACCAGTTAGAAGGGCGAGCTCAAGGGGTCCTGTCCCCCTTGGTTTTTTGTTAAAAAGGGATTTTTGATCCCACCTCCGGTTGAGGGAAGAATATACCCCCCCCCCCCCGGGCGAGCCCGTTCTCGCAGGGGTTTGCTCGGCAGAGGGCATTTCTCGGTATGACAGACGGGCGCCGGCGGCAACCGTTCTCGCAAAGATCGCCTCGCGGGTAAGCGAAGAGTTCGCGAGTCTGGTCGCCGCCAACGCTCAAGGCCTCTCGCCGAGCGCGAATCCTAACTCACGTGCATTCTAGCGCGGAAGGTAAAAAAAAAAAAAAAAAAAAAAGTTAGAATCAAAATTCCTTTCATTATGTTCGCAAAAGGAGGAAGGGCTCGCCCCGGCGAGATTACAGGAAAAGAGGGGGGATGATTACAAGAAGACGGTAGAAAAAAAGAAAAGGGAGGAATTCGGTCAGCTCTCGCCCTTCTCTCCCGAATGGCGGTCCTCCTCGCCTCCAAGCGGTCTTTCCTTGCCCTTCGCCCCATCAAAAAGGGAGCCGAAGCTCTCCTCCTTCTCGCTGGGCGGAGACGGCGGGAACAGGCTCGACAGAAGATCTCAGACCGCCACCTCCTCGCAGCCCTCGGCCAGAATCCCCGACCCCTTCATGGCATTCAGGAGGCATTCGGCAGACTCGATCGAGTTGACTCGCAGCCGCTCCATAAGCTCCCCCTCGCCGAAGACCCGGGGCCTCTTGTAGGGAAAAGGCGGCTCGGCACTGTCTGGGGGGAAGAGGGCTTCCGTCAGCCGGCGCGCCTTGGAGACAGTGGTTCTGCTCCTTTAGCGACTCCACCTCGGTCGCCGACCGAGCAGCAAAGGCCTCCTGCTCGCGCGAGCCGGCCTCCTGATCCGCGAGGCGGAGCCGCAGCAGGGCAGTCTCGCTCTCCAGCTCACTGGCACGAGCTTGCAGCACCTTGGCGGACTCGGCATCCTGAAAAACAAGAGGGTCAAACTCTCTGAAAAATATTTTCCAAGTTAAAACAAGGGCTGGTCGACTCTTACCAGCCCGCCTGAAGCCTCGTCGAGTAAGCGCTCGGCGATGCCAAACCGCCGCTCCGCGTCAGCAACTTTCTCCGCCGCCAGGTCGCGCTCCTGCTCGGCTTTGATCAGGAGTTGGCTGAGCTGGAAGCCACGGCGGACCATCATATGGTGGAGTTCAAAGGCCCTCAGATGCGCCTGCAGGCCCTCGTGACCTATCTGCCGGGGGGTCAGGTTCTTGTAAGCGTCGGCGCCCTCCCGGCCATAGAGGCCGAAGCCAAGGGCCAATGCGTGGCCCGTGGGAGGCCGGCGAGCTCCCCAGGAAGGAGCGCGAGTAGAGACGGAGACGCGATGGGCTCCCTCGTCCCAGAGCAGCATCGGCTCGCCGGCCACATCCTTGCTCCTTCCCCCCTTCTCGAAGTGGGGGTGGTCCTTTGGAGCTCCCGAGCCACTGGGGGCAACCTCCTCGACGGAAGGAGGAGAGGGGAACCCGCGCCTCTTCTCGCGGGGGGATGATGTCTCCTTCAGTGGGCTCGCCGGGGCTTCGTCGGAAAAAACCTCCGGCGAGCTCATGAACCTGACGGGCGACGCGGGCTGCTGTGGAAGGCCTCGCGAGACCACCTTCGCCCTTTTAGGGGCCGAGGGGCGGTGGACCGAGCTCGGCCCCCCAAGCTCCAGCCGCCTCTTGCTGGAGGGCTTCCCCCTGACCTTCTCTTCCCGTCATGCCTCAGCCGCGGCCCGGGCCCGCTCGAGCGGATCCGAAAACACCCCAGGGTCGGCAAAGGGAGGGTTCATCGGGATCAGTCGCTCCCCTGCGAAAAGACTTAGACAAAGAATGAGGTTCCGATCGGTCAGGCCAAATGGCGAGCGAAAGGTAGGCGAGACAAACCTTCACCGGGAAGGATAGGTGGCAGGGATTCGAGGCCGCGACGGAGGAAGGCGACCTCGAAGTCCTTGTACAAGAAAAACTTGTGGAGCTCGGCATCATTACCAGACACTGACGGCGGCCGGTAAACCTCCTCGCTCTTCTGCAAGGGCGAGAACGGGATATTGCCGAGGTCGCCCCGGATGAAGGTGATCTTCGACATCCAGTTGTGGTTTTTGTTGGCGACCTCGCGGATCTTTATGGATGTGCCGCCAAAGAAGGCGACCCCGTCGGCGTTGGCTTTGTAGGAGAAGAGCTTGCGGAAGACGGTTAGGTTGAACTCGATCCGCTCTCGGCGGAAGTAGCAGGCAAACCCCACTATCATGGCGATAGCGTTGGGGTTGAGCTGCGCGGGCACAACGCCGTAGTACTTGAGTACCTGGCGGACCTCCGGCCAGAGCGGCAGACACAACCCCACCTCAAAGTGCGAGATGGGGAAGGCGAGCTCGTCCTCAAAGAATGAGTTAATGGCCTCATGCTCCGCCGGGAGGCGGGCCACAAAGCCGGCAGGAACGTAATCCGCCACAAACTCGGCGAGCTCGCTCGCCGTGGTGTTCCCCTCGAAGAAACAGTGGTCCGCGAAGTTCTGGGCGCACTTGGAGCGGCCCTCGGAGTCGGGGTTTCCTTTACCCATGCTCGCGGAGGGGACGAAGGCGCGCGAGCAGTAGGTAGGGAGGGCAAGAAAAGGAAGGAATGAGAAGGCAATAAAGGCGCAGCCGGGGGTAGGTGGGGATCCCTATTTATAGAAAAGGAAGGGGAAGCGAAACCGACTAACCAGCCCGGCTCGCATACCCCGCTTCGCGTATCCCCTCTCATCGCTCTGTACTCGCCGACCTAGGCGAGCCTAGCTAAGGAATCCGAAAAGGCACGCACCACTCGAATAAGAAAAGACTTGCTCGCGCGATAAAATTTATACACTTTATTTAGCATTAAAAAGAAAATTGTCCAGAGCAAAGAAAATCAGAAAAGCGCGCGCGTAGACCAGACGGCAATGGGGGCGAGCACCGGTCGGCTCGCAAGAGAGCCGTCCTCAATTACCCCGGTCTCGCCGGCCCGATGCCGCCAGCCGCTGCGCAGAGTTGCCGAAGCTGCCCCAGGTTCCTGTTCGCCGCACGCAGGTTCTCGTCAATCTCGTCGAAAAGTATGGAGGAAGATGTGGCCGCGTATGCCGAGCTGATCCTCGCCTCACCGGCAAGCTGCGCGCATTCGTCCTGCAGCCTGGAGTTGTCTTTCTTCAGCTCATGAAGCTCGCGCACTAGCTTCTTTAGGACCAGTTGGCTTCGCCTCGACCGTTCGGGGCTGTCCACCTCCGAGTCCAGGAAGACGTCCAAGGCGCGCGGCGATGGAAGAGGTGAATAAACGGCCCGTTCGGCGGAGTTATCAGTCGCGGCTGGGTCCGGGAGGCCTGCACAGGAAAGTTGAGATAGCGGGTGGGAGTAGCGAGCGCCAGTTAGAATCAGACGCAAAGCAAGGAGGTCAGGGGCATACCTTCAGTATCCTGGGGGGAAGCAGGAGCGGATGTATGCTCGGCGTCCATCCCAGTAATCGCAGGAGCAGAGGAGGGATGTTGAGAGTGAAGGCGAGCCGGCGATACCGACCCCCGCGAGTCTGGCTCCACGATTTTGGTGACAAGGGGCGAGTCTCGCGGGCGCGGGTCAGGGGAGGACTCGGTCTCCTTGGCGGGTAGACCCTCGACCCTTGGTGTGGAGACCTCGCCGCCTTGGTCCTGTTCGGCGGTAAGATCCACAAAATCTTTGTCATGAGGGGCCAGGGCAGAACGGTTGGAAGAGTCGGAGCCATGGGCTAAAGTATTCTTTAGGTCGGCAAAGATGTGCTCGGCCTCGGGAGGAAAGGGCCTCGCCCTCTTGGCCGAGCCGAATTCAGCCAAACGGCGGGCCGGGGCGCTCAGATCCATCAGGGCTGCGGCACGGAGGGCGGTCTCCCCGCGCGATTTCGCGAGTCGTTCCATGACCTCTTTAGGGAGCGGCATCTCGACAGGGCTTAAGTAAAGAGAGGGGGGCGGGGGACAGTCGAGCAGGCAGGGCATGTATATATAGCCATCGGTGGGCCCTACCAAGAGATTCATTTCGGCTCCTGTCGCACTCGCAGGATCCTAGGGGGTTGGATGTTTCTTTCCGAGTTTGTGCCAACCTCGCAAAGAGCGGGGATTGTGTACAACCCTGTATCCAGCGAGTGGGCTAACAGGAGCCGATCCGGCCGGCCCAGACCGCCCCCGAGCCTCAGGTGAGTCCAGCAGGGTATGCCGAGCCTAGCATGCCGAGTACGTGCTCGACAATCGTCGGGCCGAGCTCGAAGATCGTGGAGCTGAGCCCGACAAGAGGATGTCGTTCGTTGTGGGCCCGGCCGAGTACATGCTCGTCCAGTACCTGTTCGGCGTGTACCAACGCGACCGTCACCAGCGAGCAAGGGCTTCAGGCCCGACCTTCCCAGGCTCGAGGCGAGGCGAGTCCGGTCCGCGGCGCGAGTCCAGTCCGCGACGCGAGTCAGGTCCGCGGCGCGAGTCAGGTCCGCGGCGCTGCGAGAGACGAGTTCATCCGCCGCTCCTCGCCTCGGCGCAGTAGGAGCCTTCTCGCGCCCGTACTCGCCGCCCCCACTCAGTGAGCTCTTCTCAGGGCCGGCTCGTCTTTCAGTTGTGGGGTGTTTTTACCGTGTTACCCCCCTTGGATTGCCTACAGTCCTCAAAAACAGTGACGCCTAGTTATTTGCAGCCCGTCTATTCCTATAAATAGGACCCAAGGGGTACCTCAGAAGGCACGCTTTTTTGTACCCGGTCTTCTAGCGCTTTCTGGGGTACCTTAGCTTCAGCACTTGGCTAAGGAGGGGAAGCGCTCTAAGATCTTTCGGGTGTGTGGTGGGACCTCCGTGCTGAAGCCTTGGGACCGTCCCCGGTCCCTCTCCCTTGTCCTTTGGGCTTGTGAGGAGAGAAGTAAGTGTGCGACCACCCCTTCCGCAAGGGTCGGACTCCACAGGGACCGATTTTTCGGTTTCAACAACCGAATTGTTCAAATAAAAAATTCATGCGAAATAAAAAATAAATAAAGTTAGATCACCAAGAGAAAAGAAAGATTAAAAGAGATACATGAAAGATTAAAAGCATACGAAAATCTCCTTCAAATCCTCCTTTTCTTGGGTGCTCCACTTTTGTCCTCCAGAAGTTCTCCGAATGAAAATGATCCAAAAGTTCTATTCTATTTTTTTTCTACAGGTTTTTATAGTCTCCTTGCAAACAGGGTTGGACACGGGTTCCAACACGGTCGTGTCACAGGCCGTGTTGACGGTTCATAGACGGTTCCACACGAATAGGCGTGTCTGGTCATGGGCCGTGTCATCTGACACGGGTACTGACACGGCCGTGTTGTTCTTCATATTCTTCCGACACGGGTGTGTTGGCAGCAGAGCTTGAATTTATCCAGAAAAGGACACGAGTGGGCACACGGGCGTGTTCCCACCCATGTGGTGCTCTGTCTTTTTCTTCAAAATCTTCTGATCAATCCAGCATAGGACACGGGTAGGGACACACGCGTGTGCCTACCCGTGTTTGCCCAATTTTTGTCCTGTCATCAACCATGTTGAATCCGTGAACTCCTCTGTTTGCTCCAAGACTTTTAGTTCCACTGGTTCGCAATACCTACATTAGGAAAATGAAAGAATAAATAAATTAATACATGAAATAATAGAAACTGAGTACTGTGCTCTTCTATTCATGATAAAGCAAATTATTAACTATTCTCGCACAATTGCTACAAAGGGGGGGTAGAAAATAGTGGACATGACTATAATTATGATAGTAAATAACCTATCATAATTGTACTCATCAAATACGCAGAAAATGAATTTCATTTCAAAGTAAAATCAACGATTGTTTTTAAAGATTATAAAACTTGATCTCCATAACGTCGGAGATCGAAGACGGTGAGTGAAAAAAACTTTTTGGTTTTCTTACCGACCCGCTCCCCGAACCAGTTGGCTCTCTCCCTTTCCCTCCAAGAAAGGTCTTTGAGCCGGCTCTTCACCTCCACGCAAGGGTCTTAGAGCCCCACTAGATCACCCGATCTAGACGTCCCTTCCCCAGGACGATTTCTCACGGAATCCTCCCTGGATTCCGACAACCTTCCCCGGTCGATTTCCCTCATCACAAAAATATAGAGAAACGAGAAAGATTACAACAACAATTTAAAGGATTTAAAAGATTAAAATCTCCCTCTTGACGATTCCTCCGTCGAGCGATCCGCGGCCGGTGCTTGAGATTTTCATGTGTTTGCAATCGGTCGTCTCTTCGTAGTCGATGTAGTTCTTGACTCGTCGGAGTTCTTCATGCGCGAACGGGAGGGAGGCGGTCTTCTTTTCCTTCAACGGAGACGGCGGAACGAACCACAGAGAGGCGACCGAACCCTAGGAGTCGCAGATCTAAGTCTCTTTTCATCTTGGTAAGGAACATAAAAAATGAGGTGCCTTTATATGTGTCTTTGTGAAAATAGACCACCGTCGGCGGTAAGGCTAGCGCCCGACGATAGGTTCTCGCGCTTGATATTGACAGCTGTCCTCCAAATTTGGAAAAATATTCAAAACAAATATTTTCCTTTTTCCAATGCTAGCGCGACGCGGTAGGTAGGTAGCGCCCGGCGGTAGTCCAGTCATCTCGACGCTTTCATCTCGACGATCGTTGAGTGTGTTACCGCGACGCGGTACCAAGCTAGCGCCTCATGGTAGTTCAGTTGTCTCGACGCTTCCATCTCGACGATCGTCACTATTTCAGTCCCGATACAGGACTGCACACCTCCATCCAGTTGCGTGTGAGCGGGATCTATGAGATTATTGTAGAACTCTCAAGTGAGGACCGAAGAAAATGGAGCACCAGAAGAAATCACTGAGAGCATGCCCGAATTCTCCAAATATTCATAAATATGAGCATACCGATCATCGATATTGATGATCATCGATATCGATGATCATCAGTACGCTCACTATCGCCTCATCTATCGCAGAAAGGTCGAGGCAGGCACTCGAGAGCGTTTTGAGAAACTGCGACAAGGGGGTTGAGAGTTTGATGAAGCCATAACCTGAAAAAACACACGAAATTCTTGAGTCAAAAATTGAACAAAAAAAACGACAAAAAACGGTTTCTGGACCCTACCGCGGAGCGGTAATCTGTTACCGTCGCGCAGTAGCGTGACGAACTACAACCCATCTTCCTCAGCCAGATTTTTTTTCCAAAACTCCATTTTTTCACAATTTTTACTCAAAAACAGGTAGAGGAGATAGATCTAAGCTCAGGCAAAGTAGATCGGTGAAAACAAACGAAATCCGTGAAGGAAATTCACAAATCAAACATAAAATCATCGTAAAACCACCACGGAGCGCTTCCAAAATGACTTGAAATCTACAACCTACACCTCCAAAACTCATCGCACTATGAATTAGAGAGAGGGGGGGAGAGGAGACTACCTTAAACTGTAGACGAAAGCACCAGCGAAGAAATCTGTCGGCAGAGGCGAGAGAGCAAGGGAGTAAAAGTATGGAACTGGATCTGAACGCATATTATATATATCCTGAGGCTAATGTGGCGCGGTAACTATACCGCCGGCGATAACACTCTTTTTCGTACTATTTCCTGACTATCAGCCCCAATATCTTCATTACTTTGTTAATATAAACGTCAACACAAGACTCACTGTGGTGTGTCTTACAATAACGAGGGCGTAGGTGTGTCATCATTAGGATCACTAACCTGTAATCCACGTCTTGTCTTTAACCGCGGAGGGGTTCAAACGGGTCCTTGTGTGACGCTGGGGGGAAAGAGTGTTAGGTTGAGCGGGTTCTTGTGTGGGCATATGGGATTAATGCCCCACCCTACGACACTTGTGCAGCTCCTCATGCCCATCCGTCACTTAGCACGGGGCTAGAGTGATGACACGTTGCTTAGGTCAATTGTGCTTTGAGCATTCTCATGGATTCTCCTTCATAGCACAAACGTTATTTCATCTCTCATAGTATTTAGTCTCATGCGTAATATTCTATCGTGCTGTCCTATTTCTTTTTTGCATTTGTTTTCATTTGTTTGCTTGATTTGTTGTTTATTTTATTTATTTTTGTCGAATCTTTAAACAAAAAAAAAACCCAAAAATGAAAAGAAAATGTGGATTGATCATTCTTATGACACACATGGCTAGAACTTAAAGCATAACGTGTATGTACAATGTTTGAGTTAGACATGTTAATCCCTGTGAACATTGTCTACCTATGTCATGTTGTATCGAATCTATAGATGCTTAGTAACTGAGTGTGACTAGATATGTTAGTGTTCGTTGAATACGCCTCTAGGTATGTGTGATGATTTAGGTAGCGTAATGACTTTACAAGGTTCACACATCCCTAGACGGAACACTCTTTTAGAAATTATATGTGTACATGCTATAACTGGGTAGATTTCGATTGATTTGTGGACCTTGAACTATCGAATGTAAAATTGATAGCCCAACGCGTCTAAATAAAAATTAATGCTATCAAGCGGTGTGTCAAGGTTACCCCCCAAACACTACTCACTCCTCTTGATAAGTTTTTATGAGCATTGTGAGGATGAGCACCTTGGTCTAAAAAATCATTTCGATCTTGTGCACTGACAAGAACCTTAAGCAGTGCCCTAGTTTTAGCCTTGGTATAACATGGATAACAACGTGACGTGATTTTTCACCTTATTTCTCTCGCGATAGCAAATTTAATTACTGAGATAAACATGTAATGAATGTTAATTCTACTTGATGTTTGTCTTCTGATGCTACACGTGCACATGTCATTGCTCTATCTAACGCTTCCATGCATAAGAATTGGACTGACACGACACTTTATGTCTATAACACGTACGTTCTAGCACACAATTTCTATTCATGACTTGTACACTGTTTCTCTGTATTAATTTTATAAAAAATTTAGCATTGTACTCTCCATCGTTATGTGTTTAGTTTCCCTGTGTTGCCCAATCTTTCATAACTCTAAGACTTCTTCACACATTTTCACTATGTGTGTTGCATTCATCAGTTTGACTTCTATGTTTAATATTCTCTGATTTTATGTTTGGTCACCCCTATTGTTTTCGCCTCTTGTTTCAATTTCTCTAACGTGCATTGTTTGCTTTCTCTCTCACGCTCATTATATACTGCATGCGCATGTTTCACTTTTGGTCTAGCTCATCCCCTTTCGATAATATGAAATGGGGAGAATAGATGGTTCATGAGTCATGGGTAAGGGTAGATCACATGTAGGGGGAGCTTAGTTCACTGTGTGCACGTAGATAGGGGGAGCATGTAGAACACATATATAGGGGGAGCGCGTGTGTAGGGGGGCTTTATAGAACCTGCAACCTGAGCTTTCAAGACTATCTCTTATATATATACGTTGTATCATGCACTTCATTATTATATCTCATGAACGAGACTTGATATTATCAAAAGGGGGAGATTGTTGGAGCCGACAGTTCACATATTCTTAGTTTGATAATATCAACTCTCATGTTGTATTTGATTACATCGTGTGTTTGGTAGACTGTGCAGGTTTACAGGTCTAAGAAGTTCAAGGATCCCTCCTCAGGAATCTACCGCCAAACGGTAGTAGTTAACGCCGAGTGGTAGCCTGAATTAAATGGACAAGGCGCTCGGGAATCTACCGCGCCTCGCTAGTCCTATCGTCCGCGCTAGTTCGAGGAATTAATTCGTCCAGGCTCTCGGGAACCTATCGCGCAGGCGCTAGCTTGGTACCTCGCTACGGTAGCATAATCAATGATCGTCGAGACTGGATGATTCGTCGAGACTGGATGATTCGTCGAGACTGGATGATTCGTCGATACAAATGAATTACCGCCGGGCGCTAGCTTGGTACCGCGTCGCGGTAACACACTCAACGATCATCGAGATGGAAGCGTCGAGACAACTGAACTACCGTCGGGCTCTAGCTTGGTACCGCGCCGCGGTAACACACTCAACGATCGTCGAGATGGAAGTGTCGAGATGACTTGACTACCGTCGGGCGCTACCTACCTGCCGTGCCGCGCTAGCATTAGAAAAAGGAAAATATTCGTTTTGAATATTTTTCCAAATTTGGAGGACAGCTGTCAACATCAAGCGCGTGAAACTACTGTCGGGCGCTAGCCTTACTGCCGGCGGTAGCCTATTTTCACAAAGACGTATATAAAGGCGCCTCGTTTTCTGTGTTCTTTACCAAGACGAAAAGAGACTTAGATCTGCGACTCCTAGGGTTCGGCCGCCTCTCTGCAGTCCGTTCCGCCGTCTCCGTCAAAGGAAACGAAGACCGCCTCCCTCTCGTTCGCGCACGAAGAACTCCGGCGAGTCAAGAACTACATCGACTACGAAGAGACGACCGGTTACAAGCACACGAAGATCTCAAGCACCGACCGCGGATCGCTCGACGGAGGAATCGTTAAGAGAAAGATTTTAATCTTTTAAATACTTTAAACTTTTGTTGTAATCTTTCTCGTTTCTTTATATTCTTGTGGTGATGGAAATCGATCGGGGAAGGTCGTTTGAATCCGGGGAGGATTCCGTGAGAAACCGTCTCGTGGAAGGGACGTCTAGATCAGGTGATCTAGCGGGGCTCTAAGACCCTTCCTTGTGTGGAGGTGAAGAGCCGGCTCGAAGACCTTTCTTGGAGTGAAAGAGATAGAGCCAACCGGTCCGGGGAGCGGGTCGGTATAGAAAATCAAAAAGTTTTTTTCACTCACCGCCTTCGATCTCCGGCGTCACGAAGATTAAGTTTTGTAATCTTTAAAAATAATTGTTGATTTTACTTTGGAATGAAATTCATTTTCTGCGTATTCTCCTGCATATTACATTGTGTGTGTTAGCTTGTACTTCTCTGAAAGGTGCATAGATTTCCAAGGAGGAATCTGCCCAGAAAAACGAGTTCTGTAGCATACCGCCGCGCGTTAACATACCTAACGCCCCGCTGTAGCTTTCTGAACTAGTTTTTCTGGTTAGAAATATTTCAAATTTCTAGTAATCGTCGTTAGACCTTATTCACCCTCCTAGGTTGGCCACTAGATCCAACACTTATCACTAATGTTCAAGAGTATTTGGTCAACAATGCACATCTTGATGGTGTTAATGCACGCTCATTTAAGTCCATCTACTCGTCCTTCATCGCAATTGATAATTTGCCTTACCTTGCAAGACTCGCATCAAGCCCTGCTGAACAATTATATCCTTGACTCAAATCCACCACAAATTGAATTTGTCGTTACCCCTGAACTTCACCACGGTGTACCGATCCAAAGTAGTGTTCCTTTTTCTCATATATGTCATTTGGCATCTGTAAGAGACCTTATTAATTCAAAGGTTGGATCTGATAAGATGGTGAGTAGACCTAATTGTCACCATCACACTCAAATCCTTTCTTGAATATCCAGTTAATCTCCTACAGAACTTGTCTCAGATATCACTTGATGAGATTTATGGTCGTCTAATCAATCACACAAAATTTAGAAAAATAAGAATCATTTAGGATAGTGTGAAGTTATGTTTTCTTGTTTATCATGTATTTTTCTATGCTCGATGATTGTGTTTTTGTTATTGAATGTGGTATCAGAGACAGTTTGTGATGATTAGGTTTGCTCATCATCTTCTCAATTACGACCTTTGAATTAATAAGGCCCTCAACTAGTGTCGGAGGACATTTATGACAAGAAGGAACACTACTTTGAATGTGTACTCAATAGAGAAGTTCGTTGGTAGTAACAATTTCACTCCGTAGCTTTTCACGCCAAGGACGAGTCAAAATGTCCATTGTGATGAACGATGATGAGTGGATGTACTTGGATGAGCGTGTCAGTAACATTACCAGGATGTGCATTGCTAATTAAGTGCTCTTCAATATTAGTGTTGAGGAGACTGCAATCAAGCTTTGGCAGAAGCTGAAGCACCTATTTCTGGCTAAGCTTGTGGCTATGAGGTTGCTTCTGAAGCAACGATTGTATGGATTTGAGATGTATGATAGTGACAACTATAAAAGCATTTTAATGTGTTCAAGTCTTTCGAGCTAATTGCATTTAGTTGACTCAAAGGTGGAGAAAAGAACATATCTATTTATTCTTACCTCGCTTCCTACAAATATATGGTGATCATGCTCCTGTATGTGAAGAATGCAGTAGGATTGGTGGAAATCACATAAACTTTACTGTCCAGTCAGATGTTGAAAGACATATACTCTTTGGGATGAGTATATTTTGGTGGTAGAAGGACGAGAAAGAGCATTTGACAAAAGATTGAAAGGTGTGTGTGTGTTTGATCGGAGGCGAAGAAGAGTATGACGTGTTATTGCCAGTCATATGAAGAGAAATTGTCTGTAATATGCATAGAGTTTTGGGGACGTCCATGATTTGGGTATGGTGACACTCGATTTCGGAGTGAAGAGTGATTATCTATACATCACTTGGATGAGCTTGTCAGTAACATTACCAGGATGTGCATTGCTAATTAAGTGCTCTTCAATATTAGTGTTGAGGAGACTGCAATCAAGCTTTGGCAGAAGCTGGAGCACCTATTTCTGGCTAAGCTTGTGGCTATGAGGTTGCTTCTGAAGCAACGATTGTATGGATTTGAGATGTATGATAGTGACAACTATAAAAGCATTTTAATGTGTTCAAGTCTTCCGAGCTAATTGCATTTAGTTGACTCAAAGGTGGAGAAAAGAACATATCTATTTATTCTTACCTCGCTTCCTACAAATATATGGTGATCATGCTCCTGTATGTGAAGAATGCATTTGGATTGGTGGAAATCACATAAACTTTACTGTCCAGTCAGATGTTGAAAGACATATACTCTTTGGGATGAGTATATTTTGGTGGTAGAAGGACGAGAAAGAGCATTTGACAAAAGATTGATCGGAGGCGAAGAAGAGTATGACGTGTTATTGCCAGTCATATGAAGAGAAATTGTCTGTAATATGCATAGAGTTTTGGGGACGTCCATGATTCGGGTATGGTGACACTCGATTTCGGAGTGAAGAGTGATTATCTATACATCATTAAGAGTCGCGATGACTCTGATAGCATCTATATTTTGGATTATGATGCATCACAACACATTTCCTTGGATGCATCGTCGTTTAATTCCCTAAATCCTAAAAATCTTTCTTTTTTGGCTGTGTCTAATTCCCTAAATCCTAAAAATCTTTCTTTTTTGGATGCGTCTGTTTTGTTCACTGTCTTAGTCCATCTATAGACAAGCTTGCTTCCCGCGCTACCGAAAATATATTTGTTGAATATTCATGTTCTCAGAAAGGTTATGTCTGATATTCCCCCGTCGACTGTAAGGTAGTTATGTCTGCCGATGTAACCTTTCTCAAAGACCAGTCTTTTCATTGTTTACCTCCAGCACCGCCTACACTACCACGCCCTTACGTTCCCGTTACCTCGACTCTTTCTCCCCTCCTACCTACTACGGTCAACATATCATCCAAACTGCCTCTTCAAGTGTACACTTATCGTCCTTCATGGTCAGATGCTCTACGACAGTTATCCACTACCAATGATGCTTCACGGACTGCTGATCTGACACCGGCTTCTATTGCTCACCTCCTCTCTAGTTATATTTTCCTACATTGTCTTTATCCCGAGCTTCATAAATTTGCAACCTCTTTGTCGTCTATTTCCACCCCTGCTTTCCTGCGGGAGGCTTTACAACATCTGGGGTGGAGGGCGACCATGGATGAGAAAATGACTGCTCTCTGGGCCAATTAAATTTTGGACCTTGTCCCTCTTCCTCTTGGCCAAACATGTGTAGGTTATGAGTGGACTTTTACTATCAAGCATGGCCCCAATGGGAGGTTTGAATGTTTAAAGGCTCGTCTTGTGGATCATTGTTTTACTCAGCAACACAGTCTCGACTACGACGAGGCCTTCTCACCCGTTGCAAAATTGAATATTTTTCATGCCTTGATCTCTCTTGTTGTTCCTCGACTGTGACTATTACATCAATTGGGCGTCGAAAGTGCCTTTTTAAATGTAGTTCTCGTTGAATCTGTTTATATGCACCAGTCTCCCGGCTTTGAAACCTTGGGGGAGTCTTTTATATGCCGTCTCAAAAAAATTTATTTATGATTTTTAATAGTCTGCTCGAACTTGATTTGACAAGTTTAGATGAGTTGTTTGTGATGTTGGGTTTACTTGAAGCTCGTCTGACTTCTCTATTCACTCATCATCACCCAACAAACACACTAATACTCTTGGTATATGTTGATGATATTTTGATTATGGGTGATGATCCCAAAGACATACACGTGATCAAGAAGCATTTGGCCTCAACATGTCAGACTAAAGATTTTGGAAAGTCTTCAGTACTTTCTTGGTATTGAGGTGGTCTGATGTTCTGATGACCTTTTCATATCTCAACGAAAGCACAGTCTTGATCTTCTTCATGATGTTGGCTATTCTGGATGCAAGGTTTTGCCATTGTCGGGGACTGCAGACGGTTATGTGTCTCGTTTGATAAAAATGCAATAGTGAGGATTTTTTTTTCAAATTGTTTTTTGCCCTTTCTTTTATCGTAAACTCGGGTTTTCACTAGTTTTATTTCATAGTAAGTTTATGTTTGCTTGCTTTATTTTTGAATCTATCGCGCACCAAAATGTACTCACATCAACCTTTTAAATGGTGTTATTCTTGTAGTCATAGTAGTGAAGATTGTTGTATGGGAAGGTACAATAATAAATTGTATGGCTTGTCATATGGTGCCTTCACCGCACGTGGTGTACCTTCATATGGTGAGCCTGCTTATTATCATTATACATCTCCTTTGCGAGCATCTCCTTCACCGGGTGGTTTGGCCTCATAATGGTCTAAACTTATCGGGAAGTGATACTTGTGTTGTCAGAGTCTCGATCATGCACTGAAGGACTGTGCGAAATGGAAATCGCAAATGGCGGAGGATGATGAGTCAGTGCTTATCTCCACCCCATCGCTTCCTTATCACACTGCTCCTTCCATTGCTGATGACATAAACGTTACGCCCCCATTCCATTTTGGGAGTATTACGAATACAACAATCAGCGTTGCGGTTGATCGCTACAAAGACATCATGGAGTTTCCTCCTTCACTACCCTCACTACCGTTTGATTCATTTGCGGAGGATAGCTCCTCTCTTTTAGCTAATTCTATCACGAGCCTTGTTTATCCTCTAGTTTTTTCTGACTTCACGACGCATGAGTCTTTTGATCTTGTCAAATATTTAGATGTGCGGGATGAGCTTTTGGATCCCGAAGCCGTGTTAAGTTGCAATGAGGAGGATATTCTCTTCATTAATGGGGTTATTTTTGTTGGTGTTTCCAAAGTGATCGTAAAACAATCAAACAGTTAGTCTCACTGCCAACGCGATATGAGCTTATAGGGTCGCACATAAGAGTGGAGAAATTGAAGAAAAGATTTTGTTGGCCCCCACTCATATGGGATATTATAAAGGGACCAAACCTATGACATAAAGAATACTGACGGGTTGCGTTGAGTGTGTATCGACGCACGTCGAGTGCGTATCGATGCACGTCGACTAGATGTCGACGCAGCCAAGCTCAACGTCGAAGTAGTTGCTTTATCGACGCTACGTCGAGTAGAAATTGACGCAACGTCGAGTTCTACTCGACGCGGGTACGTCGACTGCGTGTCGACGCAGTTGCGTCGAATGCCGTCGAGCGTATCTCGACGTTGCGTCGAGTTCTTATCGACGCACGTCGAGTGCAAGTCGACGCACGTCGAGTGCAAGTCGACGCACGTCGAGTGCAAGTCGACGCATGTCGACGCATGTTGAGTTTTGGCAGATTTCTAAGGAGGCTTTTGTCTGTTTGATATCCTGTGGTATAAATAGACTTGGAAAAGAGTTTTCCATGTAGCTGTCAGCGTGTGCTTTTGAAGCCGTCACTAACCCTAGATCCCGTCACGACTTCATCTTGTCGTCGCCTCTCCTGGAGCAAACCTAGCAGTTTGTGAAGACGCAGAGGATATTCTTTTCTCCATCCCAAATCCTGTTGGACATGGTCTTGGTGTTCTCCTCCGCTCGTGTGGATACCTGTAGAGTCGTAGATCTATTTCTGTATGGACTCAACCTTCTGGAGCATCTTGGTTGAGTATTGACTCAATCCCTCTTAAGGTATATTGCAATCCCTTTTCATTTTTTACTTCTTGATCAATGTTTCATCGCAAGATCCAGTTTCTGTTTAGGATTTCTTGAACTCTATTCCGCTGCACACATATGATGTGCTGTTCCACTCATGTATAGAAAACCCAACAACTACCTCATCACCGGAGGAGAGGGTCCAATTCATCATCAAAGTTCCTTGTAGCTCACTTTCTCCTTGTTGTGATACACTAGTAGTCGACACTGATCACAGTGTGAAACCTGATGGGAGTGAGACCGGGACCACTCCCGCAATTGATGATTATTTATGCTCTTCATCTCTTTTATTTCCTAATCCTTCATTGCATGCGCCTATGCAAGTTGATTTGTCACAAGTATTCTAGGTGGACATGGAGCACCTTGCTCAGGTCGATAAGGAATGCTCTCACATATGTGAGGAGGTTTATCTCCCCACCATATTGGAGGCCCCATTCATCACTTTTTCTGCCTGCATCTACCCTGTGAATGATGACATCGTGCTGGGTAAGGGCATGTACTGTGGTGAGTTTTGTGAGGAGAAGTATTCCTCCTCTTACCCCTTTTACTTGCTGAAATTCAATATTATTATTCTGATGAGGGGTTGACTGCTTTGTCATCGTATTGGTACCTTCTACCGACACGAATATCAGAACAATTACTTGTTCATCTAGTTTTCCATCGTCCTATAAGCTAGAGTTGGACCAATGCTAAATAAGTTGTGCTGGGAGGAATAAATTTATTTAATTATATCAGTAGCATTGTATGTTTGTTTAATTTCTGCTGGTGTGATCAATTTGTGTTTGTGCAATTTTGAGGACGTTGTTTGGCCTGCCAAGAGGCTGTTTGGGCAATTTTGTTAACACTCCATCACTTTTGTTCCACTATGCTTGTATTAAAATCGCGAGCAGGCAATGCCAGTAATTCTGAAGGTCTGGGTGCATAATTTGCAAATCGCACGAGCCCCTCATTTGAGCAATATGACTGCGTGCGGTTGGAGAAATTGTGCGCGAAGGAAATTGACATTGTCATTTGATCATGAAGATTAGACATCTCAACCAGGTCGAGGACACGCACGGGAAAAACACTCGTGCGCGGAGGAAAAACGCACGATCATGTGAATTACGTGGAATTCATAAACAGATTAGGCGCTGGCCCCAAGTGTCTGAAACCACAACAACGGGGCCAATGGCCACCAGCAAGCACATACATTTGCATATATGTAATAGAAGAGAGATGGAGAGCACAAATTGCTTACCCCCACAGTGATAGAATGCACAATTGCATACCAAAATAGGATAAAAAGTACACTTTGTACGTCAATTGTGCTCAAGTGAAAAATGAGTGAATTTTCATAAAAAGTGAAGTGTTTGAGTGTGAAAACAAGCCCAGATGAGTCTAGAAAACATTATATAAATTGGACTAATCACAAATCCGCTGACACACATATGGATGCCAATCACAAGTTCTGTGCTTGTACCTTCGACTCTGATCTACTCCTTACTATCGTCGTCTTGTAGGGAAAGTAATTTATCTTACAGTTACAAGACATGACATATATATTTTTGTTTAGATTGTCAGTTGATTTATGCATGTTCCACAGTCGTTTTAGGCAGTTGAGCTCATCCTCCGATATCTGAAGACTGCTCCTGGACAATGGCATGTATACAAGCACTCCTCTTCCTTATCTCTCATTGTCTATTCTGATGCTAACTATGTTGGTTCTTTGGATGATCGTCATTCCACAAGTGGATATTTCATGTACTTTGGTGGACACCTTATCACCTCACGGAGCAAGAAACAATATGTGGTTGCTTGCTCATCTGCCGAAGTTGGGTATCGTTCAATGGCTTTCGCCGTTTTTGAGCTTACATGGTTGAAAAGTCTTCTGAGAGACCTGAGTGTTATACTCCTCTCTGACCACTTTATTTTGTGACAGTCAAGTTGATATCCATACTGCCAAGAATCTCATATTCTGTGAACATATCAAGCACATCGAAGTCGATTGTTACTTTATTTGGGAAGAACTTCAACTAAAGAAATTGGAGTTAAGACATGTTTCTGTTGCTGGGCAAATTGCTGTCATTCTTACGAAAGCTTTACTACATCCGTTAGATTATCAGTTCTTGTCCAAGCTTGGTTCCTGCGACTTGTATGCTCCCGTTTACCAGAGAGTGTTAAGTGAATTTGTACAAAGGCCCGGAGTACGACCCGTTAGAGCTCAATACCTCCTTAATATTTAGTCTCACACCTTAGGTTGGAGTTTAGGCTCCATTTTCTCTTCCTATATAAATGTACAAACTTATAGCTTGTAATGAACTCGTATGAGAAATAATAAAATGTTTACCATTGTTTCTCTCTTCAGGTGTTCTCTACAATAATTAACCCTAATTTCTTTCTTAGCCATTCTTTGTTTAATTAATTACCAGGAAGGTGCTCTTTGAAACTTCTATTTAAGAATGATTAGTTTATGTTCTTAACTTGAGTTAAATACACTGACTGGCTTATTTGGCTAGGTTGGTGTGACTGGATTTTGCATGGGTGGTGCTCTATCCATTGCAAGTGCTGTTTTAGTTCCCGAAGTTGATGCTGTTGTGGGTTTCTATGGCGCCCCTCCTGCAGAACTTGCAGATGCCTCAAAGGCAAAGGCTCCTGTGCAGGCTCACTTTGGAGAACTCGATACTTTCGTTGGTTTCTCGGATGTTACAGTACGCCGATTTTTTAACCCAAGAACTCTATATCTTTTATTACCTGACGTTTTTTCAAACAATTTTTTGCTTCTATTAATTGTATGGTATGATTTTGTTTGAATGTGTGGACAACCATAACTTGCTTCATTCCATAGACATTTTTTTAATTGCACAGTTTGGCAAACCTCTTGATATCTAAAGAATGGTAAGGTTTTTGTTTCCAGAGCTAGAAACTCATTTGTAAATTTTCTTTTTTATAGATATTCTTCTGTGATTCTCTGCATCTTCATGCATTTATTTCTGTCGTTTCAATTTTTTGATCATCATACAATGAAGAATAGTGTCACTTGGTATTAAATCTGTAACAGCACAACAATTTCAAAATCATCACTGATGTACGTGATGTAATTTTTTGAAGTCTTTATGTAACTTGATATTAACCCCGAAGTTGGTGTTATCATCATAATCTTCATAATAGCTTTTTCCATTTTGAGATAAGGTTTTTGAATCCTCATCTAAACTAATTCGCCATGAGTGTTACCCAAGGTGTTTGGTGTTGGCATTTAACATAATCCTTTTCCATAACTTCTCAGTCACAAGGGTGTCATTTCTGCCCTATATTTAAATGATTCAATGTTACTGTCAGAGAGGTTGCTAGGGATCCAGAGAGAGATGTAGTGACATTGCTCAAAAATGACATTGCGTTTGACAACAAAAGAGGCAAGATATGGTCGGAAGATAAGCTTCCTCCAACTCAGCAAGGTTATGTCCTCCAAAGCTCCAAAGAGTTCCTTTCTCAAAAGAGAGCAAAAGACCAAAGATTCAAAAGATGATCAAAAAGGACCTCCTCCCCCTTATATAGATGAGGGAGGGCATGCCTAATAAGAAATAAATAAACATTTTAATTAATATTTGTCCAACTACACAAGAAAACCGACTTACTGCAAATAAAAAATACTGGCCATAAAGAAGACCCCCAGTTAGAATAGCTAATCAATAGCTCAGGAAATCTAATAATTGATAAAAGTCAACATAAGAAAAAGAATGGCTTGTATAAATTTGGGATGACATCACGTGTCTATACCCCTTCTTCTCCAGAACCAGTCGAACTATCATTTCCAAAAATAGTATTATCAATTCCTTTTTTTCTTGGTAGATTATTGAGAACATATAGTAGCAATGAAAGAATATTAGAATAAGTACTCGATATAGAAAGAGACTTAGAACCTCATAACAACCATCAGATAAGTTGAAAAAGCCACTGATCTACACATATGTAGGAAATAAAAAGAGACTATTTTTTATCAAAATATATATGCTCCACAATGATATGATAAGGAAAATAGAAATCGTATCAAAAACCATTGTACAATCGCAAACACAACAACAACACTCAAGCCTTTATCCCACTATAGTGGGGTCGACTATATGGATCCTTTGTCTCCATTGTGTCTTATCTTGTGTCATAATCTCACTAATGCCTAAGTACATCATGTCTTTCCTTGTAGTTTCATTCCATGTCTTTATTGGTCTACCCCTCCCTTGTTTAACATGCCCTAGTGACTGGACTCTTACAATGCCTAACAGGTGCCTCTAATAGACTCCTTTGCACATGTCGAGCTTCTCGCATCTTCTTTGCAATTGGTGCTACTCCCTTCTTATCCCTAATACATGCATTCCTAATTCTATCCAGTCTTGTGTGTCCATACATCCACCTAAGCATTCTCATCTCCGCAACTCCCATTTTTTGCTCATGTACACAATTCACTGCCCAATACTCGGAACCATATAACATCGCTGGTCTAATCGCAGTACGGTAAAACTTACCCTTAAGTTTTAATGGTACTTTACGATCACAGAAGATCCATGATGCGCCTCTCCACTTCAACTAACCCGCTTGGATTCTATGTGTCACATCTTTATCAATACCTCCGTCTTTTTGAACTATCGATCCAAGATATATTTAAAACATTCACTACGGGAAATATCTTGATCGCCAACTTAATAGTGAAGTCATCCGTCTCTTGCACTGCTAAATTTAAGCTCCATATACTGTCTTTGTCCTACTCAACCTAAAACTCTTCTTTTCTAAAGTGTCTCGCCAAGATTCAAGTTTTGCATTTACACCCTCGCGCGTCTCATCGACCAAAACGATATCATTCGCAAATAATAAACACCAAGGTATTGCTTGTTGGATATGTCCGGTGAGCTCATCTAAGATAAGGGTAAAAAGATAAGGACTTGAAGCTGAATCTTGATGTAAGCCAACATTGATAGGGAATTCCTGTGTTAATCCTGCAGATGTCCTCACCCTTGCCACTGAATTTGTATACATATCTTTGATTACGTCAATGTATGATACATTTACACCTTTCTTTTCTAAGACTCTCCATAAGATCTCTCTTGGAACTCTATCATAAGCCTTCTCAAGGTCGATAAACAGCATATGCAAATCTTGTTTTCTTTATTGATAGTTGTCAATGACTCAATGAGTATCCTCAAGAGATGTATAACTTTCATGGTTGACCGCCCTGACATGAATCCAAATTAATTCTCCAATATTTACTCTCTCGTCTTATTCTTCTTTCTATTACTCGTTCTCATAATTTCATGGTATGACTCATCAATTTAATTTCTGTAATTAACACAACTTTGTATGTCTCTTTTGTTCTTATACAAAGGTACTAAGATACTTTCTCTCCATTGGTCTGACATCCTCTTTGACTTCAGTATCACTTTGAAAAAGCATGTAAGGCACAAAATTCTTTCATTCCCTAGACATTTTCATACCTGAATGAGTATATCGTCTGGCTCAATCGTCTTTCTATTTTTCATCTTCTTTTGAGCATAATTTACCTTTGATAATTGAATTTTATGATAAAACGTTATGTTCCTATATTGCTCTGATTTACTTAAATTTTTCAAGTCTTATTCATTGTATTTTATTTCATCATAGAGTTGATAAAAATATATTTTTCATCGCTCTTTAATATTCACATCATCCGTTAAAACTGTATTTTTTTCATCCTTTATGCATTTTACTTGACTTAAATCTCTTGTCTTTCTTTCTCTAGCTCGAGCAATTTTATATATGTCACGCTCTTTATCTTTGGTATCTAGTCGCTTATAAAATTCTTCATAAGCTTGATTTCTTGTTTTACTTGCAACATATTTAGCTTTTTTTTGCGAATTTGTACCTGACTAAGTTTTCATTATTCCTACAAACGTAGAGTGATTTATAGCTGATTCTCTTTACCCTTAATTTATCTTGTACTTCCTTTTTCCACCATCAAGATTTTTTATTTGGGGGCGCACGACTTTTTGATACTTCAAGTGCGTTCTTTCTAGCTGTTCTTAAATGTGTTACGGTCCCGCTTTAGTCGCGTATATCGTCGACCCTTATCTAGTTTTATTTTTAATTTTATTATGCTCGCATTTTGATCCTCCGTGTCTAAGCCCAAAGAGGGGGCATTTGGGTTATGCCTATTAAAACCCGGGTGAGGTGAACCAAGGAACTAAGCAAGCAACATGTTATTTTTATTTTCTCTCATTTCTCTCTCTAATTCCTCTCTCTTTTTCTAAATTTCTCTCCTAACTCACATTTCGCCCGCCCGGTGCCCTAGCCGGCTCCTTAATCGCGATCCTTGCGATTTCTGCAAGCCGCCTCAGTCGTTCCGCGATTTGCAACCCCCTGCGGCCACCGTTCCCACGCCGCAAGCCGTTGCCTCCATAGCTCGTCGGAGCTCCTCTTTCGCCTTCCTCGGGGACTTCCCTCCTCTTTCCCCTTGCACGCGCTCTCGATCTAGGACACGTAACAACTTGGTATCAGAGGGAACTCTCCTACCGGCATCCAAAACTCCGGATCGACCGCTGTCTACAACACCCGGCCACTTCGCACTGCCATCTACGCCCCGATCGGCTTCGGCCTGAACCGCACCGCTCCGCCCAAGCTCCAACATTGACAGGGGCTCCACACCGTACTGCTTCAGCCCGATTGGCTTTGTCTTGGCCTGCTCCGCACCGACAGGCACCGTCCCGCCTCCGCTGCCCTGACCGGCTACACCCAGGCGGGAAATATTACAAAAGCTCTTGGAGAACTCCGGTGCCTTCTCCTTTGCTCGCTCCTGCCTTGGAATGAAACCAAGGGGTCTTATTTATAGGCAAGGGGTGAGGAGTGCTGGTATTACTTGCTGGCATGAATAATTTAATGGAGTAGTGGGAATCATTGCTGTTGAGCTGGCGTGGCGGTGGTTGAGCTGTATAATGATAATCTTTTGAGCTGGCGGTGGGGTAGCATGCGGGAATCTTTTGCTGCTGGTTGAATGATTGCTAGTTGTGCGGTGGTTGAGCTGTATAATGATAATCTTTTGAGCTGGCGGTGGGGTGGCATGCGGGAATCTTTTGCTGGTGGTTGAATTATTGCTAGCTGTTGGATGTCGGGCTTGTAGTGGCATGTGACGGAGTACGGTCTTGAATAAGTTGAGTGGGTTGATTGAGTGGGTTGAGCTGGCGGTGGAGTAAATGTTGGGGGGGGGGGGGAATCTGGGCTGTAGCTGTACGGCTCCCCGAGGCTCAGTACAGTGGTAATGAGTCGGATTTTTAGCAAATCCGCAGCTGTCAACGGATTTAAGGAATTAGGCCCGATACCGTTTGAATCGAGTCAGTCGGATTTTTAGCAAATCCGCAGCTGTCAACGGATTTAATGAATCAGGCCCGATACCGTTTGAATCGGGTCAGTCGGATTTTTAGCAAATCCGCAGCTGTCAACGGATTTAATGAATCAGGCCCGATACCGTTTGAATCGGGTCAGTCGGATTTTTAACAAATCCGCAACTGTCAACGGATTTAATGAATCAGGCCCGATACCGTTTGAATCGGGTCAGTCAGATTTTTAGCAAATCCGCAGCTGTCAACGGATTTAATGAATTAGGCCCGATACCGTTTGAATCGGGTCAGTCGGATTTTTAGCAAATCCGCAGCTGTCAACGGATTTAATGAATTAGGCCCGATACCGTTTGAATCGGGTCAGTCGGATTTTAGCAAATCCGCAGCTGTCAACGGATTTAATGAATTAGGCTCGATACCATTTGAATCGGGTCAGTCAATAGTTTAAATCCGTACTATTGAAGACGTTGGGTGGTTTTTGGATTTTAAGGAGTGAGGAGATCCAAACCTTCATAGGGATCCTGGGCGAAAGGTCCGCCGTATGGATCCGGGGAGTTGGCGGGCGGGGTGGAGGATGGGGATGGTGAAGATGGTATGGATGTGGAGGCCTGGTAACGTTTTTGCATCTGTTTGAATTTTTGAAATTCGAGGAATTGCTGGACATCATCCTCCTCACTGGATGGCGATGGTTGGAGTAGGAGTTGTTGGGGTGGAGATGGAGGTGGTGGCAATGGTGATGTAGGTGGTAATGTAGTAGTAGGTGTGGGGACTGGAGAGGTGGGAAGGGCGCCGGTGCGTAGGAAATAAAGGACAACTTTGTCCGAAGCAAGGTCGTTATTGAATTTAGGCCACCATTTGACCTTAAAGATGCGAATGAGTGCTAGAGGGAAATCGTCGGGGTGGGTTTTGGTAATTGAGAAACTCCAACAAAAAATCCAGGGGATGTTGAAGGAGTTATGGTAATGGAGGGATTTTTTGAAGAACGGACCGGGGGCTTTGGTGACCCAAGTTTGGTAGCTGTGAGTGAGTGGTGGTGGGATGATCTTGGCGGATGCCCCGTAGTAGCGCCACCAGTCATAAAACCATAGTGGAAGTGTGGTAGGACATGAGTGGTGAAAGACGAAAAACCATGAATGAGAAAATGGGCGTAGAAGGAATGTATGGTACCAGGCTTGTTTGTAGTCCTGGTAATTATAGGTGGGGGGTTGAATGGGACGGTAAAAGTTTGAGGGGCCCAAGGATTGGACCAGGTGGAGCTATCGAATACGGCATGAATGACACATTTTGAGAAGCTTATGTGGGTCGGTTTGGATTTATCATGTGTATGAGTGATGGTGGCGGAGTGGGTGTCGACAAGGATGAGTTCGTAGTATCTTTGGGTTTTGAGTGGATCGTCGAACCAATATGAATTAGGGGGAAAGACGTGGCTGACGTGTTTTTGCAACGCGTCATAGGGCGGAGTTTGGGTAAAGTGAGTGAGGTGAATGTGTTCAGTGACGGGTTGAGGAATATAGGTGGGATCACCATTGGAGTAGTTACTGGTAAGGGCGAGAGGAGTAGGGGGTAAGTGTTGGATATCGGTGAGGACATCTGAGAATGTGAGTGGGGTGAATTTGTTTTGAGTTGTGGGTTGTGCTGCAGGGGAGGTTGGTTTTGGTGGGGCCGGTGTGGCCTGTTTGAGTGCATAATCCTGAGGTGTTTGAACTTTCTGTGGAGACGATGGTGGTTGCCGCTTGCTCATTTCCTTGAAGAAATTCACGAGTAAAGAAATCGGGTAAGGAGTTATCAGAGCCCTTGACATATTCGATATCAAAATCAAAAACAGATAAAATAGCTTGCCATCTGGCAAATATTTGTTTAGAAACGAGATTTTGAACATCATTTTGTAAAATGTATTTAGCAGACTGACAATCAATACGTAAAAGAAATTTTTGGTTAATGAGATCATCTTGGAATTTTAAAATACATTTGACAATGCTTAAAATTTCTTTTTTAATTGTATAGTAATTCTTTTGTGGGCCGAGCCAGATTCCGGAATGATATCTGACTAGATGTTCTTGTTTGGCAGGTGGAAGCCGTTGTTTGAGTATGACGCCATAACCAATGTCGGAGGCATCAGTTTCAACAACCATGAAAGCATGTGGATGAGGAAGAGATAAACATGGCAGTGTTTGTACTTTTGATTTAATGGTGTGAATGATATTGGTATGTTGCGATGTCCAAGGAGGGGGATTCTTTTGTAATCGTTGATATAATGGGGCACATAATTGGCGTAGGTTAGGAATGAAATCAGAAATGTAATTGAGACATCCAAGGAATCTTTGTAGTTGATTTTTATCTTTAATGATATCAGGAAATTTTGTGGTAAATTCTAGACTTCGTTGAATTGGAATAATGGTGTTGCGATGAATGTGATGTCCTAAAAATCGTATGTGAGTTTGGTATAGTTTCATTTTGGAGGCGGAAAGTACTAATCCATTTTGTTTAATGAGGTATAAAAAGGTTTTAAGGTGTTTTGTATGTTGGTCAATACTGTTAGAGTAAATGAGAACGTCGTCAATGTAGACGATGGAAAAAGTAGAATAGGGGTTAAGTATATCATTCATAATATGTTGGAATTCAGAAGGGGCATTTTTGAGGCCAAAAGGCATAACGTTCCACTCGTAGTGGCCAAAAGGAACGGTAAATGCCGTTTTGTAGCGATCCTTTGGGTCAATCTGGATTTGCCAGAACCCAGATTTGAGATCAAATTTTGAAAAGATTTTGGCAGTATTTAATCTTTTGAGCAAATCTCGTTTGTTAGGAATTGGATAACGTATCCATTATAAAACTTTATTTAATGGTTTGTAATTAATTACTAAACGAGGAGTGTCGCGTTCTATCTCGGCATTTTTCATGACGTAAAAGGCTGCACAACTCCAGGGGGAGTGTGAGGGCTGAATAAGTTGTTTATCAAGTAATGTTTGTATTTCAGTTTTGCAGACTTCTAAGAGGTCATGGTTCATTTGAATTGGACGAGCTTTTGTAGGGATATTTTTCTCGGAGAATGTTGGTTCGTAGGGAAGTTGTACGATATGTTGTTTGCGATCCCAGAACGCATTGGGTAGTTCGGCACAGACTTCTGTGTGGAACAATTCTTCCACATTTTTGATATGGATTTGAAGAGTGGATGTTTGAAGTTTTTGTTCAATTTGAACATGGGAAAGATCATCCTGTAAGGAAAGAAGTTTGTTGCGTTTGTGTTGAATTAGGTTGATGTGTTGAAAAATGGAATTCTGTTGTAGTAGGTTTAGTTGTTTTTGGCGCATTGGGTGTATGAATTTAAAAAGAACGTGTTGTCCCATGATGTTCGTGCTGATGCCATCTGTGGAGACAGTAAATGGATATATCTGAGTAAGGAATGGTGTTCCTAAAATGATATCAGTGTTAAGATTATTGATAACAATAAATTGGTGTTTGAAGCAAAATGGTCCATTGCAGATGGATGCTTGGGTTATTTTGCCCTGGATGTGGAGTGGAGAATTGTTAGCGGTGATGAGAAGTTCATTGGTGGGTAGATAGTATTTGGTAGGGATGTGGCCATCGCGGATACAGCTGTGGTCAGCACCACTGTCCATCATGGCAATGAAGGTTGCTTTGAAATTATGAATTGTGATGGTAATATGAATTAACCATTTTTGAAATTGGATGCGGTCAATGGTTGAAAGGAATGAAGCATCAGTTGGTGGGGTAGAGGAAATAGGAAGAGGAGAGAAAGAAGGAGAGGGCTGGTTGGCATCGTGGTCGGATGTGTGAATTAGGCTATGGAGTAAGGAAAATTGTGTTTCGTGGGCAAGATGTTTAATGTCGAGACTATGAATGTGTTTTTAAAAGTTGGATTTCGCGTTTGAGGTGGTGTATTTCTGTTTGTAAGTCTTTGATGGCAGGGGGAACAGGTTTTTGTATGGAGGTTTGGGGGTATTTGTCGAAGAGTTTGGAAATACTAAATGGTTGGACTAGGAAAACATGATTATCTTGCAAGGTTAAAGTTTGGAGTTTTTCAAAGAGTTGTTTTTGTTTATCTGGATCAGGAATTTGAGCGATCATGTCAAAGATGAATTCTTTGGTGTCGGGAGTGGAGGTGCGGATCATATTAATCGTATGACAGTGACAAGAATGGTTGGAAGAGGAACTGGAATGAGACAGATGATCATGGTTGGAAGAGGAACTGGAATGAGACAGATGATCATCTGTGTCATCGGCAATTTGTAAGATAGCAAATTTAGTTTTGAGTTTTAGTTTGATTTGGTCGTCAATATCAGAAATTTCATCAATGATTTGGTTGAGTTTTCCTTTGTTTCGGCATTTTGCCGCAATGTGACCTTTCTGGCCACATTGGTAACAAGTGATATTGGGGTTGTGAGGGCGTTGAGATCGTTGTTTGGCCTTGGTTGGAGGTTTGTAGAAATTGTTCGGTGGTGGAAAAGGTGGTCGTGAAGTGCGCCTGTAGGATCGAAATTTGTGGAAAGTCTTTTGGGATTTTCGGCGGGTAGTAGAAGGGGCAGAAAGTCCGGTGATGCCAAAGGCGTCACAGAAGGAACCAAGTTCCCTACGTTTACTACCGTATTTGGCTTGGAATTTAAGTTCTTGGCAAGCAGCCAAAGCTTCGCTTTTGACGAAAGCAAATAGTTGGCCGTAGGTTAATAGGTTAAAATTGACTTGATCCATGCCAAGTTCTTTTTGAAGGTTAGTCATGATTCGTTGGGAGAAAAGAGAAGGAAGTCCAGTGACAAATTTCTCTTTCCAGAATGGTGCAGTGGAATCAAGTCGTTTAAGGACCTGCGTGAGGAAGACATCCTTATACCAACGAAAATCAGATAATGTTGGGCATCGTAGGTTTGTGAGGAATACTTTGGAGGAAGCTAATTCTTCTCGTGGATTGCCAATAAAATGCATGGCAATGGTGATGATGAGATAGTCACAGGCATCAGGCTCTTGTTTGAGCATGCCTTGATCATCTTCAATATCGATGGTATGATTGAGAACTGAGTGTTTGTCGTCAAGAGTGAGAGTGTTATCCCACCAATATTTGAGTTGCCCAGTAAAACCGGTAACAAGTATACTGGCAGTTTCTTTTTCATCGAACCGTTTGATTTTGTAGGCCATTTTGGCCATACCCATTTCTTGGAGGGTATTGAGTATTTCATACTCACTTTTGCCGTCAATATTCCATTCATAGATGGCATTTCCATCATAATTTTTGGCATGGAATTTGGCGCGTTCCTCATATTGAATATCTGGGGGAGTGGGTCGTAGATAGTAGTTACGTGTATCCACATTACTCCAAGATCGTCGTGGATGAGGAGTAGATTTGGTGTGGTGTGGGCGACGACGTTGTCGGATTTTGTTGAGGTTGAGAGTTTCATCTTCAGCAATATCATGTTCGATATCACTGAGGAGGTTTATAATCTGATTACTATCTGAATCACTACTGGGGGTAGTGGAGTCAGTAAGAGGGGAATCATTTTGAGATTGATTAATAGTATTTAATTTGGAAGGACCAGGGAAATTGTTGGTAAGATTGTTAAGGGTTTGGTCTAATTTTTGTAAGAGAGATGTATTAGAGAAGGAATTATTTCCTAGAGTAAGGTTACGTTCTTGGGGAATAGGGAGACTTCGTGGTTGAAAGTGAGGGGCAGAAATATTAGAAGGAAATCTGTTATTTGTAGGATTAGCTGTGGGTTTGGGTTCTGTGTGTAAAGAGGTAATTTGAGTGGAAATTGTATGAAGTAGTTGGTTAGTATAGTTGTTTTGTTGGTAGAGTTTGCGAACGTCATCTAGTTGAAGAGGAGTTGAGTCAGGACCATCACGACCTTTCTTGAAAGGCGTGACAATGACATCATGGCCGTCGGGTGTGGTTAGTTGAACCGTTTGTAATGGTGGTGTGATGGCAGTGATAATAGTATTATCAGCCAGTCGTCATTTGGTATGAAGGGAAGTTTGGACGTTGATACTAGATTGGGTAAACGGAGAGTGAATTCTTTCAGTTTGAAAATAGTATTCTAACCAGACTTGAAAATTGAATTCGATGTGGTGACCGATAATATATAACTTCCATTTTTTTATTAAAAAAGCTTGAAAGGAGGAACTAAAAGTAGTAAACCAGTGATAATGGGGAGAATCTTCCTGGAATTCTAAAAGTAGTTCGTCAAAGTTGGGATTAAAAGGTTTAGAAATAGTAATAACATTGATGCCATGGATGTGCATGTGGGTGGAAGTAGGAGAATATGAAGTGGAGGGAGGATGAATCACTTCGGGTAACGGAGAAGTATAATTGACATGGACAGCTGGAATATGTGGGTGATGTGTGTCGGGTAGGTCAGTTGAGGAAGTGGAATAGCGTGAAGGGATGTACGGGGGTATGTGTGGTATGGGTGTTGTTCGTTCGTTAAAAGAATGAAAACGGATTAATATGGTGCCATCATGTTCTTCGATAACATCTTGGATGTCGGTTTGTTCGAGGTTGGGAGGTAGTTGAGGTTGTTCAATTTTGAAATGGTCGGGAATGGTGATTTCATGCCATTTCAGGCGTTTGGGAGAGAAAGTCTTGGAATAAGGGGCATCGATTTGTATGAGGACAGTTTCGTCAGTAATGTTGGGACCTAATTTTAGTTTAGGATTTAAACAAGAACTCATGAGTTTAAAGTAAATTCGATAAACAATGACAAATTGTTCCGCGAGTTTTTCGAATTCATTGCCTTGTAAATGTATATCCAGTATTAAGGAGTCGAGGATGAGGGGATCAGTAAGTGAGACGGTAAAGTTAGGAATACTGTTAAAGTAAATGGGGCCATTACAGATATTGGTCTGGATCATGGCTAAAATTGATGATTTATACCTGGCCAGCCGCTTGTCGCGGAGGGCCATGTAAATGGGAATATTAACCCCGATATGAACAAGGGGTTTAACTGCGACTTGAATCATGCCAAAATGGATGTAGCGAAAGCCTTTGTCAATATATTTTTTGAGAGCAATATGGGATAATAAAGGAGTGGATTGGAATTTTTGTTGAATATTGAAAGTTTCTTCATGTGTTTTAACACTAAAAGCGGTTTTGAAATCAAAAGTACCAATTTTGTAAATATTGTCAATCTGTTCCGTAGGAATAGACCAACTATGGAAGTCTGTATGAATAATGTCCTCATGACTTAAAACAGTGCGAGATGAATGAGAGGAGGAAGTGGAAGAAGAAAGTAATCGACGAACGAGGTGTGCCATAGGTTGTGATAGGGGAAAAATAAGAGAAGAACTGAAGATAACGGGACTAGCAGCCGGGACCACCCATCATGGGCTGAACCAACGGGCTTACAGCTTGACCAACGTTACTCAGACAGAACTAGTCCTGCCTCTAATACCAAAACCGAGGGCTTACCCTGATCGAGGATCTTTTACTATTTTATTACAAACTACAAAATAAAACTAGAAATACAAATACAAAAGAACAGAAGAAAATACAAGAACAGAAGGAAATATTACAAAAGCTCTTGGAGAACTCCGGTGCCTTCTCCTTTGCTCGCTCCTGCCTTGGAATGAAACCAAGGGGTCTTATTTATAGGCAAGGGGTGAGGAGACTTGCTGGCATGAATAATTTAATGGAGTAGTGGGAATCATTGCTGTTGAGCTGGCGTGGCGGTGGTTGAGCTGTATAATGATAATCTTTTGAGCTGGCGGTGGGGTAGCATGCGGGAATCTTTTGCTGGTGGTTGAATGATTGCTAGCTGTTGGATGCCGGGCTTGTAGTGGCATGTGACGGAGTACGGTCTTGAATAAGTTGAGTGGGTTGATTGAGTGGGTTGAGCTGGCGGTGGAGTAAATGTTGGGGGGGAATCTGGGCTGTAGCTGTACGGCTGTACGGCTCCCCGAGGCTCAGTACAGTGGTAATGAGTCGAATTTTTAGCAAATCCGCAGCTGTCAACGGATTTAAGGAATTAGGCCCGATACCGTTTGAATCGGGTCAGTCGGATTTTTAGCTGCGGATTTGCTAAAAATCCGACTGACCCAATTCAAACGGTATCGGGCCTGATTCATTAAATCCGTTGACAGCTACGGATTTGCTAAAAATCCGACTGACCCGATTCAAACGGTATCGGGCCTAATTCCTTAAATCCGTTGACAGCTGCGGATTTGCTAAAAATCCGACTCATTACCACTGTACTGAGCCTCGGGGAGCCGTACAGCCGTACAGCTACAGCCCAGATTCCCCCCCAACATTTACTCCACCGCCAGCTCAACCCACTCAATCAACCCACTCAACTTATTCAAGACCGTACTCCGTCACATGCCACTACAAGCCCGGCATCCAACAGCTAGCAATAATTCAACCACCAGCAAAAGATTCCCGCATGCTACCCCACCGCCAGCTCAAAAGATTATCATTATACAGCTCAACCACCGCACAGCTAGCAATCATTCAACCACCAGCAAAAGATTCCCACATGCTACCCCACCGCCAGCTCAAAAGATTATCATTATACAGCTCAACCACCGCCACACCAGCTCAACAGCAATGATTCCCACTACTCCATTAAATTATTCATGCCAGCAAGTCTCCTCACCCCTTGCCTATAAATAAGACCCCTTGGTTTCATTCCAAGGCAGGAGCGAGCAAAGGAGAAGGCACCGGAGTTCTCCAAGAGCTTTTGTAATATTTCCTTCTGTTCTTGTATTTTCTTCTGTTCTTTTGTATTTGTATTTCTAGTTTTATTTTGTAGTTTGTAATAAAATAGTAAAAGATCCTCGATCAGGGTAAGCCCTCGGTTTTGGTATTAGAGGCAGGACTAGTTCTGTCTGAGTAACGTTGGTCAAGCTGTAAGCCCGTTGGTTCAGCCCATGATGGGTGGTCCCGGCTGCTAGTCCCGTTATCTTCAGTTCTTCTCTTGTTTTTCCCCTATCACAACCTATGACACACCTCGTTCGTCGATTACTTTCTTCTTCCACTTCCTCCTCTCATTCATCTCGCACTGTTTTAAGTCATGAGGACATTATTCATACAGACTTCCATAGTTGGTCTATTCCTACGGAACAGATTGACAATATTTACAAAATTGGTACTTTTGATTTCAAAACCGCTTTTAGTGTTAAAACACATGAAGAAACTTTCAATATTCAACAAAAATTCCAATCCACTCCTTTATTATCCCATATTGCTCTCAAAAAATATATTGACAAAGGCTTTCGCTACATCCATTTTGGCATGATTCAAGTCGCAGTTAAACCCCTTGTTCATATCGGGGTTAATATTCCCATTTACATGGCCCTCCGCGACAAGCGGCTGGCCAGGTATAAATCATCAATTTTAGCCATGATCCAGACCAATATCTGTAATGGCCCCATTTACTTTAACAGTATTCCTAACTTTACCGTCTCACTTACTGATCCCCTCATCCTCGACTCCTTAATACTGGATATACATTTACAAGGCAATGAATTCGAAAAACTCGCGGAACAATTTGTCATTGTTTATCGAATTTACTTTAAACTCATGAGTTCTTGTTTAAATCCTAAACTAAAATTAGGTCCCAACATTACTGACGAAACTGTCCTCCTACAAATCGATGCCCCTTATTCCAAGACTTTCTCTCCCAAACGCCTGAAATGGCATGAAATCACCATTCCCGACCATTTCAAAATTGAACAACCTCAACTACCTCCCAACCTAGAACAAACCGACATCCAAGATGTTATCGAAGAACATGATGACACCATATTAATCCGTTTTCATTCTTTTAACGAACGAACAACACCCATACCACACATACCCCCGTACATCCCTTCACGCTATTCCACTTCCTCAACTGACCTACCCGACACACATCACCCACATATTCCAGCTGTCCATGTCAATTATACTTCTCCGTTACCCGAAGTGATTCATCCTCCCTCCACTTCATATTCTCCTACTTCCACCCACATGCACATCCATGGCATCAATGTTATTACTATTTCTAAACCTTTTAATCTCAACTTTGACGAACTACTTTTAGAATTTCAGGAAGATTCTCCCCATTATCACTGGTTTACTACTTTTAGTTCCTCCTTTCAAGCTTTTTTAATAAAAAAATGGAAGTTATATATTATCGGTCACCACATCGAATTCAATTTTCAAGTCTGGTTAGAATACTATTTTCAAACTGAAGGAATTCACTCTCCGTTTACCCAATCTAGTATCAACGTCCAAACTTCCCTTCATACCAAATGGCGACTGGCTGATAATACTATTATCACTGCCATCACACCACCATTACAAACGGTTCAACTAACCACACCCGACGGCCATGATGTCATTGCCACGCCTTTCAAGAAAGGTCGTGATGGTCCTGACTCAACTGCTCTTCAACTAGATGACGTTCGCAAACTCTACCAACAAAACAACTATACTAACCAACTACTTCATACAATTTCCACTCAAATTACCTCTTTACACACAGAACCCAAACCCACAGCTAATCCTACAAATAACAGATTTCCTTCTAATATTTCTGCCCCTCACTTTCAACCACGAAGTCTCCCTATTCCCCAAGAACGTAACCTTACTCTAGGAAATAATTCCTTCTCTAATACATCTCTCTTACAAAAATTAGACCAAACCCTTAACAATCTTACCAACAATTTCCCTGGTCCTTCCAAATTAAATACTATTAATCAATCTCAAAATGATTCCCCTCTTACTGACTCCACTACCCCCAGTAGTGATTCAGATAGTAATCAGATTATAAACCTCCTCAGTGATATCGAACATGATATTGCTGAAGATGAAACTCTCAACCTCAACAAAATCCGACAACGTCGTCGCCCACACCACACCAAATCTACTCCTCATCCACGACGATCTTGGAGTAATATGGATACACGTAACTACTATCTACGACCCACTCCCCCAGATATTCAATATGAGGAACGCGCCAAATTCCATGCCAAAAATTATGATGGAAATGCCATCTATGAATGGAATATTGACGGCAAAAGTGAGTATGAAATACTCAATACCCTCCAAGAAATGGGTATGGCCAAAATGGCCTACAAAATCAAACGGTTCGATGAAAAAGAAACTGTCAGTATACTTGTTACCGGTTTTACTGGGCAACTCAAATATTGGTGGGATAACACTCTCACTCTTGACGACAAACACTCAGTTCTCAATCATACCATCGATATTGAAGATGATCAAGGCATGCTCAAACAAGAGCCTGATGCCTGTGACTATCTCATCATCACCATTGCCATGCATTTTATTGGCAATCCACGAGAAGAATTAGCTTCCTCCAAAGTATTCCTCACAAACCTACGATGCCCAACATTATCTGATTTTCGTTGGTATAAGGATGTCTTCCTCACGCAGGTCCTTAAACGACCTGATTCCACTGCACCATTCTGGAAAGAGAAATTTGTCACTGGACTTCCTTCTCTTTTCTCCCAACGAATCATGACTAACCTTCAAAAAGAACTTGGCATGGATCAAGTCAATTTTAAACTATTAACCTACGGCCAACTATTTGCTTTCGTCAAAAGCGAAGCTTTGGCTGCTTGCCAAGAACTTAAATTCCAAGCCAAATACGGTAGTAAACGCAGGGAACTTGGTTCCTTCTGTGACGCCTTTGGCATCACCGGACTTTTTGCCCCTTCTACTACCCGCCGAAAATCCCAAAAGACTTTCCACAAATTTCGATCCTACAGGCGCACTTCACGACCACCTTTTCCACCACCGAACAATTTCTACAAACCTCCAACCAAGGCCAAACAACGATCTCAACGCCCTCACAACCCCAATATCACTTGTTACCAATGTGGCCAGAAAGGTCACATTGCGGCAAAATGCCGAAACAAAGGAAAACTCAACCAAATCATTGATGAAATTTCTGATATTGACGACCAAATCAAACTAAAACTCAAAACTAAAGTTGCTATCTTACAAATTGCCGATGACACAGATGATCATCTGTCTCATTCCAGTTCCTCTTCCAACCATTCTTGTCACTGTCATACGATTAATATGATCCGCACCTCCACTCCCGACACCAAAGAATTCATCTTTGACATGATCGCTCAAATTCCTGATCCAGATAAATAAAAACAACTCTTTGAAAAACTCCAAACTTTAACCTTGCAAGATAATCATGTTTCCCTAGTCCAACCATTTAGTATTTCCAAACTCTTCGACAAATACCCCCAAACCTCCATACAAAAACCTGTTCCCCCTGCCATCAAAGACTTACAAACAGAAATACACCACCTCAAACGCGAAATCCAACTTTTAAAAACACATTCATAGTCTCGACATTAAACATCTTGCCCACGAAACACAATTTTCCTTACTCCATAGCCTAATTCACACATCCGACCAAAATGGATGTCGCGGAGGGCCATGTAAATGGGAATATTAACCCCGATATGAACAAGGGGTTTAACTGCGACTTGAATCATGACAAAATGGATGTAGCGAAAGCCTTTGTCAATATGGGATAATAAAGGAGTGGATTGGAATTTTTGTTGAATATTGAAAGTTTCTTCATGTGTTTTAACACTAAAAGCGGTTTTGAAATCAAAAGTACCAATTTTGTAAATATTGTCAATCTGTTCCGTAGGAATAGACCAACTATGGAAGTCTGTATGAATAATGTCCTCATGACTTAAAACAGTGCGAGATGAGATGAATGAGCTAGCAATCATTCAACCACCAGCAAAAGATTCCCGCATGCTACCCCACCGCCAGCTCAAAAGATTATCATTATACAGCTCAACCACCGCCACGCCAGCTCAACAGCAATGATTCCCACTACTCCATTAAATTATTCATGCCAGCAAGTAATACCAGCACTCCTCACCCCTTGCCTATAAATAAGACCCCTTGGTTTCATTCCAAGGCAGGAGCGAGCAAAGGAGAAGGCACCGGAGTTCTCCAAGAGCTTTTGTAATATTTCCTTCTGTTCTTGTATTTTCTTCTGTTCTTTTGTATTTGTATTTCTAGTTTTATTTTGTAGTTTGTAATAAAATAGTAAAAGATCCTCGATCAGGGTAAGCCCTCGGTTTTGGTGATGATCTCATTAACCAAAAATTTCTTTTACGTATTGATTGTCAGTCTGCTAAATACATTTTACAAAATGATGTTCAAAATCTCGTTTCTAAATAAATATTTGCCAGATGGCAAACTATTTTATCTGTTTTTGATTTTGATATCGAATATGTCAAGGGCTCTGATACCAAAACCGAGGGCTTACCCTGATCGAGGATCTTTTACTATTTTATTACAAACTACAAAATAAAACTAGAAATACAAATACAAAAGAACAGAAGAAAATACAAGAACAGAAGGAAATATTACAAAAGCTCTTGGAGAACTCCGGTGCCTTCTCCTTTGCTCGTTGCTACCTTGGAATGAAACCAAGGGGTCTTATTTATAGGCAAGGGGTGAGGAGTGCTGGTATTACTTGCTGGCATGAATAATTTAATGGAGTAGTGGGAATCATTGCTGTTGAGCTGGCGTGGCGGTGGTTGAGCTGTATAATGATAATCTTTTGAGCTGGCGGTGGGGTAGCATGCGGGAATCTTTTGCTGGTGGTTGAATGATTGCTAGCTGTGCGGTGGTTGAGCTGTATAATGATAATCTAACAATAAAAGCATCTAACAAATAATGGAGAGCACCAAGTGCTTACCCCCAGCAAAACGGAGCGCAATTGCGGACCACAACGGGCAAATCGTGCATTACGTGTGAAAGTGAAGATCGAGTGAAAGATGCAGAGTCGTCGTCGATGCACACTATCGCAGAGACCTACGACTACCACTCATCGTCGTCTCGAAGAGATCTAGGGGTCGCGCTGTGCTCGTATTAGGGCTTTGCTAGTCACAGAAAATGAAGAGAAATGCAAAGCCTTCTCACATTTACAAAAATTTAGACCCATGCATGTGTCCGGGTGTGCCGCCACGTCGGTCCGTCCCAGATGATAAGCATGTTCCTAAATATGATCAAAATAGGAATTATCAAAAATGTTAGCATGTTTCGTGTGCAGTTTAACGTAGACAGCATAACGTGCATAATCAGCAAGCCTCTTTAATAGTATGTACTAATGAAGATCTTATCCATATGATGAAACTATTCGTGGTATCTAAAGCCTGTATAATATTATATTAGATCTGAAGATATGATTTAGACATAGAAAATGATGTACTAACCACCAAATTAGTAGAGATTTGATAGAAGATGCAAAGAGTCATATGAAGAGAATCTCTCCAAATTAGAAAACCTCAACCGTAGAGGAGGAAGAGGGAAATTAGGGTTAGGGCTTGAGAGAAGAGAGGGAAAACACATGAATAGTATTGGCATGCTAACGCAGGAGGAATCTATAGGCGGCGGGAAATGCAGTGACCTAACCCTACATATTATGCAAAAGTCCGACCGTTAGATCACAATTTGATTATAAACAATATCATCCCACGCAGTTAATTCAAGACAAGACAAAATATTATATTTGGACAAAACAAGCTTAGACTTTCCTCCGCGTGGAAGGCCAAAGCGAGAACGCGCGACGAATGAACCTTGCAAATCACAATATTTATCTAACAAACTACTATCATACGAGATATCCAAACAAATATGATATCCAATCAGATAAATAAATACTGAAAAATAATAATCCAATACAACAATACTCACTAAATAGTGGGTTGACCAAGACAATGAAGATTCTGGAACCGGATGAGTAGATCGGCGATCAAATGTGGAACCAGAGGCGAAACAATAATGGCGGTGGCTATCCTCGGCGGTGGATGGCAAGATCGGGCCGGAAATAGATAGATCCGGCCATGAGGGGGATTCAGACGGTAGGGGATGGATCCGACGTTTGACAGCAGATTCGGGCTAAGGGATGATGTATGAGTGGAGGGGAAAATGGATTGGGGCTGAAATCCTCAGATCTGAATTGATCTAAGGAAGCAGGGCTATGGGGGGGATCCACGTGTAATAGGGGAAAAAAAGAAAACCAGCGGCTGGTTTTTGCTGGTCGGGTGCGGGGAGAGGGTTAGGGGGAGAAACGACGACTAGAGGTCCTCCATGGTCGGCTGTCTGGCGGAGGCCCTCCTGGAACTGGCGGGGGCCGAGGGGACAAATCTGCTTCCACAAGGCGGGTCATGTCGAGGGCCTAGGACACCGCCCGGGGGTGATGGGTGCGGAGCCGGGACCGTATGTTGGGCCTAAGGCCTTGCATGAAGAAACCGAGATAGTGATCCGGTGGCAGGCTCGGAACATGAGTGATGAGGCCACAAACTCATTAATGTAGCGCACCAGATTGTCGTACCCCACACAGTCTTTTGATGGTGGAGCTGGAATAACGACTATCATAGCGGCGAATCATTTCCTGCTTGATTTTCGACCAGGAGATGGTCGGGTTGGTCTGGCGGAGCCATCGGGCCCAGTAGAGGGAGGATCCGTCAAGTCCCACGATGGAGGTAGAGACCTTGTCTTGCTCGGGTGTGTGATGGAAATCAAAGTACTGTTCTGCCTTTCCGATCCACCCAATTGGGTCTACTCCGGCGAAGGTGGGTAGATCCAAGGCAAGGGTCGGGCGTCCGGGGGAAAGAGGGGGTGTGGCGTCCTCGATGTGCGGAAGTGGTGCCGCCTCCAGGATTGACGTGGTGGTGGTCGGGCACACAGTTCCGCTGGCGGAAGAGGCAGTGGGAGGTTGTAATGCATCAAGCTTTGCGTGGATGGCGAGCAAGGAGGCCTGCAAGGAGGCCACGATGGACTTCTAGGTGCTGACGCGGCGTAGGAGGGCCTCGTTGGCGTCCTCTGATGGAGGCCTCGGCAGTGAAGCGGGTGTTCGGTGCCATGACCATAGAAGGAAGGACGACATCGGTGGCGCGGCGCGGCGCGGGCTGTACGGGTGCGGACTGCACGAAGCGGCCGAGGCGCTGCGGCCTGATGCGGTTGCTGACAGGGCTTGTGCGGCAGGGGTGGCGCGGCATAAGTGGCGCCGAGCAGTGGGAGGTGGACGGGAAGGCGAGCGGGTCAACGGCCTGGATGCGGCGCGGAACGGTGGTCTGGGCCGCGGGCCTGCAGTAACACGGGAGCGGTGCGGGTCACGGATGCGGGACGGGCTTCGGCTGGCGCTGGTACTCCGGCGGCCGACGGTGGCGAGCGGACGGGCAGGTCAGACTAGTTTGTTGCTGCTCCGGGTAAGAGGGGGCGGCGCCGCGGCGGTATTGAGAACGGGAGAGGGAGAGAGAGAAAGAGGAGAGAGTTAGAAATTAGAGGAAGGGAAAAACATGCATTCATCCAAGATGCTTCAGACGAGTACATGCGCTCCCTCTTTATAGTAGCGGGGTGCGAACAGAGAGGAGAATATTTCGCTGAAAATAAATGCTGGAAATAAAATACAATGTCAGAAAATAAATGCTGAAATAAAAGATATGACGCGTGTACACTTGCCATTTGTGCTCGTCGTCGTGCAGTTCCGTAACAATCTGCATGACAAACTCCTTAGTGAAATCGGGTAGAGCTAGCACCAATGTGGTAGTCATCGTTGTTTTGAGAGCCCGGAATGTCATTTCCGCCTCCTCTTGCCAGCTAAATGCATCCTTGTGTAGCAGCTGTGTCAACGGCCGTGCTATTTTTCTATAATCTTTCACGGACAGCCGGTAGTAGCCTGTCATCCCGAGGAAGCCGCGAAGGACTCGAACTGTGCGTGGTTGGAGCCACGTTTGCATGCTTTTCAATCTTCGGATTGTCCTGGACTCCTTGCTCTGAGACTATGAGATATTCAACCTCTTGTTCAAAGGAGCATTTGGAGAGCTTAGTGTAGGGCTTATGCTGACGGAGGATCACAAATACTTGCTCCATATGTTTGAGGTTCTCCTCCCAAATGGTGATGCAGATCAAAATGTCATAAAAAATCAATATGGGTATGCGGAGGAGGGGCCAAAAGATCTCGGTCATCATCGCGTGGAACATTGATGGCGCGTTGGAGAGTCTGAAAGGCATCACGAGGAACTCGTAATGACCTTCATGTGTCCGGAAAGATGTCTTGTAGATATCTTCTTCCTTCATCCTGATTTGATGGTAGTCTGAGCGCAGATCCAACTTCGTGAACAGGAGTGCTCCGTGTAATTCGTGTAGCAACTCTTCTATCATGGGAATAGGGAACTTGTCCTTGATGGCGGAACTGTTCAGGCCGCGGTAGTCAACACAACCTTCACAAGCCATCTTTTTTCTTCACCTGAATGATGGGTGAGAAAAAAGAATTGGTGTTGGGTCTGATAATTCCTGCCGCCAACTTCTCCTTAACGTTCTGTTCTATCTCTGCCTTGTATGTGTGGGTAGTGGCAGCTCGATCACTTCCTTGAGGCTAATCTGGTGGTCTCTAAATCTCTGTGGCAGGATTGAGTGGGGCTCCTGGAAAATCTCTGAGTATTTCCCTAGCAAGGGTTGCATCTGCTCTGGCACCTCGTGTTGAGACGTAGGTCGTGGCGCAAGCTCCATGCTCACTGCCATAGGATAAACTTGGTCCCACAACCTTTCTAGGCATCGAAGAGAAGCCTCCTTAATGGGTGAGGTTTTGAGTCTATTCAGGCAGTAGTCCTTCCCACCCTGAGTAAACTCCATAGTCATGTGGTGTCATGACAGTCCACTGTTACCTTCCTCAGCTGTTGTAGCCATTGAACTCCCAGAACCATGTCGGACCCTTTGATGGGCAACAATTTAACTTCCAACCGACATAAGTACCTTTGTACCTGGAGTTCCACCCCCTTCATAACCCCTTCACACTGCAACTTGTTACTGTCAGCTACCATAATCTGGAAGGCGGCGTCATGGTTGACCTTAAAGCCCAACCTCTAAGCAACTGCGGGGTTGATGAAGTTGTGTGTGCTACCACTGTCACTTTTTGTTGAAGGATCCTCGCTGTGATTCGCATAGTCAAGGGTGTGGTCTATCCATTTATTTAGCCTAGATGGATACGCCGAACTCAACCAAGTCGTGGTCTTCTACCTGTTTGTCTCCCTCGCCTTCAGTTCCCTTATCTTCTTCTTCTTCCCTCAGCATGTATACCTGGATCATCTGATGTCCGGGGCCATATTTCTCATCGCAGTTGAAACACAACCCTTTTTCCCTTCTTGTTTGTATCTCGGGTCATGTTAGTTTCTTCACCGTCTTTCCTTCCATTGTTTGTTCCCTTCTGACCGTTGGCGGATCCGTCGTATTCTTTCCATTGGCCATCATTGCCCTCTGTTGGTTAAAGCACTCCTGAATTTGGGCCAAACAGATGGCGTAGTTCAAGTTTCGCGGCATGTACGCGTGGACCTTGTCCCTAATGTGCTCCTTCAGTTCGGATTCCAGAAACAAAACAACTCAAGAGTGTCCTCTCCTCTCACTGCACCCTATTCGCCAGCCTTTCGAACTCTATGCGATATTCTATTACTGAACCCCTCTGCTTTAATTTCTGGAGATGGGCCTCAAAATCCTACTCGAGGGGCCTGAATCAGGCTGTGAAACCGTCAACTAAATCGGCCCAAAGGGCATAGTCACGCCCTCGGAGGAACCACTGGGTCCGCTGGAATGCATCATCTTCGAGGTGAAAGGATGCTAGTTGCTTTCACTTCTCTTTTGAAATCTTTTGGTAGTTATAAAATAACTCCGTCTTTTGAACCCATTCCAACGCGTCGCCTCCTTTGAATTTCAGGTAATTCATGCGGATCCTTTTCGGTGGCATGTAAGCTCTCGTATTCTGCTGGTCGTGTGCTCCAATACTCCTGTTCGAGGCCAAAAGGCCGTCAATGCTCTGTCGGCCAATTCAGGTATTCTCCATCCTCTTTGGGTTGATAGACGGGCCTTATAACGACCAGAGGAGGTTTGTACTCCTAGCTGCCATCTGTCCTCCTCGAGCCTTATAATAGCCAGAGGAGGTCTGTACTCCTAGCTGCCGCCTGTCCTACTATTGTTGGTGTGTCTCGATCCCTTAGGGTTAGGTAGAAAGAAGCTCACCCCATGGAGTGTAGACCATATCCCTAGGTCGCTGGTCAATCAGGTCCTCTCGCCCCCTATCGAGGCCTTCTGGAGATTGGATCGACCCCTTATGAGTGCTCGCTTCCTCATTCACCGTTTCTTTGCACTTGATATTTTGGGACAACAAGCTCTTGATTTCCTCTATGCAACCATCCAGTCACTCTTCCAAGCATTTCTCTAACGGCCTTAATTTTTCTTCAATGGTCATCACTGTAGCTGACAACCCAGTGTAGTTTTCCTCTAGAGTTGCTAGCCTCGTGGATTCTTCCTGTGAGCGAGTCGCCATGATGGAACTCGGGGGTTTAGAGGAAGGTAGCAGACGGCTTCGACGTGGATTGGCACACTGTCCGCGAACGACGTCAATGTCGTGAGATCAAAGAGGCAGTTTGGCTCAGTCGACGAAGCAGGCAAATGAGCTGTTGCGACCGAAGGATGCAGAGTCGTCGAGTCTTGTTGTTGAAGGATGTGGCGCAGCCGATCGACAAATGTGTCGTTGAAGCCGTGCGAAGGGAGCACCGCTGAAGTCGAAGGTCGAAGGATGCGGCGCCATTGTCCGGGGCCGACGATGGAGGCTGACAGATCGACCGAAGGATGTGCCGATGTCGTCGAACCAGTCGCTCGAAGACGAGGAGATGCGGTCGACGATGTCTTTCGAAACCGACGATGGGGTCGAAGTCGCCGACCGAAGGATGCACCGTGGTTGATGCATGGAAAGATGTCGAAACAACGCGGCGAGGGCGGAGGACGAGCCTCTGATACCAAATGTTAGGGCCGAAGATTGAGAATAACAGAGAATAGAGGAGGAAGAAGGAAATTAGAGTTAGGGCTTGAGAGGGAGGGAGGGAAAATACCTGATTAGTCTTTGCATGCTCTCGCCGAACAAGCCCTAGATGTATTTATACCTCTAGGCCAAGAGGGGCCAGCTGCCCCCCCCCCCCATGTGGGCTGACGTGTAGGTTCAGCCCCGAGCCGCCGCAATTTAATTGGGGAGGGCTGAATCGATAGGTTCAGCCCTGCTTTGTGCTGTCTCCTTCCGCTGGCAGCCTGGCACGCATATTGTTGACTCGTGAACCAGTTGTTATACGGGATCATGACATAATCACTATCTTTAGATCGATCAGTGGAAGCTATATTATACTAATTATGCACCATACATGCTTTTGGAATCACTAATAGTTTCATCAACATGGATAAGATCTTCATTAGTACATGCTATTAAAGTGGCATGTCGATTATGCCTGTTATGTCGTCTATTACATTCCTTTCCTAAGTTGTTTGTAGAATCGCACGTGTAACCAGCTATTAAAAAGTACTAATTCCTATTTTGATCATATCTATGAGCATGCTTATCCTAGTTAAGATATGATTTCCAAGCATTACTTTTCGGAAGATAATATTTTTTACTTTGGTTTGTGTTTGTACTGTGTGATGGTTTTTGATACAATTTTCTATCTTCCTCATCATCTCGTTGTGATATATATATTTCGACAGAACATATAGTCTCCTTTTAATTTCCTACTTATCTGATCAGTTCTATTTTCAACTAGACAATCTATAATAATCTTGATTCTGGGTGCTAATATTATCTAATTGTGGCATTAGTATTTGTTTTTCTTTACTTTCTAAAAATTTGAGTGCTTAATGGGTCTGGTAGTTTCAAAAATATTTGTTCTCCGATGATCATCTTATCATGAAAACCTCCTGCTGTACTACTATAGCAATCTTGAAGAAAGGGCTTTATATAATTCCATTTGTTGGAGTTGTTCTAGTTTAAAATTGGCTTCTACTTGGGCTGTATTGGTAATATTTGGTTGATATCCTAATAACAAATAAGTAATCTTGTTTGTGAAATTATATAAATTGGATTCTAAAGCTAAGGTTTTCTGGGATGCAAAGGAGTCCACTCAAGTGTGTACTTAACATTCAATCTATGACATATGTTTTCTACAAGATACCCGCGCATCATCCTTAAATATATCCTCTTAACTCATTCTTCTCCCCCGTGTAGAGGTACGTTACGGTGGAGGAAGAAGGCCCGCATCTCTAGATGCGGCAGGGACCAAAAAAACTAGGCATATTTACTATAAGAAAATGACATCACTAACAGACCCCATTTTTGTCTCTTTTATTTCACCTTGTCTTTATTTGTGGTTTTTTCCCTCGATGTGTGAGGGGTTTTTAATAGCTTGATTATATTGTTAAAGACTATCTTTTGATCACTTGTCTAAGTCTATGGGTTCTCTTGGAGGGGCTCTTTGGTATTCCTCTCAATTTCTCCTTCTCTTCCTCCCTCTTCTTTGGTCTCTACCCTCACATTTTCCTTCCCTGGCCATTGTTGTTGCCAACAAGAGTCATCCCCCCCTCCCAACACATACAATCGAATCCCTCGATACAGCTCAACAGAAAATCTGATACACCAAGATTACACAATTTTGGATTGTCTGCCTCACCCAGCATTTTGCTACCTTTTTTATTGGGATCCCGCCACTATATATCAGTGCCTGTGGATCGTCCTTCCTCGGCCTCCAATAGCTTGTCATGGTCGTAGCGTGCTTCACTGCCTCCTCAAAATCAGACGCCACTCTTAATATATGAAAGGATTCTTGTGATGAACTTTTGGCATCTATACACGCTACCATTCTCCGACTTGTGCATAACTCCACATCTTCATAGTCGTCTTTGGCGCACGCCTCACCATTACCCTGCTGCCATTTCCAGTGACACTGACGACCAAAACAAACTTAATCACATCTTAATGCCGTCTGGAGGTCTTCAACTTCAGTGGGATAGATACCATGGGGTAGATTGTCCAGGTGGAATAATTTTCTTGGCTTGCATTGCACCCCTGATGTGCAAAAGGTTTCCATCTCCCACTTGGGAATGGAAAACTCCAGTGTACATTGGGTTTGCTTTGTCAAAAAAATGTCATCATTTACCTGGTCTTCCCTCACCCAAGCTTTGATCGAACGACGCAACTTGGGCAATGTAGTGAAATGCCGCCTGTGGGTTGTGCCAGATCTTCTTTCAACTCATACATGTACAACTTAATTGAGCTCATTGCACTTACTCTTCCTTTTGCTGGATCCATTATGTCACCTGATTCAATTATTTAATTTCTAAATTTACTTTTTTTATTAAATTATTAATATTTGTGTTTTTTAATTCAGGATTAAATAAAATTATCTTGATTTAATTCTGATTAATCTCAACTCCAAACCATTCTACAAAATATCTCACAATTTCTACAGCAATCTTTTCTCCATCTATTTTTCCATATCCTTGTTGGAGCATAGTGGATCGTTAGGCTTTCACCAATCTTTACAAAATTTCACATTTCCTACAATAATCTTTGCTCTGCCACTTCTTGGATCATTTGGCTTTCTTAGAGGGAGGTGAATAAGGATTATGACAAAATATTGATTTTCTTTATCAACTAATATTTAGATGCACAATGGAAATGAAGATATCAAAGAAATTAATCCATCATCATGAACCAATGAAATATTTTTATAAATTAATATGAAGACATGCAAACATATTAATCTTTTAACGCAAAGATCTACGGCGATGATGATTACAATTTTTGTTTTCTATATCGACTCACTCTTCAAAACAGTTGGCCCTAGCAAATTCACCCCTGGTTTGCCTCAAGTCTTTCCTACCCAGAGAACCCGTAGATCTAATCCTAAGATCTAGTCATCACACTCTAGGCGTTTCTCTCCCTAGACCTGCCTCATCTAGTCGCGACACATGAGGAAAATTCTACTGAGTATAGTGATCAAAGATTCAATCAAACAAAAGAAAATTACAATAAAAGATTTATAAGAAATATCTGGAGAAACTCCCTCAACGCCGAAGACATTTGCTTGTGAATATGCGTCATTCTTTGTAAAAACCTTCTCTGGAATGATCTTGATCAAAGGCTTTTTTTTACTCCTTTGGAATGAGAGAGGGAGTTCTTTAGCTCTCCAAGTTGGCTAGGGCGAACCGCTTCGTGAATAAAATGTAGTTGGAAAGAAATTCCGTGCATTTGAATAGAGTTTCTTGTTTTTTGGGAACTACCGTCAGCACTAGCCGCTACCGCCGGGCAGTAGTGTTGAAATTTGAATATCCCACGCTCTAGCTCCTCTGCGCTGCGGGGGTTTTCATATTGAGCAAGAGCTATAATTTTGTGATCTGTAAAAACTCTGTATTTTTATGGCAGAGCGTTAATCGATACCGCTAGGCGGTGCCGGAACTATGATCTTCATTCAGGTCGACTTGAAACGTTCCCGGGATTGCTCCATGTCGGTTTTTTGAGCTATCGCCGTTGGGAGTTGGTGCTATCGTCGGAGCTAGCGACTATCTCGGAAATTCTCCAGGCAATCCAAAATTCTTCCAGTCCATTAAGCTTCTATTTAAAGTTGCATCGCTATGGTGTATGGTGCACGATGTGATGTGTGTCATTTTAAAGAGCAATGTGACGTGTCGTTTTAAAGAGTGATGTCATGTGTCATTTTAAAGAGCGATGGGATGTGTCGTTTTAAAGAGCGATGGGTTGTGTTATTTACTTATTTTAAAGAGTGATGCAATGCGTCATTTTAAAGAACAATGCAACTTGTGCCATTTTATAGAGCACAAAAAAACTACATAAAAATGAAAAATATACTAATAGTGTAACAATTAGAAATTCAATATCAAAAATAAATAAAAGCTTATATAACTCTAATTCTAGTAGGATTGAACATTGTTGAAGGAGCTCAAAAACTTGTATGTATTGCTTGTGTGTCCAAATACAAAGAGAGAATACATATATATAGGAGAGAGGAGAGAAGATATCCTATACATGATGTGGGACTAAACGAAGGGAAGAAAGAAAACAATAAATAATGGGCTAATTACATGGGCTTTTCTAACACTCCCCCGCAAGCTGGAGCGTACAAATCGTACGCACCAAGCTTGGACAAGCACTGATAGAAGAGTGAACTGGGAAGAGCCTTAGTGAGCACATCCGCAACTTGTTCTGTCCCGGGAACATGCTTTAGGTCGATCTTCTTCATTTGGACTTTTTCTCTGATGAAATGACAGTCAACTTCAATATGTTTAGTCCTCTCATGGAATACCGGGTTCTTGGCAATATGTATAGCCGCTTGACTATCACAGAAGAGGAGAGCGGGAGAATGGAGTCTTACACCAAGATCGGTAAGAAGACTTTCCAGCCAAGTTAGTTCAGACACAACTGAAGCCATTGCCCGATATTCGGCCTCTGCAGATGATCTAGCAATCGCTGTTTGTTTCTTGCTCCGCCAGGTAATCAAATGTCCTCCAAAATATGTGCAGAAACCACTTGTTGACCGACGATCATCAAGAGACCCAGCGTAATCAACATCTGAGTAGGAAACCAAAGTAGGAGCTGTAGGTGATGGTTTGTAAACTAAACCTTGACCAGGAGCCGTTTTGAGATATCTTAGAATGCGTTCCAAGACGTGAAGATGAGATTTTATCGGGGAATGCATATGGCTAACAATACCAATCGCGAAAGAGATGTCCGGTCTTGTTACCGTGAGGTAGATCAATTTGCAAACTAGACGGCGATAGTACTTAGGATTCTCGAGTGAGAGGTCTGAATCAGAGGCCTGAGTGCATAATTTGTGATTCACACCCATTGGAGTATTGATCGGCTTATACCCAGAGTAACCTGCGTCATGAAGGAGGTCGAGATAATACTTCCGCTGTGAGAGGACGAGACCATCTGGTCGTCTAGCAACCTCTAGACCCAAAAAATACCGGAGGGGCCCCAGATCCTTTGTTTGAAATACTGTACCAAGATGTTGTTTGACCTCCTGTATTCCTTTCGAATTATCTCCCGTGATTATGATGTCATCAACATACACTAACAGCAGTACCATCCCAGCAGTGCGGTGGCGACTGAACATAGAGAAGTTTGTTGTACTGCGAGTAAAACCAACCTCCCGAAGAGCCTTACTGAATCGGTCAAACCATGCCCGTGGTGACTGTTTGAGGCCATACAGAGCTTTCTTAAAGCGACACACCCGGAACTCCCCCGTGGTCTCAAACCCGGGAGGTTGCTGCATATAAACCGTTTCCTGCAGGTCGCCATTTAAGAAGGCATTTTTAATATCGAGTTGTAGAAGGGGCCATCGGCGATGGACATCGACGGAGATTAGAACCCGAACGGTGTTGAATTTGGCAACGGGAGAGAAGGTTTCCTCATAGTCCAGCCCTTGTTGTTGGGTGAAGCCCCAGGCGACCAATCTAGCTTTCAGACGGTCAATTGTCCCATCAGCTGTATGTTTGACGACGAAAACCCATTTGCACCCAACCGGAGTCTGTCCGAGAGGAAGGGGGACAAGAGTCCAGGTCTGGTTGGCCCAGAGAGCCGTCATTTCCTCCTCCATGACAGCCTTCCAGCCAGGATGTTTAAGCGCCTCCTGCACAGAGTTAGGAACCGAAATGGAGGAAATAGAAGTTGTAAAAGTATGCAATTTGGGAGAGAGGCGATGCAGAGAGACATAGTTCGCCAGAGGATGAGCGGTGGAGGGAGATACCTGATCGGCCAAGCGCGGTGTATCCAAGGATGAGGCCGACTGTAGAGGGGTAGCGGAGCGAGGAGGATGTCGGCGGGTATAAACTTGGATAACTGGAGGTTTGGAGGGAGCAGGGGCTGAGGTAGAGGGAGCAGGGGGTGAGGTAGAGGGAGGTAGGAGAATCGGCAGAGTAGTGGGTATGACGGGTCGAGGCAGTGGTGGAGAGGGTGTTGGTGACGTAGTAGGTAAAGTGGAGCAGAAGAACGGTTATCCTCCCAAAAAGTAACATCGGCGGAGATGATGACCTTCCGGGTTACCGGAGAGTAGCAAAGGTAGCCCTTCTGAGTACGTGAATAACCGACGAAGATAGTTTTAGCCGCCCTGGGATCCAACTTGTCCACGGATGGACCCAGGAGGTGAACGAAGCAAGTGCACCCAAAGACCCTTGGGGTGAGAGGGTAGGCCGGAGTGGAGGGGAATAGGAGGCTAAAAGGAGTGGCATAGTTGAGGACCGAGGAAGGAAGACGGTTAATTAGAAAACAAGCCGTGGAGACCGCAAAATTCCAGAAAGTCTTTGGAACATGCATCTGAAGCATGAAGGAGCGGGCAACGTCAAGAAGGTGACGGTTCTTTCGCTCGGCAACTCCATTTTGTTGTGGGGTGTAGGCACATGAGGTTTGATGAATGATGCCAAAGTCGGCGCAGATATTTGCAAATTCGCGGCCGGTGTATTCACGAGCGTTGTCGGTACGTAAGGTTTTGATGGTTGTGGAGAATTGTGTTTGAGTTTCTTGGATAAAAGCACGAAATAGGCGCAGAATCTCAGAGCGATCATGAAGTAAGTACAGCCATGTCGTGCGGGAAAAATCATCAATGAAAGTCATAAAATATCGATAGCCAGAGATACTAATAATTTTAAAAGGACCCCAAACATCGGAGTGTATCAAATCAAACGGAGCAGAGCTCCTAGTACAATGGGCAGGAAAAGAAGTACGCGGCTGTTTGCCGTAAATACATGACTCACACTGAAAAGCATGAAAAGATACATCAGGCAGAGCCTTTTGAAGGATGGGTAGGGGAGCATGCCCAAGACGGCGATGCCAGTCAGCAGAGGAGACAGAGGATAGGATTGTTGAAGAGGCGTCGAGGAGGTAGAGCCCGTTCTACAGGCGACCCTTACCAATGGTACTCCGCGTCCGTCGATCCTGTATCACAAAAGTAGAGGGAGTAAATGTTACTGAGCAATCCATATCATGAGTGAGGCGGCCAACAGATAGCAAATTAAACGGAGAGCCCGGAACATAAAGAGCCGAGCGAAGAGAGATGGAAGGATCAAGCGTGATGTCGGCGCAGCCGGAGACAGGAACGATCGCACCATTAGCCACGGTGATAGACTTCGGATGAGGAGCATCCGAGTACTGTTGTGGCCGCAGCGAGGTGATGTGATGAGTTGCACCTGAGTCCAAGATCCAACGCGGACCAGAAGACAAGTAATACCTGCAGGAGACAGTGTTTACAATGGGGGGGCACAAAATTTTTTCTTAAATGAAACAACAAGATAATGTAAAATTTTTGACATTTCAAATTCATACAAAATTACATTTAATTCACCAAATCCGAAAATACAAAATTACACAAGAAAATTACATTTGTCCACGACGAGTCTTCATTTTTTGAAAAAGATCGATAACATCATCGTCACAGACTTTCAAAAATGCATCTCTCTCAATAAAAGTAACTAGACAATCATTCAACATTTGATCGCCCATACTGTTGCGCAACTTGTTCTTGACATAGTTCATGCCCGAGAACACTCTTTCTACACTTGCAGTAGCCACCTGAAGAATTAATGCAAACTTCAAAAGCTTGTAAATCGGTTGATAAGCAATATGTTTACCAGTTTCAACAAGCTTCGTGGAGAGATGGTTACAGCCATATCCCCCCCCCCTTCCTCCTTGAGAGCCTATGTGAACTCCCCCGCACCCGTTATTTGAAACCAGATTTCTAGACTGAATTTCAGTCCAGATTGAAATCTGGACACATTTTTGGACTGAAATTTCAGTCCAAAAATCAGATTTCTGGACTAATTTCAGTCCAGAAATCAGTCCAAATTTCTAGACTGAATTTCAGCCCAGAAATTTGGCCAGATTTCTGGATTGAAATTCAGTCCAGAAATCAGATTTCTGGACTGAAATTCAGTCCAGAAATCTGATTTCTGGACTGAAATTCCAGTCCAGAAATGAGTTTGGACTAGAAATGAGTTTGGATGCTTTTTCCTGAATGTTTTTCCCTCTCATCATCTACACCTTGCTTAGCAAGAAGTTTGAATGCATTTTCCTAAGTTTGAAATTTGGACTAGAAATCTGTATACATTGCTTAAAAAAAACAGCTTGCATAAAAAAAACTGGACTTAAAAAAAATACAGCAAGAAGAAGGAGGAGGAGGATACCAGCACGGGAATGGTGAGAAGAAGGATACCAGCACGGGAATGGCGATCCAGCACGATCCAGCACGGGAATGACGATCTGGGAATGGAGATCTGCGCCTCGCACGGGAATTGCGATCTACGCCTGGCACGGGACTGCGGGAGCAGCTAGGGCACGACCGCACGGGAATGGCGGAGGGTAAAAATGGCGGGTTAAAAAAAATTTGGGGGGGGCACCGGTCTGGGCGAAGCAAGTCTAATCAAACTTTCCAAAAAATTTGGGGGGGCACGTGTCCCTGTGGCCCCCCTCTAGATCCGCCCATGGCAGGAGAGATGGAGGCAACAGACGCCGACGGTGGGCTAAGAAGCCCCTGGAGGTGCTGTAGCTGGAGGCGAACGGCCTCAAGGTCGGTACCAGTGGAGGAGGAGCCATCAGTGGCAGCAGCAACAGCTGGACGAGGAGGGTAACCGTGTTTCTTGTAGCAGACCGCATCAGTGTGGCCGTCCCGGCCGCAGTATGAACACCTGCCACGGCCCCGACCCCCACGGCCCCGTCCACGGAAGCCAGAACGACCGCCACGAGTAGAGGGCGGTGTGGACAGTAAGGGAGGAAGGGTCTGCTGGAGAAGGGCCGGAGAGGAGGGAATAGGAGACTCCAGGGGGGGTGGCACACGAAGGACCATAGAACACACATCGGAGAGGGAAGGAGTGGTCGCTGAAGCAAGGACATGAGTCCGGATACCCTGAAGATGCGGTGGGACTCGAGCCAGCATCATAGCTATGCAAACGGCCTCCTTCTGTGCCCGTTGGACTGCATGATCAGAAGTAGAGGGATGATGTTGGATCCAGGACTCCGCAAGAGTCTTAACCCGAGCAACAAACGATGTCATGTCTGTAGCCCCGCCAGCATCGAGAGTTTGAAGTTCTGTAACAATATCATAAAGGTGCTGAAGGCTATCATTGCCGGAGTATAAGGAGTGCAGTTCCGTCCACATATCCTGGGCCGTCTCCTGGTACATGACCATTTGGTAAGGCTCACCCTCCAGGGAATTGAGGAGCCAAGTCTGAACTCTACCATCATTACGACGCCACTCGTCGGTAAGAGGAGATGGCGGGCCCTGAGTCAAATGATGAACAAGGCCTTTGGCCTGAAGAACGCGGCGGACAGAGTGCACCCACGGAATGAAATTTCGTTTGTCGGAGAGGGAAATAGTGGTGATCCGAAGTTCATCTCGAAGTTCATCTCGAAGTTCAGGAAGAGACGGCGGGCGGTCATCAGAGATAGTAGCCGGCTGGCCGGTTGAATCGACAGAAGAGCCCATGATAACCGCGCGGGTAGATAAGGAGACCGTCGGAGAGGAGAACAGGAGAGAAGGGGCACCAGGCACACAACCCGCACGGGTAGAGGAGGAGACCACAGCGGAGAGGCAGACCGCGGCGAGAGGGAAATAGGCCGCTGCAAGAGGGGGGCACGCAGACCGCTGCAAGAAGAGGGAAGCAGATCGCGCGGCGAGAAGAGATAAGCCAAGCCGGGCGAGAAGAGGAGCCGGGCGAGAGATAAGCCAAACCGGGCGAGAAGAAGAGCAGTCCGCGAGGAGAGCTCGAGCGGATAGCAGGAGGAGACCGCGACAGGTAAGAGAGATAAGCCTTGGCGGATAGACGCGGAAAGAAGTGGCGAGCAGGAGATCGCAACGAGAAGGGAGATCGCTGCGATTAAAGAAGAGAGTCTGCAAGCGGAGAGGCACGCGGGCTGCTGCGAGAAGAGGAAAGCCGCGCGAAAACAAAGAGGCCGCGAGTAGGAATACTCGAGCGGCAAGGAGATGCAGATCGCGCGGCGAGAAGAGAGAGGGCAGCGGGTAGAGAGAGGGGGGCCCACGGGTGAGGAGAAGAGAAAGGCTATAAATATACGGAGGAAGGGTGGATCCACGAGAGGAGGAGACGGGAGGGCAAGCCGCGGTTAGCAAACACAGTAACCGCAAGGGAAAAGCGAACTCGCTACCCGGAGCGAGTAGAAGGAGAAAGCCGCAGGGGGGAAGCGGATAGGGGGGAAGACGGGCCGGGCGGTTTGAAAAGTGGAGACCGCATGGCCTGAACAGCTTCCTCTGATACCATGTTGATGGAGCTCAAAAACTTGTATGTATTGCTTGTGTGTCCAAATACAAAGAGATAATACATATATATAGAAGAGAGAAGAAGAGAAGATATCCTATACATGATGTGGGACTAAAAGAAGAGAAGAAAGAAAACAATAAATAATGAGCCCAATAATGGGCTAATTACATGGGCTTTTCTAACAAACATAAATGACAAGATCTAAAAACAGTAGATTAGTTGCTCATAAAAGAGAAACTTAGTTTCAAATTCATTGAACTTAGGCTTACCTAGAAAAAACTATTTCCCCATTTTACACTTGTTCGGCACGGAAGCGGTTGTGACCTGACCCCCTTTGGAGTAAATCCATTTTGAACCTAAATTCAATGTCTCGTTTTTTGTTGTTCTAGGGGAGAAGGTAAGAAGCAAATTGAAAAAAACCATAGAGAGCTTAAAATAAAGTTTGGGCAAAAACTGTCATTGCCGTAGAATATTTGTTATGTTTGACATAGACAACTGTTCTGGCCGCCACAGAGAGAACTGAGAACATAAAGCACTCATGAACGCCTGTTCATAACCACTGCGTTCAAAACCGCTGCTGCCATGTCAAATGGAGCCTAACTCTCCTCGCTTTGCTTAACTCTCCTATTTGATTCTTCAATTTGCTTTCACTATTGTTCTTGAAATTGCTTTTCAAACCATTTTTTACTATTGTTATAATCATTCATAGGTTGTGACTAGCATGATTGATTGCAGATTAATTGTTATTGATGGAATTCATTTCAGGCTGCGAAGCAGTTGGAAGAGAAACTGCAGGCATCCGGGGTGCCCCACGAGGTTCACATCTACCCTGGCATAGGGCATGCTTTCCTTAACGATTCCCCGGAGGGGAAGCAGAGGAGGAAGGACATGGGGCTGAATGATGATGACCCTACGGCCATACAGCTGGCATGGTCTCGCTTTAGTTCATGGATGAGCAAATACTTGTCTTCTTAATTAAGCTGCCCCTTCTTTTCATCCATGAAACCTTAAACATCTGCTGCTGCTGCTTTCTGCTCCTACTTCTTGTGATAAGTAAATTAGAGCTGTGGATTTCTGTATCAAGACTTTATATGCTATATGCTGTTGTGGGATAAATTTTGTTATAAAAACATGTGATGCATATGATGTAGGGTGTGTTCAGTGTTGAGGTATATTTATATTAATGGTAACATGTTCTTAATGGGTTTGTTGTGGATCCATTAGACATCCAATAATTTATCAGGGATTTATGGTTACACATATAAATACTTCTGTTGGGGACAATGTGGAGGTCGTTTCAAATTTGATGATCACACGGGATGCTTCGAGCGCTCTAATATTCTCAAAGTTTTTCGTGTAAGTGCTCTAGCCCCCACCCCGTGTGAACCTCCATGCTCCCGTTTTTCTGTGAAATCACGTGCCGCCGCTCACGATTTGTTCTTGTGATTTCTTTGTGTGCAGTCGCCGGCAGGGAGAGATTGTTTTCAGCCACGATTCTCTGGTTTTTCCCGTCACACTCTCCTGTGCGAAAAATCACTTGTCGACGCTCAATCAAAAAGATCAAAAAAATAAAGGGGAGAATCCAGCAAACTTAAAACTGATAACAATGTAAACATGTTCTATCACTGTCTGCCAACTCTGTTGTTATGGTTAAAAAAGGAAAGGTCAGTACAGAATGGTGACTAGATTCAGGTATTATATGTCACGTTTGCAACAATTTTGCGCTATTGAAGGATGTTCCTATAGCTGAAGAAACTGTGACCGTTACGAATGGAGACACTGCAAAAGTACTCAGACTAGGACTGTGGATTTGCTACTCTTCAGGTACATATTTAGTTTGAAAATATTAAATTTAAACTCATATTTGTTGTTAATTTAGTTTTAATTAATTTGTTGTGCGATGTTGATATGTCTTTTAACATTAGCAATGGTAGAGTAACTTTAATGGTTAACTCAAATTACTATAGTTATGCATATGTCTAAGATGAAATGTATAGATTGAGTATAGCAAACAAAATAGTAAATCAAGTTAGTTCAAATATGATAGATCGTAATACTTTACTTACAAGACTAGAACACGTGAATTATAGAAAATTATTTATGTTAGCTAAAACTCACAATATTCTCTTAGACACAACAATCAAGTTTGATAAATGTAAAATTTGCGCTCGAACTAAAATAACTAGAATATTTTTTATTCAGATTTCTAGGAGCACATAATTGCTAGTTAATACATTTCGACATTTGTGACTACAAAAGTTTTGTCACAAGAGGAGTTCAAAAGTATCTCATAATTTTTATCGATGATTATTCTAGATTTAGTTATATTTATCTTTTTAAATCAAAAAATAAAGTTTTTGATAAATTTAGTATTTTCAAAAATATGATAGAAAATCAACTTGACTATTTTAGATTTTATTGCTAGCAATGACTTTATCCCTCAAACCATCGCCATGTATTCACTCAAATCCAACTGTGTTGTTGAGATAAAAAAAAATAGAACTTTAATAAAAATGTTAAATTTTATGTTTTTGATTGCTGGCATGGCTGCTGCATATTGGGGCGAAGTTGTTCTAACATCAAATAATATTCTTAACAATGTTCCTCATGCAAAGTTAAAACGAACACCTTAAGAGACCTCCTATATTTGATAATCTTAAGACTTGGAGATGTGTTGCTTATGTTAGAATATCCGACCCTAGAAGATCTAAAATTGGACCTAGGACAAGCACATGTGTCTATCTGAGATATACATAGCTACATATAGATTTCTAGATCTCTCAACTAATACTGTTATAGAATTTAGAGATGGTGTTTTCTTTGAGGATAAGTTTCTTAAAAATAAAAACCCGACACTTCCAGGTCTGACAGCCGCTAATACTGAGACTTTTGTTGAGTCATAACTAAAAAATTCTGACACTGAGCGTACATACATTAGTGGTGAAGAATCTAAAAGGTTATCTAATAAATAAAAGTGCTTAAAAGCTTCGGTTTAGACTTCGTGACTTACCAAGTTGAAGTTGATCCATCTACCCAAGCTTGTCAGGATCGCGATCCGGATCATAGGATCTTACGATCCTACGATCCAGATGTTGTAAATCGATCCTTATTTTATAAAGCCATCCTCGATCCGAACCTACTTTCTGATCCGATCCTACGTCAAAATGATCTCATCTAGGATCTCAATCCTGACAACCTTGCATCTACCTATAAAGAAGTGTTGCGATCGATGGATTCTCTATTATGGAAAGAATTCATAGATGATGATGTGAACTCTCTCATACAAAATCACACTTGGACATTAGTTGACTTACCCAAAGCGGCTAAAACAGTAAAACCATTAGAAGCAAGTCAGTTCTGAAGAAGAAACTCAATCTTAGTAAGAGTATCTCCAAATACAAAGCACGTATAGTTGTCAAAGGCTTCACTCAAGTGAGTGGTATAGATTACTTTGATATATACTCACTTGTTTGTCATATTGCGACAATTAGAATTTTTCTCGCTTTATTAACTATTGAATATTTTATCATTCATCAGATGTATATTAAGACTGTATTTTTTAATGAAGATCTTACTGAAGAGATCTATATGCACCAACCTGAAAAATTTGTCATAAAAGATCAAGAAAACCAAGTTTTTAAATTTATTAATTCACTCTACGTATTGAAGCAAACACTAAAATTATGGCATGAGATATTTGACACTTGTGTTAAAAGCATGAGTTTCAAATCAAACACATTAGATAAATGTATGTATATAAGAACAGGTTCAAATAAAGGGGCAATGATATCTTTGCATGTTGATGACATACTAATTCTGGGTACTGATCTGTCTAAGGTGGAAGATGTAAAAGTTATCATGACGAAACAATTTAGCATGACAGACTTAGGTGTGGTGAAAATCATCATAGAAATGGAAATGAACTTCATTGAGAAGAGTAGGGGTGCAAACGAGTCGAGCTTGACAAAATTTTCAAGCTCAAGCTCAAGCTGATCATTTCGAGCTCGAGCTCGTCGAGCTCATTTTGTACTGGCTCGAGCTCGAGCTCAATGCCTGCTTATCGAGCTCACGAGCTCGAGCTGCTCACGAGCTTTTTAGCTCATAAGCCTGTTTTTCTTTATATTTTTAAATTTTTTTTTAAAAAAAATATTGGAATAAAAAGTTCGCGAGTCGGCTCGCGAGCTCATGAATAATAATATTCGAGCTCGAGCTCGACTTGTAATCGAGTTCGAGCTCGACTCGTAATCGAGCTCGAGCTCGAAATCCACAGGCTCGAGCTCGAGTCGAGCTTTTTTCGAGTCGGCTCATCGAGCTTTCGAGCCGGCTCAACTCAACTTGCACCCCTAGAGAAGAGTATTACCTTGATTCAGAGTTACTACACTCAAAAATATACTAGAAAAGTGAGATTATGATAAAAGCAAAAAAGATTGAGAACATACGACTAGAATAATAGATCAAAATCTAATGAAGGTTTTTCTACTAGATAGTTGGATTACTCCAAACTGATAAGAAGTCTCATGTATGCTACAATCAGCACTAAACTTGACATCGACTTTACGGTCGGCATATGAAGTAGATTTACTAGTAACCCTGGGAACGATTACTGGAATGTCTTAAAAAGGCTAATGAGATACTCAAAGCACGCTGATAAGTATGTTTTATGTTATAGTGAACATGCTCCGGTGCTTGAAGTATATTATGATGCCTCCTAGTGCTCAGATATTGGTGATAGTAGATTCACTAGTGTTTTTGTGTTTACACTAAGAGGAGTTGTTATAGCTTGGAAGTCTAAGAGACAAACGTGCATTACATTATCCTCTATGAAATCAGAACTATATGCTCTAGCTTCAGCAGAATAAAAGTCAAGTGAATTAGAGATCTGATACAGAATATTTCAATGACGAGTCTGAAAATGCACTTTATATCAACTTTTTGCGACAATCAGACCACAAAAATCATTACAACGAGTACATTGTTTAATGGAAAGAGAAGGCAACTAAAGATGAAGCGGGTCTGGTTGACCTATCTCACTAGTCAAGGAATAATTTCCCTATTGAACGTGAGATCGAAAGATAATGTCGCAGATTTCCTTATTAAGGTCTTATGTAAGGTTCTTACATCTAAAACATCAAGAGAGATGAGATTAATGTCTATTTATTCAGACTTAATACTTTTCTTATATTTTAAATTTTAGAACTAAAATCTGTTTACATTCAAGCATCTAGATTGAGCACACCGAAGTATTTTATATGTTACCTGATGAAAGTCTGAGATAAATAGTTGTTAGTCATTCCGAACTTGATGACTTATATAATTATTTTTATTCAAATGTTGATTAGATATCTTTCCAAAAAAGAATACTGAAGTTGTTGATATATGCCTTGATATTAGAATTACTAATTATATTATTCCAAACTTGATGATATAATTGTTGAAAAACAAATATCCCACCGCGCTTACGTCGTCGGGCACTTGGAAGATATAAACAACAAACACACACAGCAAAATAAAGCAACCAGAGAACACACGGATTTTACGTGGAAAATCCTCTCCAAATCAATGAGGAAAAAACCACAGGACGGGACACACAAAAATCCACTATAAAAAATAAGGGTTACAAAAAACAAATAATAAGTTTGCCCAACCTAGATCCCCCTTGGATCCACAAATTGAATCCCCTCTCATATTACTAAAAATCCTTTCTCAAAAAAAGGTCACAAACTCTAACAATCTCTCTTCAAACCCCAAGGAAAATCGAAAACAAGAAAGAGAGCAAAAATACCCTTACAATGAAAGACAAGACACCAATCCGAGAATCTTCGGTTCTTCTTCCTGAAGAAGAACCCTAGCAGCAGCAATGACGGAAAGCCAAACCCGAGAACAACAATCTTAACGTTCTGACGGCCAAAAATAACTGTTGTGTATTGTTCTGGAATAAGTTGAGGCCTATTTAGGGCAAAAGGCGAGACAATCTCAACTCTTAGATCAAGCCTTAACCATCAGACGGCAGAAAAATTCGTGATTTCACAAAACAGTTTCTGTCAGCACACACTAGACGCCTAGCTGCTGCACTTGACGCACTCGACGCCAGCTGCTACACTTGACGCACTCGACGCCAGCTATTGCACTCAACGTACTCGACGCCAGCTATTGCACTCGATGCATGGCTGGTACCTACTCCACTCGACGCTTGGAGACAAAGAGCTCAAATTCTGCTTCCACACAACTCCAGACCTGGTTTGATTTATTCTAAGTCCATCGACTCTTTAGGGGCTGGACCCCAGCAAACTCTCCCTCCAACCCATAAAGAGGAGTTCCCATGCCTGACATCTTCGGATAGCCATCATGCCAATCCGTGACCGACAGAACTCGTGCTTCTCTCTCGGCTTGACCTTCTTCATCATGTTCGAAGGATTTTCATCTGTGTGGACCTTCTCCACCTCCAGCAGCTTCTCCTTGACAACATCTTGAATCCAGTGATACCTCACATCAATGTGCTTTGTCGTGGAGTGGTAGGCGGGATTTTTGTCCAAAAAAATGTTGCTTTGACTATCGATGTAAACAGTGAGCACCTCTTGCTGGAGTCCAAGTTCAAGCGTGAACTTCTTCATCCATAAGATCTCCTTTGACTTCTCTGTCAGAGTGATGTATTCTGCCTCTATCGTCAACAGTGTCACACACTTCTGCAAGCTCGACTACCACAACACGCTCCCCCAGCATAAGTAACAGCAAACCCTAAAGTGGATTTCCTTGAGTCAACATCTCCAGACATGTCCGAATCAGTACCCAACAAGGGTCGGAGACCCTCCACCATAATGTAAACAGTAGCCTGAGGTACCACTGAGATATCGGAGTATCTACTTCATAACATCCCAGTGAATCCTCCTCGAGTTTGCCAAGTATATGCTCACTGCCCCAACTGCATAAGCTATGTCTGGCCTTGTGCAGACAATAACATGCATCAGACTCCCCATTATAGATGTGTAGGGAACTTGGCTCAACTCTTCTATTTCCTTCTTAGATGAAGGACACTGAGAACATGATAGCTTGAAGTGCCCACCCAACGGAGTAGCTGTCGGCTTAGCCTTCTCCATCATGAATAGCTCCAGCACTTTCTCCTCATACTTAGCCTGAGATAGCCACAACTGACCTGCACTCTTGTCACTTGTGATCTTTATCTCCAGGATCTTCCTTGTTGGTCCCAGGTCCTTCATCTCGAAGGATTCACTAAGCTCCTTTTTCAACTCAGCAATGCTTAACTTCTCATCACTGACAATAAGCATATCATCAACATACAACAACATAATAGTAAAAGTCTTCTCAGTTTTCTTCACATAAACACAGTGATCAGCCCTGGTCCTATGGAACTTGCTCTTCAGCATAAAGGAGTCAAACTTCTTATGTCACTGTCTGTGTGCCTGCTTCAACCTATAAAGACTCTTCCTGAGTCGGCAGATTGAGTGCTTCTTTCTCTTGACCTCAAAGCCTTCGGGATGCTCCATGTATAACTCCTCCAAATCCCTATGCAAGAATGTCGTCTTGACATCCATTTACTCAATCTTAAGATCACTAGAGGCAGCCAAACCTAAAACCAGCCTAATAGAAGACATTTTCATCACAGGTGCAAAAATCTCATCAAAGTCCACACCGTACTTTTGACTGAACTCTTTGACTACTAATCTTGCTTTATATCTAGGTCGGGAAAGATATTCATCAGAATTTAACTTGAAGACCCACTTATTCTTCAAAACTTTCTTCCCCTTTGGTAGCCAAACCAACTTATAGGTCTCATTCTTGTAGAGCGACTTTATCACCTCCTTCATAGTTGCATCCCAAGATACTCTATCTTCCGATCTCTGAGCCTCCTCAAAATACTCAAGCTCTCCACTATCAGTAAGTAATACATAGTCTTGCAGTAGATACCTGGTGCTTGGACTTTGAACTCTGTCAGATCTCCTGAGGGATACCTTCACAACATGTGGAATATATTGGGTTCATTGTTCCCAATGTCCCTGATTTGTGAAAAGTCAAACAGGTCAATGTCACACACATCCACTATATTTGATTTGCATTTTTGGTCTTAAGTGCAGGTTGTCCATATCACATTGATTGGACATGTGGACACAATAAGTGGTTGATGGACATAACAAAAATCGACTAAGTGCACAGGCGTTGAGTGGAGCAAGCTCACTCAACGCCATAGGTATGGATTCAATATTGTCTAGTAGAAATTTGTCTAAGTCCACAGGCGTTGAGTCTAGTCTACTCAACGCCATACAGCAAAAAGGTTGTGAGTCCGGCTAAATCAGTCTAATGCTAGAGGAATTGGTTGAATATGTGGCTAAGTCCACAGGCGTTGAGTGTGGTCTACTCACTCAACGCCATACAGCTTTTAGCGTTGAGTGTTGCTATGTCAGCCAACTTCACAGAAAAGATGGGCAAAATTTTCACTAAGTCCAGTGTAGCTTACTCACTCAATGCCAGATAACAGAAAAATTTTGTTAGGTAGTTTGGCGTTGAGTGCAGCTTACTCTCTCAACGCCAAGACACAGAAATATTTGTTAAGACAAATAGCGTTGAATGAGGCAAGCTCACTCAACGCTCTCAACGCCTTGAAGCAGAAATTTGGCTAAGTTCAAAAGCATGGACTGCTTGACTTTTGTCGAGCTCAGCTTCGTTGAACTGAACTCAACATTCGTCGAACTGAGCCAAATTACTCAGTTTAGCCTGGAGTTCGTCAAACTCAGTTCAGCCTTTCGTCAAACTAAGTCCACAGTTCGTCGAACTGAACTTATACTTTCATCGAGATGAGCTCGACGTTCGTCCAACGGAGCTCAGCTTTCGTCGAGCTCAATACTTAGAATTTTGTCTAAGTGTTGTGGCGTTGAGTGATACCTACTCACTCAACGCCTTTGGTTCTGATGATTGAATTTTGTCTAAGTCCAGAGATGCTGAGTCATGCTAACGTCAGCAAAGTCAAATAGTCAACCAAAATTCAAATGGTGCGGAATTGCTGCCAGAGACGTTGGTGGCCAGCTGTCATCATCCTCTACACTTCCAAGGAATATTTCCAACATAAAGTGTTGGGGCCCACACACAGCAAGGAGTCGTTGAATCAAGATTAAATGGAAAGCATGCGCTGAATGGTTTAATCTCAGCCATCAATCATGATGGTGGGACCCACTGCTTAATTGGCCTTCAGAGTATAAAAGGAAGCAAATCGACCAACAATCGGCTCCTGGTCTAGGTTTTCTGAAAACGAAAAAGGGCGACCGAACTTCATCTTCTTCCTCGTCATTTTTGTCGAGCCTGAAGAAGTGATTCTGCACAGAGAACCTTGCTGGGAAGGAGATAGCTGAAGCAATTACTATCTGCTATAGTAGGATCAGAATCCATTCTGAAGTAGCAGATCTATAAGTTCTGCGGAGAAAAAGAAAGCTTGTTGAAGAAAGAATCTACTTCATACTTCATTGACTTCAACAGTAATTGGTTGGACTGATATCTGCTCAGTCCAGGAAGAAGAAGACACAGAGTTCTTGATCTGGTGTCTAATCATACAACTTTTCTTGTTCTTTTGTTTAGATTCTTTGTGAGTCTGGAGTTGTAAGCCTATATTATAAAGGCTAAGGTCTTTGTGACTTGTGTTTGGCTTAGTGCCTTGTGAAAGGCCTTTGTGACCTGTGGATTGGCTTAGTGACTAAGTGTTAGGTCTGTGTGACCTGTGTGGTCCTGCGGGATCTGTGTTGTAAGCTATGAAGTAGCTGAGTTCTGGAGGGAGAGCCGAATCTAATACAATGTTAGATAGGCGCAGAGGGACGGTGGATGTACCCAATATTGGGGAACCACTATAAAATTGTTGTGTCGTTTGTGAATGTTCTTGAAAGCTGATAACTAACTTAATCACAGGCACAGAAATCTGATAATAAATTAGAAAAGTTAAAATAAAGACAAAAACCTATTCACCCCCCCCCCTCCCTCTATATGTTTAGCTAACCTTGAAAACAAGACTTTCAAGTGGTATCAGAGGGAGGTTACTCTTTAAAGGCTTAACGGTCTGGGTAGATCTCCAAGGTTAGCCAGAAGTTTGTCTCTATGGATTCAGGAATGACCAATAGGGAGCTGAGTGCTGTGAGACTTCCAATCTGTAGAAAGGAAGATTTTGGCATCTGGAAAGTAAGGGTGAGGCCGTTCATGGAAGTTGCTGACCCTAGGATGTACATTACAGTTGGAGAAGGACCATTCATCCCAATGAAGGTCTTTGCACTGAATGCTAATGTCAAGACCCCCAAGACATATGATGAGATGACCAAGGATGAGTTGGCTCTGGCCTCAATAGACAAGAGGGCAAAGAACATCATCATGGGTGTTGTTGATGACTCTACCCTTCAAAATCTGATCCATTGTAAAACAGCAAATGAAATGTGGGAAACACTTGTGATTTACATGGAGGGGACTGATGAAGTTATAGGAGATAGGAAATCCATACTCAACCAAGAGTATGATGCTTTCAGGCAATCCAAGGGGGACAACATAACCACCTATTATAAAAAGTTCTTTAGGATTGTGAATGAGCTAAAGACTTATGGAAGAGTGTTCAGTCACTATGAACTAAATGATAAGTTCCTTAGATCTCTCTCTAGAGAGTGGGACACAAAAATCTGTGTCATCAGAGAGGTGGCAAAACTGGGTGACACTGCTCCTTACACCCTCTTTGGAAAGCTGCTGTCATATGAGATGCAGTTGGCTGCAAGGAAAGAAGAGGAGAACAACAACAACAACAATAAGTTTCAGGCAAGATACAAGACTATGGTTTTCAAAGCTGAACGCTCCAGCAAAAGCAGAAGAAAGTCTCCCTCTCCGCCAAGGAGAGATGCTGAATCTGATTCTGGAAAATCAGAGAACAGTAAATCAGACTACCAATGGTCTGATGAAGATTTTGCTGTCTTCACCAGGCAATTCCAAAAGTTCTTAAAGAAGAAGCACTAGAGAGGCATACCTTCCACCTCCTCTCATCCCAAGGATGACTACTACAAGGGCAGAAGGAAATCCTCTAAGGAGGACAGGTATGATCCTAAAATTAGTAAACATGTTTCATCTAACATGACTTGTTATCACTGCAGAAAACCTGGGCATGTGATAGCTGACTGCCCAGTCAAAAGAAAGGAACACTGTGAGAAAAAGGACCACCAGTAAAAAGGCAAGATGGAAAAATCCCTCATTGCCAAGAATCAAAGAAGTTGGACTGACTCCTCCACCTCAGAGTCAGAAGAAGAAGAAGCCTACATTGGGTTGTACTCTACTGAAGAAAGTGTTGTAGAAGCAGAGTACATCAAAAGGATGGCTGCTTTAGAAGAAGAAGTTAAGAAGTTTCATCCTGCTGCCAGGATTGAAGATAGGGCCCCTCTATCACAATCTGATGGTGATTCAGAGGTGGATTCAGAAGATGATAGTTGCTGCCTTGGGCTGATGGCTAAGTCAGATAAAGAAACCAGCCAGGATCAGCCTGGTCCAAGCAAGGTAATTTTTGTCACTAGCTCTGCATGTTCAGATTATGAATCAGTTCCAGATTCTTGTGTCTCTACATCAAGTGATGATGATGTCTCAGAATCTGAGAGAGACATCAATCAATTGATTGATAATTATGGTGCACTTCTGCAAGCTCTAAAGAAGAGCAAGCTCCTGGCCAAACAGCAGGCTCAGGAAATTGTTTCTCTAAAGCTTGCTGCTTCAAAATCAGCAAAATTGTTGAATCTGAAGATGCAAGAAGTTAGTAAACTGAAGAATGTAACAATCATTCAGATGAGCACCATAACCTTCAAGAATAATCATATCAGGAATCTTAAAGGAAAGCTCTAAAAGGAGAGGAAACTAGTGGCTAGCTACTCCAAGCCTAGCACAGTGTTGCCCTTGATAGACTCATTCTCCTCCCAAAAGGGAAAGAAAGGGTTGGGATTCAAGGGAAGGACAAGAGCTGCTAATCCCGAGGGAAAGGGCAAAGCTCAAGTGGAGCCACTAGCCTCTAAGCCTCCTGTAAAATTTATTAGAGTGCAATTTCCTTCCAACAGCCATGATCATGAAAGTATTTATGGTCACTGGAATCATACTAGGTCATCTTGTGTGAACAAAGATGTTCCATAATATGGTGGCAGTTACAGCAAAGGTGCAAGTGTCTATGAAAAAATACAAATGACCCATTCTGGACCATTTGTGTTTGGTGCAACAGCCTCTTCAGTCAAGGGTAAAGCTGCTGACTGTTCTTCAATTCCTCCAGCCCACTCTAAGACAAAGGGCAAGGCTTTCAGTAGACCAGACCTGGGCATCTCTGAGGCCATCAAGGGTATGCTTCTGAAAAGAAAGCTTTTGCTAGAGGGGCTCAAGATATCCCAAGCATTTCTACTGCCAGACCCACCACTTGTCAGACTGGAGCTGGAAAATCATGGAACAGAACTGCTACTACTCCTTCTAGATCCAGAGCAGTTGTTAACACAGTCACTAGACCTGCTCCAAAAAGAAGGTACAACATCCATGAGTGTTGGTGTTGTGGAAAGGTAGGCCACTTTGTTGTTGATTGCTGGCACAATCATAGTGTGCATAAAGCAAACGTTAGCTTGCATGTCAGAAAAGCTGCAGGCAGGCAGAATTATTTTCAGTCTAACATACACCAAGGACCCAATAAAAATTGGGGTCCTAAGGTTAACTGATTTGTGTTTTGCAGGTTAGTCCAAGTGCTCATACCCATATATGATACTTGGATAGTGGATGTTCCAGGCACATGACTGGAACAAAGAGCATGCTAAAGGATTATGCTCCAGTAAAGAATGGACCAAAGGTTATTTTTGGTGGGTCAGAAAAAGGGGTGACTAGAGGTTATGATAAGATCTCTAATGGAATAGTCACCATCACTAGAGTAGCCTATGTGGAAGAGTTGCAACACAACCCGATAAGCATTAGCCAACTCTGTGATCTTGGCTATGACATAGTATTCCACAAGGATGAGTGCCAAATTAGGAGGTTCAGTGACTAAGAGGTCATCTTAACAGACACTATGAGTGGAAATGTGTACTGTTTAGATTTCCTATGTTCTAGCAAAGACTCACTTGTATGCCTTGTTGCAGATGAGAAAGCCTCTTCCTATGTCCAATGGCACAAGAGGCTAGCTCATCTAAATTACAGGACCATAGGCAAGCTGTTCAGCAATGAGCTGGTTCGGAATGGGCCTAAGTCTATATACACTAAGGAGGGTATCTGTTCTGCATGCCAAAAGGGCAAACAGACTAAGACCTCCTTCAAGAGCATCTGCACCACAGACTCAGTGAGGTGCTTATACCTCCTGCATATGGATCTGTTTGGTCCTATGTCAATTCAAAGTCTAAGTAGGAAAGTCTACACCCTTGTGGTTGTTGATGACTTTTCAAGATTTGTCTGGATGTTCTTTCTAAGGAAGAAATTTGAAACCCTTAATGTCTTTCAGACATTTGTCAAGCAAATTTAGAATGAATTCAACAGCACCGTGGTCAAGATCAGAAGTGACCATGGCACTGAGTTTCAGTCTGAGTGCATGACAAGGTTCTGTGAAGAGCTAGGGATTCATCAAGAATTTTCCTCTCCTAGAACACCGCAGCAAAATGAAATTGCTGAGAGGAAAAATAGGACTCTCATAGAGGCTGGTAAAACCTTATTAAGTGACTCATCCATCCCAGAATATTTATAGGCTGAGGCAGTTAACACTGCATACTATGTCCTTAATAGGGCTTCTATCACCAAGAGCCACATGAAGAATCCCTATGAGATCTTGAAGGACATAAAACCAAACCTGAGCTATTTCAGGATCTTTGGTTGCAAGTGTTATGTGCTCAATAATGGAAAAGCTCATTTAACTAAGTTTGTTGTCAAGTCCCATGAAGGGATCTTTGTTGGGTACAACACTCATAGTAAGGCATATAGAATCTACAACTTAACTACCCAAGTTGTAAAAGAGTCAATGCATGTTGTTTTTGATGAATCAAACATGGTTAACTGTGAGATGTCAAGCTCCTCATCTTATAGTATTGTAGGTACAAAGCAGATGATAGACAAGCTGACCATCAAGGAAGCTACCCCCATAGTCCAAGAAAATGATGATGGATTGCCTACTCCAAGAGAATGGGACAACATACCTGAAGAAAATGAAGACTGACTAGCTGAAAACCCTGAAGATCAGCAAGCTGCAGCTAGATTGCCTCCAGCTATCAGGCATCTAAGGGACCATCCAGTACACCAAACCATTGGTGATGCAAATCATGAAGTCCATATCAGAAGCAGGAGCATAAATACAGCTCTCTACTCAAGCTTCCTGTCTCAAGAAGAGTCAAAGAAGTTTGAAGAAACAATCAAGGACCAGTTCTAGATTGGAGCAATACAAGAAGAACGGGACCAATTTAAGAGATGTAAGATCTGTAAGTTGGTCCCCAGACCACAAGGACAAAATGTCATAGGGACTAAGTGGATCTACAGCAGAAAGTTGGATCAAGATGGCATTATTGTAAAGAATAAGGATAGACTTGTGGCTAAATGCTACATGCAAGAAGAGGGCATAAACTTTGACCAAAGCTTTGCCCCAGTAGCCAGATTGGAAGCCATAAGGATCTTCCTTGCATTTCCAGACCATCAAGGATTCAGAGTCTATCAGATGGATGTCAAGTCAACATTTCTGAATGGGGACCTAAAAGAGGAAGTATATGTGGATCAGCCACCAGGTTTTGTAGATCCTAACTCTCCCAATTTTGTTTATAAGCTTAGGAAAGCTCTATATGGGCTAAAGCAAGCCCCTAGGGCTTGGTATGAAACCTTGTCCAGCTTCCTAATTGAGAACAAATTCTCAAGAGGGAAGATAGACAAGACCCTATTCTTAAGGGAGTCAAATGACAAGTTTATCCTAGTCCAGATATATGTCGATGACATTATCTTTGGATCTACTGATGACAACTTTTACAGGAAGTTTGCTAAACTTATGCAAGGGAAGTTTGAAATGAGCAGCATGAGTGAGCTCAAGTTCTTCTTGGGACTCCAAATAAGACAGACTGATGATGGCTTGTCTATATCCCAATCAAAGTTCATCGGGGAGCTAATCAAAAAGTATGATATGGAGAATGCCTCTACCATGAGAACTCCCATGGGATCAAGTATGCTTATAGGCAAAGATGAGGCAGGGAAACTTGTTGATGAGTCTTTGTATAGAGGGATAATTAGCTCCCTTCTATACCTGACTACTAGTAGGCCTGACATCATGTATGTCATATGTGTATGTGTTAGGTATCAGGCCTGCCCTAAAGAATCTCAGTACTCTGCTGTAAAGAGAATTTTGAGGTATCTTAAGGGCACACCAGATCTTGGCCTATGGTACCCTAGAAATAGGGATTTTGATCTAATTGAATTTTTAGATGCAGATTTTGCAGGTTGCAAAGAAGACAGGAAAAGCACTACTGGAACCTGTCAGTTCTTAGGAAGAAGGTTAGTTTCTTGGAGTAGTAAGAAGCAAACTAGTGTGGTTATATCCACTGCTGAGTCAGAATATATATCAGCAGACAGCTGTTGTGCTCAGCTACTATGGATCCAACATCAGCTACAGGATTACAACCTTCAGGTAAGTAGAACTCCTCTCTACTATGATTCTACAAGTGCTATTTTTATTGCTAGGAATCCTGTCTCACATAGCAGGACTAAGCATATAGAAATAAGATATCATTTTATTAGGGAGCATGTGGAGAAGAAAGACATCAGTCTTGAGTTTGTCCCCACAGACAAGCAAGTGACTGATATATTCACTAAGCCATTAGATGAAGCAAAGTTCAACACCCTCAAATTTGAGTTGGGTATGCTGAACTTGGGATAACTTTGGGCACTCTCTTTTGCATTTTTTTTTAGTACATGTATTGTTCCTCTTGCTGGACATACAGACTCCCCAGTAGTATCAATTCACTGATGCGTCTACTGAGGGAGAGTAAGTTACTCTGGAAAGAAGAGATAAGGTCAATCAAGGAAGGGTCATCCCCCATCTGCCTATTCTACAGAAGTCAAAAGGGGGGAGAGAAGAGAGGAGTTACTAACAAGGGGGAGACTTAGCAAGTGGGAGAGATGGCAAAGGAGAAAGAAAGACATGTGGCACTCAAGTAAGCACAAACACCTTGCAATAAAACAGGGGGAGTAAGTGATGCTCACCATACAGGTAGGAAATGAGGTACATTTACTTCTAGCTTATTAGAATTTCAATATTTATTTTGCTATATAGGTTGGGTGTATCATTGAACAAGGAAAGAAAACATTTTTGATAAAAGCTGATAAGGGTTTTGACTTCTTCAAATAGGGGGAGATTGTTGGGTCTATTGTTCCCAATGTCCCTGATTTGTAAGAAGTCAAACAGGTCAATGTCACACACATCTACTGTATTTGATGTGCATTTGAGGTCTTGAGTGCAGGTTGTCCATATCACATTGATTGGATATGTGGACACAATAAGTGGTTGTTGGACATAGCAAAAATCGACTAAGTGCACAGGCATTGAGTGGATCAAGCTCACTCAATGCTAGAGGTATGGATTCAATATTGTCTAGTAGAAATTTGTCTAAGTCCACAGACATTGAGTATAGTCTACTCACTTAACGTCGTACAGCAAAACGGCTGCGAGTCAGGCTAAGTCAGTCTAAGCCTAAAGGAATTGGCTGAATATGTGGCTAAGTCCACATGCGTTGAGTGTGATCTACTCACTCAACGTCATACAGCTTTTAGCGTTGAGTATTGTTGTGCTAGTCAACTCCATAGAAAAGTTGGGCAAAATTTTCACTAAGTCCACAGGCATTGAGTATAGCTTACTCACTCAACGCCAAATAACAGAAAAATTTTGTTAGGTAGTTTGGCGTTGAGTGGAGCTTACTCTCTCAACGCCAAGACGTAGAAATATTTACTAAGGCAAATAGCATTGAGTGAGGCAAGCTCTCTCAACGTTATCAACGCCTTGAAGCAGAAATTTAGCTAAGTCCAAAAGCGTGCACTGCTTGACTTTTGTTGAGCTCAGCTTCGTCGAACTGAGCTCAACGTTCGTCAAACTAAGCCAAATTACTCAGTTTAGCCTGGAGTTCGTCGAACTCAGTTCAGCCTTTCGTCGAACTAAGTCCACAGTTCATCGAACTAAACTTATATTTTCGTCGAGCTGAGCTCGACGTTCATCGAATGGAGCTCAGCTTTCGTCGAGCTCAATACTTAGAATGTTGTCTAAGTGTTGTGGCGTTGAGTGATACATACTCACTCAACGCTTTTGGTTCTGATGATTGAATTTTGTCTAAGTTTAGAGATGCTGAGTCATGCTGACGTCAGCAAAGTCAAATAGTCAACCAAAATTCAAATGGTGCGGAATTACTGTCAGAGATGTTGGCGGCCAGCTGTCATCATCCTCTGCACTTCCAAGGAATATTTCCAACATAAAGTGTTGGGGCCCACACACAGCAAGGAGCCGTTGAATCAAGATTAAATGAAAAGCATGCGTTGAATGGCTTAATCTCAGCCATCAATCCTGGTGGTGGGACCCACTGCTCAATTGCCTTCAGAGTATAAAAGGAAGCAAATCGGCCAACAATCGGCTCCTGGTCTAGGTTTTCTGAAAAAGAAAAAGGGCGGCTGAACTTCATCTTCTTCCTCGTCATTTTCGTCGAGCCTGAAGAAGTGGTTCTGCACAGAGAATCTTGCTGGGAAGGAGATAGCTGAAGCAATTACCATCTGCTACAGCATGATTAGAATCCATTCTGAGATAGCAGATCTACAAGTTCTGCAGAGAAAAAGAAAGCTGGTTGAAGAAAGAATCTATTGTCTACTTCATTGTCTTCAACAGAAATTGGTTGGACTGATATATACTCAGTCTAGGAAGAAGAAGACACGGAGTTCTTGATCTGGTGTCTAATCATACAACCTTTCTTGTTCTTTTGTTTAGATTCTTTGTGAGTCTGGAGTTGTAAGCCTATATTATAAAGGTTAAGCTCTTTGTGACCTGTGTTTGGCTTAGTGTCTTGTGAAAGGTCTTTGTGACCTATAGATTAGCTTGGTGCCTAAGTTTTAGGTCTGTGTGATCTATGTGGTCCTGCGGGATTTATGTTGTAAGCTATTAAGTAGCTGAGTTCTAGAGGGAGAGCTGAATCTAATACACTGTTAGATAGGCGCAGAGGGACAGTGGATGTACCCAAGATTGGGGAACCACTATAAAATTGTTGTGTCGTTTGTGAATGTTCTTGAAAGCTGATAACTAACCTAATCACAGGTACAGAAATCTGAGAACAAATTATAAAAGTTAAAATAAAGATAAAAACTTACTCACCCCCCCCCCCCCCTCTAGGTGTTTAACTAACCTTGAAAACAAGACTTTTAGAATATCTACAGGCAAAGCTCCCACTCCTTCAGAAATCTCCTCCTGATCTGGAATCTGCACAACTTCCTCCTCGGCATGCCCTCCATCAGCACCAACATACTCTGGCTTGGGAAATACATCAGAACACTCCATAGTCGGTGAATCATATGGCTCAGCAACCACCTTCTTACCAACAATCTGTTCTTCCACAAAGACCACATCTCTGCTTCTGATGATCTTCCTCTGCGTGTCCCAGAGTCTATAACCAAACTCCTCAGATGGGAATCCAAGCAAGATGCACTCCCGGGACTTGTCATCAAGCTTTGATCTCTCCTCCTTAGGCACATGAACATGTTCCCTGCAACTAAACACTCGTACGTATCCATAAGACACCTCCTTTCCGGACCAAACACGCTCTGGGATATCTCCATCCAAAGGTGCTGAGGGGGGCATATTGATCAAATGCACAGCAGTCCGTACGGCCTCTGCCCAGAACTGCTTGTCAATACCTGCCTGAGAGATCATACACTTGATCTTATCCACAATCGTCTTGTTCATCCTCTCTATCAACCCATTCTGTTGTAGTGTCCTCGGAACTGTCTTCTTATGCACGATGTCGTGCATTCTATAGTAGGCATCAAAGGCTCCAATGTACTCACCCTCATTGTCATATCGAACTCGCTTGAACACCTTCCTGGTCATCTTCTCCACCTTCGCCCTAAACTCCATGAACTTTGTCAGGACTTCACTCTTTTACTTCGGGAAATAGTCTCATACCTTTCTGGCGTGATCGTCTATAAACGTGATAAAGTAGGCTACTCTTCCCATAGAATTGGGCTCGATTAGACCACACACATCAGTGTGTATCAAGTTTAGCAGCTCCGCCTTCCTCTTCAGTTCAGCATGTGCGAAGGAAACTCGTCTCTGCTTGTCAGCCAAGCAGTGAACACACTTGTCAGGTAGCTCCCTTAACAACTCTGGAAAAACCTTGTTCTTCATCAAGATCTTCAAGTTCTTCTCGCTAATATGGTCAAGTCTACTATGCCACAACTCCATAGATTTGTCTTCAGCTGCATTCACACTTGGGATGCAGATCTTAGCCTTTGCTCGGTATAAACCACAACATTTCTTGCCCCGGGCCACCACCAATGACCCCTTCACTAGCCTCCAGGCACCTCTGCCTTCAATGCTCGTGAAACCTCAATCATCCAGTCTAACAACAAAAATGAGATTCATCCTCAAGCCAGTAATATGTCTGACATTCTTAAGGATAACCCTTCCCAAATCAGTCTCCAAGTGGACGTCTCCACTACCAACAATCTTCGACACCCCGGCATTTGCCATCCGGATAGTGCCACGATATCAAGCAGCATATGAGTAGAATTAATCTCTATGAGGAGTGCAATGGTAGGATGATCCACCATCCACTAACCAATTTGTATCAACACACTCCTGGCAAGTAGCCCCACTACAATATAAGCGCAGTGACTCATCCTTTGCAATCAAGGCTGCACTTGCACCCTCACTTGATTCTCCAGTCTCCTTTGACTTCCCCTTCTTATCTCTTTGTAACTTGAAGCAGTCCTTCTTGAAGTGACCATTTTTCTTGCAGTAATAGCACTCAAACTCCTTCTAGAACTTCGTCCTTGACTTACTTCTGGAGTTAGCCCGTGACTTACTCTCCTCTCCATCAACCTGCCTCGTCCCTCCATAAGAAGAGTATCTGATGAGGAGACTCCAGAATCCTTCCTCCTTAGCTCCTCATTCAGGAGACAGCTCGTCACCATCTCCATCGACACAATGCCATCCGGCGCTGAATTGCTCTAGGACACCACAAGAGTTTCCAACTCTCTGACAAAGAACTAAGGACCATTAATGCTTGTAGCTCGTCCTCTAAGGTAATCTTCATGGCCTCCAACTAGTTGATGATGCTTTGAGCGAGGTTCAGTTGCTCAGTCATCTAAGAACCTTCTCTATACTTCAAGTTCACAAGCTTCATAATCAAGAAAGATGTGTTGTCTGTTGTCTTCCGCTCATACAGCGCTTCTAGATTTCTCCATAAAACTTGGGCCGATGATTATGTGGATACATGGTTGAAGAAAGAATCATCAAGCCATTGCCGAATGAAACTCACTGCCTTCTGATCCATCTCCTTCCACTCTTCGTCATCCAGCATGGTAGTCGGCCTTCCTAACAATGGAGTATGGAGATCTTTATAATATAAAAGATCCTCCATTCGCAACTTCCAAATGCTCTAGTTCTTGTCATTCATGCTAATCATTCTTGTGATCTGCTCTATCATCTCAAATAGCCCGACGGTCCAAGACAAATCTGATTAATTCACAAACCAGATTTAGGAAGGTAGGGAACAGACCAATGTCGTCACCTACTGTCGACCTAAATCTAGAATAAAACGACCAATCAGACACAGATGAACCTTGCTTTGATACCACTTTGTTGGGAAACAAATATTCAACCGCTCTTGCGCCACCGGGCACTTAGAAGATAAAAACAGCAAACACACACAGCAAAATAGAGCAACCAGAGAACACATATATTTTACGTGAAAACCCTCTCCAAATCAATGAGCAAAAAATCACGGGGCGGGGCACACAGAAATCCACTATAGAAAAATAAGGATTACATAAAACAAACACTAGGTTTGGTCAATCTAGATCCCCCTTAGATTCATAGATTGAATCCCCCTCTCAGATTACAAAAAATCCTTTCTTCAAAAAAAGTTCACAAACTCTAACAATCTTTCTTCAAACCCCAAGGTAAAACGAAGACAAGAAAGAGAGCAAAAATACTCTTACAACAAAAGACAAGTCACCAATCTGAGAATCTTCGGTTCTTCTTCCTGAAGAAGAACCCTGGCAGCAGCAATGGCGGAAAGCTAAACTCAAACAGCGATCTTCACGTTCTAACGGCCAAAAATAACTGATATGTACTGTTCTGTAATAAGTCGAGGCATATTTAGGGCAAAGAGTGTTACTATCTCAGCCCTTAGATCAAGCCCTAACCATCAGACAGCAAAGAAATCCGTGATTTCACAGAACAGTTTCTGTCAGCACACACTCGACGCCTGATTGCTGCACTTGACGCACTCGACGCCACTCGATGTCTGATCACTCGATGCCTGGCTAGTACCTACTCCACTCAACGCCTGGAGACAGAGCTCAAATTCTGCTTCTAGCACAACTCCAGACCTGGTCTGATTTATTCTAAGTCCATCGACTCTTTAGGGGCTAGACCCCAACAATAATGATCATAGCTTGTTGTATCATTCCAAACTTGATGGTATAACACAATTGTGAAATGGTTAATAATAATCTTAATAATCGAAAGAACATAGTTTGATTTTATAAAATTAAATATTCAATTTTTTTGTAAATTAGATAGAGATGTTGATATATGATTCTTCCTTCCTGTTTAGAGTATTATGTTCTTTACTGCATAAACTAATCATTTTATCCTTGATAACAAATATTTGAATTCATAGAGTTTTATCTCATGTCATTTTTATTATAACTGTTTGCAGATCAAAAGGAGTATGGAGGAGAGAGTTAATTTCGACCTAGATATGATGATCTGATGTTTGAGTAGACTAAAGATCAGTTATCAATTTGAGTTTTTCAATTCTGTTTACTTTTATGTTTAGAACTATTGTTTAAGTTTAGTTTTATCACTTACTCTAAAACTCATATTTACGTTTCTAAAAACTTATTTTTTTCATTATTAACTCGTGTTTTAAGTAATCTGTTATGTGGTACCATTTATATACAATATAAGAGGAGATTGTTGAGGTATATTTATATTAATGGTAACATGTTCTTAATGGGTTTGGTGTGAATTCGGTAGGCATCCAATAACTCATCGGAGATTTAGGGTTACGCCTAGAAATACCCCTGTTAGGGGCAACGTGAATGTCGTTTCAAACTTGACGGTCACGCGAGATGTTTCGAGCATTCAAACATTCAGGCGGTTGATTTAGGCAAGCCACATTTTTGCAGCGACAAATGTCGTGCTCCCGCTGTTGCATTTTTGTGGAATGCAATTAACGAATAGATGCACATCAAAGTTTTCTTGTCAACTTTTTGTTGCATATTTGTCTTATGTTCGAGATGAGTGCTTAGATGGATGTGTGGACACACAAGACTTGATAAAATTGGAAATGAATGTAACAGGACATGAGTGACATTAATTGTAGAAAAGATACAAGAAGCTCAACTAAGATGATTTGGACATGTACAAAGGAGATCATTAGAGACACTTGTTAGGCGTTTTGAGAATTTGGTCACTAGCCATGCTAAATTGGGGAGGGGTAGAGCAATACAGATTTGGAATGAAATTATAAGGAAAGACGTTATTATGATTAAAGATAGGGCAAAATGGTGACAAGTGATCCATAGAGCCGACCCCACTATAGTGGGATAAAACCTTGAGTGCTGTTGTATTTGTCTTATGTTGTACTGGTTGATAGTTGGGATGGTTTTGAAGGTAGAAAAAAATATTATATATATACTATATTAATATACTATATGAACTCAATGATGATATCTAGTAAGCATTTTATATGTTTTATGTATATATTTTATGTATTCTTGAAATTTGTGTTGCATCACTATCATACCTGCTAAGCAGGAAAATGGTCTCTATTATTTAGTGTTGTTATTTTTTTCTTTTAAATTATTTTTTACTCAAAATTATATCAGGAAATATAAATTATTATATTTTTATAATCTATTTGAGTACTTAGTTGCTCATATTCTATACAGTTCTGAAAAATTATGGTTGTAAAATTTTTTGGGTGATGCTCTACTAACAACCCTCATTTGACTGCTAGCAAACTCAAAATCCCCCCAAAATCTTTTTTTTTTTTTGAAAATCTTTTTTCTACTACTTGCAAATCCATGACATAAACCTATTCGCCCCTTCATTACTCCCATTTGACATTCGTCATTCGAGACTCTCCTCCCTCTCCCCTCCCGTTCACGATTCCAAGCGTGCAGACTCCGGCGACTCCGACGCTTTAGGTATAACTCCGGTCGATTCCAGCTTAAATTCTATGGCGAAGACATTGCTAGCATGATTTTGATCCGGGGATTCAGTAGATCTAGGGTTCTGGCAATCTAATGTTAAGTTTGTGATGACTAGTGTACATAACCATGTAATTGCCACTAGAAGCGTCTTTACCTCTCCAGGATAGAACTCGCTCCGACAAAGACAGAGCCTTGCAACTTTTCAAGTAGAGAGACCATTAAAAAAACCTTGAGATTTATGTGTTTGTGTTGAATTGTCTATAGCGCACCAAGGCTTCAAATGTAATAATTAAAGATGGCTGATGGAGCCTTAAAGAGCGAAAACTAGAGGAAGGTTCGGGTTTGGGGAAAAATTTTGATTTCTTGTCAATGAAAAAAAAATCCGAAAATAAATTATGAAATATTAATCCAGATTTTTTCTGTCTATTTTGAGATCTTATTTTTCTATAAAAAATTTAATTAAAACTCTGGCCAGATATCCGGTATTTGAAGATTCGACCGTATATCAGATTTTTTTTTATCTTGATTTTTCTGACTGTCAGACCAACGATCAGATGGTCAGGTGGATCACGGACCTTCCTCTAGATCCAATGAGCGTACCTAATTTTTATTCCTTAAAAGAGGGTGGGCTAGAGTGTAATGATTATGTTTGTGCAATGTTGCAGGTTCAAGACATAGAATAATCTCTATAATGATAACAGGGTCATACTGGGTGGCACTAAATCGGAATGAAAAATATGCCAATTAAGGCTCTGTTTGTTTCGGTGTTTTTGCCAGGCGTTTGGAGCAAACGCCGTCGGACGGCGGGTAAATAAACGGGACGGCGTCGGCGTTTGCTCCGTTTGCACCCGCTGCAAGAAGAAAAAGTCTCTTAAACGCCGTTTTTCCAACCCCCCCCCCCCCCCCCCCCCCCGGTTCCAACTCTCCATTTCGACCCATAGGGAGCAAATGCCACTGCCGTACCAAATAAACCCTAAGTAACATGGTAATAAGTTTTTCAAAATGATATACGAAGAACGGTTCCAACTCTCCATTTCGACCCATAGGGAGCAAATGCCACCGCCGTACCAAACAAACCCTAAGTAACATGGTAATAAGTTTTTCAAAATGATATACGAAGAACAAGTTTAGCACACAGAGAACAATTCAAGTTGACTGTAAATATTGGGCGGCTCGTGAATGCATGTTTAAAAAATTATTATTATTTCTAATGATTATTATTATTATTTTTAATGATTGCTTACTGTTATTTTCAAATATGAATGTTTGTTAATAGTAATGATTTGTTAGAAATAAAAACGGGTTTGCTAGTAACATCACTCAATTTTTTAGAGCTGGTAAATTACAGTTGTAATTTTTATAAATTATATTATAAATTTTCCAGTCAAAATCAACATTTACATCTGTTGGGGATGAACCTTATTTTATAGGAAATAGGTGTGCATATAGCCACATCCTCATGATCTCCACCCAAAAGGAGTGGGATCATGGGTTTGACCGTGTGCGCGATCGCCGCGCCCGATCCCCCGCGCATCGATCTCACAACGCATAATGAGGAAACTGCTGCACCTCGCCGCCGCGGGCGGGCGGCCTCCTCCCTGGACTCCGCCGGCGGGCGGGCAGCCTCCTCCCCGGACGCTGGCCGCCCGCTCCCGTTCACCGCACCGTCCCCTGCCGCGGCCGAGAGAGCAGTCGAGGGGGGGGGGGCGACCGCCCGGGCCGCCCCCATCCTTGGTCGCCGGCGGCCAAGGGGGCGGCCACCCCGGCCGCCCCCTCCCTCGGTCGCCGGTGCGCGGCCAAGGAGAGCGGTCGCTCCTCCCCGGCCGCCGTCGGCGGCCCTCCCCTCGCCGACGAACTTGGCGGCAAGTTCGTCGGCCGCCCGTAGAGGCCCGCTCCCGCCGTCCGATCAAGGGGGAGCGTCCTCGGCCGTTCGATTCGCGTGTAACCACCCACTAACCACCGGGTTAGTGGGGGAATTTAATTAATAATTTATTATTTTATTTATGAAAGTCTCCAAATAGCAAAATACGCGCATTAAAACTATATTAAAAATAATCATGATGGTGGTTATGGTGTGCGGATAACCGCATACCCACCATAACCACAACCCGAAGCCTATAAAAGGAGTCACCAACCTCCTCATTTCTCATCTTTTTCTCTTCGGAGTCTTCTTCTTCCTCGGGTCGAAGCTCTGCCAATTTCCTCATACGAGCCACCTCCGAGCCACACCCGAACCGCACTCGAGCCACACCCGAGCCACAAGCGGGTCGAGTCAAAGCCACCCGACGAAGCCAAATCGTTCAAGTTCCAAGCGGCTCCTGCAACTGTAAGACCAAGTGCTCCGCCTCCCATCCAGAATCGAGAGGACGCTATCCGAAGACCACCAGCTCAAAGCGCAATTTGTAACAACTCCCGGCGCGACGGTCTTTCGTCCGCCGTGTGCAAAGTGTTTTCTCATCCCATAATTGTAATGAGAGGTGGCTTGTCACCCTCGGCTTCACAAACCAGCTGTAACCGTCAGGAAATATTGGATTTTGACCGGCACAGATCCGGTCACGTGGTTTTTTACTCAGTTGAGCGATATTTCCATGTTAAAATTGATTGTGTACAATCAACATAGTCTTTTGACTGTGTGAGCGCTCAACCGTCCCGAGAGCTAAGACAGTCCAAGTATTCCGGCTCAACCGAGACGTCGAGTTAGTCCGCAACAGTTTGGCACCGTCTGCGGGAAACAAGTTCCCAACATCCTCAGAAGACTGTACCCTCAACACAGTGGTACTCGTGACTAGAGACTATGGTGGGAGGAGTTACCCGCACCGCAGAAGGGATGACTCTTGGGGGGGCGTCGGTCCAGTTCCCCCTAACTTTCCTGTCAACATGCTTGAAGCAGAACCCCCCCCCCCCCCCCCCCCCCCCGTGGATGTTCAAGGCCGTGAAGTCCATCCTGCCAGAGAACCTGAAGTTCAAAATCACTACAACTACCATGAAGTAGCGGGCCTCGATGAAAGGATCACGCGTGAAGAAATTCTCAACTTAATCACAGAAGAGCGTGAGCGAGCCAAGCGGAGCGCCGCTTCGGCTAGCCGCCCCCTCCATCATTACTCACCATTTTCACCTGAGATCCTTACACACCCAATCCCTCACAGTTTCAGGCTTCTAAAGTTCGAGACGTACGATGGTACAAGTGATCCGTCAGAGCATCTTAGACACTTCGCAATCATGATGCAACTTTGCAATGCCTCAGATCAACTTTTATGTCAAGCTTTCCCGGCGACTTTGAAAGGACAAGCTCGCACATGGTTCCTATCTCTGAAGGAGGGGGAGATGAAGAATTTGCAGAACTATCACAACAATTCACAGACCAATTCATCGTCAACCACCGAATAGTTAAATATTCTTCCCACTTGTCTGGGATCCGCCAAAGTGAAGGAGAAACCCTCAGAGATTTTTTTTGTTGTTTCACTATAGAAGCACGACTGATACCGGTCATCAGCCCCAAGCGCTTAAGAGTCATCCTCTTAGGAAGACTCCGCCCCGACAGTTTCTATTCAGCATTAATGAAAGAAACGACATCAAGTTATCATGATATAATACGACGAGTCGAAGCCCAGATTGTAGTCGATGAAGCAATTGAGACGCATCAAAAATAATTCGATAGAGACATAAAAAGGAGAAGGGAGCAAGAAGCTTCATCAGACCTGGGGAAGAACAGTGAATGTCGCGGCAACCCACGACATTGACATCACCTGAAATACACACCCCTCGATACCTCCAGAACAAATGTGTTTTACGTAATCCAAGGCAGCGAGGCATTCTGCAAGCCCGGACTCCTTGCTAAAAATATGGGGGACCAAACTAAGTACTGTGAGTTCCACCATGGACGAGGACACAACACAGAATATTGCTTAAAGTTTAAGTAGGAGATCGAGTATCTCATTAAACAAGGCCTCCTGGGGAGATTCTTACAGGGCTAAGCACCAAGTCCGCTGACAGGAAATCAACCAACTGCTTGCTAGAACGGACTGGGGGGCAACCCCTAAGTCGACCAGCCCAAGAGAGGGCTTCGTACCTATTAGGGGGGCTCTGCCCATTGTAGCGTTTATCAATTTTACTTTTTTATGAATTCTTCATGTAAATTTTCACAAGAATAGTCTCATGACTGTAACTCTAATAACTTTAAAAAAAATTCTTATTTCAGTCCTATAGAAGGCGAGCATCATCCGTGCGATTTGAAATGCATACTCACTTCGCCCAACTACAAAGACGTCCATTTACATTTATAGAAACTGCCTTCGAGCAGTGCGCTCCTTACAACAACTTCCCCTGAGCAGCATGCTCCTCACAGCAACTGCCTTCGGGCAGCGCGCTCCTTACAACAACTGCCCTCCGAGCAGCGCGCTCCTCACAGCAACTGCCTTCGGGCAGCGCGCTCCTTATAGCAAGTGCCTTCGGGCAGTGCGCTCCTCACAGCAATTGCCTTCGGGCAGCGCGCTCCTTATAACAACTGTCTTCGGGCAGCGCGCTCCTCACAGCAACAGCCTTCGGGCAGCGCGCTCCTTGCAGCAACTGCCTCCGCGCAGCGCGCTCCTCACAGCAACTACCTTCGGGCATCGCGCACCTTACAGCAATTGCCTCCGAACAGTGCGCTCCTCACAGCAACTGTCTTCGGGCAGTGCGCTCCTTATAGCAACTGCCTCCAAGCAGCGCGCTCCTTACAATAACTATCTTCGGGCAACGCACTCCTCGTAATACCTGGATCAGATATTTATATTCTCCAGCAATGTTCTCTTAAGCAGCCACCAGTGCTTAAGCAAAAAGAAGAAAAAGAGCACAATTATCACAGCTACATGCAAGTACATGCGCAAAGGCGCCAATCAAGAACCGTCAAATAATAAAGACGACATACAAAACACCAGACTAGAAAAGCAAAATTGCAAACGCACGCTAATACAAGGAAACAACGCCGCTACACATCAGCCGCGTCAACATCAGAACTCTCATTGTCAGAGATATCATCAAAGTTAAGGTCGGATATATCGCATCTCAAGCTCCTGCTAACAAGACGAAAAGCCTTCAAAACTTCACGCCTGAGGGCCAACTCTCGAACAACTTCCACCTGAGGCTCCACCTCCTTGTTCCAGATCTCATCACGAACTTCCTCGCTGATCAAGCACCGACCTCGCATGTAATCTAAAGACTCCATGTACTCCGCAAGACCAGCAGCCTTCAACTCTGACACGCGGCTATCAGAAGGTAACGCCTCCACTTAGGCTTTCGCCGCACAAAGCTCTGTCTCAAAACGAGAAGTCTCATCTTGAACACGCTTCAGCATCGAAGTAGTCCTTCCCACCAGAGATTTCTCCACCTCCAGAGATGCTCGAGTCTCTTCCAATTCCGCCTTCAGCTCTGATCCAATTCAGCAAAATCGAGAAACGTCCCGCTCATGATCATCCTTCAGAGCGACAAGAGAACCCGGCATAGTTCGAAACTTCTCCTGGAGGGCCAGATACTCGTCCTTCAAGCTCACGTAATGATCATTCCAGGTGATAGTAATTTGAAACTGAGCCTCAATCTGCAAAAGTGAAAACGAAGAGAAGTCAGCACAATACAACAATAAAGAAGTGCCAAAAATAATTAAGCTCGCTTACCACTTCGTTCATCGCCTTCAAGGAAGAAGATAGCCTTGTAATTGCCACCTCCGCAGGGAATGACTGGGGGGCAGATGAGACAAGCACATGTACCTCGGAGGCGAACCGCCATGGCCACCAGAAGGAGAGGCATCACTCGGAGAATACAAACAATGTGTCGAGCTACCGCCACCCCGAGAAATAGCAATAGCCTTCTGTTTCCGACTACAACCCAAAGACGTCTTAGCAGTCCGCCCAGATACTGAAGAAATGTCACACCGCAACAAGCGCTTCTCTTCTACGAACGAAGAAATGCTGAACAGACGGTTTGCCAACTCAAGAGGCTCTGAAAATCCAAGAACTGGAGAAAACTCCCGCTCCTTTCCCTTTTGACGATGGCAACGGTCAGGCAAAGCGTTCCACAGCTCCGGCAATCCCTAAGAATTCCTAACATAACCAAACAAAGTAATTTTCGTGGCGGTGGTCCGTCTGAATCTCGAAATCAAGCCAACTCTTGTTGCTGAAAAATCTCCACTTGTTCGCCACCATCAGAGCGAACATCGCACCAGTCCCGGAAGCAATCCAAAGAAAGTTTCCGGCCATGCTCGCGAAAGATGACAACCAACCCCATGAGGCGTACCACTCCCAAGGGAGTAAACTGGGAAATCGGCACGCCGCCGAACTTTAGAATCCTGACCACCTCCTCGCACGGGGGAAACTAAAATCTCGATCTCAAGATAATCTCGCAGATCATCAACCAGTCACGAGGAGGATTTTGGACCCTCTCCTCAGCATGCGGTATCCTCACTTCAAGGTCGGCAGGAAGGTCGAACCTCCTCCAAATGGCAACTTGATCCTCGGTAAGAGAGGAGCGAAGATGCATCGGCCGAGCAGTACGTTTCGAGTCCTGTCACAAAAAATAATTTAGACTAAAAAGACTGGTCCAAAATCATCCACCTTCGTCATGCACAAAAAGTCAGCGACGCGCCCGAACACAAACACGTGCCCCGACACGCATGGAAGGCACCCGCACGAGCGTCCGCACATGGCCACGAGCAGGCACGCAAGCCCGTGCGGTCAGGCGCGCGCATCCGGACGCATGCGACCGGGCACGCACGGCCAGGTCCGCGCGCGGCCTCGCCCGCACTCGGCCAGGCCCCCGTGCGCCCTGGCCCGCGCCCGCGCCCGCGGTCTGGTATGTGCCCGCATGCACGACCAGCCACGCACGCTCCAATGTGAGCGCATCCGCCCGCACCTTTGCAGATACACCCTCGCGCTTTCTTGCACGTGTCCGCTGGCGCACGCCCATGCGCAACCCCGTGCACCGTCATGACTACGGGAGCAATAGCTTCCTCCCCCAGGCACAGTCATCACCTCTCCTATACCATAATATATGCTAACATTTTTTACCCGAGTTTACAGGGCACAACCACTCACCGGCGCAAGTCCGTCACCGTTCGTCACCGTCGCCGCCATAAAAATGAGCAGAGAAAGATCTTTGTTTTTCTTCGTCTGAAGCGGTCTCATGCAACAAGGATCTGGTGGGCAATTGTTGGGGATGAACCCCATTTTATAGGAAATAGGTGTGTGCATAGCCACACCCCCATGATCTCCACCCAAAAGAAGTGGGATCATGGGTTTGACTGCGCGCGCGATCGCCGCGCCCGATCCTCCGAGCACCAATCCCACTACGCATAATGGGGAAACTGTCGCACCTCGCCGGCGACGGGCGGTCGGCCTCCTCCCCAGCCTCCCGCCCCTATTCACCGCACCGGCCACGGCCGCGGCCGGGAGAGCGGCCAAGGGGGCGGCCGCCCGGGCCTTCCCCTCCTCGGTCGCCCGAGCGGCCAAGTGGGGCGGCGGCCCGGGCCGCCCCTCGCTCAATCACTAGAGCGGCCGAGGGGGCAGCCGCTTGGGCCGCCCCCTCGCTCGGCCGCTGGAGCGGCTGAGGGGGAGGCCGCCCAGGCCGCCCCCTCGTTGGGACACCGGAGCAGCCGCCCGGGCCGCCCCTTTCTCGGCCGCCCGCACGGCCAAAGGGGGAGGCCGCTCGGGCCGCCTCCATCCTTGGCCGTCGACGGCCAAGGGGCGGCCGCCCCGGCCTCCCCCTCCCTCGGCTGCCAGCGCGTGGCCAAGGAGAGCAGCTGCTCCTCCCAGTCATAGGTGGCGGCCCTCCCCTCGTCGGCGAACTTGACGGCAAGTTCGTCGGCCGCCCGTGGAGGCCCGCTCCCGCCGTCCGATCAAGGGGGAGCGTCCTCGGTCGTTCGATTCGCGTGTAACCACCCACTAACCACCGGGTTAGTGGGGGAATTTAATTAATATTTTATTATTTTATTTATGACGGTCTCCAAATGACGAAATATGCGCATTAAAACTATATTAAAAATAATCATGATGGTGGTTATGGTGTGCGGATAACCGCATAACCACCATAACCACCACCCGGAGCCTATAGAAGGAGTCTCAGGCTTCCTCATTTCTCATCTTTTTCTCTTCGGAGTCTTCTTCTTCCTCAGGTCGAAGCTCTCCTAATTTCCTCCTACGAGCCACCTCCGAACCACACTCGAACCGCACTCGAGCCACACCCGAGCCACAAGCGGGTCAAGTCAAAGCCACCCTATGAAGTCAAATCGTTCAAGTTCCAAGCGGCTCTTGCAACTGCAAGACCAAGTGCTCCGCCTCACATCCAGAATCGGCAAGCCGCTATCCGAATGCCATCTGCGCAATTTGTAACAACTCCCGGCGCAACGGTCTGTCGTCCTCCGTGTGCAAAGTTTTCTCTCACCCCATAATTGTAACGAGAGGTGGTTTGTCACCCTCGGCTTCACAAGCCAGCTGTAACCGTCAGAAAATAGTGGATTTTGATCGGCACAGATCCGGTCACGTGGTTTTTTACCCAGTTGAGGGGTTTTTCACGTTAAAACTGTTTGTGTACAATCAACCTACTCTTTTGACTGTGTGCGCGCTCGACCGTTCCAAGAGCTAAGACGGTCCAAGTATTCCGGCCTGACCGTGACTTCGAGTTAGTCTGCAATAACTGTAGTTTTTTGAGACTATTTAGAATATGAGCAAATGAATACTTAAATTGATTATAAAAATATCATAATTTATGTTTCGTAATTTTTGTTTGCCAAAGTCAATTTTTAGTTACCGAAAAATGTGTTTTAGATGAGAAATAAAAGTCATACACACAGAGCATGGTATGTTTTAGGTGAGGTTGGACATTCACAAACGACAGTTCAAAATTATCATGTTCACGACCGCTTCCGATATGTCAAACAGAGCCTAATTTTGAACATAAAAGTACACGAAGTTCCTAAGGTGACGTCGGCTGCTCATGAACAACGGTTCATAACCACCACATTCACGACCGCCGCCACCGTGTCAAACTGGCCCGAAATCTTGATTCGGCCCCAAATCTTGATCCAATGATAGCCAAGAGCTGGTTGTAGGGCTCAGATAGATGATTCAATATCTAAACGAACGAACACGCCTGTGGATGTAAAAAAAATATTTCTTAAATAACAACACAAATATTTAACTCTTACAGCTGTTTTAGAGTTCATGGGGTTCTCCCTCAAAAATTTCGAGTCAGGTCAAGGAGGACCAAGCGGTCGCGCAAGAATGAGGGCGTGAAACCGCAACCGGCCCAAGCACGAGCACGGCGCTTCAGACCACCGGCGCCACCTCTGGATGCCGCCGACCACCACCGTCGTCGGGCACCTTGCCCGGGCCGCCCGAACCGCCCGGGGAACACTTGTTATTTCGCTAAAATTGATGATTCAGGTTAGCGAAACGGAGCGACGTCATTCACCATCACAAATTTCGCTCCAGCTTAATTACCGGCATATCCCTCTAGAAAATTATAAATGACCCACCAAATCCTTCATTTGAAGATAAGCAACTCTAGAGACTAAAAAGAGCTCTGAGATTTTTGGGCGAGAACGTGGGACTTAGATCGTTCTTCCGCTTGGAATTCTTCCTTCTCCAAAGGAGCGCTCTCATCAAGGCTCTGGCTCAAAGGAGCGCTTCCATCGAGGCTCCGAGAACTTAAAGATTTTAACCACCGGAGAGCTTTTATCGAGGTTCCGAGGACTTAAAGATTTTCACTATTTGAGCGCTTCCACCCAGGCTCCAAAGACTTAGTTTTTTCTCCATTATTGTCATATTTTGCACTTGTAACGGAGATGTGGTTTGTCATCCTCCGAGGAATTGTCTTAACTCTTGTAAACTCTAACGAAATAGTGGATTTTGGCCCGACACAGATCCAGCCATTGGTTTTTCATCCTTTCCGGGTTTTTGACGTCAAAAAAAACCTTTTTTCACTTGTTGCAGTTTTTCTTCGACTATTTGCACGTCATGTCCAATTTCGAGCTAAGGCGGTCTGATTCTCTGATGTGGAGAAAAACTGGGTGAGCCGCAACAGTTGTCGCCGTCTGTGGGAATGTGTTCCAAAAGCTCTAACAAGTTTCAAAATCACAACCCCAGCTGCGATGACAAAGGAAGCGCGCACACCATCGGCCAACCAGCTTGCAAAGAGCCTAGTGATCAAACATCCAATAACTCCCCATTAGGCCCACGTCGCGCCTCGAGTAGGTAATCGTCGCACTAACATCATCGATGGAAGAGCAAATACGACAAATGGAGGAGTGACAGTCTCAAGCGCTCAATCTGGTAAAGGAGTTATTAACCTCTCAGACCTCGGGGGCGTATCCCATGGAAGGCGGTCAGGCATCATTTCCCTCAAACCATCGATCGCTTAGTGGAGTGGTACGCGCCACGCATGGGATCGGGGGGGCACCGATCGTAGAAGGCGTCACTCCCAGCAAGATACCCCGCCAACAAGATCAAGGCAACCACCGGAAGAGGAAGGAAAAGAATCTAAGCCCGACGCCCAGAAAACACGGCAGGCACCCCGGCAGAGCCTCGCGAGCCAGGGGCAGCAACACTCGCCTAGCTCAACGCCCCTCTTGCAGAGATCCTATACGCCCTCAAAAACCACCCTCAACTTCGGAGGCCCAAGGCGCTCCCCCGAGGTAGAGGACCAGTCCCAGTACTGTCACTTTCACCAAGGTAGCGAGCACAGCACAGAGGAGTGCATACGCCTGAAGGAGGAAGTCGAGTGGCTCTCGCGCCACGGGTTTCTCATGAAATTTCATGAAAGGAGGGCAACTACGCCGCTGGCCCCGAGCAAGACCATCGGAGGGTAGCACCACGAAGAAGCACCTCTCGGGAAGCAGCAAGAGTCAGCCCGGTCGACCGCCCCCAGCATACCAGGACCCTTGTTAAATCCACAACACATTCAGGCAACCCTCAGAAGCCTACCGATTGCGGTGAACAGAATACTGATCGATGTCGACATATCTGCCAACATGATGTTCTTGTCAACTCTGCTCCAGCTAGAAATTTCAGGGAGAGACGTCCAGCTTGGCTCGGGAGGCGCCCACATCACAGGACAACGAACGATCCCCATCATGGGAAGCATCATCCTACCAGTGATCCTAGGAGTCCCCCTGGTGCTGGTCACGCACGACGTTCAATTTATCATCATACAAGCCACCTCAACATGCGACGCCATCCTCAGAGTGTCAATGTTGAGGGCGCTCCGCGCTGACGCACTAGCTCAAGGCATCACGTTGGATATCCGCTCGCAGGACGCACCTTCCAGAGATCCCGCCAGAACTTGACGGGTGAAGTACGCCGAAGGAATTATCTCAACTCTTGTAAACTCTAATGAAATAATAGATTTTAGTCCGACACAAATCCGACCACATGTTTTTTCACCATTTCCATGTTTTTCACGTCAAAAAAAATAGTCACTTTCTGCTATTTTTCTTTGACTGTTTGCACGACTTGTCCAATTCCGAGCTAAGGCGAACCAATTTTCCTGACCGGAAAAAAACCGGATGACCCGCAACAAGAATGAAGCTCTGTTTGGCAAGATGATGGGGGTAACAAAAAATTATTTCATTTATTTTGCAGGTGTTTGATTTCTCAATAGTGGGAAAAATATTTATGTCAAAATTTTGTTGGTATTTCCCACTTTAAAAAGCTAAAAAATAAAGTGTTTTCATGCTTGACGCTTCTCTTCTAGTAATTTACATATCCATTCACCTCATAATATTTTTTCTTCCTCTTCTAAAAAACCTTAAGCTATGTTTGGCACGACTTATCGCAGCTTATTTGCTCCACTGAAATTAGACAAAAATGTCATTGTCATACCAAAATCTAATGCCTCAAACTAATTTCTTTTTTGTAACATTTGTGATACAAAACATACATTCTATGACAATGAGATTTTCGTCCAATCTTGCCGGAACAAAAAAGTTGTGATAAGCTGCACGAAACACAACCTTAAACTCACGACTAGTATCCCACCCCACTAATTTCCCACTACTTTTCTGGCCACAGCCATCCCAAACAAAACCCAAGACTATTTAGGAGAGCGAGTTATAAATAGAATGGGTAAGTTTTAGCTCATCATAGTCACAAGCATCCCCAACCCAGAAACATCCTGGCACCGGCAGCCACACCTCGACATGACACAAGTCCTCATTAGCAGTTACAAGCACCCAACCAAAAAAAGAGTTTCGAGAGCAAAAAATGGTGGCAGCCCGGTGCACAAAGCATCCCCGCGCAGCCAGAGGGACCCACCACAAAACACAACTTCTCTAAGCTCAAATGTGTCTCTCTCTCACTCCACAAATTCGACGAAAAATGTCAACATCAGATTCCTCGATGTTCATCATAATCTTCAACATAATCAAACATTGACATTCGTTAATCAAAAGCCCCAAAAATACCATAAAAATACATCAATATACAAAATAAAATCCAAATCCAGTACTTTTAGTCATAATTGTTTGTTTTGAATAACTCATCAAATGTTTTACAATACTGAAAGTGATAGTTTCCAAGTAGCAAATCCTTCACCGTCGCCGCAAAATCCAGCAAATGGCCAAAGCGCGCAACGACAGCTAGATCACCTGGATATAATCAAAGACGCGATACCTATTAATCATCGTCTTCAAGGACGCTCCTGCGCCGCTGAATCTAAAGAAGGAAAAGAAGATAGAAATTCAGAAATAATGCCAAAAATTAATTACTGGGCTGGTCAGTCAGTTGGTGTGGTTTGGAATCAATACTGACAGTGACTTTGGTCTGTTTGGCTGTTTGGGTGTTGATCTGCTCCAGAAGTGAGATGAGCCTTTCCTCAGATACCTGCTACTTATGGGCCCAAGCAGAAAATGTGAGATAAAGTGTTATTTATTATGCACAGTAAGAGAAAGAAAACAATGATCTATATGACCTTGTCGCCTATCTGACCCGTTTGCGCTGCTCGAAGGATCACGTCCTCCACGCCTCTCGCCTTGTCAGGTTTCACTAATGCGATTCGGGCAACTGTACGTATGTAAGATAAATCGAAATTATTTTAAGAGAGTTCATGCAGCGTGTTAGGGAAAAAAATTAATACATGGGTATTTGTAACAAAATCACTATGGGGAAGTGTAATCTTCAATCAAGTTATGGCAGCAGAAAACTAAAAAATTTAACATTCTTAACATAAATATGGTAGTAACCATCCTGAATTTAATGAGGGCGAAGAGTGTCTTTGAGACATTGAATCCCAGACAAAGGCAGGTTCTCAGAGGCTTCTTGGATGACCAGATTTATGAATGAAATAAATCTCACATCAAAATTTGAGAAAAAATCATTGAATTTAAGTAATAATTTAGACCTCATAATATCAGAAAAATTTTCGGAGAAAATAGTGGAGTTCTATCGAGAACTTCGCGGTTAAACGAGCTCTGGGTGAGAGTAATTCTGGGACGAGTATCACTGATGGCAATGAAGTAGGTGAGACTGTGAATCACATCGAAGTGCCGCAAGCAAGCTAACAGATTGGGAAGGTGGGTTATAGTGGACAATATATCAATGAGAATTATAAATTGGGTGTGATATGAACCTGTGAAAAAATGAGAATTATATATTAAAGAGAGAGTTCCTACCAAAATTTGATTCTATTTTTCCATGCATTAGGACCGAAATCAAAATGAGAGAAATTGACAATTGGATATCCAAATAGCATTATTCGAATTGTCAAATTATGAAAAAACATTAATAGACTGAGGCTCCGTTTGACGCAATTTTTTTTTATTTGTTGGGATGAGTCTGGACAAAAACGTCACCATCATAGAATGCATGTTTGGCATGACAGTGGTTATAACTCCTTCACAGGTTCATTAATAGACTGAGGCCTCCATCTATCAAAACATTTGAGGGTCTGTTGGGCTGGGCGGAATTGAAGCTTTAAAATTGAAATTCGAGATTCAATTCAAATGAAAATAGATCTCCAATTTTAATTTCAGAACCCTAATTCGGTCCAAACTAACGCCTGAGGTAAGCCTACAAAACAAAGTGAGTGGAAGCGGTCTGCACAAGTTCCTTGATCAGATCTCTGACAGAAAAGGGATCCCCCACCTAGCCAAATAAGCCACATTACTCGGACGACATTCCTGAACTGTAAGGTTCAGTTTGATTGGATAGTGTGCAACCCCGTATCTGCCGAGTGGGCTCAACCAAGCATGATGCGAGTAGCAAGTGCCTAGCTTCACCAGGCACCCGCTACACAAGCTGGCGAATAAGGGTAGAGTGGAGCCGGCGAGCTCGCACCCGTCCCTCGGTTAGGAGGCAAGCGGCGAGTGCCGGCTTCACCAGGCACTCGCCACCCAGGCGAGATCTCACAACCCGCTCGGCTCGCCCGCCAAAGAAGGTTTTCTATATTCCAGTGGCATCCAATTTTTGGTCTGCCATTATCCGTTCCAAACAGCGGAGTTTCGCTTTTAGTAAAACCATAAGGCGGAATCTCGCTATCCACAGACCACTACCAAAAAACTATAAATAGACCCCCAAGGGCACCTTTGGAGAGGACCTCTTCTTGACTTCTCTCCCCTTTGGTTAGCATTGGAAGGCAAGAGTTTCAGCTCACTATTCACCGTGGTTTCCAAGTGGGTAGTCGGGAGCTCTCCAAGCCCTACGAAGGTGTCTGGTCCAACATTGGATTGGGAGGGGAAGCGATCTAAGATCTTCCGGGTGTGTGGCGGGACCTCCTCGCTGCGGCTCGAGAGTCTGTTTGAGGTTCTGGTGGGAAGGTCTCCAAACTCTAATCCTCAGCCTAGTGTGCTTGTTCGGGAGAAGTAGAGGCGGGCTACACCTCCGGTCCGAACTTCTCGTTGAGTCGTGGTTTCCGGGTTCAACATTTTTGGTGCGGTGAGCATGGACCATAGCTTGCACAGAAAATCCTGAGCGAGCACCATGGCTGGAGATGAGGGGCAAGGAATTGACCCAGAGAGCTCGCCTCCTGCAAATGGCTTCGTGACCCAAAATTTGAACACTTCATGATGGTCATCATGGAAACCCTGCACTCTGGCCTCATAATGCGCGCCGGCGAGTACTCGACCCCCACGGTCCCAGTACTCGCCCAGCCGGCATAAGGCGAGGAGGCGCCTGGTAGGCGAGACGAGTAGGCGAGCCGGAAAGGAGATAGTGGTGGAGGGGGCGAGAGGTCGCTTTAGGGGCACGAGTTGTTCCCCGTCTCGCCGGAGGTTCCCCAGTCGGGCGAGCTGGTCTGCCGAGATCCCGTAGCTCGCCAGAAAGGCTCAGGGAGCCCCTTTTGCGAGCTCATCATCTCTGCCCCGGTGCCAGAAATCTTCAGAGATCCAGTCATGTCATTTTATACGGGCAAGGATGATCCAGTTCAACATGTGTAATAGTTCGAGAACGCGCTCTCCATCAGGCAGATGACAGATGCTTTCAAGTGCAAGTTGTTCGTCATCACTTCCAAGGACAAGGCAAAGGAATGGTTCCGCCAGCTTCCCTTAGGAATCATATAAAGCTTTGAATACTTGCGCCGCGGCTTCTTACTGCGCTTCTCGACGTCGAAAAAGAGGAAAACGGAAGCTTAGGTCATCTTCCTGATAAAATAGGGGACGGAGGAGACATTGGCGGATTACACCGATCACTTCCGAGAGGAAATCCTCCTGAATCAGAAGGTCTCAGGACACCTCCTGCAGATGGCCTACACTTTGGGGTTGCGGCAGGGAATGTTCAGGATGGAGCTGACAAGGGACCCCCCACAGTCTTTTGAAGAGTTGATCGACCGAGCTGCAAAGGAGATCGAGTGCGAGGCAACCAATCCCGACTTCAACTCGGGGTTGGCCAAGATCAGAGGAGGTGGAGTGAAACCGCAGGGAGGTTGTCAGCAAGAAGAAGGGAAAAGAAGGGAAGAGCCGAAGAGACAGGAGTTCCGGGAGCAGGGATGGGGGAATCAACCGTCGGCTCATCGGCCAGTCTGGAGCCGGCGGGAGGACCATCCCACATTAAAGGAAGAGGAGCACAAGGTGAGGGGAACCACTGGGCAGTGCAGGGACGGTTCAACCCACCGGGATAGAGGTCGGGCTCGAGGCCGCTGTCACCCCCTCCCCAGCAGGCTATGGCGATAGTACAGAGAAGAGGTAGAGGAAGTGGAAGGAGGAACCAGCCCGGGAGAGGAGAAAGAGGGGGGTGGCGCTGCTCTTTTGCAACTTCCACCAATAGGAGGGCCACGCAATGACCACATGCCCCGAGTTCTTGGAGTTCTAAGAAGCGGAAAGAACCGGAGCCCGGAGGAGTGCAGCCGCTGGCCCGCTGCGGATCGAGGAAGTAGCCGGAGAAGGAGGAAGAGTTGAGGCGGAAGATCAGCACTCAGTGCGAAGACCGGGCTGATGTGGGCACCCGAGGAGGGATCAGGGTGATCCACGGGGGAGTGGGGATTGAGACCACCCGCAAGGGGAGCCTCCAAACTATTTCCCGTCGGAGCGTTGCTTCGACCTCTCTGACCCCACCCCCGACTGAGAAGATTACCTTCTCATCAAAAGACATGTCGGACAACGAGGACCCGTTCTGTGACGCCTTGGTTATCCAGACGGCCATCGAAAACTTCACGGTCTCAAGAATTTGGTCAACAACGGGAGTTCAGTGAATGTGATATTTAAGAAAACTTTCGAGGAGATGAAGGTGGAAGCTAGGAGGGTGATAGCCTCGGATGGACCCTTGTTTAGGTTCTTCAGAAAGAGGAAGGAGGTGGAAGGTGGAGTGGGGCTTCACGTGACCCTGGGGGAACGTCCCGAAACTACTGGTTCGTCATTGTGGACGCTTCAAGAAGCAACAACGCTATCTTCGAACGACCCCTCGTCAACGCCTTCTGGTGCGTGCCCTACTCGTTCCGCCGGTGCCTGAAGTTCAATAGTGGAGGAGTCTAGGTCCGGATCCGGAGAGACCCCAAGGTGGCGAGACAGTGTTACGTCACAATCGTCAACATCATCTCTTGGAAAGAGGAAGTGAAGGAATTTGAGAGGGAAATGGAACAGAAGGCTAGACTAGAGGCAGCCGAGGAGATAGAGAAGGAGATCACCACCCTGAGCGGGAGGCTCGAGACAGTGCAGATCAGCGGGACGCTGAGTGAGGAAGACAAGGAGAAGGTCAGAGGCTGCATCCAGGAGAACATCGACATCTTCGCCTGGGATGCAGCGGACCTGTCGGGGATTGACGCTGACGTAGCGTGCCACCATCTCAACCTCAACCCCAGCGTCCGTTCGATTCGCCAGAAGAAGAGGTCCGTGTCGACCAAGCTAGCTAAAACCCATTCGGAAGGAGGTAGAGAAGTTAGTGAGGGCGGATTTTGTATCGGAGATCCAGTACCCAGACTGGGTCTCCAATGTGGTGATGGTTAAGAAGGGAGACGGGAGATGGAGAATGTGTGTGGATTTTTCTTTGTTAAATAAAGCATGCCTCAAATATTGTTACCCCTGCCTCGGATCGACACGTTGGTAGACTAAGCCGTCGGTTTTTCTATAATAAGTTTTTAGACACGTTTTCAGGTTATCATCAAATAAAGATGCACCCGCCGGATGTTAAGGATGTTGCCTTCATCACAGACGACGGGTGTTATAACTATAAAATAATGTCGTTCAAGCTTAAAATGCAGGAGCAACATACCAAAGGATGATGGATAGGATCTTCAGGGAGCAGAAGGGAAAAAACTTGGAGGTTTACGTGGATGACCTAATGGTGAAAAATAGAGATGTCGAGTCTCACCTCCAGGACTTGGCGGAAATGTTCGTCACCCTAAGGAAATATAAAATGAGATTCAATCCCTTGAAATGGTTTTTCGGGGCCGGAAGGGGGAAATTCTTGGGTCACCTCCTCACTCATGCGGAGGTGGAACCCAACCCAAACAAGGTGAAGGCGATCCTAAAGTTGGAGTCACCTCGAAATGCCAAGGAGATCCAGCGGCTGAGCAGGTTCCTCTTTCGGGCTGGAGAGAAGTGTTCGCCCTTCTTCAAGGCGTTGCGAGACAATCAGCGCTTTGAAAGGTCCAAGGAGTGTAAGGATGTCTTTCAAGCTTTAAAGCAAAAGCTCACCCAGGCTCCACTACTCCAAGGGTCGAGGGAAGGAGAAGAATTAGCTTAGTATCTCAGGGTGGGAGCGGAGGCTGTGAGCCCCATCCTGGTCCGAGAAGAAGGTTGGAAACAATTGTCGATGTACTACGTTAGTAGGGTCTTAAAGAAGGCAGAGCTCAAGTATCCCATCTTAGAGAAGTTGGCTTTCGCCTTGGTCGTTTCATCCAGAAAGCTTTGACCTTATTTTCAGGCACACTCTATCAAGGTGGTGACCGACCATCCCCTTCACAACATCATGGAAGGGGTAGAGTACTCGGGGAGATTGACAAAGTGGTCGGTAGAGCTGAGTGAGTTCGAGATCTCATTTGTCCCGCGACTAGCAATGAAGGCTTAGGTTGTGGCCAACTTTTTGGCAGAGTATGTCATGGAGGAATAGGAGCCCGGGTTGTCCGATCAGGCAGCTTGGGATGTGCTAGTAGATGGGGCATCGGGGAAGTATTCCGTGGGAGGAGGGGTGATCCTGATGAGCCCCCGGGGAACGAGGATTGACCATGTCGTCGATATCTGGTTTCCTATTACCAACAACCAAACCGAGTACGAGGCAGTGATCGCAGAGCTTCGTTTAGCCAGAGAGTTGGGAGTTCAAGATGTAAGGGTCTCCACAGACTCCATGGCGGTGGCCTCCCAAATCAAGGGGGAGTTCGAGACAAGGGAGCCCACTTTCCATAATTATCTCGTCAAGGTAAAGGGTCATATTGGGTTGTTTCGCACTTTCTCCATTCGACACGTGCCTCGGGAAGAGAGCATGGAGGCAGATCGCCTCGCCAAGTTCGGCCCTCGGGCAGGGGGGCCGTGACGGAGTTGTTCGGACCATCCATTGAAAAAGGGGAGCTTATGAAGATCGAGTAGCGGCTCTCGTGGATGGACCCTTTCGTCATTTTTCTAATGGCAGGGGACCTCCCAGAGAAGATCCCAGATAAGAGGAAGTTCAGATACAAATCAGCCTACTACTTACTACGAGCAGGGGTGCTGTATCGGAAGACCCACTCCGGGCTCCTAGCTAGATGCGTTACCGAGGAGGAGGTCCCCAGGGTCTTGGCAGAGATTCACTCTGGGGAGTGTGGCAACCACTCTGGGAGCTGAACCTTAGAAAAGAGTGTTGTGGCAAGGGTATTTTTGACCAACCATTAGCAAAGACGTCATAGAGTACGAGAAGAAATGTCGAAACTGCAAGCTCTATGCACCGCTCCATCTCCTACCGGCGCAAAGACTTAGGACGATCACGGTACCATGGGCCTTCACAATCTGGGGATTGCACCAGGTGGGGCCTTTTCCCCAAGCCAGTGCCAAAGAAAATTCCTCTTGGTCATTGTGGACTACTTCTCGAAGTGGTTAGAGGTCAAAGCACTGGCGAAGGTAACTTCACAGGTAATCTGAAACTTTATATGGAGAGAAATAATTTCTCGGCACGGGTTGCCTTTTGCCATAATCACAGACAACAGGCCACAGTTCGTCAGCGACGAGTTCGTCAGCTTTTGCATCCAGTTGGGCATTGACCTTCGTTTCGCGTCGGTCCACCACCCCAGGAGCAACGGGCAGGTAGAAGCCGCAAATAAGATAATTGTTAACTTTCTGAAAAAATAAGGTGGAGAACCTGAAGGGTAACTGGGTGGAGCAGCTCCCCTCAGTCCTCTGGGCCTTGAGAACCACTCCGAGCACGGCCACAGGGGAGACCCCTTTTCAAACTGTCTCATGGGTCTGAAGTCGTGCTCCCAGTAGAATTCGAGGTGAGGTCAACGCGCGTCATCGCCGCGGGGGGGAGGTGATGAGGAAAGGAGGGTGGAGAAGGAAGAAGAACAGTGGCTCTCGCTCGACCTTGTGGAGGAACTTTGTGACCTGGCTGCCCTTCGCCGGGAGGAGATCAAGCGTCGAATGGCGAGGTACTTCGATAAGAACATCAGAATCAAACACTTTGTAAAAGGGTACTTGGTCCGCAAAAAGGTCGACGCCGCAGGAAGGGGGGAGTCGTTGGCAAGCTACACCCTACCTAGGAAGGACCCTTTGTAATCCTCGAAACACTTGCCTCAGGGAGCTACCGCCTCCAGAACGTCGAGGGAGCACCCCTTAGCAACACTTGGAGCGGTAACGACCTGAAGCGTTTTTACCCATCAAATAAACATATTTCTCTCCTCTAAATTGTCCTTTCATTTTTTTGGCATAGCTCGACAATCCCAAACCAAAGCACCCCAGATAGGATCCCGCTGACCGGACTACCACAAGCCGGCAGGGCAGGCAGGTCGCTCAAGTGGAGGGTTGAGATGAGAACAATCTCAAACCAAAGTACCCCCGATAGGATCCCGCTGACCGGGCTACCACAAGCCAGCAGGGCAGGCAAGTCGCTCGGGTGAAGGGCTGAGATGAGAACAATCCCATACCAAAGCACCCCCGATTGGATCCCGCTAACCGGGCTACCACAAGCTGGCAGGGCTGGCAGGTCACTCGGGTGGAGGGCTGAGATGAGAACAATCCCAAACCAGAGCGATCTCACTGACCGAACTACCACAAGACGGTAGGGCAGGCAGGTCGCTCGGGTAAACGACAGAGATGAAAATAATTCCAACACAAAGCACCCCTGATAGGATCCCGCTGACCGAGCTACCACAAGCCGGCAGGGCAGGTAGGTCGCTCGGGTGGAGGGCTGAGATGAGAATAATTCCAAACCAAAGCACCCTTGATAGGATCCCGCTGACCGGGCTCTCACAAGCCGGCAGGGTTGGCAGGTCGCTCGGGTGGAAGGTTGGACAAACGCAAAAAGAAAATAGAATCAGGGTTAATCCCCAAAGGTCCTGGGGGTCGGGTCTCTCGGGAGACGGATTGAAGGGTAGCAGGCTAAAAGAAGAAAACGGAAATCAGTGATAGAGAAGGGGGCGAGTGTAATCTCTATCTCGCCCCCCGCCTCACGCATTCCTCAATGGCCCGATTCTGAGGGCAGAGCGGCGGTTGCGCGAGTACCCAAATCGCGTGAGGATCACGCACACCTCCCCTATGCAAGGGGTGCTCGCGGGCTCTCGGGGTCGTAATGTCCCTTTTTTCGGAAAGTCGTGAGTGTGCTAGGCTCGTTGGGTTTGATTCTCGCGAGCTAGGACAAGGCCCCCCGATTGTCCGGGTAAGTCGCCTAGACCTAAGGGGCGAGCGCTCGGCAATAAACTGAAGAGAAATAAACACTACACGAGATATAAAAAAATGATTAAAATGATAGGCAACGCAGAGGAAAGCTAAGTCAAAACCTTTCATATTTCGCAAAAATGTTGTTTGGCCAGATAGCTATTACATCGCAAAAATAATAAGAATTATTTTTGAGCGTTCCGTCTCGCCATGGTCCGAAGGTGAGTAGCCGCGACCTAAAGAAGGTGGACTCTCCACTGGCATGTAGAAGTCTGGGATGAGATCCTCCGCGATCAACTCCATCCAGTGATCCCGCAAGGCATCAAGATTCCGCAGCATATTCAATGTGGACTCAGTCGTCTGCGTAATCAGGAGCTTGCGGGTGCACTCCATCTCTTGCGGGGTGAAATAAAGAAGCTTGCATCCGCTGGAGGTGAACTCGTCGGGCTTCTCGACGGTCTTCTCAGCGAGAGCCTTAGCGAGCTCTGCTTTAGTGTCAGCCAGCTCCCTCTCTAGGTCGCAGACGCGCGACCGTAGGCAGTCAGCGGTCTCGGCATCCTGCAAAGAGAAATCTTGGGATTAGAAGAGTGAGAGCAAAAAGGGACATTGGGAAGAGAAAAGGAAAGAAAATACAACCTAGAGGCAACCTACCACGTCGTTCGAATGTTTGGCGAGAAGGCGCTCCGAGAGCTCAAAGCGTGTCTCGCGGTCCAAGGCCTTCTCCTCAGCGAGCTCCTTCTTGGCCTCGGCATTGTGGAATTTCTTGGAGAAGTTAATGTCGCGTCGCGCGACCATGTTGCCCAAGTTCAGTGGCGCGCAGTTGGGCCCGAGAGCTCTCGAAGACGAGTTCCTTCATAGTTAGCTTATTGTATTCCTCGGCGTCCTGGCGGCCATACAACTCGAAGGATAGGGTGTAGGCATCCTCGTCAGCGTGCCCCTGTTCTGTCCAAGAGGGGAGGAGCAAGGATAGAGAAACTTGGTGTGAATCCTCCTCCCAGGCGAACAGCGCCTGCCAAAATCCATCCAAGGAATTCTGCCCAATCCCAAAATTTGGGTGCGAGTCGGGTGTCCCCAGCTCGCCACCCTCCATCTCGCTCCCCGTCAGTGGAGCCGACTCGCGGGTCGTGATGACCTCCTTGGTGGCCAGCAAACTTGTGTCGCTTTGAGGGACCGCCTGATGAAGAGCCCGGGTCGGGTACCACCCGCTTCTTCCAGCCGTCGCTGGTTGCAGACACTCTCAGGTCACCAGTGCACGTTGCGGCTACCGACTTCGCGAGTGCGAGGGCAGGACCACCCTTTCTTTCCCCACATAAGGAAGGTTCAGAGGAATTTGGCAGTCACCTGCCAAGAAAGTAAAAGGAAGTGAAATACAAGAGAAGACGTCATCAGGGGCGAGTGCAAAACGCGAGACGGGAAACATGCGCATACCTTCACCGGGAAAGACCGGGGGTAGCGAGTCGAGGTGGCGCCGCAGGTAGGAGATTTCGAAGTTCTTCCCTAGAAAGAATTTGTGCAGCTTGGCGTCCTCGTCTTCTACGCGGGGGGCTCGGCAGACGGTCTTGTCTTTCTGGATCGACGCATAGGGAATGTTCCAGTGCGCGTCGTTGACGAAGATAAAGCAATCCGTTCAGTGATGCGCATTGTTGATGGTCTTGCATACTTTGATCTGCGAGCCGGTGAGGAAAGACACCCCGTCGTTGGTGGCTCAGTAGATGAACAATTTGCGGAAGACTGTCAAGTTGAACTCTATTCTCTCCTCGTGCAGGAAACACGCAAAAGCCACTAGCATGGCAATCGCGTTGGGGCTGACCTGCGCGGGCACCTCCCCGAAGTACTTCAGGAACTGCTTCACCTCCGGCCACAACGTGAGGTGAAGCCCCATCTCGAAATAGGCGAGAGGGAAGGCGAGCTCATCCTTTTTGATGGTGTTGAGCCTTCAGCAGGAGCGCCGACCACAAAGCCGGCCGGCACAAACTCAGTGATTATCTCCGGCATCTCGTCCTCTGATACCTGCCCATCCGGAAAGATATAGTCCAGTTGCCCAAGAAGTGGGCCACGCAATTCTGCCTTCCCTCCGTGCCATCACCGTCACCACTCATTGTGTGAGTCAAAGGGGAAAGTAGAAAGTAGCTGGGTGATGAATGAGAGCAGTTAATGCGGTGGGTGAGAGCCGGGCGCAAGGGCAGTATTTAAAGAAGATCAAGGGGAGAGAGAGTTCGAATAATTGGCGTGAATCCACTCGCCGCCCGTGCACTCGCTTCTCCCCCCGAACCCATGCTATCTTGACTTGCCCACTACCGGCGACGGGTAAGATTCTCCGAGCGATTCGACCCTATTATACATCACGGACCACGCATTCGCAACAAACCAAGCATTAATAAAAGCGCCGCGAGAAAAGCGGTCGCGCATAACAAATAATGAATAGTTTTAAGTTCTCGCAGACGAAAAGAATAGAAGGCCAAATAAGAACAAGGGGGAGTTGATTCTGCTGAGTCAGTGCGGGATCCACTTCCACGAGTCGCGTCCTCGCGTCCTCACCTGCGGGCCTCCCCTGTGGATGATCTCCTCGCGAACAGCGACGACTTCGTGATGGAGGGTGTGGTTACATTCCTCTATTTTTCTCAAATGTCCCTCCAGCGAAACGACAAAGGATCCATATAGTCGATCCCACTATAGTGGGATAAAGGCTTGAGTGTTGTTGTTGTTGTCCCTCCAGCGAAGTGGTGTTCCCTCCCAAGAGCGTCTTCATCGCGCTAGTAAACACAGCGCATTCGCGCTCCAAGTTTTTGCCTCGCTGCTCAAGGGCAAGTAGTTGAGGAAAGTCGTGATTCGCAGGTTGAGCCATATCCTCCTAGATCTCGCACAGGATGAAGCTGTGCTTTCGAAGGATGTTGGCTACCCACTCCGTTAACTCGGTAACAGATGTCGACTCGCCAAGGAAATCTCGAATCGCGTCGGGAGAGGAGGGCGTCGAGTAAGTTACGGGGGCATCCGGCTCGCCCCCGATGGAGACATCGGTCGCATCTGTCAAAGGCAAGCGAGATGTTAGCACAAGTTAAGGCGACCAAAACGGTAAGAGTCCCGACGACTAACCATGGGAGGTCTCGCCCTCCTTCCCGGGATCACGCAAGGATAAGCTCGTCTGACCGCCAAAGGGGTTGTTGAGGAGAAGAACCAACGATTTCCCCGAACCTACTCACATGAGGCTCGATTTGTGGGGAGACTGGGCACCAGGCGCTGGAGTTCCCACACCCCTACTCGTCGGTGACACTGTAGCATTAGCGCGCTCGCGGCTGAGATCGCGAGTTGGAGACCTTGCAGAGGATGAGGTTGAGGTGATGTCGATGAAAGGGGGTACCGTATGGTAAATCACTATCAGATGACCACTCGGCAAAAAGCGTGAGTCAAAGGCGAGAAAGAATAAATTTACCGACATGGGATCAGCATGTGAGTACTTGATTCATCGCGACTCGCCGAGACTCCCAGATTTTCGTGTGTGGGGTCCTCCGTGACCTCGACAAGAGCAGTAGACTGGGCAGGGAGCCCGAGGCCAAGGTTGGAGCCGGGTTATAGGGCGTCAAGCGAGCCTACGTCCTCTCCTGCTAGTCCAGGCCTCGACTTCTTGATTAACCGATCTTTTGCCCGCCTCGCCGGAGTTCGAGACGAGTGTTCGGTGGCGATAGCCGTCAAGTTAATTGTGGCTGCTTTGTTCTTTTCTTTGTCGGCGGCGAGGCGGGCGAGAGATGCTTTCGAGATCGGCATGACGTTAGAACTCGGACAAGAAGTTGGGGAGGTCGAGGGAGAGCTCGTAGGGTTGGCCTCCCTCCCCCCTTTGGTATATATAAGCTTCGGTGGGACCCACCGATAGATTCCATAAGCCTCCACTTGCCAAATAATAGTGGGGTTGAACGGTCTTTCGACCCTGGGCCAGGACTCGAAAAGAGCGGAGATTGTGTGTGTTACATGATATTGGAATTATTGGTGCCTCCAATAGAGGTCCAAGGGGGGATATATATATTAAGTAGAGAACAACATACAAACAGTATACACGAGATGGGATTAATGAGTCTAACACTCCCCCTCAAGTTGGGTGGGGAACTTCCCAGACCTAACTTGTTACATATAAAGTTCATTCTGACCCTCGTGACTCCCTTGGTAAGAATATCTGCAACCTGATCTCCGGTCTTCACATGACTTAGAGAAATAAGTCTTTCTTCATACTTCTCCCTTACAAAGTGCAAGTCCACCTCTATGTGTTTTGTGCGTTCATGAAACACAGGATTAGTAGCTATCTGTATCGCAGCCTGATTATCACACCATAGAGGAGTGGGATCTTGAACAGGGTACCCGATTTCACCAAGAATTTGTCTAACCCACATGATCTCAGCAACAGAGTGGGACATAGCCCGATATTCCGTCTCAGCACTAGATCTAGCAACTGTGGTCTGTTTCTTGCTCTTTCAGGAGACGAGATTCCCACCCAAAAATATAGTAAATCCTGTGGTTGACTTTCGGGTGGCTAAGCAGCCTGCCCAGTCAGAGTCACAGTATGCCTCAATATTAGAATGGCCTCGATTCTTGTATGATATCCCGAAACCAGGATCTTTCTTTATGTACCTGACGATTCGGAGAACAGATTCCCATTGAGAGATAGTTGGAGCAGCCATGAACAGACTGAACTTACTTACAGCACAAGCAATGTCAGGACGAGTCATGGTAAGGTAGTTCAGTTTTCCAACTATTCTACGATACTTCTCTGGTGAATCAAACGGTATGCTTTCAACATGAAGACCTTTTTCCACCGGTTCAAGTGGAGAATCCATAGGGCCACCGTTAGACATTCCAAGGTCGGATAGAAGATCGAGAGCATATTTGCGTTGACAAATAAAGAGGGAATCATCATAATTAGCAACTTCAATCCCTAGGAATTACCGTAATGAGCCCAAATCTTTTGTCTGGAAGTTGGACTGTAAGAATGCCTTGAGATTTGTTATCCCTTCAGAATTGTTGACTGTGATGACAATATCATCGACATAAACCACTAGAAGAACAGTACCAGCTGAAGATTTCTGATAAAAGAAAGACGAGTCCTTTGTACTCTTGGTAAGCCCGAATTGAGTGACCACGGATCGGAAACGAGCAAACCATGATCGAGGGGATTGCTTTAATCTGTATAACGACTTCCGAAGATGACACACCTTGTTACGCTCCCCCTCAGCCACGAACACAGGTGGTTGTTCCATATACACCTCTTCATCTAAGGACCCATGAAGAAATGCATTCTTAATGTCCAACTGGTACAAGGGCCACTGGAGAGAAGCTGCAAGAGAGAGCAGTATGTGGATAGAGGACATCTTAGCAACGGGGGCAAATGTTTCATCATAATCCGTCATAAGTCTGAGCATAGCCTTTGGCAACCAAGCGGGCCTTCAAGCGATCGAGGGAACCATCCGCATTAACTTTGATATAATAGATCCATTTGCATCCAATAGCCCGCTTGCCAGTAGGTAAGGAGACCAAGTCCCATGTGTTGTTAAGTTGAAGAGCTGTCAATTCATCGTGCATAGCAGTCACCCAGCCAGGATGAGCTTTGGCCTCCGCAACGATAGAGGGGAGACAGTATTGATCCAGAGTGGAGTGCAGGGCAGTATGAGAGGCTGACAATCCCTGATAAGAACTAACATAAAGTGGTTTATCCGACAGGTCTTACTCTCTTTCCTGACTGCAATAGGGAGATATGGGTTGACTGACATGAAAGCAGCAGGCACGCTAACAGGTGCTTCCGTAGGAACAGTCGGCATATCATCGGTGGGAGAGGTAGGCTGAGTTGGTGGCACTGATGTACTATCAGAAGAGCGACGAGAGTAAACTTTCCCCCAAAGGGGACACAGATGGTCAGTCGGAGAGAGGATTGCAGGTGTAGGACGAGGAACCAAGATGTCGTCAAGAGATGGGACAGGACATGGTGATCCACTAGAAAGGTAAGAGTCTGATTCCAGGAAGACAACATCCGATGAGATAATGTATTTGTGGAGATCGGGAGAATAACATTGGTATCCTTTAGTAATCCGAGAATAGACAAGAAAAATACATTTCAAAGAGCGAAAATCAAGTTTCGAGACAGAGGGACGGGCATCTCTAACATAGCAAACACACTCAAAGACCTTCAAAGGTAGAAGGGGACCAGCAAGATCTGGGTAAAGAGTGTGATAGGGTGACCCCCCCCCCCCCTCGAGGATATGAGTGGGAAGATGATTAATGAGGTGTGCAACGGTAAGAACTGCATCACCCCAGAAGCGTTTGGGTACGTGCCTATGGTGAAGAATGGCTCGGTGACCTCAAGGAGGTGTTGATTTTTCCTCTCGGCAACACCATTTTGTTGGGGGGTATTAGGACAGCTGATTTGATGAATGATACCATTGTCAGAGAGAAAGGTAGACATGGACTGAGATAGATATTCCTGACCATTATCAGTTCAAAGACACTTAAGACGAACAGAGAATTGAGTGAAGATTTCATTCCATAGATTTTGAAAAATAGACCAGCTCAGAACGATTTTTCATTAAGTACACCAAAGTCATTTGAGAAAAATCATCAATAAACGTAACATAATATTTGTGTCCTAACAACGTAGGGACGGGACACGGTCCTCAAACATCAGAATGAAGTAAATCAAAAGGTGCAGAAGCACGAACATCAAGACGAGGAACATAGCTAACTATGTGGAGTTTAGCAAACAAACAAGACTCACAGCTGAGATGGGAAACCTTCCCAAACTCATAATACAGTCGACGAGGGTGACAAAGCGAGCGGGACGCAAGAGGGATCGGCGAGATGCGAGCGAGATCGACGAAGCGGAATCGGAGAGACGCGGGCGGAATCGACGAAGCGGCACTGGACGAGATCGAACGAGGATGCCCTAAACCGCCTTTGATACCATGTTACACGATATTGGAATGATTGGTGCCTCTAATAGAGGTCCAAGGGGGGATATGTATTAAGTAGAGAACAACATACAAACAGTATACACGAGATGGGATTAATGAGTCTAACAGTGTGCAACCCCGTATTTATCGAATGGGCTCAACCAAGCAGGGTGTGAGCAGCAGGTGCCTAGTTTCACCAGGCACACGCTATCCAAGCTGGCGAATAAGGGGCGAGTAGAGCCGACAATCTTGCACTCGTCCCTCGGTTAGGAGGCGAGCGGCGAGTGTCGGCTTCACCACTCACCACCCGAGCGAGATCTCACAACCTGCTCGGCTCGCCCGCCAAATGAGATTTTCTATATTCCAATGACATTATATTTTTGGCCTGCCATTAGCCGTTCTAAACAGCGGAGTTTCGTTGTTGGCGGACAAGTTTGGGCTGCATTTAGTAAAACCATAAGGCGGGATCTCGCTATTCGCAGACCACTACCAGAAAACTATAAATAGACCATCAAGAGCACCTTTGGAGAGAACCTCTTCTTGGCTTCTCTCCACTTTGGTTAGCTTTGGAAGGTAAGAGCTTCAGCTCACTATTCACCGTAGTTTCCGGGTGGGTAGTCGGGAGCTCTCCAAGCCCTTCAAAGGTGCCTGGTCCAGCATTGGATTGGAATGGGAAGCGATCTAAAATCTTCCGGGTGTGAGGCGGGACCTCCTCGCTGCGGCTCGGGGGTCTGTTTGAGGTTCCGGTGGGAAGGTCTCCAAACTTTAAATGATCAGCCTAGTGTGCTTGTTCGGGAGAAGTAGAGGCGGGCTACACCTCCGATCCGAACTCCTCATTCAGTCGTGATTTTTGGGTTCAACAGATAGTCTAGTCGAATTCAAATGAAAATAGTCTAATTTCAGGTCCAAAATTCGATCCGAAACAAACGGACCTAAAAGATTTAAGTTGATTCGAATTCACTTAACCCAATTGTGATTCTAAGTACAGTTTTGGAAAAAGAAAATGCGCAAACCTATGAATAAAAGATTAGGGGTCAATCAACTCGACCAACAAGACGAGACCAGGCACAAGTTTGAACATAAAACCTTGGTAAGAATGCTAAGGCAAAACTTTGAATTCTTATGGCCTGATTTGACCCATCCCGAATCTACCACACAGACCCAAAGCACATGAATGATCTCAATCTTCACATAGAACGGAGGCACTAAGAATTGGGGCTATCTTTATTAAGGTTTAAGAGAGATCAACATGGATAGTGCCACTGAGCTGGTTCAGATAGAAATGATTGAACTCCAAAGAAAGATGATCAATTGGTGTGATCATGTACAATTAAATGCGGCCTTTTGTTGATGAACTTCCTATGATGTAAAGTATTTATTATGTGCATTCATATTTAGGGCTTTCAAGGGTTTATATTATTACAACTTTTGAATGGAATTTAACACAGTTTAATCTTAAAAAGTTAAAATGCTCAAATGCAAAAGCAGTAACAGTATTCCGCTATTTGAAAGCCTGAGATAATGAACCTTTACGAGTATGAACGGTTGCAAATGGATAATATTTGATGTGTTCTTAGAAATTTTATTTAAAACATTTATTTAATAATGTTTTAATGAAGCTTTGTATGGTGTTTGGGCACCACATTGTTGATGGGAAATCTCAAAACTAAAAATGGAGGGAACTCTAAAATGTGGAGGAAAAACCTTTCATAGAAATGATGAAAGGTTTAGTCCCACCTTGCCAAATATCTTTAAAGAATTAGGTATATAAATATATTCACTCATCCTTATTTGTTTAAAGGAACATAAGGAGAATCTATAAACCACATACGCTCGCGCGTACGCACCGCACTGGACCAGATCCGGATCCGGGATTTGGGATTTGGAGAATAATTTAATTGTATTGTATTTTTTGTATAAAATAGTTGCCTTTTCAAAAGTCGTTTACAAATCAATTTGAGCGTTGAGATCACGGTTGTGGAAATCCTCCGACAGGGCCGACGTGTCGGCCGACATAAAGGTTTCATGGATAAAACGACTCGTTTCCGATATTTTTTTGCAAAATATCCTTTTGTAATATATCCTCCGATATATCTACTAATAACCGATATATTCGCCGATATATCGGCCGATATATCCCGTCATTTCAACGACTGGTTTTTTAATTTATTTAAACTAGTGTCTATGGTCTAATAGACAATATATCAAAATTGTTTCATTGTTCGGGTTATTTTTCCCTTTCTCTAGCTTTCTTCCTTGCTCAAATCCTTCATCGACTTCAATTATGCATAGTCTTTGAATTATGGACTAAAAGTTCTTTATCTTCCATTGTCATCGACAACTTCGCAACATTCTGTTTCCTCTTGTTTTATTTCACGTGTTATACCGTTATTACATGTGTAACACAAAATGTTTATATTAGTTTGATAAATTTAGATGTTCAATAAATATCAAATTATTAATATATTAATATATATAAATTAAAAAATGATTAAATTTATAAATAAATACACAAATAATTAAATATAAAACCCGATATATGAAATATCCCCGATATATCCCCCGACATATTAAAACCGACGTGAAAAACCTAAACCGACGTGTCCCCGATATCCGACATCTACAACCTTGGTTGAGATGAACTCGATGTACGTCGAGTTCTATGTGTGTTGACTTCTTCCCGTCTTCTTTGTAAACGACATCTTCCCACCAAAACCTCGATTTACATCGACATCTCTCACCCCATGTCGACATACGTCGACATCCCAATTGTGTGTCGACCCCTCTGTTATTCGCAAACCAAGTTAGCGTAAAATTATGTACGTGTTTCTTTACGCGCGTTTTTGTCATTAATCTTATACGCTGGAAATCCAACATTTCTCTGCACGATGAAACTTACTAACTATAATCGTTGGAAGTTATTACGTAACTAATTTCTTGTCGTTTTACTAGATTCCTATATAGGAGGTTTTTTGAGACGTTTTATGCACTTAGCTTTTATTCTCTCGATCTTTCTTGCACAATCTTCTTCATGATTTTGGTTTCTTGATGTTTGCATCATCAAGTGGGATTTTGGGTGATCAATATTTCTTCAGTGACCGCGCACATCAGAGTTTTCAGGATCTAACCGAGTGTTGTGCCTTGAAGAAGTGAGCATTGGTTGAAAGCTCTGTCCGAGGGTGGTGCAACTTCTTTAGGACAATGATTACACGCTTACCCATGCTCGATTATAAAACTTAATACTTTTCTGATTTCTTTTATTTCTCATCTCTTTGTTTTGCAAGTTTTTATTATGATCATGCTTTCAAGATCTCATTTATAATATTGTTGTAGTTTTTTCAAAAACCAAAATATATATTATTTTAGGAATATAAGAAAAAATATTCCATCATGTCTTGTCTAAATCATAGTACTAATTATTCAAGTGCAAATGTTTATGATTGCAAACAATTTTTCCGGATTTGATTTTGTTTTGTTTTGGGCTGGATATTAATTTTCTGCAGTGTTTGTTTTGTAATGGCAATTAATTTTCTGCAGTGTTTGTTTTGGGATGGCCATTAATTTTCTGTAGGGAGCTGATGTAAGCCGGAAGCACTTGTGCTTGAGCCTTTATGGCATGATGAGCAGGGAACAACCTTAGTTGTCATATGATTTAAAAAAAAAGTACACCTATAAAGTATAAACTCAGGATAAGAACGAAAAAAGTGGGAAAGGTAAACATCAGGTAAAGTTTTCACTACATGATCAGATCCAACTGAAAGTAGTAAGACGATTTGGGCACCGTTTGGCACGGCTGTGGCGGTCATGAACACAGTGGATATGAAGCGTCGTTCGTGAACCCCCAATCTCACCTAAGGAACCATTTATATATTCAAAACTAGTTTTCTTTTCTTGGCGGTGGTCATAACCATTGTCATGTCAAACATACATTATATGACAATGGTGTTTTTGTCCAAACTCACCGGTGCAAAAATGCCGTGCCAAAGGGAGCCTTAATCTATTAGAAATCTCCTTGATTGTGGTATGATAATAGATCTTCTGCACCTTGGGGAGCAAACACGGTGGCTCACCTCACTAATCCATCTCTAGTTCTTAATATTCCCCATATTCCGCATCCCTAAATAAGATTCCTTCGCATGATAAGCCCGCGCATTATTCTTCAAATATTAACTTCCAGTTGCTAACTTCGCTAGTCTTTGTCGCCATTGTTCTCAATGCGACCGCCGGGCTTCTCAACTTTTAACCGTCACTATTTCAAATGAGTACACTGAGGAACATGATGCAAACGTTCCTAACATCCCTAGCTGCACATCTTCAAGAAGCCGGCGCACGTCTCCTAGAAGACTGCCACCCTCTCCAATAAGCACATTGATCTTAACAGCCATTGTTCTAATCCATGGCCAAGCTAATAGCAGTCACGCGCCCACCAAACTCAGTTGATATCCTGCATAGTCTAGCAGTCCTCCAGTAACCGACGCCTAGTGTTGTGCTCATTTAGACTCCTTGTTGTCATACATTGACTGTGCAAAGATCGTCGTGGACACTCCTCTCACTTGCACAAAATTTGTGCATCCCCAAATGAGCTTCCTTCGCATGATGAGCCTGTGTATTATCCTTTGAATATTAACTTCGCATTGCTAACTTTGCTAGTCTTTGTTTGTTCTCAATACGGCTGCCAGGCTTCTCAACTTTTAACCAACTATCGCTATTTCAAATGAGTATACCGAGGAACATGATGCAAACGTTCCTAACATCCCTAGCAGCACGCCTTCAAGTAGTTATTGTTATTTATTTGTGTCTTCATTATTATTAATTATTGTAATTTAAGTTTTCATTAAGAGGGTTGTGTATCTCATTTAAAGGCAATTTGGGGTTTAGCTGAGGAAGCAAAGAAGTTATTTCATATTCCCTTGTCTTAAGTAAGAGATTTTGATAGCTCTCTCCTGTCGAGCAAGCCCTGCCAAGACAGCCGCGGTTCTAGCCCTGAAGTATCTCCTCCGCCTCCAACCACTCCTCTGGCGAGCATACAATAGCCTCCTTTTTCATGCGTCTTACATTTTGAATCGTCGACGTCGTCCGCCAATACTGCTTATGTGGTTCTTGTGCACCTTTGTGGGTGATCAACCAAGAAGGTAGATATGCGAAAATGACTCGAAATTCCATTCTCATGTCTAGTCTCAAGTAGTTGATTTCAAGAACAAAATAACCTACCAGAATGGCCGGTTCTTGAATTTTTTTTGGACCAAAACCGATAATTGACCCAAAAAACATGTTCTTGTTTTTTTAACTTGGACCTTAACCAAGAATTGTTAGCACCGAACATAATTTATCGATTCAGCTCGATTCTGACAAAGGTCTCATTTTTGAGATTGTTTTTGCATATCTCTACAGCCAAGCTTTACTAGACACCAAAAATAGGAGAAACAAGTTAAGGAAAATATAACTCACGCAATTAAGTAATGAAACTAGAACAAAAGAGTACTGAAGCCCCTATTGTCGTTTCACTTCTTCGCTTCTAAGTACAATATTACTATGAAAAATAAAAATCTAATTGAAACACTATAAAAGGAGGTGAGATGGGCATCTCCTGATCTAGTGCTTTTCATTTCTCAGGATCTGGCCGTTATAATGCCCGCCCTCACCCTTCTGTAGGAACTTGGTGAGCCTGGAAGATGTCTTCAAGGTTTGTTGCTTGCCAGGGATTTTGTGGATCTTATCTAATGGTGGAATTCTAAGAGAGATGCATAATGTTGTCGTTGAAATCAGCCAAGTTTTGTCACTGGACTATGACCGATGAGTGTCCGTGTCTCTAGATGAGCTCCTATGTTGAGTGTCAAAGGTCAGTGGTCGACGCCATATTGTCAAGCTTTGCAAGATATGAACGAGTCATCAATCACAGGAGACATCCCACAAGTCATCAACTACCAAAATGTCCTCCCTGCCATCAGATTTTCCTAGAGGCCATCAAGATCTACCACTCAACTACCAAAATGTCTTCCCTGCAGGTCGAGCTCTGATGCAAAGTGATAATCGGTTTTTATGTCTTCATCATGTTGACAATATCTTGCATGAAGTTGAATTTTGCATGTGAAATCAATGACACACAAGGAGCATAGAGATCATCTTCAAGGATTGCTGACAAATGATCAACCAATGAAGCTATTCTCCAAATATTTCGCAAAGGTATTATTTTGAGGTGTTTCAGCTTGCGAATCTTGAAGAAAAGTTCAATGAAATTGTAATATGAATCAGTTTGAGGGTTAATACATCAAAGACATCCCTCATTTTGATGCCATAATTGACAATCAAGATATGGACTTCATTTAAGTACACCAAAAATTAAGGAAGTATATATGCGCTCTACAAAACGAAAAAAATATGCCGAAATCTTTGAGAACTTTCATATTCATATTATGGGTACGATATTTCATTCAAAAACAATTTTATTATCAGCTTATGGAAGTTTCTTAATGTTGACTTTTAACCAAACCATGTGGTACACCCTTAGCTAGGAAACAAATAACCTGGCATAATTTAAAGAAATCCATGTCTTCTGTATCTACAAGGGGCATCCAATTAGAAGTAAGACTTGCTCTAAGAACCCCATATCGTAAAAATAGGTCTTTCAAAGTATGCCCAAATATTCTAAAATTGGTAAATGAATATTTAAGAAGCTATGCAAAGATTTTTAGAAAAAAATCAAGCAAAAATAAAATAGCAATGAATGTGGAATAAATTTCAAACCATCCAATAAATGAATCATTTTTTAGTCTTGTATTCTCATATATGACACAATAAATCTTATATTACGTATTTAGGACAGTATAACGGAGGAAATAACAGCAAAGGAGCAAAACAAAAAGCAATTTGTCTACTTCACTTCATAACATTGGCTCCGTTTGGCGCGACATTTTTGCTCCGGTGAGTTTGGATAAAAGAGCTACCGTCATAGAATGTATGTTTGGCATGACAATGGTTATGACCGCTACCAAGAAAAGAAAACTACTTTTGAGCACAAAAGTGGATGAAGTTCCTTAAGAGAAGTCGGGAATTCACGAACGACGGTCATAACCACCGCGCTCACGACCACCACCGCCGTGCCAAATGGAGCCTATAACATATAATAAGCCGATTATATTTATGCATGAATAAAAAAATGAGGCAAATATTTTATAGTGCGATTTCAAAAAAGAGAGTAAAATCAAAATTAACTAACATGATAATTATGTTAATGCATAGGGAACAAAGGCCAAAACTTCACATAATGAATATAAACATACGTCTTTCTCTCGCTTGAAGTGACAATACTTGGGTCAGCATAAGTTGTCTTCTTTCCTCAGCTTCACTAGATTAACAAATAAATTTTTTAGTCCCCATAAAAGGTTTAGAAATTTGTATTGAGCTATAATTGTGCCGTAGGAAAAGCCTTAACAATACAACAATAACAAACTGGATAAACACTGAGAATTTCCTCATAATAGGTCTTCCATATACACAAACTTGAAGCAAACAAATCAGAAGAAGATTCAAACCTCTTCGCATCTTCTTGCGCTTTTTGTTGACCTTCATTCGGTTGATTTCTCTGATTAAAATAACATATAATATATCAAAATCTGAAACCAATAAGATCATAATGTGATTTAATGCTGATTAATCACTCACAACGCCTTGTTGAGCCATCATCTCTTGCATCCTTCTTTGTCGGATTGCTTCGAGCTCTGGATCATCCTAAATCATAATAATTTTTCACTGTTAGAATGCTCGAATCTGGATTACGAAATGAAAAAAAAAAACTATCTTGATTGCACTAGATAAACATGTTTTCCTGCTTATTTACTCAATACACTGCGATTCAATTTCAAACAAACAAAAAATAAATCGTAGAAACATTTGCAGAACAATTCCCAACGAATGCATGTAAACCCTAAATTTAATGAAACTCTAATACCATACGTGGATGGTTTAAACGGTAAACCTAGAAATTTCCGAATCTCAACTTCCCGTGGTCGTCTGTAGACCCGGCAAATGTGTTCAGCTAAATAAACAGTGCAGAGGAAAAAGAAAACAACTACAGAGAAGTCAAACTCATAGAATATCATGCAGTATATTGAATCTTACTATAAGGATTTCCCTACACCAACATCGGTGCAAAGACCTCCGATGGGGGAAATAAGGGGTTGCTGAAAGGGTTGAAGTAAAGGATAAAAGAGGCGTGCGAGATAGAAAGAAGATGGAGATGGGCTGTCGATCAGAAATACCATTAGAAGCGTGAAGGAGGTCGATCAACGGAGGTGGGTCTAGGGTTCCTTGGCTTTCTTCCCCTTCAGAGCTGCTCTTGATAGATTTTCTTATTATTCACGGGGATAGACGTCATACAGGATGTGAAAAATCAGAACAAAAAAATTTGTGCCTAGAAGCCTAGTTATTACGCACCTGTTTTATATTGGAAAACATTTTAGGTGGGTTACTCCCAACTAAATCAAGATGGGAGTGCGCATTAAACCGTTGATTCTTGTAATAATAACGGTTTTGATCAAAATACTGATAATACTGACAGTATTTTTTCGATACCGTAGTATTCCGCGGAAACAGCTAACCTGTAGGATATTGAATCATACGGCTGTATTTAACTCCTCACATAAAATTAAGTGGGAGTAACGCACCTAAATTTTTTTCTTTATGTTGTGGGGGTGAAGGTCTGGCCATTAGATGCGCATTTTTACTGTGGAATTTTTAGCGAAAAATGTGATCTTCCTGTTTTGAATTTCAAATATGATCGTATTTCCCTAAAATCTTCACCGGCACGGTATATTATACCTACCAAATTTTGTCTCCCTCTTTTAGGGATGAGATCCATATTTATAAGGATGGGTGTGCACATAACCACACCCCCCCCCCCCATGATCTCCACCAAAATTAGTGAGATCAAGGGTGCGACCGCACGCGCGATCACCGCGCCTGATCCCCCCGCGCGCCGATCCTATCACACGAAACGTCAGAACCGCTGCGAGCATCGCCTCGCCGGCATCGGATGGCCGGCGTCATCCCCGGACGTCGGCCTCCCCCTCCTTCCACCACCGTCGGCCGCCCCTTTCCCGGCCAACGGCGCGCGGCCGCTCCAGCCACCCCTCCTCGGTCGCCGACGTGCGGCCGAGGGAGCGGTCGCGCCGGCCACTCCTCCTCAACCGTCGGCGCGCGGCCGAGAGCGCTGTTGCGCCGGCCGCACCGCCTCGGTCGCCGGCGTGCGGCCGAGGGAGCGGCCGCACCGCCTCGGTCGCCGGCGTGCGGCCGAGGGAGCGGCCGCACCGCCTCGGTCGCCGGCGTGCGGCCGAGGGAGCGGCAGCTCCACCTCGGCCACAGGCGCGCTACCGAGGGAGCGGCCTCTCCTCCTCGGCCGCAGGCGCGCGGCCGAGGGAGCGGCCTCTCCTCCTCGGCCGCAGGCGCGCGGCCGAGGGAGCGGCCGCTCCTCCTCGACCGCAGGCGCGCGGCCGAGGGAGCGGTCGAGCCGGGTGTCCCTCCTCGGCCGTCGTCGGCGGTCTCCCTCCTCGTCGGTGAGTCCGGCGGCAAGTTCGTCGGCCTCCCGTGAGATTACGTCCCCGCCGTCCGATCGTTCCGGGTCATTCTTCGTCGTCCTATTCGCGTGTAACCACTCACTAACCGCCAGGTTAGTGGGGGAATTTTATTATTGATTTAATTGGTGTGCAAATGGAGGGATTAATTATCATAATGCGCACCCCTAAACTATAGCAAAAATATTTATATGGATGGTTATGGTGTGCAGATAGCCGCGTAACCACCATAACCACCTCCTGGAGGCTATAAAAAGAGCATCAAGCCTCCTCATTTCTCACCTTTTTTTCTCTGAGTCTTCTTCCTCAGGTAGGAGTTCTGCCAAATTTCTCCTACGAGCAGCGTCTGAGATACACTCAAGCCGCCCCAGAGCCACTAACGAGCCGCGTACAAGCCACGTTCAAGCCACCTGACGAAACTCAATCTCTTTGTTTCCAAGAGACTTCCGCAGCTGCAAATTCAAGTGCTCCGCTCCCCGCATTCAGAGCCAGCGGGACACTCAGTGAAGTCCATCGTCGCAAAGAGCAATTTGTAACAAACGCCAGGCGCGATGGTCTATCGTCCGTCGTGTACTAAGTGTTCTCTCTCCTCAAAATTGTAACGAGATGCGACATGTCGTCCTCGATTCAAAGAACAAGTTGTAACAGCCAGGAAGTAGTGGATTTTGACCGGCACAGATCCGATCATGCGGTTTTTTACCCGGTTGAGGAGTTTTTCTACGTTAAACTTCGTGTGTACGATCGATCTATTTCATTGACTGTGTGTGCGCTCGAACGTTCCGAGAGCTAAGACGGTCCAGGTTTTTTCGGTCCGGCCGGAACGTCGAGTTAGACCGCAACAGTTTGGCGCTGTCTGTGAGAACCGAGTTCCCAGCATCCTCAGAAGACCGTACCCCATGCACAGCGGTACTCAGGATTAAAGATAATGGCAAGAAGAAACGCCCGAACCATCGAAGGACCATTCCCCGAGGGGCGCATCGAGACAGCTCCCTCCCGCATGGATAAATTTGATCAAGTAGTAACCGTAGGCAAGCTCGGGGGAATATTCGCCAAACATACCACACAAATAAACGAACTCCAAGCCATGATGCTCGTTATTTGTCAAGAAGTAAATCTATCCTCCACACCGTCATTCGTGCAGGCTAACTCACCGCCACCAGGAGAAATCTCTGCAACAACCAAGTTGCCCACGTACAAGGAGTACGACATAGAAAAGGAGTTCTCAAACACCATTAGCTCCCCCACTCCGGCAAACGCTAACCCGAGATACGCATGATCGCTACCTCCAGTGGCTTATCCAGAAAATTAATAATGGGGGTGCACAAATTTTTTTTTTAATGCGTCACTGGGTTCTAAAAATTATATCATGGGAGGCCAGACATCAACTTCTTTCAAAAAAAAAATTAAACGTTTCAATCTTATCGGAGTTGTTTCTCCCTCATCTGGCAACCGTTTTTGACGTATAAGTAGTCAAAATTCATTGCCTCGATGAGAGGAATCCAAATACACTAACCATTTTGAAAAATAATGGGGGTGCAAGTGTCCCTCGGGCCCCCCTCTAGATCCGCCCCTGGCTATCTCGATGATCAACAATACGATGGGGGCATCAGAAACGCGATGAATCACAGACCTCAGAAGAGGAAATAAGAAAGCAAACCGCACCAGGAGCCTAAAAAGAACTGCAACCGACGCGTAAATACATGCTAAATAAAGAAGTCATGCTGACATCAAGAATTCGCGCTGACATCAAGAATTCACGCCACTGAATGCCCCTCAAGACAAGATTTTCCAAGCAATTCGCAATCACTCAGCATTGCATAAGCCCAAGATGCTCGTCCAAGGTCGAGGAAATCCATCGAAATATTGCCAATACCACCAGGGGCTTGGCCACAGCACTGACTAATGCAATCAACTGAAGGAAGAAATTCAGCGACTCGCCAGCCTGGGGCGGTCGATCAATTCCTATCGAAAGAGAATTCTCCTCCTGTTTAGAACACGAGAAGCATAACCATCGGAATCGGCAAGCCGTCAACCAAGCTAAACCAAGCCTTGGTAGACGAAGGGATTACAGTGAACGTATTGTTTCTATCAACACTACTTCAGCTCAAACTAACCGCTGACAGCCTCAAGCTAGAATCAGCTAGCTAGCGCATCCAGGGGCATTTTAGTACCAATCATAGGCATCGTCATCCTTCCCGTCACCCTTGGAAAAGAGCTCGAGCAAACAACCTATGATGTGCAGTTCCTTGTCATTCAGGCTGACTCTGATCACACCGCGTTACTCCAACAATCACTCTTCGACGTCTTCCAAACCCGCTCTCACCGCTTTTTTCCCTGAATCATAACCTTTTACTCACAGTCTTTCACTCAATTGTAGTTCCCCGACTAACTATTGTAGAAACCGCAAGTCTGAACTTGTGTATTTCTTTCAGCTGAGCCCCATTAGTTCCAAACTAAACCGTGAGTGATCCTCGTGCAAAGCCAGCCGCGAGTGATCCTCGTGTGATCCTCGTGCAAAGCAAGTCGCGAGTGATCCTTGTGCATACTAAGTCGCGAGTGATCCTCGTGCAAAATAAGCGGCGAGTGATCCTCGTGCAAACTAAGTCGCGAGTGATCCTCGTGCAAACTAAGTCGCGAGGGATCCTCGTGCAAATTAAGCCGCGAGCGATCCTCGTGCAAATTAAGCCGCGAGCGATCCTCGTGCAAATTAAGCCGCGAGCGATCCTCGTGCAAATTAAGCCGCGAGCGATCCTCGTGCAAATTAAGCCGCGAGCGATCCTCGTGCAAATTAAGCCGCGAGCGATCCTCGTGCAAATTAAGCCGCGAGCGATCCGCGTGCAAATTAAGCCGCGAGCGATCCGCGTGCAAATTAAGCCGCGAGCGATCCTCGTGCAAATTAAGCAGCGAGCGATCCTCGTGCAAATTAAGCCGCGAGCGATCCTCGTGCAAATTAAGCCGCGAGGGATCCTCGTGCAAATTAAGCCGCGAGCGATCCTCGTGCAAATTAAGCCTCGAGCGATCCTCGTGCAAATTAAGCGCGAGCGATCCTCGCGCAAATTAAGCCGCGAGCGATCCTCGTGCAAATTAAACCTCGAGCGATCTTCGTGCAAATTAAGCGCGAGCGATCCTCGCGCAAATTAAGCCGCGAGCGATCCTCGCGCAAATTAAGTCGTGAGCGATCCTCGCGCAAATTAAGCCGCGAGCGATCCTCGCGCAAATTAAGCCGTGAGCGATGCTCGCGCAAACTAACCTGCGAGCTATCCTCGTGCAGAATCGGTAAGACTACGCATGCGGTTTGAATATAAAATCTATTCACTGAACATGTCTTTCTACGCCACGACATCGATAGGGCCTACCCCCCTCACGATTAAGCCGCGAGCGATCCTCATGCAAATTAAGCTGCAAGCGATCCTCGTGCAAACTAAGTTGTGAGCAATTCTCGTGCAAATTAAGGCACGAGCGATCCTCGAGCAAACTAGGTCACAAACATGCTGCAGACCAACTAAGCCGCAATCACAGCCCGCGCAAAGCAACACCGCAAGTCAAACAACATCCGGGCAAAAAGAAGAAAGAGAACATTATCCTCACAATAACGTACAAATACATGTGAAAATGCACTAATCAGAACCGCCAAACAACAAGGGCAACATACAAGATATCAGACTTTTAAAAGAAAAATGCAAACACACTAATACAAGAATATAACGCCGCTACATATTAGTCGCGTCAACATCAGAACTCTCATCACCTGAGATATCATTAAAAATAAAGCCAAACACGTCGCATCCCAAGCTCCTGCCAACAAGACGAAAGGCCTTCGAAACTCCACGCCTAAGCGCCAGTTCACGAACATCCTCTATCTGAGGCTTCACCTCCTTGGTCCAGATCTCATCACGAACCTCCTCGCTAATCAAGTTGTACAACCCGTATTCGTCGAGTGTGGGCCCCTCCAGAGCCAGGTCAGCAAAAGTCAAAGTCAGCAAGTCAAGACAGAGGTCAGAGTCAACGCTCAAGGCCGCAGAAGACCTGGACGAGTATGACAACCTCCCCTCGCATACTCGTCAAGTAGGTGACTATGCCAGTTACTCGCCCAGCCAGGCGAGCTCCTCCAGAGAAGTCGCCTAATGTCGGGGGTGGGCTATAAATAAGACTCACCCCCTCCCCTTGGATTTTCCTATAAATAGGACCTTAGGGGTACGAGGAGAGACATTTTCGAATATCGTCGAGCTCTCTCAAACTTTCTTCTTGGACGCTAGCTGATCTTGTGAATTCCTTTTTCTTAGAGACCAGCCCGTGACTTAGCGACTAATTCCTTTATTCGTCACGACTTAGTTACCAGCTAATCTTCCTCATATACCCTGCTCAGCCATTTTTGGTTGTGGAGGGGTTGCTTCTTTAACGATTCCAAGTACGTGGTGGGACCTTCATGCCGCAGCGTCTAGGATCTTGATTGTTGTTCGGTTGCTTCCGTGCTCTAGCCTGCTAGCCGTTGAGCCCATCCGTTGAGCCGGTAACCACAAGGGGCAAGCCATGACGGTGTGGTGTCCTACCGTAGGGGAGAAGGGCGAATCATCGATCCAGGGAAGTGAGGGGTCACATGTGCGTGGCCTTGGAGAGACGGCGGAGGGAAGACCCTACAAACTGTTTGGCGAACACGAGGGTGGAAGGCCTTGACGACGTCATGACCTACTATGGGAGAGAAGGTCAAACCTTTAATCTAGGAAAGTGAGAGGTCACAGGGGCGTAGCCCCAAAGAGACGGAGAGGGGCAGACCCTACAAGTAGTTTAGCGAATGCGAGGGGGCAGGCCCTACCAGCGTCGTGACCTACCATTGGGGAGAAGGGCGAACCTTCGATCCAAGGCAGTGAGATGTCACATGGGTATGGCCCCAAAGAGATGGAGAGGGGCAGACCCTACAAACCGTTGGCGAACGCGAGGGGAGCTGGCTTTGGCAACATCGTGACCTACCGTAGGGGAGAAGGGAAAACCTTTAATCCGGGGAAGTGAGGGGTCACAAGAATGTGGCCCTGGGGAGACGACGAGGGGCGGACCCTACCATCTATTGGTGAATGTCAGGGGGCAGACCTTAAGGCATTCCTGCGATGACAAAGTTAAAAACATAACACAAATCTTATTGAAAGGAAGCCCGCAATCACAGCCCGCGCAAAGCAAACACCACAAGTCCAACAATATTTGGGCAAAAAGAATAAAGAGAACATTATCATCACAGTAACGCACAAATACATGTGAAAATGCGCTAATCAGAACCGTCAAACAACAAGGGCAACATACAAGATATCAGACTAGAAAAAGAAAAATGCAAACACACTAATACAAGAATATGACATCGCTACATATCAGTCGCGTCAACATCAGAACTCTCATCACCTGAGATATCATTAAAAATAAAGCCAAACATGTCGCATCCCAAGCTCCTGCCAACATGACGAAAGGCCTTCGAAACTCCACACCTAAGCGCCAGTTCACGAACATCCTCTATCTGAGGCTCCACCTCCTTGGTCCGGATCTCATCACAAACCTCCTCGCTAATCAAGCTGTACAACCCATATTCGTCGAGTGTGGGCCCCTCCAGATCCAGGTCAGCAAAATTCAAAGTCAGCAAGTCAAGACAGAGGTCAGAGTCAACGCGCAAGGCCGCAGAAGACCTGGGCGAGTATGACAAGCTCCCCTCGCATACTCGTCAGGTAGGCAACTATGTCAGTTACTCGCCCAGCCAGGCGAGCTCCTCCAGAGAAGTCGCCTAGTGCAAGGGGGTGGGCTATAAATAAGACCCACCCACTCCCCTTGGATTTTCCTATAAATAGGACCCTAGGGGTACGAGGAAAGACACTTTGGAATCTCGTCGAGCTCTCTCAAACTTTCTTCTTGGACGTTAGCTGGTCATGTGAATTCCTTTTTCTTAGAGACCAGGCTGCGACATAGCGACTAATTCCTTTAGTCGTCGCGACTTAGTTACCAGCTAATCTTCCTCATACCCTGCTCAGCCATTTTTGGTTGTGGAAGGGTTACTTCTTTAAAGCTTCCAAGTACGTGGTGGGACCTTTCTGCCGTAGCGTCTAGGGTCCTGATTGTTGTTCGGTTGCTTCCGTGCTCTAGCCTGCTAGCAGTTGAGCCCATCCGTTGAGCCGGTAACCATGAGGGGCAAGCCCTGACGGTGTGGTGTACTACCGCAGGGGATAAGGGCGAATCTTCGATCCAGGGCAGTGAGGGGTCACATGTGCATGGACCTGGAGAGACGGCGATGGGCAGACCCTACAAACCGTTTGGCGAACATTAGGGTGGAAGGCCTTGATGACGTCATGACCTACTGCGCGGGAGAAGGTCGAACCTTCAATCTAATAAAGTGAGAGGTCATAGGGGCGTAGCCCCAGAGAGACGAAGAGGGGCAGACCCTATAAGTAGTTTGGCGAATGCGAGGGGGCAGGCCCTACCGGCGTCGTGACCTACCATTGGGGAGAAGGGTGAACCTTCGATCCAAGGCAGTGAGATGTCACATGGGTGTGGCCCCAAAGAGATGGCGAGGGGCAGACCCTACAAACCGTTGGCGAACGCGAGGGGAGCTGGCTTTGGCAACATCGTGACCTACCGCAGGGGAGAAGGGCAAACCTTTAATCCGGGGAAGTGAGGGGTCACAGGAGTGTGGCCCCGGGGAGACGACGAGGGACGGACCCTACCATCTATTGGTGAATGCCAGGGGGCAAACCTTAAGGCATTCCTGCGATGACAAAGTTAAAAACAAATAACACAAACCGTATTTAAAGGAAATGAGAGTATGCGTACAAGCGTGTGTTTGCAACTTTATTGTGTTAGTGATTGTTTTTAGCATAAATCAGAAAGTAAAGTAAATAAAGATATATATTAACAAAGTCGGAATATAGTAGGGCTCTTCCTCCCAATTCCTTGTTTTTCTCTGAGTGCTCTTCAGGTTCTAGTTGTTCTGACACACTGGGTTGCTCCTTGTCCAGGCTACATCTACTGCATGTAGCATGTATGAGCGGCTTCTTGGTTACCATACACAACTCCGACCTCTGCAGGAGTAATAAACTTTATTGTGAGATGCAAGATGGATGGGATAGCTCTGAAAGTTGCTTGAAGTTGTCGGCCAAAGATCGCATTGTAGGGCAATTTTGACTCGACCGCTACGAATTAGACGCTGTGAGTGGCTTGCTTCAGGAACTCCCAAGGAGTGACCAGGAGAGTGATAGTGCCTTCAACTAGAACAGGCATGTCATTGAAGCCGTAGATGGGGTCGGACACTGCAAGCTGGAGTTTCTTCTTTGAGATCTTCATATTTCAGAGAGCAGGCATAAACGCAGCGATGACCGAGCTATCCTTATCTACTATCATCCGCTTGATGCAGAAGATAGTATCGTCAATCTCTACGCTGATGACAAGCGGGTCCTGGTGTGGTACGAGTAGTCCCTTTAAGTTTTCATCTCCGAAGCTTATTGTCTTTGCCAGTGGTGCTTTCTAACTCTCTCCCTAGAGCTGAGCAATAGAATTGACAGCGACAAAAGGAGAGCCTGAGATGGTTACTAACTCCAACTACCTATCGTCCCCATGTCCATCCTGTTGCGCAGGTGGTTGTTCTCTTCTTGGAGGTGCTGACTGGTTACGAGTCTAGTCCTAGAGAAACCTTCTTAGGATGCCTTGTAGGATGAGACGTTCAATCTCGTCCTTTAACATGACACATTTCTCGGGCGTATATCTGATTCGTCTGTGGAGATCATAATACTTTGTGCAATCACCTTTATCGGTTGGGATCTCTCACGCCCTTTGTTGCATTGGATCATCCTATATCACATAAAGCACGTTGGTGTGTGAGGTATTGAGCGGTGTGTGCTCTTGATAATCTGTGGGAGGGCGGTCTCCGCGGCATTCCTGTGATCGCGCATTGTTCCGACGCTCTTCTTGCAACCACGGGGCTGGTTCTTCTCTCTTCCTTTTCACTCTGTCTTCAAACTGCAGGCGGTAGGTTTCGATTGCTTCATCGACCGCGATCTGCACTTCCATTCTGTGCATGAGATCAGGATAGCTATGAACTGTCTCCCTCATCTGGGCAGAGTAGAATCCGCTTGGTCAGAGTCCTCCAAGGAAGACTCCCTTCAGAAGCTCGGGGTCTGCTCCAGGAATATGCCTCGCCCCAGTCGTAAATCAGTAGAAAAACACTTTGAGGATATCTCCTTCACTTTGAAGGATCTCTGAGAGGTAGGAGAGATCCTTTACTATTCACTGGTTGGCGATGAATTGATCAAAGAACTGTTGAGTGAGTTTCGTGAAACTTCGGATTGTTCATTCTTGAAGGGAATGAAACCACGTCCTGGCCTGGCCCTTCAGAGTGGCCAGGAATACTTGGCAGAGGAGCTGCTCGGGGGGCATTGTAAATTTGAAGGACAGTGGAGAAGTGGTTTATATGCTTCATGGGGTCTTCAGTCCCATCAGAGGACTCGATGTTTAGAAGTCTGAATCCGGTCGGGACAGGGTGCGCCAAGACTTCGGGTGATAGCGGGGAGTCAATACCGACGGGGCGGTGTAGATACCTTGCTCGTCAGCCAACCAGACCGTACTCTTTAGTTATCATCTCTTTGATCTCTTCTCTGGTCATTCTTCCCGTGGGATCTTTGGGGGAGCCCGCTCACTGGCGCTGATGATGCGGGTCTGTTTTGACAGCCCTTGCTTAACGGGCGGGGTGTGTTGTACTAGCTTCTTGCAAGAACTCGGAGTCCTCTTCATGGTCATCTCCTGTGGCGTGATCTAGAGGTTGAGGAGGTAGGTTGAGTGGTGCGGTAGGCGCTGCGAGAGCCTGAGAAGTTTCTAAGTTTATCAGGAGAGCCAATATCTTGATCTGTTGTTCCTTTATTCAAACGACGTGCCTTGCAAGCGCGTCATCGAGAGCGGTCATAGTCTTCTCTTGTCAAGGCATGTTGATAAGGGAATGGGAAGGACCGGGATTAATACGTCCTTCTCAGGTGGATCCTTGGGTTAATCGAGTGCTTCATCTCGCTATGGCCTCAAACTGCGAGTATCGTCGAGTGGCGGGTACTCTCTACGGGGTCTTCTTCAAACTTCGAGGAACTATATTCTCATAGATGACTTCAAACTATTGTGGGTCACTTGAGACTCTTGGTAGACCGATCTAAATTGAGCCGTCTTAGCTCTTGAGTGGTCGAGCACTCAAACACTTACAGTAAAAAGAAGAGCTGACATGACATTTTTGTTTACTTGGAAAATTCATGAATAAGGTGAAAAATCATGTGATCGGATTGGTGCCGATCAAACTCCACTATTTGTTGTTGTTTACAAGATTTTGGAGAAGTCGAGGGAGACAGACCGCTCCTTGTTATAATTTGGGGGGAGAGAGAGAGAGAGGAGCTCGAAGGGAAATAAACCATCGCTCGCGGAGCTTTTTGTTAGTCTTTGTCGGTGGTGGTGATCGAGCGTTCTAGAGACTTGGCAGACTTTTTTTGGTTGCTCTGAGACTGGTGTTGAAACTGCAATTGTCGGTCAGGTGCTAAGTGCCAGAAGTGGCGCATGCAAGATATTTGCTGATGAAGCTTGACATGTGGTGGAATGCTCTACACGTAAGAGCACGGTGGACTTCGAATGATTTTCAAGTCATCTTCAAAAACCCTCGAAGGAGATGATGGAGATTTCTGGATAGCTCAGACGCGTAGGGGAGAAGGCTGGGAGGAGAAAAGGTTAGGATGAAAGGAGACCTAGGGTCCTATTTATAGGTCACAGGGGTGGTTACAGTAGTTATGCAGATATCCGCATACCATAACCACCTTATTCACTAAATACAGCCCCATTTAATATAGTTTACCACACACATTATTTTAACATTTTTACTACGCGCAGGTCGGTATTATTTTGGATATTTGTACCCACCTATAGGTGGTGATTATACTGGTGGTTACACGGGTGATTACCCGTATAACGGATGGTGGACATTGTGCGGGGATGATCGAATGATGGCGGTTAGGCGGCAGCCAAAAAGGCATGCCGACAATGAGGAGTCCTACTGGCACAATACCCAGCTAACAAGGGCCAGCCGGTGATGGGGGCCGGTCGGTGAAGGCCGCTCTGCAGGCTCCCGGCCAAGGGTGGCCGACCGGGGGAGGGCGGTCATTGTTGCACGCTAAGGGCACAACAGAGGGCGGCCAGCCAGGGGCCGACCACAGGGGAGCCTGGCCGCGCCACGGGTTGTTGAAATTATTGAAGTGAAAGTGGGGGTTGTTTGGGCAGACCGCGCGGCCTGGGTGAACAGTTTGGCGGACTGGTGTGCAGCCTGAGCGGTCTGTTGGTTGCGGTCTGATGGTTTGTCCTTGGCAAAAGCCGTGCGGTTAGGAGTTAACCGCGGAGTTCGCGGCTAGGCGATCTGGTTTGGAGCTGGCGGTCTGAGCAGACTGATAGTTTATGTCCGCTCGCGCTAGAGTTACACTGGTTGCTTGACTTGGTCTCGATCTGTGACAAGTCCAGTTTGATCGCAAGAGTCCGCAATGTCCGCTGGTTGATCGGGCGGTCTGTGCCTTGGTCGTGGACTTGTTATTGCGGACGGTTGCTGTGTCCACTGTAGCTTGCGGGCTGGTGCGGTGTCTTCAGGGATGCGGACTGACGTCTATTCTGCCTCTCCTTGATATCTGGCGGATCTATTGGTGTTCGGCCATGTCCATGCGGACTGGGCGGACTGTCTTGTGTTAGCTGCGAGCTGGGGTGGTGTCTCTATCCTCTAGGGTGCTGACCACACTCCTCTCCCTGCCTATAAATAGGACCCCCTGAGACAACATATTTAACTGAATGAACAGTAAGCTTCTCGCGATTAGTTATTGCGGACTGACCTTTTCTATCCGCACGGTTTGAATAGGTTAACCCAGTTCTTGCTGTGCAGGTTGTGCGAACAACACTGAAGATCCATGAGTTTAGTTCTAAGGTTGGTGCAGACTTTGCGGTCTCAACTAGTGGATATCAGAAGGTCACTTACGGTAAGGCAGTTTCTCTTCTGTAACTAGTTATTCTGTTCAATAAGTTGTCCGCCACTAGGAGGCCTGTTTTAATTGGTGGCAGCACCCGCTCGTTCTGGCGACCAGGCGACCTCGCGGTCAGGCAGTTTGCAGTTCGGCGGACTGAGTTCTTTTCAGCACTAGAATAACTGGTTGTCTGCGCGGCTTGTTGCGGTCTTGCGACTAGGAGGCCTCTGCGGACTCCATAGCTTTAGCAGCAGATCCGGCGGTTACTCATTGAGTCCGCGCGGTTTGTTTGGTCTTATATCTTTTCTACTTTCTTCAGATTCTTTTGCAAGCATGTCTCGCCATGTATGTCTGGCTTTGTAAAGGAGATTTTTTAATAGTACAAGATTCTTGCTTAGCTTTGTGCATCTGGTTTACTTGACTCATTTGTGTTGAGTGTTCTTGCGCCTGGTTTCCCGTCTTCCGCTATATCAAATTTTTAAGTGGTATCAGAGGCGGGGTGAGTTCATGGGTTCGATCCCCCTGGATGGCGTTCCAGGGGGAGTTTGTTGGGTGTGGCCCGCCATCCAGGTGTTGGATGGGGTGCCTCCGGGGCGCACTCGGGTTGGCTCCTTGCATGGGTGCAGAGAAACTTCATGGTACGGTTCAGTGCAAGGGAGTCAGGTTGGATCCGGGCATGAGTACATGGGAGTTCCGGGCACGGTTTAAGTGTGAGGGAGTCATGCGAACAGTTTGACCGGTCCTGCCAAAATAATAAAAAAGAATTGGTAGCGTCCGTCCTAACACTCCAGGGTTTTGGGAGAGTTGGTATGCGTCATTCCTAACAGTGGTATCAGAGGGAACAGTGGCTTGAGCAGTGATTACCTTCAGTTTGCTTTCTGCTTCTGTGAGTAAGTAACCAGAGTTAGTGCAATGGAAGCTGGGTATGCAAGGGGTCTTGGAATCGAGCTACACACATCGACTAACTTTAAAAAGTGAAAGTCGTGTATGGCATAATGAGATATTTCTTAGGGTTTCAAATTATCCAACAACCACAATATATTTTTCAGAACCAAGAAAAATATTCCATCGATATATTGAAAAGATTCAACATGATTGATGCAAAGGCTATAACAACACCAATAGTAACTTATGCAAAACTAATGAAAAGAGATTCTTCACAGCCTACCGATGAAGTTTTATATCGAAAAATGGTAAGCACTTTGATATACCTAAGTGCAACACAACGAGACATCCACAATGTTGTTAATATAGTCTCTCATTTTGTTAATAAACCCTCTCAAATGTACATGATGGTAGTAAAACGTATATTACACTACTTAAAGGGAACTAACAACCTGTTATTACTTTATACTAGAGAAGCAGAATGTAAAAATGATGGATATTATGACAGTGACTAGGGTGGTTCCTTAGATGATTGCACCGACACAAGCAGATACATTTTCTTCCATGGCCCTAATCCGATTGTCTGGAGTACTAAACAACAAAAGACAGTAGCACTTTCATCCGCTGAAGCAAAATATGTAGCAATCTCGCATGCAACATTGGAGGCCATATTGCTTCAATGATTAGAGCAAGAAATTATCCCAAAATCTCAATCGGAAGCAAGAAAATAAGAGATGAGTAATCGAGAAAGAAAGTGAAAGAATATTAAGGAAGAAAATCTCAAGATAGAAAGTGAGAATGAGCCGCTAATTCTGCATTGTGACAATCAATCTACAATATCGATCGCCGCAAATCATGTTCAACATCAAAGAACGAAACATATTGATCTCAAACATCATTTCATCTGATAATTAGTTGACTAGCTCAAAGGTACTCTCTTTGAAATATTGCAGATCTAAAGATCAACTAGCCGATTTAATGACAAAGCCCCTAGTGCAAGGCCGATTCGAAGAACTTCGCACGCAGCTCATGGTGAAAACCCTAGAGGTTACAAAGGGGCATGTTATTGAATAACTTTCAGGGTTAAATGGCGTCTGCAGGATAAAAACTTCAGCAACATAACCAAGGTCAAAGCTAATGGCCCGTGCAGATTATTTTGTCTTATCTTGTAGCAAATGGGCTATAATTTAAAGGTCCATGCACATGTATTGAAATGACTATAAGCGGCGTTATAAAATATATATCTATAGTCGCAAATAGTTAGTATATAAATTTATGAATGTACAAACGCTGCTTAGAAGTAGAAATGATGTGTGCTTAAGCGACTGAACAAATAATCCTCTCAAATGGTTATTGTGATCTATGTGTGTTCTTTTGGTGGTTGTTTTACTCATAATTTCTAACATTTCTCGACAACCTCCAGTGCTCTAAAGATCCCGACGTACAAGGATCTCTTTCCTGAGAATATCGTGCGTGGAAGTCCTCCATTTCTCACGACAACAACATTGCGCGTACAAGGATCTCTTTCCCGCACGCAGGTGCGACATCCACGTGCACGAACACGTAGGATACCCCCCCCCCCCCCCCCCCGCGCTCTCAGGCGCACATCTCTCGTCATACTCGCCATCACGCTTGCCACCTGTTGCGCTTGCCGCCATTCTTGCTCCGAACAGCCGACCTCACTCCGAACCACCTTTTCGCATTCCCTACCATGAGGGTACAAATAGTAAACCCCCCACCCATACCATGGAGGTGTGAATAGTAAAATACTCAACCATGTAGTGTGAATAGTCAAATTTCTCATCATTGGGGTAAGAATAGTAAAATTTCCCACCATGAGTGTTGGAGCTGGGAAATTCCCTACTCCAAAATTCGGATCTAAGTGCAACCTAAGATTACTAGTCCAGCGATCGGGCTCGACGGCTAGACGGGCAAGGACAAAAAGGACCAAGAAGGTACTAAAGGACCCTAAATGTTGCGGTAGGGATGTCCCACCACATACTCAGATGCTTAGAACAAGCTTCTCCTCCATAACCAAAAATGGTCGAGCAGGGTACACAAGGACACTAACTTGGTGACAATCTCAAGATGACGACCAATGGGGATGATCGTTGTCTCTCGGCTCCGAATTTCGATAGCGGGATCTAAAGACTCTGCCCAAAAGTCTCAATCCTTGTACCCCTGAAGTCCTATTTATAGGGAAATCTAAGGGGGTGGGGGGTCTTATTTATATCCCAACCCACACCTGACGACCACACGACTATTGGTGGAGCTCTCCCATCTTGGGTGAGTATCTCCAGTGCTCGCCTACCTAGCGATTATGCAAGTGATGCATGCCCATACTCGCCCAGAACTTCTTTTGTCTTGAACGCTAACCTTGAATCAAGCATTGACCTAGTGACTTTAACTCCTGCCTTGAATTGGCACACCCTTGATGAATATAGTTTGTACAGTAAGGTTACAAATAGTAAAATCCGCAATCACGGGGGTACAAATAGTAAAATTCCTCATCATGGGGGTACGAATTATAAAATCCCCACCATAGAGTGTGAATAGTAAAATCCTTTTTCATGGGGACTGTGAATAGTAAAATCCTTCTTCATTAGGGCGCAAATAGTAAAAATTCAATCATGGGGGTGCAGATAGCCGCACCCCTAAAGGCACAATACCAAAACGCCCTCTTATAAGCCATTAGAAGGGCCATAAACCACCATTTGAAGGGAGAGTGCATTCTACACTCGATAAAGCTCCTTAGAAGATCCCTTAAGATTCACCCTTGGCACTTGAACGTCTCATTCAAGATCTTTGAATATCTCCTTCGTCCTTGAAGATACCCTTCGTATTCGAAGATCTCACTTAGCTTTCAACGCCAAGCTTCCACCACACGAGATGCTCGACGTTATAATCCGCAATAATGCCTTTACACTCAAGACATGCTCACAACGCCTCTACGCTCATAACACACTCACAACACCTCGGTGCCCTTAACGTGCTCATAATACCTTCACGCTCACGACAAACTTAAAACAGCTCCGCGCTTATAGCACTCTCGCATGCGCAAACACGTAGAATTCCTTCCGGACCCGCACTGCAATGTACCTTCTTTGCCACAAAAATTGCACACAAAACTGACAATTCATGTGCTCCAGATCAAGGAACGTGATTCGTCCGTCCGATAGTTATGGTGGTTATAATGACACAATTAACAAGCCCCTCTATTAAAATCTATAAAGAAGCCCATAGCCCTTATTTGGGAAAAAGTTTGTCTTCAACATCAGAGAGAGTTCATTTGAAGATACTACCGAGTTCTCCTTTGACGTTCAAAGACTCCTTCAAAGATCTCCTTTGGAATTTGAAGATCTCATTCTTCTTCGAAGATCCTCTTTGAAGGCGACTTGAGGATCTCACTTTATTCTGAAAGAAGACTCGAAGATCCCGCTTCTTCCTCCCCCAAACACATCTTGTAATGAGCGATGATCTGTCACCCTCAGACATTCTACTACTTGTAACACTCAGAGAAATAGTGCAATTTTGTCGGTTTTTCCAAGTTTTTCACGTAAAAAGTCTTATTGTCTTATGTTAGTCTCTACTTTGACTGATTGCATGCTTGACCCGCTCTTGAGGACCCACAACAAAATGTATTAGATGAGGTTGGGTCTTCACCATGCTAACCGCCCGGCCAGACGAAACATAAATGATGATATTTTGAATTTTTTGGTACGCACGACATACCGCTCTCCCGTGCCAAAATAAATAAATAAAAAATCCATGGACCCCACCCATTTTTTCAAACTCATTCTATCTTCCCCTCTCTTCTGTCTCAGTCACCCTTTACAGCTCTTCCTTTCCTCCATTTTTAGGGTTTGTAGCTCCACGAAGCTCTTCATTCCCTTGTCTAGTTCATCTTTCTTGACGTCGGCCTCCATTGTTTGGCTTGTAGCTCCAGAAACATCTTATTCCTTATCGCTATAGTAGGTGTTCTCCCGTTGATTCTGTTGTGCCCTCTCCGGAGCTATAAATCATGCAGCAACCATATGAGATACCAGTAGCTGGTAGTTTTGGCAATACGAGAATTTAATCTTTCTTATCTTTTGAGGATCTACCGTCATTATAAGTTTAGAAGTAGAAACACGACACTATATGATGTTTTTCTGGCTATTTCAACATATTACAATTATAATGTAGCCCACAGTGTTGTTAATTACAATTGTAATTTTTATGTTACAATCGAATTTTATTAAAATGCACTATCACTTACAAGTTACAACAATAATTTTATTTCTGAATGACAGAAAAAAACAGTAACATTCCTGATTGTACGTAGTGAGGAGGAAGCATATGCTATGTACTACGACTATGCCCATAAAACTAGATTTAGTGTGCAGAAACATATTGTTTATTAGACACATACGAGTATTATTAAGGACCGGATGTATAGTTGCGCAAAAGCGGGTCTAAATATTTCAAAACCGGTGATTGACGAGCAAAAAAAGTACTGTAAATTGGATACTCGCACAGATTGTTCGGTCTGCATATACTTTAATGTCGACAAAGAAGATAAGAATTGAGAGGTTACTAAGTACGTCGAGAAACATAATCACCCACTTGCATTAGAAAATGAAAAGCATTTGTTGAGATCTCGTCGCAGTATATCTAATGTCCAAGCCAACCTTCTGAAGAATATGACAGGTGTAGGTATAGAACAACCATTTCCTTATAGATGAAGTGGGCGGTGTTGAAAATCTGGTATTTTGTAAGTCTGATGCTTATAATTTTGTCCAACACGAAAGAAGAGCGATAATAGACAGTGTGGATGCCATCAGCTTGTCCAAACTATTGTAGGAGCGACACTCTGAGGACAATATGTTCTCTTTTGATATACAAACTGATGAGATGAATAAATTGACTAGTTTTCTTTGAAACAATGGACATAAGAAAATCGATTATGATTGTTTCTGATGAGCTCCCGGTTTCCGCTCCCGGTCGAGCCGCAGTCCGAGCAAGCGCACCCCGATCGTCAACCACACCCGCAATACGTTCCCATCTGCGCAGGACGAGCACCACACTCGGGCACGCTGAAATCCTCTCGCGCGGCATGCGCGCGAGATTTATTCCCCCCGCGCTTGAATTCCTGTGCGCGCGCTCCAAATTCCTGCGCGCGCAGGAATCTCGATTCCCGCGCGGCATTTCCAGCCAATGGGGATTAAATCCCCATTGGCTGGAAAAGGCGATGACCAAGCCAGCGCCTACTTTAGGCGCTGCCTTGGTCAGAGCATATATTTGGCCTCCCTGTTGGGGAGTGCACAACACTCCCCAACAGTGATTCAGGGCAAGTTGTCACACCACCCCTTGGTGGCCGGGTGGTGCGGAAATTTCCGTAGGGGACGCCGACTCGTGCCGGCAGCGCGTCCCCCCTCCCTTCTTCGACCGTCGCCGCCGCCGCTCCTCTCTTTATCGGACGTCGTCATCGTCTTCAAACGGTCGTCGTCGCCATCGTTTCTTAGCGCCACGACCGTCCTCGTCATCATTTCTCAACATCACGCCACGGCTACTGCCGTCCTCTCCCAATGTCACGATCGTCGCCATCTTCATCAGGTATTTGCCATCATTGCCGGCCTCGCACGCCGTTCGTCGGCCTCCGCCATCATGACCGGTCACTTCCTTTGTCATCCCGGTCTCCTCCTCCGTTCGGCCGGCCTTCGCCGCCGACCGGATTCCGTCGCCGGCCGTATCCCTTGCCATCGCTAATCCTCCATCGTTCGATCATGTTCCCGCGATCGTCATCATCGGTTGCATGAGTAACCACCAACGTAACCGCCTGCATGATCATCCATGTAATGAGATAATGGGTTGCCAAATTTAGCATGGACAACCCATTATAATGACAATGGGTTGTCATAATTAGAGGGGCTATATTTAATAAGTCAAATGAAATAATATAAACATTAATACTATATTAATTTGGTCTTCATATATTAAATGAAGTGGTTACGGTATACGAATAACCGCATGACCTCCCTAACCACCCGTGAAGCCTATAAGTAGGGCCCCTCTTCCCCTTTAATTCAGACTCTACTTCTTGGAAAAATCCTCCTGAAAGTGAGGGTAAGATCTACCTTTACTCTAGATGAGGGGGGGGGGGGTGAATAGAGTATTTTAAAATAATTTTGCAAATTAAAAATTAATTGACAGTGGAAGACTTAATTTATTTATAGTGTATTGTGCTTGCAGTAAACAAAATAAAGTAAAGCAAGAAAGCTAATTCACAGCACACAACAAATAAAACACAAACAACCAGATGACACAAGGAGCTATAGTGGTTCCCCAATCAACCTGGGTACATCCACTCTTCTACCACCCTAGGTAGGAATCCACTGCAGGATGAGTTGATCAGATGTCCTGGGCACCAATGAGCTTTTGATAAGGTGCTCAAAAACCAAACCAGATTTTTTGATAAGGTGTCTTGCCACTACTGAGTTTTGACAAGGTCTCAGAAACCAAACACAAAACTTTTGAAGGGAGTTCTGTATAACCCTTTTACAACAAAAGAAAATGAAAAGAGTGAAGGAGTTCTTCTCTATCAACAATCAAAGAGAAGACTAGTGGATTTGTTGATGTCAAAGCTCCCCCTGAGATTAGCAGTAGGTCAGGAGAAGAAGCTTTGCACAGGGTGATAGACCTTCAGTAAGTTGAGATCTCTAGCAATTGATAATTTCAGCAAAAGCTAAAATGTGTTGTGTCTGGAGTCTTTGATTGATGAAGCCTAGAAAACTTGAATCAGAGAAGAGATCTGAAAGAGTAGAAGGGATTCTTCTCTGTGTGTTGATCTCCTTCTCTGTTCTATTGTTTGTGTTCTGTAGAAACTCTAACTGTATAATCCTGTAGAATTCTTGAGAGATGTTCTACTTGGTTATCTGTCTCTATTGTCTGTAATGATATTATGAAATCCAATCTCCTAGATAGTCGTTAGCCAGTCATAAATGACTTCCTTAATTGATGGATGTCTCTAGAGGAAAGTCCTAAGAAACATTCCCTTTTATTCTCCTTGAAACTTGCTCCAAATTGATTGAAACGGCTACAAAATATTCTGCATTAAATGCTGGATATGGAAGATATTTGAATTCCATAACAGACTGATTTGAAATCCTGAAATCGTCGATCTCTCAGGAAAATCGTCGATCTGAGCTCGACTATCGTCGATCTGAGCTCAGAGATCTTGAGTTTGACTAGAGACAGAAATCGTCGATCTGAGCTCGGAGATCATCGAACCGAGTTCGACGCCTCGTCGACCTGAGCTCAGAGATAGTCGAACTGAGTTCGACGCCTCGTCGATCTGCGCTCGACGATAATTGCTTTGGTCTTCTTCACTTGTAATATGAACTAGGAGGTCTTAGGGGCAGCTTTCAAACCTAAGTTCTAAGTCTTAGACCTATTCTAGTTGACCTTTAAAACTATACAATGAGGTCAAGACACAATCCTATGAACATAGTGATCCTTACCCAAATCAGTAATATGATGTTCCAACAATCTCCCCCTATTTGGGTTAGGATTACTATTTACATGATTTATAGGAATTTTAAAAGCATACAAGCAGAAATAAATACAACATTGCAGAAATATAAACAACAGCATTGCAGAAGCATATGTATAATCACACAGCAAATTTGTTTAGAGTGAGATATATGTAGTTCAGCTTACACTATCAGTCCTTTTCCTTGCCCTTTTTGAAAAGAATTTCCCTATTGGGGTTTTCAGCTTCTCTCTTAGATCTTCTATCATCAGCAGCACCAAGAGAAGTTTGAGATTTGGCTATGGGAACAACTGCCTCTGGGTGCAATTCCATGTACCTTTCTGGATCAAAGAATTTTCTGGAAGAATATCTTTCAAGCTCTTGCTTTCTCTGTTCAGAAAATGTTGAAATGTTGGAAATGTCTTTCCCTTGTTCTCTGGCTTTCCTCATCTGGTCTAAAGCAGCTAGCTCCTTCAATCTGGCTGTCCAAGAGACTGGGTTGTTCTCTGGATCTTCATAAGGTACAGGAGGTTCATATCTGTTAATAGTGTTAGAAGGAGGAGCTTTTGAGGGAACACTTTCTTTGAGCTTATAAGGGAATGGACCAGTAGTTGAATCAGTTGGGCCTTGTCCCTCCCTTTGATAAGATTGTTGTCTGGACTGTCCTCTTGAATACATTCTATAATCTCTTTGATTTCCTCTGTATTGATCTCTTCTTGACTGATAGCCTCTTTGTTGATGCCCTCTGGATTGAGATCTTTCTTGAAACTGAGAGGAACTTTGAGATGAAGTATGAGAGGTTTGATGAGCTTAACTTCCACCAGATCCTGCACCTGGAGAAGGAGGAGGAGGAGGAGGATTATAATGAGATGTGCCTTGGTCATATTTCCTTCTCTTCCTCATAGCCTTCAACTGGTTCTTAGAAAATTGCATCCAATGTTCAGTAATAGGACAATCATGCAATATATAGTAAGGAATGTCATTATCAGAAGTGGCTTTCTTTGCAGGAACTCTCTTTATTGCTTTACTTCTAGCTTTCCTCTTCCTTGCAATAGTTGTACAGGAATCATCAGAATCTGTCCTATATTCATCATTATCAGAGCTCTGGGGCTTATCATACATAGCATTTATTTCCTTGTAAGCTGCCTTGGTAGGAGAATCAGGAGCAGAAGCAGTAACAGCAATAGCAACAACAATAGCAGAAACAACATTAGAGGCAGCAGTAGTAACAACAGAGGCATCTGAAACAACAATATTCACAACAGCAGGTGTACAACCCCGTGTCCGCCGGAGGATCTTAGACCCCTCGACCCGCTCCTTTAGGCGGGCCAGCCTCGACCCGCTCCTTTAGGCGGGCCAGCCTCGACCCGCTCCTTTAGGCGGGCCAGCCTCGACCCGCTCCTTTAAGCGGGCCAGCCTCGACCCGCTCCTTTAGGCGGGCCAGCCCCGACCCGCGTTTCTCGGTTATCAGGTCGGGACGGGCTGCGCATAGCTGGTCAGGACAGCGGGATTAGGCTGTTGGCAGACCATCCCCAGGGGTCTTTCAGTAATTTCAAGCTATCAGAGGTCAGTTATTGGCAGACCATCTTCTAAAAACTATAAATAGGACCCAAGGGGTACCTCAGAGCACACTTACTTGTCTCCCAGTCTTTTAGTGTTCTCTGAGATACCTTAGCCCGACCTTTTTGGCTAAGGAGGGGAAGCGCTCTGAGATCTTCCGGGTTTGTGGTGGGACCTCCGCGCCGGGCCCTTGGTCTAGTCCTCTGTTCTTTCCTTCTCTCTTCGGTTGCTTTTCTTGCAGGAACGAAGTAGGTGTGCGACCACCCCTTCCCCAAGGGTGAACTCCACAGAGACCGATCTTTCGGTTTCAACATTTTGGTGCGGTGAGCGTGGAGAGTGGTCAACTCAGAAAACCTTCTGCAGGATCAATGACTGGAGGAGAAGGGCAGGGCTCGGACAGGACCGACTCGCCACCCCCACCCCCTCTCGCCATCGCGGGGATGTTTGAGGAATTTAGACAGGAAATGCTCGGCGTGGTCAGGCTCGCACTCGGCTTGCGGGCCGAAAGTACGACCTCGGCAATCCCGGTTCTCGCGGACCCGGCACTCGGCAAGGCGGCTCCCGCCCGGCGAGCCGGGAAGGAAGTGGTCGATGAGGGGCGAGGTGCCGAGCTCCCTGGGCGAGTGCTCTTCCCAGGCTCGGGGAGCGGCGGTCGATTCGGCGAGTTAGGGGCGCGAGACCCTCCAACCCGCCCGGCGGGTGGAGGCAGTCCTTTCAGCGAATTGGTCTCTTCCGCCCCAGTCCCGGATGGGTTCAGGGAGCCCGAGGTGTCCTATTACACCGGAAGGGGAGATCCGGTCCAACACGTCCAGTGGTTCGAGGACGTGGTCTCCATCCGGCAAATGTCGGACGGGTTCAAGTGTCGACTCTTCGCTATCACTCTCAGAGAGAAGGCGAGGGAGTGGTTCCATCAGCTGCCGTCCAACTCCATCCACTGCTTCGAGGATCTCCGCCGGGGGTTCGTGCTGAGATTCACTACCTCTAAGAGGAGGAAGAGGGAGTCGGAATCTCTTTTCCGTATCAAACAAGAGGCGAACGAGACCCTGGGAAGCTATGTTGACCGCTTCCAGGAGGAGGTTACCCAGGTTCAGGAGACGTCGGGCCATACCCTGATGATGGCCTTTACACTGGGGCTACAGCAGGGCTTCTTTCGCATGGAGTTGAAAAGGGTTCCCCCCCTCTCCTATGAAGAGTTAATGGAAAGGGCGGCGAGAGAAGTCGACAGAGAGGCGTCGAATCTAGAGTTTGCCCAGAAGCTAGCCAGATGGGCTACGGAAGAGGAGAGGCCAAAGGGAGGTGGAGGCCAGGAGGAGAGGAGAGCCGAGCCCCGGCAGAGGGACGGGCAACATCAACAGCAACAGCAGCCGCCCAGGTGGGGGCGCCAAGAGCCGAATCACCGGCTAGGATGGAGGCCAGAGTGGCAGGAGCAGAGGGCGAGGAGAGGGTTCTACGGAGGGGACCGTCACCAGGGAGGCTAGGGTCAGTTCTACCCTCCCGGAGGAAGGCAAGGCCGAAGGCCACCTCTTCCCGACCAAGAAGAGGCTATGGCCATAGCCATGGGGGAGAGAAGAAGGCCGACGAGAAGGAGGAGAAGAGAAGTCAGGGTGGAGATGCCATACTGCGATTTCCACCAGGAAGAAGGTCACTCCACCGTCACGTGCCCGGAGTTCCTCGAGATGAGAGGAGACAGGGAGCAGCAGCGCCGGCAAGATCACCAGGGAGTGCGGATCGAAGAAGTCCTGCCTCGGAGGGAGGAGGATAGATGCGAAGATCGGGCTGATGTGGGGTCCCGGGGAGGGATCGGAGCAATCCACGGGGGGGCGGGGGTCGAGGCCTCCCGCAAGGCGAGCCTCCACACCATGTACCGCAGGAGCGTTGGCTCCACATCCCAGACCCCGCCCCCAGAAGAGAGAATCACATTCTCCATCCAGGACATGCCAGGTCACGAAGATCCCTTTTGCGATGCGCTGGTCATTCAGACAGCCATCGAGGATTTCACCGTCTCCCGGATCCTCATCGACAACGGGAGTTCGGTCAACGTCATCTTTAAGAGGGCGTTCGACGCGATGAAGGTGGAGGCCAGGAGAGTGTTGGACTCGGATGGGCCCCTGTTCGGTTTCTCAGGAGAGAGGAAGGAAGTTAAGGGAGGAGTGGGACTCAATGTTTCCCTAGGGGGGCAGTCTCACAACTGCAAGTTCGTCATCGTGGACTCCCCCAGCAGCTACAGCGCCATTTTCGGGAGGCCCCTTATCAGCATCTTCCGCTGCGTCCCCTCGTCCTTCCACCAATGCCTCAAGTTTAACGTCGAGGGGGTCCAGGTCCGGGTCCGCGGAGATCCCAAAGTGGCGAGAGAATGTTACGTCACGACAGTGAACTCTATCTCTTGGTTAGAAGGAGCCGAGGAAATGGGACGGAGGATGGAGGAGACGGAGCAGGAGGCTGGCAGAGAAGATATGGAAGTGGAGGAGAGCCGCGCCCAGGAAGAAGTGGTAGAGGAAGTCCAGGGGCCGGCCGAAGCAATGGCCGTGGAGGAAGTCGAGGAAGAAGTCTCCGCCCCCGGAGGAGTTACTGAAGAATGGGGAGAGCAGTCCCGTCTGGAGGCAGCAGAAGAGGTGGTGGAGGTCCTCGCCTTCGGTGGCAGGGTCGAGAAGGTCCGCGTCAGCGGAGGTCTGACTCCGGAGGCTCGAGGCAGGATGCTGGAGTGCATCCAGAGGAACATGGATATCTTCGCCTGGAGTGCTGCGGAGATGCCAGGGATCGACGCCAACGTGGCCTGCCACCGCCTTAACCTGAACCCGGAAGCACACCCCATCCAGCAGAAGAAGAGGGCCACAGCGGACAGGCTGGCCGAGCCGATTCGGGAGGAGGTGGCCAAGCTCCTCAAGGTCGGTTTCATTTCTGAAATCCAATACCCCGGCTGGGTCTCCAATGTTGTAATGGTTAAAAAAGGAGACGGCCGGTGGAGGATGTGTGTCGATTTTTCTTTACTTAATAAAGCATGCCCTAAGGATTGTTATCCCTTGCCTCGGATCGACGCGCTGGTAGATTCAGCCGTTGGTTTTTCTGTAATGAGTTTCCTAGATGCTTTTTCAGGTTACCACCAGATTAGGATGCACCCTCCCGACGTCAAAGATGTCTCTTTCATCACGGGGGATGAGTGTTATTGCTACAAAATGATGCCCTTCGGGCTAAAAAATGCAGGTGCGACCTACCAGAAGATGATGGACAGGATCTTCCGAGAGCAAAAGGGCAGGAACCTAGAGGTATATGTAGACGATCTCATGGTCAAGAGCCTCAGCATCGACTCTCACCTCCTGGACCTGGAGGAGACTTTCACTACCCTTCGGAAGCATAAAATGAGATTGAACCCCTCGAAGTGCATCTTCGGGGCAAGCAGGGGAAAATTTCTGGGGCATCTCCTCACCCCTGCTAGAGTAGAGCCCAATCCCGACAAGGTAAGGGCAATTCTGGAGTTAGGGTCACCGCGGAATGCAAGAGAAGTGCAGCGGCTGACGGGGAAGTTAACAGGGTTGAGCAGGTTCCTTTCTCGGGCCGGAGAGAAGTGCTCTCCCTTCTTCAAAACCCTGAGAGGAGATCGGAAGTTCGAATGGACCCCGGAGTGCGAGGAAGCATTCCAGGCCCTGAAGAGGCAGTTGACTCGGGCTCCCCTGCTCCAGGGACCAAAGGAAGGGGATGACTTATTCCTGTACTTGGGCGTTGGGACAGAGGCCCTGAGCTCTGTGTTAGTTCGGGAAGAGGGGAAGAAGCAACTCCCGATTTACTATGTCAGTAGGGTGCTGAGGAAGGCCGAGCTCCGCTACCCTATTCTGGAGAAGTTGGCATTTGCTCTGGTCATCTCGGCCCGGAGGCTCCGGCCTTACTTTCAGGCTCATTCGATCCGGGTAGTGACCGACCACCCCCTCCGTAACATCTTGGGGGGGGGGGGTGGAGCATTCGGGCAGATTGGCAAAGTGGTCGGTGGAATTGAGCGAGTTCGACGTCTCCTTCGTCCCCCGTCTCTCGATCAAAGCACAAGTTATGGCAGATTTTCTAGCTGAATACGTGATCAAGGTGGCGGAGGAAGAACTCACTCGCCCGGTTCCTTGGAAGATTATGGTGGATGGCGCTTCGGGAAAAAATTCCCTGGGAGTCGGGATCATCCTGGAAAGCCCCCATGGGACAAGAATAGAGCAGACGGTGGTAATACACTTCCCCATCACCAACAACCAGGCGGAGTATGAAGCAGTGATTGCAGGGCTGCGCCTGGCTCGGGAACTGGGGGTGCAGGATGTGGAGGTCCTCACTGATTCCATGGTGGTGGCCTCCCAGATCAACGGGGAGTTTGAGGTCAGAGAGCCTACTCTGCAGCTATACTTAACTAAGGCGAAGGGGATCATCGGCTCGTTCCAGACTTTCTCCATCCGGCACGTGCCCAGAGTGGAGAACGAGCAGGTAGACCAGCTGGCAAAACATGGTCCCCGGGCGAGGGGAACTGTCACCGACTTATTTCGGCCCTCCATCGAGGAAGGAGAATTGATGGAGGTGGAGCAGCACCCCTCATGGATGGACCCGTTCACGACTTTCCTATCCACGGGGGAGTATCCCGAGGGGGTGGACCGGAAGAAGCTCAAGTATAAGTCAGCCTATTACCTTACGCGAGACGGTCAGCTGTACAGGAAGACCCTCTCAGGCATGTTGGCTCGTTGCGTGGCCGAGGGAGAGGTCCAGAGAATCTTGGAGGAGGTTCACTCCGGGGAGTGCGGGAGCCATTCTGGGAGTCGGACCTTGGAAGGGAGGATCATCAGACAGGGGTATTTCTGGCCAACCTTAGGCCGCGATGCGGCAAAATTCACCAAGGAGTGTCACAAGTGCCAGCTCTTCGCTCCACTCCAGCTGCAGCCGGCCCAACGTCTCAGGAGCATCTCAGCCCCTTGGCCCTTCGCGATCTGGGGAATGGACTTGGTTGGACCCTTCCCCCAAGCCAGCGGACAGAGAAGATTCCTGCTCGTGATGATCGATTATTTCTCCAAGTGGCTGGAAGTGAAGGCGTTGGCCAAGGTGACCTCCCAAGTCGTGAGGAACTTCGTATGGGGGGAAATCATCTGCCGTCACGGGCTCCCCCAAGCAATCGTCACAGACAACGGACCCCAGTTCGCGAGCGCCGAATTCTTCAGCTTTTGCGAGCAGCTCGAGATTGATCTTAGGTTCGCCTCGATCCATCACCCGAGGAGTAATGGGCAGGTGGAAGCGGCAAACAAGATCATCGTCAACCTCCTCAAAAAGAAAGTGAAAAACTTGAAGGGTAGTTGGGTGGAGCAGCTCCCCTCGGTCCTCTGGGCTCTCAGGACCACGCCCAACACGGCCACCGGAGAGACCCCGTTCAAGCTCTCCCACGGATGCGAGGCGGTGCTCCCGATAGAACTTGAAGTCCAAACACCCCGGGTGGCTGAGGCAGGAGAAGGCAGGGAAGAATGGAGAGTCAGGAATGAGGAGGAGCTGCGACTCTCCCTTGACTTGGTAGAAGAGCTGCGGGACCTCTCTGCCATCAGGCAGGAGGAGGTGAAGAGGAGAATGGCCAAATACTTTGACAAGCACGTCAGGATCAAACAATTCGCGGAAGGGGACTTAGTATTGAGAAAGGTGGACGCAGCATGAAGATCAGCCGCAGTGGGGAAACTTAACCCCAACTGGGAAGGGCCATACATAGTGCAAGAAGTCTTAAAGTCAGGTGGTTATCGCCTTCGAAATGCGGAAGGTGCAACCATGGGTCTCACCTGGAATGGAGACGACCTGAAGCGTTTCTATCCCTGAGTCATGTAACTTTCGCTCTATGAAATAAAAAGTTCTTTTTTGAAATGCTAAGGTGTACATGTTTTCGTATGAGTCGGAGGAATTTATCCCGGGCCCCGAGCAGATCCCGCTGTCAGGCTCCCATCAAGCTGGCAGGGCTGGATGTCACTCGGAGGAGTTTACCCCGGGCCCCGAGCAGATCCCGCTGTCAGGCTCCCATCAAGCTGGCAGGGCTGGATGTCACTCGGAGGAGTTTGCCCCGGACCCCGAGCAGATCCCGCTGTCAGGCTCCCATCAAGCTGGCAGGGCTGGATGTCACTCGGAGGAGTTTGCCCCGGACCCCGAGCAGATCCCGCTGTCAGGCTCCCATCAAGCTGGCAGGGCTGGATGTCACTCGGAGGAGTTTACCCCAGGCCCCGAGCAGATCCCGCTGTCAGGCTCCCATCAAGCTGGCAGGGCTGGATGTCACTCGGAGGAGTTTGCCCCGGACCCCGAGCAGATCCCGCTGTCAGGCTCCCATCAAGCTGGCAGGGCTGGATGTCACTCGGAGGAGTTTGCCCCGGACCCCGAGCAGATCCCGCTGTCAGGCTCCCATCAAGCTGGCAGGGCTGGATATCACTCGGAGGAGTTTGCCCCGGGCCCCGAGCAGATCCCGCTGTCAGGCTCCCATCAAGCTGGCAGGGCTGGATGTCACTCGGAGGAGTTTGCCCCGGACCCCGAGTAGATCCCGCTGTCAGGCTCCCATCAAGCTGGCAGGGCTGGATGTCACTCGGAGGAGTTTGCCCCGGACCCCGAGCAGATCCCGCTGTCAGGCTCCCATCAAGCTGGCAGGGCTGGATGTCACTCGGAGGAATTTATCCCGGGCCCCGAGCAGATCCCGCTGTCAGGCTCCCATCAAGCTGGCAGGGCTGGATGTCACTCGGAGGAATTTATCCCGGGCCCCGAGCAGATCCCGCTGTCAGGCTCTCATCAAGCTGGCAGGGCTGGATGTCACTCGGAGGAATTTATCCCGGGCCCCGAGCAGATCCCGCTGTCAGGCTCTCATCAAGCTGGCAGGGATGGATGTCACTCAGAGGAGTTTACCCCGGGCCCCGAGCCGATCCCGCTGTCAGGCTCCCATCAAGCTGGCAGGGCTGGATGTCACTCGGAGGAGTTTGCCCCGGACCCCGAGCAGATCCCGCTGTCAGGCTCTCATCAAGCTGGCTGGGCTGGATGTCACTCGAAGGAGTTTACCCCGGGCCCCGAGCCGATCCCGCTGTCAGGCTCCCATCAAGCTGGCTGGGCTGGATGTCACTCGGAGGAGTTTGCCCCGGACCCCGAGCAGATCCCGCTGTCAGGCTACCATCAAGCTGGCAGGGCTGGATGTCACTCGGAGGAGTTTGCCCCGGACCCCGAGCAGATCCCGCTGTCAGGCTCCCATCAAGCTGGCAGGGCTGGATGTCACTCGGAGGAGTTTGCCCCAGACCCCGAGCAGATCCCGCTGTCAGGCTCCCATCAAGCTGGCAGGGTTGGATGTCACTCGGAGGAGTTTGCCCCGGACCCCGAGCAGATCCCGCTGTCAGGCTCCCATCAAGCTGGCAGGGCTGGATGTCACTCGGAGGAATTTACCCCGGACCCCGAGCGGATCCCGCTGACAGGCCCCCATCAGGCTGACGGAGCCGAATGTCACTCGGGGAAGCCAGTTTAGGCCCCAGCCAGTACGAGCCCGCGGGCGGTGTTCGACTATCGTCGATCTCTACCTCGACCGAAGTGCCGTTCAACTATCGTGGAGCTTCAGCTAGAGATAGTCGAGCTTCAGTTTGCCTTAATTCCGCTGTCCGCTCGACGCTTTTCCGGGGAAAGAACGCCGAGCTTGGATTTGTTTGAAGTCGTTCGACGCTCTGGCGCCTTTCCGGGAGGAGATCATTGGCCGACCCGCGCGAGCTCTAGCGCAATAGCCCGGCCTACTCGCCCGCTTCGTGGCAAAGAGTATGACAGCGAACCCGGACAGGCGATGCGAGTCGCCCATCCGCGTCGCGACTGCCCGGCGTTCCTCGCACTCCCAAGTCAAAAATCTCATTCAAGAGCGACTCTACAACTTCGCTCGCGCGCGACGACAAAGACGCAAAGTGAGTGACTCAAGGCAAAATACAAGAGGCGAATGTGAGAAGCGAATAACGAAGAATGAGCAAAGAAAGCATTCACATTACAGCGGAAGAATGAAAGATTTATCATTACACTTAGGTTTGTCAAAAAGAAAATACTACAAAAACCCCAGACAGGGGCCCTCGACGCTGCGGCAAAGAGAAAAGGAAAATCAAATGTGCAAGCCCTCGGCGAGACGAGCCCTAAGCTGCGAGCCCCCTCATATGGGGTAGAAGGGAGGCCCACCCGTCTTCGGTACCGGGAGGAACAGCTCCGGTACCACCTCGTCAGCCAAAAGCTTGGCACAACTACTCCTAAGGAGATTGGCCCGCTGCAACATCTGGAAGGTGTATTTCGCCGCGCTAGCCGCGTTCTTCTGCATCATCACTTCTATATCGTAGTCGCTGTAATGAGTAAGTTGACAGCCGCTTGTGGATGACGGTGGCGCAGCCGCCGCAGCCTCCAGTGCATCCACTCGCGCCCGTAATGCCTGCTTCTCCTGCTGAAGGGTGACGATTTCAGTGCCCATCCGGCTAGCCGTCGCCGCGTCCTGCGAAAAGGAAGATTATTGAGTCAGATCACTCTGGGCGAGGAAAGGCCGACGCGAGTTAGCTCGCTTACCTCTCCCCCGAAGTATTGCGCGAGGGCGGCATCAGATGCCTCGGCCCGCTTCCGTAGCTCGTCCGCCTCCTCTTGAGCAAGCTTGCGAGCCGCCTCCTTCTCGTCAATAATTTTTTCGAGGGACGGGATGTTCTTCTCCACCCGAAGGCATCGCCGGCTGACCATATGGGCCAGCTCAAGGCTGCGAAGCTGGGCCCGCGCGCTTTCGTAGACCAGCACCCGCGTCCCCTCCTCGCCATAGATGGCGGCGTCCTCCCGCCCGTAGACGCCGAAGGAGAGGTTATACGCATCTTCGCGGCTGGTTTCCTGCTCCACCCAGCTTGGCAGCGCCGAGGATATGGAGACTCGGTTGATCTCCTTGTCCCACTGGAGTAGCGGGACCCCGAGCTCGTCCAAGGGCCCCTCCCCGAATCCGAAGTTGCAGTGTCCCCGGGGAACCAACTTCTTCGCGGGCTGACCCCCTTCTAGTGATTGTGATGTGCCCGCCCCCGCACCGGCTGAGCCGATGGCCGGTGCGGCCGAGGGACAAGGCGGAGGAGGATCAACAGACTGTTGACCGACAGGAGCCTTGCCCTTGTCGGGAGTCGGGAGAGGTGCGCCACTCGCCTTTTTGGACTTCTTGGGCGGCGGCATATCCTGGGTCCGCTCATGACTGGGTCGCTTTGAGGTAGCAAGGGCTGATAACTCGCGGTGTGTAGCGGCCGCCGCCTCAGCCCGGGCGAGCTCGCCGGATGCGAGTCGCGCACTCTCGTAGGGAGGACGGAGGGGAATATCGCGCTCGCCTGTAAAAGTGAGGAACTTAAGGTTACTCGAAGAATGGTCTTGGAAAACGGAAGTAGTCGAGTCGCTTACCTTCACCAGGCGGGATGGGGGCGAGATCGTCCAGGTTCCTGCGGAGGTATGCCACCTCAAAGTTCTTCCCGGCGAAGAACCCGTACAGTGCCGCCTCGTGACCCCCCAAGGACGGGGGGCGATAGCTCGCCTCGCTGAGCTGAACCGGCGAGAAGGGGACGTTTCCAAAGTCCCCCTTGACGAAGATAAATTTCTTTAGCCAATTGTGGCTCTTGTTCACCGTCTCTCGCACCTTCGCCTGGCTGCTGGCGAAGCAGGCGGTCCCGTCCTTATTCGTGCGGAAGGAAAACAACTTGCGGAAGACCGCGAGGCTGAACTCAATCCTCTCCTCCCGAAGGTAGCAAGCAAACCCAACCGCCACCGCGACGGAGTTAGGGGTCATCTGCCCGGGGACAACCCCGAAGTACTTGAAGATTTGACGGATTTTCGGCCACAGGGGGAGCCGGAGACCCGCCTCGAAGTGGGCAGTGGGAAGCGCGAGCTCGTCCCCGGACAGATCGTTTATGCGCTCGCCCGCCTCAGGCCGCCTCGCCTCAAAGCCCGGCGGGACGAATCGACCGAGGGCTTCAAGGAATTCCGCCGCGGTAATGACGGCGGAAGGGAAATCGTGCTCAGAAAAGGCCCAAGCACACTTCCCCCTCCCGTCCGCATCGCCGCTGCCGCCGTCGCCAACAATCTTGCGAAAAGGTTCACTGGGCGAAACGAGGAAGGGTTCTCGCGAGAAGAAGGGAGAATCAGCTTTTAATGTGGTAGGTGAAAAGTGGATCGGCTGAGTCTACTTATAGAGTTGAGAAAGGCGGGAAAAAACCTTAGTGGCGGGAAAAGTGCGGATAGCAAGATTAACCCCGACGCTTCGACTTCTGAACCCGATCGGGATCCTCGTCGGCTCGCAGGACGCCCACGAGAGGTTCTCGACCGCAAACCTCCCCCGCCTGCTCTCGCGTGGGAGAATGAATGCCGACGCGGGCCCCTCCAAGAACGACGCGCGAGCCTATAAGAGGGGGGCCCGCGGGAAATTGGCCCGCCTTCGGCAGCATAAATGCGGTTAAGGTCTAGGCAGGTCAGCTCCTCGGCATCACGCGAGTAGGAAGACGAGCTGGTGGGGGGCAGCTCACTTCGCCTATATCTCCCGAATAGGGTCATGGACTATTGTTACCTTGAAAGGGTTGGCCAGAACAGTCAGCCGCGGGTCGACGAATATCGTCGACCATGGATCGACTATCGTCAATCGCAGATCGGCGCGAATCGACTACTGCCGACCGCGAGGAGAGCCAGAATATAAAATAGAAGAACACAGTAAGCACATGCCCATGATCGGGCAGGGCAGATCCTGAATTATTACAGAAACCATCGTTCTCAAAACAAATGTCTTGCAGACCTAATAGCCTCGACCGGCATCCGAGACGACCCGGACCCAGCGAGCGGTGGCAAGCACCGACGAGAGCGAGGCAGGCGGCTCAATATTGAATCCATTTCCACCTACCCCGCCCTCGTTTGCCGGATTGGGGTGGAACGCGAGGATAGTGATACTCGCGAACCGCCGTCAGCTCTCGCTGGGTCAGGTCGACCTGCTCTGAAATCTGCTTAAGTCGCTCCTCGGCTCGCGTAATATGCGCGTCCGGCGATGTTGCCCCATCCTCGCCAGCAGTTCGCCCAGCTCCTCCTAGAGCCGTGAGTCGCTCCTCCATCTCAGCCTTATCCTTCTCTACTCTGTCGAAGATTTCATTCAGCAGCAGCGTGTGTTTCTGAAATAATCGCGTCACTTGCGTCTTCATCTTCGCGGCATCAAGCGGGTCGCCCAGGTAGCCTGCGATGTCGTCCAGCTCGGGGGGAGGCGAATACCCCTCACTCATCTCCACATCAGAAGAGACCGTGTTATAACCTACAAGGTTAAAATTAGAGGGAGCCGGCGATTGACAAATGGCCTAGAAGCAAAAGAGTTACCAGGCGTCAGCACGACACCCGCATCATTAGCGGGTCGAGAAGAGCCCGGCCGACCCTGGAATACAGGTCCTCCCAGGGCGACGAACGGTTTCCCCAGACCCGGGGGCCTTGACGACGAGGAAGATGCAGGAGGAAGATGCGCCGGAAGGGAAGGACTGGCGGCCCGACTCGTCGCCTTCAGGGGAGATTTCCCTGACCCCTCTTCATCCACTCCGACGTCTTGAAGCGTCTCCTGCCAAAAAGAGAAAAGTCAGGAGGAACGGCGGATCGGACAAAGTGATCTCCTATCGAAGGAACAACCTCGGCGGCCGAGCCAGAGGCAGGATCATCATCCGGTCGGGGGCGCCGAACGATCTTTCCTTTTACCGGCTTGAAAAGAGGACTGGACGCTCCCCGCGCTAGCCACGGGGTGGCTTCTAGGGCAGCCTCCCGGGCGCCCTCCCTCGCAGTCGCCAATCGGGCACGCATCTCCTCAGACATAGGCATCTCTCAGCTATGAGCAACGGGAGAATGCCAGGAAAAAGAGGTGGTCTTCCAAAGGCCCGACAGCTTATTTATAGAGCCAGGGTGGGACCCTTCATCAAAGATTCCCTCTAGCTCAGCAGTACTTCCGCCGGACACGTAGGGTTGGATGTTTCTTTCCGAGCTTCTGCGAAGCCCGAAAAGAGCGGGGATTATGTACAACCCCGTGTCCGCCGGAGGATCTTAGACCCCTCGACCCGCTCCTTTAGGCGGGCCAGCCTCGACCCGCTCCTTTAGGCGGGCCAGCCTCGACCCGCTCCTTTAGGCGGGCCAGCCTCGACCCGCTCCTTTAAGCGGGTCAGCCTCGACCCGCTCCTTTAGGCGGGCCAGCCCCGACCCGCGTTTCTCGGTTATCAGGTCGGGACGGGCTGCGCATAGCTGGTCAGGACAGCGGGATTAGGCTGTTGGCAGACCATCCCCAGGGGTCTTTCAGTAATTTCAAGCTATCAGAGGTCAGTTATTGGCAGACCATCTTCTAAAAATTATAAATAGGACCCAAGGGGTACCTCAGAGCACACTTACTTGTCTCCCAGTCTTTTAGTGTTCTCTGAGATACCTTAGCCCGGCCTTTTTGGCTAAGGAGGGGAAGCGCTCTGAGATCTTCCGGGTTTGTGGTGGGACCTCCGCGCCGGGCCCTTGGTCTAGTCCTCTGTTCTTTCCTTCTCTCTTCGGTTGCTTTTCTTGCAGGAACGAAGTAGGTGTGCGACCACCCCTTCCCCAAGGGTGAACTCCACAGAGACCGATCTTTCGGTTTCAACAGCAGGCTCAGCAGGCTCTGAAGCAATAGCCTCTGTGATCATCACATCATTATCATCAAAACCAACAGCAGCAGGAACTTCCACAGCCTTTATTGAATCAATGTATGATTGGATCAAGCTGGGATCACAGATAGTGACAGGCACAATGGTCTTAGAAAGATCTTCAGCTTCTGAAGCTGGAAGATATCTGCTATAAAGAACATCAAAAACTGACAGTAGGGACCTTAGATCAACTGTAGTGAAAGATGGAACTGGAACTGGAGCTGGAAGATCTGGCACTTCTTCTGAACTAAGTATGAAGTCTGAATCTTCAGCAGGCAGCATGACTACTTCATTGGGCATCTCCCCCTGCCTAGATTCAGTAAAAACTGGATCAAGGCACCCCAAAGAAGGGATTGTTTGAGGAAGATGGGAAGAAGATAGCCTTGCAGATAAATCATTTATAGATTTTAGTAGAGGAGCCAAGGAGGTATCCAACACGAGTGTTAGCCTTGGAGCTAACATCTCATATAATCTATCAACAAGAGCAGGAACATCTACTTGCTCAAGGGAGGCTTGAGTAGAGGTAGAGAAGAAAGTTGCAGAAGTGTGTGGAGTTGATGTTGATGGATGGGGTATGGATGGTTCAGATATAGGGATATGGTGGTGATGGATGTAACTGGGATGGTAACTGATGGTATGACTGAGGTTATGGATGAGGTGAATGAGGGCTGAGCTAAGATATCTTGAAGAAGCTGTTGGTAGGAGGTGGAAGAAGATGGAAGCTCTTGAGGAGATGAATGAGAATCATCCATATAGGAGTCATCTATGAGGTTGAATGATGGAATTTGAATGGATGAGTCAAGGTCAAGAGGGGGATAGTAATGTAGTGGATGAAATTGTTCTTGAAGAGTGGCTGGTGGAGGTGTAGAGATTGTTGGAGATGAAATTGGGATGAGGGATGTAGTGATGGTTGAGAAAACTGGAGGTGGAGATGGTGGAGATGAGATGGAGGAAGAAGGCAAATCTTCTAAAGGGGCAGTTGCCTGAGGGGAAGTGACTGTCACTGTCCTGGTGCCTGAAGTAGTGTGAGTTGCAGAACCTCTGCTGGGTTTAGCAATCTGCCTATCCCATTTTCCAAAGAGAGCACAAGATAGTCTCTTGGAAGCATTTATATGCATGTCATTTGATACTAGCAGTTGGGGGCATTTGTTGTGCAAAAACAAACCTACTATTCTCCCAAAATTAACAAAATTCTTGTTGATTTTCTTCTTAATCAGATCAAAGAAAACCTCTCCCCAGTTAAGATGTTTCTTATCTACAATAACAGCCATTAGGCAAAATTGATATCTAGAAATAGTGTCATGGGCAAAATGTTTTGCTAAAATGACTTTGCCCACTACATCAGCCAGAAATCTGTACTCTACTGAAAGATTTTTCTTAAGTAATTTATTAGGGTTTGCTGCTGTATGTCTCATTCTATCCAGCATATTAGAAAATTCTTCTCCAGACAACTCAACATTATCATGTCCAGTACTCAGTTGAAAAACTTCTGTCAAAAGTGCGGGAGTGAGGGATACTTGGGTTCCTGAAATAGCCCCGACAACTGTATTTAGATCCAGGTTGTGGGCTGTGTATACTCATTCCTTGATTTCGTCGGCAGCCAACTTCATCCTTGAGGTCATGATGGTGACCAACTGTTGTTCTTTGAATAATTCTAGAATGTCCTCGAAAATCCGATCATTGTCTTCAAATGAATCCATATCTATATCAAAACCTGTATCAAATTTCATCGTGGCTAAAACAGCAACTGAAACGGCCATGATTTTACTGCAAAGACAAACCAAACAAGACCAAGTGTAGAGGGGTTTGGAGGGAAAGAAAGCTCTGTAGAAAGTATGAATGCGCAAAGGAGAACGACGACCAAAAAAATGATTTTATATCATGGTTCGACGCTGAAATGGAAAGATCGTTGAACTCAGTTCGACGATCTGGGCTTCTAAAGGAATCTGAAAGGTCTTCAACATCGTCGAACTCTGTTCGACGATATTGGAGAGCGTCGAGCTCCATTCGACAATCTCTGACCGGAAAGAGATAGCCTAGCACTATTTGGGAAACACTGAGCTCCGTTCGACGCTTTCATGAGAAAGAACCTATAGACACTAGAAAAATCAAGTTTTTAGCCTAGTCTTTGTCAATTTTAAGGTTTTAAAAATCATGGATCTTAATTTAGACTTTATCCATCTAACATTCCTAACTGATTCAGGAAGAATGTGTGTTTCTTTTCATCCAAGGGTTTGGTGAAAATATCTCCCCTTTGCAAATCAGTTGGGATATATTGAAGTTCAATTTTATTCTTTTCAACATTATTTCTTAGGAAGTGATGTCTAATCTCTATATGTTTTGTCCTACTATGGAGGACTGGATTTTGGGCTATAGAAATAGCACTGGTGTTATCACAAAAGATTTTTGACTTATCTAAGTTGTAACGATAGTCTAGTAGCTGATTTTGAATCCATAATATCTGTGAGCAACAACTACCTGCTTCCATTTATTCAGCTTCAGCAGTTGATGTGGACACAGATGTTTGTTTCTTACAAAATCAGGACAAGTCTGTCACCAATAAACTGACAAGTTCCACTGGTGCTTTTCCTGTGTACTCTACATCCAGCATAATCAGCATCTGAAAATCTAGTTAATTCAAATCCTGAATCTTTTGGATACCAGAGACCTAGATTTGGACAACTTTTCACATACCTAAGAATCCTTTTTACTAATGTTAGGTGTGACTCTCTAGGGCTTACTTGGAATCTAGCACAGATGCATGTAGGAAACATTATGTCAGGTCTACTAGCTGTAAGATACAATAAAGAGCCAATCATTGCTCTATATGTTGTTTGATCAACAAGTTTCCCATGTTCATCAGCATCTAATACATCATTAGTAGGCATAGGTGTTTTCATAGATGATGCTTCAGACATACCAAATTTCTTAACCAACTCTTTTGCATACTTGTTTTGAGAAATGAATATACCATCAGCATGCTGTTTGACTTGCAATCCTAGAAAGAAGGAAAGCTCACCCATGATACTCATTTCAAATTTTGAATGCATTAGGTTGGAAAACCTCTTTCACAAGTTTAAATCAGTAGATCCAAAGATAATGTCATCTACATAAATTTGTACTAGTAGGATATTGGACTTATGTGTTCTAATGAAAAGAGTTTGGTCTACTCTACCCCTTTTAAAATCATTTTCCAAAAAAAAGCATGCTAAGGTCTCATACCATGCTCTAGGAGCTTGCTTGAGACCATATAATGCTTTATGCAGTTTAAAAATATGATCAGGATGAGTAGGAGAGATAAAACCTGGGGGTTGTCTGACATAGACTTCTTCCTTGATATCTCCATTTAGAAATGCACTCTTCACATCCATTTGATAAACTTTGAATCTCTTGTGAGCTGCATAGGCTATAAATATTCTTATGGCCTCTAACCTTGCAACTGGTGCAAAGGTCTGGTCATAATCTATTCCTTCTTCTTGAGAGTATCCTTGTGCAACTAGCCTTGCCTTGTTCCTTACAATAATGCCTTGATCATCTAGTTTGTTCCCGATTACCCATTTTGTTCCAACAATGGGATGATCCTTTGGCCTTGGCACTAGCTCCCAAACTTTGTTTCTTTCAAATTGATTTAACTCCTCTTGCATTGCAATGATCCAGTGTGGATCTTGTTCTGCATCTTGTATGGATTGAGGCTCAATTTGAGAAAGAAAGCAGATGTGCATCAGGTTTTAGTTGACCTGATTTCTGGTTTACACACCAGCTGAGATGTCTCCAATCACTTGGGAGATTGGATGATCTCTTGATGTTACTAAATCAACAGGGGGTGTTGATTGTTCACCAACCTGTGTTGTTGTTTCCTCTTGTGGAACAACAACTGGCTCTTCAATGTGATTCTCACCAGGATGTTGAATGTCTTCTTCATCTTCATTGCTTTCACCTTTTTGTTGGATAGGTGAAGGTGTTGTATCCTCTTCAATGATGTTTAACCTGTTCAAATTCTCTGAAAGAGAATGTACCTGCAAAGGTTCTATGGTAGAAGTATTCTTCTCCTTGTAAGACATGTTAGTTTCATCAAAAGACACATGTACAGATTCTTCGATTTTAAGAGATGATTTGTTATATACCCTATAAGCCTTACTGATCATGGAGTATCCCAGAAACACTCCTTCATCAGCTTTGACTTGAAATTTTGCTATATATTTCTTGTCATTATTATGTATATAACAAATACAACCAAAAATTCTGGAATAGTCTACTTTAGGTTTCTTCCCTTTGAGTAATTCATAGGGAGTTTTGCCCTTCAGCTTATGTATCAAACTTCTATTCAACACATAGTTTGAGGTGTTCACTGCCTTTGCCCAAAAGGATAGAGGAAGGTGAGCATCTGTCAACAATGTAGTAGCAGATTCAATAAGGGTTCTATTTTTCCTTTCAGCTACCCCATTTTGTTGAGGAGTTCTAGGAGCTGAGAAAGTGTGTCTGATCCCTTCACTCTGACGGAACTCTTGCATAAGAAGAGAATCAAACTCTGTCCCATGATCACTTCTGATCAGGGCAATGTGAGTATTGAACTCAATCTGTATGCATTTGAGAAACTCTGTCAAACACTTAAAGTTATCAGACTTCTTCCTCAAAAAGAACACTCATATGAATCTAGAGAAGTCATCTACAACTACTAAAGTATAAGATTTCCCTCCTAGACTTTGTACTATAATGGGTCCAAATAGATCCATGCGTAACAGATACAAAATCCTAGGTGAATCACTCTTATTAAGTGACTTAAAGCTATTTTTAGTTTGCTTGCCTAATTGACAAGCCCTGCAAAGTCCTTCCTTCTTGTAAGGGCCAGAAGGTAGTCCTCTAACAAGGTTGTCCTTGGATAACCTAACAATGGCTCTAAGATTTACATGTCCTAATCTCTTATGTCATAGCTCATTTGGCTTACTAACAGAATTGAACAAACAGATATCTACCTTAGTTGATTGAAAATCTACAAGATAGATATTACCTTTCCTTTTACCTATCAACACAGTTGTGTTGTCCTCTGATTTGATTTTGCATGAAGATTTGTTGAAAGTCACCTGGTAGCCTTCATCACACAATTGACTGATGCTGATTAAGTTGTGCTTCAGTCCTTCCACATAGGCCACCTTCTTGAATGTGACTGACCCTATCAGGACTGCACCATATCCCTTGGTCTATCCAAAGTTTGAGTCTCCAAATATGACCTTGGGCCCAAGCTTGGCTTTGAAGGATGTAAGATTATCTTTGCTCCCTGTCATGTGCTTTGAACACCCACTATCCAGATACAATTGCTGGTTTATTGTTGGATAGGTCTTCACCTGCACATATAATAATTTATTTGTTTTTGACCCAGTTTACCTTGGGTCTAGGTTGATAGCCTTTAAAATCTGAAATAAAAGACATCCCTGGTTGACTCTTATAGCCTTCAGGATGATATCTCCTAGGGGGTATTATCCATTCAGCATAAGGGTTGAATCCTTGGGATGTAAGACCTCTAGAATTGAATTTTGACTTACCATTAAAAGATTATTCAAAGCTCTGAGCTCTGTTCGACGATCTCTGAGCTGAGTTCGACGATCTTGGGTCAGATCGTCGAGCTCCATTCGAAGATTGACTTTGCCTGAGTTCATAGTTCAGAGATCGTCGACCTGAGTTCGACGATTCAGCATGAAAACGCTGAGCTCTGTTCGAAGATCGTCGAGCTCTGTTCGACGATATCTGTTGAACCTTATTTTTCTTAGGTATATCAGAATTCTTCCTAGCTACCTCTATAACTCTCTTTCCTTTATCTGAGATAAATTTGATTGGGGTTGTTAATACTATAGGTTGGCTGGATGAAGCACCCAAGCCCAGTGTACTATTAAGTCTTGAATTCACTGTGCTTGTGATGTCCATCAGTCTGATGCTTCTCCCATTGAGGGATTTTTCAAACTTCTTTGCCTCAGATAGTTCACTTTTCAGTGAAGCTATCTGCTCCCTACAACATTCTAACTCCTCAGAGAGTTTGAGGTTATCTGATTTTAAGGTGTTGTGTTCAGACAATTGATTTCTGAGAGAGATAATCTCTTTCTCAGACTTGAGTAGGACTAAACACAGTGCCTTAAACTCAAATTTAAAGTCCTCTGAATTAAAATCAAAAGAGTCTATTACCTCATCTTCTTCAGCTTCAGGTTCAGATTCAGATCCTGACTCTTGTTCTGCATCTGAATTGTATTGAGAGGCATTGATAGCCATCATGTAGAAGTCCTTCTCTTGGGCATCATCTTCATCATCACTTGAGCTTGATGAAGTATCTGATTCTTCTTCAGTCTCACTCCAGGTCTCAGCTACAAATCCTTTCCTGGTATGCTTGTTCTTGCTAGAGGAGGATTTGTCATAGTTGCTTCTCCTGGATTCTCTGTCTCTTCTTCTTTCTCTCTTATCTTTCTTGTCCTTGTTTTGGTTCTCTGGACAGTCAGGCACAATGTGGCCTAGTTTCCTGCATCCAAAATAGATAATCTCTTTATTACTGGATTTGTCATATCTTGGCTTTTCATGGCCTCTGGATGACCTTTTCCTGAAGTATTTTCTAGCCATCTTGTAGAATCTTTTGGCTAGTAGGCTCATTAGCTCTTCATTGCCTGTGACCTTATCTTCAGGCTGTTCTTATGTAGCTTTAAAAGCAATTGTCTTCTCCTTCCTTGTTGCTGGAGAAGCTGTCTTTTGCTCTTCCTCTCTATTTTTGATAAGCAGCTCATAAGACTTGAGCTTGCCAAATAGAGTTTCAGTGGTGATCTCAATCAAGCTTCTGGCATCCTTGATTGGCCAGATCCTTGAGTCTCAAGTGTTGGGGAAGCACATTAGGATCTTATCATTGAGTTCAGTCAGTGAGATCTCCTTGTCCAAAGTTTTTAATTCACTGACAATCAGACTAAGTCTGTTATACATGTCAGCTACTGACTCAGTTTCTCCCTTCTTGAAGTTCTCATACTGGGTTATGAGATGAGATCTTTTGTCCTTTCTCTCATCAGCAGATCCTGACACAAGCTCAGATAGCTTGTCCCAGATTTCCTTTGCTGAATTGCATTCAGCTACTTTCTGAAATTTATCATCAGACATTGTCTGAGCCAATATATTCATTGCCTTTGCATCAGCAACTTTCCACTTCTTGATGTCTGCATCTGTTCCTGAAGGGGGTGGAATAGCACTTGTACTTGTGGTTTCTGGAGGTCTTGGGCACACTGTCAAAATAGAATTAAAGATATCATCATCAATAGAATTCATGTACAATTTAATTCTTGTCTTCCAAAGTGCAAACTTAGAAAGATTGCACACTGGAGGTCTGGTGCTTGTATAGTCTTTGTTCTGTGTCATGGATTTATATTAAAATAATTATAATAGAAATAACAACCCTCTATTAAAGGTTGATCTTATCAGAGATCTTTTGGTTCAGGTGTTAGCCTGTAAAAACAACCAACCTAGTGATGGTTTAGTTGTTGTATAACCAACCTGCCTCTGATATCAATTGAAAGTGAGGGTAAGATCTATCTTTACTCTAGAGGGGGGGTGAATAGAGTATTTTAAAATAATTTTGCAAATTAAAAATTAATTGGTAGTGGAAGACTTAATTTATTTATAGTGTATTGTGTTTGCAGTAAACAAAATAAAGAAAAGCAAGAAAGCTAATTCACAGCACACAACAAATAAAACACAAACAACCAGATGACACAAGGAGCTATAGTGATTCCCCAATCAACCTGGGTACATCCACTCTTCTACTACCCTAGGTAGGAACAAGCTTTTAAAAACCGGACCGGACCGGCCGGTCGGACCGGTCGGACCGCGTACCGGGCATCCAGTCGGTCCGGTCTAGATGAACAAACCGCATCCTCCAAGAACCGCTCAAGAACCGTTGAACCGGGCGGGCGGACCGGTGGGCCGGGAACCGGGCGCAGTTTCACAAAACCGGGCCTTTGACCCGCCCGCCATTAAATACCAAAAAAACCTTCAGAAAAGTAGGCGGGGGGTTTCGAACCCCCCACAATTATGAGATTATTTTAGTACCTAACCACCAGGAAATTTGATTTGTTTGTTTTATGCCTTAATATATGATATACATATCAATATATTAATTACATATATTATTATATTAACACATTAAATTATCTTTTAAAAATTAAAGTTTATATTTTTTAATTTATACATACATGATACATCTATCATTCAATTAAAATTTACGTTCCGTTTGACACGGCGGTGGCGGTCATTAACGTGGTGGTTATGAACCGTCGTTCTACTCGTTCTTGAACGTCCGACCTTATATAAGAAATTTCATACATTTATGTTCGATCTTGAATCTAAAATTTATAGGTAACTTTCTAAGATAATGTTAATTATTTTTATTTTCTAATATATATATATATATATGTAACGGTTCAACCCCGGTTGAACCGGTTGGACCGGTTCGACCTTGAACCTTTCCCTCCGCCGGTTCGATGTCCGGTCCGGTTTTCAAAACCTTGGGTAGGAATCCACTACAGGATGAGTTGATCAGGTGTCTTGGGCACCAATGAGCTTTTGATAAGGTGCTCAAAAACCAAACCAGATTTTTTGATAAGGTGTCTTGCCACCACTAAGTTTTGACAAGTTCTCAGAAACCAAACACAAAACTTTTGAAGGGAGTTATGTATAACCCTTTTACAGCAAAAGAAAATTAAAAGAGTGAAGGAGTTCTTCTCTGTCAACAATCAAAGAGAAGACTAGTGGATTTGTTGATGTCAAAGCTCCCCTGAGATTAGCAGTAGGTCAGGAGAAGAAGCTTTGCACAGGGTGATAGGCCTTTAGTAAGTTGAGATCTCCAGCAATTGATAATTTCAGCAAAAGCTAAAATGTGTTGTGTCTGGAGTCTTTGATTGATGAAGCCTGGAAAACTTGAATCAGAGAAGAGATCTGAAAGAGTAGAAGGGATTCTTCTCTCTGTGTTGATCTCCTTCTCTGTTCTATTGCTTGTGTTCTGTAAAAACTTTAACTGTATTGTTGGGTACATAGGAAAATGTATACCAGATTTGAAGAAGCCTCACTTAGCTCAATGATATACATCAAGGTGTATTTGATGTTATTTTTAGTTTATATGTGCAGGTTAAGAATTTGCTAAAATGCAGAAAAAGTTTCTAAGTCCATGTGTCGACACTTAAGAAAGCCTGTGTCGACACTTGGAAAAGTTGTGTCGACACCAAAAGCAACTGTGTCGACACACAGAATTTATTAGTCGACATCGACTGTGTCGACACCTGGAGGCAGTGTCGACACACAGAATTCTAAGACTACATCAACTGTGTCGACACACAGGACTTGTGTCGACACACTGCAGAGTTTCAACAATGTTGATTGCTATGAAGTGAAGAAGTGTCTGTGTCGACACAAAGAAGCAGTGTCGACACATTCTACAGATGTAGTGTCAAGAAGCTGTCTCGACACCAAAGAAGCTATGTCGACACCACCAAAGATTGTGTCGACACTTAATTCATTTGTGTCGACACATAATGACAATCAGTCTCGACGCTTTGCTGACAAAGACAAAGGCTCAAGAACTGACTGGAGACTTGACAGCTGTGTATTCCAACAAGTTTGCTAAAGCTATCAGACCTGTCAGAAGTTGGTTAGAAACCGGATCAGTCGGTTACCATGGATGAAGTCTATATATATATGGATTCTGTCAAATCAACAACAACAACACGAACAACTATTGAAGTATTGATCATTGATCAAGAAAGAGCACGTCATACAGAAGAAGATTTTTGTGAGAAGATCTAAGAAGACAATCTGAAGTTTCTTTAGATCAGAATTCTTGGTTGAATAATCCTTAGACAAATTCTGAGTAGATTGCCACTTCAGATTGTCTTCTTAGATCTTCTCACGAAAATCTTCTTCTGTATGACGTGCTCTTTCTTGATCAATGATCAATACTTCAATAGTTGTTCGTGTTATTGTTGTTGATTTGACAGAATCCATCTATATATAGACTTCATCCATGGTAACCGGCTGATCCGGTTTCTAACTAACTTCTGACAGGTCTGATAGCTTCAGCAAACTTGTTGGAATACACAGCTGTCAAGTCTCCAGTCAGTTCTTGAACCTTTGTCTTTGTCAACAAAGCGTCGAGACTGCTTGTCATTATGTGTCGACACAAATGAATTAAGTGTCGACACAATCTTTGGTGGTGTCGACATAGCTCCTTTGGTGTCGACACAGCTTCTTGACACTGCATCTGTAGAATGTGTCGACACTGCTTCTTTGTGTCGACAAAGACACTTCTTCACTTCACAGCAATCAACATTGTTGAAAGTCTGCTGTTTGTCGACACAGTTGATGTAGTCTCAGAATTCTGTGTGTCGACACTGCCTCCAGGTGTCGACACAGTCGATGTCGACTAATAAATTCTGTGTGTCGACACAGTTGCTTCTGGTGTCGACACAGCTTTTCCAAGTGTCGACACAAGTTTTCTTAAGTGTCGACACATGGACTTAGAAACTTTTTCTGCATTTTAGCAAATTCTTAACCTACACATATAAACTAAAAATAACATCAAATACATCTTGATGTATATCATTGAGCTAAGTGAGACTTCTTTAAATCAGGTACACATTTTCTTATGTGCCAAACAATCTCCCCCTATTTGGAGAAGTCATAACCCTTTAGTCAATGATATACACCATTTATAATAAACAAACATTATGATGTATAAAAGCATTTTATGACAGGGCAATTTATAAACAAAACATATACCAATATGACATTACAGAATAACAATACAAGCTATATGAACATGAAACATTGTTTTGTTTATACTTATCAAAAAGTTTCTTAATAACTGATTACATAAATTTCTTTTAACACTAAAGATTACATTGTTCTTGTAAAATCTAGTAAATCTATCCTAAGGTTGATCAGGCTCCCTGATGACTATACCTTTCCCTGGCTTAATCTGAGCTTGCACAGTAGGTTCTGCATCATCAATGGGCTTCTTTCCTTTCAACTCAGCCTTCTTCTGTGCTTCAGCCTTAATCCTCTGCCTTTCAAAATAATTAAAAGGCTTAGGGAAGTATTTGCTAGGCTCCTGAGCATTAGGAGGTAGCTTCCCAATTTTAGCCTTCCTTCTATATTGCAGAATAGCTTCTTGTCTTGTTTCATACTTCTGCCATTCTTGTTCATTATACCATTTTCCCCTTTCATGGATCTGATCTTTCACAGCTTTCCAGGCAGTCAAAATGATATTCCTGGAAGTGGGGCTCTATTGCTCAAAATCAGGCTTTAACTCAGCCTGTTCTCTGAACCTTTTCTTTGACAATTGAGCTTCCTACTGAGCTTTCAAGGCAGCTTCTGGCATTTCAACTTTCTATATAATAATATTATCAACTTCCTGTGGAGGACTGTACATTGACTGAACCTGTTGTTGAATCATATCAAAATCTGATGGAGGGTAGATGATCTGAGCAACTTCGGGTTGATCACCTTCAACATAAGCAGGTTGCACACCAGACTCAGCAACATTATCATCATCACAAAGGGGTGGATATCCCAGAGTGGATCTGATGCTATTGGATATCCATTTGGCATGATCTGAGCCTGCTTTGACTAACACCCTCTCCCCCTTTATGACTTCTCTTTCAATGTGGTCTCTTAAGTCATCTTTTTGAAATCTTACTTGTCCATCAAGAAAATTTACACCATCTTTTAAAAATGATTTTAACTTGAGAAGCTTGTCAAATATTGATTTCTGAGAATTAGTAATTTCTGTCTGAAATGAGTCTAAGGCAGCTTGTAGCTTCTGATCAAACTCCTCTTTCTCTTTAGCTTTTGCTTCAGTCATTGCAGTGACTTTTTTCTTAATTTCAGTGACTATCTCATTATGAGATTCAGTCAAATTGTCATTCATTTTAATCTGATTCTCAAGGACATATCCTTGTTTAATAGCAATGTCATCCATTTTAGCCTTGACTTTTGCTTGTTGCTTAGCCAGAAATACTACAGCATTACCCCCTTTGTGGAAGCAATCTGTCATTTCTTTCTTATGTAGATTTACTTCAAACCTTATGGATTTGATATCCTGAGCCAAATTAAATTGAAGTGACTTATGGATTTCATCCACATACCTCTATAGAGCCATTCTCTGCTCATCTAATTTCAGTTGCAAAGCCACCAATAATGAGCTGTAATCAGCCTCTGGGGCAGGTTGTGGAGTAGTAGTTTGCAATGTCTTCTTGTAGCTCTATCTCCTTCTCTTAAAGACCATTAGTTTTCTTTTCTTGGCATTTCTAATTTCCTCATCTTCTGAAGTAGAGGTACTGGCTATATTAACTCTTTCTTTAGGACTAAAAGGAATCTTCTTTTCAGTTCCAATCTGCTCCCCCTCAAGGTTAGCCTGCTCCCCCTCATTCCTTATTTGCACCTCCTTATCTGCTGCTTCCTCAATATCAGGAAACAATTCTTCCAGAGCGAACTCCTGTTGAGTGTGAACTGGTGATACTACTTTCTCAGGAGCATCAGCAGCTCCAGATGTATCCTCCATGATAGCATCTTGGGCTAGAATATTGGCATGAGATGTCTCAAGGACTGTTTGTGAATCTATTTCCTCTGCCAAGTGGATCCTCTTTTTCCCCTGCACCTGTGCAGTAACTGTCTCCCCCTGCACTTGTGCATTCTCAGTCAGGTCCTGTACTTGTACACTATCTAGCTCCCCCTGCACTTGTGAACTAACTATTTCCTCCTGCACTTGTGCATTCTCAGTAAGGTCCTGTATAGGTGATTTCACTGCAGCCTCTTATCTCTCTATATCAGGTATGTCCTTTGATAGGACCCTATCCCATCTGGAAATAATCCTGATGTCCATTCTTCTCATATGATTAATTTTAGATTCAGGAATCTGGTGCATTACTTCTGGAATGGCTCCAGCCAAGTATAAACTCATCAGTCTAGCCAAATTAGGCTTCTTTATATCTTCCTTAATCTTCTCAAACAGTACGACAGACCAATCTGTGTTGAGCTTAAAAATTATCCTTGTCATGAGGTTGAACATATAGGCTGAAATCCTATCATGTCCCCCTGGCTTACACAGAATTACCTTTCCTACCACTTCTGAAAGGAATTTGGCTTGCTGATTCATCCCTTTCCTGTTAATTATTGCTCCAATCTTCAAGGTGGGATCCAATCCACACCATTGTAGTGCCTCCCTTATTTTTGATACTGGTACTTCTTCTTCATCCTGAGTTCTTGGAAGATGAAGAATTTTTCTCAAACTTTTCAAGGTCAGTTTGACTCTTGCTCCATGAACTGTTGATTTAATCTTAAGTCAGTTGAGTCTACTGTTGCTGCAGCAAAAAACTCAAAAACCTCCTTCTTCCAAATCTTGGTTGGTTCGGATACCAGAAACTCCAAAACCACTGTCAGCAAACAGGGTAATGACCCCTTTAATCTCTGACTTCGCATCATCAAAGGCATGGCAAACCAACTCATATCCTTTGTTAATGTTATCTTCAACCTTTGGCACCATTGGGATGGTGAGAAAGCTTGGATTGAGAGAAGAGAGATTGTCGACAGAAGGTTTTGGTCTCGAAAACCTGGAGAGCGTGTCGACAGAATATGTTCTTGACCTATTTATACCCTTCTAAACAAAGAAGGTCAAAAGACGGGCAAAAACTGTCTAAATGTGTTGACACTGTTGAAATGTGTCGACACATACTTCTAATGTCTCGACAATGACGTTGACTTCTATGTGTCGACACCAATTGATGATGTGTCGACACTTGACATACTTAGAAGTTCATCAGAAATTCTGTGTCGACTCTTATTGTAAGTGTCGACACAATTTCTGGATGTGTCTACACCACTACTCTGGATGTGTCGACACCACTTACTGAAGTGTCGACATCACTTCTCTAGATGTGTCGACACAGATTTACTGAAGTGCCGACATCACTTCTCTAGATGTGTCGACACTGATTTACTTAGCTAAATTTGTTAGACTAATCTATGTTCAACATTCCTAATTCAATTTTAAATTTATTGAATTTAGTTTCATCTAGAGGCTTAGTAAACACATCTGCAATTTGATAATCTATTTTGACAAATTCTAGTGAGATATCCTTTTTCTCTACACGTTCTCTAAGAAAATGGTATCTAATTTCTATACGCTTAGTCCTACTATGTGAAACAGGATTATTAGCAATAGAAATAACACTAGTAGAATCACAAAACAAAGGTGTTATACTTACCTGAATACCATAGTCTTCTAGCTGGTGCTGAATCCACAACAGCTGTGCACAGTAACTTCCTGCTGCCACATATTCAGACTCAGCTGTGGAAATTGTCACACTAGTCTGCTTCTTACTGCTCCAAGATACCAATCTTCCTCCTAGAAATTGACAGGTGTCTGTTGTGCTTTTTCTATCTTCTTTGCAACCTGCAAAGTCTGCATCTGAATAGTCTGTCAGTAGAAAATCTCCATTTCTAGGGTACCAAATGCCTAGATTAGGTGTGCCCTTTAGAATCTCAAAATCCTTTTTACTACAGTATAATGAGATTCTTTATTGCATGATTGGTACCTAACACAGACACATGTTGCAAATATAATGTCTGGTCTACTAGCAGTTAGATATAGAAGAGAGCCAATTATTCCTCTATACAAAGACTCATCTACAGGCTTACCTGCATCATCTTTGCATATAAGCATATTTGTTCCCATAGGAGTTCTCATGGTGGAGGATGATTCCATACCATACTTCTTAATTAACTCCTTGGTGAACTTAGATTGGGATGTGGACAAGCCATCATCAGTCTGTTTTACTTGAAGTCCCAAGAAGAACTTAAGTTCTCCCATGCTGCTCATCTCAAACTTCCCTTGCATAAGTTTAGCAAACTTCTTGCAAAGGTTGTTTTCTGTAGACCCAAATATTATGTCATCTACATAAATCTGGACTAAGATTATCTTTCCTTTGGACTCCCTTGGGAATAGAGTTTTGTCTATTTTCCCCCTTGAGAATTTGTTCTCAATAAGGAAAGTAGACATGGTTTCATACCAAGCCCTTGGGGCTTGCTTTAACCCATATAAAGCTTTTCTAAGTCTATAAACATAATCAGATTTGAGAGAATCAACAAAACCTGAGGGCTGCTCTACATAGACTTCTTCTTTTAGATTTCCATTTAGGAATGCTGATTTTACATCCATTTGGAATACCTTGAAGCCTTGATATGCTGCATAGGCAAGGAACATTCTAATTGCTTCCAGTCTTGCTACTGGGGCAAAGGTTTGATCAAAGTCAATACCCTCTTCCTGCCTGTATCCTTTTGCAACAAGTCTTGCTTTGTTCTTTACAATGATCCCATTCTCATCCAGTTTGGTCCTAAAGATCCACTTTATTCCAATGATGTTGTGGTCTTTTGGTTTAGGAACTAACTCCCAGACCTTGCACCTTCTGAACTGATTCAGCTCCTCTTACATGACATCAATCAAATGTGGGTCTAGGAGCTTCTTCTTTATACCTTCCTTAATCTTCTCAAACAGTATGACAGACCAATTTGTGTTGAGCTTAAAAAGTATCCTTGTCATGAGGTTGAACATATAGACTGAAATCTTATTATGTCCCCCTGGCTTACACAAAATTACCTCTGATACCACTTGATAGAATTGATTTCAAGATAACCTAAACACCTAGAGGGTGGGGGGGGGTGAATAGGTTCTTTTCTTTTTTACTTAAGGCAGAATAATATTTCAGTTCTTTAAATAGAATCTAACTATTCTACAGCAATCACAGCACAGAAATCACAAAATCCTGTAGAATTCTTGAGAGATGTTCTACTTGGTTATCTGTCTCCATTGTCTGTAATGATATTATGAAATCCAATCTCCTAGATAGCCGTTAGCCAGTCATAAATGACTTTCTTAATTGATGGTTGTCTCTGGAGGAAAGTCCTAAGAAACATTCCCTTTCAGTGTTCTTGAAACTTGCTCCAGATTGATTGAAACGGCTACAAAATATTCTTCATTAAATGCTGGATATGGAAGATATTTGAATTATAAACAGACTGGTTTGAAATCCTGAAATCGTCGATCTCTCAGGAAAATCGTCGATCTGAGCTCGACTATCGTCGATCTGAGCTCAGAGATCTGGAGTTTGACTAGAGACATAAATCGTCGATCTGAGCTCGGAGATCGTCGAACCGAGTTCGACGCCTCGCCGACCTGAGCTCAGAGATAGTCGAACTGAGTTCGATGCCTCGTCGATATGTGCTCGACAATAATTGCTTTGGTATTCTGCACTTGTAATATGAACTAGAAGGTCTTGGGGGCAGCTTTCAAACCTAAGTTCTAAGCCTTAGACCTATTCTAGTTAACCTTTAAAACTATACAATGAGGTCAAGACACAATCCTATGAACATAGTGATCCTTACAAAATCAGTAATAGGATGTTCCAACACCTCCGATGGATTCCCTCTCTCTCCTTCCTCCTTGTTGAAGTAGGTGACCGGGCGGTCTTGCGGTCTGTCTTGGTGGATTGAAGACCGCGCGGTCTGGCGGTTTCCCTTCAGCGGTTTGGTTGCTGTGCAGTTGCTGTCTTGAGTCCGAGCGGTCTAGCAGTTTGTCTCTAGCGACTTGGAGACCGGGCAGTCTAGCGGTCTCCCATGGCGATCTCTCCTTCCTCTCTGGTGGTAGCCGAGCAGTTAGCCCTTCCGTCTAACCGCGCGGCTTGTGTGGGTTGTTTCTGTATAGACCTCTTAGTCCTGTAATTTTTTAGTCCCACATATCTTATTTGTATTCTCTCTTCTCTCCTCCATTCTATAAAAGGGAGGTCATACCTTTGTAATAGATACCTTTTTCAGATAATAAAATTTCTATTATATTCTTCCGGTTTGTTATTTTTTTATTTCTTACATGGTATCAGAGGACTCGATCTACTCCTCCTGATTCTGTGTGCCTTATCTCACCGCGCAACTTGTACACGCGGCTTGCTTCTTCTTCTCGCTACCTGTCCTCCCGACTTGTTTCCTCCGTCTGCTTGTGCTCTGTTCGCGCGACTTATTTCTCTCCTTGTCATTTCCCTTTGTGTGCGCGACCTATTCTTCTCGTCGCGACCTGTGGTTAGTCGCCGCGACCTCTTCTTTAGTCGCTGCGACCTGTCGCTGTGACCTGTTAGTCTTCTCGCCTTGTCCTATGATAACTTCACACAATGAAGTTATCTTGTGCGTTAATTTATCTCATTTTGACCAATTTATTTCCAAAATTTCAATCAAAACCATGTGAAAATGAGTAGACTACCTTTTGTGCAAGAATTTACGTATTATTAATATTTTAACTTATTTTTATGATAGGGAGCGATGATGAAATCATTTGCATGGTCAAAAGGAAACATAAGCAACATCCAAGAACCTATTAAAATCAGTCTGCAGTTCATTTGGAGCAGTTTTTGAGTGCAGGGAGCAGGAAGCAGAATTTGTTGCAACAAATAAAAATTTGTTGCAACAAACCTGCGAATTTAAAATTTTAAATTCCGAAAATTATTCAAATTTGGAAGTTTTAAATATGAAAGGAAGCCTCCTTTCATAATTGCTGGAAATCCTTTGAGCCCCCATTACCATAAAAAGGAGATTTTTGAATCTTTTGAACATCTTTGTCATTTTGGAGAGGAGGAGGCCAAGTCTAGGGTTTTTTGGCGGTGGAGAAGCGGATTCCGGCCGTGAAGAAGGGTAAATCTGAAATTTTGAAGGCATGAACTGTAAGATCTTCATAGTTTTGTGTGTTTTTCTTCTCGCTATGAACTAATCTCTCCAAGTCTTGTATAAGGAGAGTACTATGCGTGTTTCAATGGTGTAAAACTCTTGGTTGTTGAGATTTGTTGAATGATTTTTCATATTGTGAACTTTTGAATTAATTCATGAGATTTTTGGCTTTTGTCTTCATCTTATGTTTCACCGCAAGAATCGAGAGATGAGCGGCGTAATATTGGTTTGACGGCGATTTCATTGCACCGCAAGAGTCGAGAGAGGAGTGGTGTAAAACTTTTAACCAAAGATCTCTATTTTTGCGTTGTATTTCGAGATTCGAGAGAGGAGGAGTGCAATCGCTCATTAGTTCACCGTAGTTTAGAGGAGAGGAGGAGACTCCATCCTTTTGCTAGCGATTTGATTTTTATGTTAAGCAATATTCTTCATTTCTCTTAAGTTAGAGATAACTAGGAGAATTTAGGACGTTGGGATTTCCGAGATTCGAGAGAGGAGGATTTCTTCTATAAAAATCATCGCATGATAATTCATTCAACAATCTTAACTAATATTATTTCTACGCACCATTTAAACGCCCATAGGAAATCTAAATACAAGACTATTTTCTCCAATTGATAGAAGTATTTGTCAAAGATTTTGAGTAGTCTGCTTAATTTAATTCTTACTTAACCATCTCGAGTAGTTAGCATAAGAACCATCTCTTTCGGCTTGTTTGGATTTGAAGAACGGTGTAGCTAGTAATTGCAAGCCTTAGGTTAACCACCTCTCCGTGGGAACGATCTCACTCACACTTTATTACTTGGTCCGGCACGTGCACTTGCGTAAAATATACATCCGCTACGGGCGTATCAAGTTTTTGGCGCCGTTGCCGGGGAGGTGCTATTAATCTATTGTTTATTTTCTTGCAATATTAGTAAACCCTAGTATTTGGAGGTCAAACTTTAATTTTGTTGTATTTTAAGTTGTTTGTAGTTTTTTTTTATATATATTGTTATTGTTGTTCTATTAGTGCATGTCCAGATTTCGGTCCATTGAGTTATTGCCATTAAACTTAGAGATTGAAAGGACGTGTAGGAGAAATCGTAAGACTTTTCGTGTAGAACAAACCCAATCTTCAACTATGAATCCAGACGATAATCATCAGGTCGATAATCATCAGGAAGGTCAGGATTTAGGAGGTCAGGTAGAGCATAATGGTCACCCTGTCGAGCAAAGAAGAACGTGTCGTGATTACAACATGCCTCTACAGGGAGGGGTGCAATTTAGTATCGCTAGGCCTGCAATCGAGGCCAATAATTTTAAAATTGATTCTGTCGTCATGCAACTCGTTCAAAATAGTAAATTTGGTGGCCTTAATCATGAAGACCCCAATTCTCATTTGAGAACGTTCATAGAAATCTGTGATACGTTCAAGATTAATGGAGTTTCAGAAGAAGCCATTAAATTGCGTCTATTTCCTTTCTCGCTAGAGGGGAGGGCAAAGGATTGGCTAAACTCTTTACCCAACGGTTCTATTACCACTTGGGCATTTTTGATGGAAAAATTTTTAGCCAAATACTTCCCCCCATCTAAAACGGCTAAGTTGAAGCGAGATATATCAACGTTCATGCAAGGAAATGGAGAGACCTTATACGATGCTTGGGAACGTTTCAAAGAGCTACTACGTAAGTGCCCTCACCATGGCTTAGCCATCCACCAGCAAGTTTGGACCTTCTACAATGGTCTCCAAACATCCACTATGATTCAAGTTGATGGAGCCGCGGGAGGGTCACTCATGAATAAGTACCCAGAAGATGCCTATGCAATATTAGAGGATTTATCCTCTAATAATTATCAACTTGTTGATCGACAAGGGCCCTCTTCTTCTACTGCTGGGTTATACCAAGTGGACCAATTAACTTCGTTTGCGGCTGAAATGACTTCACAATTTAATTCAATAAATAAGAGGTTAGACGCCTTGACGTTAAACCAAAGTCAATATCTTCCACAGGTTAATAGTATTGTTACTCCCCCGTCCACCGCTAGTCCTACTTTAACCATTGAACAACTTATAGGACATAACGAAGACGCTAACTATATAGGGGGGCAGTACAAACAAGGTCATAACACCTACTCGAATAATTATAATCCGGAGTGGAGAAACCATCCCAATCTGTCATGGAAGAATAATTCTGGGTCTACTCCTTCGCATTTATTCAACCACAATTCCAACCACCCTCACCAACATCACAATCCTAGTCAAGCGGGACCTTCGCGGAAATTATCTGATGAAGTCATCTTAGAGTCCATGAAGAATAACGAAGCACGTTTTTCTAGTTTAGAAGGATCCATGCGCTTAATTGAAACACAATTGGGGCAAATTGCATCCGCACTTAATACTAGAGCGCTGGGGACATTACCAACCGATACAACGCCTAATCCTAAGGGTGATAACCAACATTGTAAGGCTATTACATTGCGGAGTGGTAAGGAGTTGGCGAGTGGGTATAACAATAATCTAATGGAAACTGGTACTGCACAAATTGAAGTAGAGAGTGATAAAATTCATGAACCCGCTAGAGAGTTGAATTTTGAACCTACTAAGAGTGTGGAGGAAGAGTTAGAAGAAGTAGAAGTGAATAAGAAAGAGAAGAACGTAGAGGGAATGGATAAGAAAATAATTACCTACCCACCACCACCATTTCCTCAAAGACTTAGGAAGAGCAAGCTAGATCACCAATTCCAAAAATTCATAGAAATTTTTAAGAAACTTCAAATTAATATCCCATTTGCCGAAGCCTTAGAGCAAATGCCCAGTTACGTCAAATTTATGAAAGATATTTTAAATAAAAAGAGAAAATTTGGCACGAATGAAACTGTGGCATTGACTCATGAGTGTAGCGCAATCCTTCAAAAGAAACTTCCACCCAAACTGAAAGATCCCGGAAGTTTCACAATTCCATGCTCTATTGGATATCATTTTGAAGGAAAGGCGTTGTGTGATCTTGGGGCAAGCATAAATTTGATGCCGCTCTCTATTTACAAGAAGTTGGGCTTGGGAGAAATTTCTAAAACATCACTAACGTTACAGTTAGCCGACAAATCGCTTACTTTTCCTAAGGGTATAGTAGAAGATGTGCTTGTCAAGGTGGATAAGTTTATCTTTCCGGCGGACTTTGTAGTTTTGGATATGGAAGAAGACAAGGAGATCCCACTAATTGTAGGGAGACCCTTTTTAGCAACCGGAAAAACTTTAATAGATGTCCACAAAGGTGAGTTGACCATGAGAGTCAACGATGAACAAATTACTTTTAACGTTCTTAAGGCCATGAAATTCCCTAGTGAGAAGGAAGACGTGATGGAGGTGGTTAACAGTATTTCACTCTACGACTGTGAGCAAAATAGTGGGTGGCATGATTCGAATATAGACGAGGAGTTTGGAATTTTGATGGATGAGATAGAAGTTGAGGAAGTGGAATCTGATGAGGTTAGGAATGAAGAAGTAGAATCTACTGAAAAAGAAAGTGAAGAGTATTTTCAAGTGTGTGAGAATCGATTGGGGTCGTTTCATAGGTCGGAGCCCCTAGATATGACTGAGCGGTCTTTAGCGGACAAACCCTCTACGGTTTGCCCGCCCGTCTTAGAGTTAAAACCGCTTCCTGAGCATTTGTCCTACGCATATCTAGGAGATAATGATACACTACCGGTAATCGTGAACTCCAGACTCCTACCAGAGCAGCATGACAAACTATTGGTCATCTTAAAAAAATATAAGTTAGCCATAGGATGGACAATAGCCGATATCCGAGGCATTAGTCCTTCCTTGTGTATGCACAAGATCCTTTTAGAGGAAGCTTGCAAAGGATCCATCGAGCCTCAGCGCCGCCTTAGCCCTCCTATGAAGGAGGTGGTGAGAAAAGAGATCATTAAGTGGTTGGATGCAGGAATCATTTACCCTATATCCGATAGTTCATGGGTGTCACCCATCCACTGTGTACCTAAGAAAGGAGGGACGACCGTAGTTAAAAATGACAAGAATGAATTAGTCCCCACAAGAACAATCACAGGATGGCGTATCTGTATCGACAATCGTAGATTAAACAAGGCGACTAGGAAGGATCACTACCCGTTACCATTCATAGATCAGATTTTAGACCGACTAGCCGGAAATGAGTTTTATTGTTTTCTAGATGGATATTCCGGCTACAATCAAATAACGGTTGATCCGGACGATCAGGAAAAGACAGCGTTCACGTGTCCCTTCGGTATATTCGCATTTAGGAGGATGCCATTTGGGCTATGCAATGCGCCAGCCACGTTCCAACGTTGCATAATCGCAATAATGACGGATCTTATTGAACAAGGCATGGATCCTATGGACTATGGCATAGAGGTCTTTATGGATGATTTTTCCATCTTTGGAAGAACATTCAATGCTTGCTTGATGTGTTTGGAGAGAGTGCTTGCCCGGTGTGTGGAGACCAACCTAGTGTTGAACTGGGAAAAATGTCAATTTATGGTGCAGGAAGGCATTGTTCTTGGACACCGTGTATCTAGAGACGGATTGGAAGTGGATAGGGCAAAGGTCGAGGTGATTGAAAAATTACCTCCTCCCAAAAATGTAAAAGCGTTAAGAAGCTTTTTAGGCCATGCGGGATTCTACCGAAGGTTCGTTAAAGACTTTGCAAAAATCGCCAAACCTTTAAGCGAGTTATTAGGACATGATGTGAAATTTGATTTTAATGATGAGTGTTTGAATGCGTTCAATCAATTAAAGACACGACTGATTACGGCACCGATTATTGTGGCCCCCGATTGGGAAAAACCCTTTGTGTTGATGTGTGATGTAAGTGACTACGCCGTGGGGGCTGTTTTGGGGCAAATGAGGGAAAAGATCTTTCATACTATAGCCTACTCTAGTAAGACTTTAATAGAGGCGCAAATAAATTATACCACGACTGAAAAGGAGCTTCTAGCTATAGTGTTTGCTTTTGAGAAGTTTAGGTCTTATCTTCTTTGCACCAAAGTGATAGCATTCACGGACCACGCGGCTATCCGCTATCTTATGGAGAAGAAGGATGCTAAACCTCGATTAATTCGATGGGTGTTGCTGCTGCAGGAGTTTGATCTAGAAATTAAAGATCGGAAGGGAGTAGATAACCCGGTGGCGGATCATCTTTCTAGGATTGAATGTTCTAATCCGCTGCTGCGATCAGAAATTAATGAAAGATTTCCCGATGAGTGGGTTTTGGCCGTAACCGAACAATACATACCTTGGTATGCAGACTATGTGAATTACATAGTCAGTAGAGTCCTCCCACCCGATCTGACATATCAACAAAAGAAGAGGTTTTTACATCAAGTACGCTCATATTTATGGGATGAACCATTTTTGTTTAGAATTGGAGCAGATGGGGTCGTTAGACGTTGCATTCCGGAGGAGGAAATGAAAGCCGTATTGGACAAATGTCACAACTCCCCTTATGGAGGTCACTTTAAGGGGGATAGAACGACAATGAAGGTCTTAGGAGCGGGGTTCTATTGGCCGACTCTATTCCGAGATGCTAAAGGATTTGTAAGTCAATGTGACTGGTGCCAAAGAAATGAAAACATTAAGAAGAACGACTCCATGCCAATGAACACAATCTTAGAAGTTGAACTTTTTGATGTTTGGGGATTAGACTTTATGGGACCTTTCGTGAACTCTAATAGTAATATGTTTATCCTTCTTGCCGTAGACTACGTTTCTAAGTGGGTCGAAGCCATAGCCACCGCTAAAAATGATGCCAAAGTGGTTTTACACTTCCTAAAGAATTATATATTCAATCGTTTTGGCACACCTAGAGCTATCATTAGTGATGGAGGTAGTCACTTCTGTAACAATTCATTCGCTACGTTATTGAGAAAATATGGCGTCACTCACAAGGTAGCGTTAGCGTATCATCCTAAAACAAATGGTCTAGCGGAAGTGTCTAACCGGGAGATAAAAACAATTCTTGCAAAGACGGTTGGCTTTAATTGTAAGGATTGGTCTCAAAAGCTTAACGATGCCTTATGGGCTTATCGGACTGCATATAAAACTCCTATTGGTTTAACCCCTTATAGGCTAGTATATGGGAAAGCTTGTCATCTACCCCTTGAATTAGAACATCGAGCGTTTTGGGCCATTAAAAAGTTAAATTATGATTTCCAAACTGCAGGTGAGAAGAGACTTCTACAACTCAATGAGTTAGAGGAATTAAGGATGAATGCGTATGAAAGTGCGAGGATTTATAAGGAACGGACCAAGAGATGGCATGACCAACGGTTGAGCGGAAAACAATTCGAACCCGGGCAATTGGTATTACTATTTAACTCCCGTCTGAAAATTTTTCCCGGAAAACTTAAGAGTCGTTGGTCGGGACCATTTCGGGTCAAGGAAGTCCATCCGTACGGCGCGATCACCATCGTGAATGAACAAGACAATTCCGAATTTAAGGTTAGTGGAGAGCGCTTAAAAATATTCCGATGCGATGACAATGAACGACTGGTGTCGTTCATTCTGCTGAAATGACAAGATCGTGTAGTCGGCAAAGTCCTGCCGGGACTCGAAATCAGGCGCTGCTTGGGAGGCAACCCAATTTTTAGTTGCATTTTCTGATTATTTTTATAATGTTTTTATTTTATTTTATTTTATTTTATTTACTTATGTTTTTAATTAATGAGTTATGAATTTCAAAAGCTATTTATATATATATATGCATATTAATCATTCAATCAAAATTTAAAAAAAAAAAAAAACCAGAAATAAAACGTCTCAAAAATCGTAAAATTCGTGTAGAGGGGGGGCCGCTAGTAGTGTTTTCAGTCAGTACAAATTTTGTTGCGACACTGTCACAACAAAATTTTTACTGACTCTGCCTTCCTAAAGTTGGCGGTTCAATGATGATTGGCCGGTTCATCTTTCTTTGGCTTCTTTCCGGTTCAGCGACTTTATATATAGGGTTAAGCCGGTTCACCTCCTTCCCCAAATCTCAAAGCCGAGTTGTCCATTCTAAACCCTATCCGCCGTTCGGGAGCGGCGTATCATTCGCGCGGCAACTTCGGCGAAGCGCAGCGCGGCCGCGCATGCGGTGACTCTGGAGAGTCGCGGCGAGCACCTGGCAACCGGCGGCATTCCAAGCAAACCACCAAGAGTGCGGCGGCGATTTGTAGTCTCAAAAATCTGGTTAGTGGCTGGTCTCCATCCTTCTTCATCTTTGTTTTAGGATTTCGTTTAGCATAGATTTTGTTATCTTAGGGTATGGCTTCCAAGAAGAAAGACAAGGGAAAGATGGTGGTCGCTAAGGGAGTTCGGCTTATCAATGATAGAGCCCTAGAACGCTATGAGCTTCTCAAAACTCTTCCTGCAATATTGGAGCGAGGTTTCCAAATCGAAGTTCGGGGATGGAGCATATCATATATTGAACAAATCCGCACTCAAGGTTGGGAAACATTCTGCCACCCTCGATGCGAAGCCGTCTTACCCTGGGTTCATGAGTTTTACGCGAACGCACCATTCCAGAACAATGATAGAGTGTTGGTTAGGGGCAAGGAGATCGACTTTTCTGCAGAAGCACTCAACAAATATTTTGATATTCAGCATATGGAGGAAGATAGGTACGAGATTCTGAAAAAGACAATTTCTCCGCAAGAGGTTGCAGCAACATTATCAATCAAGTCACACATTGACTGGGCTGACAAAGCCAAGACTGTACTCCGCTCCAATAGTTTTAAACGGGAGGCCAAGGTGTGGTTATTGTTCGTTAACGCTAGCATTTTGCCAACCAAGCATTTGAATCAGGTAGCATTTCATCGGGCACTGCTCATTTACTGCATTATACGAGGCATAAAGATCAATATCGGACGGTTGCTGGCTGACCAAATTCGTGAAAAGGGGAAGACAAAAGTCGGCCGCCAGCTGTGGTTCCCAACCCTGATAACAGCTCTTTGTAGAAATGCCGGAGTGAGCGAACAAGATATTAGCGTCACGCCAGTGAGACATCATATCACACACACTGTTATCTCCACAAACATAAAAACCTCTTTGGATCGCAATGTTCGCAAGGACGCATCTAAGCTGACGCCGTCTACCTCTACAACACAACCAGCCCAGCCTCCACACTCAGCGGATTTTCAGCCGGACACAACAAAAATCTTGGACTATTTGAGGCACATCACGGAATACCAGCGATGTCATCATAATGTGGTTTCCGCGCAATTAAAGACACTGAACAGCAATCAACAAAAACTATTGCGACATGCGCAACTCCTGATCGGAGACCAATCACTACCCTTTCTTTCACCATTCGATGCGGATGGGTACATGCTTAATGCTCGCGGCAAACGAGCGGATCCCTCGGTGGAAGATGTGGCCGACGACATGGAGACGTCCGAAGAAGGCGAGGAAAGTGATGAGGAGATGGGAAGTGATAACAGTATGGAAGACGACGAGGACGAAGAGGATGACGAATGAGGAGCAATGTGGGTTGCTTGACTTCATGTTTTGTGTCGCCATGTTGACTTAGTAGTTTTGCTAGTACTTTATTATAATTTTGGACAGATATGCATCCTTTGGGTTAACTTTTGTTTGACTAGCTAATATTCTGCTAATATTTCACTAATGTATGGCCTGACATGCAAATACCTTGATGTTGTTGGTTTACTTTAATATAACCTATGCCTTGGATTCTAGTTTTTATCATTCACCTGTTGCATTTTCTGAACTGTAGTACTGTGGCAATGGATATTCCTTTATTCTACATAATGCTAATTGCCCCTACTGTGTCAAGTTTGCTTGAGTTCTTCCTATGTCAGGTTTTGCTTGCGTTTATTCTGCATAATGATAATTGCCTCTAATTTTTTTCTGGTTTGTCGGATTTCTGGATATAGAACTATTGCTCAAACAAGGTTCCCTGTCATCCATAAGTGATTTGGAAGTTCATTTCCACATTTTCTGTATTCACATGCACTAGGAATTTTCTTATGTGAATGGCCTTATTACATTGAAAAATGTTACTTCTAATCTCAAGCTTGGCGACTACTTCCTTCCGTCGTTTTGGTTTATATTCATGCTGAATATCTCTGCGTTTCCAGTGTTGATTAATTGTGGACATGTAATTATTGACCTACATCATCATTTCCTCTTGAACACACTTAATTTCAACTCTTATGTTGCAGTTCTCTGGATTTGATAAGTTGTTAGAATTGAACAGGGTTGTATGTGGGTCATGTTGCACACTTTGCTCAGTGTTCCTTTTATTAAATGCTTTAATCTAACTAAGTAACCTCATGTTGTTATATTTAATAGTCTTGACCTGTACGACCTTGGCCCATTAATTTGACTCCTTTTCAATTCGGACTCGATCTGGTCAATTCATTAATCCTCTACATTCTGATAGTGGAATGCGTGCTACTTGGATACACTTTTGCTGTCCACTTATAAATAAAATTAATTAGCATTTATTCACTTTGCTTGGATTTGAGAATTTTTGGTGGAACTAGTGAGATCTAATTCTGGAAGCTAGTCTTCGTTGTGGCTTTCTGTGTAATCCTTTGCAGGTATTTGTTAGTCAAACAGTCGCGATCAGCTTTTAATTCATAGCATTATATCATCAGACGAAAAGGATGCGAGAAATTGGAACTTTGGCCGGCATACTTCAGGGAAGTATTATGTTTCAATGGGAATCCTATTAAATATTTCATAACATTTGTCACACCACCTGTTTCACCCAGCTCGATCACTTAAATTTTAACGATAATCTTTGCTAGAGACTAGCAAGAATTTAGGTGTGAGGGTGTGAAGTTACCTTCAGTTATCTTCACCGAATCAGTAGTGAATAACCTAGTCACTCTTCATTGCAATTCCTTTGCTCTTAGTTCAATTTTTGCAACTTTTTATGATTAGTAGATTTGTCAAAAACCTAAAAATTTTTGACTTTGCTTTTGACATTAGTAAGATATATTAGAGCTCCCGTTTTGAATTTCCCCTTTGCACACCATTCCTTATGAATATTTGTGTCCGACAAAAGAATTTCATTATTTCTGAATATAGAGGGGGAGAGATGAACAAGAACTGAGTCGATGATATAGGCTTAAACATGGAGTCTAAGTAATTTTTAAATATCGCTGATATATCTTTGTGTTTGAGTCTAGCCTTTGGGATTCAACTTACTCATAAAAATAATCTCTTGCTCCGTTACTAGTCATTTCTTAATAAATGTTCCTACTCTGGGTGTTTAACTGATATAAAAAATCATCAAGAAAATAATGTCATAGTGATATGTGGCCCGAGTATGTGTACACCCACTTAGAATGATCCCAATTATGACCTTATGTAAAAAATTTATTGGTTATGATGCCTTAGTGATATGCGGCCTAGGTATGTATACACATATCTGGAATGATCCCAACTATGCGCACAAAATAAAAAAAAAAATTTATGTAGAGGTCATAGTGATATGCGGCCTAAGTGTGTGTACACCCACTCGGAATGATCCCAACTATGAACATAAAAATTATATTTGTACTTGAGAGTTAGACCCCAGGGTAAGGAGCAGAGTTAAGAATTTTAACTAGGAATGTGTCTTGCTGTTATCAAAGATCAAATTCATAACCTAGCCAATTCTCATCACATTGCCTACCCTTACACTTTATCTTATACTGTTAAACTCTTGTTTGAGCCAACTCAATGTCTTGGTTTATTGTCATCATCCCCCTTCTATGTAGAAATTTAATGAGTGAAGTTGTTTGGAAGTAGATAATTTTAAGGAATATCACACACAACACTAGGAAACTGTTATGGAGCTTTATTCGTTATCGAACTAATGAATCTTTGCAAGTTTGAAATTTTAGGTGATTGACACTTTCACTAATCTATATCAAATTTTCAAGAGTAAGGTCATTTGGAACATATTGGTAGCAGTTGTTCACTCACTCAATGGTGTGTAATGCTTTATCTTTGCTAGGGACTAGCAAAGGTTTAGGTGTGAGGGTGTGATAACTTCACACAATGAAGTTATCTTGTGCGTTAATTTATCTCATTTTGACCAATTTATTTCCAAAATTTCAATCAAAACCATGTGAAAATGAGTAGACTACCTTTTGTGCAAGAATTTACATATTATTAATATTTTAACTTATTTTTATGATAGGGAGCGATGATGAAATCATTTGCATGGTCAAAAGGAAGCATAAGCAACATCCAAGAACCTATTAAAATCAGTCTGCAGTTCATTTGGAGCAGTTTTTGAGTGCAGGGAGCAGGAAGCAGAATTTGTTGCAACAAATAAAAATTTGTTGCAACAAACCTGCGAATTTAAAATTTTAAATTCCGAAAATTATTCAAATTTGGAAGTTTTAAATATGAAAGGAAGCCTCCTTTCATAATTGCTGGAAATCCTTTGAGCCCCCATTACCATAAAAAGGAGATTTTTTAATCTTTTGAACATCTTTGTCATTTTGGAGAGGAGGAGGCCAAGTCTAGGGTTTTTTGGCGGTGGAGAAGCGGATTCCGGCCGTGAAGAAGGGTAAATCTGAAATTTTGAAGGCATGAACTGTAAGATCTTCATAGTTTTGTGTGTTTTTCTTCTCGCTATGAACTAATCTCTCCAAGTCTTGTATAAGGAGAGTACTATGCGTGTTTCAATGGTGTAAAACTCTTGGTTGTTGAGATTTGTTGAATGATTTTTCATATTGTGAACTTTTGAATTAATTCATGAGATTTTTGGCTTTTGTCTTCATCTTATGTTTCACCGCAAGAATCGAGAGATGAGCGGCGTAATATTGGTTTGACGGCGATTTCATTGCACCGCAAGAGTCGAGAGAGGAGTGGTGTAAAACTTTTAACCAAAGATCTCTATTTTTGCGTTGTATTTCGAGATTCGAGAGAGGAGGAGTGCAATCGCTCATTAGTTCACCGTAGTTTAGAGGAGAGGAGGAGACTCCATCCTTTTGCTAGCGATTTGATTTTTATGTTAAGCAATATTCTTCATTTCTCTTAAGTTAGAGATAACTAGGAGAATTTAGGACGTTGGGATTTCCGAGATTCGAGAGAGGAGGATTTCTTCTATAAAAATCATCGCATGATAATTCATTCAACAATCTTAACTAATATTATTTCTACGCACCATTTAAACGCCCATAGGAAATCTAAATACAAGACTATTTTCTCCAATTGATAAAAGTATTTGTCAAAGATTTTGAGTAGTCTGCTTAATTTAATTCTTACTTAACCATCTCGAGTAGTTAGCATAAGAACCATCTCTTTCGGCTTGTTTGGATTTGAAGAACGGTGTAGCTAGTAATTGCAAGCCTTAGGTTAACCACCTCTCCGTGGGAACGATCTCACTCACACTTTATTACTTGGTCCGGCACGTGCACTTGCGTAAAATATACATCCGCTACGGGCGTATCATCCTACCTGTCGCCGCGACCTCTTCTTTAGTCGCTTCGACCTGTTAGCCTTGTTCGCCTTATTTGTCTTTCCGCAGACTTTTCTCTAATCACGCGGTCTTCTCTTTCTTCTGTTCGCGCGGGCTGCATTCTAGCCGCTCGACTTCTTTCCCTCTGCTTGGTTCTACAGCTTGATCGTGGCTTTTCTGGCCGCTGATGTCTATCATCGTGAACGCCGCAGATCTCTTTCTCCTACCCACTGTGATTTCTCCCTGTTCGCGCGGCTTGTTTCCTAACCGCATGGTTTGACTCCTAACCGCGCGGCTTCCTGTTGTTTTCTCTTATGGCTCTTTCTGATGATTCTACTGCCACCACTCCTGTCGCCAATCCGGCTCCGCCTTTTCCTCCTATTCCTTCCGGGAACCTTGGCACCGTTTCGAAACTTGTCGGCTCAAACTACCCGGATTGGAGCGTCTCCTTCACCTTTCTCCTTCGCTCGCAACGCAAACGCCACCATCTCGTTGATGACCCTCCTCCCACCACTTCATCTCTCTTTGATAACTGGGATGCGAGTGACGCACTTGTGCGTACTTGGTTTGCTAATAGCCTCTCCGATGAATGTCTCCCCATCATCTGTCATGATGAGATGGTCAAGGCCGCTTGGCTTCATCTTGTCGCTCTGTACTCAAAGGGGGCTCAGACGTCCCGCATCTATACGTTGTATGCGGACATCTTTGCCCGTCCTACTTTGTCTCCTGCTGCTACCTACCAACAGGTTCAGGCTCTTGAGGCTGAGATTCTTCATAATCGCCCCTTTTTTGCGGATTTGGCTCAACAACACAAGCATTTCCAAGAGCTTCTCGTTGTGTGTTATCTGCTCCGGCTTCCTGATACTTATGATATGATCCGCCAGCAAATTCTGGGTGAGGCGGAATCTCCTACCTTAGATGCCACCGCTGCCCGCATCGCTGCTGTCACCTCCCTCCTTCAGCGCTCGCTTCTGCTCGCTCCTTCTCCACCGGACAACTATGCTCACCAAACTCAGCAGAGTGGCTCTAGTAGCCGCAGTCACCAGTCTGGCAGACGTGCTCCTTCCGGGTATCTCTACTCTCACTGTGGCCGCACCGACCATACTTTGGAACGCTGCTGGATGAAGAATCCCCATCTTCGCCCATCGGGTGACTCTTCCGCCTCCTCTTCCAAGTCGTCTGCCTCCGTGGTCACATCATCAGGTAGTGCCCACGTGGTGACTCAAGGAAAATGGCTTATCGACTCTGGTGGTTCTAATCACATGACGGGCAATCCTCAGTGCTTCTCTCTCCTCAAACAGCATGATCGGTTGCCTCCTGTCCTCGTTGCAGACAGTTCTCCCTCCCCGGTTCATGGGTCGGGAGTGGTTCATGTTACTCCGTCTCTTTGCCTAGAGGACACTCTCTATGTGCCCAAATTTCCATGCAATTTATTGTCGGTTACCACTTTATGCAAGCAGCTTCAGTGCTCTGTGACGTTTACTCCGACTTCTTGTTCTTTTCAGGATCCGAGCTCCCAATGGACGATTGCTACTGGGACTGAGAGCGGCGGCCTCTACTTCATCGACAACGTTTTTGCCTTATCCGCCTTCTCCTCTTCTTCTACGGATCTTCTCCAGTGGTATCTCCGCCTCGGTCCTCCTCCTCCACGACTTCTACATCAGCTTCTGCCCCACCTCCCTCCTTCCAGTACTCCTCTCAATTGCGACGCTTGTCAGCTTGACAAGCATCACCGTTCCTCCTTCCCGCCGAAGTAAGGTCGGGGCTCTGCCCGTCCGTTTGATCTAGTCCACTCCGATGTTTGGGGTCCTGCTCCTACCCTCACCATTGGTCGGGGTAGTTCTTATTTTATAACTTTTATTGATGATTTTTCTAGATGTACTTGGGTGTATCTCTTACGAGATCGCTCTGAACTTTTGGATGTATGGATCTCTTTTTATCAATTAATTAAAACTCAGTTTGGTGTTTGTATTAAAACATTTCGCTCAGACAATACTAAAGAATATCTGAGTCATGCGTTTACATCTTTCTGTGTGCAACATGACATTATTCATCAGACTAGCTGTGTTTATACCTCCCAGCAAAATGGGGTGGCGGAACGCAAAAACCGTCATATTCTCGATGTCGCTCGTACCTTGATGACCAAGATGCATGTTCCTCGCTCCTATTGGGGCTATGTTGTTCTCCTTGTCTGCAACCTCATCAATCGCATTCCCTCCACGGTTCTCCACGGGAAAACTCCATTCTTCATTCTGTATCTGAATCTTTGGGTGCACTGCCTTTATGCATGCCCCATCTGCCACCCGAGATAAGCTCTCCCCTCGCTCCACCAAATGTGTCTTTCTGGGGTACTCCCCCACTCAGAAAGGCTATTGTTGCTTTGACCCCATTCTTCGTAAGCAGTTCGTCTCTGCTGACATCACCTTCTTCGAGAATGCCTCCTACTTCTCGGATGAATCCTCTCATCTCCCCCAGCTTCTGATACTCCTGCTATTCTCTTCATTCCCTCATCTCCTACTGCGATCTCAACCCCTACACCGTCTCCGTCCACTCATCTCCCACTGCCTCTCTCTCCCTCTTCTCCGCCACCGTCTCCCTCATCTCCGTCGCCGTCGCTCTTTACTCCCGGGCGAGCTCTCTCTGCCATGGATGCTCCGGATACCGAGGGACCCGCCGACCTGGATCTTCCTGTAGCTCTTCGCAAAGGGGTGCGGACGTGTACTCTACACCCCCTTACTGTTGTTGTTTTATATGATCGCCTTACCTCTTCTCGCAGGGCCTTTGCTCTAGCAATCTCTGTCACTGCCACACCCCATTCCTACCAGGAGGCACTTGCTATTCCTCATTGGAAGATGGCCATGGATGAGGAAATGACGACCCTAACTGAGCGGGGTACCTGGACTCTTGTTCCTCCTCCCTTCGGTACTGATGTTGGTAGCTGTCGCTGAGTCTTTGTGGTGAAATTTGGCCCGGACGGCACTGTGTATCGTTATAAGGCCCGCCTTGTTCCTAAGGGCTTTACTCAGACCTATGGGGTTGATTACTTTGACACCTCTCCCGTGGCTCGTCTCAGCACTATCCGGGTCCTACTCTATGTGGCTGTCAATAGAGATTGGCTGATTTCTCAGCTGAATGTCAAGAATGCTTTCCTATATGGTGATCTTCAGGAGGCCTTCTATATGGAGCAACCTCCTGGGTATGTTGCTCAGGGGGAGACACGGGTATGCCGGCTGAAGAAGGCCATCTATGGCCTCAAGCAGATCCCTCGAGCTTGGTTTGACAAGTTCAGTGGCATCATAGCAGCTGTTGGTTTTACGTGAAGCTCTGCCGATCACTCGCTATTCATTCGCAAAACCTCCTTGGGACTGGTGGTTCTTGTTGTGTACGTCGACGATATTCTTCTCACTGGCGATGACCAGGAAGGGGTAGCCTTGACAAAGCGGCATCTTCGTCAACATCTGGTCACGAAAGATATGGGCTCTCCAAAGTACTTTCTGGGGATTTAAATCTCTCGGAAACCCAACTCCTTAGTCCTCTCCCAACGTAAGTATGCTCTTGATCTATTAAAAGAGGCAGGATTGACTAGAGCAAAACCTGCTCGATGTCCCATGACAACTAGAGAACACAAAACCTGGACAGATGATTCGCCTCCTCTTTCAGATATTACGCGATACAGGCGTTTGGTTGGCAATCTCATATATCTCACAGTGACAAGGCCCGACATTTCCTATGTTGTGGGCAAGGTGAGTCAATTCATGCAAGCGCCTAGGGAATGTCATCTATAGTCCACCTTGCGGATCTTAGAGTATGTCAAAGCAGCACCTGAGAAGGGATTACTCTTTCAGAAGAATGATCATTTGAGGGTTGAAGCATACTCAGATGTGAGTTACGCTGATGACAAAGGAGATCGCAAGTCAACCTCGGGTTTTTGCACCTTTGTTGGGGGAAATCTGGTAAGCTGGAAGAGCAAGAAACAGTCTGTTGTTTCCAGGTCTAGTGCAGAAGCAGAGTATCGTAGTATGACATCGACCACTTGTGAGTTAAAGTAGTTACAGACGCTCATGATGGATTTAGGAGAGGTCTACAACCATCCTCTATCTATGTTCTGTGATAATAAAGTGGTCATAAACATCTCCAAAAATCCGGTCTTTCATGAAAGAACCAAGTACATTGAGGTCGACTGTCATTTCATTCGTGAAGAGATTTTGAAGGAACAAATTTGCACTCCCTTCGTCACTTCTGATAAAGAGTTCGCTGACATCTTCACTAAGCCAGTATCCACCTCGTTTCTTCATATTTGCGACAAATTGGGCATGATTGATATATATGCTCCAGCTTGAGGGGGAGTGTTGAGGCAGGTGACCGGGCAGTCTGGCGGTCTGTCTTGGCGGATTGAAGACCGCACGGTCTGGCGGTTTCCCTTCAGCGGTTTGGTTGATGTGTAGTTGTTGTCTGGAGTCCGAGCGGTCTAGCGGTTTGTCTCTAGCGACTTGGAGACCGGGCGGTATAGCGGTCTCCCATGGCGATCTCTCCTTCCTCTCTGGTGGTAGCCAAGCAATTAGTCCTTACGTCTAACCGCGCGGCTTGTGCGGGTTGTTTCTGTATACACCACTTAGTCCTGTAATTTTTTAGTCTCACATCTCTTATTTGTATTCTCTTTTCTCTCCTCCATTCTATAAAAGGGAAGCCATACCTTTGTAATAGATACCTTTTTCAGATAATAAAATTTCTGTTATACTCTTCCGGTTTGTTCTTGTTCGTTTCTTACACTCCTTTATCTTCTTCTTCCCTTTCGAAGATCTTCAAGCATTCTTGATAGATCTCCTTCGTCTTTGAAGATATTCATCTTTTCCGCCCAGAATTTCTCTCTCCTCCGCATATCTTCCTTGCGCGCTCCCAGGCACGACGCCTCCTCGCGCGCTCTCACACGCATATCTTACTTGCATGCTCACTCTCGTGCCACCTCCTCGCACGCTCACCAGCGCGTTTCACCCTTGCGCGTTCCCCCCGCGCGCCGCCTCCTCGCGCGCTCTCGCGTGCATTTACCCCTTGCGCGCTCCCGTGCGCGCCGCCTCCTCGCGCTTTCGCACGCGCCGCCTCCTCACGTGCTCGCACATACATATCTTCCTTGCACGTGCCGCCTCCTCGCGCGCTCCCGCACACATTTCTCCCTTGCGCGCTCCCCCGAGCGCTGCCTCCTCGCGCTCTCTCACGCACATTTCTCCTTTGCGCGCTCCCGAGCGCGCCGCCTCCTCGGGCGCTCTCGCGCGCATTTCTCCCATGCACGCTCCCGTGCGCGCCGCCTCGTTGCGCGCTTTCACGCACATTTCTCCCTTGCACGCTCCCGCACGCGCCGCCTCCTCGCGCGCTCTCGCACGCATTTCTCCCTTGCGCGCTCCCACGCGCGCCGCCTCTCTCTCGCGCATTCTTGCACCCGTCTCTCCCCTGCACGCTCATGTGCGTTATCACACACATTGCTCCCTTGCACAGATCTCTTCCCACAGCACTTCACGCATCCTTCTCCAACAAGCTCCCAACGCGCTCTCCTCTGGCAAGCGTCTTGCGTGTTCTCCTCCAATAAGCGCCATGCGCGCTCTCCCCCTACAAGCGCCCTACGCACTCTCTTTACCAGCAAGTGCTCTGCGCACCCTCTTTCATCTAGCGCTTCGCGCACTCTCCTCCAGCAAGCGCCCAACACGCTCTTTGCCAACAAGTGCCCTACGCGCTCAAGAACAAGCGCTCTGTCTACCAATAAGATAACCAAACGACGCTTATTCAAAAGACAGTCAGAGACAAGAAGCGGAAGATAAGGTGCACTGAGCTCACCTCCGAGCTTCGAAGCACCAGGCATTTGAACGTGTACAGTAAGCTACTCCCTCCTCCAGGAATTATTAGAAGACTCCAGAATACTAGTGCATCGCTCCCCGCAGCACTCGAAGAAATAATTAGCCCTGCGTGTGGTGGCCTGTCACCCTCATGGTTCTCTCTCTCCCCCCAAAAATTGTAACGAGAGGCGGCATGTCGCCCTCAAGTTCTTGAAAAAGCCCCGTAACAGCACTCAGATCTAGTGGAGGTTTGTCGGCACAGATCCGACCATGTGGTTTTTCACCTCTTTCCGGGGTTTTCCACATCAAAAAAATTACCTTGTCAACTTTCCATTTTCATTGACTGTGTGCGCGCTCGACCGTTCCGAGAGCTAAGACGGTCCAAGAATTCCGGCCCGACCAGGACGTCGAGTTAGTCCGCAACAGTTTGGCGTCGTCTATGTGAAGCGAGTTCCCAGTATCTTCAAAAGACAGTACCCTCAACACAAAGGTACTCATAACTAAAGACCATGGCGGGAGAAGCTGCCCGCACGATAGAAGCGACAACACTCGGGGGGCAGGTTGGTCCAGTTCCCCCTCACCGGCGTGTCGTCATACCAGAAGGAGAACTCACCAGTGCGAACGTCCACATCCATAGAGCCCATTTAGACAAAAGATTTGAATTTCAGCATCACTACAATCACCTAGAAGCAACAAGCATCAGGCCAACAGAAGTTGAAAGGCTCACACGCGAAGAATTTCTCAACTTAAAGAAGAACGTGAGCGTGCCAAGTAATGTGCCGCTCCCGCCAACCGCCCTCTCCATCATTACTCGCCATTTGCACCCGAGGTTCAGGCACACCCAATCCCCCAAGGTTTCAAGCTCCCAAAGATCGAGGCATACGCTGGTAAAAGTGATCTGTTAGAGCATGTCAGACACTTCGCAATCATGATGCAACTTTGCAACGCCCTAGATCAACTATTGTGTCAAGATTTCCCAGCAACTTTGAAAGGGCAAGCTCGCACATGGTTCATGTCCCTGAAGGAAGAAGAAATCAAGGATTTCGCAGAACTAACGCAACAATTCACGGATCAGTTCATTGTCAGCCGCCGAATATTCAACGATCCTTCTCACCTGTCCGGTATCCGTCAAAGTGAAGGAGAAACCCTTAAAGATTTATTCTGTCGTTTCACCACTGAAGCACGACGAATCCCTGGAATAAAAGCGAAACTCCTACGCAGATTTCTTCTTGGAGGGCTCCGCCCTGGTGACTTCCACTCCGCACTAGTACAAGAAACTATATTCAGCTATTCTGATCTTATTCAACGGATCGATGCCCAGATCGTCGCTGATGATGCAATCGAAGCACACCGCCATCAATTCAAAAGCAACTCAAAGAGACATCGAGAGCAAGGGTTAACGCCACTCCCGGCTCCTAAAAAGAGCAACTCACGCTATGACGACTCTCGGCGAGCTGGGGGGCATCACCAACATCAAGCCTTCACTCTCGTCAACGCTTCACAAGCGGAAGTGTTGCTCGCTATACGCAACCACCCGTCTCTCCAAAGGCAAAGGGCTCTTACTCTATATTCAGGGGACCAATCTAAATATTGCGACTTCCATCAAGGTCGTGGGCATAAGATAGAAGATTGTTCAAGACTGAAGATGGAAATCGAACGATTCATTCTCCTTAGGTACCTCGAGAGTTCTCTCCAAAACAAAGGCTCCGAATCAACATGTCAAGAATGATCCGGCACAGGGACGATCCCCGGGATGAACATCTCAGAGAAGAGTTTACTTTCTGCCAAATGGGCATCCAAAGCTCCATCATCACTACTTGTATCTTATTTTCAACATTCATGGAACAAACAATAAGTTTTATTTCCAATATTATTGATGACTCCCATTACAGAGTGTTCAGAATTCCCAATAAGGGACTCTGGTCTCTCCTCTTACAGAGTGTTCAGTATTCCCAACAAGGGACTCTAGTCTCTCCTCTTACAGAGTGTTCAGTATTCCCAACAATAGACTCTGTCCTCTCCTCTTACAGAGTGTTCAGTATTCCCAACAAGGGACTCTAGTCTCTCCTCTTACAGAGTGTTCAGTATTCCCAACAAGGGACTCTGGCCTCTCCTCTTACAGAGTGTTTAGTATTCCTAACAAGGGACTCTGGCCTCTCCTCATTACAGAGTGTTCATATCTCCGCAAAGGAGATTTTGGCCTTTACCTTACAGAGTGTTCAGATCTCCGCAAAGGAGACTCTGGCCTTTACCTTACAAAGTGTTTAGATATCCGTAAAGGAGACTCTGGCTTTTACCTTACAGAGTGTTCAGATTTCCGCAAAGGAGACTCTGGCCTTTACCTTACAGAGTGTTCAAATCTCCGCAAGAGAGATTCTGGCCTCTTTGGCTCATAGCCAACTTCACCACAAACCAACCTTGTGTGCGCTAAGTCGCGGGCTGGAACCGTGCAAACTAAGTCGCGGTCTGGAACCGTGCAAACTATGTCACGGGCTGGAATCGTGCAAACTAAGCCGCGGGCTGGAACCGTGCAAACTAAGCCGTGGGCTGGAACCATGCAAACTAAGCCGCGGGCTGGAACCATGCAAACAAAGTCGCGAGCCAGTCTCGTGCAAACTTCCCCGTAAGCCAGCCTTGTGAGCGCTAAAGCCGCGAGCCAAACTCGTGCAAACATCGTCGCAAGCCAGCCTCGTCGTGCCAAGCCGCGACCCAGTTTCGTGCGATCTCCGCCGCGAACCAGTCTCGTACGAGCAAGAGTCACGAGTCAGTCTCGTGCGAGCCAAAGTCGCGAGTCATTTTTGCGCAAAATGACGTTATACGCCAAATTTACGCAAAACAACATGAACCTCACCAACTGAGGTATCATTCTGCCCCAATAAGAATGGAGGCGCTATGTATGCATCCTTATATCTCGCCACAATAAGTTTCTCCTTCCGACCTTGTATAAGAGGACGGTGATACACTCGGGGGCACCAAAAACTCCACATCTCAACGACCTCTTCCCTTCCACAGATAAGCGCTCAACGCGCCTTACATATTACACCCTGCGCATATCACGTACGCAGCTTGCATCGCGCACGCGACACCCGTTATGCATCATGCACATCACATGTTGTGCACATCACACCTTGTGTACATGTCATGCACTTTGCGCACACACAAAACACGATTGTGCATATCGCGCCATGCGTGCATAAAGTCCAAATGAACACATCGCGCACGCTGCGCCTACTACACATATCAACAGGGGCATCACCATGCGCAGGATCTTTATCTCCAGTCTGAAAAGTGTATCATACCACTCTTACACACAATCAGCGCACATTGCGCGCATTAAGCACACCTCGTGCGAATAGCCCCAAGCATGCACAATGCACATTACACATCTCGTGCATGCATTTTGTTGTACGCATAAACCATGCGATATGCCCGCATTTCCTAGCACCTCGGCCAAACTACAAGCACGTAACTGCGCAGGCCTGCAATCGCTCGACCTATCAGGGGAGCATTAAAAGACTTGCTTCAAAAAAAAATCCGGGCTCATTCTCGAGCAGAATGACCTCCGAAAATTTGGGGGCATATGATGGACTCCCTGTTTACGCTCCCGGTCGAGCCACAGTCCGAGCAAGCGCACCCCGATCGTCAGACATGCCCGCAATACGTTCCCATCTGCGCAGGACGAGCACCACTCTCGGGCACGCTGAAATCCTACCGCGCGGCATGCGCGTGCGCGAGATTTATTCTCCGCGCGATGGAATTCCTGAGCGCGCTGGAATTCCTGCGCGCGCTGGAATTCCTGCGCGCGCTGGAATTCCTGCGCGCGCCGAAATCTCGATTTCCGCGCGCCATTTCCAGCCAATGGGTATTAAATCCCCATTGGCTGGAAAAGGCGCTGACCAAGCCAGTGCCTATATTTGGCCTCCTTGTTGGGGAGTGCACAACACTCCCCAACAGGGATCCGGGGCAAGCTGCCGCACCACCCCTTTGTGGCCGGGTGGTGCGGCAGTTTCCGTAGGGGACGCCGGCTCGTGCCGGCAACGCGTCCCCCTTCCCTTCCTCGACCGTCGTCGCCGCCACTCCTCTCTTTCTCGGGCGCCGTCACTGTCGTCTCCAAACGGCCGCCGTTGTCGTCGTTTCCTAGCGCCACAGTCGTCGTCGTCATCATTTCTCAACATCACGCCACGGCCGCTGCCGTCTTCTCCCAACGTCGCGATCGCCTCCATCTTTGTCAGGCTTTCGCCATCATCGCCGACCTCGCCCGCCGCTCGTCGTTCTCCTCCATCATGACCGGTCTCTTCCTTCATCATCCCGGTCTCCTCCTCTGTTTGGACGGCCTTCGCCGCCGACCGGATTTCGCCACCGGCCGGTTCCTTGGCCATAGCTAATCCTCCATCGTTCGATCATGTTCCCGCGATCGCCGTCATCAGTTGTGTGGGTAATCACCCACGTAGCCGCCTGCATGATCATCTCTGTAATGGGATAATGGGTTGCCAAATTTAGCATGGACAACCCATTATAATGATAATGAGTTGTCATAATTAGAGGGGGCTATATTTAGTAAGTCAAATGAAATAATATAAACATTAATACTATATTAATTTGGCCTTCATATATTAAATGAGGGGGTTACGGTCTACGAATAACCGCACGACCTCCCTAACCACCCGTGAAGCATATAAATAGAGCCCCTCTTCCCCTTTAATTCAGGCTCTACTTCTTGAAAAAAATCCTCCGACGGTTTCCCTCTCTCTCCTTCCTCCTTCATCTTCTTCTTCCCCTTCGAAGATCTTCAAGCATTCTTGGAAGATCTCCTTCGTCTTTGAAGATCTTCATCTTTTCCGCCCAGAATCTCTCTCTCCTCCGTATATCTTCTTTGCGCGCTCCGGCGCGCGCCGCCTACTCGAGCGCATATCTTCCTTGCGCACTCCTGCGCGCGGCATCTCCTCACACGCTCTCACACGCGTTTCTCCCTTGCGCGCTCCCGTGCACGCCGCCTCCTCGCACGCTCCCGCACGTCGCCTACTCCCGCGTGCGCCGCCTCCTCGCGCGCTCCCGCGCGCGTTTCTCCCTTGAGCACTCCCGCACGCGCCGCCTCCTCGCGCGCTCCCGCATGCGTTTCTCCCCTGAGCGCTCCCCCGCGCGCCGCTTCCTTGCGCTCTCTCGCGCGCGCTGCCTCCTAGCGCGCTCACGCGCGCATTTCTCCCTTGTGCGCTCCCGCGCGCGCCGCATCGTTGCGCGCTCTCGCGCGCATTTCTCCCTTGCGTGATCCCGCGCGCGCCGCCTCCTTGCGCGCTCTCACACGAATTTCTCTCTCTCTATCCCCCCAATAATTGTAACGAGAGGCGACATGGCACCCACGTGTTCTTGAAAAAGCCCTATAACAGCACTCAGATCTAGTGGAGGTTTGGTCGGCACAGATCCGGACACGTGGTTTTTCACCTCTTTCCGGGGGTTTCCACGTCAAAAAAATTACCTTGTCAACTTTCCATTTTCATTGACTGTGTGCGCGCTCGACCGTTCCGAGAGCTAAGACGGTGCAAGAATTTTAGCCCGACTGGGACGTCGAGTTAGTCCGCAACTGTTTGACGCCGTCTGTGGGAAGCGAGTTCTCCAAAGGACAAGGGCTCTTACTCTAAATTCAGGGGACTAATCTAAATATTGCGACTTCCATCAAGGTCGTTGGCATAAGACAAAAGATTGTTCAAGACTGAAGGCGGAAATCGACCGATTCATTCGCCTTTGGTACCTGTTCTCTCCAAAACAAAGGCTCTGAATCAACATGTCAGGAATGATCCGGCACAGGGACGATCCCCGGGATGAACATCTAAGAGAAGAGTTTACTTTTTGCCAAATGGGCATCTAGAGCTCCATCATCGCTGCTTGTATCTTATTTTCAACATTCATGGAACAAACAACAAGTGTTATTTCCAATCTTATTAATGACTCCCATTACAGAGTGTTCAGTATTCCCAACAAGGGACTCTGGCCTCTCCTCTTACAGAGTGTTCAGTATTCCCAACAAGAGACTCTGACTTCTTCTCTTACAGAGTGTTCAGTATTCCCAACAAGAGACTCTGGCCTCTCCTCTTAAACAGTGTTCAGTATTCCCAATAAGGGACTCCGACCTATCCTCTTATAGAGTGTTCAGTATTCCCAACAAGGGACTCTGGCCTCTCCTCTTACAGAGTGTTCGGTATTCCCAACAAGGGACTCTGACCTCTCCTCTTACAGAGTGTTCGGTATTCCCAACAAGGGACTCTGACCTCTCCTCTTACAGAGTGTTCCGTATTCCCAACAAGGGACTCTGACATCTCCTCATTACAGAGTGTTTAGATCTCCGCAAAGGAGACTCTGGCCTTTACCTTACAGAGTGTTCAGATCTCCGCAAAGGAGACTCTGGCCTTTACCATACAGAGTGTTCAGATATCCGCAAAAGAAACTCTGGTCATTACCTTACATAGTGTTCAGATCTCCGCAAAAGGGACTCTGGCCTTTACCTTACAGAGTGTTCAGATATCCGCAAGAGAGATTCTGGCCTCTTTGGCTCATATCATACTTCACCACAAGCAATCTTGTGTGCGCTAAGCTGCGGGCTGGAACCGTGCAAACTAAGCCACGGGCTAGAACCGTGCAAACTAAGCCGCGGGCTTGAACCGTGCAAACTAAACTGCGAGCTAGAACCGTGCAAACTAAGCCGCGAGCTGGAACCATGCAAACTAAGCCGCGGGATGGAACCGTGCAAACTAAGCCGCGGACTGGAACCGTGCAAACTAAGTCGTGGGCTGGAACCGTGCAAACTAAGCCGCGAGCCAGTCTCATGCAAACTTCCCCGCAATCTAGCCTTGTGCACGCTAAAGCCGCGAGCCAAACCCGTGCAAACTTCGCCGCAAGCCAGCCTCACGCGCGCCAAGCTGTGACCCAGTCTCGTATGCGCAAAAGTCACGAGTTAGTCTCGTGCGAGCCTAAGTCGCGAGCCAGCCTCGCGCAAAACGACGTTACACACCAAATTTACGCAAAACAACATGAACCTCGCCAACTGAGGTATCATTCTGCCCCAATAAGAATGGAGGCGCTGTGTACGCATCCCTATATCACGCCACAACAAGTTTCTCCTTACGACCTTGTACAAGAGGTACCCTGTGATACACTCGGGGGAACCAGAAACTCCACATCTCAGAGACCTCTTCCCTTCCACAGATAAGCGCTCAACGCGCCTTAAATATTACACCATGTGCATATCACGTACGCAGCGTGCATCGTGCACGCGATACCCGTTATGCATCATGCGCATCACATGTGCACATCACACCTCGTGTACATGTCACATGTCATGCACTTTGCGCACACACAAAACACGATTGTGCATATCGCGCCATGCGCGCATAAAGTCCAAATGAACACCTCGCGCACACTGCGCCCACCACACATATCAACAGGGGCATCACCATGTGCAGAATCTTTATCTCCAGTCTGGCAAGTGTATCATACCACTCTTACACACAATCAGCGCACATTGCGCGCATTAAGCACACCTCGTGCGCATAACCTCAAGCATGCCCAATGCACATTACACATCTCGTGCATGCATTTTATTGTACGCACAAACCATGCGATATGCCCGCATTTCCTAGCACCTCAGCCAAACTACAAGCATGTAACTGCGCAGGCCTGCAATCACTCGAGCTATCAGGGGAGCATTAAAAGACTTGCTTCAAAAAAAATTCTGGGTTCATTCTCTAGCAGAATGACCTCAAAAAAATTGGGGGCATATGATGGGCTCCCTATTTCCGCTCCCAGTCGAGCCGCAGTCCGAGTAAGCGCAACATGATCGTCAACCACGCCTGCAACACGTTCCCATCTGCGCAGGACAAGATCTACGCTCGGGCACGTTGAAATCCTCCCGCATGGCATGCGCACGCGCGAGATTTATTCCCCGCGCGCTGGAATTCCTGCGCGCACTCCAAATTCCCGCGCGCGCAGGAATCTCAATTCCCGCGCGCGCCGGAATCTCAATTCCCGCGCGTGCAGGAAGCTTGGTTCCTGCGCGCGCGGGAACCATCCCACACGACATTTCTAGCCAATGGGGATTTAATCCCCATTGGCTGGAAAAGGCGCTGACCAAGTCAGCACCTTCTTTAGGCGCTGACTTGGCCAGCGCCTATATTTGGCCTCCCTGTTGGGGAGTGCACATCACTCCCCAACAGGGATCCGAGGCAAGCTGTCACACCACCCCATGGTGTCCGGGTGGTGCGACAGTTTCCGTAGGGGACGCCGGCTCGTGCCGACAGCGTGTCCCCCCTTTCTTCCTCGACCGTCGCCGCCGCCACTCCACTCTTTCTCGGATGTCATCGCCGTCGTATCCAAATGGTCGCCGTCGTTTCCTAGCGCCACGGCCGTCGTCGTCATCATTTCTCAACATCACGCCACGGCTGCTGCCGTCTTCTCCCAATGTCGCGATCGTCGCCATCTTCGTCAGGCCTTCACCACCATCGCCAGCCTCGCCCGCCGCTCGTCCGCCTCCGCCATCATGACCGGTCTCCTCCTCCGTTCGGCCGGCCTTCGCCGCCGACCAGATTCCGCCGTCGGCCGGATCCATGGCCATCGCTAATCCTCTATCGTTCAATCATGTTCCCACGATCGCCATCATCGGTTGCGTGGGTAACCACCCACGTAACCGCTTGCATGATCATCCCTGTAATGAGATATTGGATTGCCAAATTTAGCATGGACAACCCATTATAATGATAATGGGTTGTCATAATTAGAGGGTGCTATATTTAGTAAGTAAAATGAAATAATATAAACATTAATACTATATTAATTTGGTCTTCATATATTAAATGAGGTGGTTACGGTCTACAAATAACCGCATGACCTCCCTAACCACCCGTGACACCTATAAATAGGGCCCCTCTTCCCCTTTAATTCAGGCTCTACTTCTTGGAAAAATCCTCTGACGGATTCCCTCTCACTCCTTCCTCCTTCATCTTCTTCATTTTCTTCTTCCCCTTCGAAGATCTTCAAGCATTTTTGGAAGATCTTCTTCGTCTTCGAAGATCTTCATCTTTTCCGCACGAAATTTCTCTCTCCTCCGCATATCTTCCTTGCGCGCTCCCTCGCGCACCGCCTCCTCACACGCATATCTTCCTTGCGCGCTCCCGCGCGCGCCGCCTCCTCGCGAGCTCTCACGCGCGTTTCTCCCTTGCACGCTCCCCCGCACACCGCCTCCTCGCGCGCTCTCGCGCTCATTTCTCCCTTGCATGCTCCCGCGCGCGCCGCCTCCTCGTGCGCTCCCGCACGCCGCCTCCTCGCGCGCTCCCGCGCGCCGCCTCCTCGCGCGCTCTCGCGGACATTTCTCCCTTGCGCGCTCTCGTGCGCGCCGCCTCCTTGCGCGCTCTCACACGCATATCTTCCTTGCGCGCTCCCGCGCGGGTTTCTCCCTTGCGCGCTCCCCCGCGCGCCGCCTCCTCGCGCTCTCTCGCGCATGTTTCTCCCTTGCGCGCTCCCCCGCGCGCATTTCTCCCTTGCGCGCTCCCACACGCCGCCGCCTCGTTGCGCGCTCTCGCGCACATTTCTCCCTCGCGCGCTCCCGCGCGCGCTGCCTCCTTGCGCGCTCTCGCGCACATTTCTCCCATGCGCGCTCCCGCGCGCGCCACCTCTCTCTCGCGCATTCTCGCGCCCGTCTCTCCCTTGCACGCTCCTGCGCGCTATCACACACGTTGATCCCTTGCACGGGTCTCTTCCCCCATCGCTTCACGCACCCTTCTCCAACAAGCTCCCAACGCACACTTCTCTGGCAAGTGCCCTGCGCGTTCTCCTCCAATAAGCGCCCTGCGCGCTCTCCCCCTACAAGCGCCCTACGCGCTCTCTTTACCAGCAAGCGCTCCGCGCGCCCTCTTTCATCTCGCGCTTCACAAGCTCTCCTCCAGCAAGCGCCCAACACGCTCTTTGCCAACAAGCGCCCTACGCGCTCAAGAACACGCGCTCCGTCTACCGATAAGATAACCAAACGGCGTTTATCAAAAAGACAATGAGAAACAAGAAGCGGAAGATAAGGTGCACTGCGCGCACCTCCGAGCTTCGAAGCACCAGACATCTGAACGTGTATAGCAAGCTACTCCCGTCTCCAGGAATTATTAGAAGACTCCATAATACAACGAGCGCATCGCTCCCCGCAGCACTCGAAAAAATAATTAGCTCTGTGAGTGGTGACATGTCACCCTCCAGGCTCTCTCTCCCCCCCAAATAATTGTAACGAGAGGCGACATGTCGCCCTCGAGTTCTTGAAAAAGCCCTGTAACAGCACTCAGATCTAGTGGAGCTTTGGTCGGCACAGATCCGACCACGTGGTTTTTCACCTCTTTCCGAGGTTTTTCACGTCAAAAAAATTACCTTGTCAACTTTCCATTTTCATTGACTGTGTGCGCGCTCGACCGTTCCGAGAGCTAAGACGGTGCAAGAATTCCGGCCCGATCGGGACCTCGAGTTAGTACGCAACAGTTTCAGTGATGTTATCATGTTCGATACAAAATATCGATTAAACAAGTACAATACGACCAAGACATATTTAATTAAAGCATTCATTCTCCTTTGCTCTATGGTTGGTGAACTCTCGTCAACTATGAGGTCAACTAGCTCCTGCATTAAGTCCTTATACATGCGGTTGGAAAATGGATATCTTTCAAATTAGAATTCTCTTTCTCGGATTGGAATGCCTAAAATAAGCCAAACTTGATCCACAGTAAGTTTAACATAATATTCACATAAAAGAAAAGCATTTTCTTTGTAAAGTATGACCTCAGAATATAATATAACAGTGGAATACTTTGTTGAATATCAGACATATTCAACAAGGATATGACCCCAATATCTTAGAGAGAATCTTTAGCGTCATTTGAAAGAACATTCATCAACGATTTTGCATTTTGTTTGAAAGATTTTATAGCACATATGCTATTCATGTAATCAAAACCTGACATCTGCAATTAGATAGTGATGAAATGATATAATATAACTTGAATATGAAATGACACAACTGGAATATAAAATATTACAACTAGAATATATACTATTACAACTGGAATATATACTATTACAATGGAATATAAAGTAGTACAACTAAAATATATAATGTTGCAATTGAAAATAACTATAATATAATTGGAAAATAAAAAAAAAACAACTTCAAACACTCAGAAAATAACTGGAACATTACAAATGAATTGAAAACAACACCATTAGGATTAGAATGAGAAAACTAACTCACAAAAAACATAACTGCAATAACCCCAAAACAACTGAAAAATAACTGGAAAACAACTAGAAAACAATTGGAACATCAATAAAAGAACTGGAAATGATTTATTTGTATATTATACCTTGAAGGTGGATGCTTTCTCTAGAGTAATGGTGAGCAGTTCCTTGTCGCTCCTCAGTTCCTCAAGCTCCTCAATTCTCGTGGAGCTATAAACCCTAAAAAGATGGAAGAAAGGACGACTGAAACAAAATAGAGGGAAATGCGGCGGAAGTTGAAAAGGGAGAAGGCGAATTCCCGTTTGAAAAAAGGAAAGGCGGGGCCCTCATCTTGAGTCATATTTATCTTTGCACGAGTGAACGACACGTCGTGCTTACGGAAATTTTTTAGGGCGGTGATATTAGCACCACACTTTTGACTATTAAACTTTTGGTATCCACAAGCATTGTTTTTTTTTTAAAATTGGCTATCCGCACGCACAAAGGTTATCCACACCCTAAAATTGGAAAAACATAGGAGCAGAGAAACACCGCCTGGAGGAGGAATGAACGCTTGAAAATTGCGGAATAGATGAGCACCACCGCTAGGAGGAAGATAGATTGTCGGATGTGGAGAAGATAGTCGCCGGTTAATGGAGGTGAACGTGCTGGGATAAAGAGCGTCACTTGGAAAATGAAGGAGCAACACATGCTGGATCTGGAGCCCTTCAGGCCGGACGGAAAGAGAGGAGGAAAGAACACCGATAAAATCACAGTTTGAGGGGAGGGGGAAGCACGAGAGGGACGAATGCGAATAAAGAATAATTTTTGTGCACCGCTTGCTAATAGAAATTCTACAACTTTAAAAAAATTTAAATTTTGAGTGTGAATAGCCAAAAAATATAATGCTAATATTAGCGCCCTAAAAACTAAAGTATGATATTTTGAATTATTATTATTTTTTTTGAAGAAAATAAGGATGGCGACTGTAATGCGACCATCACTTTCCTCTCTTGCCAAGCAATAGTTTTCACTATTCGGCTTTTGAAGAACAGACGACGAGAGGAAGCCCGGAAAAGTTAGGAAAAAAAAAAGAGAAAATAAAAACCCTCGTCTGCTCCAATCTCCAAACCCACAAATCCTCTTCTTTAGCTCAATTCCTTGCTTGCCTGTCGGAGATTCGTCCGTCGAGGAAAAGTAAAAGGCGAAAAGCGGAAAAGGAAAAGCCATGGGCGTTCTAGCTTCTTGTACTGACATGCAGCCACTTCCACCTTCGATCCAGCTTCAATCCATCCCTCTCTTGCTCTTCACCCTCCGCTGTAGCCTCATTGAATTAGGCTTCGCGAATGGCGAGCACCAGTGGGAGCAGGACCTCCGGGGAGAGCATGGTGGAGAAGACGCTGTCGAGGAAGATGACGCGGCTGCCGACGATGCTGGATGGAGGAGAGGAGGAGCCGATCACGGACAGCGAGCGCGTGCCCTCAACTCTGGCCTCGATTGTTCCCATCCTCCGTGTTGCCAACGAGATCGAGCCCTTGAACCACAGAGTTGCTTACCTATGTGAGCTCTTCTCCTCATCTTTCTTCCCTTCTCGCTCTCTTGAATGTCTGTAATTCACCGAATTCAAATTAAAAGCGTCCCGACGTTGTTGGCTTTGTGGCTCCAGTGTGGAAGCTCATTAGATGTAGACCAGAAGACAGTTAACACAATTTCTTTACGAGTTGTTTCATAGTTGATAATCAAGGGAGGATGAATCCTAAATCATAAAATAGTATTAGGATTTAGGAGAAGCTTCTGTAGCTACATAATCCCAAAGAAATAGAAAGCTAGACTACTAGGTCTTCGTCGGTGGTGGAAGCCGTGAACACGAACGGTCGTTTGTGAATGCCCAACCTCACCTAAAAAAGTTCATGCATTTTATGCTCAAAACTAGTTTTATTTTCTTGGTCACGGTCATAACCTTTGTCTTGCCAAACATACATTCTATGATAATAGCGTTTTTGATCAAACTCACAAATAAACCCCGCCAAACGAAGTTTAGATGGACCATTTAATGATAATAAAGAAACAGAAGGATGAGGGCTATTTGTGATATCAAATTCTCAATTTCTGTTGATCACTAGGTGAAACTCAATTACACAAGTGATTGTCTTGATTGTAGGAAAGTGGGAAATAAATGAAATCCCAATAGTTAGTGAGTTGGTTATGATTATCTGTTAACTTTGCACTCTTCAACCATTTTTTTTCATTTACTCCCACTCAAATACCTAGCATCCAAACACATCCAAGATATTCTTGATGGGCGCATTTATGCCAAAAGTAAATCACAAATAAATGTTACATTTTCTCTCCGTCGAGGTTGCACAATTATATTAATGTATTACTTTCTTAGATTTTGTGTGCGTTCATAGCTAAGTGTCTTGTATTGGTTTCTTATCTTTTTTTGTTCACAGGTATTGTTTTATATTGGTTTCGTATTATTTTGTTCATTACTTGTCTTATATTAGTTTTTAATTTTTTGTTCACAAGTATTGTTACATTTTTTGTTCATTCTTGATTGCACAACTTTCATATTTGTAACAATGGTTTCGACCTGCCAGATCGAACCAGACGCTCAGCGCCATCGCACGTCGGAGCAAGCATCATCATCGTTTCTCTCATCGCACTTTCGGCTGGCCCTACCAGCCTCCTTTCTGGCTGGGGCGACGTCCCTCGATTGGCCATTGACCTCTTCGTTCCATGCCAACACCTTTGTCGCCACCAACCCTTACGCTGGTGCTCCTCTTGCTCCAAATCCGGCGCTAGAATCAGTACCACGGGTTGTTTGACAACACTTGCAGCCCTTCAATTCCCGCACAAACATCGATCGTCTGTGCTCGTCGCCGCCGCCGCTCTGGCGTCCAGTTCTGAGGTCCCGTCCTATCGTCATCCGGGTTCAGCTCTTCGTGACACTCTTGAAGGCACTCCCGCTGCCCCATGATGTTATTTCTCCTCTTCTACGATCTTTTCCAACCATCCTTGCCCTTCTAAACAGCAAGTCAGCTGGCTTGCTTCCGCGGATTCCCACAACTCGTGCACCCCACCCGATGGGAGCTTTGTTTTTCCCATTATGCATGCTGTCACCCTCCTGCACTTGCTGCAAAAATCCATTTTCTTCTCTCCCCTTTTTGTCCCTGCCTCTTTATTTTTTCCAACTCCTACTCCCATTTCTTTTGTAATAGCTGCCAAGCTCCTCTATCCCACACTCTATGCCGCCCCCTCATACACTAGCTAACGAAACTTATTTTTCCCCGCATCTCTTGTCACATCCTCTTCACACCTACAACCTTTTCTTTTATTCCCCATAGCTGTCACACCCCTTCTCTTTTATATTTCTCTTTAACACCTTTTGCCTTCTCCCCACACCCCCACCCATTTCGTTGTCCTCTTCTTTTTTTACCACCCACTAACACACCCTAAAAATTCACCCATATTTTTTCTTTCTTTTTTATTACCTCTTTTCTTATTTTCCTCATTCCACAAGCAGCCACGACCCATTATCCACAACTATTTCCTTGTCACAATTACCACCGACACCGACAAACTATTAAAACTCGACCATGAGGGCAAGACCGATTTTCAAGGGCGATGGTATGTTACCCTCACGCATTCACCGGAGTAGCTACTCCTCGTCGGGACCACCGGATCTTGCATATGGAAAGCGCTGTGATTTGGAAATTAATTAGTATTAATTACTTCTTTAATATTAATTAATTACTATTAATTTAATTAATATTAATTACTAATATTAAATTAAATATGTTGTCTTATTAAGTTTGCCCTCCCTCATCTATATAAGGAGGAGGGGTAAGAGTGTTTGGAGGATCTTGGATCATTAGTCTTTTGGGCTCTCACTTGAGAGAGGCTCTTTGGATGACCCAACCTACTTGAGCTTGGCCGGAGCTTGCTTCGAATTGTGTCCTGTGTTTTTTTCAATTAATGCGAGCTTTTGTTCGTTCTTGATTGCACAACTTTCATATTCGTAACATCCTCCGTGACAATATCCAATCCCACAAAATTTGTCCTGTCCTCAAGGCAAAGTTTTCGAGATTATAAGTGGAGTTCTGGTGTGGTCTTTAATGCGATGGTAGAAGGTGGCATAAAAATCCATGAGAGAAGTCGTTAGAATGGGGCGAGACACAATGAAAATCACTATAGGGGGTGTCGATCGAGAGTGCTTGCAATTGCTCTTTCCAGTTGAATGATACTGTCACATGGGTTTAATTGATTTGGATGTCCCCAATCATCTATAACTATGAGATGTCCAAGATGATATCAATACCCCACGGTGGAAGAGTGTTAAAATCTGACATAACCTGGCTTGCACTGATGTACCCATATGGAGCTGAAGGTGTTGGTGGTGGCCGCCTTTGGATGTGTGGTCGACATCTCCTATGATGAAAGTGAAACCAAAGAACAGTTCGATCATAAAGCACATTTGAGCCGCCAAATCCCGAGACTGGAAATTACAGGGAGCCTTGCTATCTATTATTACAATATGTTTATTAGCACGTTTTTTATTATTTTTCACATGTCTCTTTCTAGTATTATTCCTCTCCATGTATAGAGGGGATGCATTATTGGGTGATTATTATTCGAAGATTTTTTCCATTCAATTTTATATTAGAGCCGACGCTCCTCATACTTTAGTCGACTCCCACACTCCTCTCACTCTCTCTCATATCTCCAATCACACACTCCCTCGCCCGTCCCATCTACAACCGAGCATTTCTTTCCGGTTGAACAACTATTACTTCTTCCGTAGCCGTCCGCGTCTTCCACCTCTATTGCTGGCCACGCCTTCTGCCTCTATAGGCGCACGTTCTGCTTCTTCCGCATAGGCGAGCACTACTCGCTTCTTTCGTAGCCGACCACACCTTCTGCCTCCACAAATGCTTCTTCCGCAGCCAGCTACTCCTTCGACAACGACTGTTCGATGCCGGTCCACTCTATGTGGTGAGGTACTCCTTATTTTATGGCACCTTTTTTTCTTCGGTCTCTTGGATGGAGATGATTTTTCTTCCTCCCCTTTTTAAGATCTGTGAAATTTTTGTATAATCCCGACGATTATTGTTCTCCACTTCTTGGATCACTTAAGTTTTCTTCATCGTGGTTCTAGAAGATCTCTTGTTCTTGGGTAATCTCCATATTTCTATTCTTGAGACACCATACCAAGCAGTACCAATTCTCCCGCTCCCTCATTCGCAGTTGTTCCCCCAGTGGAATCTCTCAGAGCGAGCCATTATCATAATACTCCCCAGATTACTCGCATTTGTTTAGTTGATTCCAACTACCTTTCATGGTCTCGCTTTATTACCTTGACGCTTAAGAGTCATCGCCTATTTGGTTATGTAAATGACCAAAAATAGGGAACCAAGGAAGGACTCACCAGATTGGATACAATGGGAGTAAGAGAAATTCTTAGTCATGTCTTGACTCATAAATTTCATGAAGGAGTCCATTGCCCGTAATTATTTATTTCTTTACACACCCGCTGATATTTGGAAGAGAGCAAAGTCTACTTACTCTCACAGGGGTAATGTCGCTAAGATCTTCTAGTTGCGACAAAAAATATCCTTACTTTGTCAAGGTGATCGCCCTCCTTCAGTTCATTATTTGGAGTTTACACATTTGTATCAAGAATACAATCATTTTGATCCCCTCATATTTGTTAGCCATGATGACGAGGCGATGGTTTGTACCTGAGAAGAACGTAACCAGATTTTTGAGTTCCTTCGTGGGCTCCATTGTGATTTTCATTAGATCAGTGTTGTGATTCTTGGGCGTCCACTATTACCTTCCTTACCTGAGGTCTACAGTATTGTGCAATAGGAATTTGACCGTTGATAGACCTTGCTTCCCAAATCTTCCCTTGAAAGTTCCCTCTTTGCTGCTACATCTCATATTCCAGGTGTCTGATAGACACATGATGCTAAGATGAAGGGATGAGATAAAGACCAGTTGATTTGTGATTATTGTTGAAAGGGCGCCACACCAGGGACACTTACTTTAGACTCCATGTGTTTCCACCATAGAGAGGAGGTGCTACACCACAGGGTGGTCGTGGATCTAGGAGTCCTCTGGGTCGTCAAGCCCCTCCTCGTTCGTCTCATTTCATTGATGTCGCTGATGACACCACTCCTAAGTTCTAACACCACTGAAATTGACTCCTTTTGCTTTCCTGTTGCATTCTCCGCTAAAGAAATGTTGGCTCTATGCCACATGATGCATGGTCTCTCCATTGAGTCTACTGCCTTATTATCATTCTCTTATGCTCACACATGGACACTAGGTACTCATTTTGCTAAACCTCATTCCTCCACCCAACAGATCATTGATTCAGGAGACACTGATCATATGACTGGCTCAGTCTCAGGTTTCATATCATATACTCCTCTATTTGGCTGAGATAAGATGAGCATTGTCGATGGTTCTCTTTCCTCTATTACTGGAAAGAGATCCATCTCCTTCTCTTCTCTCACCTTATCATCGGTCTTCATGTTCCCAACTTCACTCATAACTTACTTTTTATTAGCCACTAGACCAATTCTGTGGACTACTCCGTAACATTTCTTCCTTCCTCTTGTGTTTTTCAGGATCTGACGACGGGGAAAGTGATTGGCTCTGGTAGTATTGTCAATGACCTTTATGTGCTCGTGTCCAACCCCGTACCACCTCCGCAGGCCGTTCATTCTTCTTCACCTCACCTTTTGTATTCTTGGCACCATCTCCTGGGACATCCTCTACCCCTATTATGAAATTGCTATTTCTTGCTATGTTTAAAATTGTTTTTGATTCCTTTGTGTGTTATGTGTGTACTCTTAACAAACACTGGTGTGCTACTTTTAATTATGTTTCGTTTCCTAGTATAACTCCTTTTAGTATTATTCATACTGATGTATGAGGACCTTATCACGTGTCTTCTATTTCTGATTGTGCCCGGTTTATTATATTTATTAATTGTTTTTCTCGCACAAATTGATTATATTTTCTAAAAATGACGTGTTCCATACTTTTAAAAAATTCCATAAACTAATCTCCACTAAGTTTTATACCAATATTAAAATCTTATGTAATGATAATAGTGTGAATATATGTATTCCCAATATGAGTGATCTTGAAGATCATGACATCATTCATCAAATCACATGTGCTTATTCCCCACTTAGAATGGTGCCGCTGAACGTAAAAATCATTTTTTCGAGGTTGTTAGATATCTTTTGTCGACTATGCACCTTCCCAAATATTACTGGGGTGATGCGGTTCTAACTGCGGTCTGTCTTATCAATCACATGTCTTCTCATGTCCTTAAAAACAACACCCCACTCAACACTCTTCATGTGCCCCTGCATAAATTTCTCCTCCGATGTTTGACTGTGTATGCTTTGTTTATATCCATCACCCACCCTATTAAACTCAACCACCGCACGCTCAAGTGTGTCTTCATAGGTTACTCCCCCACACAGAAGAGGTACAAAGGTTTCCATCCTCCTACAAAAAATGATTTTTATTATGATGGATGTCACTTTTCATGAATTCAAAGCGTATTATGATGTTCCCCCACCTTATCCCTTAAGTGGGAGTCTATACCTTTGGAAGTGAGCTCTCCTACTGTTCTTCTACATGTTCCCCTACCTTATCCCTCACTTCAAGGGGCCTTTAGAAGTGAGCTCTTCTACTGTTCCTTTACATGTTCCTTCTACTACTCCTACTTGCAATGTTTATACTCGATGCACTAAGGGGCCAACACACAGGGCCTTTTCATGCAACCAAAAAAACCATCGAACCATAACTCATGGCCTCCCGATCTACCTGTTTCTCTCAGGAAAGGTATTCAATCTTGTATCCAACATCCTTTATGACATTATGTTTCTTACGACTCCTCTGCTTCGCATAGGGCATTTGTGTCTTCTCTTGCTTCCATTTCCATATTCTCATTTTGGCAGGATGCTCTTGAAATCCCTAAGTGGCAAGAGGCGATGCTTGAGGAGTTGACAACTCTTGCGAATAACCACATATGGGATCTGGTGCATCTTACTCATGGGAAGAAAATTGTTAGGTGCAAATGAGTATTTTTTGTTAAGCAGAATTTTAAAAGAATTGTTGAAATGTGCAAAGCAAGGCTGGTGGCAACTGGCAAGAGTTTATATCCAAACCCTTGAGATTGATTATCAGGAAACATTCGCCCCAGTGGAGAAGATGATCTTCACAGTATTACCATGTGCTGTTTGCAAGGGATGAGACCTTAGCCAACTTGATGTGAAAAATGCGTTTGTCCATGAGAACCTAGAAGAGAAAGTTTATATGGCTCATCCATCAGGCCTTGCCCCTAAAGAGTCTGAGGGGAAAGTTTGCAGGTTAAAGATGACCATATATGGGCTGAAACAATCTTCTAGAGCTTGTTTTTAGGAGATTCCACAAGGCTATGACGTCCTTCGAATAAAACAGAGCAATGATGATCATAGACAATTCATCAAGCACAAGAAAGGTAAACTTAACGCCCTTATTGTCTATGTTGATGACATTGTTATAACATGTGATGATGTGAAATAAATCAAGTTTCTAAAATATAAATTGTCTAGTGAGTTTGAATTTAAGGACCCGAGAAAATTCAGATACTTCTTGGGCATAGAAGTTGCAAGGTCTAAACACGATATTTTCATTTCTCAGAAAAAATACACTGCAGACCTTCTTGAGAAGACATGGATGAGTGGGTGTAGACCTGTAGACATCCCAATCAAAGCAAACAACAAATTAGGGAGACATGAAAGTGAAGAAATTGAAGACATCTCTGAATTTTAGAGGTTGATAGGAAGGCTGATCTATTTGTCTCATACGTGACGTGACATCTCTTATGCAGTGGGTGTTATATGTCAGTTCATGCACTCATTGAAGACCCACCATGTGGATGTTAACACAGAATCCTTAGGTATCTCAAGTCTTCATCCGAAAACGGGATTCTATTTTCTCTTAATACTTTTGCTTGAAGATTGAAGTCTACACATATACATACTGGGTTGGGTCAAATGTAGGTCGACGATCTACTTCAAACTAGGTTGGGTCAATTGAAGGTTGACGATCTACTTCTTTGGTGGGTGGAAATCATGTTACTTGAGGAGTAAAAAAACAAGTTGTGGTAAGATCAAGTGCAGAGACTGAGTTTAGGGCATGACTTGTAGGGTATGCGAAGGTCTATGATTATGCTCCTTGATGAGTGACCTAGGACTTACTGAAACTAAACCCATCAAACTTTATTGTGACAATATAAGGCTGCTATCAGCACTGTTCACAACCCTGTCGAGCATGATCGCAGAAAGCACATTCAAGTTGTTCGACATTTCATCAAAGAAAATATAAAGAAGCGTGTCATGTGTACACCTTTTGTTTCATCTGACAGAGAACTTGCTGACATACTCTCAAAAGGATTGTGTGGAAATACCTTTTGAAGGATAGCTTATAAGTTGGGCATGATCAACATCTCACAACCAACTTGAGGGGGAGTGTTACAATGTGTTTATTGTCACGTTTTTTTAATTATTTTGCATGTCTCTTGCTTGTATTATTCCTTGGCATATATAATCGAAGATTTTTCCATTCAACATCTATCAAAATCAAGATGTGGTGAATCTAGATGGAGTGACCCTGAATCTCTCCTGTCAGCTACATAAGACGAGGTCTCGAAATTCCGGTGATGGAGGATGGTAATACTATCCTCCCGGTCTGGTGATATGACCAATTTCCTGGACCTCTAACAACTTAAAGTCGATATGAGTGAGCTATGGTTCATCGTCCTCAATAATCGTATACAACTCATAGGCCAAACATGGGTGAGAGAGTACGATTGTTTACAATGAAACCAGAGCCACTTGCTACAATGTTTATTATATTCCTAGTTCGAGAGATGTTGGGTTGATGGTGAGCAGAAAATAAGGAGAAGAAAGTATCCTTACAGTGGGAGAGGGAGGAAGAAAGTACTGCACAATCGTTTCTTCTTGGATGCGCTGAGGTTCAGCAAACTTCTTCCAAAATCCTCGGAGGAGGCACTGAAGAAGAAGGTAGGAGACAGAGGAGAAAAGCAGCATCAACAATAGCTCAAAACCAGCAGTACAGAGCGACAACACAGGGACGACGACTCAAAGCAGCAACACAACATAGAAGAAAGAGAGGGAGGGAGAGAGCTTGCAAGAGAAAGCAGCAAAGCACGGGCACGAGATCCACGACACAATAGCAACGACACAAAGCAACAACACAAAGCAACGACACAGAGCAGCGACATAGAGCAGTGACACATAGTACCGACACAATGCAACGACACAGAGCAACGACACAGAGCAGCGACACAGAGCAGCGACGCGAAACAACGACTACTAAGAAGAAGAGAGGCAGAAGAAGAGAAGAGGAGCAACAAGCCGAAAGGAGAAGCTGAGCACGGGAAGAAGCCGGGAGCAGCGACAGAGAAATAGCGTAGAAAACGGGAAGTGCGGGAATGAGAAAGGCTCGACTCGGTTTTTATTAAGAGAAGTAAGCGGCCAACGGTAAAAAGAAGCCAATCAACTTCAATGCATCGATCCAGGTGTCACAAAAATGAGCCCTAAGCACACCACCAACCAACACCACTCAAGCCAAGTGTCAAAACAAAAACCAAATCTGCCACCACTCAAAATCCTCAAGTCAAACTCTCAAGCTAGCACAAAGTCATTCCATAAGTCATATTATAATAAATCACATGTCAATCTCACAAGCCAACACCTAGGTCTCTTGTTATAATAGCTAATAGCAACCAAATAATATCACTAACATTTGTTACCAAGAATAAACTATCATATATATATTTGGCTAATAGCACCCCTAACAAAAGAAAGACATTTAAATAAAATAAAAAGGAAAAATGTGAAAAAATATTACGTAAAATCCGTCCTGCCTCTTGTTCATCATCGGACAAAAATTCAAATTATTTTGCATATCTTTTTGGGATCGTCACAGCAGGTGATGGTGGCTCTGATTGGTTGCACGTTTTAGGAGTGATAGATCACTATTTTTTGAACTTCTCTAAACAATAAAAAGTACTATGTTGTGGCACTATAGATTTCTAAAAAATTAGCCGGACACCATCATTTTTCCACGGTGGTACCAAAAGGCCAAGGTGGATGTTCAAAAGCAGCTGTGAGGTTAGATTCTTTTGGTAATAACAATTGTTATTAAAGTTGATAACTATTAACATTAGTACTATAGTTATTAAATGGTTTGCATAAACGAATGAAAAAATAGTACTATAGTTATTAACGTTAATATTAAATATAATATAAGGCATTAACATTAATTAGTTATTAACGTCAAATGTATACAGTGGCACATCCATGAAATTAGAAATGGGGGTGCACAATTTTTTTTTCCAAATACAATAGTGCATAAAATATTACTTTGATGACACTACAAAGCCATGCAAAATTTCATTCAATTGCTTAAATTGGAAAATATAACATAAAGAAAAAAAGTACAATTGTCCACGACGAGTCTTTATTTTTGAAAATGATCGATCACATCATCATCACAAAATTTCAAAAAAGCATTTATCTCAATAAAAACAACCAATTAATCATTCAACATTTGATCATCCATGCATGCTATTTTGTAGCTTGTTCTTAATATAATTCATAGCTGAGTGCACTCTTTCAACACTTGCAGTAGGCACAAAAAGAATCAACACTAACTTCAAAAGTTTGTTGATTAACAAAATGCTTCTTTGTTTCAGCAAGCTTCGTAGAGAGATGAAAAAAATCTTTCAAATAAAAAAAAATTTCTCATCACTTCTCATATCAACAATAAAGTTGTCGAGTAAAAATCAAAATTAGCTAACTCCAAACTTTTGAAGTTTTAACTCCCAATATTAGGATAAAACTCTGCAAGTCTTAACACATTTTGTTTGTCAAAACAACCAAATAAGTTAATAGAATTCAAGCAAGTCATACAATGAAGCAACTCCACACTCACTTAATCAAACCAGTTGTTAAGCTCTTGTAGTTGTAGATCAAGGTTTTTAAAAATATTTCAACCCTTTAATGTTGCAAATTTGTGTACTTTTTAACAAACCGTCTTGTTCTTCTCCTGGAATATACTGATCATCCATATTAAGAATTTGACTACCATGTTTGGCACAAAAAGCAATTCTTAAACAAGTAACACACTAAACAAAATACAACATCCTTTTAAAAATTATATTCAAGTCAATCAAACATATCAAACCTCATAATGATAAACCGACGATCCCGACATCTTATTTTTCTCTGAGGAAAATAATGAAATCTTGGTTGACATGAACCTCTTAATATATAAGTTTTTCTCAATACATCTTGCTTATTTAAATGATAGGTCGATATATTTTTTTCCCGGATCATGTGAAAACATCTCGACATCATATGCAGACCCACTACACTATCTTGAGTTTGTGGAGATGGCCTAGGCAACACATTCTCACTGTCTTCAAATGGAAAAGGGAAAAACTCCTCATTTTCACTCTCTTGAGTTAGAGGTTTACATGTTGAAAAAGACTCTTGAGGAAAAAAATCACAATCAGCTCTGCAATTAGACAAACCACAAAACAATGACAATAAATCGCAAACATTACCTCTTGAGTAGTGATTTACCGACTGGAAAAATGAAGCGGAAGGGAAGAACCAAGCAGTAGTCATAAAAGCTGGGAAAAACCAAACTAAAGCAATTTTGTATCAGAAGAAATTTTGGCTAAAACCAAGAAACCTAGTTACTAGATATAACAAAGATCATCAAGGATAAATTGAAGCACTTGCCTAAGTTTCCTGCTCCTACAAAGTTCCACAATGACATTATCGGGCTTCAAAGCTCCCTGAACTCTCACTTTCACTCTGAGCTCTAGAAGACTTAAAACGCCCAACATGGAACTAAGGAAGAAGAACTTTGGAGTCGCCAAGTCAGTAGAAGTGGAGTCGTGGAGAGGCTCTGCCCTAATTCCTAAACGCAGGGTCTATTTCATGAGGTTTGAGTGGGTGTGAGTAGGCGGGACGCGACGGGTCTTGGTTCCAAATTAATTTTGGGGGTGCACATAACTTATGTTGTTAAAGGTGCCCCTAAGGCTCAAGGCTCACCAGGTTCAGAGGTTTGCGCATTTTTTGCGCCTGTCGAGCATAAAAGACGCGTCTGAGTGCGATTTCAGTTGTAATTTTTTTAAAAATAAAGAATGAAATAATGTAAGAAGGGGAGCCTTGGCACACCGGTTGAGGTGTTGTCGTTGACCTTGAGGTCACGGGTTCGAGTCCTGGAAGCAGCTTCTTGCAAAAATGAATTGTAAGATTTGTCTACATTTCACCCTTGTGGTGGGGCCCCTTCCCCGGACCCTCACTACGCGAGGATGCCTTTGTGCACCTGACTGCCTTTTTTTAAAAGAAAGAAATAATGTAAGAACTCAATAATTTTTGCATGATTTAGTGTTTGTGAAACATGATCAAGTGTTGAACTTTGTTATGCTGAAAGTGATCACATTGATTTTATTTTTTAAGAGATATAAATGATAGTAATGAATGATTAATGAGTAGAATAGATGGAAAATATGATCAAGAAGATGAATTGATGTTTGATGCTGATTATTTAAAATGAATGTGTTTGTACCTTGCTCTCGTCAGACATGCTTGCGCCTAGGCTCTAAGACCCCTTTGCGCCTTGGTGCGCCTAGGCTCTAAGATCCCTTTGTGCCTTTAATAACTAAACACAACTGAATTTGGTTCACGAATAGTCAAATTTGATTTGCAAATAGTCAAATTTGACTTGCGAATAACCAAATTTGGTCTGGGAATAGCCGAAGTTTGGTTTGCTTATAACAAATCGCAAACAAAATGGAGCTGACAGTGTCCCTTTGGCCCCTCTCTTGATATGCCCCAAAATATATACTATAATTTAATAACATTAATTATAACTAATTATTAATGTTTATTATAGTATATTATTAAAATATACTATAAGCTATTATCGCTAAGTATAATTTAAAATATAATATAATTTGTTAGGTTTTGGTGTTTTTATTTATTTTATTATCTCTATTATTGTAACTCCTATATAGAGGGAAGTGCCCGCATATTTCATTTCAAGATCAATTTTCCTCCGTGCAAACATGGTATTAGAGCCAGCGATACCCTGAGCCGTTCCGCACGAAGTCCCGCCGCCTCAACTGCGCTCGCTTGCCTGCTGCGTCGGAGCCCTAATCCCGCAACGCTTCTTCCCGCGTTCTCCTCCAGCGCCTCAACCTGCGTTGCCCGCCTCCGCGCCCCGCGCCTCCACTCCTCTTCCGCGTCGCCCAACTCCAGCGCCTTCGCTCCGCCCCCGCTTTTTTCTGGATGCCAGATCCCATGGGGGATGTGCTTGTGAGGCGATTCCGTGGATTTCTGGCGTCCATTTCTTCTGCGTGAGGGGATGACTGTCACCGTTCCCTTCTCCCCCTTTGCCTTGCCGAGATCAACTGAGCACTTCTCTTTATATGAGAAGTTTTTAGGGCTTTGCCCCTTGTTTTTCATTTGGTCTTCTTCCTGAGGTTTTTATCCTCGGGTGGTTATGATGAGAGCGTTGAATCTTCAACTTTGTCCTCCGGCGTGCGCGTTGAATCCTCACCGATGTCGGCATTGGGATCCAACCGTATCCTCCATGACCACGAGACTCCTCAACTTACCACCACGAGGCTTGACGACACCAATTACCTCCCACGGGCTCGGTCTATCGCTCATGCTCTGAAAAGCCGCCGTATGTTTTGCTATGTTTCTGGCACTACTGCTGCCCCCCCATCCTACCTCTACCGAATGGTCTCAATGAGATTCCAAAAATTCCATGGTCATTTCGTGGCTTCTCAATTCTATGCAAGAGAACATTGCTAGGAATTACCTATTCCTTAATATAGTGACAAATATTTGGAAAATAGCTGAGGTTACCTATTCCTATCGGGGAAATGCTGCACAAATTTTTCAACTTCACAGACAAATTTTCCTTTTGCGACATCCCTCTATCTCTGTTATGAAATTATTATCGGGGAAATTCCGCCGTAAAATGTGCGATGGACTGTACGTGTTTGACTCCTCAAGCCCAACTTCTACTCCGCGTGCCCTTCATGTCGCTTCGTTGTCTACTTTGGATTCCTGGCACTGTCGCGTTGGACATCCCTCTATCTCTGTTATGAAATTATTATTTCCTGCTATGTTGTTGTTACGTGTCCTTCGTCATTTATCTTATTATATTAGTATTATGTTGTATCGAGTTGTTATTTAGTTTTTTTTATATGTTTAGTATTTCGTGCTTGTAGTTGTATCGGGTATTTACGTCCGTGCCATTTGAGCTTTATATAAGGAGGGCTTGTCATGTATTTGGGAAGAAGCAATGAATTATGAAATTCCCCTTCTCTTTCTAAATTCCTCTATCTCTCTAACCCCTCCTCCCTCTAGGGTTTCCTCTCCCCCTTCCCCCAACTTCTTCTCCTTTCTCAAGCTCCAGGGTTTAAACTCCCTTGTGTCCCCTCTGTCCATAACAACATGGTATCAGAGCCGACCGATCCCCTCCACTGCCATAGCGCCGCAAAATTTTGATCATCCCCTTACTTCCTCTGTCGACGTCTCCAGCAAGCAGTCCACTCTCATCCTTCCCAAACGCCACCACTGCTTCATCGAGATCTACCAGCAGGTCCCGCGCCTGCTTCCAGAATGCCCGACAGCAGCCAATCCACCTCCATTCGACAACGTTTCGCACGACCAGCAACATAACGACTCTTTCCGCTTCGCCGATCGACGTCTTACCTCATATCCATTGACGTCTCTGTGCGATCCCAACCTGGCGGGAACAAGATTCATCCCCCGACAGGGTTCTGCACACGCCGGCCTCATGACGAGGCTCCGTCGTATTCTCACATCGTTCCGCACGCGCCTTGCCGTACTCTGTCGAAGCCGTCTGACGGTGGCTATCCTGCAAAATTTATTATTATTATTATTATTATTATTATTTCCTCCTGTCATCTCCCCCAATTATTTTTTGTTTTATTTTAATTTTTAGTTTTTTTTTATTTTTCCTCCCAACCCATCACCTGTCACTTACCAATCTCCTTATTTTACTTTTATTTTATTTTATTTGGAGTCCGCAACTTCTCTCTCCACCTTTCATTTCTATATAAATTGTTTTTCCCTTCCTCCGTCTCCTTCGCTCGGGTAGCCAACTTTCCCAAACTAATATTATTTTTAATTATTTTTCACCTTTGTGCCGCGGATGAAGCTACCCTTTGTTCGACGTTGTGGAAAATGTTGACGTCATTTCAAGTTTCCACCTCTCGCCTCAACACTACACTCGACAAATGAGTGACTTCAGAACACTTCGGCGTTCCGCCTCTTCATGTGTCAGAGCCCTCCAAGCCCACACAACTTGTGTCGCCATCATCGCCGCGATTGGTGCCACCACCGTCCTCCGTCGTTCATGACGCACCGCCGCCGCCGCCTCCGCCGCCGCCTCCGCCGTCATCGCCGCCGCCGCCGCCGCCGTCGTCGCCGCCACCGCCGCTGCCACCGCTTTCGTCGCCGCCACCGCTGCCGCTACCGCCGCCGTCACCACCTCCTCTACCGGCTCTTACTCCGCCAACCCCGACATTGCCGCCCCCCTCCGGCCACATCACTGCCGCCACCGCCATCGTCGCTTCCACCGACGTTGTCGGCGCCTCTGTCAGCTCTTACTCCACCGGTCCCTGCCATGCCACTCCCATCGGCTGCATTGCCACCTCTTCGGCCGACACCTGCTCCACCGACCCCGATGGATCCATTCCTGCCGCCGCATGTCGACTCTCCGACCTCCGTGTGGCTGCTGCTCACAGCCCCTCCAGCGGCCCCGACAAAGCCATTCCATAGGCCATCTATTTTCCTAATAGCGGCGCCACTCCTCACCAACACCGCCGCCGCTACGCGTTACCGCGCGTTGTTCTGGAGGGAGGTCAAGGTACCGGATGGTCCGACCACCCGCATGGAGCACGAGCTTGAGGGCAAACTCGTTTTCAAGGACGGATGGAGTGTTATGAGTCATCCGTCAATTATTTTATTTTATTAGTATTATGTTGTATCGAGTCGTTATGTAGTCTATTTTATATGTTTAATATTTCGTGTTTGTAGTTGTATCGGGTATTTACGCCTGTGCCATTTGGGCCTTATATAAGGAGGGCTTGTCATGTATTTGGGAGGAAGCAATGAATTATGAAATTCCCCTTCTCTTTCTAAATTCCTCTCTCTAACCCCTCTTCTCCCTCTAGGGTTTTCTCTCCCCCTTCCCTCAACTTCTTCTCCTTTCTCAAGCTCTAGGGTTTAAACTCCCTTGTATCCCCTCTGTCCATAACAATCGTCCTTTGTTTTTAATACTTTTCGTTGTAATGTCTGTGAACTGGGTAAGCACAAGCGGACATCTCTTCCTCGAGTGTCCCCTCCTTGTGCTACACCTTTTGAGATTATTTATTCTAATGTTTGGGTCCTTAGCCCGGTTGCTTCTATTTCAGGGTGCAAATGATTTGTTACTTTTATCGACTATTTTTCTAGATGCACATGGATTTATCTCATGAAGAGCAAATCTGTTGTTTTTCTTTTATTTCAGTGTTTCCATAAAATGATTGCCACTCAATTCAATGCTACTGTGCATGTATTCCGCAGTGATAATGGCCGAGAGTACATTGACTCTCACTTTGAATGTAACTTTTATGACTTGGGAATCATCCACCAAACTTTCTATGTACACTCCTGCCCAAAATGGGGTTGTCGAATTTAAGAATCGACACCTCTTGGAGGTCGCTCGTTGTTTATTATTGTAGATGCACCTACACAAATATTACTGGGGGGATGCGGTCCTCACGACTACACATCTGATTAATTGCCTACCAACTCGTATCCTCAACCACAAAACTCCGTTAGAAGCTCTCCATCCTCCCTAGTGAACTCACTCCTCGTATCTTTGGGTGTGTGTTTTGTCCATATACATCCCACCTCTAAGCTTGATCCCTGGGCGCTTTAACGTGTCTTCACTGGTTACTCGAACACCCAGAAAGGGTATACGTGTTTTCATCCCGAGACCCGCAAGACTTTTGTCTCCATGGATGTCACCTTCCATGAATCAGAGTCTTATTACGGGAGCTCTCTTTAAGGGGAGACTGACACAATGGAAGCGAGCTCCCCAGCCATTCCCCTACCTATATCTCCTCCATATCAGCTTCCCATTCCTTCCGTGGTTCTGCCGCCGTCTCTGCCACCTCGCCCTACTCTTTCGTTGCAGGTTTATACTCGTCAACGAAGGGGCACAAACAGTTAGTCTGGACACATTGTTCTAAAGTCCATGCCTGATCCGTCCACCGGTCCTCAAGGCAACCGTGCTTCCACTCATCATCCCTTATCTCATATGTGACTTATGACTCCTTGTCCTCCCGACATAGAGCCTTTGTCACTTCTCTAGCGTCTATTTCCATACCCTCTTTGTGGCAGGAAGCTATGAGGCATCAAGAGTGGAAAGATGCTATGCGGGAAGAGATGATAACCTTTGAGAAGAATTGCACATGGGACCTTGTTTACCTTCCTCAAGACAAGACCATGGTTGGATGCAAGTGGATTTTTTCAGTAAAGCAAAACTCCTAAGGTCTTGTGGATCGTTACAAGGCTAGGTTGGTGGCCAGAGGATACACCCAAAGGAAACCTTTGCTCTTGTTGCAAAGATGAATTCGATCCGTATTCTGCTCTCGTGCGCTGCCTGCAAAGGGTAGAGTCTCAACTAATTGGACGTGAAGAACGTCTTCCTCCATGGAGATTTGGAAGAGGAAGTTTATATGTCTCTACCTCCTTGTTTTATCCCTGAGGGATTTGAAGGAAAGATATGCAAACTGAAGACGACTCTCTACGGCCTAAAACAATCCCCAAGGGTGTGGTTTGGAAAGTTTCAACGAGCAATGATGACATTCAGATATACACAAAGTAATGTCGATTACACCCTGTTTGTAAAGCACATACAAGGGAAACTGACATCGCTGATAGTTTATGTGGATGACATTGTCATATCTGAGGATGACATGGAAGAAATCGAAAAACAGAAGACGAGATTGACTAGTGAATTTGAGGGCAATGATCTTGGTAACCGCAAGTACTTTCTTGGCATAAAAGTTGCTAGATCCAAGCACTGTATTTTTATCTCACAGAGAAAGTCCATCTTTGACCTACTGGAGACTATGGGGATGAGTGGGTGTAGACCTGCTGACACCCCCATTGAAGTGAACCATATGCTGGGAAGAGATGGTGGAGAACCAGTCACAAATATCAGTGGTTTTCAACGCCTGGTGGGGAGACTTATCTACCTATCTCATACTCGTCCAGACATATCATATGCTGTTGGAGTTATCAGCTAGTGCATGCATGCTCCCAAATCGCACCATTGAGATGCTGCCCATCGAATTCTGAGATATCTCAAGACCTCTCCGGGATGTGGCATCTTGTTCTCTACCAACAAAGAATTAGCATTGAAGTTTTCACGGATGCTGATTGGGCAGGATCAGTTGATAATCGTAGATCCACTTCCGGGTACTGTACCTTGGTCGGAGGAAATCTGGTGACTTGGTGGAGCGAAAAACATGTTGTTGCCAGATCCACAATATAGAGGAAAAATTTCGGGCTATGGCCCAGGAAATATGTGAAAGAATGTGGATTAGATCTCTTTTGCTCGAACTAGGGATTCATGACAAAGGACCCATCCGGCTATACTGTGACAACAAGACCGCCATTAACATCGCTCATAATCCTGCCCAGCATGATCACACTAAGCATGTGGAAGTCGATCAACATTTCATCAAAGAAAACATAGCGAGAGGAGTTATTAATAATTTAGCACTCCTTTTGCCCAACTTGAGGAGTGTTAGGTTTTGGTGTTTTTATTTCTTTTATTATGTTTATTATTGTAACTCCTATATAGAGGGGAGTGCCCTCATATTTCATTTCAAGATCATTTTTTCCCGTGCAAACATAATTAATTAATTAGAACATAGGAATATAAAATATTTTATAATAAAATAAGTAATTAAAAAGTAAAATTTAAATTACTTTAAAATGAAAATAATATTAAATTTAAATATTATCTCAAAATTATTTAACTAATCCATAAAAAATAAACTATTAATTTATTTAATATTATAAGATAAAATCATTATTTATTAAAAAAATATTTAAGACACACTACAACCACCACGTAGTTGTTATCCCAAACATATAATGCATTTCTTTATTCTAAACAACACTATATATAGAGTTGTTTCAAACTGTAGAAAACAAAGGGCCAACCTTGTATATACTTCTTCATGTCTGAAATGCAAGAAAGAATACAAATATATTGGAGAAGAGAGGGAGAAAGAATCCTATACATGAGATGTGAGACTAAAAGAGAAAGGAGACATGAGACTATAAATGAGCCTTTACATTATTTTCTTCTACATTATCTAACACTCCCCCACAAGCTAGAGCGTATAAGTCATATGCGCCAAGCTTGGACAAGAACTGGTAGAACAATTTGCGAGGCAGTGCCTTGGTAAGGATATCAACAACTTGTCCAGAAGCAAGAACATGTTCAAGCTTTAGCTCCTTTGCTTGAACCTTTTCTCGAACAAAGTGACAATCAACCTCAATATGTTTCGTCCTCTCGTGGAACACCAGATTCTTTGCAATGTGTATCACAACTTGACTGTCACAGAACAGTGTTGAAGATGAGAACAATTTAACCCCCAAGTCCATTAAAAGACTTTCAAGCCAGGTTATTTCAGATGTAACAGCTGCCATCGCACGGTACTCGGCCTCAGCAGACGAGCGGGCTACCACCGTCTACTTCTTACTCCGCCATGTGATAAGATTTCCTCCAAAGTATGTACAGAACCCAGTAGTTGAACGTCTATCATCTAATGAGCCCGCATAATCCGCATCCGAGTATGCGATCAGAGAATGGGAGGAAGACGGCTTGTACACAAGTCCTTGCCCAGGGGAAGTCTTCAGATATCTAAGGATGCGTTCCACTGTCTGGAGGTGAGAGACCCGTGGGGTATGCATAAACCGGCTGACCACACCAATCGCAAATGATATGTCAGGTCTTGTAACTGTTAGATATATCAGTTTTCCCACAAGACGACGATAGTATTCCGGGTTCGGAAGAAGAGAATCATTCTCAGATCCTGAGCACACAACATGTGGTTGACTTCCATCGGAGTTTCCGCAGGTTTACAACCCGAGAGGCCAGCATTTTGCAGAAGGTCAATACAGTACTTACGCTGGGATAAGACAAGGCCATCCAGTCATCGTGCTACTTCTAGTCCAAGAAAATAGCGAAGATTGTCCAAATCTTTGATTTGAAAGGTGGAGTTCAAATGTTGCTTCACATGGTGTATCCTAGTTGTGTCATCACTAATGATAAGAATATCGTCCACAGACCAGAAGTATGACCGTCCCAATTGATTGGTGACGGGTAAAGAGAGAGGAATCTGCCGAGTTTTGTTTGAAGCCAACCTCACGAGTGACCTTGCTGAACTTCCTAAACCACGCCCGTGGAGATTGTTTGAGACTAGGGGTGCAACTCGGATCAGTTCGGTTCGGTTCCACCCAAAACCAAGAACCGACCCATATAGGTTCAGTTCTAAACTTTTGGAACCGGAACCGACCCACGGTCCAATTGTATAGAACCAGATCCGAACCATTTGCTTCGGTTCCGGTTCAGTTCTCGGTTCTACCTATGTCTAACAAAATTTAAAAATGGTTTTTCCAACTCATGATTCATTGTAATATAAGTTTCAATATCTCAAAATAGTTGAATCATGACTTTATATCATATTGAAATCATACAACTACACAAGTATAAATATTTTTTAGCCATAAAACTATATTCTCAATTATTTTTGCGTATTTGGTCATATGACTATAATGGTGTCTCAAAATATTTTCTTTAGCATTGATATTCGATTCTCGGGTCGGTTCTGGGTACCCGACCCTTGGAACCAGGAACCGAACCGAATTGTCGGCTCTGATATTATGGGAACCGGAGCCGAACCGAAGCTATTTGGAACCGACCCAAACCATTCGGTTCGGTTCGGTTTTCGGTTCTTCGGTTATTTTTGCACACCCCTATTTGAGACCATAAATAGACTTGCGAAGAAGACATACCCGAGACTCCCCCGTGGTCTCAAACCCGGGCGGTTGATGCATGTACACTGTCTCAAGAAGAAGATCGCCATTCAAGAACGCATTCTTGAAATCTAGCTGATGGAGGGGCCACTGACGATGTACAGCTAAGGAGAGGAGAACCCGAACCGAATTCAATTTTGCTACTGGGGAGAAAGTTTCCTCATAATCAAGGCCGTACTGTTGGGTAAAGTCCCGGGCCACAAGCCGAGCCTTTAAGCGTTCAACTGTCCCATCCGTGGCATGTTTGATAGTGAAGATCCACTTGCAGCTAACACAACTGTGACCTGGAGGAAGGAACACATGATCCCAAGTGTGATTATCCCACAGAGCCGTCATCTCGTCATCCATGACGGCGCGCCACCGCGGATGCTTGAGAGCTTCCTGCACAGAGTTAGGTACAAAAATAGAGAAGAAAGAGAGAGCAAAGGCACGAAGGGGCGGAGAGAGCCGGTGTAGAGAGACATAATTGGCCATGGGATGTGCCGTCGAAGAGGATGCCGAATCAACAGGCCGCGAGAGCACACCGGTAGAGGGAAGCTGCTGCAGGGCATCTGAACGTGGAGGACGACGAGTGTACACCTGAATATCAGCGGGTTTGGAGGGGACTGTTGGTGGTGTGATGCTCGGAGTGATAGGAGATTTGGACTGGTGGGGTTGGGGGGTAGGTAGAAGTGGTGGTAATGGAGATATTACGAGTACGGAAGGCCGAGGTAGAGGAGGAGGAAGAAGGGGATCAGAAGGACTGGTGTGATATGATTGGTCTTCATGGAAGGAGACATCAGCAGACACAACCATCTTACCAGTTGTAGGATCAAAGCAGACATACCCCTTCTGAGTGCGAGAGTAGCCAACAAACATCGCCTTGGTGGCTCGAGGGGAAAGCTTGTCATTGGAGAAACCGAGGTGATGGACATAACAGGTACAGCCAAACACACGAGGTGTGAGAGAGAAGAGATTCATGGATGGATAAAGGAGAGTGATGGGTGCCACAAAGTTGAGGACGGAGGATGACATTCGATTAATGAGGTGACAGGCTGTTGAAACGACAAAGTTCCAATAAAGAGGAGGAACCTGCATTTGGATCATAAGAGATCGAACCACATCAAGGAGGTGGCGATTCTTCCGTTCCTCTATGCCATTCTGTTGGGGGGTATAGGCACACGAAGTCTGATGGAGAATACCGAACTCAGCGCAAAGATTGGAGAAGGTGCGACCGGTGTACTCGCGAGCATTGTCTGTATGAATAGTTTTGACACACGTAGAAAATTGAGTGTGTTTCGGTAAGGAACGTACGGAATGTAGCTAAGAGTTCGGTTTGATCACGAAGTAAATACAACCAGGTAACTCGCGAGTAATCATCGATAAAAGTAACAAAATATCTGCAACCAAAAATACTAGGGACCTTATAGGGCCCCCAAATATCAGAATATATTAATAATAAAGGAGCATCGCTCCGAGTACATGAGGAAGAGAAAGATACACGGTGTTGCTTGCCGAAAATACAAAATTCACAAAAAAACTCTTGAAGAGAAACAGTAGGAAGAGCTTTCTTGAGAATCGAAAGGGGGGCGTCGCCCAGACGACGATGCCAATCGATGGTGGAGACGGTGGTGAGAGCAGTGGGAGAAACTTCGAGGAGATATAGCCCGTCGGACAGCCGCCCTCTACCAAGTATAGTCCGCGTTTATCGATCATGCCCAACAAATGAAGAGCGTGAGAAAATAACACATCAATCAATATCTTGTGTAAGACGGCTAACAGAAAGAAGATTAAACGGAGAACCCGGAACATGAAGAACCGAGGATAAGGAGAGGGAAAGAGTAAGAGGGAGATTGACAGTGCCAGAAACCAGGATCGTGTCACCATTAGCCACAATGATGTTTTTGGGGTAAGGAGTATCTAAATATTGAGGCGGCTGCTGTGGAGAGAGATGATGTGTAGCACCCGAGTCCACAATCCAGTGAAGGCTGTGAGAGAGGCAAGATATACCTTCATTGGAGATCGAGGCGACGAAGTCAGAGGAATGACTAACCGCGCCTTGAAGCTGTTGTAGTTGAGCCCGTAACGCAGCAATATCATCACTTGTTGTGGAGGGAGGTGAGGGAGCTACTGTAGCAGTAAGATGAGGAGGCAGACCATGTTTGCGGTAACAGGTGGCCTCCAGATGGCCATCCCTACCGCAGTAAGAGCACTTAAAGAGGGTTCGGCCACCACGACCGCGTCCCCGAGGCTGGCGGCCACCACGAGCCGGTGGACCACGAGTAGATGGAGCGAGAGTGGCCACGGGTTGCTGAAGCAGAGCGGGAGACGAAGTCGGAACATCCGGAGGTGGAGTAACCTTGAGAAGCATTGAACACACATCCGAGAGGGATGGAGTAACAACGGAAGATAGAACATGAGCGCGGACACTATGAAGATGTGGGGGGACACGCGCCATCATCATAACAATCCCCACTGCCTTATCTGTTGCCGTTGAGTCACCAAGTCCGTAGTGGGAGGCTGATGCTGGATCCAAGCCTCAACAAGAGTTTTAGCCCGCGCAACTAGGGTTGTTTACGAATCGAATCGAATATCTCTTCAATCGAATCCAAATTTCATATAGAATGCAGAGATTCAGATTCAGATTTGTTTGAATATTCAGATTCGGATTTGAATTCGAATTCGACATGAAATGTTGGATTCAAATTCGGGTTCGAATTAAGATTCGAATTCGGATTTGAACACGGATTCGAATTCGAATTTTTCTAATAGGAATAATTTAATATATGATTTTATTAAATATATATAATTTTATTTAAGTAATTTTACTGTTCGCGGACTATTCGCGAATACTTCGAATAAGGATAAACTTATTCGGATTCGAAAATTATTCGAATCCGAATTTGGATTCGAATTCGGATTCGAAAATTACGAATATTTATCGAATTTTCACGAATCGAATCCCGAATTATTCACGAACTATACTATTTGTTAACAGCCCTACGCGCAACAAAGGAGGTAATATCTCCGGTAACTCCAGCGTCAAAGGACTGGAGATCAGTGAAAATGTCAAACAAGTGCTGTAAACTGTCCTTTCTAGAATAGAGGAAATGAAGATCAGTCCACATAGCATGAGCGGTCTCATGGTACATAACCATACGATAGGGCTCGGTGTCTAGAGAATTGAGGAGCCAAGATTGAACGCGTCCGTCATCACGAATCCACTCATCAGTAGGTGCAGTGGGTGGTGTCTTGGTAAGATTATGAAGTAGACCTTTAGTTTGAAGTACACGCCGTACAGAGTGTACCCATTCCACAAAATTTGCTTTTCACGAAGAGAAATAGTGGTAATGCGCAGCTCATACCGAAGCTCAGAAGGAGCAGTACGAGGATGGTCTGAGTGAGGAGTTGAATCCGCTGCAGTGGAGTCGGACGCCATGTCCCTGGGCGGCTAGGCACACTAATTGGGCGGTTAGAAGCACGCGGTTAGCCGGTTAACACCAGCGACTAGAGACGAAGCCGCAACGAGCAAATGAGATCGCCGCGAGTAGGTCAAGTCGCCGCGAGTAGGTTAAGTCGCTGCGGGTAAAAGAGGTCGCTGCGGGTAGAGATAAGTCGCAGCGGGAAAATGAGATCACCGCGGGTAGAAGAGGTTGTTGCGGGTAGAGATAGTTGCTGCGGGAAAGTGAAGTCGCTGCGGGTAAAAGAGGTCGCTGCGGGAAGAAGCCAGCTGCTGCGGGTAGAGAAACTCGCAACGAGAAGAAAAGGGCCGAGCGGTTAGGAGCAGACTGCAACGAATAAGGACATCAACGGAAGTGAGGTGGGGTCCACGAGCCAGAGAGGGAAGACTATAAAAAGTGGGAAGAGCGGTGGATCCATGGGAGAAGAGAAGGCAGCGGGTAGAGTAGAGATAAGCCGCAACAACAAGCGGTAAGAAAGGAACACCAAGCCGCCGCGGTAAGAAAGGAAACCGAGCGGTAAGGAGGATGACCAAGCCGCCGCGGTAAGAACGTGAAACCGAGCGGACAGAGAAGCCGGGCGGTCAGAGGCAAGCCGGACCTGGTGCCTCTGATACCATGTAGAAAACAAAGAGCCAACCTTGTATATACTTCATGTCTGAAATATAAGAAAGAATACAAATATATAGGAGAAGAGAGGAAGAAAGAATCCTATACAGGAGATGCGAGACTAAAAGAGAAATGAGACATGAGCCTATAAATGGGCCTTTACATTATTTTCTTCTACATTATCTAACACAAACATTTATCAATTTCTCAACATTGTGCACAACAACTTGATTTCCCACCCAATTTTACACCACTGATGTTGCCAGTCCAGTCAAGCTAAATAGAGACTTATACGTTAACTTGTTTGGTCGCATTCGTTCTGTTCACATCATCAAATGTAGTTTTCTTTTAATTCCAGAATTGCTACTAACTTGCATTCTTCTGAAATTTACCTAGGTCGATTTCATGCATTTGAGAAGGTTCACAAATTGGATCCCTTTTCAAGTGGCCGTGGTGTACGTCAGTTTAAAACTTATCTTCTGCACAGGCTTGAGAAGGTATACATTTAGCTCCAGATGTCTATATTGTCAGTAAGAAAAGAAAAGTAAAAAAGTTGTTACCCTTTGATGTATGAAGAAGATTGGTTTGCTTCTTTGATTTCATTCATCTTGTGAATCTAATTTAGGTTTTTCTAAAATTAATAGATTTTTTTGCAATGCCAAAATCGTGAATACTTGAACTGATTTATCAAAAAGTTTGTTAACTGAAAGTAAGCTTTTCCATAAAAACAATTAAATGGGACAAGCTATGAAGCAGAAAACCTACTACTCTTGAAGATAGTATATGGAAACGGAGTTGCGCACTATTTCTTAGACTTGACATACTAATTAGACAGAGACAAGCAAATGCATGAGTATTGCAGATAAATATTTAAAATGTGCATCATCATCATTGTTGGTCTTACTCCCAAGCATTTGGGGTGAGGTTTTATGAATCATTTGTTTCTATTTAGTCAATATGATAACTCTTTTTTTCTCCCCAAAACATCTCCTTATTTTTCTGTCCTTTTCTTTTTTGATTATTTAAGGAAAAATTCTTTTCAAATTTAGCCACCTTATAACAGTGATATACTATAAGTACTGTTTTCCCCTTACATAACATTTAATGCCCATATTACAAAGTCATTGCTCCACACCTCTTCTCAGCCATTTTAGAAAGATCTTAGATGAAGGCTTCATTTGGCGCAACGGTGGCGTTTACTCCCGGCGGGTGGAAAGGGGTGTCTTGGACTGGAGGGAGGGAGGCGAGGCTGGAAACGGAGGCGAGGCGGGGCTGTTTCTCCTTGCTGCAGGAGCAAACGCTGCAAACGCCGGGCCGGCCGTTTGTTTTTCCACCTTGCGGGCGGCGTTTCCTCCCGCCACCGGTGTGAATACACCGAACCAAATGAAGCCGAAAAATGAGTGGAAGTAAAATTCATTAGACCCGCATGGCGATTCAAATGTTTTCAAGGAGTTATTAATGCTCTTTTCTTTATTACTGTTTCTCTTCCTCAACTTGCTCTTATTTAAAGAGGCTATCTGCTGTAGAGTAGGCTAGTGGGTGCATTGCCATAATGCAATTCTAATGTGAAATGCGGGAAGATAACTCGATTTTTCTTTACGCTAAATGTACCACACACATGCACTGACTGACGACGAAATAAAAAATACAATTATTAATTAAATGGCACACAAATAACTTTTAAGCAAAGCACAAATTTTTTTTTTTGACAAACATGCTTTGATTTTACTCCGCCTGGAGGGCTAAATCGAGAGTGTGGCGAATGGTTCTTACAAATCACTAGAATTCCCAGAACAAACAACTACTAATCAAGAGATCCAAACAAGTATGTTGTCACATCACCATATATCAATACTGAAAAATGAAAGGTCCATACAACAAGATACTTACGACGTAAGGGAGCACCGACGAGGGGAGGCAGATCTATTGGCTAAGGATGCACAAGTACTGTCCCGAACGAGGTGAAGGAATTAGGTGGCAGCTTGGAGATGAGGCTGTATGGTTGGAGAATAAGAGGGGGGAAGTGACTGAAGGTTGCAGTTGGGAGTGGGGATGAGATTTACAGCAGGTGGATTGCTCACGAAAGATGGGATTGTCAGGGAGGGTGCTTGATGCTTTGGTTTGAGAGTGGGGTTTGGGATTACGATAGGTGGTGGGCTAGGAGGAGAGGGATTGCGGTGGATTGGCTGGATACTAAGGAAGGGCCGGTCAGAGCAGGGTTGTAAGGGAAGGAGGTTGCTAGGCTAAGTAATAATGGAAGTCGTCGATTGAAGGGTTAGGATCGGGCACAGATTAGGGCTCAGAGCATCGCAACACCAATTCTTACGAGTGTGGACAAGGTTGAGGATGACAGAATGGGATACATGTCGGAGAAGCAAGGAGAGGATAGGGAGTCATCACCTTGGATTCGTGGAGTCAGCACCATGTCGACCGCCAGATTCCGGGATTAGATTCGCGAAAATTTACAGTGCCCATTCTAGCCGCCCCCTGATAGCTGCACACTATCACAGGCTGGAAAAGTAAGATTGAAACAAATGTCGAGACAAACTCGACTAGAACTTTTGAGGACTGGTTCCCCCTATGTGCCTCTCTCACCTAAGAGAGCCTAACACTCACAAGATCTCTAATATGAACATAAATAGACACTGCCACTCCTATATATAGAGGAGTGGGATATACAAAGTACAATAATGCCCTTAGGCTAAATATGCAGAGGGAGACGTGTGTCCAGGAGGTCATATATGTATCAATACTTCTCGAAAAACGACATTGTCCTCAAGATTGATGTTCGTAGGGGTCATTCACAGGTATCAGAAGATCCAAGTCTCCGTAGGCAAGACCATCGTCTTCAAATCCAATCAACACGCATAAGTATTTGAGAGGGCAAACATGGGTGGGTGAGTACGTCCGTCGGCAGTGAAAGCAAAGGCCCTTGCAACGAAGCTCGAGGTGTTGCTAGTGAGATAAGCGGTGGGATCTTCAGGATGCTAGTGGAGGCAGAACTGGCGATGACGGGCCTAGCAACGGGGGCCCAGGCGGAGGCGACCGAGATTTTAGTGGCAACAATGGTAGTAAAAATAGATGGTGGGGTGGTCTAGACGAGGAGGGCCGCTGAGCAGTGTAGAGTTCCTTGAGGCAACGAGCTTGCTCCACGACACGGGAAAGAGTGCTCAAATTGTGCGCCCGGAGGCATACCCGAAGGCGAGGTTGTAGACACTCAAAGAAGTAATCCGAGGTAATGGTTAGGGGTGAGACCAGGTACGCGCGTGTCTACCTAGATGAACCAGTCAATATAGGTGGCCACATTGTCAGGATGATGCAAGGAGCTGAGGCGCTCGTAGGTATTACTATCTGTCGGCTGTCGTAGTGGCAGAGGAGTTTTTCCTTCAGCGTGGTCCAGGAGAGGTCAGGAACCAGCTGATGCGTCCAACACGCCTAATGGAGCACCGAACCCTCCAAATAGATGGTGGCCAAGGGAACCTTCTGGTTGGTGGGGACAGACTAAAGGTTGAAAAATTGTTCGACGCAGGTGATCTAACCATGTGGGTCGGTGTCGTCGAACGCATGAATCTCGATCTGACGAAGATGGACAAGGTGAATGTCCGTTGTGGGTGGAGAAACCCCATGTAGTCATGTACAGACTGAGGTGGTTACGACGGTGGTAGTTGAGGGGCCGGTGGGCGGTTTACCGCCGTGCCGTGAGCTCACAAAGTAAGAGAGTGAGATCCTCAAGCCACACTTCGAGTTGATGCAAGCGATGAGAGTCAGCAGAGGAAGAGGCATCCTCGTCGACCAGGAGGGCCATTGAACGTGTCCGGGGCATGGAACGAAGGCCCGGAGGAAGGTAAGGAACATACGGTTGTTGGGCGATAAGGATGCGCAGGAAGACACTAAAGGATGCTAGAATAACAACTTCAGGGCAAAAAATTGCGGGATGCGATACTGGACATGGAGACGAAGGTGCACCGACTATTGGAAGGAGACAAAATGAGGCACTGGATGGCCATGGAATGTAGCAGAGTTGCTGAAGGTCGATAGGAGTGGTTGCTGCAAGAACGCGATTGGATGAAAACGAACCCTGATGCGCAGGAAAGACGACGATCGGGCTAGGCGGTCGCGCAATGGACGGTGCGGGACCTACAACATCTATCGTGCATCGTGCGTAGGCGAGACGACGAATGCGACGTTAAAGAGGACACACAGAAGGGCGGTGTGACGGGATGCAGTTGGCGATGTCGACAACGTCAATCAAACACATGCATGGTTCCGTGTGAAGAAGCCAGAAGGTTACGCAGGTGAAGCGAGCAGCGAAAGGATGTACATCAGGAGGGGATGCAGGATTCAATGGCTGCGGCTGGAACATGCTTGTCGTGTGGGATTCCGAGCCGGGAGGGCTTGTTAGCGGCGACTGGTTGGGACTATGCCAGCGGAATGCGAGTTAAGCTATCAGGTGTTGGCTGGAACAAGGAATGAGATCCAATTAGGGTTTCGGCCAAAACCCTAAATGAGTGGTAAGGCAGACCAATTGATAGTTGCACACTATCACGAACTGATACTGTAAGATTGAACACAAAACATATATACAAATGCTGAGACATGCTCAACCCGAACTCTTGATGGCTGGTTCCCCCCTAAGAGTCTCTCTCACCTAGGAAAACATAACACTCACGAAATTTCCAAGATGAACATAAAGAGACATTACCACTCCTATATATAGGAGAGTGAGATATACACAGTACAATAATGCCCTTAGTCTATTATACAAGAGTCGTGTGTCTAGGATGTCGTATCCGTATCGCCTCCATTGATTATATATAACAAATAATGCTAGAAGAACCTTAAATCGACAACTATGATGAACCCTTAATTTAAGGGATCCGATCTAACTAAATAATACACCAACATGACAATATAATATATAAAAAAAATATGTAGACGCGGATCCGGACGTATTCACGAAGTCAGATCGCGAATCCGATCAGTTTCTCATGCGTGAAAAGACAAATATGGGTCCTTTCTTGTTGCGAGGCGATGGTGAAGGATGGTCCCCACCCTCCCAATTGAAAAGTCTTCATCTCCAGGGGCAAGTCAGTCAATCTCTGTGCGTGCTATCACAGTATTGTCGGTGGTGGGGTGCCCTCTCCAATGTAAGAAGTATCGACTTAGGGATCACATGATGGTGGCCCCATTGCGGTTGTTGGTGCTTATGGTAAAGCCATAGAAGATTGAATCGAAGGACGGTGAAAATCAGATAAGGGCTAGAGCTCAAAAGTGGTGGTGTAGGCTCAGAAAAGTCCCCATAATATGGGTCCACGTACTCGCGAGGCTCATAATATGACGTCAAATCCTCAATATTGAATACGGGGTGGATACCCGTACTTATAGAGATTAACATGCAATTCTAAGTGAAGTGTTAGAGAAAACAACTCGACAACTCTAAACTACTGTATGTAAGATGCAAGATCCGACAACAAAATCAAATTAAATAATAAATAATTAAATCACTTTAGATAATTGAAGCAATGCAAAATAATTTTATTAGGCGAACAAGCTTTGGTTTTCCTCCGCATGGAGGGCCAAAACGAGAGTGTGCGGCAAATAGTTCTTGCATATCACAAAATAATCCAGAAAAAAATACCACGATGCTATATATCCAATTAAACACAAGTCAATATCATAATAATGCTAAAAATAAAGGTTCATACAATGAATAAAACTCACAAAGTAGCGAGGCTGCTATAGGAGGGGATATCCGGCGAGGGGCGACGATGCAATGGTTGAAATCTGAGTGTCGTCGGCTGGGTCGCAGTGGTGGTGGTGGTGGGGGGTGGATATGGAAAGTAGAGGCTGGGGAGGGGCTGAATGCAGGAAAGGGACAGTGAAGAGTGGACTGCAGGGGTTCTTGGGTGCGAGGAGGTGCGGTTGGGTGGAGAATAGGGTCCGCGTCTCCATTCCGCATCATTCTTCCCGGCTTGAAAGAATTCATCTCCTGATGAATAGAGATTGGAATCCTCTCGGTGTGTGTGCCATGTAAGAATCAATGAGATCCTTTAGAGGTCGTCCAAGTATCGTCGATGACAGAGCATCCTCGCGGACCTCGCCAATGATACCCCTGTCTCTGTCCGTCAGGCATCCACTCCAATGATACTCCGATGTATGTTCGTTAGGTGTAGCTATACACTTGTAGTTCCTGATATCTGTAATTCTCTCAATAGTCAAAATGTGTGATGGTGGTACTGGTGTGATCACAAGTGCATACTGTAAAGCCATATGCAATTGACCCAAAGACAGGTGGGACTCATAAGTGGGCTGGGTGTAGGATTCAGGATGTGGAGGTTTAGGCTCAAAAGGATGTGGAGGTGTAGACTCAAGAGGATCTCCATGAAGTGGGTCCACATGCTCACGAGGCTTGAAGTATGACGTCAAATCCTCAGCATTAAACATGAGATGGATACTTATGCTCGTAGGGATATCAAGATCTTAGAAATTTGCTCTGATCCTTCTCATGATTGTGTAGGTATCCATTCTTCTAACACATGCAAACGATGAACATTTGACTCATCAAACACATGCAAATGATGAACAGCTGACTCAACAGGCTCATGCAAATGTAACACGACATGCATGACACATTCTCGAGGGAGCAGTCTAACAATGACCTACAAATATCTAAGACGGGGCGACATATCAGGAGGCTCTTTCGGTGAAAAGTAGAAAAACTCATCGAGTGTGCAACAAGTATCCAAATGACTACATGAGACATCTACACTCAAAGACGTGCTCATAAAGTTTCAAATGTCTCTCAGGGAATGTGACATATCAGGGGTCTCACCAGGAGTTATGTATGAAAAGTCATCGCAAATGCGACGACCACCTGAGTGAAAACCATATACATCGACTAAAAGACGTGACTCTAGAGTGTGACCAGTGCCTCTCAAAAGAAAGAACTCATCTGGTGTGTCAGCAGGTGGTGCTTCCAAAACTCATCAAGAGTGCGATGTGTCATAAGGCAGGCCCTCGAAATATCAGGAGTATACTTAAGTGTACTTAAGGAAAGTCCTAAATACTTGATGCTCCACTTAAAATTCATTCTCCGGGTCAAGACCAGGGATGATAACGAACAAGACACCAATATCTCGATACTCATAAACGAGTGGCTCACCTGAATCTCATCCTCATCAACACGTGGTGACTCATCGGGAGGCTCAATGGGGGGCTCTTCTAAGAACCCGTCAACGGGTTCATGTTCCTCCAGATGAGTACCAACTTAAGAGGTAGTGTCCCCATAAACTAAGACAACCACTATGAGATCAACACCAGACTCTTTGATGTAGGGTAGGCTAGTGGTGCTCGGAAACTATGACTCTAGGTGCGGGTGCTGGGGTGACACACTAATGCTATGCTACATGCAAGGTGGCCGTCGGTCGACAACGACGATTACCATAAGCAATGAAATTAATAATGCCGCGCAAATAATTGAAATAAGAAACAAACAATTAACTTTTAGCAATTTGGCAACGACTTCCTCCGCTCGGAGGGCCTAAGCAAGCGCGCGACGAATAATTCCACAAACAATTAATAGCATAAAAGAAAATAACTACTACATAACCATAATCTCAGCACAATATAGATAAACACAGTATGAAAATGTCAAGTCACAGAATACAATATCATAAATGCTCACAACGTAGAGGGCTGAACCGAGGCACTGAAGGATTTGAGGACCGGATGTAAAGACGGGCGATCGGAGGTGGAACCGATGGCGAGGCGACGGTGACGGTGGCTGCCCTCGGCGGAAAGTGGTGGTAACGGAGGGTAAAACGGCGGATCTGGCCACGAATGAGTAGATCCGGACCGGGGGCGAGTAGATCCTCTATTTAGGAGCGGATCCGTGCAAAAATGGAAAGTTGGTGTGGTGGAAATAACGGATCGGAGAGTGGTAGCACTAGATCAAAATAGATCTAGGGTTTTCAGGGTGGTGGGGAGTGGATCCACGAATGGAAGGTGAGAGGAGTGGCCGGCTAGGGTTAGAAAACCCTTGGAGTGGCCGGTTTTGGGGAGTAAAGGGGGCGGAGGGAGGCTGGAGTGAGAGGGAGGAGGGGGAATAGGCAGCGGGTTATGGGAGGGAAGGCCGTAGACCAGCGGCTACAGGAGAACAACAGCCCGATGGATTAATTTTCACCAAAGCTTATATGTAAACAGTGAATTTAATGATTAAACAGTATTTGAATAGGAATTAGGTGGATTTCCTGGACTGGTTTTCAGCCGGCTGTAGGGGAGGAAAGGGACGATGGAGGGGGGTATTGAAGGTGGGAAAAAGGGGCCTATGAATGGGTAATACCTTGGGGAGGAGTTTGGCGGCATAGGAGTCGTCACCTAGGATTCCACGACGTCGGCACCGGGGAGGGATCGCTGGAATCCAGGAATGCTTCTTCTCCAAATCCAACAATGACTCAATTCAGCCCTCATATCTCCTATTTATAAGAAAAGACACATTAGGGTTTCCCCATCAACGACTATGATTGGCCGGTGGGTTGGCCTTTAAAATACATCAAAAATAATCTGAAAAATATAAAGTAATATAGTGTTTTGACTCGTGGCGACGCTCCAGACGCAATCGCGGAGCCCGATCGTCGATCCGGGCACGCCATATATGAAAAGTTGCCAAATCAGCCCCGAATGGGCCCAAAACGTGCACTCGTCTCTGCTCCGCATCAATCTCCCCGGCTTGAAAGAATTCATCTCCCGATGAATATCGATCAAAATTCTCTTGCTGCATGCCGGGTAAAACTCGAAGAAGTCCACCAGAGGTCGCCCAAGTGTCGTCGCTGGGAAGTGTCCTCGCCAATCAACTCCCCCTGACTGAAAAAGATGTCATCTCCGGTGAATGGAGACGGACGTGCTGAAGTCGAAGTCCAGGGGCAAATCGATCAAGCTCTGCTGCAAATACCCAAGAGTCACCAACGTCTGTAGTGAGAATGCACTGGTGGAGTCTGGTCTCCATGAAACTCTCAATGCCCAACTCACTAGGGGTGGATCCCGGTGTGATCGGTGGTGCCTGCGGTGAAACCAAAGAAGACGAGTCCCCAGGTGGGTGGAGGTCAACAATGTGTGAGGATGTATGAGGGTGATATGGTAACGACAGTGGGGGTGGGGGTGGCTGGGAATCTCCAATGCTCGGGTCCACATACTCATTAGGTTCATAGTATGGAGTCAGATCTTCAACATTAAACACAAGGTGAATTCCCATACTGGTCGGGATGTCAAGTCGGTAGGCGTTGGTCCCAATACGGCTAATAATGGAGTACGAACCCATTCGCCTAACGCTTAACTTCTTGGCAGGCCCCGAAGGGAGGCTCTCGGGGCGGACTCGCACCATTACCTTCTCGCCTACATTAAATATTTACTCTCGCCTTCGCTTATCTATACGGGCTTTGTAATTTTCATTGCTTGTTATTATTCGTCGGCGGACCGACTCATGCAAATCATGCAAATGCTGTGCAAAATACTTAGCAGGCTCATGCAGGTAATGCAAATGATGCAAAGACAACACGACAGACACAGTACACTTTTTATAGGAAAATCTAATAATGCCTGGGATGTCTCTAAAATTGGGTGGCCTATCTGGAGGTTCTTTCGGTGGACTGTAGACAAACTCATCCCGTGTGTGATGAGTGCTCAGATGACCGTGAGAGACAACTATACTCAAATACGGGCTCGTAAAGAGCCAAATGTCTCTCGGGGAACGTAGCGCATCAGGGGGGGGGGGTCCCCAGGAGGTGTGTAAGAAAAGTCATCACGAAGGAGACGACCACCTGAGTGAAAATCGTGTGCGCCGACTAGAAGTCGTGACTCTAAAATATGGTGAGCGTCCCAGACAAGAAAGAACTCATTGGGTGGCTCAGCGGGTGGCGTGTCCCAAAACTCATCAAGAGTGTGAGGCGTCATAAGGTAGGTCCTCACAATATGAGCATACTCAAGTGGACTCAAGGTAGGCCCTACATATGTCATGCTCCACTCAAGGTCCCTTCTCTGGAGCAAGGCTAGAGGTGATAATGAAGGAGACGTCATACCCGAGTGGCTCACCTGAGTCTCATCCTCACCAAGATGTGACAGATCATCACGGGGCTCAACAGGGGGCTCGTCATAGCTCATAGGGCTCGTCACTAAGGTCAAGGTCCTCCCGATGAGTACCATTGAAAGGGGTAGTGCTCCTGTGCATGGGCTTGTCATAGTTCTCGGTCGTAACGTGGCTCAGGGTAATGCCAAGGGAAAAGCGACATAAACCTACGCTCAAGAATGAGTCTGCAGGTGCGGTGTCAAGAAATGAGTCTAAGGTATGAGTGTTAATCAACCCAGGACATGCCAAAAGTAGAGGTGTGGGTAAGGGGCACAACCCTACATACTCAATAGGTCACTCAGGCTCACCCTCCGTCAGAGTCACAAGAGACGGGTCAGAAACAAGAGGTAGGTCACTCACGGGGCTAAGCATCTCGTTGGGGTGAGAGCAATCCGTATCAGGTATCACTTCCGTCGTGGGTGACATGACAGTGGTAGGCATAGCAGTGACCTCAGTATGAGAAGGACTCGTACTGCGGAGGTCAAGGTGAGGGTCCAACCGATCAGCTCTGGCGGATATCAAAGACTGTTCGTAATGAAGGGCAAGTTGATACGTCTGCTCGAGGGACTTCGCGCTATGATAAACCACCTTAGTACAGATGTCAGATCGAAGTCCAGACCGAAATCTGCAAGTGGTCATCGTTGAGTCCTCTCGGATATCGCTCCTCACAACTAACTCATCAAAGCTATCCCTGTACTTAGTGACAGACATGGATTCTTGCTGAAGGGAAAATAGTTGGTCGAGCAAGCGACTCCGATATGATGATGACAGGTACCTCTGACACAATGTACGCTTCATGTCCACCCAACTAGTGATGCGACGAAGACGGTCTCGCTCGCGGGTCCTCTTAACGCTAGCCCAATATGCCCTTGCCTGATCTAAAAGTCTAAGTTTCGCAAACTTAACGCGATGCTCACCGAATAATTCAAAATGATCAAAATAATACTCAATATCCACGAGCCAATAACTGAAAGACTCGGGACTCGATGAGCCGTCAAAGGAAGGGGAAACTGTACGAAAACGACTCTCAAGATCTCTCTCAAAGTGACGATCCTCATAATAGTCATCCCTAAGGTAATCGGGTCGAGTCGAAGGATCAACACGATCCGCTCGCGTGCAAGGATATGAACGACGACAATCATCATACTGATCGTCTCTGACATAGTGAGGTTGTGTCGGTGGGTTGACACGATCTCGGAAAGTGGCGTGCCGCAGACGATAATAATCATCGTGATAACGTGAGGATTTCTCTGAAGTCGCTCTATGAGATTGGGTATAGGCGGACTCAGAATCTCTCAAGGGAGAGGAACGACGCCGATAATTAGTCATGGATGAACCTAAAGACTCTATATGACCTACCACTACAAAGCATGCAAATGGCTAAACCTTGACCTCTGATACCAAAATAATGTAGGGTAGGCTAGTGGTGCTCGGAAACTATGACTCTAGGTGCGGGTGCAGGGGTGACACACTAATGCTATGTTACATGCAAGGTGGCCGTCGGTCGGCAACGACGATTACCATAAGCAATGAAATTAATAACGCCACGCAAATAATTGAAATAAGAAACAAACAATTAATTTTTAGCAATTTGGCAACGGCTTCCTCCGCTCGGAGGGCCTAAGCAAGCGCACGACGAATAATTTCACAAACAATTAATAGCATAAAAGGAATAACTACTACACAACCATAATCTCAGCACAATATAGATAAACACCGTATGAAAATATCAAGTCACATAATACAATACCATAAATGCTCACAACGTAGAAGGCTGAACCGAGACACTGAAGGATTTGAGGGCCGGATGTAAAGACGGGCGATCGGAGGTGGAACCGGTGGCGAGGCGACGGTGACGGTGGCTGCCCTCGGCGGAAAGTGGTGCTAACGGATGGTAAAACGGCGGATCTGACCACGGATGAGTAGATACGGACCGGGGGCGAGTAGATCTGCTATTTAGGAGCGGATCCAGACAAAAATGGAAAGTTGGTGCGGTGGAAATAACAGATCGGGGAGTAGTAGCACTAGATCAAAATGGATCTAGGGTTTTCGGGGCGGTGGGGAGTGGATCCACGAAGGGAAGGTGAGAGGAGTGGCCGGCTAGGGTTAGAAAACCCTTGGAGTGGCCGGTTTTGGGGAGGAAAGGGGGCGGAGGGAGGCTGGAGTGAGAGGGAGGAGGGGGAATAGGCAGCTGGTTGCTGGGAGGGAAGGCGGTAGACCAACGACTACAGGAGAACATCATCCCTATGGATTAATTTTTACCAAAGCTTATATGTGAACAGTGAATTTAATGATTAAACAGTATTTGAATAGGAAAAGGTGGATATCCTAGACTGGTTTTCAGCCGGCTGTAGGGGAGGAAAGGGATGGTGGAGGGGGGTATTCAAGGTGGGAAAAGGGGCCTATGGATGGGTAATACCTTGGGGAGGAGTTTGGCGGCCTAGGGGTCGTCACCTAGGGTTCCACGACGTCAACACCGGGGAGGGATCGCTGGAATTTGGGAATGCTTCTTCTCCAAGTCCAACAATGACTCAATTCAACCCTCATATCTCCTATTTATAAGAAAAGACACATTAGGGTTTCCCCATCAACGACTATGATTGGCTGGTGGGTTCGCCCTTAAAATACATCAAAAATAAATTGAAAAATATAAAGTAATATAGTGTTTTGACTCGCGGCGACGCTCCGGACGCAATCTCGGAGCCCGATCGTCGATCCGGGCGCGCCATATATGGAAAGTTGCCAAATCAGCCCCGAACGGGCCCAAAACGTGTCCTCGTCTCTTCTCCGCATCACTCTTGGCTATTAGTCGTGATGTGGCTCAAAATAATGAAAGAGGGAGAGTGTAAAAGACATTCTTTGAAGAATGGGTTCATAGATATGGTATCAAGGTAGGAGCAACAATGAAGTCAACGCATGAGGTAGGGTAAGAACACATCACTATAGGATCGCTTGGTCGCCCAGACTCACTCTTAATTGAGATCACATGAAATGAGTCAAAATCAAAAGATGTACCACTTGTCGGACTAAGTACCTCACCGGTGTGAGAAAAATCAGACTCGGGTAACACTTTTGTCGTGTCCAACAGGATAAGGGTAGGCAAAGTGGTGACCTCGGTACGTGAGGGACTCATACGGTGGCAGTCAAGGTGTGACTCTACTTAGATAACTCTAGCGGATCTCAAGGATCCTTCATGATGAAGGGCGAGCTGATATGTCGGCTCAAGGTACTCCGAAAGGTGATAAGCCAATTTTCAGTGCGTATGTCAAATCGTAGTTAAGACCTAAACTGGGAAGTAATCATAGCTTGCTCCTTTTGGATGTCACTCCTCACTACTAGCTCGACAAAATGATTCTTATACTCAGAGACATAAGGATGCCGATGGGTAAATAACTGATCGAGCAAAATGCTCTGATACGATGCAGACAAATACTTCTGACACAACATACGCTTCATCTCCACCCAACTAGTGATGCGGTGAAGACGATCTTGTTCACGGGTCCTTTCATTCTAGACCAATATGGTCTTGCCTAATCTAGAAGCCTAAATTTCACAAATTTTATGCGATGCTCATCGAATAATTCGAAATAATCAAGAGAATATTCCATATTCATAAACCAATAACTGAAAGACTCTAGAATCGATGAACCGTCAAAAGGTGGGGAAACAACACAAAACCTACAGTCAAGTTCTCTCTTAAAATGATGATCCTCGTAATAGTCATCCCTAAAATAATCGAGTCGTGTCAGAGGGTTGGCACGATCTGCTCGTGCATGTGGATGGAGACGTTGATAATCATCATATTAATCTTCTCTAGCACAGTGGAATCGCGTTGAGGGGTCGACACGATCTCTGGAAGTGGTGCGCTGCAAACGATAATAATCATCATAATAACATGCAGATTTATCTAAAGGGATTGGGTATAGGTAGACTCGGGATCCACAAATAGAGGAGAAGAATGACGATGATAACTAGTCATAGATTAACTTAAAGACTACGACCTACCACTACGTATATAAATGTGGCCCAAACCTTGGGCTCTGATACCAATTGATGTAGAGTAGGCTACGTTGGTGCGCGATTAACATGCAATCTTAAGTGAAGTGTCTGGGAAAACAACTCGACAACTCTAAACTACTGTATGTATGATGCAAGATCCAACGGGAAAATCAAGTTAAGCAATAAATAATTAAATCGCGTTTAGATAATTGATGCAATGCATAATCATTTCATTAGGCGAACAAACTTTGGTTTTCCTCCGCGCGTAAGGCCATAACGAGAGTGTGCGACGAATAGTTCCTGCAAACCATAAAATAATCCATAACAAAACACTACGAAGCTATAGATCCAATTAATCACAAGTCAATACCATATAATAATGCTTAAAATAAAGGGACATACAACGTTAAAAACTCACAAAGTAGCGGGACTGCTGTTGGAAGGGAGATCCGGCGAGGGGCGACGATGCGGTGGCTGAAATCTGAGTATCGACGGCTAGGTCTGAGTGGTGGGGGTTTGGATCTGAGTGAAAGTGGATGGTTTTGGAAGGTGGGGGGCTGGATATGGAAAGTAGGGGCTGAATGCGGTAAAGGGATAGGGAAAAGTGGACTGTAGGGGGTTGGTGGCTGCAGGGAGATGCGGTTGGGTGGAGATTTGAGCGGTGGTACTGCTGCAGGGTGGCGGCGGGCTTGAAGAGGTGTGGGTGGTGGTTTTTGGCTTGCTGGAGCCTGGAAGGGGCAGCAAGGGGGTTGGGTGAAGGAGCAGGGAGGGCAGTTTAGAGATCTGCCTGCTGGGCATGGAAACAGTGGGGAGGGGTTCAGATCTAGGGCTGCTGGGCGGAAAACAACAAAATAGGGACGGATCTGGGTTTCCTGGGTGGAAAACCAACATGGTGTAAGTGGTAACTAGGTCTTAAGGAGGGGAAAATGAAGGTTAGGGCTAGGAGATACCTTGGGGAGGAAGATATCCACCTAGGAGTTGTTACCCAGGGTTTCACGGGGTCGTCACCTTGAAGGGATTGCCAGATTTTAGGATTAATCTCTCCAAAATCTGCAATCAGGTTGGCAGCCCCCATAACCTCCTATTTATAATAAAACACATTTAGGGCACCCTGAAAAAAATGGCTATGATGACGGTGCATGCGGAGGGCCTGATTACAATAAATATAACTAAAACCCAACAAATTAACATATGAAATCGTAGGTAAACGACGAGTGAATGCATCCGTGGAGTTGGATTGTCGACATGGAAATGCTATATATGGCAGGTAGCCAATTGACCACGGTCCCAAAACTCATCCTCCACCATGGGTCCGTGTCTCCATTCAACATCACATTTGACCTGATCCTTCTTATGGCTGTATTAGAACCAATTGACATGTGTTTAATTTTTTAGCAGGCCGCCAAGGGAGACTCTCAGTGTACAACCCGTATTTGCCAAGGTAGGCCCAACCAAGCCACGCCAGCAAACAGACAACATATGAAGTTAAAAGATGCCCCAACAAAGAGTCCAACAAACAAGTCTAGGGGCGAGTTCTCTATAGATCTCGCCCATACGCGAATTCCCTTTAGATCTCGCCCATCGGCGAGATCTCTGAAGCACTCGCCCATAACGAGGTCCTTCCTCGCCTTGGAGACAAGCAATATCATCTATATCTCGGCAGAACGAACTCGCAAGGCCAATTCTCATTAGCGAGATCTTTTTTAGCAACTCCAATCATCTCGCATAGGTTCTCTCATCCGCTAGATAGGTCTGATGTTTTGCAGGGTGGATATTTGTAGACCATTACCCTCCTTGCATTGTCTACAAATAGGACCCCATGGGTACAAGAAAAGACACACTGACCTTCCCCCCAAACTTCTCATTTGCCAAGTCCGTGCCTTCCTTTTGCGTAGTTCAGCTCTTGACTTTAGGGGGGAAGTTTCTATAAACTCCCGGGTGTGTGGGAGGACCTCATCGCTACAACACATGGGTCTTGTTTGCAGTCGATCCAGTCTCTCTCTTTCTCTCTTTTGCCCTTGCCATCAGACTTGTGGTGTTAGGCCGCATGATCTGTAACCTCGGGCTACCCCTTAGGTCCGAACTCTTGTGAACCGGTTTCTTGGTTCCAACACTCAACATGGATTCTCTCCTTCACCTTCTCGCCTTCATGAAATACCTGCGCTTGCCTGCGAACATTTGCATGCGAATTATAAGATTCATTACTCTTGATCCTCCGTCAGACCAACTCATGTAACACATACAAGTGATGACCAAATGACTCAAGAAACTCATTCAAATGATGCAAGTGATGCAAATGAAACACGACTAGAACTGTCACGGTTCCAGTTCAATTTCGGTTCTACTAAAACCGTGAATCAAACTGTTAAGGTAGTGATTCTTCAAATTAAAACTAAAATCTTATTTGGTTTGACTGGTTTCGATTCCGGTTTCAGTTCGAACATACTATTTGAAATCGTCATGCCTATGGTTCCGGTTCAACAAGAACTAAAATCAAATTATTCACTAGCGGTTCAGTCCGGTTCTATGTGGTTACGGTTTGGTCCGATTTATACGGTTCCAGTTTGGTTTCGATTTGATCGCATTAGATGTCACTTAAAAATATTTAAACTCGCATAACACCAACATCTTTACAGCATAATATTCAGCGTTCAGATTGCACAATAAGCTGATAATACTTATAACAAAATCAGCTAAATAGCTAAGATAATAATACTACGGACAAAATCAACTAAATATGTTTACATGAATGTGTGACTAATAAAGATGAAAAGATCGTTTGTTTGTGTGTGATAATTAGACTTCTCGGCTAATGAGAGAAAACATAAGAAGCTTACATGCATTTAGCTTAGTAGGAACCAAACAATCAACAACACATCAAATGTTCAACTAGGGAAAAGAAGAATGGGAATGCCATCAAAAACTTTACATGGTGGATCTTAAACAATATTGGAAAGATTAGTGAAAAATTTCCTTTCTAAATAAAAATCTCAAGAATAAAAAATGGATTAAATCACCTTATGGTTAGGAACTTCAACTTTGCACAATATTATAAGATCAGGGGAAGCCTGCTGCCCATTATGTGGAGGGCTGCAATGTTACGAAGTTAAGAAGGATACCAACAATGTCTTCCGTATATTTGAACACAATTGATATTGAACACAATTGCCCATCGACTTCTTTGTTTAGAAGCCTTACCGCTGCTTGATCCACCCGCTTCCTCTTTTCAGAGGTTAAGAAACCTCTCAAGGTTTCTCAAAGCACAAAAAACAACAAGAAAAAACACAAATTTGAAAAGATAAAGAGGTCTTTACCAGCGAGAAAATGAGGAGGAAGCTTGATTGTGTGCTTTGGGCAAGCTTCTTCTTCAAGAGAATGCTCCAACCGCCTCTTTGGAGCCGAGGCTTGAATGATCATCAACTTCGTGAAGATGGATTGAGGGATAGGAGATTAGGAGATGCAGAGCCTCAAAAGAGTCAATTTGGATTCGAGGAAGAGAAAGGATCAAATGAGCTTGGTGTTGATCTCGTACCCCAACCACAGACCCTTTTCCTGACACCGCACCCACAGACCCATTCTTGAGCGTAGGTCTATGTCGCTCTCCCCTTTCCATTATTTCAAGCCACATCACTATCGAAAGCCCAGAGCCTGGTGTTGACCTCGTAGTGGCTTTGTCATCCATTCACGAGGACACTATCCCGCACAAGGGTTCTCATATGGAGGATCATGACCCTAGTAATGAGTTCTATGATGCCCCCCCTGTTGAGCCTCCTGATGGGCCAAGACATCCTCGTGAGGATGCGATTCTGGTGAGCCGCTTGTTTAAGAGTTTCGAATTATTGACACCTCTTCCATTAACGTCCCTGACCTTGCTCCAGAGGATGGATATTGTGTGGAGCATATAGTGTTTAGGACAACACCGGTTGACACACCACACTTTAGATGAGTTTTGGGACGCACCACCTGTTGACCTACCAGACGAGTTCTTCATTTTTGGGGATACTCCCCACGCTATAGAGTCACACCTTCTAGTATGTGTACACGATTTTCTCCTTGGTGGTCGTCTCATCCGCGATGACTTTTCTTACGCACCTCCTGGTGAGCCCCCTGATGTGCTATGTTCCTCGAAAGACATTTGGTTCTTTACGAGCTCACATTTAAGTATATATGTCTCTCACGGTCATCTGAGCACTCGTCTCACGCGGGATGAGTTTTTCTACAGCACACCGAGGGAGCCTCTTGATAGGCCCCCTCCCTTGATAGATTTTTAGGTAATTAGTAGATTTTCTCATAGAGAGCATGTTGTGTCGGTCATGTGTCATAGACATCATTTGCATGAGTTTGTTGAGTCATTTCGTCATCATTTACATGAGTCTGTTGCGTTGTTTGTTCATCATTTGTATGTGTCATGAGTCGGTCCGACGAATAATCCATATTGGTAATACAACTTGTAAATCACATGCGGATGTTCATTGGCAAGTGCAAGTACTTAATGAAGGTGAGCAGGTGATGGTGAGAATCTGTATTGTGAGGCTCCGTGCGAGGCTTGCTAAAAGCTTGAGTGTTAGGCTAATGAATCCCTATATAATCATGAGACGGATCGAAGCAAACACGTATGATTTTGATGTCCTTGCTAGTATGGGTATCCACCTGGTATTTAGTGTTGAAGATATGACATCGTACTACGAGCCTCGCCAGTATGTGTACCCAAGCAGTGGGGACTTCCAGCCGCCCACACCTCCACTCCCGTTGTCTTACCACCCTCATAGCCCACCTACGTCTGATGAACACCACTACTCACCCACTTCTGACACCCACACACCTGGAGACTCGTTTTCTTTGGTTCTACCTACGGCGCCGCCGATCACACCGGGATCCACCACTCGTGAGTTGAGCGCTAAGAGCATCATGGAGACCAGACTCCGCCAGTACATTCCTACTACAGACGTTGGTGACACCTGGGTACTTGCAGCAGAGCTCGATCGACTCGCCCCTAGGCTTCGACTTCAGTACGACCGTCTCCATTCACCGGAGATGACAGTTTTTCAGTCAGGAGGAGTTGATTGGCGAGGACATTCTTCCATCGACGACACTTGGACGACCTCTGGTGGACTTCTTTGAGTTTTACCTGGCATGGAGCGAGAGAATTTTGATCCCTATTCATCGGAAGATGAATTCTTTCAAGCCGGGGAGATTGATGCGGAGCATAGACGTGCACTTGTAGTGGATGACGAGTTTTGGGCCCGTTCGGGGTCAGTTGACAACTTTCCATATATGGCGTGCTCGGATCGACGATCAGACCTCGCAGATGCGTCCGGATTCGCGCTGCGAATCAATTTCATATATTAGTTTATTATATTTGCATTTATTTTGATGTATTTGGGTGGATCCACCTCCGGCCAATCATAGCTGTCGATGGTGGGATGCCCTAGCCTCCTCTTTATTATAAATAGATCATGTATGGACTGAAAAGAGGCATTGCAGAATTTGGAGACTCTTCCCGGATTCCAGCGATCATCCCTCGGTGCCGACGCCGTGGAGCCCTAGGTGACGATTCCTAAGTTGATTTCTCTTCCCCAAACCCTTCCCTTTCCTCTAGCCTTCATTTTCCACCCCTCAAACACCTCTTCCACCCGCTGCAGCCCCTACTTCCCTACCCTAACCGTCAGCTTGCTGTGCAGGATTTCCTGCAGCCGCCAGCCATCCCGGCCGCCTCCCCCACTTCTCCCTCCTCTGCAGCGACCACCCGGCCCCCTCCCTCACTCCAGCGACCCACCCTCAGCCACCGCCTCCATCACACGCCCCTCTACAGCCGGCAGCCCCCTCCTTCCCTCCTGCCGACCATCTCCTCCCCTTCTCTTCGTGGAACCACCTCCAAACCGCCCTAATTCTCTAGATCAATCCATATCTGAGAATTTCAGCCCCCAATCCGTTATTTCCACCACCCACGCACCCTTCCCTAGCACGGATCCGACCCTAAATAGCAAATCCACCCTCCCCCGGCCCGGACCTACTTGTATGTGGTTGGATATACCCATTTCTCATCCGATCTTATCATTTACTGCCGAGGACAGCCACCGCCATCATTTTCACGCCGCCGGTTTCACCTTCGATCGCCGATCTATGCACCCGGATCCAAATTCTTCAGTGTCTCGGTCAGCCCGCTACTTTGGCGAGCCTCTCGTTGTATTGGAACATTTGATATGATATTATTATTGTTGATTGCCGTGCTTTGCTGAGATCTGAGCTTGTAGAAATTTGTTGCGATACCTTTATAATTAGCAGGTGGGATTTATTCGCCGCGCTTCGCCTTGACCCTCCGAGCAGAGGAAATCCATTAAATAATTGCTGAATTGAATGTTTGTTTATTTCCTTTAATTAATTGCGTGAGTTGAAATTGTTATTGCTCAAATTATTTTGTCGCCGTCACCGACGGGTTGTATCGCATTTAGAGTGAGATTAGAGGGTCACGTCCACACCCCTTCCTTAGAAGTCTAGGTTTTGCCCACCCCGTAGCCTGCCCTACATCAATAACCCTAAGTGGGTATTATGGAATAAAGACTACTTGAGTTAAATAACTACATTAATTACAAGTTCAATTGGGTTCAATAATAATGTAACTACTTAATATAAAACACATTTAGGGAGTATGCATTTAATGTCCGACCTTCCATTGAATCTATATTTTATTGATTTTAACTTGATTATGAAACATCAATTTCCCCTGGCATCTTCTGTATACACATTCTATTGATTCATGTAGCTTTACATTTCTAGAATGCATTCTATAGAATCATGTAATTAACAACCTCTTAGACCGCAAGGCACACCATAATTTTTTTTTTCATGCTTGCTAATCCCTTCATTATTATGGGGGCAGGAGGACGTAGAAACAAAACCACAGCTTGCTAGAAGCGATCCCAAAGAAATCCAGAAATTCTATCAGTGGTACTATGAGAATTATGTCAAAGAAGGCCCCACAAGAAGAAAACCGTGAGCCTTCCACATTGAGTTTTACAGTTTTAAGCTGTCACCTTGTCTTTCTTTTTTCATTTTTCACTTCCTTTTCTATGTTACTGATTCTGGATTTTATTAGAGAGGAGATGGCGAAGCACTATCAGATTGCATCAGTATTATATGATGTTCTGAAAACTGTAGTACCCACAGAGAAAGTAGATGATGAGGTTTGCATTCTGTTTTGAAGGGCCTGTCAGTCTATTTCACTCTCTTAGCTTCTCTTGTAAAATCAGTAAAGGTACTTAATTAAGATTTAATTGTACTTACAGATAAATAGGTATGCTCGAGAAGTTGAGAGAAAGAAAGTTCACTTTACTCACTATAACATCCTTCCTCTCCATGCTTCTGGCGCTGCCTCCCCAATTATGCAACTTCCTGAGGTCATTACCATTTTGTTAAAATCAGAATCTGTTTGCTCCTGCAGTTACATGAATATCAATTTTCAACTAAATTTTATCTCATCCTTGCTTTCTGAATAATATAGGTAAAAGCAGCGGTCCATGCTCTTCGGTATGTTGATAATCTTCCAATGCCTACAGTAAATTCATCAGAGAACGTGTCACAGAAAGTTGATGGATCTTTGATGCCTGAGGATGGGAATAGAACTGTTAAAGATTTGCTTGACTGGCTTGGGCTAGTATTTGGGTTTCAGGTGTTAAATGATGTCTTTAGGTCATTGATTTATTTGTCATTTTCTATTGGATATTGTTGACATTTGTGCTCTTTTAGATGGGTCATGCTTTGTCTTCATTGAAATAGTTCAAGCATTTTCTTGTAGCTTAATATATGAAATCTCACAAATTAAATTGTTGTTCTGAAGAAAGGGAACGTGGAAAATCAACGGGAGCACTTGATTTTGTTGCTTGCAAACATTGACATAAGAAATAGAGGCCATGAAGACTATTCTTTGGTGATATAATTTCTTCAACTGTAGTTTTATCAGTCTTCTTTTTTCAATGGTTATGATGTTAATTTCGAGATCCTATTTCTTTGATATGACATCTGCAGTTGGATAGTGGTACTGTGAGATATTTGTTGGAAAGAATATCCAAGAATTATCAGTCTTGGTGTGCCTATTTACATCTCGAGTCGAACATAAAGTAAGATTCTAATTCAAGACAGATTTTTGTCAACTTGTCGCACACATTATAGCATGAGGCACTAAGACCGTGAGCAATGCTTGCTCTCTATCTTCAATGCAGGCCTCCGCCTGATGCAGCAACACAAGAGTTGGAGCTCCTTTATATTGGACTCTATCTACTGATTTGGGGTGAATCCTCCAATATTCGATTTATGCCTGAATGCATATGTTATATATTCCATAATGTAAGTAGTCTTTTCTGCACTCGCTATAGTCATTGTTGCATTTGTTGTAGACCTTGTAAATGTGATTAATCTATGATGTTGATATTAATTTTACTTACTATTTGTTGTATATACCATGTCACATGAATCATTAGGTAGGGTTCACAGTTTTATTCCAATGTAATGATTAGTAAATCTGTTTGAAAGCCCTATCAGAATTTTGATAAATGTTATAATGAAATATCAAATACATATTGATGCATCCCATATTGAGGAGTCCCCACACCACTGCTACCCAAGACTCTTCCTTGCTGGTCATTCCTTCTTTTTAAGTTGGAGGATCTCAAAGGCTGCCCTGAGAGATTTAGAGATGTTCTTTGTTGCTTCCTGAGCTGCCAGCCCACGTTCTTTTCTGCTCCAAGATCTTCGTTTCTGTTGGATTACACAAGGAATGGGAGGCTGATCTCTCCCTTAGCTGTAGGAGCTCTTAGCTGAGGAGGTTGTTATGGGCCTACTTCCGTCACAACGGTAACTCGCCGGAATAGTGATCGGAGGCGGAGAAGAGGACGATGGAAGATATAATGGAGCCCTTAATCGCGGCTGCCTAAGCGAGGTTGCTCGTTAGAAGAGAGAGCCACCAAGATCTTACAAGGGTGGCAAGAACTAGACTTTTCATTTTCCTCCATAACCAAGACTCCAAAGGTCTCTTAAATAGAACATACAAAGGGCATTGACGTAATTAGCCTGACACATAATAATAATAATATAATAAGGAGAGTCTCACATGACTCGATAAGTTAACCATAACAGAACTATAACACAGAACCATAACGCCATAACATAGAACCATAACATCACTTCCGCCGTCCAAAAAGAGCTTGTCCTCAAGCTCGAGAGGTCCACAATGGAGCACTTCATTCGATTCCCTCGTCGTCAGAGTCCTCGACGTGCAGGTAGAAAAGCCTGTTGTACCTGTGGTCGCAAGTGTACTGCTCGTCGTAATTAAATCATAATCCTTGTGCGCGTCGCTGCAACATCTCAGCCCGAGACAATCGATAGACCGGTGGGCTGGAGGACCCTCAATACGACCTTGTTGAACTATGTTAGTGGCAGATGGGTAGGCCTCCTGTGCTAGCTGGAGGCGACGATCGCAGAGCCGGGCCGGACTCATAGCAGTCACTAAGTCTGGAGGGGCCTCAATCTCAACATCCAGTCGCATGCGCTCGCAAAGTCCAACGGTGAAATTGTCGACTTGCATATCCGGGGCAAGGGGGCATGCACCAAGAGAAGCTGAAATTGTTCCAGGTACTCGTCCACGGTTCCTGTTTGTCGTAGAGATTTGAGTTCACCGAGGGGGTTGCTGCGAATAGGAGGTCAGAAACGCAAGTTGCATAACCGCTTGAAGTCATCCCAGAGCAGATTCGGTCGGTCGGTGAGAAGTCAAGAGACCCACAAAACAACGGAGTTGAGCAAATGAAAATATGCTAGATGGATTCGGTCTGCGACCTGAGTTTGTTGGTGGCCGAAGAATTGCTCACATTTGGTGAGCCAGCACAATTGATCCGTTTTCCCATCATAGGTAGGAAATTCCAATCGGGTGTAGCGTGGACCAATAGCAGCGTCGGGGTGCGCGGGGATTGGCAGCGGAGGCTCGTGGATGGTCAGGGGCGGCGGTGCCTGGCGGAGAAGTTGCGGTGCCTGGCGGAGAAGTTGCGGTGCCTGACTGCTGCTTGTAGGATCGTGTGCGGGGGTGGTAGCAAGATCATCAAGGCGCTTGAAGAGCACAATAATGGCCTCGTGATGACAGTCCGCAAGGACAGTGTGCGCAGCTTGTTGCGCCATAACGGTCCGCAACATGGTTATAATCTGACTTGGTCCGATGAGTCACCCATAGTGCGGGATGAGGATCGAAAAGAGGAGCGGGTGACTGGGCGCTGGGATTGCGCTGAATCGGATGACTGGGAATGGCCATGAGAGCCGGGAGGCGCCCAATATTGGCACAAAAAGAGATGGGCCCGCTGGAAAAAAGAAATGAGACTTGAAGTTGGACTGGCCTGACGGTTTAAATATTAAAATTTGGGCTGCTGGTTGGAAGAGGGGGTGGGGCCCATTGTCAACAGATTTAATAAATAAAACTGATGTGGGTGGGGCTCAAAGCAATGAAAACAGCAAGAGATTAGAAAAAAGAGCGGCGTTCGGGGCTCGATATTGCGCGGCAGGGCGGGAGGTTTGATGAAGCCGCGGACTGCGGCGACGAAGCAGGGGAGGGGCTCGAAACTGTTGCGGCGTGCGGCTTGAATGGAGAAGACGTAGGTGGTTACTCTTGCTGTTCTTTCGTTTGCACATGACTGCGGAAGAGTTCTGCGCGGAATCGTTCTCTTGACGGAGGAGGCGTCCCGTAGGACTTGTCATCGGGGATGGAGGATGTTGTGAATCCAGAGGGAGGAGCAGCTGTGGTGTTGGAGGCACGCGCCGTTGGTGACGCCGAGAGGCTCAATTGCGACAGAGCTGACAGCTGGAGTTGAGGAGGTCGGAGGTCAGCGACTGGAGGATGTTTGTGCTCGACGGATGACGAGGAGGACGACGTCTAAAGTAGTTCGATGAAGATGCAACGCCGATGTTAACGTGGCTGTGCTGGACGACGATGGAATGGTGAGATCCTGGTGACGATGGAACAGAGTGGTCCTGGTGTCGTGGCTTCGCTGCGTGCGCAGGAGAGGATCGAGAGGCTCTGATGCCAAGTTGTTACGGGCCTACTTCCGTAACAACGGTAACTCACCGGAATAGTGATCAGAGGCAGAGAAGAGGACGGTGGAGGATACAATGAAGCCCTTAATTGCGGTTGCCTAAGCGAGGTTGCTCGTTAGAGGAGAGAGCCACCAAGATCTCACAAGGGGGACAAGAACTAGACTTTTCATTTTCCTCCATAACCAAGACCCCAAAGGTCTCTTAAATTGAACATAAAAGGGCATTGATGTAATTAGCCCGACACATAATAATAATATAATAAGGAGAGTCTCACACAACTCGATAAGATAACCGTAACAGAACTATAGCACAAAACCATAACGCCATAACACAAAACCATAACAGAGGCACAAGTTGCAGAAGCCATTAACTTAATGTTTGCGTTCTTTTGTTTTATTGTTTTGCATGGACCAACAATTTCCACCACGACCGACCACCTACGCTACTTCTGCCGCCACACTATCATTGCTCCTTGGTATTGCCGCATGACCCCGGTGATTTCGGATAATCTCCAGCGGAGGCCGCCACACAAGCCCCTCGAGCACTGACAGTGACTTAATTCGATGACTCTGACTCCATCGGGCGGATCACTAAAGTTGGACAACTTTTTGACCTCCATCGTATTGATGAACCGCACGAGGTCTTGATAGTGTTGCTTGGCATGTAAGGATCTGCTTTGAAGTAGGTCCGTTGGCTAAGTGAATCATCACCGTGTCTCTCTTGGCACAACGTCAAGCAAGAGCTCATTAGCCCTTCCCTCCGTGATAATTGGCCCCTACAGCCATTGGCCAGGCCCTCGTGGCCGCAACAAACCTAGAGGCTCTCTAACCAGGAGTATACTGACTTGCGTAATTGGGGTTTATGATTTTGGCGCAAACAACCATATTCCCGCACACATGATTAGCCTATGAAAGAACTCGACGCTTTCATTTGGGTAGATGCCACCGAAGTCACTATGATCTGCTTTGACGCACTCGAGCTGAAAGACCCTGTCCCACTGGATTTTTCCCTCTACAATCTTCATTGCTTCTTTGTGGGGGGTATCTCTGGACCGCAGACAAGAGAATTTTTGGGATCCCCCCTCCACACAAACGTTGGTAGACCACTTGGGAGTCCTTACTATTTCGGCTCAGGTGTTTTTGTTTTGGTTGGTGGATGGAGGCCGTCGGCTGACTGATGATTTTTTCTCCAACTTAGGGTTTATAATGAGGTCCTACCACCTTCGACATATTTTTATGCTTGGCCTCGATGGCATAAACGTGATTTTGGAGACCGTCTATTGCACAACTTGGGCTATGCCATTGCCAACTGGGATAAAATGACGATGCGGTTTGATCACACTGGTGCATCTTAGTTTTTAAGTAGGGAAACCTCCCTCCTCTGCATTATGATCTACCTCAACACCATCTGCAAAACAATTGGAGTGGCTTTATCCGCTCTTTTGTGGCAAGTCATTGCTCTCCCAGCACTGCCCACCACAGTTCATTCCTAGCTACAACATATCATGGACAAATTTTTGTTGTTTTTCAGAAGCCCAGTCTTTATCACCTTGCGGCAAACCAATCACCACATTCCTTTTCATACTGGGGTTTCTACAGTGTCCTTTCTCCCATACCATTACTATAACGTACAAAGAGATGAGATAAAACGTCTAGTCCGTTGTGTATGTTCACATGCAACATTTTTCTTCTTAGCTCGAGCCCATTTTTGACCTCTGTGCTCCTTGTTTGGAAGAATTATGATAGTTGACGCTTTTGTGTGGACCATCGTGAACTGAATAAAGTCACAGTCGCCTATAAGTATCCCGTTCGCTTGATTCAAGAATTGCTTGATGAACTTTGGAATTGGATTTACAAGCAGTCTATCATCAAAAATGCGCTGCTAAGCTAGCGTTCTGAAGACTTCCAGACCCACGATGGGCATTATGAATTCTTTGTTATGCCTTTTGGCTTGGAAAATTCACTAACCACTTTTCAGAGGACTATGAATGATGTTTTCCAGCCCGCCCTATGTAAGTATATCTTGGGTTTTTCTTGATGACATCCTCATCTACATCTCATCTTGGTCGGCACGTTTGCCATGTGCTTTAGCCACGCTTTAACAACATCACTTACTGGTCAATCCAAAAAAATGATCTTTTGTACAAACTGAAATAAGCTATTTTGGCCATACAATTTCTTCCCTTGACCTGTATATGAACCAAGATTGAAGCAGTTCTGCGGCGGATCTCGTTCTGCAACGTTTACGACTTCCTAAGCTCGCTGGGCTACTATTAGCACTTTATTCTGGATTATAGCAAACTAGCCAAACCCCTCACTATCTTGCTGCAAAGATCGGAGGGGGCACAATTCAACTGCCCACAACGGTGGTCGAAGCCTACACGTCTCTCTAGTGGGCTTTTGTTGTTGCCCCAGTTCTAGCTATGACAAACTTTTCTCAACCATTTGTCATTGAATGCTACGCTTTGGCACGGTGGTGGGCATAATCTTGATGTAGGGTAGTCGTCCAACGATGTACTTAGTTGCTTATTATCCTCTACTATTCACTCCCATTCCAAATATGAGAACAAGTTGAGGGCGCTCGTATCAACTGTTCTGCATTGACGACCATATCTCTTGAGCCACCACATCATCGTCTGGATGGACCACCATAACTTGCGGTACTTAGCCAAAAAATTGCAACTCTGCCGCAACAAGTTTGGGTGGCAAAGCCATTGGGGTATGACTTTTCAGTCGAATTTCGTGCCTGGAGAACCAACAAGGTCTGATGCCTTGTCACACCATGCTAAGTCAGCATAACTCATGGCAATTTTGTGACCGATCTGGGTGGATGTAGGCACCATTCAACGCGAAGTGATTGCTTACCCTGGCCTCGCTAGGATTTGTGAAGGCCTCCAAGCAGACCCTTCTGCTCATTCACCTTGCACCCTCGCCGGCGATCACCTCTGTCATCATGTACGTATAGTTCTCTAAGCCTCTTCCATGTGCCTACCTCATTTGTTCTCTGAATTCTACTTTACACTGACCGCCAGCCACACATGAGCACATTAGGCCTACGCCGCATCATTGCAGACCTATACTGGCCTGACATGTTCGGCCAAATCAAGGCATTTGTTGCCTCTTTCCTCCCATGCCAACGAGCAAAGAATGAAAATACTTTTCCGTGGAAGGGGGATTTTTTACCCGCACAGTTGGGCCAAGTACTCCTACAACATAGTGTTTCATCACGCAACGAGCATTACACCATTTCAAGATGTCTATTGCTGTGAATCACCAACCATTACTCACCACCTACCCGATAAGTGCCAAGTGTCGGCCTTGGGCACCCAATTTAGCAAGCAGATCGAGATCATCAACTAAAGCAACACTTGCAACGAGCACAACAAAGTATTACTATGCATGCCAAAAAGCATCAACTTGACGTGCAATTTTAAATTGGCGAGTCAGTCTTCGTCAAACTCGTCTTATCAACTAACATTCATGGTGAACCACCCACATCCAAAATTAGCGGCACTATACTATAGGCCATAGGGGAGGCGGCCTATCAGCCGTGTCCATTGGCATCTACCCGTACTCACCATGTGTTTCACGTTTTGCAACTTAAAAAGGTCGTGGGCTTACAACAAATTAAAGACACCTTACCTACACCATTGGAGCGCAATGACATCAACACCTTTGATTATAATTAGGTTACATAAAGACTTCCACTTACTTTCTAGGTCATAATGGGATTCATTGGGCTCATCAGTGGGTCAAGGGCACTCCTGGTTGGTGAAGTGACCTAATCAGGTGACTTGGTGTGTGTTGGGGCCCAATAGGGTAACTTTGGGTTGAGTGAGGGTGGCGGGGTCCATATTTGCTGTGGAACCCATACACACCCATTGATGAAGTGCATACCCTAGTGGGTGAAACTACCTATTAGAGCGCCTTTGTATTTTGTGTGTTAATTGAGCCTACTATGCCCTATTGAGTCAATTAGCACACAAAGAGGGTTTGGAAGTTTTGGTTGGATGTTATACACTACACATTCAGTATCTTCATAACTTCATCTTAAAGAGAAAGAAATAATCCCAAATGAAAATGATCAGCGAAGAATATCAGTCCAGAACTAAACAAATTACATCGCTTATCCTCTCCCACACTAACAAAAACTCTTCAGGAATTTTATACGAATCCCTAAGTCAGCATAAAGCCTCCCCGCTCATCGTCGCTTCAAAGGAAGTGTGGAACCGCATGAAGAGTTTGACACATGCCGACACTTTTGACACCATCATTAGGAAAGAAGATGCAGGAAAGGAGGAACACAATGCAAGAGGCTAGCACACTTTCACTTCCTTATATACTTTTATTTCTATTACCCACTTTGAACCAACCGTACAACACTTCAAAACCCCACCTTGCTCATAGTAGACGTCAAGACCACCTAAGGACGGGGAAATATGGAGAAAATTACATTCTTTATTATTTCATCTTTCACCTCAGCAAGTGCCCCTTTGGAGCCATCATTAACCCCGTGGTAACCCATTGGATTTATTACAATATTATAGTGTAGTAAATGCCTGCAAGATGATTACCCCAAAATGAGACATAACATTTTTAAAAACGACAATTGCAAAATAGAACAAGAGTCGTTTTACAACTACTTTTTCAAATACACTCTATGAAGATAAAATTTACAACCACAATCTTGACACATCAAAATCAAGATAATAGGTTTGGACGATGACGCTTTTGCCTGAGTTTCAGAATTATAGATGTCTTGGCACACCGCACACCTACTCAAGGGTCAACTTTCTAGTATGATACCCCTGCTCTTCCAACAACTCAAGCATTAAACACATTCCCTCCATTCCGACCTCTTTAATCTCCTTGGTCCGCTCCACCGCTAGCTCCTTAGTTGCGTCCATATCCTCCCTTACCTTCTCATTGTTTGACTTCTCTTCTTCCAACTCTCGACAAAGACCTCCTTGTTCTAACTGGGCAAGTTTGAGCTGACGTTGGAGTTCTTCCCCATGAGCAATCTCGTCCAGGTACCGCTTATGCCACTGCTTAGCCTTTGAATGTGCCTTGGCATGCGGTACCTGTTGCTTTTCTTCCATCCTCTCATATTTCCTCATCATCTCTTCTACTTCCCCTTTTGCATGCTCGGTCTCCTACAGAAAGAGAATACATATACACATTAGTCAAACATGAATTGCAACACATACAATCAATAGCAACATGATTCAACCTATCACTTGTTATCCCTTAAAAGTTTTGACCTTTCTTTGTGTCGTTTTGCAACCTTTATGGCCTTGAGCAGGCTTCACCCCATCATACGAGTGTGCTCAAAGACAGCCAAAGGTGTTTTGCAACTGTCCTCTACCAAGGTTGAGATGTTCAACTCTCGTAATATATTCTTATCGTCTGCGGACGATATATCATATCAAATCATACACGATATGCCCCCCTTCTTCTAACATCACCGAAGAGATTTTTTCCAGATAACTCGACGGAAGAACACTCATCCGTGGTGATGAGAATTTGGCCTCCCAGTCACCTCCTTGACTTCAGCCTCTTTCGACATAAACACCACTCGGTGCACCTTTTCTTCTCTCTTAATAGACGAGGTTTGCCCCACTCGGTTGCTCTGTACTGTATTCTTAATAACCCTTTTATTGCCCTTCTCTTGCTTCTCGTTGGGCTCCAGAGGACTCTTTCGCTTCAGCCCTTACCTCTTCCGAGAGGATTAGCCTTCCGCAAGAGCTTATCATCCACCTTCTCTTCAGACATCAACATCCTTTTCAAAAGAAAATCCTTTTCTGCTGCATACAAAGAACAACATGAGTGGATCTTACCAACCTTAAAAATAGCGGAAGCGTGATAGAAGAAAATACTTACGAATAGTCTGATTTAACTGACAAGCACTTCCCACCAAATTCCGATAGAGGGAAACTCTAACACTACGGTTTGAAAGAACTACGTTACTCCCTTCTCTCCCATAGAGAGCTGAGGGGTATGAAACATAACGTCATTCCTCGCGGCGGGGAATTTTCTCGTATTTACACTAAAAAGACCCCTAACTCCGAAGTAGTACGATCCCCAATCTTGCAATTTATTCTCCATGTTCATCGTCTTCAGATTGGAGCAAACAAAATGTGCCGTCCCCTCGCTACCGCGAATGGTAAATATAGTGAAATAATTTGAAGTCACATCTAGCTTGTTGCGAACGGTATGTGATGAAGGAACAAATCAAACATACATTGGTTTGATGAACCTGTACTGAGACCATCCCGAATGCCTCCGAAAACTCCACAAAATCATCCCATAATGACAACCTTAATTCCATATGAAACTGTTCGATGAAGAGGATCAAACCATCCTTCGTGCTTTATATTTCTTCTCTTCTCCCACCAACTCCAGCCGAAAGTTCTCTGGTATCTCATACTTTTCCCGGGCTCAACCACCACAGAATGAACGTTTGGTCATGAAGAAGTGAACAGTTTCGCGCACTCGAAAACCTTAGACACTATTGTTACCCGGTAAGAATGACAGAGAAATGCTTGAGCAGAAACACAAGGGCAAGCGTAGAAATCATGCGAGACCCATTCCCTCGTATATATAGCAAGCCATACCTAAGAATTAAAATGCCATCTTGAAAACCACGCCTAGGCATCATGACCAAGATTTCCTGACAAAACGGTTCCAAACACAGAGACGTTGCGCTCGTAGAACTCTCATATCTCGCATAATGAAATGCCTCACATCCATCACACAAGACAATAAATAACACTTTTGAACTTGTTGTACCACGCAAAAATCGCAATTCGACATCATTATATATCATCAAAATTCATTCAAAAAAGACAAATAAAACTCATGGAAACAATCAAAACAAATTTTCATAAAAATATTACAAATATTAGAAAAGCACTACAACTATATACTTTTGTCTCTTTCGGTAAAAGCCTTAATGGATTCAACATTCTCAGATAATGCGTATAATATAATGTACACATTATTGACAACAATGTCAACCTCATTTAGTACATTGACCAAGTCAACACTAGTATCCTACACGACGTGCAGAAGATGTCTTTAGCGCATTGACGCTCAACTCCCAATCTGCACGAGGCATTCCGCTTCTAGCTGTTGCGTGTGCTCTGCCGCTTTACCATAAGTTGGCTCCTAGATGGTCTCCTTCCAGGAATTCTCATTCTTGGTCGCATCCTGCAGCGCCCTATCCAAGCAAGCCCCCTGCCGCGCTTGTACCTCTCGGAGCCGTGTTGTATCCCTCACCTACTCTGCCACCACCTTCTCTTGGCTCGCAAGCTTCTCAACAAGCTGCCACTGCACCTCGCGAGATCGTTGCAGCTCCGCCATCTTCCTGCCGTGGACCTCATCCTAATTCTTCATCTCCGAGATGAATTGCTCGAGTTCACTTATACTGAGAACCCCAACATTCATCTCCTTCCTGGATCTTCCCGATGCCCTGACGAACGGTTTCCCAACTTTTTCCACATTTGCAACATTCTACAGCTCCACGAGCACCTCTCGGGCGCCAAGAAGATTGATGCCCTTCACGGAGGACCTAATGATGTCAGTTTCCCTGTCACTTTCCTTGTCCTAGGGGTGGGAGGACTCGTCCTTGACCTCTTTGTCCTTCTCTCTCCCTAGGTGCCCTTTGGGAGGAGGCATCTTCCACCTTCACCTCCTTCTCCCTGGCCGCCCCTTGATAGGAGGTTTCTTTTACCGCCTCCATCTACCATGGCATTGATCCCCGACCTAGCTCCTCATCTTGGTGGAAAGAAAGAACTTCCACCGACTGCTCGAATCGTGATTTCTTTGCTTTTGCATATGCCTCCTCTTTCCCTGCACCATAGACAAAATAAATTAGCATTCAAAGTTTGAACCGTTACTAATAGCCTTCATACACAAACACCACTTACCAGATGAGGGAGGAGTCTCCCTCTTTCAAAACCACCTTAGAGACACACTTTCCTCTTCTTTTTCATTGTCCGCCAAGTTAGTTAGCTTCTGACGGTCCCCAGGCTCAAGTCCTTGACCCTTGTTATGATCCAGGACATCATCTTCATGGGCATGAAGTTGAACTTCATTGTCACCCCCATCTCCACAATCTTTAGGAACATCAGATGCCTCCAATGTCTCCCCCATTAACTACTTTGATGTTACATCATCGGCTTCATCGCTCCTTTCCACCTGTTCTATTGTTCGACACGATCACTTACTAAGGCGTCCAACAGTACTTCTTGCCCAACTTCATGTTGCACGTTGCGCAGCGATCTTAGAGGCTTCCCCTTTCTTGCACCCTTTGTGCTAGAACTCGACATCTCAACAAGGGCATAAAAACACTTCACACAAGTGGCCGCTGTAGTTTAACGTGAACAACCCTGCCTTTTATATAGCCCCCCGACGCTTCGACACCATCTTTGTTTCGAAAATGTTTATTTCAAATATCCTAGCAAAACATGGGTAATTGTTGTTCATGAGTGGATTTGATATTAATTACACAGAACTCTCATCACATCACACCATACATGTCGCCATCAAACCACTTCCACATTTATCAAAGCACCATTATTATAGGATCAGAAAGCAACATTCACGACCCACTAACCCGCGACCCGTTAGCCCGCGATCCGCTAGCCCTCTTTGCTCAAGTCGCGCTTTCTGACATGTCACATATCTTCCCTTACTTTGAAACACACATTGCCCTCGGCAAAACCTTCTTAAAACGCCTCTGAGATGACTAACTGGCCGAGATACACATCTCACTCACCTATCTACCCTCTCGCCTCCTTTTCTTGACGAGTGCCTCGTGTCTGCTACCCTCTCCCCTCGCTTTTCTTTCCCTTCATGCTCACACGAACCTCACCGAGAAGCCCTTCATCTCACTGAGAAGTCCCTCACCTCACCTTGAGGCTCCAACTTTGTTCCTGAGAAGCGATCAATTAAGTGGAACCTATCTTATTCCACTAAGCTTGCTCTTTCCACTGCTCCTTACTCCCTTCTGTGGATAAACACTCTACCCTCTCCATTTATAAACACTCTACCACTGCTCCTTACTCCCTTTGAAACACACATTGCCCTCGGCAAAACCTTCTTAAAACGCCTCTGAGATGACTAACTGGCCGAGATACACATCTCACTCACCTATCTACCCTCTCGCCTCCTTTTCTTGACGAGTGCCTCGTGTCTGCTACCCTCTCCCCTCGCTTTTCTTTCCCTTCATGCTCACACGAACCTCACCGAGAAGCCCTTCATCTCACTGAGAAGTCCCTCACCTCACCTTGAGGCTCCAACTTTGTTCCTGAGAAGCTATCAATTAAGTGGAACCTATCTTATTCCACTAAGCTTGCTCTTTCCACTGCTCCTTACTCCCTTCTGAGGATAAACACTCTACCCTCTCCATTTACAAAGACAAATCTCTATCCGCACCGACCAATCTTCCATTCTCCTAAAAATCTCTATCCTTCAACCCCACTAACCGTTTTCCACTCAATCTTTCCTCGATCTACCCATGAATCTTGTGGTATGGTGTCAAATCATGTTGCCTTTGACAACCTCAAATGGAAGGGCAGTTCCGACAAATGAGACTAGAGCTGTCACGGTTCCGGTTCGGTTCCGGTTCTACTAAAACCATGAACCAAACCGCTAAGGTAACAGTTCTTCAAACTAGAACCAAAACCTTATTTGGTTTGACCGGTTTCGGTTCCATCATAATTTTTGGAACCGTCGTGTCAACGGTTCCGGTTTAACGAGAACCAAAACCAAACCGGTCACTAACGATTCAGTCCTATTCTATGCGGTTCGGTCCGGTTCCAATCGATTTCAACTAAAACTAAAATCAAATTTGTAAGAATGAAATAAAAGCGGTCTACAAAAAACTCAAAACACCTTCAAAATAGAAATAATTAAGTTGCACACTCCTCGACGGTCTCTTCCACGATCGGTGGGCTAGTATATGTCGCCTTTTCATTGGTGGAGGTTTTTGACCACGAAAAGGTATGCACACCTATACCTATACAGGTCTTCAATTTTGACCAAAATCTAGGCATTGAATTGATATAGATATACATACACAGTAGCAGAAAAGTACAGATTACAATGATCCGAAATTCCAGACATTATGTTCACTGTTATTTAGTTTTTGGTAATAGATTCTTAAGGGTGTGCAAGCTCTGAATACTATCATTTATTAAATTGCAACTATTAATGTTTGATCAAGAGTTTTATTAGCATATTCATAAATTACTGACTCGTGTGGAGAGATTATTTTATATGCATATATTATACTAATTATCTCTTGTGTTGAGTGAGCTCAAAACTTGTATGTATTGCTTGTCTATCAAAATACAAGGAGAGAATACAAATATATAGGAGAGAAAAGGAGAGAAGAAGTCCTATACAATGGTGTGGGACTAATAGGAGAAGAAGAAAAAAAAAGAACAAAGGCCCACTAATGGGTCATTTACATGGGCTTTTCTAACACTCCCCCGCAAGCTGGAGCGTACAAATCGTATGCGCCAAGCTTGGACAAGCACTGATAGAAGAGTGTACTGGGAAGAGCCTTAGTGAGAACATCCGCAACTTGTTCTGTCCTGGGAACATGCTTCAGGTCGATCTTCTTCATTTGAACCTTTTCTCTGATGAAGTGACAATCAACTTCGATATGTTTAGTTCTTTCATGGAATACCGGGTTCTTGGCAATATGTATAGCTGCTTGGCTATCACAAAGGAGAAGGGCTGGGGAAGGAAGTCTTATACCCAGATCGGTAAGAAGACTTTCCAGCCACGTTAGTTCAGAAACTACAGATGCCATTGCCCGGTATTCAGCCTCAGCAGATGATCGAGCCACAACGGCTTGTTTCTTGCTTCGCCACGTAATCAAATGTCCTCCAAAATACGTGCAAAACCCACTGGTTGACCGTCGATCATCAAGAGACCCAGCGTAATCAGCATCTGAGTAGGCTATCAATGTGGGAGCTGAAGATGAGGTCTTGTAGACCAATCCTTGACCATGGGCCGTTTTGAGGTATCTGAGAATGCGTTCAACGGCGTGAAGATGAGGTCTTCGCGGGGAATGCATATACCGGCTGACAATTCCAACAGCGAAGGAGATATCCGGTCTAGTTACCGTGAGGTAAATCAATTTTCCAACTAGACGGCGATAGTATTCAGGATTCTCGAGTAATAGATCAGAGTCGGAAGCCTGAGCACATAACTTGTGATTCACATCCATTGGGGTATTAATCGGCTTACAACCAGAGTACCCCGCATCATGAAGAAGGTCGAGACAATACTTCCGCTGAGAAAGAACGAGACCATCTGGTCGTCTAGCAACCTCAAGGCCCAAGAAATACCGGAGGGGTCCCAGATCCTTTATTTGAAAAACTGTACCAAGGTGTTGTTTGACCTCCTGTATTCCCTTTGCGTCATCTCCTGTAATGATGATGTCGTCAACATAAACTAACAGAAGAACTGTCCCTGTTGTACGGTGGCGAGTGAACATCGAGAAGTCTGCCGTGCTGCGAGAAAAACCAACCTCCCGAAGAGCCTTACTGAACCTGTCGAACCATGCCCGTGGTGATTGTTTGAGGTCATACAGAGCTTTCTTAAGGTGACAAACCTGAGACTCCCCCGTGGTCTCAAACCCGGGAGGTTGCTGCATATAGACAGTTTCCAGCAAGTCGCCATTCAAAAAGACATTCTTAATGTCCAGTTGCAGTAAGGGCCACCGGCGATGGACGGCCACCGAGATAAGAACTCGAACGGTGTTGAGTTTGGCCACCGGAGAGAAAGTTTCCTCATAGTCCAGCCCTTGTTGTTGGGTGAAGCCCCGGGCTACCAGCCGAGCTTTCAATCGGTCAATCGTCCCATCAGCGGCATATTTAACGACAAAGACCCACTTACACCCAACCGGTTTCTGACCCGGGGGAAGTGGTGCGACCGTGCGAGAGTCCAGGTCTGGTTGGCCCAGAGAGCAGCCATTTCCTCCTCCATGGCAGCCTTCCAGCCAGGATGTTGTAACGTCTCCTGCACACTGTTAGGAACCGAAATGGAGGAAATAGAAGTGGCAAAGGTGTGCAGTTGTTGAGAGAGACGATGCAAGGAGACATAATTTGCCAGAGGATGGGCGGTGGAGGGAGATACCTGATCAGCCGGGCGCGGGGTAGCCGAGGATGAGGCCGACTGCAGAGGGGTAGCGGAACGAGGAGGAGGGCGGCGAGTGTAAACCTGGATAACTGGTGGCTTGGAGGGTGCAGGAGCAGAAGTAGGGTTAGAAGGACGTAAAGAAACAGGCACATCAGTGGGGATGACGGGTCGAGGTATAGGCATTGGTGGAGATGGTGTCGGGGAGAGAGGAGCGATAGGTGGGGAAAAGAAAGGTTGGTCCTCCCAGAAAGTAACATCTGCAGAGACGATGACCTTACGGGTGACAGGAGAGTAACAGAGGTAGCCCTTTTGAGTACGGGAATAGCCGACGAAGATAGATTTAGCGGCACGGGGATCCAACTTATCAGAGGAGGGACCCAGGAGGTGAACGAAGCAAGTGCAGCCAAAGACCCTTGGTGTGATAGGGAAGGCCGGAGTAGAGGGGAATAGCAGGCTGAATGGGGTGGCAGAGTTGAGAACCGAGGAGGGGAGACGGTTGATGAGGAAACACGCAGTGGAGACCGCAAAGTGCCAGTAAATTTTTGGAACATGCATTTGGAGCATGAGGGAGCGGGCAACGTCGAGGAGGTGTCGGTTCTTCCGTTCGGCAACACCATTTTGTTGGGGGGTGTAGGCACATGAGGTTTGATGGATAATACCAAATTCTGCACATATATTTGCAAAGTCATGACCGGTGTATTCACGAGCGTTATCGGTGCGCACTGTTTTGATTGTTGTGGAAAATTGCGTTCGAGTTTCGTTTATGAAATTGCGAAATATGCGAGGGAGCTCGGAGCGATCACGAAGTAGGTAAAGCCATGCTGTGCGTGAATAATCATCAATGAAAGTGATAAAATAGCGATAGCCAGAGATACTTGTAACTTTAAAAGGACCCCAAACATCGGAGTGGAGTAAATCAAACGGAGCAGAACTCCTAGTACAATGAGCAAGAAACGAAGTACGCGGCTGTTTGCCGTAAATATAAGAATCACATTTAAAAACAGGAAAAGATATATCAGGCAGCTCCTTCTGGAGAACGGGTAGAGGGGCATGCCCAAGACGGCGATGCCAATCAACGACGGAGACGGAGGAGAGGATAGGAGGAGAGGCATCAAGAAGGTAGAGCCCGTTCTGCAATTGACCTCTACCAATGGTAGTCCGCGTCCGCCGATCCTGTATCAAAAAAGTAGATGGTGTAAATGTGACAGAGCAATCCATATCATGTGTGAGACGACCAACAGAAAGCAAATTAAAAGGAGAGCCAGGAACATAAAGAACCGAGCGAAGAGAGAGGGAGGGGGCAATAGAGATGTCGGCGCAACCAGAGATCGGAACAGTCGCCCCATTGGCGACAGTGATAGATTGCGGATGAGGAGCATCCGAGTACGTGTGGGGCCGGATTGCGGTGATGTGATGAGTAACACCGGAGTCCAAGATCCAACGTGGACTGGAGGAAAGACAAGTAATACCTGCGGTAGAGATGGAGGCAACAGAAGCAGAGGGAGGGCTCAAGAGCCCCTGGAGTTGCTGTAGCTGGAGGCGAACAGCCTCAAGGTCGGTACCAGTGGAGGAGGAGCCATCAGTGGTAGCAGCCGCAGTTGGGTGAGGAGGATAGCCATGTTTCTTGTAGCAGACAGCATCAGAGTGGCCATCCCGGCCACAATATGAACACTTGGGGCGGCCCCGACCCCCACGCCCCTTGCCGCGATAGCCAGAACGTCCACCGCGAGTAGAGGTCGGTGGGGGAAGCAAGGGGGGAAGTGTCTGTTGAAGAAGGGCCGGAGAAGAGGGTGCTGGAGAGTCGAGAGGTGGTGATACCCGAAGGAGCATAGAGCAGACATCAGAGAGAGAGGGAGTAGAGGCCGAGGCCAACACCTGAGTCCGGATGCTCTGAAGGTGAGGCGGGACACGAGCCATCATCATGGCAATGTAGACAGCCTCCTTTTGCGCGCGCTGAGCAGCAAGGTCGGTTGTAGAAGGCTGATGCTGGATCCAGGCCTCTGCAAGAGTCTTGGCACGAGCAACAAATGAGGTCATGTCAGCAACCCCGCCAACATCAAGAGCCTGAAGGTCGGTAATGATGTCATAGAGGTGCTGAAGACTATCCTTTCCAGAGTACAAGGAGTGAAGCTCCTTCCACATAGCTTTGGCGGTCTCATGGTACATGATCATTTGGTATGGCTCACCCTCCAGCGAATTAAGGAGCCAGGTTTGGACGCGTCCGTCATTGCGTAGCCAGTCATCAGTCATAGGGGAAGGAGGCTCGTTAGTAAGGTGAAGCACAAGGCCCTTGGCCTGAAGAACACGCCTAACCGAGTGAACCCAGGGAACAAAATTCTTCTTCCCAGATAATGAGATAGTTGTGATCCGCAGCTCATCTCGGAGGTCTGGAAGAGAAGCCGGGCGGTCAGCAGGAGGAGTAGCCGCCTGTCCGGTAGAGTCAAGGGAGGAACCCATGGGACCAGGGGAGGCCGCAGCGACAAGGAGAGCGCGCGATTAGACACAGCGCCCGTTGCGGGAAGAGGAGGAGGTCGCCGAAGAAGAGAAGCACGCCAAGCCCACGCTGTGAGAAAGGAGACCGCAGCGGGTAGGCAAGGCGACAAGACCACGCGGTTAGAAGGGAGACCGCAGCGGGTAGGCAAGGCGACAAGTCCAGGGAAGAGAGCGACAGGAGGCCGCGACCAGGTGCAGAGAGAGAGCAAGGACAATCCGCACGGTCACTGTGCGAACACCAGCGGCCAAACAAGAGCGGGAAGAGAAGACGGCTCTCAAAAAGAAGAAGTCACGGCGGTTAGAAAGATAGACCGCGCGACTAGAAGAGGGATGCCGCGAGAGGAAGCGGAGAGCAGAGGCCGCGAGTAGGAACCGCGAGCGGCAAGGCAAGGCAAGAGACCGCGAGTAGGAAACTCGAGCGGTAAAAGAGAGAAACCGCAAGCGACAAGATAAGCCGCAAGATGGGGGCCGCGAGTAGGAGCACTCGAGCGACAAGAAGAGAAGGGACCGGGCGAGAAGTAGACCGCGCGGTTAGAAGAAGAAGAGAGCAGGGCGCAGGAAGCGGGTGGGGGGGGCACAGGTGAGAAGAGAGGCTATAAAGGCAGAGGGGTGGATCCACGGGAGAGAGGGAGAGAAAAGAGAGCAAACAGCGGTTAGAAGGGAGAAACCGCGAAGAGAGAGAGCGGGAAGACGATCCGCTACCCGGCGCGAGTAGAAGGACAAGCCGCAGAGGGAATGCAGACAGCAGAGGAAGACGGGCCGGGCGGTTAGAAATAGGGAAACCGCAAGGACCGAACCGCTGCCTCTGATACCATGTTGAGTGAGCTCAAAACTTGTATGTATTGCTTGTCTATCAAAATACAAGGAGAGAATACAAATATATAGGAGAGAAAAGGAGAGAAGAAGTCCTATACAATGGTGTGGGACTAATAGGAGAAGAAGAAAATAAAAAGAACAAAGGCCCACTAATGGGTCATTTACATGGGCTTTTCTAACATCTTGTTGTAGTAATCTAAAGAACATATAATTTTGTATGCTAACGGGATATGCTAGCGCCACAGAGTTCATAAAAAAAATACATGTCAACTGTTGCGAACATCCGTTATCACGAAGCATGAGCTCAGAACAAACGACAATATAAATTTTCGGCACTTCAGTTACCGTTTATTCGAGCTCTATTTCATTTGTGTGTTCTTAAATTAATTTGACTGATTAGAAAAGTTAATCTTACATATTACTCTAATAGAGATTATTAGATTTTAAATAAGACGATCTTTCATCTATCATCGCTACATTCAGCGTTTTATAATTATCCTAAATTTTTGATAATACAATTGCGTAGCGACGCACCTTAATTTTTCTAACATAAATATTATAGATAGATTATAAAATTATAATATTATTATAATAAAATTAATAATAATAAACGGGTTGCGGTTCGGTTCTACTTCGGTCTGGTTCGGATCGGGTCCAAAAATCTTGAAACCGCTTGAGACTTGTATGTTGCGGTTCCGGTTCCGGTCCGGATAATAAAATGTAAGAACCACACCTGAACCAAAGTTGTTCACGGTTCCAAAATTCAAACCAGAACCGAATAATTTGCAAACGGTTCGGTCCGGTTCTTTGCGGTTCCAGTTCGGTTCCGGTTCGGTTTACGGTTTTCGGTTTTAAGTGACAGCTCTAAATGAGACTCCACTAGCGCGAGACTCTACTAGCGCGAGACTCCACTACCTGTTGATGTGACCCAATTCATCCCACTATATATAGTAGGACTTAAGAACACTTAAGGCACCGTGTTTTCTCCCTCTCTTGGCTCACTTTCTTCCATGCCCGCTTGAAAATAGGAGACCTTGGCAAATTATGGAGGTGGAGCTCATTCGACACACGCTTAAGTGTTAGGTGGGATCTCTGACGATCACTGACAGCTTTCATTGTTCTAAGCTACCAGCCAATAGAGTCAGCCCCGATCGCGGGCAGCCCAAGGTCTTACACTAGTAATAGTAGTTTTAGGAGGAAAAGATATGTGACGATGCTTGCCAAATTGGAAAACCTCACATTCTAAAACAGAATCAACAGAGAAGGACGAGAGTAGCTGAACAGGTGGATGAGCAAGACGTTAATGCCACAGAAGAAAAGAAAACTTAGTAACAATAATAGATGAGGAAATCACGTCCTCTAAATAATATAAACCCTAGTAGCAATCTTCTTCCTCGTACGAAGGTTATGAAAGTAGCAATATGATGGAAAAAATAAGTCACCTTCAACTTCTTGTAATAACACTAATAGAATGAAGGTTACAAGGAAACTTTGGGACAAAGTGAATATTCTTCAGCATGAGATAAAAGGATGTAGTGACTATCCCTGAATCACAGACCGTAGCAAGAGACCCTTCGACAACTACCACTAGAGGAAGTTTGTTGTGTCTATTAAGATGAGTGAAATTTGTTGACTTGACAACCATATGACTAGTAGTGCCCGAGTAAAAAATGCCACCTTGAGAGATGAGACATGCACTACCTGAAATTGAAGGTACTGAAGCAGCAACAATATTGCTTCTCGATGAAGTAATAAGAGTTTCAATATCAGTCTGGGAGATCCATTGTCACATGTTAGATACTAAGGTGGAGAGGGTTGTTGATGTGTTGTTCGAGTCAACAACTCCAACATGAGCCCAATGGTGGAGGTGACGGTGTTTGGCGCAACATCGGCCGACGGGATAACTAGTCCTGTCTCGATATCTCATCGCCCCTAAATTCTCCCTCCTCGTCCACGACCTCCTCTCCCCCCTATAACATAAGCAGAACTTTCTGGAGCAGTAACGAATGAGGTTTGGCTCAGAAGATTAGTTAGAGTGATCATGTGAGTGACTTTAGCAATCAGGATAGTGGGCTCTCAAATTTTTTGTTGGGTCATCAAATAGAAATTCAACAGACATTGGAGATAACAAACAATGAGCATATTCTCAAAGTGCTTCTTCGAGTGGCAATGTCATCAGTGTTGAAGTTCTTCCCCAGGAGAATAGACTTCCAGATAAGCAGCTTCCCAGGAGCAAGTGTAGGACAAGCAATGAGATTTGGATACAATGTATGGATCCATGAGATTTTGGCCTCTTTGAATTAAACAACATCAAGATGATCTAAGACGACTTTCATGGTCTCACCCATCCGAATTTGCACATTGAGGAGTACTTTTTGGTGGAGGATCTTTTAGATGATGTTGTTTGCGCTAATATTCTGAACTTGAAAAAACACTCTAGTCTACATAGTTTTGAGGACATGGTCCCCGGGTTTCCGGATGTCTTTAAGGTAGTGGATGCCAGGACGACAACAATAAAGGTGGGTTCATGTGTTACCATTTAAACACAATCTGAACAATCGACACATTAAGAAATAAATTGCAAAGAATGTCCAATGTTGGGGGAGTGCTTCGAAGCATGAGTTTGGATGAGTTAATCCATGCCCGGAGGACTTGGGGAAAGAGCTAGTGGGGGAATCTGTATGGGAAGTGTGCGGAAGCGGTCTCGACGAGAGGTGATTGGAGGTCTCGATGAGAGATGTCAGGGAGTGGTCTTGGCTAGAGATGGTTCAAGTTTTCGACTGCTCCTGCGATGCAGAGTGGGATGCATGGCTAGGTGAGTAAACTAGTATTTAACCTTGCTCTGCTACCCTCATGTTGAAACATATCAAAAATATTATACGTTCTCAAAAAAATGTTACAACTTCCCTCCATATACATGAGAGAGGTTACAACTAATCTCCATATGAGATGTGTGAGTAAAGAGAAGACAAAATTATATGAGCTCTAAGTCTGACTTTTCTATTTGACTAAAGAGATGATAAAATTATATGAGTTCTAAGTTTGGCTTTTCTATTGGGGCTTTAACAAGGTGCAAGTAACAATACCTAGAATGATTCCACGAAGAAATATCTAAAATCCGAAAAAGAGATCTCACCTCACATTCGATGAGTCCACAATCAACACGACGCTTATGAACCATTAAAACACTCCGTTCTTCATTATTTACTGTTCATGCCTGGCGGTTACTGCTAGGCTAGGGAGAGAAAAAGAAAATAAGGATTTTCATCATTAGAGGCTTATTTAGACCATCTCCCTTCTTTTCTTTCTCTTGGCAGCTGCCCTCCCTCACAGGAGTAATTGGAGAATTTTTCACCAATTAATTCTCTAAATAGCTACCCGAACTAAAATTTAAATCTGAATTAAATTAGTCCTTCTTTCCTCCTAAATATAGGGAAGATACTCCTAGATTGTTTTAGCCCTTGGACTTTGAATTGGTTACTAGATTATATGGAAGACAGATTGCACTTCATTCATATTTCATTTTTTTAATTTATAAATAAAAAACTTTAGTATTTATGCGATTCAGCATACGAGTTTTCTTGATTTAAATTTTCCAAATCTCAAGAATAATAACCAAGTTACTCTAACTAGCTTATATTATGTTTGCTGAACAATAATTTCTGCCTTGCTCTCACTAGTTTATTATTATTATATATATTTTTGGCTTCTTAGCAGCTTTAACCTTTCTTACTTATTTTTAATATTCATAAACCTTTCTATTTTAGCCACTTAAGTGATAATATCTTGTCTTGAATCTTCACAAGATGGCAAATGAGCTGCGTGCTATCTTATTTGGCAATGTGCATACAGTAAGTGGAGGGCATTTTAAACCCTCATATCAAGGAGAAGAGTCATTTTTGAAGGAAGTCGTAACTCCTATCTATCTGGTCTTGCTCAAGGTACTCACTTATTACTGTATCTTATTTAGATATTGAAGGACGCTTCAGTGCCTCCTTAAAATAGATGTTTTTGAGTTATCATGGTCTTCCAAATTTTATGCATTGTTTTTTAATTCCTTTCTGAATGATAGGAAACTCAAAGAAATAAAGGAGGTACATGCAGCCATTCCAAATGGAGGAACTATGATGATCTAAATGAATATTTTTGGTTAGTTCCTTCTTTTTACTTAAGTTCCCTTATACCCGCTACATTGTGTTGAAAATTACTGCTTAACAGTAGTGCTTTTCTGTAGGTCAAAAAAATGTTTCAAATTAGGCTGGCCTATGAATCTCAATGCTGATTTTTTTGTAGATGGGACGCATCCCAAAATTGAGGTTAGGCCTTTTCTCCTACTCAATAAATCAGATCATGAGGGATTGACAAGTTCTTGTGCTTATAAATTTTGTTCAAACAATGTACAGTGTTAGAGAACCCATGCTTCCAACCTAAAACAAATTGATTATAGGCGGAGGGGCCTAAGACTATATTAAGTGCACAAAGCTACAAGAGTTTTCCTATGTGAGATTATTCTCAACACGTCCCTCATGTGTGGTGTCTTTAGCCTACTCTTATACCGTGTTAGAACCTATGCCTCCAACCTAAAATCAATTGGTTATAACCTATAGGTGGAGGGGCCCATGATATATATTAAGTGCACAACTTACACGAGTTTTCTGTTGTGGGATTATATTTTCACAACTTTGATAAAAATGAGACATGAAGGATCGGGCTTTGATTTAAAATTTTAACTAAGCTCGGAGTGGCACAACCCAAGATGGCAACCAAAACAACTACTGAAGAATGATTTGTAATGCTTGCATCATTTTTTGATATAGTGCTTGATCATAAAAAGGTGACCACATGAATAATTGATTTCAAAGGCTAATGAACTCATTAGTTTTATGTGGTAAACTTTTATTTTTTATCCCCAAGTTCGTTGTGCCTTGCTGATGGAGGAGGGTAAGGTCCTTAGTCTTATGGGGGCTAAGAGGGTGACTTCTAAATGCAGACTTAAATCCAACAATGTAACTTGCAATAATTGTTTTCTTATAACAAAAATATAAGATAGACCACAATAGTTAAAGCTTAACAACCATGGAAACATGTAAAATTGTATAAATACAAGAGAGCTCACAATCAAGTAACTCAATAAAACAGAAACATACAAAATTTCAAAAGCTTGGTAACAAATATTACAAATGGATATGCCTCCAGTAAAGAATTAATATGTAGTTCAACACAATAAAGGAGTAGGGGGATGGATGATTATCTGAAGGACTTTGGGAGTCTGAAAGTGTGACATGGGGTTGTGATCTGGGCCTCCAGTGGTAGTTCAAACTGCCGGGGAGCACAGAATAATGCTGGATTTGGTATTCCTGATGGCTGGAAGAAGGCTGCTGCTGCTACTGCACAGAACGGCAAGGGCTGTACTGGGAGAGTAGCAGGCAGGCGGCTGTAGCTCTTGGCAGCAGCTGGGAGGAGTTCGGTGGGGAGTTTTGTGGTCCAGGCGGTAAAAAGAGACATGGAGGAATGAAGGGGAAGGTTAGGAGAACTTTATTGGAGATCAGAGAGGGTTACTGGGGCTGGAAATAGCTGGCTGAGAGGTGATTCCAGCAGCTGCCAGCAGTTTGAAATTACCTGACACGGTGACCAAATGATGGAGAGGGATTCGTACAAGTGTGGGAAGTAGTGGTCACCTGTAGGATGGAGTGGGGGATTCGGTTAGAGATGTGGGGAGTGGTTTGCACGTGAGAGAGTTGTGGGATTAGTGGGGGATGTGGCGAAATGGGAGGGGTAGAGTGAATTTAGGAGTAGTGGTCCTAAATTTTAGGGAATGGGGATAGTGGGGGTAGTGGGGAGGTGATATGGTAGTTAGGATGTTGGTGGGACGGTGATGGCTGGCCGGAGGTGCCCAGAGGGGATCGCCGGGTGGTGGTGGTGGCCGGAGATGGTTTCTGACGATCACCCGAAAAAACTAAAATTGAAAGGAACTTAAATGACGGTGGTGATGTTTTGAGGAGGTGGTGGTGGCTTGTAGGAGGAGGGCCAAATGAGTAGTGCCCAAGCTTCACACTTGGAGTTCCTGCTTCTGCACCAGTTGATCAAAAGGATGCTTCTTTGCTCTAACTTTCAATAGCCATCCAAGGATCCCTCTTCCCTTATTTATAGACCAAAGAGGGACAACTAACATTCATGATCCTCTGTTTGTTGTAACCCTCAAACTCAAAATAAAATGAAAAATTAAAAAAAACGAAGAACATAGAATATTTCGATCGGCGATCCGTTCATGATGAGCGGTCCAGATCATCACTGGGTCCTTCTCGGCACGAGTAGACCCTCACAAGCCATGTGACATGATCCCCATCACCTACTAACAATGTTTCAACTGTGCTGAAAAAAAGGAAATATTATTGTTTGGTTTTTCTTCAACAACTGAGACTCCATACAGGGAGCTACTTTCTTATTGAGATAAACAAATGAATATTTTTTTGGATGATCATGTGAAATTTTTTACTGGTTGTAGTTATGATTTTATCATTGGTCTGCTCTAGTGCTTTCTATAATTTTGATACAAATATGTTAAGTTTTTTGCTTTCTTGTTATATTGAAAAACAATCAATTTGAAACTTATTCACATTTGTGCCTTCTTAGTTTAGTAGCATGTCTCAGATTTCAATTCCATCCATCATCCATCAAGGAAAAGAATCCAAGTGTATGTTAGTTCCGTTCTTAGGCTCTATTTGGCGCATCGAGACAAGTGCAATGCACCATTGTTTTCTGAAAAGTCGTGCGAAACGTGAATTTAATTTGAATGGTGGCAAAATAGATTTTGGGAATTTTTTTTAATTTCCTCCTCTTTTCTCACCGTGGGTCACGGTCCATGATCGATTTCTGAAAATCAATTCTATCCTTCACACAATTCTATCCTTCCGCTTTTCTTCCCCTACGACATCCCCCGTGCTTCTACTGATGCCCTTGGCCTCCCCCCGACGGCGTTGTAAGGCGGTGAGGAAACAAACTTCGGTAATCTTCTTCCGCGCGGTGAACTGACCCGCTTTCTCTATTAGAGACGGGCAACGAGGAAGTGGGATACAAGTGCATGACAACTGAGTTAAATTAGAGACCTTCCAGACGGAAATGGTGGTTGTGGCCTCTTCAGCTGTGTGAAAAAACCCTTCCGTCATCACTCATCCGAGAGATTCTACATCAAATTCCTCACGACGGTAGACTTTTCTGTTTCTTCAGAATCAACCAAGTGAAAGTAGTGATGTTGTATGGTTTTGACTTTGGTTTTCGTTTCATGTAGTTTTGTCAATTTTTTTGTTCTTCATGGCCCAATTTTAACAATTGATTCAAGCCCTAGCTAGATATGTTTTTTTTAATTATATATTATCTGATTTCATATTTTCTAAATTCAAGCCCATGCTAGATGTGTTTTTTTATAAGTTGACTGCAAGTCCAATGTATTTATTCCTTGTAATTTTTTTCCACGACTATTTATTCCAAACAGTTTCACTGATTTTACCACCATTTTGCAAAACAACTAATTTTCTCAATTCTGCTTCCTACCACTGCTTCCCTCATCGTTGCAGCAAAACCAAACAGAGCCTTATAACCCATTACAGTGGTCTTCTTCCAATTTGATGTTTCCATTAACAGATTAACAGTTTCATTTTGTCATGCATTGCTTGTGCATGCTCAAAGTCATTCATGCATATCGAGGACATCTGTGCTGTAAGGTTTTGGAATGATCTGTTTGTTGAACTTATGTATGGGGCTATCAAAAGAGAAAGCTAGCTGTTACATTTCTTTTATTATGTTTCATATTTCGTATGTTCTGTTTGAATGTTTGAACTTTTGAAATTGGCAGCAATAGCCATTACCTATGGTATTCGATAAACCGCTAGTTGGAGTGCGTGTGTTGCGGTTTATTTACCTGTTTTCCGATTTGAGATAGCGTGGAGCCGTCTAAGCTGCTATTGTAAGCGGAGTATATTAACACCTGTGTATTTATATTTTATGAATCATATGATTGCTGTTTTCCCCAAAATTCATGTTATCAGCCTATCTGGATCTCTCTTCTTTTTGAAGACATCCCCAACCTACAGTGGAGAAGGGAAAAAGTCTATTGCAATAATAATCATAATACAAGTCCCTTACTCATATATATACTTGAGTAAGGGAAAACCTAAACACAAGGAAAAGACATAACTACCCTGACACAGGGTGAACATAGAAAAAGATAAAAACATGACTTGTACATATAACATTTCACAACTCTCCCCCTCAAGTCGGATGAAAGATATCAGTCATCCCAATTTTTCGGATATCGTCGGTAAACACATCACACCCCAAGCTTTTGGCGAACACATCGGCCAGGTGATCTCTGGAGTGAACAAACGGAGTAACAACTGTTTTCTTATCCAGATGATCCTTAATAAAGTGCCAATCCACTTCGTCATGTTTTGTCCTGTCATGTTGGACAGAGTTATGAGCAATACTAATTGCAGCCTTATTGTCACAGAATAAGGAAAAAAGGGCTGTCACAGGGAAGCCCAAATCCTGTAACACAGTACGCATCCATAATCCATCACATAAGCCTTGGACCATGACACGATATTCTGTCTCTGCACTTGACCTGACCACCACATTCTGCTTCTTGCTCTGCCACGTTACGAGGTTACCACCAGCAAAGGAGCAGTATCCCGTTGTGGACTTCCTGGCATCCAGCTCAATCAGCATCAGTAAAAACCTCAATCTCCAAGTTGTTGTTCCTAGAGAATAGGAGGCTGCGACCAGGAGCTTTCTTTAAATACCACAATAGACGATACACCGCTTCTTGATGTCTGATTCTAGGAGAATGCATATATCTGCTAAGAATACCAACTGCATATGTAATGTCGGGACGAGTATGAGATAGATATATAAGTTTTCCGACCAATCTTTGGTAACGTGATACATCCGCATGATCACCATCACCATCTTCATCAATTCTGTGATTTTCCTCCATAGGGGTGTTCGCAGGAACACAACCAAACATACCAGTTTCCTTTAGGAGATCCAATATGTACTTCCGCTGGGATATAATGATACCCCGCTCAGATCTAACCACTTCGATTCTCAGGAAGTGCCGTAATCTTCCCAAGTCCTTCACTTCAAATTCAGCCGATAGGAGGGTCTTGAGGTTGACAATCTTCTTTGTATCATTTCCAGTGATCACGATGTCATCCACGTAGACAATGAGAACCACAACGCACTGTTCATGTCTCCGGATGAACATGGTACGATCCGATTGGGCTTTCTTGTATCCAAACTTGAGCATAGATGTGAGAAATCTTCCAAACCAAGCCCTTGGAGATTGCTTCAGGCCATATAAGGATTTCCTTAGGCGGCAGACAAGCCCTTCAGTTCCTTCCTTCACAAAACCAGGAGGGAATTTCATGTACACCTCCTCCTCAAGCTCACCATGGAGAAATGTTTTTTTCACGTCCAGTTTATGAAGTTCCTAGTCCAGACAAGCTGCACATGATAACAGAACCCGAATAGAGTCCATTTTAGCTACAAGAGCAAAAATCTCCTGATAATCAACTCCTTGAGTATGAGTGTATCCTTGAGTATGAGTGTATCCTTGAGCGACAAGAGGCGCTTTGTACCGTTCCACCTTGCCATCTTGGTTCTTCTTAACAGAGAAGACCCACCGGGCTATAACTTTCTTTCCTGAAGGGAGAGCAGAGATATCCCACGTATGATTTTTGTCCAAGACGGACATCTCATCACGCATAGCCTGTGTCCATGCCGGTATTGCCAATGCTTCTCGCCATGCCTTCGGAATAACAACAAGAGAAAAAAAATGAAACAAAAGTCTGGTGGATCGGAGTAAGATGGCGATAAGCCACATGATTAGAAATCGGATGTTGCGTGGAAGTAGCTTTACACTTTTTCAGCAAGGCATGAGGCATATGCAGGTCAGCATCATCAGAATCTGAGTCTGAAGTCGGCACTGGTAGAGGTGGAGCGGCGGTGACCTGTGTACCTGAACGACGGTGGTATACATGGGGAAAAGGAGAGAGCATAGTAGAGGAGTCTGGTATCGGGATAGGAGGAGCTCTGGGTACCAGAGTAGAAGGCGTTAAAGGAATAGAGGAAGAGGACGAAAGAAGAGGCAGAGGGACATTAATAACATCATCCGTAGTAGTACTCTCCCCTGGACGAAGAGCATGAGTTGAGGATGAAAAGTAGGACTCCCCCTCACGGAAGGTAACATCCATGGTACAGAACATACGCCGGGAGGGGGGTGATAATAGCGATATCCTTTGGTCGTGGAGGAATATCCTAGGAAGACACAACGTTGAGCCCGAGGGTCAATTTTGTCACGTTGAGGTTGGTGCACATGCACGTAATAGACGCACCCAAAGACACGGGGTGGCAAATGAGAAGTATGAACCACGCCAGAGGTAGAGAGACAGACTAGAGGAGTAGTAATGGAGAGAACACGAGAAGGAAGGCGGTTGATAAGATGTGTAGCAGTAAGCACCGCATCACCCCAATATGATTTAGGGAAATGCATCGTCAAGAGGAGACGCGACGGGATGAAGCACGGGAGACGAGCGACGATGACGAGGACTTGCAGGAAGAAGCGCAACGTGAGACGATGAGATCGATCCGATCGGCGGCTAGGGCACGGGTTTTTTTCTCCCTCTGATACCAAGTGGAGAAGGGAAAAAGTCTATTGCAATAATAATCATAATACAAGTCCCTTACTCATATATATACTTGAGTAAGGGAAAACCTAAACACAAGGAAAAGACATAACTACCCCGACACGGGTTAAACATAGAAAAAGATAAAAACACGACTTGTACATATAAGATTTCACAACTCCTACCCGTCAGGCTTGGACTCGGGACGGTTATTCCCCTACCGATACATTCACAAAATTTGTAGTGTATCAACTGGTATCAGAGCAGTTATCCGGCTAACGCTGCTGCGATCATGGAGATCATCACACGGTTAATGAAGATTTGCCTCGTGAAGTGAAGCAAATTAAGCAATCCTTGGCAGAGACGACTCTTCAGCAAACAACTACACTAGAAGAACTATCTTATGATCACACAAATGGTTGCAGATCGTAAAGCTACCTCTCCTATGTCGCCGAACAACGGGAGTAGATTACACCAAGCACAACATTACTCATTACCCACAAGGCGTGCAAGTCTGGAGTTTCCTCATTTCACTGCTAGTGTGGTCAAGGAGTGAATATATAAAAGTGAACAAATTTTTGATGTGGATAAAACTCCAGTAGAACTAAAGGTTTAATTGAGCGCCGTTAGACTGGAGGACAAGGTCCTCTGTTGGTATCAGTTACTCATCAAGATCAGAGACAACCAGGGGGAGCTTTTGTTAAAGGAATTTTTGTTGGCCATTTTAGCAAGGTTTGGGCTGAATACTTTTTGATGATCTTAGAGTGAACTAAAATAACTTAAGCATACATCATAAATACAAGTCTATTTGAATGAATTTGAAAGTTTACGGAATAAAATCCTTATTACGAAAGAGCATGCTATCAGTTTCTTCCTTACCGGGTTGAGAAGAGAGACCCGTGAGGATGCTCTTTCCAGAATCTCTATCTTAAGCCGCATTATCTCAGGTTGCTACACGGGAAACGTTGAAGCCTCATTGACATTTATCCTAAAGGACTGCCCAAGGGTGGTGATATCTTTAGTCGACCGCAAAGCAAATTCAGCCGCAGACCATTGCGTCAAGAACGCTTGTGTGCTTGATTTTTGAGTGGGAAAGTGGTATGCCTCTAACCACAGCTTTCTCTCAGATTTTGATACATGATGCCAACTATATGTAGCCTTTATTTTAATTATTATATATATATATATACATATATATATATATATATACATATATATATATATATATACATATATATATATATATATATATATATATATATATGTATATATATATATATATGTATATATATATATATGTATATATATATATATATGTATATATATATATATGTATATATATATATATGTATATATATATATATATGTATATATATATATATATATATATATATATATATGTATATATATATATATATGTATATATATATATATATATATATATATATAGGCAGAGAGAGAGGCCCAAGCTACCCTTCAAAGGAATCTCTGCAGAATGCATACAATTTGGCTTGGATCCAAGAACAACTGCTGGAAAGAGAGAAAAAGACAATCCATCATCAAGGTGTGGATATAGTCGACGCCATTGCCCAGAAAAATTTCAATGCCGCTCAAAGAACCTACTCTTCTACCACCAAATTACAGCCATCTCGCACCATCAACAAACTTCCTCTCAAGGAAATGGAAGGTACAGAGCTAAGGGATTGTGTTTTTGGTGAGGAGAAGTTTTTAAAGGGGCACAAATGTGGAAATAAATCTGTAGTGTGTCGAGAGAGAGCACAACACACCTTTAGGGTTTTTTTTCTCTTCCGTCACATCCGGGGCCAAAGTAATTTGAGCCCATTAGCCACTCTTTGATATATCCTCACCACTGGTGAGTTTAGGTTAGCTTGTATCTTAACACCCCCCTCAAGCTAACACCATAGGCATCCAATATCTCAATCCTGAGGGAGTATGAATGAAGAAATTTACTAGAGACAGCTTTGGCGAGAATGTCAGTAAGTTGATCTTCAGAAGGTATGTACACCATAGTAATAGTTTGATCCTGAATTTTTTTCCGCACGAAGTGGCAATCGATTTCAATGTTTTTTGCTCTTATGGAAGACAGGGTTGTTGGTGATATGAATCGCAACTTGGTTATTACAGTGAAGGTGCATAGTCTCAAGAACAGAGAAGCCCATTTCTCCTAAGATAGATTTAACCCAAATTAGCTCACATGTAGTGGCGACAATGACACGATATTCTGCTTCAGTGGAGGAACAAGCAACCACATTTTTTCTTCTTCAAATAATAATATTGCCACTCACAAAGATAAAATATCCACTTGTAGATCTTCTGTCTAGGGAAGAACTAGCCCAATCAACATCGCAGTACTCGTGGACCTTAAGGTGGCCATGATCTTGTTAGATAATGCCTTTTCCAGGGTCCTTTTTCAAGTATTTAAGAATTCTGAGGACTGCTTGATAGTGATGAACTTTAGGTCTGTGCATGAATTTACTAACTAAGTCAACAACAAAAGAGATATCAGGTCTGGTTATAGTCAGATAAATCAACTTCCCACGATGCATTGAAATTCTAACATCCTCTCAAGATCTGGGAAAATCTCCTTGTGAATATCATAATTATGGTTCACAGGACTATCCACGGGTTTGACTCCCAAATATCCAACATTACTGAAAAGATCTAAGACATATTTGCACTTGGAGATCATAATCTTCCCGACAGATCAAGCAATCTCAATCCCAAGAAAGTATCAAAGAAGGCCCAAATCCTTGATTTCAAAGGCAAATGTCAATTTCCTTTTTACCAGAGTAATGTGATGATCATCAGTTCCAGTTATAATGATATCAATCACATAAACTATGAGGATAGTGGTACATTTCTCATTTCTGTATACAAAGACCGAGTGATCAGAGGTACAATGAGTGAAATTTAGATTCAAGAGTTTGTCATTTAGCTTGACAAACCAGACACGAGGTGACTATTTGAGATCGTACAAGGCTTTCTTAAGGTGACACCCATGCCCTTTAAGAACATCCATGCCTGGTGGAGTCATATAGATTTCTTTCTCCAATTCACTGTGAAAGAAGACATTTTTTACATCAAGCTGGTGCAAAGTCCAAGAATTCTGAGCCGCAATAGATAACAAAATTATAACAGAATTCAGTTTAGCAACTGGAGCAAATGTCTCTTGGAAGTCAACTACATTGACCTGAGTGAAGCCTTTAACAACCAATCTAGCTTTATATCCATCAAGTGTGCCATCTTGAAGAAATATATTAGTATATATCCATTTGCATCCAACTAGGTGATGCCCATGCGAGATAGGGACAATTTCCTAATTCTTTTGATGTTAGAGAGCATCCATCTCCTCCTTCATAGCCTTCATTCAATGGGGATTCAAGCTAGCTTATGAAAAATTGTTAGGAATAGAAATAAAAGAAAAGGGTACAAGATATGCTTTCAAAGGATGAGAGATAGAGTGATACCCAACATACTTATCAATAGGATATCTAGTATGACCACTATGAATTTGGAGAGCAGAAGTGATCTTCTGAGTGATGCTGGTGCTTGGATCTTACGGAGTGGTGGTGATTGGTGGAGCATGAGTATGACATTCTTGCCCAATATTTCTGTTTTGCCTTTGCTGGTAAACATGAAGATCCTTCTTTTATACACGCGTAGGTCATTGGTGGGAGCTTCCTTTCTAACTGGAATATCCACACTACTCGGAGTAACCACATCAACCAACACTGGTAGAGGTGGCATCGTATCACTCTCATCTTTAAACTTCTCCTGATATGTAATAGTTTTGCCTTCATTGGAGTAATAAGGAGTGTGTTCTAAAAAGGTAACATATTTTGATATAAATCTTCTCCGGAGAACTGGAGAGTAACACTTATTCCCCTTTTGGTTGATTGCATATCCAACAAAAATACATTTTATCGCTTGAGGGCCTAATTTATATTTTATGAGGCCCCACAATATGAGCAAATGTAACACATCCAAATATCTTAGGGGGGAGATTGAATAATGACATATTTGGGCAAATAAGTTTTAGGAGGTACTCTCCCTCTTAAGTATCAGTGACCATCCGATTAATTAAGTAGATGAAAGTGAGGATGCCTTCATCCTACAGTCCTTTAGGGACGTGCATCTCTTGCAATAGACAACGAGTAGTATCAATTATATGACGATTCTTCCTATTGGTCACCCCAATATGCTGAGGTGTCCCAGGATAGGAAGTTTGAAAAATAATTCCATGATCTCCCAAGAACCTCTGAAGGTCATTACCTGTGTACTCGCCTTCATTATCACTCTTAAGAATTTTAATTTTAGCTTCAAACCGAGTTTGCACATAATGATAAAATAGCTGAAATATTCCAGACACCTCATTTCCCTTTTCATAAGATACACCCAAGCAAAGCGTGAGTAGTCATCAATGAAAGAAATAAATTATTGAAACTCATTTACAAAATGAATAGGAGAGGTCCAAACTTCAGAATATATCAAATCAGAACACTTCATACTTCGACTATAGATAGGTGCATAAATAGTTCTACAGTGTTTAGCAAATTCACAAGACTGATAATTAAAAGTAGTTTTGGCAACATCAAAAAACTGCGGAAAGATAGTCTTCAAGGTCTTCAAACTAGCATGCACGAATCTCTTATGCCACAACATCAACTGATAGATGTCCATGACATACACACCGCTCGATTCATGTCCACCATCAATCGACTTTCCACTCGCAAGATCCTGAAAAACACAATGAGAAGAGAAAAAGGTGATATAACAATTAAGTTGTTAAGTTAAACTGCTCACAAACAACAGATTTGTAGGGAATGGAGGAACAATGACCATAGAATTGAGAGCGGGAGATATCTGAATAACCCATTTACCAGTCACAGAAGCTGAGGAACCATCAACGAGTCTCACACTGCCAGATGCATGAGAAACAGAAGAAACACTCATAGAAGAACCTGTCATATGATCGGATGCTCCCGAATCAATGATTCATGGTGAGGATGACCCTTTAGAGGGCACAAAAGCAATGCGAACATGAGCAGTACCAGTTAAGTCTGTAACAAGAGATCTTCCAGTAGCACTAGCTTTCAGGGCCTTGAGTTCTCCAGTCAAACTTTCGTTTTCTGCCACAAGGTATCCAGTGTTCTTTAAATTGTCATACATGGCAGTTTGGGTTCTCACATACTTCCCATTCATACCGCGAATCTAACCAGCAGGAACCAAGTGAGGGTGTAAGTCCCAACATTTTCCTTTCCCATGTCTTTTCTTCCCACTGCGAGGGCACTTCATTTTACTCTTCTCTCCCGTCTCATATTTCTTGAATGTCACTTCCTCTGTTCAACAACGAGGGCAGTTTTATCATGGTCAAGATGAATGTCTGTACAAAGGGAGTTTATACGACTTGCCTCCCCTCGAATATAGTGGGCCATGGTCTCCAGATCAGGCACAAAATCTCTCCCTAACATCCGAATCCTCTGAAAGTCAAGTTCAGAAGGAAGGCCAAACAACATTTTAAACACCCTCCGTTGCATAAGTTTAGTCTTATAGTTTTCAATAGTCTGGATAGCAGAATATTGATCAATTTCTGCTCAGTTATGAGTCAGATTACTATAATATTCTTTGAAATCACTCAATCTTGTCATGTGTATCTGTTCAGTTGATATATCTTTGCCAAGTCTTTCTTTTTTGAATAATTTCATTCAATTAGCTCCTACATTTCTTTAGCAGTTCGACAGAAAAGAAAATGACTTGCAATCTTGGGTTCCATAGAGTTGATAAGCCAATTAATCACAGTAAGATTCTCACCTTCCCATTCCTCATATAGAGGATCAGATTCGCTTGGGGCTGGCTTGGATCCAGTGATAAACTCAAGTCTTCGATGACTCCCAATGAATATCTGCATCGACTGAGCCCACAAGAGGTAATTTCTTCCATTAAGCTTGATGTGAGTCACCCCCTAATTGAAGTCTATGTCAGAACTTCATCCACTGTAGTGTTTATGTTGATCCACTACCCCTTCAGAGGCATTAACACCCGTCAATTTGTCCTCCATAAGAACAATCACCTAGAAGAAGGGGAAAGATAGCAAAAACAGAAGAAGGAACCAATAACCAGCAGACCCAAGGGACAAAGACAACAAAAAAACCTTCCTGGACAGGAGAAACGACCTCCAGGATCGGCAGCAATCGGAGCAGCAACCACGACAACAATAGCATCAAGAAAAAAAATGGGCGGAGCTTCGTCGGCTTCAGCCACTCCAGCACCAGCCACTTTTAGAGCAATATCCTCCTTCAACAACAGTCACAAGACAGGCTGGCGGATCCGACGACTTCAGTCGTGCAACCCACGAGGGCCTTCGGTGGGAAAAACATTCCAGCGACAGAGCAGGAAAAAGAAAGGGGGAGCGGAGCGCTGGGGATGGCGGCGGCAAGCGATAACAACCACGAGAGCCTTTCGTCGGGGTTCCAGCGACGGCGCAGAGAAAAGGAGAGGAAGCGGAGCGCTTGGGACGACAACGACAGCGAGAAATAGCAACCATGGGCGAGCCTTCACGTCGACGCGGAGGAACGAACTTCCTCTGATACCATGTCGAGAGAGTGCACACACCTTTAGGGTTTTTCTCTCTTCCGTCACATCCGGGGCCAAAGTAATTTAAGCTCATCAACTACTGTTTGAGATATTCTCATCACCCGGTGAGTCTAGGTTAGCTTGTATCTTAACAATATATGTGTTGGAAATGGAAATGGAGGAAGAAGAAGAAGAACCAAATGACAACACCAATGAAGTAGTTTCTGAAGTGACAGACTTCAAATACAAGGTCTCTAATAACATTTCAAGTATTCATGCATGCTCTAACAGGCTTCAATGACTATCAAACCACATAGGTGACCGGATCTCATCAGGGTAACCCCATTTATATCTTGATTGTTATCGATAATACCCACAATTTCATTGACGAGCATATGACCCAACTTCTGCAATGCAAATTAACACCTATTCCTATGTTTAAAGTGGCTGTAGCAGTTGGAAATCACTTGCTAGGTACTCATATGTCTGCAAAATTCAAATGGAGTGTACAAGGCATCTCTTTTGAAGCTGATATGTTAGCCTTGGTCTTGGGAGGTTGTGATGTGGTTCTTATCATCCAGTGGATGATCACCTTGGATCCAATCCAGTGGGACTTCTTAAATTCACAAATGGAGTTTCAGGCTCAAGGAATAAGGATTGCACTCAGAGGAAGTATAACCTTGGGGAATAACATCATCAACAAAAGAATGAGCAAGCCTATTAAAAAAAACTCCCCAACTTTCCTACCTTTCCGTTGGTTGGTTGAATGAAATACTTGTCAGACATCTTCAATACATTCCCTAACCCCTGGGCTAGGGATATGTTCTTCAGGTAATCAGGGAACCACACTTCCAAAAGCAGTATTATCGTTATTAGATGAATATGAAGATATATTTAACATACCCCGTGAGTTGCCACCTCCAAGATTGCATAACTACCACATCCTCTTTAAGAACCCAAATCATAAGGAGAAGCAACTGAGAAACAAGACTATATCCATGGTAAAGGTCATATGGAAAGGATGGTCTGTAGAAGAAGCTATCTGGGAACTCAAAAAAGACATGACGAAGAAACTATCCCAATATCTTTACAATGTAATAAATTCTTAAGGTGAAATTTTTTTAAGGCGAAGAGACTGTAATATCCTGAAATATTTAATCACAATTATCGATGCATAATAAATATGGTATTAAACCATTAAGCATGATTGCAATTTTGAAAAATTACTAGACAATATACACAACTTTCTTTTTAAAATAGCAACAGTCATATTTGAAGAAATAAAGTCCGCAGTTAGGATCAGAACGTTAAAATACTTATGAATCGATATATCATTTGCTTAAATCAGAGTTTGTATGAAAAAGTACAATTTCAATGTGAATCGCTGTGAATTTCGAAAAAACGGAGTCCGTAGTTCAACTCAGGACGTTGAAATACACCTATAAATCAAAATATTATGTGAAAAAGTGCAATTTCGATGTGAACCTGCACAAATTTCGAGAAACAGAGTCCGTAGTTCAACTCAGAACATCAAAATACCTATAACTCGATATATTATTTGTCGCAATCGGCACTCGTATGAAACAAAATGTATATTTGACTAGAATCATTAAGAATTTGGCGAAACCGAGGCCGCATTTGGAATCAGGACGGTGAAAATCCGCATGATAGGCATATTCACTTTTTTTCGGTGACGCTCGACTCCATGTGCGCCACATGGCAACACGTGGCACCATGTATGGACCTCTCGTGGTGACATGTGGTGCCGCCATGTATGCATTCCTTCCACGTGGAGCCTCCATGCATGCATGGCCACCACATGATGTCGTCATGCATGCATGGATAGCATGTGGCGCCTACATGGCGCCGTCATGGATGCATGACCGACACATGGCGTTGCCATGCATGCATGACCGACATGTTGCGCCATATGTATACATGTCCGCCACGTGGCGCTGTGCATGTCCGCCACGTGGCGCTGTGCATGTCCGCCACGTGGCGATGTGCATGTCCGCCACGTGGCACTGTGCATGTCCGCCACGTGGCGCTGTGCATGTCCGTCCGCCACGTGGCGCTGCTATGCATGTTTGCCGGCCACTAGTGCCCAAGGCGTCACTTGTCATCTCTGGAGAGCCAATAAAGGGTGGTTTAGTTTTTTGGACATTTCGAGAGTTCTAGAGCTTGGATTTGGGTGATTTTGGTGGCGTTGGAAAGGAATTATAAATAAGAATCCAATGGAATGTTCAAATCACTTCAAATCCTTTTCAGTTTTTCTAAAATCAAGAAAGTGCGAGCTAGAGAGGAGAGAGAAAGTGTCGAACACCGTAAAAAATTTGGGTAAGCTCCGAAGAAGGTTTTAGAATGAGATTACAACTTTATTTGGTGTCAAAGTGCTGCCTAAATACTGTTTTTTAGGTCAAAGCCAGAATTTCTTAAAATGCTTTAAAATATTGTCCGACACTAATTCAACCACTGAAATCGAGGTAAGTGGAAAATATTGTCAGCCACGTGGCACTGTGCTTGCAATTACTCCTCCCGATCTAGAACTCCTGACCAGACCCTCAGAACTAGAAAAATGACTTTGGGCTGCAGCGCGGAGGTCCCACCACACACCCGAAAGATCGTAGAGAACTTCCCCTCCCAAGCCAATGCTGAGCAGGGGGCACCCTAGAGGACACTTGGAAGCCTCTCAGAAAACCAGGAGGAAAAAGCCAAAAAATGGAATCCCCCTCCACAGGTTCCCCTACGGATCTATTTATAGAATTCCAAGTCTGGTCTGCCAACAACGTAACTCCGCTGTTCAGAGTTGCTATACGCAGCCTGAATTGGTCTGCCAACGTAATTCCGCTGTTCGGGATGACTAATAGCAGGCCAAAACATAACTCTACGAAGGGGAGGCGAATGCCTAGGCGAGAAGAACACCCGCCTATGCCTGGCTGAGGGCGAGTGCCCAATGAGACTAGCACTCGCTCACTACCCAATTGCCACACTGGGCAAGTGCTTACTGACTGTCATTCTCGCCTGCTGTGCGAGCCTCAGACCTCGGGGCGAGTGCGGGCCCGACTGCCCCACTCGCCTGCCCCACTCGCCTGCTCGGCCACCCTGAGCCATGGAGCCCTTTAGCCCCTGGGACTCTCTGAGGGGCCCACTCAGCGAACCCGGGTTTGTACAATATGGTTGTGTGATGATGTGTACTTTTATGTTAGCCCAGTATTTTATTCTCTTACCTAGGTCTCCTATTTTTGATAGAGAACATCTCGGGAGTCGCGCTCCCATTCGACGGGTTTATCCACCCTTAATTTGAGGGTGTTTGACTCTATCCTATAGGACATATATCATGGAAGTGACACTCCTATTTGACAGACTCACTCTCTGTAGGACGATTGGTCCAATCTGGTCTATAAAGGCAGTAGACCCACTAGTTCGGCCCGCCGACACACTGTAAGTGCCAACTAATTAATGAGCTGTTTTAGATAAGAAGAAATTGTATTTTGTCAAAAAGATAAAATTTATGGTGATGTGTCTATTTAGATTACTGTTTATTGCTTTCATTGCATACTTTATCTAGAAATTGTTGCATAGAAACATATATATTGTATTATTTTTTCAGTGTATGCTCACTGACCTACTAAATGCTTTTAGGTACCGACGAAGATATGAGTTCCATAGAACTTTGAGGAAGACTAGCATGTACTATGTATTATGCCAAATATAAGTGATATAATACATGCCTATGTACTTGTGAAAGTATGAAATATCAAAAAATATGTTCGGTTTATTGCTCTTGATTTGTGTAACAGTAAAAGATCCTGAATCACATTTACTGTTTTCCCCTTGTTAACTCGAGCTTATCAGGTCAGGGTGTGACAAGAAGGATGAGTCATGGAGAATGTACATAGATTATAGGATCCTAAATAGTAATACTATTAGGGATAACTTTCCCATTCCTATAATAGAAGAGCTGTTGGATGAATTAGTCGAGGCTGCCATTTTTTTGAAACTTGATTTAAGATCAGGATATTGCCAAGTAAGAATGGCTCCAGAAGACATCGACATAAGGGACATTACCAATATGCCATTTGGTTTAAGTGTTTAACTAACGCTCCTTCCACCTTTCAAGCCCTCATGAACTATGTGTTTAATCCTTATTTGAGAAATTTTATATAGTATTCTTTGATGATATACTAGTATACAATGATATGTGGGAGAAACATTTGGCTCATCTCAGTTGAAGATCACCTTCCGAATCCTAAGCCATGAGAAGTTATATGTAAAGAAAAGTAACTGTTATTTTGGCACTCCTCAAATTGCATATTTGGAACGCACCCTATCTTCAAATGGGGTATTGGCTGATCCAAGATTGAAGGTATGTTTGACTGGCCTCTCTCTAAAACATTGATGCAATTAAGAAGATTTCTTGGGTTAACTGGGCACTATAGGATGAGGCTCATCAAGGGCTATGGTACAATTGTTAAGCCACTCACTTATATTCTCAAAAAGAAACATTTGGACTCATCAAGCAGAAGGTGCTTTCAACCAACTCAAAGGAGTACACCACCTGTGTTAGCTCTCCCGAATTTCACAAATTTTTATACTTGAGACGGATGTATCCAACTTTGGGGTGGGAGTTGTATCGTTGCAGGAAGGTCGTCCAATTATTTTTTTCAGCTAGGCCTTGCGGCCAAAATATGCATCCCTTTCAGAAAAGAAATTGATGGTCATTATTTTAGCAACCCAAAAGTGGAGACATTATTTAATTGGAACGCCCTTCATCATGCAGACTAACCATCAGAGTTTAATATTCTTGTTAGATCAACATTTAACAACCCCCAACAACAAAAATACATGGCCAAACTAATGAGATTTGTATTGGAATTATTAGTTTTATCATAACATTTAAGTCCTTTAGTATGTTTGAGGTTTAGTCCTGCACCGTGAGTTCAGTTTGTGTCAATTGTATGTCATATATATTTGCCCCTATGTGAAAGACTAAAACATCCTCTATTGTGATTTCTATTTTACAACATGGTATCAAATGGGTGTAAATGTTTCCCTCGACCCATTTGAAGCCCTAAATCTTCACGTACGCTACCTCTTGCCTCCACTTCTCTATTCGAGACCGACAACCGCTCTGCTCACGTCAAGCGGCTCTCCCCCCGCTCCCGCCGACGAAATTGTTGTCTGATTTCAGAGACGAGAGCGAATATTTTCTCCCACGCACTCTGCGCCATTGTCGACGAGGGTTGCTTATGCGACGACGGATGATCTCGTCAACGGTTGGCCTCGATGATCTCCTGTGCTCATCCTTCGACAACTTTCGCTTCCAACAATTCCAGTCATGCCTCCATCGCTGATTCATGCGGCAAATTCTTAGTACGATCCTGACTGCTCTTTTGTGGATGCTTTCGACTCTTGTAACTCCCCGACTCCAGATCCAGAGCCCGTAGAAGCTCCTGTGCCCTCTCTGGCCAACTTCTCGGTCCATTGCTCCTTGCAGTTCTTCCGTGTCTCGTTGCTACCCATTTCGACGGCTTTTTCTGCTGATTATGTGTCTGCTACTTCATCAAAGTGAATCCGTTCCAGATTGTTTCTCTCATGCCTCGACTACCTCGCTGCCCCGGATCCAGCCACAACATAACCTTCTTGGGCGCTTATCTCTCACTAAAGCTGAAGTTGTGTTGTTTTTTGGTCGTTTTATGTGGTCTTTTAATTTTTTGTTGTTAGTAGTTGCTTCGTATCATCTTATTATGCTTATATGCTCGCACGTTCCACGTGAGGGGGAGTGTTTGGGATAAAGGTGACTCAGATGATCTTTCCCAACCTTTCGCCTTCGTTCCACACGACTTCTAGGCTTTTGCCGTTTGTTGTCAACGTCTCCCCATGCTGTCTGTTGTCAACGTCTCCCCATATTTCTTTTGATTGGTTGTGTGTTGGGACACAACTGAAGTTCATTGTTTTAATCTCATCAGTTTATGTCATGTGGGACCGTATTGTGCGGGGCTGTGTCATGTGGGACCACCCTTTGTGCGGATTATCCCTGACGGATTGTCCCCGACGAATTATCCTCAATCATCCGTTTGATGATTGAGTCCATATCGTTTGTTCCTTTTCGCATTTTGTGTGTAGGAGATGTTGGTTGAACTTCCTATCCAGCAGGTTTTATCGCATGAGAGTATCCCCGGTCACCTGTCTGTTGATTTCTTTCCTGCGAGTCCACGTCGTGTGTGGGTCATGCGTCGTGTGTGGGTCAACGTCGTGTGTGGCTATGTCCCCGGCTTGATTCCCCGATTTGGAATTTCCCTTGGTGGCTTATCTGATGTTTTATCCCGTATCGCCTATCTCCATTGCCGTTATTTGATATGTCCAAGCTGAAGGTACCCTTTCAGTTTGAGGGGGAGTGTTGAAGTTATTCGTTTTATCGTAATATTTATGTCCTTTAGTATGCTTGAGGTGTAGTCCCACACTGTGGGTTCAGTTTGTGTGTCAGTTGTATGTCCTATATATTTACCCATATGTGGAAGAATAAAACATCCTCTATTGTGATTTCTATTTTACAACTGTTTGAGTATCTAGACATTACAAGAAGGAAATTTAAATGTTGTTGCCGATGCTCTATCCAGATGGAACTGAGAAGAAGGTATGCTTCACACATTAGTTACAGTTCAATCCGATCTAATCAAGCAAACCAAAGAAACTTCAGAGCAAGATAGAGAAATAAAGGATATTATTCAGTTTAAGGTAGAGAAAAAACTCCTTAAGCCGCAATATCAATGGGCAAATGGATTCTTAAAAAGGAAGGGGAAATTGGTAGTGGGGAATTTGCCAAAAGTCAAGAATCTCATTTGTTACATCTTCCATGATTCTAGCATTGGGGGCATTCAAAGTTGAAGCAAGTAATAATATCATGATATGAAAAAGGCACTTTACTCATACATATACTTGAGTTAGGAAAGCCTAAAACGGCGCTATTAACCTGGCTGGTATTCCAAAATAAAACGACTCAAAAGGTTTATTTATATAAATTACAACTCTCCCCCTCATGTCTGACGGAAGATATCAGTCATCCCGAGTTTATGGATGTCATCAGTAACCATATTACATCCTAAGCTTTTGGTGAAGACATCGTCTAGTTGATCTTTGGAATGAACGAAAGGAGTGATCAAGTTTCCTTTATCCAGGTGGTCTTTGATAATGTGTTGATCGATCTCAAAATGCTTAGTCCTGTCATGTTAAACTGAGTTGTGAGCTATACTAATAGTTGCCTTGTTGTCCCAATATAAGGGGAGGGGGCATTCTCCTGATGTCCCAGATCTTGTAACATAGTACACAGTCATAGATCTTCGCAGACACCATGAGACATTGACCGGTACTTAGGCTCAGGGCTAGATCTGGCCACCATATTCCGCTTCTTGTTACGTCATGCCACCAAATTTCCACCAATAAATATGCAGTAACTCATTGTGGATTTCCTGTCTTCACGACTTCCATCCCAATCAATATCAGTGAAGACTTTGATGTTTAAGTGGGGGTTCTTTGAGAGTATGAGGCCACAAAAACAAGTCCTCTTTAAATACCGTAGTACACGATATGCGGCCTCCTGATGTCTGATCCCGGAAGCATGCATATATCTACTTAAGATACCTACATCATATGTAATGTTTGAGCGTGTTTGAGATAGGTATAAGAGTCTCACAAACAAATATATGATAGCTCGAGGCATCCGTGCGGTCACCATCACTGTCTTCATCAATTATATGATTTCCCTCCATAGGAGTGTTAGTTGGAACACAGCCGAGCATTCCCGTCTCTTCTAATAGATCCAAAACATACTTACGTTGAGCGATGAAAATACCTTGATTTGATCTAGTCACTCCCAGGAAGTATCACAATCTCCATAAGTCCTTTACTTCGAACTCAACAGACAAGCGTGCCTTGAGATTAAGAATTTATTTGTGTCATCACCGATGATCACAATGTCATCCACATAGACAATAAGTACTAAATTTTTTGTCCACATTTTCGAATAAACATGGTGTGATCAGACTGTCCCTATTTGTAGCCAAACTTGAGCATGACCTTGAGAAACTTGTCAAACCAAGCACTGGAAGACCGGTTCATGCCGTACAATGACTTCCTTAAGTGACATACAAGCCTTTCTTGTCCCTTTTTCACAAATCCAGAAGGGAATGCCATGTACAATTCTTCATTAAGCTCACCGCAGAGGAAGACATTTTTTACATCTAGTTGGTGAAGATCCCAGCCCAAGAAAGCAACACAAGACAAAAGAACTTGAATGGAGTTCATCTTGGTTACCAGAGCAAAGGTCTCCTAGTAGTCCACTCTCTGAGTCTTGGAGTATCCTCGATCCACGAGGCGAGCTTTGTAACGCTCAGCCTTACCATCCTGGTTTTACTTAATAGAGAAAACCCACCTTGAACCAATGACTTTCTTCTTCGGAGGAAAAGGAGAGACATCTCATGTGTGATTCTTGTTCAAGACAGACATTTCCTCCATCGTCCGTGATCATACAGGAATACTCAAAGCTTTTTCTCACGCCTTTGGAATAGTATTCAAGGACAATGATGAGATAAAAGCCTAATGAGCATGAGTAAGACGATGATAAGCAACATGGTTGGAAATAGGGTGTTGCATACATATAACTTTACCTTTCAGCAATGCAAGGGGGCATGTAGATTATCACTAGAATCATAGTACAAAGCAGGCACGGGTGGTGGAGGAATGACATCAGCCTGTTTACCTGTTTGACGACGGTGGTGTACAAGAGGAAGAGGAGAAATCAAAGACGGGCTTAGAGGAAACTTAGTAGATGTAAGAGACGTATGGGACGTAGGAAGCGTTGTTATGGTGGAAGGGATGGTACGAGTAGGAGGAATCAGAAGGAGATGAACAATAGAATCATAAGGAGCTACACCGGAGGTAGCGTCATACTGGGCGTGAAGTAGACGACAGAGAGCATCCAATTCGTGTGTAGTAAAATGTTTCGGAGAAGGACGGGTAGGCTCGTCATAGACTTCCGTAGAATAGGCAACATCATGAGATCTTGAACCACCCTGTCGAGACCCCCCATGCCCGGGTCCACGATCACGATCATGTACGGATCCTGGTGGAGCATGATGATGTAGTTTGAAGTACACATTCTTAGTGTGTCCTCTGTGGCCACAATAATCACAAGCAAGTACAATATTATTGGGGTCAGTGGTATTGCCCCGACCAACACTGCTCAAGGCAGAGCAATCAGGAGGAGCAATCATGCTGCGAGACCTACGACGGTATTCATCACCAATTACCATACTAAATACTTCCTAATGGGATGAAAGAGGAGAACGGTGGAGAATGAGTCCGAACCGTATTCAACTCCAAGTTCAAACCCATTAAGAAGACATGAAGACCGAAACATTCTTCCTTTTTCTGCAACTGGATCGCATCGACAGTACAAGCAGGAGTAAATTGCTCAAAGTAATCCAATTTTGAGAGTCTCTCAAAATCTGAGAAATATGTGGACACAATCATAGATTCCTATCTTAAATCCACCAAATGAGTAAGCTAGTAAATCTAGGTGGAATTACTAATATAAGAGCATGTTTCATGCGCCCGAGTCCATATTTCATGAGTAGAGTCCATCAACATATAACTCTGGTATTCCTTAGGAGACATAGAATGCATAAGTCAAGAGACGACATGAGAATTTTCAAAATCCCAATGCTTCTAAGAGGAATCGGCCTTATGTGGTTCCACGATCATCCCATCTATATATTTGAACATATGATGATTGTGAATCACATGTTGAGCAACACAAGACCATTCAAGATAATTTGTTCCATCCAGAGGCACAATGGTGATCTTCAATGAGCCAGTGTGACTATGAGATCTCTGACGGTCACTCATCTAGGGCGTCATCACACTTGGCGAGGAAGCAGAAGAATCATCCATGTAGGCACAATGAAAAAGAAGCTTAGAGAACCTCCCTAAACACTATAAAGAGCTAGATACGCATCATCAAGAACTCTAGGAAGACATAATGGAAGCAGTGGAAGCTACAAGCAGCAAATTGAGCATCTTCAGGCAACGACAACTGACAGAAATAGGGTAGAAGAATCAGCTTCCGTAATCAGCACCGATGTAGGAAGAAGTAGCTGTCGATGTCGTCGTCGAGCTGAAGCAGTAGCAGCAGTTGATGTCAAGACAAGGTTGTTGTCGAAGAAACAGGACGAAGTAGCGGAAGATGTCGGGGAAGGTAAGACTGTCGATCGAGTGGAAGAAGTGTCAATAATAAGCGCCGACGATGTCATTGATAGGATCACTAGGTGGGAGTGATGAAAGGGCGACTAGGCTAGCAGTGGGAAATGGGAGGCGTCGGCGCCGAGGTTGCCAATTTGACAAGGAGAGGCGGCAGATTCCTTCAACGGGTGCAGCAACCGATGCGATTAGTAACCGCAGGGACTTGGCATGTGAGGCCGCAAACCAGCGGGAGGAGGCCGCAAAACAACATGAGGATGAATACGTATTGAGTGGCGCAGAGAGGGAAGGAGACGGGTGCAATGAGCGGCTCGGTGAGAGTGCGGTGAGGGATTAGAGCTTCCTCCAAGTTGATGAAAATAATAATATCATGATATGAAAGACGCTAATAATCCGGTTGGGTATTACAAAATAAAACGACTTGAAAGGTTTATCTATATAAATTACTACTTTCAGGCATACAAGTCACAACAATAAGGATCAAACAAAACTTTTATTGAAAGCACATGAAGAAGGAAATTTATCATTATATCAGGCGTTTCACCATTTGCCAACAATGTAAATCTAGCTCCAGTCGGCCACTTGGACTCTTATAGCCGCTGCCCATTGTCATATCAAGTCTGGAAAGACATTCAATGGACTTCATTGAGGGACTTACAAAATCTGAGGGGTATGAAGTGATTATTGTGGTAGTGGATCGATTGAGTAAATACACTCACTTAATTGCTTTCAAAAGACCCATTACCACTCCTGCTTAAACTTTTCATGGATCAAATCTATAGACTCCATGTAATGCCTAGGTCCATTGTAAGTGAGACATTATTTATATCAACTTTTTTGGCAAGAGTTTTTCACAATCAACAAGGTTCAATTGAATTTTTTGACGAATTATCACCCCAATCAGACAGACAAACCGAGTGAATAGTTGCTTGGAGAACTATCTAAGGTGTGAGGCGTTCAAAAAACCAAAAAGCTGGAGCCAATGGTTGCATCATGCAAAATGGTGGTATAATATCTCTTTTCATAGCGTCGTTTGTTTAACACCTTATGAGATTGTATATGGCCTACCTCCATCAATACATCTTCCATTATTTGAGGACTCTTCCATGGTGGCTGCAGTTGATCGAAGTCTACAAGCAAGGGGGTGCGTCATTCATTTCCTCAAAGCACAAAATCGAATGAAGCAATTGGCAGATAAACATAAGTAGTATAAGGAATTTCAGGTGAGGTATTGTGTGTACATCAAATTGCATCCATACAAGCAATCTACTACATGAATGGAGAGCTTCAATAAATTAAACACCAAGTTTTTTGGGACTGTTCAAATAATTAAGAAGATCATTTCAGTTGCATATCAAGTGCATCTATCCCCCACTACCCGCATTCACAACTCAGGGAACATATTGGGGAGCAACTGTTTCATGTGTGCTTCCAATGGAGATATCTGGAGATGGGATTTCAAATCACTTCCCAGAGATCTTAGAACGACGTATGGTTCCATGAGGAGAAGTTCCCCAAATCCTGGTGCAATGGTCAAATTCTCATCCTTCTGAAGCATCGTGGGAGATTACCATGCCATGGTGAAACTCAACCCAGTTCTCAATCCTTGAGGACAAGTATATCAGGAAGGAATAATTGTTACATATCTTTTATTATATTTTATATTTGTATGTTTTGTTTGAATATTTTAACTTTTGAAATTGTTGGCAATAGCTGTTACCTGTCGTACTCGATAAACCGCCGGTTGGTGTGCATGTGTAGTGGTTTATTTACCTATTTTCCGGTTTCAGATGGCGTGGAACTGTCTAAACTGCTATTGTAAGCAGAGTATATTAAATCCTGCTGTGTACTGATATGTTATGAATCATATGATTGCTGCTTTCCCCAAAATTCCCATTATCAGCCTATCTGGATCTCTCTTTGTTCTGAAGACATCCCCAACCGACCCTCCGACCCTGCCTTGTAGTGTATCACTAGTGATGGGGATCGGCCGCATGATCGTTTTGATGGAGGAAATCAGGCCACCACTCGGTGGGACCCGTTTTTGCATATTTGCCTGAGATGCATTGATCGGACGGCGATCCGAGACCGCGAGCTTCCAAATCATCGTTTTACATTTTATGTGTGTTTTATTTTATTTTTTGGGGCTTGTATTGTTCGAACTATTTGAATATTCTTGTTTTATTTCTCCTCATGTATTGCCCTATATATATATATAGGGCTTTTATTATTCAACGTAATGAAATTATTTCTCACGGTTTGACATGATATCAGAGCCAACCCCTATCACGCCCTAGCTGCTTGCTCGTCTCTCCCCTCCGCATGAGTCTACTTCTCGCTTTGCTTTCTCTCATAAAAAGGGCTCTGCCTCCTGCTTCAAACCTCCTTTGACTTCAACACTCAAGGATCCATTGCTTTAGGATCCCAGATGGTCCTATTGGTGGTGTCCGACATATTTTTCGGCATCACCCTTTTTTCGTCGATCTTCTGGATGCTATTTTTTGACCTAATCCGAAATTCTTCGGTGCTTCTTTATTCTCTGATTTCATTATGTATGACGTGATTGATTTTTCCTGACGTATCATAGTCCACTGGATTTACCCAAATTGAGCATGATCATACGACGTTTCAGATTACCACAATTCGTCTTGATATAACAAATTACCTATCATGGTCTCGATCTATTGTCTTGGCCCTTAAGAGTCGCCTTTTGTTTGTCTATATTAATGAGACTATTAAGGAGCCAGAGAAGACTGCATCTACGTGGGCTCAATGGGAATCAGAGAACTCTTTGATTATGTCATGATTGATTCCATGAAAGTGGCTATTGCACAAAATGACATATTCTAGGATACCGCTGCGGATATTTGGAGTCGTGTCGAATCTACTTTTTCCGGAAAGGAAACACTGTTCAGATCTTTCAGCTACGACCACCGTCCGCCTATTATTTTGAGTTCACTCAGCTATATCAGGAGTATGACCATTTTACCTCCCTCGACCTTGTCTGCACTGCTGATGCTATCCTTGTTCGTGCTCATGAAGATCGGAACATGATGTTTAAGTTTCTACATGGTTTACACCAAGATTTTGATTAGATCCTTGGCTGCATTCCAGTCCCTTGTTGTCAGAGACCTATAGTATTCTCCAGGAGGAATATGATCATCGTCAGTCTTGGAGTTCAAAGGTTCTTTCTAATGGTTTTGCTCTTACAGCTTCTCATTCTGGAGGCACCAATCCTCCAGACTTTAAGCCCAGGACCACAGACAAAGACCTATGGATGTGTGATTATTGTGGTCATAGTCGGCATACTCACGACATTTGCTTCATATTGCATGGGCTCCGGTGGAGTGGTTCCTCGTGGGGGCCGTGGTGGACACGGTCGTGGCCGCTCCAATTTCAGCTCTCCTCGCTCTGCTTACCTAATTGAGTTCATTGATGATAGTACCTCAAGTGGCCACATCTCTGAGCCTCTGTCTCTACCCGGGGCCTTTTCTATTGATGAGATGATGACTCTATGTCACATGATGCATGGGTTATCCTCAGAGCCCACTTCTAATCCATCCTCGTCCGTTGCTCATTTAGGTGCTCCAAGTGCTCACTCTATTGTCGTACCACCTTCCACTCATTGGATCATTGATTCTGGAGCCACAAATTATATGACTAGGTCATCGTCATGTTTTGTTTTCTATTCACCATTGTCTGTTAGTCATATGACTAGGTCATCGTCAGGTAAGCATTGCTGATGAAACCCTTTCCTCTATTGCAGGAAAAGGCTCTATCACTTACTCTTCTCTTACATTGGCTTTTGCCCTTCACGTCCCTTTTTTTACTCCCAACCTCTTATTTGTTAGTCATATTACAAACTCCGTAGATTACTCCTTCACTTTCTTTCCTTCTTACTATATTTTTTTAGGACCTGCAAACAAAGAAGGTGATTGGCTCTGGTAAGATGCGTGATGGATTGTACGTATTTGATGTTGATCCTCAGGCCTTTCATGCTCACCAACTTCCTATGTTGTCTACCTGGCATCGTTGCTTGGACCATCCCTCTATTTCTACTACGCATACTTTATTTCCCAATTTTTCATCTTCTATTTTTAAAACTTTTGTGTGATGTTTGTGAACTTGCTAAACATAAGCGTGTCTCTTTCCATCACGTGTCTAAGCCTTCTGTTATACCTTTTCGTACTATTCATAATGATGTATGGGGCCCTTGCCCTGTTGTTTTGATTTTTGGTTATCATTGGTTTGTTATTTTCATTGACTGCTTTTCTCGCACTACGTGAGTTTATTTGATGCATAGTAAAAGTGAAGTGTTCCATCTTTTCCAAAAAATCTATGAAATGGTTACTCAATTTGGCGTCGCCATTAAAAATCTTTGTAGTGATAATAGTCGTGAATAAATGGATACTAAATTTGAAAACTATTTGACTGATCATGACATCGTTCATCAAACCACTTGTGTACATTCTCCTGCAAAAAATGGTGTTGTTGAACGAAAAATCATCATCTTCTTGAAGTGACACAATGCTTGTTATTTACGATGTCTCTTCCAAAATACTATTGAAGTGATACTCTTCTTATTGCAGCTTACCTCATCAATCGTATGTCGTCCTGTCATATGGACAATTGCACTCCTCTTCATACTCTAGGTATCCCTCCTACTACTCTTGTATCCCGTGTGTTTAGATGCTTATGTTTTGTTCATATTCATAACATTACTCGAACAAAACTTGATCCTCTTGCCCTTTGTTATGTGTTCATTGGTTATTCCCCTATACAGAAAGGGTACAAAATTACAAATGTTATCATCTTCCTAGCAGGAAAATATTTGTCTCCATGGATGTTACTTTTCATGAAAGTACCTCCTATTATGAGTCCTCACTTCACAGGGAGTCTTCATACTTGGAAGTGAGTGCTCATACTCTTCCTCTTCCTATTCCTCCTTCATATATTACAACTTAGGGGGAGAGTCCGGATATTCCCAAAGATATTTCTAAAAAAAAGGAGTTGCACGTGTACACTCGGAGAAGCTAAAAATCAAACACTCAATTGCATTCCGTAATATCAGAACCGCCGCCGGATCTGTATATTGCATCGCTGGAGTTACCTATTGCCCTCCGAAAAGGTATATGCTCATCCACTCAACATCTAGCCTCCGCCGGATCTGTCGTATGCCTCTTAACCTCTTCCCATAATGTAACACCCCTTCCCAGTATTTCAGAAATCAGCCGTCCGGCCGGGTCAGCGATATAAAGAAAACTAGGAAACAGTATTAAAACTAGTAGCAGCAGGTAATAAATTCTATACTAAGCAATTTAAGACTTACAGCGGAAGTTTGAATAAAGTAAACTAAGGGTAACCACATACCTGATATCTGGATTCACAGAGCCACTAAACAGGATAAAGAACTGAATTAACTGAAAATCTGGTTAATCATAAATAGTCTGATACAAATTAGATAGAAACATTAATCTGTTACAATGTTCTCATCTACAAGTACGTGCTGAAAATAGAGAAAACTGAATAAGACAAACAATACAAACTGACGCTACCATAAAGCTCATCCTAGACGCAGTTTCCCACCTGGGTCACCTGAAAAACAGTGCCCACGAAGGGTCAGAGTAAGGAAAAATAACTCCTCATAGTGACACTAAAACCCAGTTTTACATATGAATGCATGTATGCCTTTGAAAAATAATTTTATGCATTAAAATCTTTTATGCTATGTGCTATGCATGGCTTCGCACTATTCTCTGGTCACACATCTACTCGTACTAAGCACGTGACTTTTATTTTATTAACTCAAGTCCTGGCGTTCACTAACTAGCGTATTGTCTCATGTCAGGTCTATACTTGAGTTCTAGGTGGCTTCTAACCTGCTCATCTATTAGGAAGGCTCTAGGCAGAGTAGCTCCTAACGCGCAACTGAAACTGACGACCCGAGACCATCTTACGAACCCAATTGTTCTAGTGTCACGCGGACACGGTCTCGAATCTACTAGCTGGCTCAAGGGAAAACACTTCCCAAGTCTGTACTACTCATAAGGTTCCATGTGCCTTTTGAGAAAGGTAGTGCACCTCTACCTAGCACGGAAGAAACTCTGTGTGCTGGCTGACCTTTTTGGTCTGACGCTACTCTGCAAGGGATATCTTTTCTGGTGTACTACTAAGCGACCCTTGACTTTCTTGTGGTCGACTTGAAGGGACATTCACGCCCTTGGTTGGACAATTTCCAAACCTACGAACACGGTTACCGCTTTCGTACTCTATGTTTCTGTTCATGATCCGACTACTTGGGTCTTAGGGAAATCGTGTCACCCTACACATTTTTCGTAACCGTTTTTCTATCACCACATCTTTCTATGCATGGACATGCTACTTGAAATAAATCTACTCATGTGTATACAAAATATATACTTTTTACTATGTCTAATTAGCAGAAGTTAGGTTTCCTTACAGTGGTGGTGCGGCGCTCGTACACTCGGCGCGGCGACATCTTCTATTTCGAAGGTAAATCTACTGCTGGGGACCTTCAAAGTGCTGCCCCGACCCCACCGAAGTCCTGCAATTCAAGGCAAACCTAAACTCAAAACTTTTCCCTTTAGGGTTTCCGGTGGAAAATCTCCAAAACAACTAGGGTTACAAAATACAAACGTTAAAACCCAAATATTACCTTTTTGTGGAGCGATTAGGGCTCTCAAAGCGTCCTACTCAAATTCCGCGGTGGAAAATAGAACTCCAAAACCTAACATAGGACAATAGGAATGCAAAATAGTTTAGTCTACCTCCAAAACGAAGGATCTTCAAGAGGAAATCGGGGTAAGGGAGGAAACGACTCACCGGAACCAAAACAAAACTCAACTCCTCCGGTTAGGGTTGAAACCCGGTACTTCCAAGGCCAAGGAATGAAAAGGAATACTCCCCGGCGCCTGCAAAGGAGGGAGGAGAAGCCTGAGATGAGCCCTGGAGGGAGGAATGCCGCCGGCTAGGGCTTGCGGAAGCCCGGCTGGAAGGATCGCCGGGGTCGGCTCTTGCGGGAGACGGAGCACGCGAAAACGGGAGAAGAAATATCGGCCCGCGGTTTTATTTCTATTCTCTTGTGAAACGGGGCTTGCGGATATGACAAGTATCGGGTCCTGCGGTTTTGATGATAACCGCATGAGGTAAGGGGGTGAGACTGCTATTGGCACCCCTAACTATTAATTTTTTTTGTTATATGCAACCCCCTCCACAAACGTGTTACGCGTCGAAACAAAAATTTAAAATCATATAGACAACGTACCTCAGACGCGCTGCCTCGATTAAAATCCGTCGCGACTCGACCCTACAATAAAAATAAATTTCGCGCTAAAAAATTTAGGATGCTACAAATCTCCCCTCCTAACAAAAATTTTCGTCCTCGAAAATTGAAACCATACCTGAATCGAAGAGAAAAGAATAGTCTGCATTGCTCTTAAGCTCATCCTCTCGCTCCCAAGTATACTCTGGACGGCCACAGTTCATCCAAAGGACTTTGACCATGCGAATCTCTCTATTTCTGAGCTTCTGAATCCTTGAGTCCACTATCTTGACTGGTCTAACTCCAATACTAAGATCTGTCTCAATTGGTGCTTCCTCGGTACTGATGATCTGACTGGAATCTCTGACTGCTCTCCTCAGATAGGAGACGTGGAATACATCATGCACACCACTCATTTCTTCAGGTAAGGCCAACCTGTATGCAACCTCACCAACTCTTTCCAGTACCTCAAAAGGACCAACGAATCTGGGGCTCAGCTTCTTCATCCGCTTTATTCTAGAGACTCCTCTAACTGGTCTGACCTTCAGATAAACGTAGTCTCCAACACTGAACTCTACTGACCTGTGCTTCTGATCATGATACTTGGTCTGACGATCCTGAGCTGTCTTCATACGCTCCTGAATAAGCTTAATCCTGTCCGTGGTCTTATCAATCCATGACTCCCTGATAGACGATCTTTCCTCACTCTCTGCCCAACATAACGGTGTCCGACAACGTCTACCATAGAGGGCCTCGAACGGTGTCATCCCAATACTCGCCTGAAAACTGTTGTTGTAGGAGAACTCCACAAGAGTAACATACTTCTCCCATTTTCCTCCAAAATCTAGAATACACATCCGTAGCAGATCCTCCAAAGTCCTATTTGTGCGCTCGGTCCGTCCATCTGTCTGAGGATGGAATGCGGTGCTGAAATGTAACCTGGTACCCAACCGCTCCTGTACGTAACGCCACTCCCTGGAGGTAAATCTGCCATCTCGATCTGAAACTATAGTCTTGGGCACACCGTGAAGTCGAACTATCTCGTCTAAATATAACTGGGCCAGCTTCGGATTTTGATCTGTCTTTCTAAGAGGAATGAAATGGGCGACCTTAGAGAGTCGATCTACTATAACCCACAAGGAATCATTACCACTCTGCGATCTCGGCAAACCATGAATGAAGTCCATGGATATATCCTCAAAAGTCCACTCGGGAATGGGAAGTGGCTGCAACTTGCCTCCAGGCCTCTGACACTCGGCCTTAACCAACTTGCAAGTCTCACACTTCCCTACATAAACTGCAACATCACTCTTCAAACCTGGCCACCAGACTACCTTCTTAAGATCTGCATACATCTTCGTGCTACCAGGATGTATAGAATATCTGGAATTGTGTGCCTCGAACAAAATGTCCTCACGAAGGTGACTAACATCTGGGATGCACACTCTGCCATCATGCAATAGTAACTCATCCTGAATAGAGAACCTCTCTTTCTGACCTGACTGCACTGATATCCAGATATCTGCCATCTTTGGATCCAACGGTATAGCTGTCCTGATCCTATCTCTAATATCGCACGAAATCTCCATCTAACTCAACCAAGCTGAACCAAAACTGCAACGGGGCACAACGACAATATCCAGTCTCTCCAGCTCCCGTACTAACTCCTCCTGCTGAGTGAGAAGATAGAAACACGAGCCTCTCCTGCTAAGGGCATCAGCTACCACGTTCGCCTTTCCTGGATGGTACTGAATGTCTACATCGTAGTCTGAAAGAAACTCTAACCATCTACGCTGCCTCAAATTGAGCTCTCGCTGATCAAAGATATACTTGAGGCTTTTATGATCAGTGAAGATCTCACAACGCACTCCATAAAAGTAGTGTCTCCAAATCTTCAGGGCATGAATAACTGCTGCAAGCTCCAAGTCATGCACGGGGTAATTTCGCTCATGAACCTTTAACTGTCTCGAGGCATAGGCTACGACCTTTCCATACTGCATGAGAACACAACCCAAACCCTGACCTGAAGCATCACTATAAATCTGAAATCCGTCTGGCCCTGAAGGTAAACTCAAAATCGGTGCGGTCATCAACCTATCCTTCAAGTCCTCAAAAGCCAAATCACACTCAACTGTCCAATCCAAGCCCTTTCCCTTCCTAGTGAGGGAAGTCAGTGGTAAGGCTATCTTTGAGAAATCCCTGATGAATCTCCTGTAGTATCCAGCAAGACCCAAAAAGCTGCGAACCTCTGAAACTGTCGTCGGTCTTGGCTAATTCTTAATAGCCTCTATCTTCTTCGGATCAACACTAACCCCTTTCTGACTGATGATATGACCTAAGAATGCAATCTCTGAAAGCCAAAACTCACACTTAGAAAACTTAGCAAACAACTGGTTCTTCCTGAGTGTGCTCAAAACAATCCTGAGGTGTGCTGCATGATCTTCTGCACTCTTAGAGAACACCAAAATATCATCTATGAAGACGATGACAAAACGATCTAAATACTCCCGAAATACCCTGTTCATCAGGTCCATAAATACTGAAGGGGCATTGGTCAGCCCGAACGGCATGACCACGAACTCGAAGTGTCCATATCTGGTACTGAAAGCAGTCTTCTGAATATCCGCGTCACGAATCTTTAACTGATGATAGCCCGACCTCAGATCTAACTTGGAAAAAGTGCTCGCTCTCACCAACTGGTCGAACAAATCATCAATCCTGGGAATTGGGTACTTGTTCTTAACTGTCAGCTTATTCAATTCGCGGTAGTCTATGCACAGTCTCAAACTACCATCCTTCTTCACAAACAGTACTGGAGCACTCCAAGGCGAAGTACTAGGGCGTATAAAACCCAAATCAAGCAGCTCCTGCAACTGGCTCTTCAACTCTGCTAGTTCCCTTGGAGCCATCCGATAGGGAGATTTTGCTACCGGTGTAGCCCCAGGCTGCAAGTCTATCGGGAACTCAATTTCTCTATCTGGAGGGGCACCAGGGAGCTCTTCCGGGAAAACATCTGGAAACTCTTGCACCACTGGTACCTCTGCCAAATCAGTCTTAGGCTCCGCGCTCATCAGTACTACGAAGGTTTCACAACCTTTACTGATGCACCTTCTCGCTTGGACTGCAGATATGATCATCTTCACTACTCCCTTCAATCCCTGAAAAGAGAAAGATGTCTGGTTGGGGCCATCGAACTGAATCTGCTTCGCCCTACAGTCAATCCTGGCGTTGACTGCTGAAAGCCAGTCCATTCCAAAGATCAAGTCAAACCCTGCTATAGGTAGCAGCAAAGCTTCCACGATAATCTCAACATCACTAAACTGCACTGGTACCCTGCACTTGTCTCTAGTCTGCAGAAGGGATCCATTCGGCATCATGACTTCCAATGGTACTGACTCTGGGAAGACTTCTAAATCCAACTTACGCACTAGAGATTCCGCGATAAACGAGTGCGAGGCACCCGTATCAAACAGAATCTTAGAGGGTAAGTTACGAATCATAAGGATGCCTACATGAATGATTTATGAAGGATGAAAAATTTAATGTGTCACTACGGAGGATTTTAAACTAACTTGTTAAGCAAACAACACTTACCTGTCACCACATCCTCCTGATCCTTCGCCTCCTGCTGACCCAGCCCATAAGCTCTGGGCTGCATTAAGTCTCGACCCTGCTGTGGTCTCCCATCAGTGAGCATCAATGCTTTGCCCTTATCTACCCTGCTAGAGCCACCAACCTCGAACTTCGACTGCAGGAATAACTTTCATTAAAAAAATCTATCGTAATTACATAAATGTAATCAATACAAAAGGACCTTGATTACCTGATTTGTCCCAGCTTCCTGACAGAAGCGAGCTATGTGTCCAGGTTGTCGGCACTTGTAACATGCGCCTGCACTAGCCAAACACTCTCCTGAATGGCGTCGCTGACACTTGGGACACGTGGGATAGTCCTTGCTTCAGTCACCAGATTGACCATTCTTCTTAGCATCAGGCTTCGGCTTCTTGTTCCAGTTCTTTCCTTGATCGTTTCTGCTCTGCTGCGGCTGATGCGAATCCTGAGATCGTTTCGCACGGAAACTACTTCGCTTCTGAACTTTCTGCTGGTCAGCCTCCAGTCTGCGAGCTGTATCCACCAAGCTCCTGTAATCAGCATTGACCATAGTCATCAGCGGCTGCCTCAACGAGTCACGCAAGCCATCCACGAAACGACTGCACTTCTCAGTCTGATCTCCCTGCATCACGCCCGCATATCTAGCCAGATGAGTCAGCTCTCTCTCGTACTCAGTAACTGTTCTGTCCCCCTGGAAAAGCCTAAGGTACTTCTCCTGGAGACCTCGTCGTGCGGAAGGAGGCACAAACCAACTAGCAAGAGCTCTAGAGAACTCGCCCCAAGTAAACATGTCTGGGGTACGGCCTGGCCAAAAATACGATCATACCATATTAAAATTAACACATTACTTCCTAAAATAAAGGAATTGATCATAACACTTTACCTGCAGGATCATCTGTCCGGTATTTGTCCCACCAGACTTTTGCCTCTCCTCGGAGGAGGAAAGTTGCCAGAGGAACTTTCTTATTCTCCGGGCACTCTAAAACATTCAGCAGGTCTCTGGTGTTAGCTATCCAATCATCTGTATCCATCGGGGTCTCATCCCCACTGTAGTTCGAAGGCTGAAGTTCTCTAAAATTTCTCAAATAGCGCTCCAGGGTCATCTCCACAGGTGCTGCTGCAGGAGCTGGTGCAGGGATTGGTACTTGTACTGGAGCTGGAAACCCTGCAGCCAGTCCTCTCTGAAACTCCATCAAGGCAACAGTAACCGCCCTGGCAATCTGAGACGCTATGTCAGTGCCCTCTGGAACTGCTGGAACTGGCGGTACCTGTGGCATGGCAGCGTCTCCCATGGTTGCATTAGGAATCGGGTTCTGGCGTGAAGATTCACCTGGTTCACTAACTCGTGGTGCCTGATAGAATAAATAAAGGAAATCTGGTTATTTATCAAACATCTAAGAAATCTGTTCTAGCAACTTATTTGTACTCTAGCGAACACTAAGGCTTAATCGCAACTTAAAGTACTTTACTGACAATAGTTTACTCTTATACGCTCCTATGGCTCTGTGAATTCTTTCTAGGGTCCAGGGATCCTAAACCTGGCTCTGATACCAATTTGTAACACCCCTTCCCAGTATTTCAGAAATCAGCCGTCCGGCCGGGTCAGCGATATAAAGAAAACTAGGAAACAGTATTAAAACTAGTAGCAGCAGGTAATAAATTCTATACTAAGCAATTTAAGACTTACAACGGAAGTTTGAATAAAGTAAACTAAGGGTAACCACATACCTGATATCTGGATTCACAGAGCCACTAAACAGGATAAAGAACTGAATTAACTGAAAATCTGGTTAATCATAAATAGTCTGATACAAATTAGATAGAAACATTAATATGTTACAATGTTCTCATCTACAAGTACGTGCTGAAAATAGAGAAAACTGAATAAGACAAACAATACAAACTGACGCCACCATAAAGCTCATTCTAGACGCAGTTTCCCACCTGGGTCACCTGAAAAACAGTGCCCACGAAGGGTCAGAGTAAGGAAAAATAACTCCTCCTAGTGACACTAAAATCCAGTTTTACATATGAATGCATGTATGCCTTTGAAAAATAATTTTATGCATTAAAATCTTTTATGCTATGTGCTATGCATGGCTTCGCACTATTCTCTGGTCACACATCTACTCGTACTAAGCACGTGACTTTTATTTTATTAACTCAAGTCCTGGCGTTCACTAACTAGCGTATTATCTCATGTCAGGTCTATACTTGAGTTCTAGGTGGCTTCTAACCTGCTCATCTACTAGGAAGGCTCTAGGCAGAGTAGCTCCTAACGCGCAACTGAAACTGACGACCCGAGACCATCTTACGAACCCAATTGTTCTAGTGTCACGCGGACACGGTCTCGAATCTACTAGCTGGCTCAAGGGAAAACACTTCCCAAGTCTGTACTACTCATAAGGTTCCATGTGCCTTTTGAGAAAGGTAGTGCGCCTCTACCTAGCACGGAAGAAACTCTGTGTGCTGGCTGACCTTTTTGGTCTGACGCTACTCTGCAAGGGATATCTTTTCTGGTGTACTACTAAGCGACCCTTGACTTTCTTGTGGTCGACTTGAAGGGACATTCACGCCCTTGGTTGGACAATTTCCAAACCTACGAACACGGTTACCGCTTTCGTACTCTATGTTTCTGTTCATGATCCGACTACTTGGGTCTTAGGGAAATCGTGTCACCCTACACATTTTTCGTAACCGTTTTCCTATCACCACATCTTTCTATGCATGGACATGCTACTTGAAATAAATCTACTCATGTGTATACAAAATATATACTTTTTACTATGTCTAATTAGCAGAAGTTAGGTTTCCTTACAGTGGTGGTGCGGCGCTCGTACACTCGGCGTGGCGACATCTTCTATTTCGAAGGTAAATCTACTGCTGGGGACCTTCAAAGTGCTGCCCCGACCCCACCGAAGTCCTGCAATTCAAGGCAAACCTAAACTCAAAACTTTTCCCTTTAGGGTTTCCGGTGGAAAATCTCCAAAACAACTAGGGTTATAAAATACAAACGTTAAAACCCAAATATTACCTTTTTGTGGAGCGATTAGGGCTCTCAAAGCGTCCTACTCAAATTCCGCGGTGGAAAATAGAACTCCAAAACCTAACATAGGGCAATAGGAATGCAAAATAGTTTAGTCTACCTCCAAAACGAAGGATCTTCAAGAGGAAATCGGGGTAAGGGAGGAAACGACTCACCGGAACCAAAACAAAACTCAACTCCTCCGGTTAGGGTTGAAACCCGGTACTTCCAAGGCCAAGGAATGAAAAGGAATACTCCCCGGCGCCTGCAAAGGAGGGAGGAGAAGCCTGAGATGAGCCCTGGAGGGAGGAAGGCCGCCGGCTAGGGCTTGCGGAAGCCCGGCTGGAAGGATCGCCGGGGTCGGCTCTTGCGGGAGACGGAGCACGCGAAAACGGGAGAAGAAATATCGGCCCGCGGTTTTATTTCTATTCTCTTGTGAAACGGGGCTTGCGGATATGACAAGTATCGGGTCCTGCGGTTTTGATGATAACCGCATGAGGTAAGGGGGTGAGACTGCTATTGGCACCCCTAACTATTAATTTTTTTTTTGTTATATGCAACCCCCTCCACAAACGTGTTACGCGTCGAAACAAAAATTTAAAATCATATAGACAACGTACCTCAGACGCGCTGCCTCGATTAAAATCCGTCGCGACTCGACCCTACAATAAAAATAAATTTCGCGCTAAAAAATTTAGGATGCTACACATAAAGCCTTCATCGCTTCTCTTTCTTTTGTGTTTGTTCCCGGTACATGGCATGAGGCACTTGGTCACCCAAAATGGACAAAGACGGTGATGGAGGAAATGCAAACTCTAGAAAAGAACCATACATGAGACCCGGTCGATCTCCCTCCTGCAAGAGGATAGTTGGTTGTCAGTGGATTTTTACTGCAAAGCTAAACTCTGAAGATATTGTGGAGACATTCAAGGCACGATTGGTGGCAAGAGGCTACACCCAAACTCATGGTATTGACTACCAAGAGACATTTGCTTCCGTGGCAAAAACAAATATAATATTGGTCTTATTATCATGTGCCTCCTGTAAAGGGTGGAGCCTTCAACAACTAGATGTAAAGAATGCTTTCCTTCACGTCGAATTGGAAGAGGAAGTCTATATGTCCATACCTCCAGGTTTTGTCCCTGTCGGCTCTGAAGGGAAAGTATGTAAATTGAAAAAAACTCTATATGGGTTAAAACAATCTCCGAGAGCTTGGTTTAGGAGACTTCACAAAGTCATGATCTCATCAGTGTATTCCCAAAGTTATATCGTTCACAAATGGAAAGAGATGAAGGTGGCTCTCCTGATTATATATGTTAATGATATGGTTATTACAGGTGATGACATGGATGAGATTTGTACCTTCGAACTCAAACTTGCTAGTGAATCTGAAGTGAAAGATTTGGGTAAGTTGAGTTATTTTCTAGGGATTGAGGTAACAAGATCAAAATATGGTATTCATATTTCACAATGGAAGTATGTCCTTGATTTTTTAAAACATACATGAATGAGTGATTGCAAGCCTGTTAATACCCTTATTGAAGTGAACCACAAACTTGGACGTGATGATGGGGAGTTAGTGGAAGGTATTTCTGGTTATCAGAAGCTGATAGGTAAACTGATCAACCTATCTCATACCCGTCCAGATATTCCATATGCAGTAGAAGTGGTAAGTCAATACATGCATTCCCCTAAAGTCAGATATCTTGATGCTGTGCACAGAATTTTGAGGTATTTGAAGACCTCGCCTGGTAGGAGAATTCTATTCTCTCCTTGTGATCACTTAAAAGTTGAAATATATACTGATGCAAACTAGGCTGGATCAGTTGATGATAAGAGATCTACTACATGATATTGTTTTTTTATTGGGGCTAATCTGGTCACTTGGAGAAGCAAAAAAGAAAAACAAGGCTGCAATTAGCATTGCTTAGAACCCTGTCTAACATGACCGCACCAAACACGTTGAAGTTGACCGACACTTCATTAAAGAAAATATTATGAAGGGATTGTATGCACCCCTTTCGTTCACTTGAATGGACAACTTGCAGATTTTCTCACCAAGACATTGAGTGAAAAAACATTTGTTTCTATTATTAGCAAGTTGGGCTTGAAGAACATTACATGCCCAACTTGAGGGGGAGTGTTAGAACTAATTTAATATTCTTGTTTTATTTCTCCTCATGTCTTACCCTCTATATATATAGAGTTTTTTTATTATTCAAGGTAATGAAATTATTTCTCTTGGTTTGACATGTATTTAGTGTTTTGGATACTGGGCGTAACAGACAATCATAGCTGTTCACGTCGGGTGCCCAATCACCCCTCTCGTTATAAATAGGGGCGGGTGTTCTCATTTTCAGTCATTGCTGAGTTTTGTGAGAGAATCTAGATCCGACAATCCTTCGCGGTGCGACGTCGTGAGATCCCGGGGTGCGACGTCTCGGTTATCATTTTTAGAAATTTTCCTTTTTTTTGTTTCCTGAATAGTTTTCTCGTGAGACCCCCATGATCTCCCACGACCAATAGCCTAACCGCTGGCTTTCTTCCCACAGTTCATCTTTTCAGTGTGAAGCTACTCATTTCTCACTGTTCCTCACCATTCTCCATCTTTCTCCCTCCCCGTTCTCTTGTCGTGAACCCTCCAGCAACTGCAAGCAGTGCCCCGTTCTCCTGTTGTGAACCTTCCAACAAACCTCACGCCGTCTTCCCCCGTATTGCTATTCTTCCCTGTTGTCATGGAGCCTCCAGTAACCGCAAGTCACCATTTTCATTGTTCCCCTCCTCCAGAGTTATCGAATCCTAGTCGCATACATAAGCTCCATCTTCGTTCCTCTCTAGCGTTACTTCCTCCCGCCTCAATCTCTGTTGTTGACCCACCTGCCGTTGTCGCCGCTCATCGCAAGCCACCCCACTGTTCTTCGTCCTCGGCGAGAAGCCGCATGATTCCTATTCCCCACCCTCTTTTCTGACATGGAACCACTAGCCAGAGTAGCAAAACCTCCTCACTTATTCTCTCTAACCTACTTCAGTAGCTTCTCACGTAGCCCATCACCCACTAGCTTCTCCTATAGGAATTTCATTCATGATCCAGTCCAGACTGGAAATTGATCGTCTCATAAAAGCCACATCCATCACCTCGCGGAGCCACGCCAACTGCCGCTACTGGATCTATGTGATTGTGAGTATTATTATTTTGTGTTGTAATTTTTTGTATTAAATTCTAGATGAACATGCTATATTTGTTTGAGTTTTGTGATTGCAAGTGTTTTGTTTTATTTCTTGTAATCTATAAAACTTAGTCGTGTAATTTGTGGTGGATAGCATCTTGTGCAATGACGAGTGTGATTTTGGTTGTGCTCTGAAAATTCAAATTTCACTCTGTGTAGATTTGCCCAACTTTCATAATTATATTTTGCTTGTACCAGACTCTGACTAATATTTTTAAAACATGCATGTCTCATTTATGTTGACCTTGATCACATTCATTCCGCACATTCACGTAGGGTTGCATTAACGTGTCGGCACCATCATTTTCTCACGTCTCGTCCTGCGTCAACTAGATCTTGAAACCGACCCTTTAAAAGTCCTAATGTGCCAGGAAAAAGTCCGGATGGGCCTTGAAAGCAGTGTTGAAGGACTTTCCCACCCATTTAAGACTAAAAGACCCATATGAAACCCCACCACATCTGTGGTTCACATTTCACTTACATTTGTATGCTTTTTTTCATCAGTTTTCATGTAAAAACACAAAATCAAATGAATTTTCATGCAGCATCCTGATCAAGTTGCTGGAAGGCGAAAGCCTAAAACAAATTTTGTGGAAGTTCGTACTTACTGGCATTTATTTAGAAGTTTTGATCGCATGTGGACATTCTTCATATTAGCATTTCAGGTATTTACTTTATTCGCCTTTAGGTCTAAATTTTTCTTCTAAGGTTTATTGTCAGACATATGAACTATCACTTAAATATCATTGCAGGCCATGCTGATCATTGCTTGGAGCCCCTCAGGCTCTATTACCGCTTTCTTTGATCCAGATGTGTTTAGGAGTGTATTAAGTATCTTTCTTACTGCTGCTTTACTTAATTTCCTTCAAGGTATACTTGTTATTTTATATAAATTTTTGGTTATATATGTAAACACGTTTCATAATATCAGATCGTTTTATCAACTTCAATTTTATTATGATACTCACAGCTGCTCTGGATATTCTTCTTAGCTGGAAGGCTTGGGGAAGCTTGGAATACACCCAAATAGCTCGTTATCTCCTGAAATTTGTCGTAGCAACCGCATGGGTTATTATTCTTCCAATAAGCTACTCTAGCTCTGTACAAAATCCTACAGGACTAATAAAATTTTTCAGCAATTGGGCCAGCAATTGGCAAGGCCAGCCACTTTTTAATTTCGCTGTTGTTATTTATATGATACCAAACATTTTGGCTGCCTTGCTTTTTATGGTTCCACCTCTACGGAGGACTGCAGAGCGTTCTAATTGGCGTGTAATCTCTCTTCTTCTATGGTGGGCTCAGGCAAGCATCTCTCGTCTTCAGTTTCTATTACTTAATTTTGGTTTTCCTGGGTTACTGACATATTTCTGTGTACAACAGCCCAAGTTATATGTAGGAAGAGGCATGCATGAAGACTTGCTCACACTTCTGAAGTAAGACATGTTTTCCTCTTCTCTATTTTTAATTTGTAGATTGTGAATAATGTCTCTTGTGTTTCCACAGGTACACTCTTTTCTGGATTCTACTTCTCATAAGCAAGCTTGCCTTTAGTTACTATGTTGAGGTGCTTTTAATTTTTTTATTTGGATGTGCTTGGGCCAGATGTCGCATTATTCCTAAATTTCCAGTGACTAAAATCTGCCGTCATGTTCTTCAAAACCTTTTTTTGTTATGTTGCTTAACATTATTGATAAGCTTAGCATTTATTTAATCTATCAGACCCTAATAGTGAGAGGTACGCATTAGTGAATAAATTTAAGCAACCCCCGTTCGAGCTCAACAAATGCCATGAGGCAAAGAGCTTAAGCTTTGTGCTCGAGTTATTTTTTAGTTGATTATTTTTGCCTGGGCTTGACTTTTCGAGCTCAACAAGTAGATTGATGACCCCGCAACACATCTTGAGGATTTTGGATTCAAAAAAGCTGTACTCCCAACTTCTGTAGCAGTAGTTGAATAGTGGCTTTGTCTATTAAATCCCACAACTTGTTTCTGTTCAAATGATATTGCTTATCCTCTATAAGTCTTTCAATTTTCCTTTAACGTTACAAACAGAATACATATACGCTCATTGATGACCTCCTCTTTTGATGAAGTGACTGTCCATCTCTATATGCTTTTTTTTGTGAGCACGAAATTTTTATATATATATATAGATGCTTGTCTTATTATCACAACACCGATACATAAGTGTATTTCAAGTTTCTCCCAAGTTATTCAAAAGCTTTCTAAGCCACTTCATTTCACAAGTTGTTTGTGCCATTCGAGGATACCTGGTTTCTCTATTGGATCTAAAAATTACAGTTTGTTTCTTACTTTGCCATGTGACAAGTTTCCTCCAAGAAAGATGCAATAATTGGAGTAGTTTTTGTATTAGTCTTGTCATCAAAGTAGCTAGTGTTAAAGTACGCTTTGATTCCTAAATGTCCATTTTTTTGAACCTTAGAACTTTTTCAGGAGAGCCTTTTATATATTCTAAAATTTTCTTAGCTGCACTAAGGTGACATTCCCTGCGAGTGTGCATGAGTTGACTAACTTTTCCTACTACAAATGAGATGTGGCTAAGATATATTGTTCCCTAACTAGGTGTCTATATCAAGTCACATCTTGGAGTAACAACGAAGCTTCATCCCACAGACTGTCAATCCCCATAGACATAGGGGAGATCCAAGTTTTGCTCCAAGTTTGTTTTCTTAAGGAAATTCATGAGATATTTTCTTTGTGATAGTGCAATCCCTTTGTTGCATCAAACAATCACAATGCCAAGAAAGCACCGTGGATCTATCTTTTGTCACAAAATGTTTTCTTAGATACACTTTGGTTTCTTCCACACCAGATGCATCATCTCCTATAAGGAGAATACCATGGAATGTTTATATAGGAAAAAGACTAAAGACTAATGTTATGTGCTTATTTAAGAGGTTTGTTGGAGATGGCAGAGGAGGGGAGATACAAGTGGATATCCCTAGAATGGGGATGAAGAGGAGAAGAACTAGAGGAAGAGAAGAAGATACTAGAGAGGGAAGGAGAAGAGTTAGAGAGATAATTTGATTTAATTTTGTGATACCACATACATGAACCAAGGGTCCCTATATATAGGACCCACGATGACACAAGAGTAAATAACCCCACATAGGATATGCGTAAATATCTCTTAATTACAAATCGACTCGGTATGCCTCATATACTCAACCCATTGATGCGGAGCAGCCCTGCGTCACCGATACAACTCAACTCGTAAATTCAACCCGTACAACTCGACTCATATTACTCAACCCGTACAACTCCGCTCATATTACTCAACCCGTACAACTCCGCTCATATTACTCAACCCATATAACTCGACTCATACACCTAAAGACGTGTAATAATATAACCGCTAATACTTAACTGACTGCGTGAGATTCATAACAACTAAATGTCTATATAAGTTATTAACACATCACCTATACTTCCATCTTTAGCATCTTACATTAAAGCAGGAAACTAAGTACAGATATAAATCTTTCTAACCTAAGTAATGTTGTGGGATGAACCTAACAAATTTCTAACCTAAGTAATGTTGTCGGATGAACCTAACAAATTTCTAACCTAAGTAATGTTGTGGGATGATCCTAACAAATTTCTGCTCTAATATTTTCTCCATTTTAATAATTCCATATTTCACGTATCATGTTTGTTTTTTTGCTGAAGCGTTGCCAAAAAAAGTTCTCTGATATGTGGTTATTGTTGATAGATATACCCTTTGGTTGAACCAACCAAGCTGATAATGGCTGTTGGAGTCGGATCCTACGAATGGCACGAGTTCTTTCCAAATTGTAAGATTTCTGCTGATTATTCATTTTATTTTATTTCAAATACATTTATTAATCTATTCACTAATGATACAGTGCAACACAACATTGGTGTGGTGATAGCAATATGGGCACCAATTGTTTTGGTAATGAGAAGCTTGAATTCTGAAGAAAATAATTACGAAAAACTCCCCTCTAACTTTGCATAATTACAGGAACCTCTCTATCTTTGAAAATTACCAGTACTTCTCGTCTAAATTTACATTGTTAATTTGTATGTACATAAAAAAAATCTTGGAAGGCCTATTTAGTGTGTTTTTATTGTACATAGGGCTGTTAACAAATAGTATAGTTCATGAATAATTCGAGATTCGATTCGTGAAGATTCGATAAATATTTGTAATTTTCGAATTCGAATCCGGATTCGAATCCAAATTCGGATTCGAATAATTTTCGAATCCGAATCCGAATAAGTTTATCCCTATTCGAAGTATTCGTGAATAGTTCGCGAATAGTAAAATAACTTAAACAAAATTATATATATTTAATAAAATTATATATTGAATTATTCCTAATAGAAAAATTCGAATTCGAATTCGAATTCGTGTTCAAATCCGAATTCAAATCATTCGAACCCGAATTCGAATTCAACATTTCATATCGAATTCAAATCCGAATCCGAATCTGAATATTCGAACGAATCCGAATCCGAATCCGAATCTCTGCATTATATGTGAAATTTGGATTCGATTGAAGAGATATTCGATTCGATTCGGTTCGTGAATAGCCCTAATTGTACATGTATGTTAACAATGTAAACTTAGAGGGAAAGTTTTGATAACTTTAGAAGATAGAGGGGAGGTCTCTGTAATGATGCAAAGTTAGAGGGGAGGTCTAAGTAAATGACATTTTTTCATTAGTCTAAATCTGGAGGTATTGACTCTACTACTTTTTAATCCAGGTATACTTCATGGATGCTCAGATTTGGTATGCTATATTTTCTACAATATTTGGAGGCATTAACGGAGCTTTCAGCCACCTTGGCGAGGTGATTATTTTTAAGCTATACTATTTTTTCCCTTTCTAAATATCAATTTTCTTCTGTTTTTTTTCTAATAGTTTGTGTAGAAAATAATTGAATTAGTATCACCCATTTGTTTTTTTCTCAGATTAGAACACTTGGAATGTTAAGATCAAGATTTGAATCAGTGCCAATATTCTTTACTTCGCGGCTTGTGCCATTCTCTAGGGAGGAGGAATCTAGAAGAACTCAGGTTGTATCCTTGGATGAGGCTAATTTTAATGATTTTCAGTGTTAATCCTCCTATCTTAGTGAGAAGTCAAACAACATTTTATTTTTCATCCTGCAAGGAAACATTAAAAAATGCACACACACACACACACACACACACACACATATATACACACACCCCCGTGTGTGTCCACACACACGCACACGAGTGACAGTGTACGGGGGCCCCTCGTGTGACGAACATTCGGGTGGCAGCAACATTCGTAGGGCAGCAACATTCGTAGGGCGGCAATATTCGTCTGGCGGCATCATTCGGCGGGCTTCTCCCACATCCAAGCGGGCAACATCATTCGGCGAGCTTCACCCGCATCCAAGCGTGCTTCGTCTGCATCCAAGAGGGCGTCATCGCATCATTCCGCGACAATATCATTCGGTGGGCAACATCATTCGGTGGGCAACAACATTCAGTTGGCAGCAACATTCAACGAGCTTCTCTTGCATCCAACAACTTGTCAATTGATGTACTGGTTGAGTCTTTATTTAATATATGGTTGGTTGTGGGTTCAATCCCATGACAACACAATTTTGCAAGAAAAAGACCCGGTTATCTTTATTTAAATAGTGTTAAATTTTCAATGTAGATACGGGCAAAATTGTAATTTCACGTTGTAGGACACTCTAACATAGTAAGTATAGGAGCTTTAGTAAAATTAACTTGAAGCTAGATTTGATTCTAACGAGATTGGATGGATTAAATTTAGGCGGTGGTGTACACCATTATAACATTACGTCTTAAGAGAATTTTTCATACTAATAGTATAAATATACACGCGTGTGTATATATATAAATACGTGTGTATATAAATACGTGTGTATATATCTACACCCCCCCCCCCACATATATATATATATATATATATATATGTGAGTAATTACCAAAACTTCCCCTGGAAGATAGCATAATTACAGCTTGTACCCCTCTTATTATGGAAATTACAAAAACCTCCCCTCAATGTTACAAACCATAACATTTACCTCTTCTGAAGTTTACATTTCATAACATCCGTGTACAAAATACCCCCCTTGGAAATGTACTCCTAGGGGGGTATTTTTGTGCATGGATGTTATGAAGTGTGTATGTTAGGGGAGGTAAATGTTATGTTTTGTAACATTGAGGGGCGGTTTTTGTAATTTCCATAATAAGAGGGGTGCAGTCTATACTTTTTCAAAGTTAGAGGGGAGGTCCCGGTAAATGCTCCTATATATATTTGTCAAACCTTGAATGTCATTTCTTTATAACGAATAATGAAATTACCCTCTACATATAGTAGAAGGTATTACAAGAGAATACAACAAATCATCAAATATTAAAATGGCTAAATATTTCTAACATTTCCCCTCAAGTTGGGCGTGTAATGTTCTTCATACCTAACTTGCTTATAATAGTCGCAAATATTTTCTCGATCGATGCCTTAGTGAGAAAATATGTAAGTTGTCCTTCTGAGTGAACGAAAGAGGTATTTTTTTTAATTTAGTGTCGGTCAACTTCAACGTGCTTGGTGCGATCATGCTAGATAGGGTTATGAACAATGTTGATTGCAGCGTTCTTGTCACAATACAAGTTGAAAGAGCCAATTTCCAGTAAATCAAGATCATTCAAGAGGCAACAAAGCCACATCCCCTCACATATACCATGAGCCATAGTTTTAAACTCAGCCTCGGCATTATAGAGAGCCACATGTTTCTTGCTTCTCCAAGTGACCAAATTAGTCGAAGGAACAATATCCTGTATTAGATCTTTTATCACCAATTGATCCAGCTCAGTCTACATCAATATATACTTCAATTTGTAAGTTATCACTAGGAAAGAATAGAATGCATTTACCAGGCAAGGCCTTCAAATACCTCAGAATTTTGTGCGCGATATCAAGATGTCTTACCTTAAGAGAATACATGTATTGACTTACCACTCCTACTGCATATGAAATATCAGGACAAGTATGAGATCAGTAGATCAGTTTTACTACTAGCTTCTGATAACTAGAAATATCTTCCACTGACTCCCCATCATCATGTCCAATTTTGTGGTTAACTTCAATAGGTGTATCAACGGACTTGCAACTACTCATTCATGTTTGTTCTAATAAACCAAGGACAAACTTCCGTTGTGAAATATAAATCACATATTTTGATCTTGCTACCTAAATCCCTAGAAAATATCTCAACTTACCCAAGTCTTTATTTCAAATTCGCTAACTAATTTGAGTTTCAAGACACAATTCTCATCCATATCATTACCTGTACTAACCATATTATCACCTGACATGGATTTGGCTATAGACTAACGATGACATGACTTTGTGAAGTCTCCCAAACCAAACTCTCGGAGATCAAAGTAACATGGCAAGGGCCCCATACATCACCATGAATAGTATGGAAAGATACAAAAAAGGTTTAGATATGTGATTAAAAGTGACGCGCTTTTGTTTCGCAAGTTCACAAACATCAAGCATAATGGTTTTAAACACAGAAGATGAAAAACTGCGAAATAAAAACTACTTAGTAGTAATAGAGGGATAACCCAAGCGACGTTCGTAGGTAGCCAACAGAGGAAGCTGGTTAACATGAAGAGCCTGGGGAACAATGACATCAAACACATGTAGTTCATCTCGCTTCTTACTAGGGTCACTCACTTTCTTCGTCTGCAGGTCCTGAAAGACACAGTAAGATGGAAAGGTGACAGAGCTGTTCATGAAGTTTGTAATATGGCTAACAAATAAGAGGTTGCAAGTAACAAAAGGGACATGAAGAGTAGAAGTCAAGGTAAAAGAAGAGCAATTGATGGATCCCTTTCTTGCAAGAGGAAAGAGTTCCTTCATCAATGCTTACCTTGTCTCAGTTAGATAATGTTGAATAGGAAACAAAATCTGGCGATGACCTAGTCATATGGTTAGTGACTCTAGAGTCAATTATCCAATGAGTGGCAGGAGGTACAACAACAAAGTGAGCACTTGGAGTACTGAATGGGCAAATGATAAGGATGGACCAGGAGTGGGCTCAGAGGATAACCACTGCATCATGCGGCGGAGGGTCATCATCTCATCAGTGTAAAATGACCCAGGTAGAGATGGAGGCTCAAAGATCTGGCCACCAGAGGCCCTATCATCAATGAACTTAGTCAGGTGAGCAGAGCGAGGAGAGCTAAAATTGAAGCGGCCACGACCATGTCCTCCATGATCTCCCCGAGATATCATTCCACCTCTCGGTGGAGGGAGCCCATGCAATTTGAAGCAAGTGTCGTGAGTATGCCGACCCCGATCATAGTAGTTACACATCAGGTGGTCTTTGTTCGTGGGCTTGGGCTTAAAGTTCCGAGATTGGTGCCCCCATACTGATAAGCAAGAGCAGAACCACTAGTGAAAATCTCTAAACTCCAAGACTGATGACGTCATCTTTTTTGCTGGACAATACTATAGGTCTCTAACAACGAAGGGACTGGAGTGCGTCCAAGGATTTGAACAAAAATCTTATCAAAGTACCGGTGTAAACCATGTAAAAACTCAAACACCATATTTTGATCTTCATGAGCACGAACAAGTATCACATCAACGGAGCATGCCGGGTCAAGGGAGGTAAAATGGTCATACTCCTGATATAGCTGAGTGAACTCCAAATAATAAGCGGACGATGGGTGATCACTAAATTGAAGGAGAAAGATCTTCCTCCATAGCTAAAATATTTGAGCAACGTTTCCTTTCTGGGAATATGTAGATTTGACTTGACTCCAAATATCCGCAACGATATCCAAGAATAGGTAATTTTGTGCGATAGCCTCTTGCATGGAATTAATGATATAATCAAAGAGTTCTCTAATTCCCATTGTCCCCAAGTGGACGTCGTTTTCTCTTGCTCCTTAATAGTCTCGTTAACATAGCCATACAAACGACAACTCTTAAGGGCTATGACAATAGATCATGACCATGATAAGTAATTTGTTGTATCAAGATGAATCGTGGTAATTTGAAATATCGTATGCTCGTGCTCAACCCGGGTAAGATCCAGTGGGTTGTGAGCCGTCGCGAGAATCAATCACGTCAGACATAATGAATCAGAGAACAAATAAATGCCAAATAATTTCGGATTAGGTAAAAAACAGCCACCAGAGATCGCCGGAAAGGCGTTGTTGCCAAAAAATTGCCGGACACCACCAATAGGGTCGCTCTGGATCCTAGAGCAATAAATCCTTGAGGGCCGAAGTCAAAGAATGTCTGAAGAATAAGGTAGAACCCTTTTCATAAGAGGAACCATATGAAGGTGAAGAACCCTAGATCGATGATATAAGAAGATCTAGTGGAGCATTCAATCGATCCTTCCAGTATTTGGTAGAGGAGGGAAAAGCAAAACTTTTCTGGAAAAAATTGGGCACATCAGACGATTATCGGAGGAGGATCCATCCGGCCAACACGATCGGCCCGTGCACCGATCAACACTCTATTGTAGGATCAGCCCTTGTGGTAGGGGAGAAAGAGGAGGAGAGAGGGAAGGATCTATGGTGGAGGGAGAGAGGAGAGGTTGGAGGTCGACGACGGGCTGCAGATTGAGTGGAGGCTAGCGACGGGCGAGCGACTAGGCATGCTTTGATACCATGTCAAACCGTGAAGTTGAGGGAGAGAGGAGAGGTTGCAGGTCGACGGGCTAGGCATGCTTTGATACCATGTCAAACCGTGAATGTCGTTTTCTTATATCAAGTAATAAAATTACCCTCTACATATAGTAGAGGGTATTACAAGAGATAACATGAAAACATCAAATATCGAAATGACTAAATATTTCTACCATCAAATATGTATATATATACGTATATATAGATCTATATTTATATATACATACATGTATAAATATTTATGTATATATATATATATATATATAAATATCAAAACATCAAATATGTATATATGCATATATGTAACTTGGGCTATTCACGAACCGAATCGAATCAAATATCTCTTCAATCGAATCCAAATTTCACATATAATGCAGAGATTCGGATTCGGATTCAGATTCAGATACGGATTCGTTCGATATTCAGATTCGGATTTGAATTCGATATGAAATGTTGGATTCGAATTCGGGTTCGAATTCGGATTTGAACACGGATTCAAATTCGAATTCGAATTTTTCTATTAGGAATAATTAAATATATAATTTTATTAAATATATATAATTTTATTTAAGTTATTTTACTATTCGCGAACTATTCGCGAACTATTCGCGAATACTTCGAATAGGGATAAACTTATTCGGATTCGGATTCGAAAATTATTCGAATCCGAATTTGGATTCGAATCCAGATTCAAATTCGAAAATTACGAATATTTATCGAATCTTCACGAATCGAATCTCGAATTATTCACGAACTATACTATTTGTTAACAGCCCTATATGTAACTATACGCACACACGTGTGTGTGTCTATATTTATATATACAAAACATCAAATGTGCATATATATATATATAGGGTTTGGAATATATAAGCTCAAGCTTTTTTAAGCCTAAAAAACTTGAGTTGGTTCTCCCACAATACATGTCGGAATTAGACAAATAATATATGCATTTTATAGTCAAGAACGAGATCTACAACTTTCATGTTGAACATTTTTCCAAAATTTGAACGGTTTAGCCGGAATCTAGCACGAAAGATTGCTGGATCGAATTTTGAAATTTATTATTATTATATTCATTTTGATCCAACAACCTTTCGGGCGAGATTCCGGTCAAACCGTGCAAATTTTGAAAGAATGTTCAATATGAAAGTAGTAGATTTCATTCTTGGCAACAAAATACATATATTATTTTCCTAATTCCGACAGGTATTGTGGGAAAACTAGCTCAAGCTTTTTTAGGCTTAAAAAAGCTTGAGCTTATATATGTTATTCTGATATATATATATATATACTATATTAAAAAGAAGTATCATTTTAGGTTCAATGACAAGATAAATAAGACACTAAACAAATCATAACCGTTCACTATTTCGGCTAGGGTTCGTCGCAATAAAACAACCGCTAAAAAAATGCCATCCATTTCTATCCCTACCGCAGCCGCTCCTCTCATCCCGCGACAAATGCCGCACCCGCGACAAATGCCGCACCCGCGACAAATGCCACACCCGCGACAAATGCCGCACCCGTGTCAAATTCCGCACCCGCACAAATTGCGCCCCCGCGATAAATGTCGCCGCCCACGACAAATGTTGCCAGCACAACAAATGTCGCCCCCACGATAAATGTCGCCCCCACGACCAATGTCGCCCCCACGACCAATGTCGCCCCCACGACCAATATCGCACCCACGACCAATGTCGCAGCCATGACATATGTCGCACCCACGACATATGCCCCCCGGGCCGAAGGCCCGTGCGTGTCACTCGTATATATATAAGGGAATTTACTGGGACCTCCCCTCTAACTTTGAAAAATTACAGACTGCACCCCTCTTATTATGGAAATTACAAAACCTCCTCTCAATGTTACAGAACATAACATTTACCTCCTCTGAAATACACATTTCATAACATCCATGCACAAAAATACCCTCTCGGAGTACATTTCCAAGGGGGGTATTTTGTGCACGGATGTAATGAAATGTAAACTTCAGGGGAGGTAAATGTTATGTTTTGTAACATTGAGGGGAGGTTTTTGTAATTTCCATAATAAGAGGGGTGCAAGCTGTAATTATGCTATCTGCCAGGGGAAGTTTTGGTAATTATTCCTATATATATATATATATATATATATATGTATGTATGGTATGTATGTATCTACACATGTATATATAAAAGAAATTTTCCGTTGCATTCTCACTATTGTTTCTAAATTCTGATAGCATGTTTTCTTCAAATTTTCTTCTGCCACTGATAATGATAAATGCATATACTTCAGTATTTATCTTGATTAATTTTATATCCTCATGCAGGAAGAGTCAGAAAGAAGGAATATAACTAGATTTGCTCATGTGTGGAATGCTTTCATAAAATCTTTAAGAGAAGAAGATTTGATCAGCAATAAGTTTGGAATTTATTATGCTTAAATTTAACCGATGCCTTTATCAAATTATATTCTTGTTCAAATTATTTTGTATTCTTCCACATTCAGGGAGCAACTTCTACTATTGGTACCATATTCCTCAGGCGATGTAACTGTTGTCCAGTGGCCTCCTTTTCTTCTTGCTAGTAAGGTATGTGCATCATATTTCTTCCAGCAGGATTTGGCTCCAAATTATTCATATGTTCTTTTAAAATTATATTTGCTTCCATGCTTCTTCATTAAATCTTAGATACCGATAGCACTTGACATGGCTAAGGATTTCAAGAAGAAGGGTGAAGCAGAGTTATTTAAGAAGATAAAATATGACAACTATATGCATTCTGCAGTCATAGAATGCTATGAAACATTAAGAGAGATACTTTATAGTCTTTTGGTAGATGAAGAAGATAAACAGTAAGCAGCCTGTAATCCATTAATTTAATCACTATTTATTTTACTAAATTGAAGCATTTAACAATTATGCAATTAATTTCTTATCTTATGTTTCTTTTCTAAGTGAATTTTTTACAAATTTGTAATCATTTCTCTTATTTTTAGGGTTATTAGGCGCATATGCCATTCTGTTGATACTAGTATACAACAACGTAAATTTCTGAATAACTTCCGGACGAGTGAGCTGCCCCAGCTCAGCAGTAATTTGGAGAAGTTGCTGAACCTTTTGGTAATGCTATCTTTAATTTTATTCAAATTGAGGTTACATTTTTGTTTGATTTATTTAATTATGCTGGCAGAAAGGTGAACATGAGGATCGAGATGCTTCTAAGACACAAATAATAACTGTTCTACAGGATATTATTGAGATCATTACACGAGATGCCATGATTAATGGACAGGGGTAAGATGAGTATTATGGTTTTTTCGTTTCTTATATTACTTGGTCATGATTCTGACATCCCTACGATTGAACCTTCGTATAGAATCTTGGAAAAATCTGAAGGAGGAATAAGTGAAAAAAAACCAAAATTTTCTAATCTTAACTTTGAACTTATGGATAACAAATCATGGTTGGAGAAGGTGCTCTTTTTTATTTCTTTCCCTCTAATTCAATCTGCTCTTTTTTGCATTTGCACTTATTGGTGTCTATTTCTTTTATCAGGTTGTTCGCCTTCACTTACTTCTCACCGTCAAGGAATCCGCAATTAATGTACCCACAAATTTAGATGCGCGCCGGCGCATTACTTTTTTTGCAAACTCACTGTTCATGAATATGCCGAGTGCTCCAAAAGTTCGTAATATGCTAACTTTCAGGTCAGTTACTAGCTCACAAGTACCTGAGTTCATATACTAAAACTGAAACCTTGTTGTGTCCTGATCGTTTGTTTGTGCATAATATTTTTGTTCATATTATGTGGTCTAATTTTTCTACGCGGAAATATCATCTCTTTTCTTAATCAGGTAAAAGAGGCAACAAAGTCATATTCTGAAGGAATTTGAAATAACGAATAAAAAATCAAATGAATTCTCAAGATTTAGATGTTGGGTTCTCAAAGCATTGGATCATTAGAGTACTCTAAGAAGTTTGTGTTAATTCACTAAATGAATGGAAGAAACCCGTGGAGCAAAAATATGAGCTCCAGAAAGTACGTGTTAAAGTTTTCATAACCAAGTTGTAATGAAGTGTAAGGGTTATTTATAGAAATAGATTGACAATTCAAAGGATCCATATGGCACAATGGAGACAAAGGAAAGACTAAAGATAGGGCACAATGAGGACAAAGGATGCATAGAGCTGACCCCACTATAGTGGGATAATGGCTTGAGTGTTGTAGATTGACAATTCAAAGTTCAAACTACTCCAAATGTGCTATAACATAAAATATGTAAAGTAGGGAATTTAACATAAAAAATTGATAACCCCTATTAAATTTAAAATGCAAATGCATAAATAAAATCAATCTTGATTATAAACTATCTTGTAACCGCTGAAATCTGTGGCAAGGACTTTCCTTCAAACAGTTGGAATTTTATAGTCTCTTTAGAAGGTAAAAGGGCAACAATGGATTCCATCATTACGAATCTTGAACTCTATTAAGGCTTTATTTGAGGCAGCTGATGAAAAAGTTGTTGTGAGATTTCAGTGGTGCGAATAGAGTTATCATGAAAATACTGATGAGAAAGTTGCGGACTATTTGAAGAATTTGTGTTTTAGTGCTGTTTAAAATGATGTTTCATGTTTAAACTGTGACAAATCTATTGTTTAAAAGCTGTTTTTTTAAATGACAGGTCGATTGTGAAGTAGACATACATCGACTTGTGAATTCGATGTACGTCGACTAGTAAAAAAATAGAAGTCGGCACACAGAATTCTCCATTCAGTCCCTCTCGACTCCCAAATGGGCGGTTTATGAACTGTTATATCATATGCTATGCATTTTAGGGTTTTTCGAGTACATCTTTTTGACGACTCATGAAGAACTTGCTGTCACATCTTCTCCTGAAACAAAACCAGTATTTCGTAGAGACGGAGGACGATCATCTTCTAGCCCAAGTTCGTTGGACAAACAGTGAGGTGTTTCCGGCGTTTTTCTGGATACTCATTGAAACTCAAATCTCGTTCTACGTTGTGGTTCTCACACGACAACTTTCTTCTCGAAATATTGATTTCGACGCAGGTATAAACTCGATTCTTAATCCATTATTTTTTTCTTGGTTATTTCGATTAGGTTTCTTGCTAGTTTTTCCTTTGCGCATTAGATGCAGGAGAAACTCAAACGTGGTATCAGAGCTATGTTGCAATTACCAATCCTTCAAAATTGTTAGAAAAGCCCATTTAACATAGGCCCATTATGTATTTTTATTGTTATTTCTCTCTCCTCTTTAGTCCCACATCATGTATAGGACTTTCCTCTCTCTTTCTCCCTTCTATAAATATGTACTCATTCTTTGTATTTGACACAAGTGAACATATATACAAGGTTCTTTTTTTCTCCTCTACATGGTATCAGAGGTACCAGTTCTCCTTGGTCGGTTTCTCCTTTCTTAACCGCCTATCCCGCGCGGTCTCCTTCCCCTCCTGCGGCCTGCTGCGGTCTGCCTCTTCTGTCCGCTGCCCGCCCTTGCCGCTCGGTCTCCTGCGGCCTTTCTTCTATTCCCGCTTCCTCTTCTCTCCGTGGTTCCACGCTCCTCCAAGGGCTTCTTATAGCCTCCTTCCGCTCTGACCAGTGGGGACCACCTCTCCCACCTGATCTCGCTCTACCCGTTGCGCACTGCTCCTTCCTGTCCGCTGTCGGCCTCTCTTGTCCGCCGCGGTCTCTCCCTGCGTCTGCTCGCCGCGGACTTCCTCTGCTCGCCGTGGACTGCTTCTGCTCGCCGATCCACAGGCTGCCTCTGCGTCTGCTCGCCGCGGACTGCTTCTGCTCTCCGATCCACTGCCTTCTTGTCGCTGGAGTTCTGTTACTCGCGACCTCTTCCCGCGGCCTCTCTTCCCGCTGCCTTCTCTATCCGCTCGAGTTCTTCTTCTACTCGCGGATTCCTCTCTCTGTCCGCTTGCTTCCTCTTGCGGCCGCCCTTTCTCTGACCGCTGCTGTGCTCTCCCAGACCGTGCGGGCTATTGCCTTCCCGCATTTTGGTCGCGGTTCTCTCCCTCCCTCCCGATCGTGCGGTCTCCGGCTCTTCCCGTCTGTCCGCGCGGCCTGTTTCTATCCGCGACGGTCTCCTCGAGCGGGTTGGCTGCTGCCCGCTGCGCTCTCCGTCTCCCGGCCTTCGCACATTGGTCGCGGCCCCCTCCTTGCCGCTTGTGTCTTCACACCGTGACCGTGCGGTCTCCCCTGCAGTCTGTCCGCGCGGCCTGTCTCTAGTCACGCGAACTCCCTACCCGTGCGGACTCCTCTGTTGCAGATCCTTTCTCCTTGCCGCGGTTCGTCTTCATGACGTCTTCTGCTGACTCTACCGGACCGGCGGTTACTCCTGCAGACCGCCCGACCTCCCTTCCGGATATTCGTGATGAGCTCCGGATTACAACTATCTCTCTGACCGGTAAGAAAAATTTTGTGGAATGGGCGCACTCGGTTCGCCGAGTCCTGCAGTCGAAGGGGTTTCTTCATCACTTGACCTAGGTCGTTATCGGTACTCCTACTGACGACTGGCTACGCAACGATGGTCGGGTTCAGACGTGGATTCTCAACTCTCTTGATGACGAGCCTTATCGTCTGGCCATGTACCACGAGACGGCCAAGGGTATGTGGGACGAGCTCCATACCCTCTACTCTGTCAAAGATAGTCTTCATCATTTGTACGATATCATCACTACTCTTCAGGCTCTTGACAGTGGTGGGGAGGACGATCTGACCTTCTTTGTTGCCTAGACTCGGTCTCTGGTCGAAGCTTGGATCCAATACCAGCCTCCTATTGTGGACCTTGCTGTCCAACATGCCCAGAAAGAAGCCGTTGGCATCGCTATGATGATCGTTCGGGTCCCGCATCACCTTCACAGTGTGCGGGCTCAGATTCTCTCCTCTACAGTTACTCCGTCCTTCTCGGATGTGTGCTCGATGCTTCTCAAGGTCTCCCCGCCTCCGGATTTTTCTGGACCTCCTTCTCCGGCTCTTATCCAGCAGGCCCCTGCACCTTTTCTACCTCTCCCTTCTTCAGCTCGTGGGGGTCGTTCTGACTCTCGGGGACGTGGTCGGGGTGGCCGGCCGCGGCCTAAGTGTTCCTTCTGTGGCAAAGACGGGCATCTTGAAGCCACGTGCTATCACAAACATGGTCGTCCTCCTTGTCCGCAGGCCTCTACTGCTGCCACCGACTCCTCTCCCACTCGTATTGACCTCGACGAGGTTCGTCTTCAGCTCCAGCATCTTCATGGCCTGCTCAGCCGCCCGCCGGCCTCGGTTGCCTCCGCCGCCTCAATCTCCAATGAAGGTATCGCCTGCCTCTCCACTGAACCACAATGGATCATCGATTTGGGTGCCACTCATCACATCACCTCTGTTTGACCGCCTCAGTACTTGTCTTCTCCTCACCCGAAGTACATTACTGTGGCCAATGGGGCAGTTGTCCCCGTCTCGGTCTGTGCTGATATTCCTCTCGCCTCCTCCCTTATCCTACGCTCGGCTCTTCATGTTCCGGGCTCTCCCTTCAATTTACTTTCTGTTGGTCGCCTTACTACTGACTTATATTGCTCCGTGACATTTACTTCTTCTTTTATGATACAGGTCAGCAGACGCGGACTATCATTGGTAGGGGCGACTGCAAAACGGGCTCTACCTTCTTGATGACTCTCCTACTCTCCTCGCATCTGTCTCTTCTTCGGATTGGCATCGGCGTCTTGGTCATGCTCTTCTCCCAGTCCTCCAGAAGGCTCTCCCGGATATATCTCTTCCTGCTTTTCAGTGTGAAACGTATATTTTTGGCAAGCAGCCACGTTCATCTTTTCCTTCTCATTGTACTCGGAGCTCCGCTCCTTTTGTTTTGGTACACTCTGATATATGAGGTCCGTACAAGATTACTAGTATTTCTGGCTACCATTACTTTCTTACATTTATTGATGATTATTCTCGCATGACATGGTTGTATCTCCTTCGCGATCGTTCTGAGCTTCCCCGCGTCTTCCGGGCCTTCATTCTTGAGACTCACACTCAATTCTCTGCGCCCATTCAAACTATTCGTACTGACAATGCACGCGAGTACACTGGTCATGACTTCGCGGCCCTCTGCTCTGAGTTTGGAATTATTCACCAAACGTCGTGTGTTTATACCCCACAACAGAATGGTGTCGCCGAGCGCAAGAATCATCACTTTCTTGATGTGGCTCGCTCCCTTATGCTTCAAATGCAGGTTCGCAAACCATACTGGAACTTTGCGCTCTCCACGGCCTGTTTTCTTATCAACCGTCTACCATCCTCCGTCCTCCAGAATGCTACTCCATTCGGCCTCCTATTTCCCTCCACTCCGGCTTTTCCTATTACTCCCCGAATTTTTGGGTGTACTTGCTATGTTCATCACCTCGGCCCCTCTACAGACAAGTTGGATCCCCGTGCAGCCAAATATGTTTTTGTGCGCTACTCGCGCACTCAAAACGGCTGTGTGCTATTCGCCTACTACCCGCAAGGTGACTATTTCTGCGGACGTCACTTTCCGGAAAGATCTTCCCTTCTTTTCTGCTCTGGATATCGCTCCTGTTCCAGAGCCCGTCGTGCGTCCTGTCATCTCTGTTCCCCGTTCCCCACCTTCTTTTCTTCCTGCCCAGCCTCCGGTTCGTCCACAGCCACCTGTCATCCAGGTCTATTCTCGTCGCTCTCCTCATCCTGTTGCCCCACTGCAGTTGGCTTCGACCTCTGATGCTCCACGACCTGCTGCTCTGGCTCCAGCCTCCACTGCTCATCCTATGGCGAATTATGTCTCTCTACATCGCCTTTCACCCCCACTTCTTTACTTTGCCACATCATTATCCTCTGTTTCTGTCCCTAACTCTGTGCAGGAGGCGCTTCAACATCCAGGCTGGCGAGCTGCCATGGACGAAAAAATGACGACCCTTTGGGCCAACCAGACCCGGGTCCTTGTCCCTTTACCTCCCGGTCAACACCCTGTTGGGTGTAAATGGGTTTTCGTCATCAAACATGCTCCTGATGACACTATTGCTCGACTGAAGGCCCTCATGGTGGCCCGTGGCTTCACTCAGCAGCAGGGTCTTGATTATGAGGAAACCTTCTCTCCGATGGCCAAGCTCAACACCGTTCGTGTCCTTCTCTCCGTGGTTGTGCATCGCCACTGGCCCCTTCATCAGCTGGATATCAAGAATGCCTTTTTGAATGACGATCTTCAGGAAACCGTCTACATGCGCCAACCGCCCGGATTTGAGACCACGGGGGAGTCTCGTGTGTGTCTTCTGAAGAAATCCTTCTATGGTCTCAAACAATCCCCTCGGGCGTGGTTTGACAAGTTCAACAAGGTGGTTCGGGACATGGGTTTCACTTGGTGTTCTGCAGACTTCTCCCTATTCACTCGACACCGGGCAACAGGAACGGTCCTTCTGTTGGTTTATGTATATGACATCCTGCTTACTGGGGATGACTCAAAGGGGATTCAAGCGGTCAAACAATATCTGAGCATCGTGTTTCAGACCAAAGACCTGGGGCATCTTCGCTACTTCATCGGTCTTGAGGTCGCACGACGACCGGATGGGCTTGTCCTCTCCCAACAGAAGTATTGTCTCGATCTTCTCAAAGACGCTGGCCAGTCTGGTTGCAAGCCAGCTAATACCCCGATGGAGGCAAATCACAATCTATGTGCTCATGCCTCTGATGATGATCTGCCTCTCCAGAACCCGTAATATTATCGACGCCTTGCGGGAAAGTTGATCTACCTAACTGTCACGAGGCCTGATATATCGTTCGCTGTTGGGTTGTCAGTCGGTTCATGCATGTTCCCCGGGTTTCTCATCTCCAGACGGTTGAACGGATTCTCCGATACCTTAAGGAAGCTCCGGGTCAAGGGCTTGTTTACAAAACCTCCAACTCTGTTCCAACATTGGTTGCTTATTCCGATGCCGATTATGCTGGTTCCCTGGACGATCGGCGGTCAACCGGTGTGTTCTGTACTTATTTTGGCGGTCATCTCATTACATGGAAAAGTAAGAAACAAGCCGCGGTCGCTCGATCCTCCGCGGAAGCTGAATACCGATCGATGTCATCGGTTGTCTCTGAACTCACATGGTTTGAAAGCCTCCTTGCTGACCTAGGAGTAAAACTTCCTTCATCTACTGTTTTATTTTGTGATAGTCAAGCGGCCATACACATAACAAAGAATCCGGTGTTTCACGAGCGCACGAAACATATCGAGGTAGACTGTCACTTTTTCTGGGAGAAAGTTCAAATGAAGAAACTTGAATTAAAGCATGTTCCGGGCACTGAACAAGTTGCTGATATTCTCACGAAGGCTTTATCAAGTACCTTGTTTTACTAGTGTTTGTCCAAGCTAGGTGCATATGACCTATACACTTCAGCTTGCGGGGGAGTGTTAGAAAAACCCATTTAACATAGGCCCATTATGTATTTTTATTGTTATTTCTCTCTCCTCTTTAGTCCCACATCATGTATAGGACCTTCCTCTCTCTTTCTCTCTTCTATAAATATGTACTCATTCTTTGTATTTGACACAAGTGAACATATATACAAGGTTCTTTGTTTCTCCTCTACAAAAATGATTGTATATGAGGTTTTGGAAGTGTTCTAAAACTAATTATTGTGCCCTGGAACATCAAATGTTGATAATATTCTTTAAGAAAATATTGATGGATTTCGTTTAGGTTTTGGGGCTCTTTCCCAAAGACCCCGCCAGAAGCGCATCTCCTTGAAACCCCGCCACTCCGACATGGCCGACATAAAAGTTTTATGTACAAAATGACACGTTTCTGATATTTTTTTGCTAAATATTCTTTTAGAATATATCCATTGATATGTCAGCTATTGACCGATATGTTCGCCGATATATCGGCCGAGATATCCTGACATTTTATCGACTAGATTTTTTTTCAATTTATTTTAATTAGTTTCTACGGTCTAATAAATAATAGACCAAAATTATTTCTTTGTTTAGATTGTTTTTCCCTTCCTCTAGATTTCTTCCTTGCTCAAGTTCGCCACCGACTTCAATTATGCATGGTCTTTAAATTATGGACTAAAGATTCTTTATCTTCCATTGTCATCGACAAGTTTCCTACATTCTGCTTCCTCTTATTTTATTTCATGCGTTATACTGTTATTACTTGTGTAACACAGTGTTTATATTAGTTTGATATATTTAAGAGTTCAATAAATATCAAATTATTAATATATTAATGCATATATATATATATATTAAAAAATGATTAAATTTATAAATAATTGTAACATCCGTATTTTGACTCGACAATATAATAATTGTGGGGTCTGATCGCGAGCGAATCTGATTGCGGCTGCGTTTTGTCGAGGTACGAATTTAGTACAGTTAAATCATATACAATATTTTAGGGAATAATTCTAATCGTTGAGTTTGTGTTCAACGCATATTTATTTTATTTTATTTTTTGACGCGAGGGCGTATCATGTAAAATTCTCTAAGTGTTTGGAGAATGACAATGGTGAAATAAACTGTAAATCCCTAATTTTAGCTCTAGAGGAAGTGTCGGTCCATTTCTCCATAATACAGTTTAAGTAACCGTCCGAATCGTGGAAGCACCGCTCGATCCCTTTTAATCCCGTAATTCTTTCATTTTTTTTATTGTTCGGAAGCCACTGAGCGTGCTTCTTCCCGCGATCGACGTTCTCTTCCCCGACGGCACTTCCCTCTGCATCGATCGAGATTTTGCCTCCAGCCGGCGTCGGTAGAGGCTCTGCCGCCTTCCCCTTTCTCTCCTGCAACCGGCGGCCACCCAGAGAGGGTTTTACTGTCCGGTTGGCGTGCGCTGAACCGATGACTACAGTTCCTTCCCCTTCCTCAATTTGGAATTTTTTGGTAGTGGCTCAACCTTCTTTCCCTCTTGTTTCTCAAGTTCTTAGCTTTCCCATCTCAGTTTCTGAAATTAGGGCTCAAGATTTCCATCCCTCTTTCTCAGATTTTGGGCTTGGGGGTTTACTTTTTTGTCCTCCACATCAACCCTAGTAGAGGTCGGAGGGTTTGATCGCGATCGTGTTACTTTCGGCTCTCTCATCTTCAGGTGATACCATTTTCTTTTTCCTTTTCTCCTTTGAGAAATTTAGTTTTTTAGTGGTTTTCCTTGGGTTTGTTTCAGAATTTACACTTAAGCCCTACCTAAAAAATTGGATCTTCTAGGTGATCGTCGTAACCGAAAAATTCAGTTTTAATTGTATTTGTTCCGTTTCAGAAAAATCTTTATCTCCCACTGTTAGAGGAGTGGTAAACCCCTTTTGTTTTAGATAATGTTCATAGATATATATTTGTGATTTTATTTAGTAGTGATCATTTTCCCTTTTAGGGTAAACCAAGGATCAATTAGGGTTTCAATTTATCACTCAAAAAAAACTATGCCGCCACGTCAGGTGTACAAGCGTCGTAACACCACAGTAAGAAATCCTTATTCTTTCTGGCTAGACATATCAGATAGCTTGTTTAGTAGCGTATATTATAATTCAGTATAATTAATATTGTCATGTGGAACCGCTACTATTTCTAGAGATTTGTAGTTCTATTACCACATCGCTAATATATGATGATCATAATTAGATTATAAACATCCCAAACAATTAGTCCATACGAATTACAAGTAAAATACTCGGATATATTTACAAACATGAGATATCAATTTCAAGAATGTCTTCTAGTCGAGTAAATCAATATAATGAGTTGCCTTTACTACGCACATATGTTCTCAAGTTGAGTAGCACTAGTTAGAAGATGTTTAGTGGCACGCTGGAGACTTCCTCCCGTGTTTGATAGAGACACACTATCTTTCTCGTGGGATGTAGTGAACCCTATGAGTCACGAGGTTTGAGAGTTATATACCGATTCAGAAGATTAGTAGATTCGAGTCTGTGTCAGTGAGACACTAGAACACTTGAGTTCGTTCGTAGGACTCAGATCGTTAGACTAGTGTTGCGCGATAGAAGCTACTCTGCCTAGAACTTTGTCGAAGAACAACCATAAGTGAAATTAGAACTCAAGTTTAGACTGAGCCCTAGAAAACTCCTAGTTAACCATATTATTCAGAACTTAAGTAAAATTCGTATATTATGAGTAACTAGAACAGTCATTTATTTTGCTAGTTTTATTTTAAAAAATCATGCATAGTACACTAACATACAATTTTTCTATAACAAAAAAACTATTTTCAAAGCATGCATAAATTCCTTCAAAACAAATTTTAGTGTCACTAGGAGGAATAATGTTTCTTACTCTCCCTTTGGGCTGACCCATGTTTGGGCATGTTTTTACCGGGGACTCAGGTGGGCAACTGCACCTAGGATGTACATGATATTGGAGTTGCTTTTATAGTTTGTCTTCACTTTCAGTTGTTGTTTAATTTTTAGTACCTTACTGTTTAATTTTGGACTGACATATTTTTAATGTTTAAGAGTTTCTCTTTGTACCAGACATATCACAGTTTTTCAGATATTTGGATATTTGACTTTTAAGTAATTTTAGTGTTTCTGTGAATTCTGCTTAATGATGTACACTTTTACCCTTAGTTTTTTTAAAAAAAAATTCCGCTGTAAGCTTTCATTTCAGTTCTTTTCATAAATGCCTGTTATGTACCAGTTTTTAATACTGTTTCTTAGTTTACTTCTTTTCACTGGACCCAACCAGACGACTGATTGGTTGTTAAATTAGGTTGGAGTGTTACAATAATTACACATAAATAATTAAATATTAAAACCCAATATATGAAATATGATATATCCTCCGACATATTAAAACCGACATGAAAAACCTAAACTGACGTGTCTCAGATATCTGACATCTACAACCTTGGGTATATGTGTATATCAAGAATGTATCTGTAATGTGAATTGTGTAAGTTTTAATGATTTTGTTTTCATATGTGCAATGATTAAGTGTTAATCATGATTAAATGTTATCATTCGTAAAGAAAAATCTCTTAAATTTTATATTAAGTATTCAGATGCATTCTGATGAATGACACTCTTCCTTTCTTGATCGATGAAGTGTTGGCTTGCCAAAGTAAGGTGCATCAATTTATCTTAACGGGGTGCGATGAGATAGTTGTGATATCTATATACATTGGGTCTAACTTAGCTAGGTGACCTCAACGGTTGCGTGTTAGAGGTATGTGGTTGACATGTACCATAAGAGGATCTGAATAATTGTAATTCACCAACCATACAATAGTTGTATATGATACAATTGCCAATTATTATCTACCTAAATAGCACATCATACCATGTCACTGCGATCTGTCCTTAAAAAAAAACTCAATGGGATGAACTTCCTAGATTGTTATAAAAACTTGAGAATTGTCCTCAAACAAGAACGTAAGCTCTATGTATTAGAGGAAGATCCCTAGGCCTGCAAGTGGTTCGGTTCGGTTCTGTTTTAGGCAAAACCGAAACCAAAATTGAACCGAATAGCCTCAGTTTTACACACCCAAAACTGAAACCGATCCGAAACAGATCGGTTCAGTTTTTTAACATCGGTTCGATTTTCCGGTAAACCTAAAACATATTATCCAAAAACATCTAACCATTCTCATCATTCAAGAAGGATTTTTAATTTCTAACCAAGTGCTTTTCTAGTAGTAAATCTTGAGAGAAGTTCATCATCATTGAAGGGGAACTCAGGAAACATAATACCATTTAGATTTAACATTTATGACACGGCGTCACGAAGCCACGAAAAGTAGCAAATAGGAGCGGGAGTTTGAATTCGGCCGAGCGCGACTGTTTTAATTTTAGCCCTTTATCCTTTAGGTGACTCGTTAAATTGGATGAGCCAACGAGCGGGATTTATGATTGGCTTAATTATGTAATTTATGTTACCACTTACCAGTTATCAGACGAGACAAACTCCAAACCAATAATCGGTTCGGTTTTCTCGGTTTACCATATAAACCGAAACTCAACCGAATAGGCTCGATTTTTATCCCCCTGAAACCAAAACCAAACTGATCGGTTCGGCTGGCTCAGGTTGGGTCGGTTTGGTCAGTTTCGGTTTTTTTGTGCATACCCCTAAAGATCCCCCTAAAGGTCCCCCTAAAGAGCCACTCAGATCTGCCTCTCGAGCAGATAAAACTACTTACAAGAAGTATCAGGATTACTCCTTGTATGTCGAATGTCTCATGCTTGCCATCATGACCTTTGAGCTTTAAAAGCTGATCATATGTGGTTATGAGATAATCAAGCACCTCAAAAAAACATTTCGGGGGCAGGCTCGACAAGAGAGGTTCGATGTTTTTAAGGCGTTGTTTCAGTGTAAAATGGGAGCTCTTGTCCCAGTAAGAATTCATGTACCTAAGATGATTGGGTACATTGAGAACCTTGAAAGATTGAGTTTTTTTATTAGGTCAAGAGTTAACCACTGACTTGATCTTGCAATCATTGTTGGATAGATACACGTAGTTTTTCTTGAATTATAACATGAACGAATTGACAAACACTGCCCGAGCTCCTAGACATGCTTAGAATTGCCGAAAATAATGTGGAAGGGTAGGCCTACTAGCCCCATATTGATGGTGCATAAATGCAAGGATAAGACCAATGGATTTAATAAGACTAAGATGAGATCATAGTCTAATCTTAATCCCAAATCATATGCATTGAAAAATAAAGGACGGTACAAGGAAGGGAATTGCCACCATTGTGGGAACGCAGGGCCTTGAAGGAGGAATTGCTACAATGAGGATCTGCACAAGAAGAAAGGGAGTGAGTCTTTCACTTTAGGTATTTTTGTTATAGAAGTCGATCTTTCTACTCCATTTCAGGTATTGGATACCAAATGTGATTCTCACATTTTGTATAACCGTGAAGAAGAAAAATGTTGGCTAAGGGCGAAATAGACCTACGAGTTGAAAATAGAGCAAAAGTTGATGTTGTTGCAGTAGGAACCTACTATTTATCTTTGTTTATTGGGCTTGTAATAGAGTTTGAGGACTGTTATTACATTCCTGCAATTACTAAAAACATTATTTTTATTTCATATTTATACATAAAAAGATTTTCATTTATTATTAAGAAAAATAGTTGTTCTATATATTTGAATAATGTTTGGCATGGTATTGCATAAATGTTTAATTGTCTGTATGTTTTGAACTTAAATCAGCATATTTTTAACATTAATAATGCTAAAAGATAAAATAAATGACTCGAATTTTACGTACCTTTGACATGACATTGCTATTTAGGCCATATATATGAGAAGTGCATTTCCAAATTTCATAAGGATGGATTATTAGACTCATTTGATTATGAATCATTTAAGAGATGTGAATCTTATTTGTTAGGCACGATGAGTAAAACCCTTTTCACAGGTCAGCTGAGAGGGCAGATGATCTCTTGGATATAATACGTTATAATGTATATGGATCTATGAGTTTTATTTATAGAGGTGAGTTTCACTACTTCATTACATTTATTGATGATTTTAGTAGATATGGATGCGTATCTTATGAAATACAAATTCAAATGTTTTAAAAAGTTTAAGGTGTTCAAGAATGATGTACAAAACCAACTAAGAAAAACCATTAAAGCATTCTAATATGATCGAGGCGGCGAATATTTGAGTCAGCGGGTTCAAGACTATCTTAGAGAGTGGTATTATATAACAACTCACCCCACCTAAGACACCATAATATAATTATATTTCTGAGAGGAGAAATCATACATTGTTGGACATGGTGCGATCTATGATGAGTCATGCAGATGTGTCTGTTTTTTTTTAGAATATGCTCTGGAGATGTCTGCTTTAACACTAAATCGTGTTTCTACTAAACCGGTTCAAAATACATCATATAAGACATGGATTGAGAAGCGTTCTAGTATGTGTTTCATAAAGATTCGAGGTTGTGATGCATATGTGCGACGTAAAGTACTTGACAAACTAGAGGCTAAGTTTGATAAATATTATCTTGTGGGGTATCTTAAGAAAATTAAAAGGTACTATTTTATAATCACTTCAAAGACAAAGTGGTTGTTGTAAAACTGGTATCTTTCTAGAGAAGTTCATATCTAGAAAGACTACTAAGATAGATCTTGAAGTGGTTTAGGAACCACAAACAATGAATGAACCAAAATTGGAACCTGGTAAAGGACAAGTTGTTGTAACTAGAGAGCCTGCTCATGAAACACAAGTCTTACGTTGATTTAGTGGACCACACTTTGAGTCTGAGAAATATGAATTTTTCATATCTCAAATTGGTAATGTGTTGCTTATGAATCATGATGACAAACCTGCAACCTGTTAAGAAGCTATGAATGGACTGGACTCCAAGAAGTGATTTGAGGCCATGAAATCTTAAATGGATTCTATGTATGTAGACTTGGTATGGATATGGTGAAACCACCTGAACTGGTTTGACCCATAAGGTGCAAGTGAGTTTTTAAGAAGAAAACCGACATTGATGAGAATGTACAGACATTCAAAGGACGATTAGGGGCTAAAGGTTTCAAGCAAATTCATGATATTGACTATGATGAGACATTTTCCTCAACTGGCATGGTTAAGTCCATCGGAATTTTGATTACTATTGTTATGTACTATGATTACGAGGTCTGACAAATAGACGTCAAAACGGCTTTCCTTAATTGAAAACCTTCTTAAGAATGTGTACATAACACATTCAGCGAATTTTGTATCCACATATGAAGTCACTAAAATATGCAAATTACAGAGATTCATTTATAGATCAAAACAAACTTCTCAAAGTTGAAATTTTCATTTTGATGAGAAAATCAAAAAAGTTGGTTTCATCAAAAATGGAGATTATTCTTGTGTTTACAAGAAGATTAGTGGAAGCACAGTCTTATTCCTAATATTGTATGTAGATTACATACTACTCATTGGGAATATCATTCTAACCCTGCAGTCTGTGAAGACTTGGCTAGGAAACTATTTTGATATGAAGGACTTGGGTGAAACGGCTTATATACTTTGTATAAAGATTTATAAATATAGATCAAGAAAGTTGTTTGGTTTGACTCATAGTACATACTGTTGAACCCGGAAATCACGGTTCAACGAGGAGTTCGGACCTGGGGGTAGCTCGCCTTTACTTCTCTCAAGCTAATGCCTCGGATGTGGACTTAGAGTTCGGAAACCTTCCCACCAGAAGAACCTCAAATAGACCCCGAGTCGCAGCGAGTAGGTCCCTCCACACACCCAGAAGATTTTAGATTGTTTCCCCTCCCAAACAAGAGCTAGACCGAGCACCTTTGGAGAGCCAAGGGAACTTCCGACCGCCCACCCAGAGACCACGGTGAGTGATGAACTGAAGCTCCTACCAACCAAAGCTAGCCAGGGGAGAGGAAAACTCAGAAAATATCCTCTCCAAAGGTGCCCTTGATGTTCTATTTATAGTTTTCTGGGAGTGGTCTGCCAATAGCGAGATCCCGTATTTTGGTAACTGTTAAATGCAGCCCAACGTGGTCTGCCAATAACGTAACTTCGCCGTTTGGAGGGGCTAATGGCAGACCAGAATCGAATTATGGGAAAACAGAAGAAATGGAAAAGAATATCCACAGATGGCGAGTCGACGCACTTCGGCCTACTCGCCTCAGCGGCGAGTGCCCGTTGGTACTGGGCACTCACCACTCACCCGACCGACAAGCACCGGATGAGGCTGGGCACTCGCCATCTTGCCTCTCACCCATTGGCGAGACTTCGACTCGCCGCCTCTGCTCGCCCGCCACTATGCTGGATAAGCAGTGATTGTCTGGTGAAACTGTGCGCTTACTTCTTATCCTCGGGTTAACTGGGCCCACTCGATAAATACGGGTTGTACACATGCATTGATATGTATGAAAGTGTTCAACATGTTTGAGTCTAAGAAATGATTTACCCATGTCAGATGGTGTGAGTCTCTCTGATGATCGTAGTCCTAAATCTTTGGAAGATAATGGCAATATGAAGTTGATTTCATATACTTCTATTATTGGATCAATAATGTATACAATGTTATGTACTCGTCTCGATAACTCATATGCTTTAAGCATGACTAGCACTGATCCAGGTGAAAGTCATTGGACAGAAGTTAAGAATATCCTGAAGTACATGAGAACAACTGAGGATGTATTCTTGGTATATGGTGGTAAGGTTAGACTGGTTGTAAAGGGTTACACCGATGCCAGTTTCCATGCTGTTATGGACGATTCAAAGTCTCAATCAAGCTTTTGTTTTGCCTAAATTGAGGCGTTGTGAGCTCAAAGAGTTCGAAGCAAAAGATAGTTGTTTATTCTACAATAGAGGTTGAGTATATCGATGTTGTTAATGAAGTGAAGGAGACTATATGGATTTGGAAATTCATCAGCAAGCTTAATGTAATTTCTAGCATTGTTCATCCGGTGATTCTTTATTATGACAATGACAATGTCATTGCACAGGCCAATGAACCTAAATCTCATCAACGCTCCAAGCACATACTTCGACAATTCCATCTCATTCAAGAGATAGTCGATCAAGGAGATGTGAACATATGCAGGACACCTACCGACTGATGAGAATATAACAGATCCATTGACGACGACTCTTCCTCAGAGGAAACATGATTGTTATATTCTATCATTGGGTATTCGATACCTGAATGATCAATTCTAGTGGAAGCTTTGTGAGTTTGACTTTATCGATTTTTGAGTTCATGTGATGACTTGTACTATGACTTCATTTATATATTTCAAAGCATGTCTTTTGTTGTGTTTATTCCTTTCTATAAAGATAGAATAATTGAACATTACAAATGCCCTTTAGAATGTTTGTTTCGTAAGATTCCATATTTGTGACTTGAATGTGGGATCTTATCTATAAGTGAGACATCATTCTTAAATGGTTTCTGGTCGAGGTATTATTGTAGAAATTTCATAATAATGATATATTTGAGACTAATATGCGGGTTGACTGATGACCGAGTTTCATTGGTCATGATATTGGATATCTAGTCATCGTATATGCACTTGTTCGAGAACAAGTGTATTGGACAGACCCATCATGAGATTATTGTGTGGATTGTTATATGAACATGTCACAAGTAGTTCTCATTGTGATAATTGTGTATATTGTTCTTTGGCTTGAAATGTAACGACCCAAATCGCTATAAAAAATTTAAAATAAATTAAAAGGAAAGAAAACTTGAAACAATAGAGAATACGTGAAATTTAATTATAAATACTTTGGTGTAAATATTTGTTAACTTCTGATTTACTAATTGCACTTTTGATGTTATGTATGCATGCTGATACTAATTCGTCTTGTCTGCCCGTATAACATAGCCATATTTTTATGAGTAATCCTGTCGTGAATTATCTTTTAGGAAGTCGTAGCATCTCTGATACACCCTCAGTTGCATCCAAAGGCGCATAACACATACGTCATATATCTTTATTATTCATTATTTATTTTCTATCACGTATTTCTTTTTATGCAATCGTTGTTATTTGGATTCGATTCCTTGGTTTGACCACCCGACGAGACCTTAAATAAATGGTCAGGTTATTTTTAGTAGTATGGATGGTAAAGACAAGCACAAATTATTTATGGACGACAACACGTTTCTCTGCAGTCGCCGGCTACCGCCGCTACTCATGCACTGCCTCATTCTAGCCCCTAGTTAGCCCGTCGTCAGATCTGAAAGCCCATTCTGACTCCTGCCAAACTTCCGCTCGAGAGCCATCCGCCGATTGGGAGTCGACAACCATTCAACCCGTGATAGGTTTTCGCCGATCCTGCGCCCCCGTGCTTTTTCCGTCGATCCTCCTCCGTCCAGTAGTCAAGGTAGCTGACTACTTTGACTCTACCTGCACGGTTGTCGTCGACTTTGACGCTACAGTTTAGTGAACTTCAAACATCTAAGGGTAATTAGCGTGTGAAACTTCAAATTTGGCTTGCTCAGCCTACGTAAGTTGGACTCAAATGCCTAAAATTACGTATTTTTAAAATCCTTAGTTTTAAGTTTACATTAGTTTGGTATCAGAGTGTAGGTTGATTCACTTCTATCGCGAGTTAACGATCCGTGTTTCAAAAATAAATAAATAATTTTTAAAAAAGAATTTTTTTAATCTATTTTCAAAAAAATGGTGTTTATTGAATTTATTTTTTAATTTAAATCTTTATTTATATATATTATCATTTTTATTTGAGTGAGTTTAACATTTTAATTAATAATAATAAGATTATTTTTTTCCCTCTCGGGTACTCTCTTATTCTTAACTTTTTTAAAAACATAGAGTTTTAAATTATTAACAAAAATTTTTTAAAAAAAAAATTAAATATCAAAATTATTTTCAATGGACAAACGAGTAGATCATTTAGAGACGAGTGTCGGGGATTTGGTCTAATGAATGAACGATTTGATGAAAGTGGTCGAAACTCTCACCGTCAATATAGGTAGTGTCGCGCACGTCATGAACAGATTGCGCACATCGGTTAATAATATCGAAGCTACCATGCACATAAACTGAGCACCTAGCCCGGTGGTCGATATAGACCCCCTAATCATAGACCTTTAGAACTTGCATTCCGAACCTAAACCACGTAATCAACCTTGTTGGGATGTAGGAATCAAATTAGACGTTGATGATTTTGAGGGACATTTAGAACCCGAGGGTTGCTTAGATTGATGTGATAGGATTGACCGTTTCCTGGCTTGGAAGCTATTGCTCAAAGTTAGACTAGTTGAGTATGCCACGCTTAAACTGAAAGAGTTTGCCCTAGTTTGGTGGGGATATCTAGAGCGTTCCAGATTTAATTCAGCCATGCCACCTATCACCACGCGGGCAGAGTTAAAAATGCAACTGCGGAAACTGTACATTCCACCCGATTACTTGTAGATCCTTTACCGTCGGTTTCACAACCTACGACAAGACAAATTATCTGTGGATGAGTATACAAGTGAGTTCCTAGTTCTGCAGTCTCGTCTTGACCTTCGAGATGATGATGACATGACCGTGTTCTGTTATCTGAATGGGCTACGCTACTCCATTAGAGACCAGATAGAACTTTTTGACTATAAGGACTTAGGAGAAATTTCGAGTCACGCGCGGAGAGTGGAGTCCTTACAGAAGCGGTCCTCCGGAGCTAGGTCTACTGATAGATCCACATCAAGCGTCACCACTACCACCACTGCTAGGATCTCGGATTCCCCTCACCCTCCTATTACTACCTGAACTCCGACCCCATCCTTTATCCCTTCCAAGGATAAGGAGATTATTGGGGCTAAGCCCAACACTGGAGTATTTCGATGCTTCAAGTGTACGGAGCTGGGGTACAAATCATCTGAGTGCCCGCGACGCCACTTCATCGCTATTATCGATTCTACGAATGGAAGTGAGCCTGAGTATGGAGTCTGTATTAATGAATCTCACCCTGAGCCTGAACCCGAGTCTTGGATCAAATTCAATGATGCTCAAGTGACCACAAAAGAATATAAATAAAGATCCAAATAGGGACAATATTTTTTGGCAAGAAATGAAGAACATTATTTAGAAAGGACTATTTGGAAAGCTGCAAGCATCTCTATTTAATCAAGTCACCCTTTGAAGAAAAAGGGGGGACCAGACAAGCATAAAAATGACAACACGTTTCTTTGCAATTGCCGGCTACCGCCGCTACTCCTGCGCCGCCTCATTCTAGCCCCTGGTCAATCCGCCGTCAGATCTGAAACCCCTAAAGACTCCTGATAAACCGCCGCTTGAGAGCCATTCGCCGATCGAGAGTCGACAACCATTCATCACACAATAGGTTCACGCCGATCCTGTGCGTCAATGCTTTTTTCGTCAATCCTCCTGCGTCCAATAGTCAAGGCAGCCGGCTACTTCGACTCCACCTGCATGGTTGTCGTCGACTTCGACGTTACTTTTTGGCAACCTGCGAAGAAGGACGATCCACACTTCCCCCTGCGCAACTGAATTTGGATAGACCCTCATTCCTCTACAGTAACACTGCCATATCCTTACTCGGATATCTTAGCTTTATTTTATGCCGTCCACTTAAATAATTTTTGCTTGCCTCGAACGTTCTTTTGCTTTAATTTTTGTCTATTCATAAGTTATTGCTGTGAAATTTGCTTGAGGACGTGGAACTCACAAAAGATCCAACTCGGAATTACGCACGTGAAGGCTTTCTTAAACATCGATTAGCGGTTTAGCGAAGTTTAAACATATTAGGGTAATTAGCGCGCGAAACTTTAAATTTGGCCCGCTCGTCCTACGTAGGTTGGACTCAAACGCGTAAAATTAAGTATTTTTTAAAACCCTAGTTATAAGTTTACATCAATATCCAAGTGCGCCTAAAAGGTCTCCCCTAACTGCTGAATTGATGAAAAAGCTTGCTAAAGAGCGCGCTAAGGTATGAGTTAAATTTTTCTGAATACTACTCGATTCGAATAGGATATTAAATGACTACTCGATGTTTGTTGACTTGAGAAGTGAATATATGTTTACTTGGTGTGTGTTTAACATAATCACATACATTTATGAATACTACTCGACGCACGTCGAATTGTGAAGTCGACATACGTTGAGTTGATGAGTAGTTAGATAGTACTCGACGTATGTTGATGATACGTCTTGCAAAGAAAAGCAAGACGATTGCATTAAACACGAACGCAGATACAATTTGGAGCGAACTCCAGCCAAGATCAAGGAGGCCGAGCTCTCTCTCAAATGAGATCCAAAACCCTAAAACCAAAGATAAACCAAACTCTCTCATACCACCTCCTTATATAGGGAGGGGGGCTCACATAACATTAAACATAAAATAAGACTAATTAATATTAATTAATTAATTAATACCAATTAATTAATTAATACCAATTAATTACAGGAATTAATTAAGGTGGATTCCATATGTGTGCTCTGGTGGTCCCGACGACAGGTGGCTCCTCCGGCAATTGTGCGAGGGTAACCTTCTATCGCTCTTGAAAATCGACCTTGCGTGAAATTTTGTCGGGATCTTTAAGAGGGGGAGGAACATATAATTTGGGGCTGCAGTTTGAGAAACTCGGGAGTAGATAGAGAGGGGAAAAGGGTGGAGAAATGGGGGTGTAACCGGTGTCTGAAATGGAGATAAAATAAAAAATTGGAAAGGGGGCGTGGTTTTGGAAAAGGAAAAGGGCGTAATTAAAGGAGGCGTGCAACTCAAGTTTAGTAGATGCGTGGGAAGGGATTGCGATCGCGAGAAGGAGAGGGTGCAAATGGATTTGACGGGTGTCGGAGTATGCAGGAGGGAGGTGCGACGATGTTGGAGGTGCGGGTCGTAGGGAGGTGTGGGTGTCAGCTTCAACAACCGAAAACCGCGCTGGAGGAGCGGCTTGTGTGGTCGGGTGGCCGACGACGCTGAAATCGGCCGCTGTTGCTGGAGACGGCTGCTTCTGGCCGGAAACGACTGCTGTTGGAAACAACTGCTGGCCGGAAACGACCGTTGTTGGAGCGGGGCGGGCTGGATCAGAAGCGGTGTGCGTTGCTGCTACGGGTGGCCGGTCAGCATGACGCTACAGAAGGGACTGCAGGGAGGTCGACAGCGAGGTGAGGAGGTTGTCCTGAATGTCGAGCCGGCGTTCAATGGAGTTGAGGTGGCGTTCGATGGAGTTGAGGTGGCTGTCCATTATGGCATGATCCCCAGCGGCTTCGAACAAGTGGACGTAGGCGGCTGGTCGGACCATTGATACGTCTTGCAAAGAAGAGCGAGACAAGATTGCATTAAACACGAACACAGAGACAATTCGGAGCGAACTCCGCCTAAGATCAAGGAGAAAGGATCCTCCAATGACCCCCTCTCTCAAATGAGAGCCAAAACCATAAAACTAAAGAGAAACCAAACACTCGCATACCATCTCCTTATATAGGGAGGGGGGCTCACATAACATTAAACATAAAATAAGACTAATTAATATTAATCAATTAATTAATAACAAATAATTACAAGAATTAATTTAGGTTGTTTCCATATGCGCGCTCTGGTGGTCCCGACAACGGGTGGCTCCTCCGGCAATTGTGCGAGGGTAATTGTTGACTTGTGAAGTCGACGTACGTCGACTTGGTGTGCGCTTAGTAAAACTTTTATATTATGAGATAGGACTCGACGTACATACGTTGATTTGTGAAGTCGACGCACAGAATACTCTGTATAGTCCCTCTCGGCGCACAAGTGGACGGTTTATGAAACTGCTATATAAAATGCGTTTTAGGGTTTTTTGAGTGCGTTTTTTTGACGACTCTTAAAGAACTTGCAACGGAATCCTCTCCTAGGACGAAACTAGTATTTCGCAGAGACAAAGAAGGGCGATCATCTTCCAGCCAGAGTTCATTGGACGTACGATGAGGTGCTTCCAGTGTTTGTGTTAATACTTGTAGAGACGTGGATCTCGTTCTATGTTTGGGTACTCAGACGATAGTTATTTTGTTACGTGTCTGGACTGTGGTGGGTCGAATGCCAGTCGCAGGTGCAGAGAAGGTGGGGATACATGGGTTGTTAGCCCTAGAAATGGGGAGGAGGTGAGAGAGAGGTTGAAACCTTAGATGGGAGGGGGTGAGAAGAGAAAAGAAATGCTTGATTCTATGTCTTGCATAATCAATACATGACTCCAAAGACCTTATATATAGGTGACGATGACATAACCATAAACAATACAAACATACAACAAATATTAAAACACTTAAACTCTACGACACGACTCGATACAACACGACTCAACATATAAATAATAATAATACAAGATAACTGATGACAGATCTGTAATACTCCGTCCGTCCTTGACATTGAGCTTGACCTTAAGCTCAAACTCCACCTGGATGGTCGGATCATCTGACATCTTGATCTCCCGCCAGAATAATGTCTGATGGCGTTTGGCGGCGGCGGTGTCGATGAGTAGTGGCGGGGCCGGCGGATAGGCGCGTGGTAAAAGTAATGGCTTCCGCGAGGTTGGTGGAGCGGGGGTGAGCAGTAGCGGCATGGTCATTTCAAATGGGTTTCTTGATAGTTTTCCGCCGCGCATTAGATGCATAAGAAATCCAGCATATGCGTGTTTTCAAGATATCGGTTTAGTTCCTTGGCACAACTTGCTATATATTTGTGGGAAGGGGTCTCGCGTGCTTTCTGCACCTGCCCATGTGTTTATACTCAAATCTCTGTCTCTCTGTCATTCTTGTTGCGGAACATTGGTGTCAAAGGTTTCCAAATGCACAAAATTGTTCGCTTTTTCGTTTGTAAAGGTTCACTCAGTGTTGGCTGAGGCCAACCTGCAAGAGTTGTTGGAAAGGGTATGAGATATTAGAGAGATTTTAACTGGAGTTGGTGGGAGAAGTGGAGAAATATAATGCATGTACGAAGGATGTTTTGATACTCTTCACCGACCAGTTTCATATTGGATTAAGATTGTCATTATGGGATGAATTTATGGAGATTTTGGTGTTTGGGTTGGTCCCAGTATAGATTCATCCAAATAGTGTTGGTTTTATCTGTGTCTTCATCGCATACTTTTGTTTGCAACGAGCTAGATGAGACTTTTATTTCACTATTTGTTTACCATTCGTTGTAGCCAGGAGGGGATGGTACATTTCATTAGCTCCAACCTGATGACGACAAATATGGAGAATAAGTTGCAAGATTGGGGCTCGTACTTCTTCAGATTTAAGTGCCCCTTTAGTGTAAATACAAGAAAATTCCCTGCTGCGAGGAATGAGGTTGCTTTCTGTACCCTCAACTCTCTGTGAAAGAGAAGGAAGTGGCCAAGTTTTTTCAGACCGGGGTGCTTGATGTTGCTCTCTATCAAAGTTTGGTGGGTAGTGTTTGATAGTTAGATCATACTATTCGTAAGTATTTCATTTCTCACACTTCCGTTGGTTTTTTAGTTCAATAGGATTCACCCATGTTGTCATTCTCATGCAACAAAGAAGTATTTCCTTGTAGAAAGGATGTTGACATTCGAGGAAAAGATAGAGGATAAGTTTTTGTGGTAGACCAATCCTTCCAGAAAGAAAGAAGGGCAGAAGTGAAAGAGCCCTTTGGAGCACAGCGAGAGGCAGGAGAAGGGCAAGAAGTAGGCTATTTAAATTTCAACGCTGAGTTGTTGAGTGGGACGATCGTTGATGAGAGTACCGACGGAGTCAGTGAAGTGCACCTTGTATGTCGAGGGAGAAGAAAGGGTGCACCGAGTGGTGTTTATGACAAAATAGGCTTAAGTCTGGGATGCGACCGTGAGGACAATATTTATCACCACAGATAACGGTTCTTCGATCGACTTGTCTGGCAAAATCCTTTCAATGATGTTGGAAGAAGGGGCATGTCGTGTATGATTTAGGCACGGTAGTGTTGTCTACAAACAATATGAATATATTACAAAAGGTGAACATCTCGACCTTGGTAGCGCACTGTTGCAAAGCGTCCGTTATTACCTCCGAGCACATTCATATGATGGGGAGAAATCTATTTGAAGCCATAAAGATTGTAAAACAACACCAAGAAAAATCAAAACCCTTTGAGGCGCAACTGGCGTAGGTCGACTTATGTTGGTATTGTCGTGTGTATTGGACATTCTTTTTGCGACTAATATGTAAATGTATTCATTTTATGTAGAAGACCGAACATATGAAAGGGGAAGTGGAAGAGATGATGATGAAATATGAGAGGATGGCAAAAGAGCAACAGGTGGCGCAGGCCAAGGTGTTTCCAGAAGCTGAGTGGTGGCATAAGCGGTACCTCGACGAGGTTGCCCATGGGGAAGAACTCTGATGTCATCTTAAACTTGCCCAATTCGATCAGGGAGGTCTCCGTTGAGAGTTGGAAGAAGAGAAGCCCAAGAATGAGAAGTTAAGGGAGGATCTCAACGCAGTTGAGGAGCTAGCGGCAGAGCATACTGAGGAGATTAAAGAGGTCGATGGAGGGAATGTGATTAATGTTTGAGTTGTTGTAAGAACATGGGTATTACTCCAAGAAGTTGATCCTTGAGCATGTGTACCCCAACATCTTTAATTCCAAAACTTAGGCAAAGGCTCGTCACCCAAACCTTATTTCCTCCTTGATTTTGTTGTCAAGATTGTAGTTGAAATTGTTATCTTTGCACAAGTAGTTTTGAAACGACTCCTCTGTTTTTTAATGGATGTTTGTAAATTTGTTATGTCTCATCTTGTGGATAACCATCTTGCATCCATTTACTTTGCTACTGCTCATCTCACTGACGTTCATCTCGTCGATATTTCCTTTGTCTATGTTAATCTCGCTAATATTGTGTTGGATGTCGGCGGGTTACCACGGGGGTAATGATGTATACAAAGGGACGCTTGTTGAGGTAGCAGATGAAATAATAAAGAATGTAATCTTCTTCGAGTTTCTCTCCGTCCTGAGGTAGATGTGACATGTACTAGGCTCTATGTGAGGTTTTTGAAGAGTTGTATGACTGGTTAAAAGTAGATGATAGAAATAAAAGTATATAAGGAAGTGTAAATGCAGTATCCTCTTGCATTGTGTTCTTCCGTTCCTGCATCCTCTCATCTTATGATGGTGTTGAATGTGTCAGAATGTGCTAGACTCCTCGTGCGACCTGTACTTCCTTTGAAGCAGCGATGAGTGAGGAGGATTTGCGCCGACTTAGGGAGTAATACAAAATTCCTGAAGAGTTTTTGTTGGAGTGTGTGAGAGATGGTGAGCGATGAAATTTGTTTAGTTCTGGAGTAATATTTTTTGTGATCAGTTTCATCTGGGGTTGTGGCTCCCTCTCTGGGATGAATTCACTGTGATACTGAATGTTTATGGACTAGTTCCTGCTCGAGTTCATCTGAATAATGTGGGCTTGATGATTGCGTTTTTTTCATATTTGAGTCTTCATCGAGCACCTTGGAATGTTCACATGTTTTGTGTCACGACCCGTCTCAATACTGATAATTAATTTTAAAATTGTTAATTTGGAGAAAAGAGTTTGATTTTTATGCGGAAGCTTTTAGAGTTTAAAACAATGAGAATTTTAAATGCATGTAAAATTCATGTTTTTTCGGGAACTGCTATAAATTTCATGCAATTATGATTCAAAAGAGGATGAACATGCAAATGATGTTAAGTTCTAGTACATATAATATTTATCCTAGCAGTTGTAATTGATTTGCTGATCATATTTATTACATAAAAAATGTCTGACAGTAAAAAGAAGTAAACATAAATATTGAACCTTACACGGCGGGAAGATCAATCTCTAAAAACAAAAACTTGACGCAAAACGGGCTTAGGAACCTGGCGGCGCAGCACGAACGCTAAGGCAATTCCAAAACAAAAAGGAAAAATCTCAGAACATTGAAATAATCAGGTGATCAAAATAAAGTACAGAACAGTAGAAACAAAAATATACAAGTACCAGTTTTCATGAAGCGATGCTACCAAAGCAGAGAAGTAAATGAGTCAACAGAAATAACTGGAATCAAGAGACTACCCTGGAGAATAATATATGTTTGATCATACAATATCATGAGTTGTAATCATTGAAGAGTGTAGGTGGTTTCGTGTGGGTACGCCTGGTTCACACTCAGTGCAAATGCAAGTCTTATTAGAAAAACTTCCTGCTTGTCGTGACCATTGTCACGGCCCAGACCCGACTCAAGGAGTCTTAATGGGACCTGATTGGTATACCCATGAGGGCTGCAACCCAAGTGACCCCAACACATTTCAATGTTTTCTTATGATATTACGAGTTACATGATTCATACTTTAGTGATTTTAACATAAATGAAAACATTTAAAGTGAAAAAGATCAGATCAAGAATAAGTTTTACTCAGACTGACATAAGAAACCAGATTTGACGACAAAAAAGAAACCAAATAGTGAGTTTTGAATCTTGCGGGTTTGAGGGGTTAATGTTTCATTATCAAGAAGATTTTTTGAGTATATAACAGAGGTAAGTTGAAATGTATCAGATCGGAGATATCAAGTACTCATTTAGGTTAAATCTTCCTTTGACACAAGTATTTTCCAAGTAAAAAAAAATTGTTACGAGCATGATTTATCTAAACATCAATCATATACTTGCTGACACAAATTCGTTATAATTATTATCGTGACAATGTTGCTCGTGATTAACGCCCTACGATTTTTCAAATTATTCATAAAATGAGATACAAATCATCTAATTGAATATGCAATTAACTATCATTCACTAACTCGTTTCCCAATTATCCAAATATCATCATTTACATTCACAACTCTTGTTATTCCAATCGCGTGAACCTCAAACTAATAACAAGTCTATTTAGGGATTCGAGGTCTAAATTTATTTGACAAAACAAGTAATCACGGGTGAATTCATATAAACATAAGATCAGACAAAGCAATAAAGTTCAATGTTTGCAAAAGAGAAATGATCTCTACTTGCCTGAAGGAGGTTGAATTTGACGGAGATGGCTAAGTGGCGCTAACAAAAACAGGAACTCTACTGGACCTGTTCAGGAACAATCACAGACAATATTTGATAATTAGACATGACAGAAATCCAATACACTAGCACATGCAATAGTTCAAAACATAACTAGATCAAGAGCGGGCTAAGAGATTTACCTTCCTCAAGGGTGAGGGGAGAGGAGGCACCCCACAGATACAAAAACTTGGCGGCGCTCGGCTAGGGGAAACCCTAAATCGGAGAGGGCTTCCTTCACGAACTGTCAATTGAAGCAACGAACGACGCCAGAAATCACAAATACCTAAAGGTTAAACGATTACGATAGGGGCAAAAATCATGAATCACAAATGTATGCAAATTGGGGCACAAATAAATCATTAGGGTTATAGAAAAGTCTGAATAAGGGTGGATGAGGAGGAATCTTACCCCAAAGGAAGTCAAATCCGGGCTCAAGGAGGAGAGGGAACCAAACCCTTGGAATTCCTCTCGCAAATCCCGGCCAAGACGGAGAAGACGCAGAGAAATTTGGGCTGCCGGAGGAAGAGGAGGCGAGATTTGAAGTTGCCGGCCCTGAAGAAGAGGACTGTCGGCCTGGAGAGAAGAGGAGGAGGCTGCCGCCTCTCGGGGATGTTGGAGGAAGCTGAGATTTTGTCGGCCAGAGGTGAGGGAAGGGTTGCTTTCATCGGCCCAAGCAAGAGGAACAGGAGGCGCCGGCCACAGGGGAAGGAGGAGCCGGAGAAGGCGTCGACGAGAGCAGGGAGTCGCATCGGAGGCGGGATCGGGAGAGGGGCTTCGTGCGGGAGCAGCGGCGGATACGGGAGTCGGGCATCGATGGGGGATCGGGGGAAAATCTGGGCTATTTATAATCATGCCATTAAGATATAATTTTAAACTTTGTTTTTGTTTAAAACACGGGTTGTTACATTTTGTGCATTATTCCACATCCGTAGAAGCGATGATAGTATTGTATTTTTTTATTAGTAATAGGCTTAGTGTTAATATGAAAAAAAACTCCCTGGTTGGAAAAGGCAGTTCTTTAGGGTGTGCAGTCCATTCCCACCGTATGTTTTGACATAGCCAAAAGTTTGAGGCGAGGATGTATTTAAAGTGATAGTCTTGTCATCGGTGGGCGAAGATCATTGTAAATTTTTCAATGATCAAATCTTGATTGTTCTCTTCTATCGACGTTTGGTGAACGATGTGTTGCACTCGGATCTAACTGTGAGTATTTCTCAAAATTTGTTTTGTTTGTAATGTGATACATTGCTTTTCTAACTTTTTAGTTATCACAGTGGAGAAGTTGTTTTCAGGGGAAACCTTTATGCTTTTGTTAGGGAAACTTAAGGGATTTTTGGCCGAGGAAAAGGCATTACCACCCAAAAGCATAGGAAAAAACGAGATAACACTCATACTGATGGCGAACCAGTAGAGATGAAACGGTTTATTTCACACAGTTGCCCTAACCGGGCTTACATATATATAGGCTCAGAAAAAAACTAAAATAAACATAAATAGATATATTTAACTCTCTCCCTCAAGTTGGGAATATACATTGATCATTCCCAACTTGTTTGTGCTGTCTTTGAAGTTATCGCTGGATAAACCCTTGGTGAAGGCGTCCGCAAGTTGGTCAAATGAGTTCACAAAAGGAGTGCAAATATTTCCTTTGTTTAGGTGATCCTTGATGAAGTGTCTATCAACCTCCACATGTTTGGTTCTATCATGTTGCACTGGATTGTGCACAATACTGATGGCAGCTTTGTTGTCACAGTAGACAATGATAGGGTTGTTCTCCTGAAGACCAATATCCCGAAGAAGAGTCCTCAACCACAATCCTTCACAAACACCCTGTGCCATAGCTCTATACTCTGCCTCTGCACTTGACCGAGCTACCACATTCTGTTTTTTTGCTCCTCCATGAGACAAGGTTGCCTCCCACAAAGGTGCAGTACCCAGTGGTTGATTTTCTATCGTCTTGGCTCCCGGCCCAGTCAGCATCTGTAAACACCTCAACTTCTAATGATTGGCCGTTTTTGAAAAAGATCCCACGACCTTGTGCCTTTTTGAGATACCGCATCACTCTAAAGACCGTCTGCTGGGTACGAATGGAAGGAGAGTGCATATACCTACTTAGGACTCCCACAACATACGAGATTCAGGGCGAGTATGGGATAAGTATATGAGGCGTCCAACCAAACGTTGGTATTTTGAGACATCCACCTTTTCTCCATTAGTATCTGCTTCAATTTTATGATTAGCCTCAATAAGTGTGTCCACGGGAGCACACTCAAGCATCCCAGTCTCTTCAAGAAGATCCAGAGTATATTTTCTTTGGGAGATGAAAATCCCTCGTTGAGACCTCACCACTTCAATTGCCAAGAAATATTTCAGCTTTCCCAGGTCTTTAACTTCAAATTCTTTGCTCAGTTGCTCCTTCAGATAAATGATCCCCTCCAAGTGATCCCCGGTAATGATAATGTCGTCCACATACACAATAAGAATAGAGACCTGGGCACCCTTTCTCTTAATAAAGAGTGTGTGGTCAGCATGACTTTGAGTGTATCCTAGTTGAAGCATGAATTTGTAAAAGCGTCCAAACCACGCTCTCGGAGACTGTTTCAAGCCGTACAGGGATTTTAGAACCCGACACACCTTTCCCTTGGACCCTATGATAACAGAGCTCGGAGGAGTATCCATGTAAACTTCCTCCTCCAGATCGCCATTCAAAAAAGCATTCTTGATATCGAGCTGAAGTAGATTCCATCTTCGGCTTGCAGCAACTGAAAAAAGCACACGAATAGAGTTCATCTTTGCAACAAGAGCAAAGGTCTCCTGGTAGTCGATACCCTGAGCCTGGGTATATCCCTGAGCCACCAAACGAGCTTTGTACCGCTCCACTACACCATCTTGGTTTTGTTTGACAGTGTAGACCCAACGAGATCCGACTGTTCGCTTCCTTGGAGGAAGACTCACCAGCTGCCACGTTTTGTGCTTGTCCAAGGCACGCAGTTCCTCCTCCATTGCCGTTTTCCATTCAGGTATCTGAACAGCCTCCTGCCATGTCTTAGGGATAATAATAGATGAAAGGGAAGAAATAAAGGCTTGATGTGCCTGAGAGAGGTGATCATAACGAATGTAGTTGGCAATGGGGTGACTAGTGCTACCCTTCTTACCTATAAGACGGGCAAGAGGAATATGGAGGTCATCATCCGAATCTGGGCTGGAGACAGCCACCGGTACTGGCGAAACATCCGCGGTCTGCACTTGCTCAACAGTCGTAGGACGACGAGAGTATGTGTATATTATCGGAGGAGCGGAGGTGGAAGGAACAGGAGCAGGTGGAGGAATAGGATGAGCGGCAACAATAGAGACGGGAGCAGGTTGAGGAGGAATAGGGTGAGCGACAACAATAGGGAGCGGGGAGTCGATCAGCACGTCACCAGTGCTAGTCATCTCCCCTGACGAGGACCAAAGTACGACTCCCCCTCACGAAAGGTGACATCGACAGAACAATAGTACCGACGTGTCGGAGGGTGATAACACCGATACCCTTTGGTGGTAGGAGAATAACCAACGAAAACACACCGAAGAGACCGCGCATCGAGTTTATCACGATGCGGGCTATGGACATGAACAAAACATACGGAGCCGAAGATACGAGGGGGGAGATGAGAGGTGTGGACAATATGTGTTTTTTCGAGACGAGATAGGGGCGTAGCAAACGAGAGAGCGCAAGACGGAAGACGGTTAATGAGATGCGCGGCGGTAAGAACAGCATCCCCCAGTAGGATTTAGGGAGGTGCATAGAAAGAAGTAAGCACCGAGCCACCTCCAGCAACTGCCTATTTTTTCGTTCGGCTACCCTATTTTGAGTGGAGGTGTGGACACACGTAGTTTGATGGATGATGCCATGTTCCGCCAGATAGGCCCCAAAGACACCGCGATCATCATATTCGCCACCATTATCACTACGTAACACACGTATTTTGCCTCTGAATTGTTGAACCACCATCTTATGAAATTTTTGAAAGAAAAAAAAACGTCACTTTTCTTTTTAAGCATATAAAGCCAAGTAGTGCGGGAGTAGCAATCAATAAACGTTACAAACCATTTATAGCCAGATAAAGAGAGAACACGGGATGGACCCCAAACATCAGAGTGAATAACATCAAATGCACACAGACTAGGAACAGATACATGAGTAGAACGACGACAAACATGTTTAGACTGTTCACACGCATCACAAGAAAAAGACTGAAGTAAATGATGAAAGACAGGAAACAATTTAGTAAGATATAAGAGAGAAAGGGTGGACAAGGCGCTGATGCCATCGTCGAAGATCATCAAGAGTCGGAGATCTGGTGGAAGAGAGAGCACTGGGAGAAGACTGGTTCAGCAAGTACATGCCGCCAACATTCCTACTACTGCCAAGTGTCCGCCTCGTAGACAGATCCTGAAAAACACAAACATCAGGAAAGAATATCACAGAACAGTGTAAAGAGTTAGTCAAGTGACTAATAGAGAGTAAATTTATGGGAAAAGAAGGGACATGCAAAACAGAGGAAAGTGATAGGTCAGGAGAACATGGGACTGTCCCTTTACCAGCAATGGCAGAGAGAGAGCCATTGACAGCAATAACCTTATCACGACCAGAAAGGTAAGTGTAGGAGGTAAAACATGAGGCAGAGCCAGTCATGTGGTCGGTCGCACCTGAGTCGATAATCCACTCAGAAGGTGTGGAAGACACAGAATGAGCGCTGGACAGACCTGAAGAAGCAACAGCAGCGTGAGAAGAAGCAGGCGTAGAGTCAGTGTGGGAGCGCAACATGCGGCGGAAGGCCTCTAACTCGGCCGCAGACAAACCACCAGATGTGTCCTCCAGAACCGCAGTAGAGGGTGCAGAAGACTGAGCACGGTCAGCGGAAGAACGACCACCTCCACGATATCCACCTCGACCACGAGTACCAGAACCTCGACCGGCTGGAGCAAGTTGCGGATGCAGGCGAAAACAAGAGTCTTTGATATGGCCTCTTTTCCCGCAGTGACTGCAAACAGGAGGGGGCCGCGGGAAATCCCAGCGAGCGCAGAGTGGTCAGTAGTAGGGACAAGAGTGCGGCGACGGTTCTCATCACTGAGGAGCATGCTGAAGGCCTCCCGAAGGGAGGGAAGAGGCTCACGATGGAGAACATGCAGACGAACAACATCAAACTCCATATTAAGGCCCATAAGGAAGACGTGAACACGGAAGCGGTCTTTATCCTTCTGTAGAGCCACTGCATCAGTCGTACAGGCGGCAGTAAATGTATTAAAGAAATCCAACTCCTGATAAAGGCGCTCAAACTCAGAGTAATAGGCAGCAACTGGCATAGTCCCCTGTCTCAGTTCCAGAACACGGCGAGTGAGCTCATATATCTGCATCGAACTGCCTGCCTGGGAGTAAGTATCACGGGCTCTCGTCCAAATATCGTATGCGGAGTCCAACAACATATAACTCCGATACACCTGAGGAGACATCGAATGAAGAAGCCACGAGACGACCAAGGAATTGTCCGCATCCCATTTGCGCCACAAGGGATCAGAACGTGAGGGCTCAACGATAGTACCATCAATAAGTCCATACAACTGGTGGCTGCGAATCGCATGTTGAGCCGCCTTAGACCATTCCGAGTAATTCGTGCCATCCAAGGCAACAATAGTAATCTTCAAAGACTGGCCATGACTCCGAGGAGGATCACCCGAGGGACTAGACAAAGGATCCGATCGGGTGGCCGAGGAACCGGGAAGAGCACCGGATTGAGAAGCTGGAGACAAGGTGGATTGATCGTCCATAGAGGAGTACAAAGATCTCAAGTGAAAAAGGAGGACATCCTACGGGTGCGGGCTAGATCTGAAAGCCGAAGAAGACACCCGAGGATGAAAGGGAGGCAGCTCCGACAGCCTCCATGGAGGGCAAAACCGCCCCCCGATCACGGCCGAAGGAGCGAGAGAACAAGCCGGAGAGGCGGCTCCGACAGGAGAGGTGGAAGAACGGGCCGGAGAAGCGGGATCACCGCGCCAACGTCACGCGCAGAGAGAGCCGACCGACCGAGCGATTCGGCGGGAGTGAGAGAGGGATTCGGCGGAGAGCGAGCGAGCGGGAGTGAGGAGAGGGAGCGAGTGGGAGGGAGGAGATCGAGCGATTCGTCCGTGTGGAGATCGGCAAATCGGCGGAGATCGGCAGCGAGTCCGTCCGTGCTCTGATACCAAGTAGAGATGAATCGGTTTATTTCACACAGTTGCACTAACCGGGCTTACATATATATAGGCTCAGAAAAAAACTAAAATAAACATAAATAGATATATTTAACTGAACCATCTGGAAAACGTGATCATCTATAGAAAGTCCAAGGAGTGGTATGGGGTCGAGTTCGAGGAAGCTGTTGACACCTACCGAACCTTTTGATGGAGGGAAGGGGTTGGAGAGGAAAAAATATCTTGTTGGCAGAGATAAAGGGAAAGGAGTGGAGATTCTTGTTTCAAGAAGATCTAGTTTGCTCGTTGCCGAGGGGAGGACTATTTTCGAACTATCAGAGGATGTGACTGAGGTACTCCTGTGTGAAGATGAAGGATCAAGCGCATACCCAACTGCATCAAAAGCCCGGACTGTTGGAGAGGGCGCTACTTAATTTCTTAAATAAGTAGCAAAGCGTCACGGGTCAAGTGAAGGAACGCCGGACCCAACAATCCCCCCCCCCCCCCCCCGCGTCCAGCACAACCCGTCGGCTCAGAGGTGGAGTTACCACATGGCCCACCTGGCTCAGAGGTGGGGTTACCACATGTCCACGGTTGCCTGACCTGCCGGACCCACACAGGTAGAAGGGAAAAATCGGGATTTAATAGCGCCCCCCGGTCTTGAACCCTTGACCTCCTCTGATACCAAATTAAAGGATCAAGCGCATACCCAACTGCACCAAAAACCCGGACTGTTGGAGAGGGCGCTACTTAATTTCTTAAATAAGTAGCAAAGCGCCACGGGTCAAGTGAAGGAACGCCGGACCCAACAGAAGAGATCTCATCCTTCAAGTTATAGCAAGTGGGTACAACTGCTTATGAGCTTGGCATGGCTGTCACCTCAATGGAGGATCTAGGTGATTTTAATGATCTTGAGATGAATCAACTCGTCGTAGAAAGTAACATGGCGGCCATCCTTTTTACGAGCACACACATCCTTAGTCTGAGGTTCCCGAAAGCCTCTCTTCAGAGGACTATGAGGAGAGGATTGAGGAGTTAAGGGTGAGTTGTTATATTGTTATCGTATTTGATGTGTTCTTGCGTCGAACAGGAAAAGAGGATTGAGGCTTTCCAACAAAAATAGGTTGAGGTTCTTCCACTGTTGGACGTTTTTGAAGAAAAATTACATCAACATGATGCTCGTGCGAATGAGCTCTAATGACAGCTCGCATTGGAGTATGTGAAGTCAGATGCTCAGTTGGAGTAGTTAGAGGACTATAGTCAGGGACTGGAGGAGGGGAGGTTTAATTGAAGGCCAACTAAGATAAGGTTCAATCATTAGAGGCCCAACGACTTGAAGAAATCAAGGAGGCCGGTCTTGAAGGCATGAAACTAATGTTGGAAGTCATCCACGAACAAATATTTTGCCCCAAAGTAATCCCGTTCGAGACAGTTTGTCCTGATATTGTTTTTTTAAAAGAAAAGTCTTCTTGAAGAGTGTGAACAAATATTGTCTACCTGTGCAATGACCCTAGCTGGAGGCTAGCTCTGATCTTATGAGAGGTAATGCAAGATGACAAAGTCACACCCTTGCCTGAGGATGGCTACGGGCTTACGAGAGTGAGGTGATAGAGTATTTGCGAAGTGGTCAGGACTTTGCCGGAGGGTGGCTCTGAGCTTTCGAGAGTTGATGATGAGATGGCGCAAGATGAATTAATCACACCCTTGCTTGAGGCTGGCACATGGCTTACAAAAGTGAGGCGACAGAGTATGTGTAAGTGGTCAGGACTCTGGCTTGAGGTTGGCTCCGGGATTACGAGAGTTGATGATGTGATAGAACGAGATGACTAAGTCACACCCTTGCCTGTGGTTGACTCAAGGCTTACGAGAGTGAAGTGACAAAGTATCTGCAAAGTGGTCAAGACTCTGCCCAGAGACTGGCTCCGGGCTTACGAGAGTTGACAATGAGATGACGCGAGATGATTATGTCACACCCTTTCCTAAGGCTGGCTCAGGGATTACGAGAGTGAGGTGACAAAGTATCTGCGAAGTGGTAAGGATTCTGGCCGGAGGCTGGCTCAGGGCTTACGAGAGTTGATGATAAGATGACGCGAGATGACGAAGTCACGCCCTTGCCTGAGGTTGACTCGGGGCTTACGAGAGTGGGGAGACAGAGTCTGCGAAATGGTCAGGACTCTGATCCAAGATTGTTCCAAACTTACGAGAGTTGATGATGAGATGACTAAGTCGCACCCTTGCCTGAGACTGGCTCAGGGCTTACGAGAGTGATGTGAAAGAGTACCTGCGAAGTGGTCAGGACTCTAGACAGAGGCTGGCTCAGGTATTATGAGAGTGATGATTAAGTCACACTCTTGCCTGAGGCTAGCTCAGGGCTTACGAGAGTGATGTGATAGAGTATCTGCGAAGTAGTCAGGACTTTGGCCGGAGGATGGCTCCGGGCTTACGTGAGTTGACGATGAAATAGCTCGAGATGACTAAGTCAAACCCTTGTCTGAGGCTTGCTCAGGGATTACGAGAGTGAGGTGACAGGGTATCTGCGAAGTAGTCTGGAATCTGGTCGGAGGCTGGCTCTGGGTTTACAAAAGTTGACGATGAGATGACACGAGATGTCTAAGTCACACTCTTATCTGAGATTGGCTCGGGGTTTACGAGAGTAAGATGGTAGAGTGGTCGGAGGCTGGCTCCGGGCTTACAAGAGTTGATGGTGCGATGACATGAGATGATTAAGTTATACCCTTTCCTGAAGCTGGATCATGGCTTACGAGAGTGAGATGACAGAGTGGCAGATGGAGCTGGATAACCCAAAGCAAAAGCCAACAGAAGTTGTCAATAATAGACTAAGAAGGAAATGATATCATGCAAAAAACCTCTTGAGATCTTCACCACTCCATTGTGTGTGCCAAGATATCCCAGTCTTATGTTTATAGTATGTAAGGCACATATTGTAGTACTTCATGAATGGTGTAGAGCTCGTTCCAGTTAGCATTTAGCTTACCCACAGAAACTTGTCTAGCAACTACGTCAACCTTTTTCAGTATGAGGTCGCTTTCAGCAAAGGTATGTTCCCTTGCTTGAAGTATTGGGTTGTCTTCCTTCAAATCTCCTCCTGCCTCATGAATGATTGATCTCAGAGTTTCTCATTTTCATCAAGAATCGGAAGGAGTTCTCGTTGATTTGATATTTGGAAGTCGTCAAAGGCCCCTTCGGATTGATGCGCCACCATTAACTGTGAGCTAGGTATTTCCATCTCGACAGGAACAATGCATTTGACTACATAAGATAATCAAAAGGGAGTTTGTCCAGTGACAGTAGTAAGGGCCCAAACCACGACTGGAAATTCGCCTGCCCAATATCCTCTAGTGTTATCAACTTTTTTCTTCAACAAATTGAGAATCAGCTTGTTTGTTACTTCGAATTGTCTGTTACTCTTGGGGTGATGGACTGATGTGAAGCAAAGATCAATTCTCTACTCTCGACAAAAGTTTTTAAGCGACACGCTGACAAACTGTGGGTCGTTATCTGTAATAATGACTTGTGGAATCTTATGTCGACAAATGATTTCTTCGCAGATAATGTTGCGTACAATAGTCGCGGTGATCTTGACGAGAGCTTGAGCTTCAATCCACTTAATGAACTAATAGATAAGTACCAATGCAAACCTTCTTTGTCTTGATGATGGAGGGAATAAGCCCAAGATGCCCATTTCCTAGATAGTGAAAGGTCAAGGTATCGCAATGGAAAACAACATTAGCGTGTGTTTTAACTGTAAAAGGCATGTTTTGACATTCAAGATATTCCTAGGTGTTTGTGTCATCATCCTTGTTCATAGAGGCCAATAATATCCTTGTCACATGATCCGGCGAGAGAAAGCACCCTGCAGAATGACTACCACATTCTCTGCCATGAATCTCTTGTTGAATTCACCAAATTTCTTCTCTCTCAACACATCGAGCCAGTGGAACCACTAGAGATCGTCGATAAAATTTTTCTTTAATCAATGTGTGGTAAGCAACCTTTTGTCGTAGCCGACTTTTCTTTGTGACCGAAGGATAATATGTGTGTCAACAAATGTTGAATGATGGGGTCATCCAACTTTCTTGAGATTCTATAATGGCAATTTCCATTTCGGCGATCAGTGGTCGGAATAAGATGGCGGAGGGTACTCCGGCTACAAAGCTTCATTTGACCCATGCATTGGCCAACATGTTTTCATCTCTCAGAATGTGATGGATGGCGAATTACTCGAAAGTTCCCATGAGATTTTTCACCATGCTCAGATATTACAGCAGAGTAGGTTCTCATGTTTCATATTCTCCACAAATTTGTATGACAACGACCTGTGAATCCATATGGGCATGCAACATAGTCACACAGAGGCCTCGAAGGTTCTCATGTTTCATATTCTCAACGGATTTGCATGTACCAACCTGTGGATTCATGCAAGCCTGTATCATAGTCACACAAAAGCCTTGAGCAAGGCACGTGCCAACAAGCATAGCCTCATATTCAGCTTGATTATTGGTGATTGGGAAAGTGATAGCAATACCCTGTTGTGCGAGAACACCAATTGGACTTCTGAGAAGAATTCCTAAGGCCGTCGGATTACGAGAAACGCCATCAACAAAAAGATACCATGGAGTAGTAGTTGAAAGAGGTTCCTCTACGCATATGATGTCTGCCACAAAGTTGGCATATGATGTCTGCCACAAAGTTGGCAAGCACCTGAGCTTTGATAACTATCCGCAGAGTGAAGGTGATATCAAATTCACCCAACTTAATGTCCCATTTGGTAAGTTTGCCTGAGCATTTGATCTTGTGGAGAATGGCCTTAAGAGGTTAATTAGTGACAATATGAATTGGATGCCCCTGGAAGTAAGAATGAAGTTTCCTTGTGGCAGTGATCATAGATAAAGCAAGCTTTTCCAGAATGGGCTACTTCACTTTTGTACCTTTCATGGTCCTGCTAACATAAAAAATAGGGAATTGTTTGTTATGTTCTTCACGAATAAAAATGGAACTAACCCTGCTAACATAAAAAATAGTGAATTGTTTATTATGTTCTTCATGTATAAAAATGGAACTACCCCGTTGTCGGCGCCGAAATAAAGATAGAGTTGTTATCCTTTACGAGGGCTCTGGAGAAGTGTTGTAGAAGACACAATTGTTGCTTTAGCTCTTGCAGGGTCATCTCACACTCGTTAGTCCATTCGAAGTTTCAAATTAAGTTGCTACCCTCAAGTCTTTGAGAAAGACAAGCATTTCTCATTGACTTTTAAAAGGAAACGCCTAAGGCCATCAATCCTATCTATTAACCATTGAAAATCCTTGAAATTTGAAGGGGGCCTCATCTGTAGAAGTGCTTCAAATTTGTGGGATTAGGCTCAATCCAATGTGGAGTTAGTAGATGACCCAAAAATTTTCATCAGCTAGCACCAAAAATGCATTTGAGTACGTTGAGCTTCATATGGTGTTTGCGTGAGGTGGAAAATGTCTCCCTCAAATTAGCAAGGTGATCTTGAAATGTTTTACTTTTAATAAGTTGATTGTTAACCTAAATCTGTGTTCCTCCACTTTTGTGCATCGTATATGAAAACCATAGCCCGTTGGTAGGTGACGCCTGTATTTTTAATGCCGAAGGACATTAGAATATGACAAAAACATCCTTTGTTGGTGAGAAAAGCAATTATGGGCTGATCTGGAGGATTTAAATGAATTTGGTGGTATCCAAAGAACGCGTCAAGAAAGTTAAGAAAGGAAAGACCAGACACAGAATCGACCAAAGCCAGGGTAGGAATTTTGGGGGGTGGCTTCATTAAGATTGTGGAAGTTTATACACATACGCCACTGCACATTGGGCTTCTTCATCATCACGACATTCATGGTTCACTCGGGTTATTGCTCTTGCACAAACCTGGCTTTCAATGACTACTCTCCCTTATCTCGTATGGGGGATGACCATCTCATCGGCAGCTTTCGCTTCTTCTGCTTTACTGGTCGCCCGTCAGGATGGATGTTCAACCTGCGGTAGGCGACGCAGGGGTCAACCCCGTTAATGCCGTTTTGCGACCAGGAGAAGACGTCGAGTTTCTCATGCGGACACCTTATAAGCTCTTATTTTTCTTCCCCTGAGAGCTATCCATTGTTCAAAAAACTTCCTCCTTCCCTTCTTCTTCCTCTATTCAACCCTGTTGAATTAGGTAAGCTGGTACAAGATGGGACATTTCCACACGGACACCTTCTAGCGTGTTCACTGTTTCTGCATAACATCTTCGAGATACGACAGGATCTCCCACTATCACATTCTCCTTGTCATTAGCCCTGAATTTCATCATCTAGTGTCTTGTAGTCAAGATGACCTCAAAGGCGTTGAGCAACAATGTTTCAAAGTTGACAATTATATGTATCAAGGCCATTAATGATGATGAATGTGATCATCCTTGCCGTCCTTGCCATTTTAACTAGGAGTTGGATGCATCCTTCTACTTTTGTGTGATCTCCTACAAAATTTACCAAAGGTTCGTTGCACAGCTTCAAGTAACGAAGTTCCAATTCCACGGCCCAAAAAGCCTTATTGAAAAGAGTGTTGACAGCACTCCCGGTATCCACCATAATTCGTCGGTCGTTGGCATTCATAATGACAATCGTGATGATTATGTTGTCGTGGAAAGGTTCCCTGGTGAGCACCGGTTCTACTTTAGAAAACGGGATAGTTCCCATTGGGATGGGTTGTGTCACTAGGGTGGCGAGAGCGACGTCTCCTGTGCGCACTCGCTTCACATTGGCTTGGCTTCACGCTTTTGAACCGAGACCTCCATTGATGGTCCGGACATCAACATTTGGCTCTTGCGGGGCGACCTGGGAAGGCCTCACTTCATCACTGAGTTTTTCCTTCCCTTGACTGAAGGGGGACTACAACAGAAATTCTTGCAACTTCCCTTTTATAAACAGTCGCTAGAGAAACTCCTTCAGCTGTTGACACTCATCAGTATTATGTCCTGTCTCCCGATGATATTCACAATACAAGGATTTGTTCCGCGAAAAAAGTCAACAGGCATGGAGGTGGATAAAAGAAATTGGTGGGACAAATGGATGCAATGATCTGCGTCAGAGGTTGATTTAGCAGGGAGAGGTTGACTTCACGCGGTGGATGAATGAATGTGGATGGTTCATTGGTGGGGGCTCTTGTTGTGGTACCAGAGGTGCATCCCGACCGCCACGATTGAACTGTTGAGGGCGACCAGGCCATCATCTATCTTTTTCTCTCCTTGGTGGTGGTCGTCGAGGAATTGTGGCAGAAAGGGTCGTTGCAAGGGGTCGACCATACTTTCTTTTGCGTCCATATATTGACCGACAAGCTCCAAAGCTTGTGAAAAGATTATTGGAGTGAGGTCATTCAGCTGATATTTGAAAAAACCGTCGTGAAGTCCTCTTATCAGAGCGACTTGCAAAATGTTATCTTCTAATCACATTCCGACGTTTACCCTTTGGAACCGAGTAATGTAGTCCCATAAGGACTCATTCTTGTTTTGCCACAAATCCAACATGTGACCTTGTCCACTTTTAACCTCTTCGAACTAGCAAAGTCCGAGTTCAGGAAGCTTTTAAACTCTCCATAATATGTAATACTTATGACGACAGGCCGAAGAACCAATCTATTGTCGATACTTCCAAGGTTGCAAAGAGGAGTCGACACTTCAATCTCCCTGACCAAAGCAAACTCAAAACGCCTTTGTACTTGGGTCTTCATATACGTTGTACATGAGCAATTTAGGCTACCAGAAATTGTTATAAAAAGCAACCTAAATTTTTGTAGAAAGGGTGTCAAAAACTCATCACTCTTCAGAATCATCATCTACACGTATAGGTGGACGTTGTTCACCAATTAGCGCAACACGATGAATGATCGAAGGAGGACTTGATTGATGAGGAACTCCGGGGGAAAAAGTCAATGTTACATGATGTTGTGGGAGTGGATGAAGCGGTTGCTAAGTATGTTGAACAAAAAAAGGAATTTGTGGAGCACTAGAGGAATGAAGGAATGAAATTCTGCCATGGATCCAACAGTTTGGGAAAGAGCCTCAATTGACTGTTGCATGGTGACCAAGTCTTGCTTTGTGGAGAATTCTGGAAGAGGATTTGGAGGGTGGTCATTTAAATCAGCCTTGCTAGGAAAGGCAAATTTTCAGATCAGACACCCGCGCCCACGCTCACTGCACCTCGGAGGGTGTTAAACCCCGGACTGTTCGCGGTTGGAGCTAACCCACTTGCAGCTGGTTACTGAGAACATTGAAGGCGGATGACGTTCGTTGGAGATCCCACCTCACATGCGGGAGCTTTATGAAAGATCTCCCTCTCCAGAATTTACCCAGGTCTCCTATTTCAAATAAGATTGGAAGAAAGAGAACCCAGAGAAAGCAAAAAATCCGGTGCATTAATTATTCTCAATTCAGGTTATAAATAGTGGAATGAATTGGGTCGCATCAGTTGGTAGGGAGTCTGCGATGGTGGAGTCTCGCACTAGTGAAGTGTCGTTCATGGAAATTGTTCTTCCCTTTGAGGTTGGCCAAGGCAACCGTACGGTGTTAGGGCCAGATTTGACACGTTACACACGAGATTCATGTGTAGATCAAGGAAAGATTGAGTAGAATCTGGTTTAGTGGGTGGAAGGATATGGATTTCTGGGGGAATGGAATATTTGTTTGTGTGGATAGAGATTTGCCTTTGTAAATGGCAATGGTAGTGTGTTTATCCTTGGAAAGGAGCGAGTAGTAGAGAGATCAAGATTAGTGGAATAAGACAGGTTCTACTTAGGCTCAGTTTGGGAGAGTTGTTGCTGATGGAAAAGTTACTGATCAAATAAAGCTGAGATGTTTCTGAAAAACATAGTTTTGTTATAAAATTGTTTGGATGAAAGGAGTTTGCAGTGTTGTTCAAGAACTTATTTTCAAAAAATTGTCTGGCAAAAATAGTGTTTTGTTAGGTGATTTTTTTTCTAATTATTATAACCTTTATTTTTATATCAAAAATAGTTTTAGACATTGACAACCAAAGTTATATGATATACATAATAACAATTTTATGTTTTTTAATTATTAAAAATAGAACTTTTTAAAAGTTTCTGCGAACGGATTCATCGGTTCCGCGCAAATAGTTAGGTGTATCCCTACATGAATGAAAATGTTTTAATTTAATTCATAGATAAAAGTATTTAAAATATAAATTATAAGCAATGAATATCACCTTCTTGCCTCATAGAGTTGTGGTATAGACTCGCGCAGCGATATCATCTTGTCCACACCACTTGTTGTATCAAATGCATGTATTTTGTCGTCTCTGTGAGTCTACGTCATTTCCCGTATCAATTCTCTCATATTCCCTAAAATCAAGATCCATACGTCACGGATGCCTTCGTATAAAATTATGCAAAACCATTGTCGCTAGCATAATATGTATATATTTATCAAAACTATAGCTTGGCATGTCGCGTAGTATTGCCCATTTCTTCTTTCATATGCCAAATGTACGTTCAATCACACTCCTAAGAAAAGAGTGTACTTGATTATAAATCTCTCGAAGTCCTTCAACTGGACGACTACCTCGAGCAAAATTGGGAAGATGATACCGTGCATCTAGATAGTGTTTTATATAACATCTTTGTAGCGGATATCCTGTGTTGACCAAATAATACTTTTTTGCATGATCGACGCACGGTTTTAATAAACAAAAGTGATAAGAATAAACAATATAAGTACTGCAATAACAATATTAGAGTACCTTTGGGGGAGGGGGAGGAGGAGGGGCGGGAAGTTATATTTGGGATTGCTTATAGCAAAATTGAAAATACGACTATCATGCGTAGATCCCTCCCAACTAGCCATGGCGAAAGTAAAACACATGTTGAAGTCACAAACAACTATTACATTTTGCATTGTAATTCCATGACGCCCAATATATCGTGTACTTGATTACTAACCGGAATACTTGCATCAACATGTGTTTCATCTATACCACCAATGCACTATGTGAAAAAGGCATGTAATGCGAATTTTGCATAATTTCTGGTGGAGTATTATTAAAATATACATCTTTCGCGAAGCATAGCAGAGCACGAAGATCCTTGCTAAATTATCTGCTAGCAGTCTTGATTGAATGTTGAAAACGCTTGCTTGCTTTTCTGATGGGCTTGTTATGTGATAAAATGTATAATGTCATCTCAAGGACCTCTCTAGTTGTGGTCCTTCGCGAATCTTGCAATTCATAGTTTTGTTTCAATGTTTGCAATAGATCAAAAAAAATGGTTGCTCCATCATTCGGTTTTCCCATCTAGAATTTTTTTTATTAAGATAAACATACGAAACACATACACCTACAAACACTTATACATACAACTACAAACACCTACACACATAACTACAAACACACGCACACATTCACATACACATACACACAACTTCTCTATTATATAACCTACACACAACTTCCCTATTATATAACCTACACATACATACACACACCCACATACACATACACACAACTATACACACACACATACTACACATACACATACAACTGCACACACACACACACACAAGTATATACAAAAACAAACAAAACTATACACACACCCACATACACATACACACAACTATTATTTAAAAAAGACGATCATACACAAGTTCAAACCTACACACGCATACATACAAACACACTCATACAAACATATACTCATACAAACACACTCATACAAACACAAAACACATAATCATACAAACACACACATACTCATGCACATACAACGACACACTCATACACAAACATACAACACACACACATAAACACCTACACTTACAACTACAAACACCTACACACACATTCACTCTCACACACACATACACAATATCTCCTTTATAGAACCTACACATTCACACACACACACAATTTCTCCTTTATAGAACCTACACACACACACACATACTCATACACATAGAACTACACACATTCATACACATACAACAAACACGTACTCATACACACACACATACAACTACACACACAAACACCTACACATACAATTACAAATACCCACATTCACATGCACATACACTCACTAATACACAAACACACCTACACACACTCATACGCATGCTACTACACACACTCACGCTTACAACAAACACATACAACTACACACACTCACACATACAACAAACACATACTCATACACATACAACTACACACACACATACATAAACACCTACACATACAACTACAAACACCTACACACGCATACACGTACACTCTAATACACAAACACACATACACACAATTTCTCTTTTATATAACCTACACATACACACACATACAACTATACACACTCATACAAACAAACACTCATACACACTATCAAAACACATACACAAATTAGCAAATTCATCCAAAAATATACTTAACAAATTATCCAAAACACAAACAAATTTATCCAAAAAATACGCAACAATATTTGAGAAAACCAGAGCAAACGGGAAAAAAAATATTCCTCATAGATCTAAGGAAGAATTAGGGCAATGGAATGGAGCTTGCATGCACACCAGTATCAGAGGAAAAAAAGATACTGGAGCTTGATCAAAATCTAGGTAGCAATTTGATTGAGAATAAAGCTTTTATGATTCAAAGGGGGAGATCTGGAAAGCTTCGTCAGAGGTGAGCAAGCAATGTTGGAGATCGGAGAAGCAACACAACGTTAGAGGTGAGCGTTAGAGATCCTCGTAGCAATGTCGATGGAGGTGTGGTCATTGAATTGGGAGCGGATGAAAGGGGAATCAGGAGAGGGAGGGGGGAGGAATCGGGAGCGGAGGAGGCGAGGGAGAATCGGGATCGAAATAGCAGCAGCGCAATCGAACTGGGCGAAATACTTGTGGATAGTCGAATACCCTAAATTCAGCCTATTTTAGAAACGTGGTTTTCTTGTAGTGCATTACCAAACAGTATGTTTGAACCAAACTATGTTTTTGACCTACCGCGCCGGAGGCCATCAACCCAAACAAATGCTACCTTAATCGACAGCTTCTCGAGGATGATGTTGGGGCCTCTCAGTGAGTTGAGGTTCTTCTCTGTAGAGTGAGGGGCTTCTCTATAGGGTGAGGAGATTCTCGGTGAGACGAGGGTTCAATGAGGTGAGGGGATTCTCATTGAGCTGAGGGGCTTCTTGGTGAGGTAAGGGAATTCTCTATGAGATGTTGGGCCTCTCAATGAGATGGGGATCTTCTCGATAAGCGTCGTATAACGTGAGGGGAAAGAAGAGTGAGGGGAAAGAGGCGGCCACGTTGGACTTGTTGAGAAAGGGGAGTGAGATGGGTGGATAGACGAGTGAGATGAGCATCTTGGACAGCTCGCCCCGGCGTTCCAAGGAGGCTTTATAAAGAACGGTGTGTGTTCCACATTATGGGAAGCTATGTAACTTGTCAAAAAGCAAAAAAACGGGCTAGCGGATTGTGGGCTAGTGTATTGTGAATGTATATTTTGGATCCTGCTATCGAAGTGCTTTGAGATCTGTGGAAGTGTTCTGATGGCGACATGTACAGTGTGATGTGATGAGGGAGTTGTGTAATTAATAGAAAATCCACTCATGACCTACAATGTCATTGTGAAATCTTCCCGATATATGTCCCTCAATCCGATATCTGATATTTCAAACTTATAACTGACATGAATCTGATATCCGACATCTGCAACTTTAAGATGTAGGCAACATTGACAACTGTTAGAATTATAAGTAGAGCAATTAGAAAAAATCTATTGAATCGGTTCTGCGACGAATCTGAGGAAGAAACAGAGAGTAGGTGATGTAGTACGAGTCTACAAACGGCGGGCAACACAAATGTCCTAACTCAACAAATGAAAATGCAATCTAAAGAGAATGCAATCTAAATGTCGTGCACGTGTTAACATGTGGTGACAGTCTAAATCACGATCAATAACAAGTAATTAGATTAATCATAGCTTTAAGCATTGATTTTGCACAATTAGTAACAAGCAATGGAATGAAAAAACAATTATTTTCAACCAATGAATGAGGCGCAAATCCGCTCAAGTACACCAAATGCGCTATGCAAATCAAACAACGAATAAAGCACAATCACAGATAAGAGTCAACAATCACACGACAATAGTTCCAACCAAAGCATCCAACCTGGAGAAAATATAACACGCATACCTCGATTTACTCATGCTTGTGGCGGCTTAGCGTTGGGATGGAGGGCCGATGGTGGTAGCGTCCTCGGAATGACGGTGGATCCACGGAGGGGGCGCGAGAATAGGTAATATAGATCTGAAAGGAGTATGCGGAGGGTTGGGTTGCGGGTAGATGGTCGGGTTGGGCTTGGAAGGTGGGGTCGAGATTAAGAATTAGAGGGGCGGCTGTAGGAGGCCAGCGGGGTGTGTCTTAGGGAATCCAGTGGTGGGGAGGGCCTATGGAGGTTGACGTATGGGGGGAAAGGGTGCGGGATGGTTCAGGGTATCCGATGGACCGGGAAAAAGGGGAGGGCATCTGCTGCAGGCTCAGGTGAGGCGGGGTTGCAGGGAAGGAGGGGTCGGGATCAGCAGGAGGGCGGAGGAGATGGCTTGGGGGGGAGGTCGGTTGAGGCGGAGGAGGGTGTTGCGGGCTCTGGTGAGGAGGAGGATTTAAGGGCTTACCGGGGTTCAGGAGGAAGAAGCGGACCAGACGGATATCGCACAAGAAGTTACACGGCTCGGAATCCACCGAGTGACCAGTGGCTGCTATCCAAGCAGCTTTCGATCCCTTGGCCGACCGCAAGCATGCCTATTTATAACAGGGAAATTGAAAACAGAATTAGGGCTCCCGAGCGGACGACTATAACTGTTCGGAACGACCCTCCGGGCGCATCCGTGTACTCAGATCGCCTAAACGGGTCGCCGATGACTACCTCCTGCGAGAATAGACGCCTGCGTACCGTCGATCACTATAAACTCCCCCCGACTTGAAAGCACTCATCTCCGGTGAGTGAAAATGATCGTACTATCGACGTAAGTCTAGGGCGAGTCTCTCGAGCTCCTCAGTAGAAATCCAAGTGTCGTCAGAAGTCGGGCGGGCAAGCCAATTGACCAAGTACCGCAGGACCACCGAACCACCCATTGTAGTGAAGTCAAGGCCAGCGATTTGTACTGCATCTCCGATAAGCGTAGGCGTCTGTCGTTGTGATGTACCTCCATCTGAACGCGGTGCCTCTGGAACTATCGGCCGGGTAGTGGAGTCATTCGAGTGGTGCTTAACCATCCGCAACTGCCTGGGAAAGGTGGGTGTGGGGGAACAAGAGGGGTGAAGGTCCAGCTGTGGCTCAGTAGTAGGTGGGGATAAGGGGTTCACGTACACTTGCTTCTCATAGTATGGAATTAAATCCTCTACATTGAACACCCGATGAATTCTCATTGTCGGTGGGATATCAACCTCATAAGCATTCACACCAATTCGTCGAGCGACTGTGTAGGGGCCTATTCAGTGGGCACTTTGCTTCTTCGCTGCCCAAACAGAAGAATTCTGTTAAGTACAAATGTGTTGAGTGATGAAGGTTCACTCAACACCTTATCAGTTAAGCTGTCAAAGGCAACATCGTTGAGTGATGAAGGGTAGATGGTCACTTAACGCCTTCAGTCAGAAATTCTGTACAAGTCCAAAAACATTGAGTGTAGAAGGTTCATTCAATGCCTTCAGTCAGGATAACTGTCAAGTCCAGAAGCATTGAGTGAAGAAGGTTCACTCAACGCCAGCAACCAGAAGAATTCTGTTAAGTACAAATGTGTTAAGTGATGGTGGTTCACTCAACGCCTTATTAGTTAAGCTGTCAAAGGCAACATCTAGAGTTTGCTAATATATCAAGAGAAATATTAGCGAAAATGACCCAAAATTGTAGTGTATGGACGCGAAAACTATACCAGATGAGTCCGAAAAATAATATAATATCAGACACATCACACCCCCATACTTAAGCATTTGCACATCTCGAGCAAATCATCTCTTAGCGGAAAGAAAAGTACTAGCCGACATAGAAATTACAAAGGAGGAGTAAACTTGCTCCCTCCTATGCATATCTGCCTGAGCTTTATAACTTTCATTACTAACAACGATCTTTCTCCGGATTGTCTCATGTAGTGCGCGTATATGATAAACAGACGACTCAACAGACCAAAAATGTGAATGATGAACCCAAATGATGACATGAAGTACATGTATGAGCTGAATGAACGACTCGACAGACTTATGCAGATGATGAACTTAAAAGATGACATGCTTGCATGAATGATGCATGAAAAACATGACAGACATGGTACATGAAAATCTTTTTGAGGGTAGCTAAACACCTAGGGGCTGAATAGGTTACTTTTTGAATCTTTTAATTCTTTTGAGAGTAGATCTTGTGGTGTGTTTATGTTAGTAGGTTAGCTTTCAAGAATACATAAAGCACACAAAATTTATAGTGGTTCCTCTACCTAGGGTACATCCACTTTCCCTCTTCACCTATCTATTAGTAAGCTAGATTCGACCAACTCCTCTAGTACTCAGATCAAACAGATCTTACATCTCAGATCCCTTCCCTGGATCTTACAACTCAGAGTGTTCACCACTCCTACAACTCAGATTGCTCACAGTCCTACCTCAGAGACAATCACTTGTCTCCTACCTCAGGCTGAACAACCCTACAAGTCAGAGTCTTCCAACTCCTACAACTCAGAGATCCAGCTGGTCTCCTACCTAAAATCTTCACAAAAATCCTACCTCGGGCACAAGCCTTACCTCAGATCCTACTCAGGATCCTACAACTCAGAGTGCTTCACACTCCTACACTAAGACTGCTTACATTTCTATACTCAGCCTTTATAAAATAGGCCTACACTCAGATCTCAGAGAGATCTTATAAGATTGAATAATTGTTTGGGAAATTTGACTCAACAGAAAATCTCTAACGGTCCGTTCGGCCCCCTGGAATTGGAATTGGAATTGAGAATTGGAATTGGGGCAACATAATTCCAATTCCAGTGTTCGGATGTTAGGAATTCCCTTGGAATTGGAATTGGTCCAATTCCATGGAATTCAATTTTGTACTATGACCAATTCTTAGGGGTAAAGACAGATATTTCATGGAATTCAGTTTTTTACTATGCCCGTTGTTGCCCGATCTCATCGTCGTCGCCCGATCTCGCCGTCGTCGCCCGATCTCGCTACCGCCGCCCGATCTCGTCGTCGTCGTCCGATCTCGCCGCCGTCACCCGATCTCGCCTCCGCCGCCTAATCTCGCCGCCGCCGCCCGATCTCACCGCCTCCTCCCTATCTCGCCACTGCTCACTCCCGATACTGCCACCACCGCCCGATCTCGCCGCCGTCGCCCGATCTCGCCTCCGCCGCCGCACGATCTCGCCGCCGCCGAGCGATCTCGCCGCAACCACCGCTCGATCTCGCCGCAGCCACCCGATCTCGCCGCCACCGCCCGATCTCGCTGCAGCCGCCCGATCTCGCCGCCGCCACTGCCCGATCTCGTCGCCGCCACTGCCCGATCTCGTCGTCACCACCTGATCACGGCCCTGATCTCGTTATCGTCGCCCGATCTCGCCATCGTCGACTGATCTCGTCGTCGTCACCCGATCTCGTCATCACCGCCCGATCTCGTCGTCGTTGTCCGATCATAATTAATTGTTTGTACACTACTTGAAGTTGATTTCTTTGGTGTTGTGTTATTTTTTTGCCAATTTATATATTTTCTTAAAGATTGTAAAAGGAATAATTCTCTCCATCACTTGGTTTTGTTACAATATCTTCATCCCGAGTGACACAAGACTCCAACTTGAAATTATCATGTCGCTCGGTCCTGCAGGCATGAGAAAAAAAGAAATTGTAAACCAATTCCAATTCCAATTCTAGAAATCCATCCTGCAGCCGAACAACTGCATTGGAATTCAGACCAATTCCATTTCTCACAGGAATTGGAATTAGATGAATTCCAATTCTGCAATTCCAAATCCAGGGGGCCGAACGGACCGTAAGTCTTCTTCTTTGGCTGAATCAACAGACAGCCCTTCTTCAGCACAGCTACAGGAAGATGATTCTTCAGATTTGGTTCAGTTTGTCATGTGTTGTATCTAGCAGAGTTCTTCTTCTTCAAGCTTGAGAAAGATGTTCTTTTAGTAGAATAGCAGGCTTAAAAATGATGAGTAATTTGCTCTGCTCTGCTGGCCGACTTTTTGCGAAATTAGGGTTTTGAAACAATGGAAAAAAGTTCTTGTAAAAATGCCCCCCATACCCTTTTATATCTCGGCATCATCAACGGCTATATCCTTCTTTGTTAAGCGGCATGACCGACTTTAATGGTTGATATATCCCAGAATATCGCTGCCCAATCAATACGACAGTCTTTGTCTTTTAGCACGCGATTTTCGTCGATTTGAATTAAGGATGGCGTTAACAGACTTGACACGATGCCAATGACTTGGAATATTTTCTGAATCTGTACAGATGTTGAGTGATCCCATATGACTCGATGAATTGGAGTTTTGATAGTTAACTCCAGAGGCATTGAGTGAATGGCTTTTACTTGACGCATTTGTATTTAGCCAAATTCTGTCTATCGCTGAGGCGTTGAGTGAATGTTCTTTACTCGACGTTTTTGTATTTAACCACATTTTGTCTATCGCTGAGGCGTTGAGTCAATGTTCTTCACTCGGCGTTTTTGTCTTTTAACACTTTTACTGAGAAGGCGTTGAGCGTCAGTCCTTTACACAACGCATGTTTACTTGGGCAGATTTTCCTGAGAAGGCGTCGAGTGCAAGTCCTTCACTCGACGCATTTGCACTTAGATTGATTTTACTGAGACCGCGTCGACTGCAAGTTCTTCACTCGCCGTATTTGTACTTAACAACCTTTCTCTGAGAAGGCGTCGAGTGCAAGTCCTTCACTCGACGCTTTTGTACTTAGACAGATTTTCATGAGAAGGCGTCGAGTGCAAGTCCTTCACTCGATGCATTTGCACTTAGACAGAATATAGAGCTTCTCCACTGAGGCTTTGAGTGAGAGGGATATTGTCGATGCTTTTAGGCCTCAGGCATTGAGTGAGGAGTAGTCACTCAACGCTTTTGTACCCTATCATTTTCCTAACTTCCTTGACCATGCTGACTTCTTTCCAGCCTTACTTTTGATACACTCAGCCTATCTAATCACATAATTACCAATATCTTGCACATGTAAACTTAGACATATATTAAATACAGGTTTGTGTATATTATTGACTTGTGAGCTTTCTTCAAATCTGGGATATTGTGATCAATGTACCCAACAGTGCACTGACTTTCAACAGATTTTATGTGGCGAAGGTTCCTTGAAAGAGGTGGTTTATCGAGGAGTTCGTCGGGAGGAGTGTAGTAAAACTCAGTAAGTGTGCGATGAGTGTCAGAATGACTGTGTGAGATGCCAAGACTCCAATACGAGCTCACGTTGTCCCTAATATCTCTCAAGGAACGTGACGCATCAGGCGGCTCACCAGGAGGTACGTATGAAAATTTGTCGCGAATGCGACGGTCACCTGAGTGAGCAGCAGAGACATCAATAATTGGGTGTGACGCTCGAGTGAGGCGAGTGCCGCTGATAGGAGAGAACTCATCTGGCGGGTCAGCAGACGGTATGTCTAAAAACTCATCACGAGTGGGATGGGTCATACGCTCAATTCTCAGTACGTCTGGAGGGTGCTCAAGTATGCCTAGGAAGTGCCCTACATACTCATTGCTACACTCAAGACCCGCTCTCCAAAGCAAAATAAGCGATGAGAATGGGAGAGATGTCAATAACCCAGCGCTCATTAATGACTCGCACATCGGGATGTCAACCTCTCCGGGAAGTGGCGGTTCATCAGGAGGCTCGTTGGTGGGATCATTAAAGAACCCGTCAGTAGGGTCATGATCCTCTAAGTGAATACTACTAATAAGGGTAATGTCCCCACAAGCGGGTGGGACGACTACCAAGATATTGACATGAGGCTCAAGGCTCTCGATCATGACTTGACACAAAATAAGGCTAAGGGGAGATTGAGAAGAATTCATACTCAAGTGGTGGTTAGCCGCCATGGTGTCAAGATTGGGGTCTCTAACCAAGGGGGTAACGAGACCAACATAAGGTATAGAAGATGGATAGACCATCGCAGTATCACTGAGTCGCTTGGCCTCACTCTCATGGCCAAACTCGTGATCAAACTCACTAGCCGTGCTAAAGGCTCTTTCCACCTGTGATATAAGGCCAGGGTCATACTCTGCTTCAAAATCGCGTGGGCATGGAGGCTTATCAAGGGGTAGAGTACCAAAATCAGATGGCGAATCGCTCATAACTATGGGAGTACTACACGCATCAGTGGTTTGACTTGAATCCTAATGTCACACTATAGGTTTCCCCAAGAGAAGATTTCATGTGATTCATTTGAGCATGTACGCGATCAAATTGATCAAGAACCAATCGCTAAAATTTGGCTTCAGGTATCTCTACTGGTGGAACGATAGGGGAATCCAAACGCATGAGGTTATCCACATAGTGGTGACCTCTATAGGGATCCAGGTAGTCATCAAATTATTCATCCCTAATATGCTCACAACGTGTCAGAGGGTGAATGTGAACCCTACGAGCGTGTAGCGATGGGCGGTGATCATTAAAATAGTATGATCTCTCCGGAGGGGCTCTACGAAGATCCTCAACTCTACCAACTTCAGGTCGTGGCGTAGTATAGTGACGATAACGTGAAGTGCTAGAATCATAGCAATCGTTTCTAGCAAATCGTGGCGAAGGGTCGACACGATATCTAGAATGAGCGGAATGCAAATACGGATAATCATCGTAATGATATGCCATGAGATCCTACCTATAGACTCAATTACTGCGCGCTAACATAGAGCTCGAACCTCCCTCTTGCACCAATTGATGCAGTACGAGTGTACAAACGGCGGGCAGTATAAATGTCCTAACTCAACAAATGAAAATGCAATCTAAAGAGGATGTGATCTAAATGTCGTGCACATGTTAACATGAGGTGACAGTCCAAATCAAGATCAACAACAAATAATTAGATTAACCATAGTTTTAAGCATTGATTTTGCACAATTAGTAACAAGCAATGGAATGAGAAAACAACTATAATCAACCAACGAATGAGGCTCAAATCTGCTCAAGTACACTGAATGCGCTCCGCAAATCAAACAACGAATTAAGCACTATCACATATAAGAGAACAATCACACGACAATTGTTCCAACCAAAGGATCCAATCTAGAGAAAATATAACACTCCTACCTCGATTTACTCATGCTTGTGGCGGCTTAGCGCTGGGATGGAGGGCCGATGGTGGTAGCATCCTCAGAATGACGGTGGATCCACAGAGGGGGCGCGAGAATAGGTAAGATAGATCTGAAAGGAGTATGCGGAGGGGTTGGGTTGCGAGTAGATGGCCGGGTTGGGCTTGGAAGCTAGGATCAGGATCGGGAATTAGAGGGGTGACTGCAGGAGGCCAGCCGGAGTGTGTCTTAGTGAATCTGGTGGTGGGGAGGGCCTAGGGAGGTTGGCGGATGGGGTGAAAGGGTGCGGGATGGTGCGGGGTATCCGATGGACCGGGAAAAAGGGTAGGGCATCTACTGTGGGCTTGGGCGAGGCGTAGCTGCAGGGAAGGAGGGGCCTGGATCAGCAGGAGGACAGAGGAGATGGCTGGGGGGTTCGGTTGAGGAGGAGGGTTGAAGGGCTTACCGGGGCTCGGGAAGAAGAAGAGGACCAGGCGGGTATTGCACGGGAAGTTGCACGGCTCGGAATCCACCGAGTGACCAGCGACTGTTATCCAAGCAACTTCCGATCCCTTGGCCGGCCACAAGCATGCCTATTTATAACAGGGAATGGAAAAATAGAATTAGGGCTCCCGATCGGACAGCTATAACTGTTCAGGTCGATCGGGGGATCAAATACATCAAAATAATAAAATCTAATATATGAAATTGACTCGGAACGACCCTCCGGGCGCATCTTTGGACTCGGATTGCCCAAACGGGTCGTCGATCCCTGCCTCCTGTGAGAATAGACGCGTGTGTGTCATCGATCTCCAGCAGTAAGCATACTAGAACTGGTCAGAGATTAGGAGAATGAATTTGTTGAATCAGCTCTGCAGTGATTTGAAGGACAAAGCAAGCAGAGCAGAGAGCTTCTGCGACTAAATCAAAGACCTATGGAATCGGCTGACGCGGACAAATCAGTGAGTTTCTGCTGTCAATCATAGTAGAGAAACTTGGAGGTGGATGATATACTCGCACAAGTACCAGTAGAACTTCAATATTTTTAATACCATTGTATACCTAAATATGCATATGTTCTACAATTCCTTTGCAAGCACTCACTATTTCCTTATGCAATATTTCAGTAATTAGAGAAATTTTTTCTCTGGGCTAATTTTAAGCTTATGCTTCATACCCACTCCTGGACATTTGATTACTTTGGTGTCTGGGTTCTGCGGTCGAACTTACTTGTTTTAACATATTGTTTTTATTGTTTCTCTTGTTTAGCGTCTTGACGCCATATTACAAAGAGGATGTCCTTTATTCTGAAGAGGAACTTAAAAAAGAAAATGAAGATGGAATATCAATTTTATTTTACTTGGAGAGGATATATCCAGGTAACTGCTTCCGGGTCATATTTCTTCTACAGTGCCTAAAAGTTGAGTATGTTAGAATTTTCATTTCCTAATATCATCATTTGCTCTCAGGGAGTTGGGATGGTGTTAGGAAGAGGAAGGGGGAGAGAGAGATCTAAGGAGAAGAATTAGAGAACTAGGGTTGAGTAGAAGAGAAGAGAAAATACCTTGGAATAATCTTGCTTGTCCACCAAGAGAGCCACCTCGGGGTATTTATACCTGGGGTTGAGAGGGGTCGGCCGACCCCTCCCCATATGGGGGCTGAACCGGTCTGGTTTGGCCCCCATACCGCCGGTCTTCAAATAGAGGGAGAGGGGGCTGAACCGGTTGGTTCAACCCCGTTGTCGCCTTCGGTTTCCTTCCGCCTTCGTGTGTATTGACGCCCAAATAGCCGGGCTCCGTCCGGGGACGTAACATTCCCTTCCACATCAAGAACCAGCTTGTCCCCAAGGTGGTAATCGAGGCAAAGTTCCCGGAACTCCAGCAAGTCCACCCATATGTTGTGTTCCGCAGTCATATTCTTCCACTTGACTAGTAGCTCTGGACGGTACTCAGTGCCGCGGTGCTTCCACTTGATCATCAGAATCTCCTCAGGTATCGGACGCAGCTCGCTCGTGCTTGTGGCCTTGGGCAGGAGAGGACTGGGTCGAACAAAGTCGCCGATCTTCTGCTTCAACAAGGAGACATGAAAGGTCAGATGTATCCTCGATCCTTCGGGCAACGACAACGTGTAAGCAACAGAGCCCACTCACCGGATAATCCGGAAGGGGCCATAGTAACGAGGTGCCAACTTCTGGTTTGACCGCTAGGACACGGACAACTGCTTGTAGGGGCGGAGCTTAAGAAAGACCTCATCCCCCACTCGGAACTCCAGCTCCTTCCGATGCTTGTCAGCTTGCACCTTCATGCGGTCCTGTGCTATCCGGAGATTCTCGCGCAAAGCGGCGAGTGTGAGATCACGATCACGAAGTGCACGGTCAACGGCGGGCAACGCCGTACTGTCAGCCTCATAACTTCTCAAGGAAGGAGGAGGACGACCGTACACGACCTCGAACAGAGTCATCTTGCTGGCAGAGTGGTAGGACGTGTTGTAGCGGTACTCGGCCCAATGCAACCAACTTGTCCAAGTGTGCGGCTCGTCCATAACATAACAACGCAGGTATGATTCCACGCCTCGATTGAGTACCTCTGTCTGCCCGTCTGTCTGGGGGTGGTGAGTTGTGCTGAAATGTAAAGAGGTCCCTTGTAAGCGAAAGAGCTCCTTCCAAAAGTTGCCGACGAACATCGGGTCTCGGTCCGAGATGATCGCCCGTGGTATGTCATGAAGCCGGACAATCTCACGGGCAAAGAGAGCGGCGACAGATTTGCCGGTGTAAGGACGGCTCGGTGCTATGAAATGCCCGTACTTGGACAACTTATCGACCACCACCATGATGACTGACTTGCCCTGAGACCTGGGCATCCCATCAATGAAGTTCATGGAAACAGTATCTCAAATCTGGTGTGGAATCTCCAAAGGTGTGAGCAAACCGGCTGGGGACGTGATTTCATACTTCTGGCGCTGGCAAGTCTCACATTGCTGAACAGACAACTGGATGTCACGGCGCATTCCCTTCCAGAAAACATGGGCCCGTGCCCGCTGGAGAGTGCGAAGAACACCGGCATGACCACCCATCGGAGAGGAGTGGAACTCATGCATCATAACTGCCCTCCAGGCAGACTTCGAAGGAATGACCACGCAGCCCTGATAGAACAACCTGTCATTCTGAAGATGGTAGCCCGGAGTTGTCTCACGTGCCTATCGAAGAGCCTCCACAATAAGTTGCAACTCGGAATCACACTGTACCTCGTCCTGTATCTCGTCAATGGAGTCAAGCAGTGGTGTTGTAATCTGAGCGAGGGCGCCTTCAGGTAAGCGGGACAAAGCATCAGCAACCCGATTGTCCTTCCCGTGCCGGTAGACGATCTCATAATCATACCCTTAAAGTTTGGTCACCCACTTTTGTTGGAGAGAAGAAGAGACCCGTTGTTCCAAAAAAATTTTTAGACTCTGATGGTCCGTCCGGATCTTGAAATGCCTTCCCAACAAATATGGCCGCCACAAGGCCACTGCATGGATGATTGCCAACATTTCCTTCTCGTAGGTGGACAACCTCAGCATTCGAGGAGCCAACGCCTTGCTGTAGAAGGCTATGGGCCGCCCTTCCTGCATCAATACAGCACTGAGGCCCACTCCATAAGCATCAGTCTCCACAACAAACTCCTTGGTAAAGTCGGGAAGCGCCAAGACCGGCGTAGTCGTCATGGCCTTCTTGAGTGCTTGGAAGGCCTCCTCCGCCTCCTCCTGCCAGAGGAAGGCGTCCTTCTGCAGCAACTGGGTAAGAGGCCGGGCCATCTTGTCGTAGTCCTTCACAAAGCGATGGTAGTATCCGGTAAGGCCTAAGAAGCACCGTAGTGCCCGTACAGTCTGGGGTCGTGGCCAGGACAACATACTCTCAATCTTCCGGGGGTCGGCCTTGACGCCCTGAGCCGAGACTAAATGTCCCAAGTATTCCACCTCCTCCTGACCGAAGGAGCACTTGGACCATTTGGCGTAAAGCTAGTTTTGGCGGAGGATGGAGAATACTTCTTCAACATGAGCTAAGTGCTCCTCCCAACTGAGACTGTATATGAGAATGTCATCGAAGAAGATCAGCACAAAACGGCGAAGGAGCTGACAAAAAATCTCGTTCATGTTGGCCTGAAAGGTGGACGGCCCACCGGTTAGCCCGTTGACCATCACCAGGAACTCATAGTGGCCGTCGTGTGTCCGGAAAGCTGTTTTGTGGATGTCGTCCTCTCGCATGAGGATCTGATAGTAACTGGACCGCAAGTCCAGTTTGGTGAACCGCTGTGCGCCGTGCAGTTCATCCAACAACTCTTCAATCAAGGGAATAGGAAATTTGTCCTTTACAGTGACACTGTTCAGCGCGCGGTAGTCTACGCATAACCGCCATGAACCATCTTTCTTCTTGACCAAGATGATCGGGGCAGAAATGAGCTCGTACTGGGGCGGATGATCCCCGCATCTAGCATCTCGCTAACATTGCGCTCGATCTCAGCCTTCTGCATTTGCGGGTATCGATAGGGCCGGATGTTGGTAGGCTCCACCCCCGCCTTGAGGACGATCTGATGATCCCGAAAGTGCGGTGGTGGGAGAGTGCGGGGCTCCTGGAAAATGTAAGCATACTGTTCTAGGAGAGACTGTATCTGGACGGGTACCTCGGATGACCCGATGACGGCCGACTTCAACCCCAAAAGCACTGCCATCATGTTGCCTTCTTCCCCAATACGCTGTAAGCTTCGGACAGAGACCTCCTTCACTGGAGAGGATTTTAGGCCCTTCATACAAAACTGCTTCCCATGCTGTAAGAACTCCATAGTCATGTCATCCCAATCAAAGGTGACTCGCCGTAGCTGTCGCAGCCAATGTACCCCAAGCACCATGTCTGAACCTCGGATGGGAAGAAGATAAACATCTGTATGACCCGTGTAGCCTTGTATGTTGAGCTCCACCTACTTCATCACCCCCTCACACTACAACTTGCTCCCATCGGCCATCATCACCTGAAAGGAAGCCCCTCGATCGATCACGTGTCCCACTCGGCATGCCACCTCGGGATGGACGAAGTTGTGGGTACTCCCACTATCTATCAGAATCGTCACACGTTCCCGTAGGACCTTGCCTGCCATGCGCATAGTGAGGGGGCGTTGCAGCCCTCCATAGCCTGTATCGATACTCCAAACTCTGTCACCGCTGACTCCTCTATCAATTCCGGCTCGGGAACCATGTTCACCTCCTCCTCGGCCTCCTCATGTAGCATGAACACCTGGACCTTTTGACATTTGTGCCCCAGAGCGAACTTCTCATCACAGTTGAAACACAACTCTTTTTCCTTCCGCGCCTGAAGTTCCGGCCAAGTCAGCTGAGTAACAACCAGCTTGCTTGGACCCAGGGATTCCCTTCTCACCACCGCCATGGTGGTAGTAGTATGTGCTGTGTTGCGGGAGCGTTGCCTATTGTAGCGTTCCTCCTGTATCCGAGCCAAACTGATCGCATGGTTCAAGTTGCGGGGCATGTAGGACTGGATCTCATCCCGCAAATAATCATTGAGGCCCGACACAAAATAACTGAGTAATGTCTTCTCTTCCACTGTACTCGATTAGTCAACTTCTCAAACTCTATTCGGTACTCCATCACTGTACCCTTCTGTCGCAGCTTCTGTAGGAGTGCCTCAAAGTCTTCGTACTCTAATGGCCCAAAACGAGCGGTGAATCCATCCACGAAGTCGGTCCAGGGCATGTAGTCCTTGCCCTTCAGGAACCACTGCACCCACTTGAAAGCATCATGCTCCAGGTGGAATGATGCTAACTGCACCCACAGCCCCTCGGGAATCTCCTGATAGCTGAAAAACAGTTCCGCCTTCTGCAGCCACTCCAGGGCGTCACCCCTATTAAACTTGGGAAAATTTATCCGCGCCAACTTTGGCGGCATGTACGGCCGCGGACCGGCCTGTCCATGCCACCCCACCTTTTGTCCATACTCCGCCGGCCTTCTTGGTTCCCCGGGTTCAAAAGGCATGCCTGGAAACCCTTGACGAAACGACCCCGCCGCGGACCGGCCTGTTCATCGCTGGCCTCGGCTCCTGGTTGCCGCCCGGTCAAGTTTCTTGTCATTGTACCTTTATCCGCTGCGGGCCTCTTCTACCCGCTGCGACCTCATGGCGTCCGAAAATTCTAATTTCTCCTCTGTTCTACCCGATCGTGTTGCGGCTCCAGTTTCCGAGCCTCGCGATGAACTCCGAATTACTATTATCTCTCTTAATGGGAAACGAAATTTTGTGGAATGGGTACACTCGGTTCGTCGCGTCCTGCAGACGAAAGACCTTCTTCATCACCTGACTCGGACCACTCTGACCGCTCCCACCGATGAGTGGCTTTGGGATGATGGTTGGATCCAATTTTGGCTCCTCAACTCTATGGACACTGAGCCCTATCGAATGGCTATGTATCATGACACGGCAAAGGCCATGTGGGAAGAGCTCCACTCGTTTTACTCTGGGCAGAATAGTTTGCAACACTTATTCGACATTATCTCTGATCTTTAGAAGCTTGATCCCTTTGCTCCCGGTGATATGATCTCATTTGTTGCTAAAGCTAAGACCCTGGTCGAGGTCCGGATCCAACATCAGCCTCCCATTACAGATCTGACCACTCAACGGGCCCAGAAAGAAGCGGTCGAGATTGCGATGATGATATCCCGGGTTCCCTCTCACCTGCACAGTGTTCAGGCCCAGATTATTTTATTTACTACCACCCCATCTTTGTCGGATGTGTGCTCTATGCTTCTGAAGGTCACCCCGCCCCAGGATGTTGTTGTTACTCTCTCCCCATCTTTCCTCCAACACTCTACACCTGCTCCGCCTGCTCGGGGGTCCTCATCCCGTGGGGGCCGCTACACGTCTCGGGGACGTGGCCGGTCTGGAAAATCTCAGTTTAAGTGCATTTATTGTGGACGGGATGACCATCTTGAGGTCACCTGCTATCGCAAACATGGCTTGCCTCCCCATCTTGCTGCTCCTGCTATGACTGATCCTCCCGCTGCTACTGCCCCGGACTTTGTTGCTTCTGCTCGGGCAAACATTGATGATCTACGCACTCAGCTCCAGCACTTGCAAGGGCTGATCTCTCGCTCGTCGCATCTATTTCCAATGAAGGTATATCTTGTCTCTCACAGGGCTCTCACTGGATTGTGGACTCGGGTGCCACACATCATATTGCGTCGCAACGACCCCCGCACTTTTCGGCGACTGCTCACCCCCAATTCATCAATGTGGAAAATGGTGATACCACCCCCGTTTCTGGTGATGTAAATATACCCCTCACACCCACTCTCTCTCTCTCTCTCTGACTTCTGCTCTTCATGTTCCTGGTTCCCCATTTAACTTATTCTTTGTTAGCCGCCTCACACAAGACCTTAATTGCTCTGTTACTTTCTCACCTTCTACCTTTGTTGTGCAGGATCGGCAAACGCAGAATATCATTGGTAAGGGACGGCTGTCAAATGAGCTCTACCTCCTCGATGTCCCTCCTTCTGCTCTCTTCGTTGTCTCCACTACCGATTGGCATCGTCGTCTTAGGCATGCTCCTATCCAGATTCTCAAGAAGGCTCTTCCGGATGTCTCCTTGCATGAGTTTTCTTGTGAATCATGTATCTTTGGCAAATAACATCGTGTTTCTTTTCATCCTACCTGTACTCGGAGTGATACTCCATTATCATTAGTGCATTCTGATATTTGGGTTCCTTATAAAACCCTTAGTATGTTTGGCTATCGTTATTTTGTCACCTTTATTGATGATTATTCACGCTTAATCTGGTTATACTTACTTCGGGATCGTGCTGAACTAACCACTACATTTCACACCTTCCTGAGTGAAATACGTATACAGTTCCCCTCTCCTCTAAAGGTTTTTCGCACGGATAATGCCAAAGAATACACTAGCCGTACATTTGCGAACTTATGCACTTAATTCGATATTATACATCAAACCTCGTGTGCATATACGACTCAACAAAATGGTGTGGCAGAGCGAAAGAATCGTCATCTTCTTGATGTTACGCGGTCACTCATGCTTCAAATGCAGGTTCCTACTCGTTTTGGGAACTTTGCTGACTCTACGACATGTTACCTCATCAATCACTTGCCTTCTTCTGTGCTCAACTATACCACTTCGTTTAGTCTTCTCTTTTTATCTCAATCCCCGTTTACTCACACGCCTCGTGCTTAGTTGTCAAGTCGCGCGCTTAAGCGCGCCGGGCTCACCAGGCGCAACCCGCCGCCCCTCAGCACGACTGAGGCAGGCAATGTACTCCAGGGGTGCGCCTTATAGGCTCCCAGGTGCGCTTGGGCCTTTCTAGGTATTATTTTTTAAAAAAATTGATATGAGCAAAAACATGATCATAGACGCACCCCTAGGCGCACTTGGGCACCCAATTTGTTGAAATTGAGCGAATTGGGCGCCCAATTCGCTTAATTTCGGCGAATTGGGCGCCCAATTCGCTCAATTTCCTTTTTCACCCATTTTTGCGCCTCATGTGCCTCAGGCGCGCGCCTGCGCCTGGCGCCTAGGCTCCAGGGGCCCTTTGCGCCTCGGTGCGCCTTACCACCTTACGTCTTTGATAACTTAGACCTTGTGTATTTGGCTGTACTTGCTATGTTCACAATTTTGGTCCGATCAAGGATAAGTTTGCTCATCGGGCCAGCAAGTGTATGTTTCTCGGGTACTCTCGGGCTCAGAAAGGCTACGTGTGTTATTCTCCGACTACTGACAAGGTTGTTGTCTCTGTCGATGTCACCTTTCGGGAGACTCAACCATTCTACGACTCATCCTCTACCACCACTCCTCCCTCCCCTTCTATTCCTCGTCTGATTGTTCCTGTCGCATCCTCTCTACCACCTCTTCTCCCCATTCCTCTTCCGGCACCTGTTCCAACTCTACCACCCAAACCACCTCTTCTTCGTGTCTACACTCCTCGTACCCCGGACTCTGGAGCTCTACAGCAGCCTTCCTTCACCAGTGTTATCCCGCGGATTGACGATCCCGCATCAACATCTACTGCTCACCCCATGGCCAATTATGTTTCTCTGCATCGCCTTTTGCCACCTCTACGTAAGTTTGCTCTCTCTCTCTCTCTCTTCCATTTCTATTCCTATCTCAGTGCAGGAGGCTCTTCTACATCCAGGGTGGCACGCGGCCATGGATGAGGAAATGACTGCTCTTTGGTCTAACCAGACTTGGGATCTGGCGCCTCTTCCTCCCGGACATTCGTGTGTCAGTTGCAAGTGAGTGTTTGCTATAAAACATGCTCCAGATGGGACAGTCGACCGGCTAAAGGCACGTCTTGTGGCTCGGGGATTTACTCAACAACAGGGACTTGATTATGATGAAACCTTTTCTTTCGTAGCCAAGTTGAACTCTGTTCGTGTACTGATCTCCTTGGTTGTGCATCAACATTGGCCTCTCTATCAGCTGGATATTAAAAATGCCTTTTTGAATGGCGATCTTCAAGAAACGGTCTACATGCATCAACCTCCCGGGTTTGAGACCACGGGGTAGTCTCATGTATGTCATCTTCGGAAATCTATTTATGGTCTCAAACAATCTCCCAGGGCTTGGTTTGAAAATTTTAGTAAGGTTGTTCGTTGCGTTGGATTCAAGCGGAGCTCGGCTGACTTCTCTCTCTTTACTCGTCATCAATCAACTGGAACTGTCATTCTCCTGGTTTATGTGAATGATATCTTTATTACTGGTGATGACACCACAGGGATACAGAACATCAATCAACACTTGAACTCCGGTTTTCAAACAAAAGATCTGGGGGCTCTCAGGTAATTTCTTGGACTTGAGGTTGCAAGACGTTCTGATGGTCTTGTTTTGTCACAACGGAAGTATTGCCTTGATCTCCTCCACGATACTGGCTACCCTGGGTGTAAGCCTGTGGAAACTCCAATGGATGTCAACCACAAGCTATGTGCTCATGGGTCTGACTCTGATTCCCTGCTTACGAACCCTGAGTATTATCAGCGTCTTGTGGGAAAACTGATATACCTAACAGTTACAAAATCTGATATTTCGTTTGCTGTTGGAGTGGTCAGTCGATTTATGTATGCTCCTCAGACTTCTCATCTCCAGGCAGTAGAACACATCCTCAGATATTTGAAGACAGCTCTTGGACAAGGATTTGTATACAAGCCATCCTCCTCTCTATCTCTTGTTGCATACTCAGATGCGGACTACGCAGGCTCCCTAGATGATCGACGTTCCACTACAGGTTTCTACACCTACTTTGGGGGGAATCTTATCACTTAGCGTAGCAAGAATCAGTCTGTGGTTGCTCGCTCGTCTGCTAAAGCTGAGTATCGTGCAATGACAGCCGTTGTATCTGAACTCACCTGGCTTGAGGGTCTACTTGGTGATTTGAAGGTCACTTTATCCTCACCAGCAACCTTGTTTTGCGATAGTCAGGCTGCAATTCACATTGCAAAGAATCTTGTGTTTCATGAGCGGACCAAACACATTGAATTTGACTGTCATTTCGTTCGTGAAAAGGTTCAATTAAAGAAGTTAGAGATGGAGCATGTTCCTGTGTCAGGACAAGTTGCCGACATTCTCACCAAGGCACTACCGCGACAAATGTACCATCAGTTCTTATCCAAGCTTGGTGCCTACGACTTGTACGCTCCAACTTGCAGGGGAGTGTTAGAGAATACAGAATACTAAGATAAATGATGTATTAGCCCATTAATATGACCCATGCAGGATTTAGTGTTTAGTCCAACATTGTTTGTATAGCTGAGTTTCTCTCCTCTCTCCTATATACTTGTACTCATACTTGTATTTCTGTATTCAAGAAGTATATACAAGGTTTGAACCACTTTTCTACTATTTTCTTTATTCTCTTTCAGATGAATGGAGAAATTTCCTCGAAAGAATGAGTATCAAACGGGATGAATCTTATGAGGAAAACCTCAAGGACCATATGGATGATGTCCGTAGGTGGGTATCTTATAGAGGCCAAACACTTTCTAGAACAGGTAAGTTTTTCTTTGAATGTTTTACCTTCACAACTATTTTTTAAGACATTTCTTTCCTTTGTACTAATCCTTTTGGGCATGTATCAGTGAGAGGAATGATGTATTATAGGGATGCACTTGAGCTGCAGTGTTTCTTGGACATGGCAGAAGATCAGGGTTAGATTGATTTTCTCTTCATTGGAAATTTGATTGTTTTGTTTTGTTTATTCTTGGAGAACAGTTTATGATATCTTCTTCAGTGAAACTTCCACTGTTCTCATGTTTAGATTCAATTTCTTTGCAGACATTTTGACTGGCTACAGACCAATGAATCCTGTACAACACTATCAGGATGAAATGTCCTATGATGCAAAAGCTCAAGCTATAACTGATATGAAGTATACATACGTTGTTTCGTGCCAGGTCTATGGGATGCAGAAAAAATCAAGCGAAGCAAGAGATAAAAGTTGCTACCAGAATATACTCAACCTTATGCTAATGTAAGCCGTTAGATTCCATCTATATTTCTATGCATAGTCTTATCGAGGAACTATATTAAAACATCACAGCGGGTCTTCCATGGAAAAATGTACAGGTATCCACAGTTACGAGTTGCCTACATAGATGAAAGAGAGGAGACAGTAGATGGGAAGTCTGAGAAGTTCTATTACTCTGTTCTTGTTAAAGGAGGTGACAAATTGGATGAGGTCAGAATTTTTAAATAACAGTTACTGTTTTTTTTGGGTATGCCACTTGTCAAGAACTTCTATCCATATACCTGCCTCTGATGTTCTGGATGACTTGGTCTTCAAAAATTAATTGTTTGCAATTACTCATTACATGATTGATATCATAAAATGAAAGAGGTCCCTTCCTGGATGGAACTGTTATCGATCTGACTTTGAGCTGAAATAAGCTCGCTTTAAGTTGGATCAAAGAAATTCAAGCTGATTTCATTGGGACAAACTCGAAATCAACTTTGAGTTATGTAGAGAATTACAACATAAGAAAGAGAAAATCAATATTTTATTAATTTCTCGTATATTTTCCATGAATACAACACAGGTATTTGTGCATATACATAGGAGGAGAGAAGAGAGCCAAGCTTAGACAAGAACTGAAAATACAGTTGTCGCGACAAGGCTTTGGTAAGAATATCAACGATTTGTTCTGCAACAGGAGCTTGTTTCAAGTTCAATTTCCTTAGTTGAACTTTTTCCCGACTAAAATAACAATCGACCTCGATGGGCTTGATATGTTCATGGAACACATGATTTTTGGTAATATGAATAGTAGCTTGACTATCACAAATCAAGGTGGCGGGAGAAAAGAGTTTGACACTCAGGTCTCCCAGAAGGCTTTCCAGCCATGTGAATTCAGAGACGACAAAGGTCATTAATTGATACTCAGCTTCTGCAGATGAGCATGCGATGACAGACTGCTTCTTGCTTCGCCAGGTAACAAGATGTCCACCAAAGTATGCGCAAAAAACTACTTGTGGACAACGATCATCCAAGGACCTATCATAATTAACATCAGAATAGACAATGAGAGATAAAGATAAGAATGTCTTTTATACGATCCCTCGTGTAGGGCGTCGGTATTAGGTATCAGAGAATGCGCTCAACTGCCTGGAGATGAGAGGTTCGTAGAGCATGCATAATTCGATTGACAACCCCAAAAACAAAGGATATATCAGATTTTGTAACTGTAAGATAGAACAACTTTCCCACAAGACGACAATAGTATTTTGGGTTTGGTTGGAGTGTATCAAAGTCAGAGGAAAGGCACATACTTTCTTTGACATAGGATCAAGGCAATACTTTCTTTGACATAGGATTAGTCCATCAGGACGATGAGCTACTTCGATGCCAGGAAAGTATCGGAGATTTCCCAAATCTTTGGTCTAGAACACGGAGGTCAAGTGTTCCTTGATCATGTGAATGCCTTTTGAATCGTCGTCCGTAATTAAAATGTCATCAACATAAAACAGAAGTATCACAGTGCCTGTCGGGCAATGACATGTGAATAGAGAGAAGTTAACCGAGCTTCAAGTAAACCCAACATCACTAACAACCTGACTGAACTTGTCAAACCATGTCTGAGTAGACTGTTTGAGACCATAGAGAGATTTTTTATGGTGACATACAAGAGACTCCTGGTCTTAAAGCCAGGAGGTTGATGCTATAGACAGTGTCGGCAAGATCACCATTTAGAAAGACATTTTTGACATCATGCAACGACCAATGACAATGAACAAACAGAGAGATCAAGACACAGACAATATTTAACTTTGCAACAGGTGAGAAGGTCTCTTCATAGTCAAGGTCATGTTGTTAAGTAAAACCACGGGCGATAAGACAAGCCTTTAAATATTCAACCATCCCATTTGGAACATGTTTGATAGTAAAGACCCATTTGCAACTCACGCATGTCTGGCCAGGAGGAAGAGGGAGAAGATCTCAGGTGTGATTAGCCTAGTAGCCATTTCTTCTTTCATAGCGGCCCTCCACCCCAGGTGTTAAAGAGCCTATTGCAAATAAGTATGGGTGGAAACAAGCAACAACGTTGTTGCAAATATGTGAAGCACTAGCGATAATCGATGCAAATAAACAAAATTATTTATTGGTTATCTATAGAAGTCGTGTCCAAATCAACAAAGCACAGAGCTTCATCAATGGGGTAACAACCTCGGGGCATCAGAGCAAGGCGGATGACAAGTGTGCACACAGAGAAGAGGAGGTGGGTTGGTGGGTCTGGTGGATGGTATTGGAAGGAGAGGTGGTGCGGGAGAGGTGACAAGAGTGGAAGGATGTGGTAGGAGAGGAGGTGCAGGAGAAGCTAGAGGTGATGAGTGAAATGGCTGATCTTCAAGGAAAGTTACATTTGCGGTCGTTACTAATGTTTGAGTGGAAGTAGAATAACAGACATATCCTTTCTGGGTGCGGGAGTAACCAACCAACATATACTTAGTAACTTGAGGATCAATCTTGTCAGTTGCACGGCCAAAGGAGTAAGCATAGCAGGTGTGGACAAAAATATGAGGCGTTACGAAAAAGGGTGGGACGGAAGGGAAGAGAAGACTGAAGGGAGTGGAAAATTTGAGAATGGAGGATGACATGCAATTGATGAGATAGCATGCGATGGATACCGCAAAATGCCAATAGACCTTGGGCACCTGCATTTGAAATATAAGTGAACGAGGAGTAACGTCGAGGAGATGATGGTTTTTTCGCCCAACAACACCATTATATTGTAATGTGTAAGCACGAGAAGTTTGGTGGATGATACCGAACCCAGTACAAATGTTTTAAAATGCACGACTCGTATACTCGCGAGCATTATTAGTCTGAAGAGTTTTAATAGTGGCAGAGAACTGAGTACGTATCTCAACATTAAATTCTTGAAAGAAAGTAATTTAGAGTGATCACAAAATAAGTACAACAAGGTCATGCGAGAGTAATCATCAATAAAGGTAAGAAAATAACGATAATCAGAAATACTAGCCATTTTATAAGGACCCTAAATGTCCGAATGAACTAAAACCAAAGGACCATTGCTCCGAGTATAAGGAGAAGAAAACGAAGAGTGATGTTACTTGTCGGAGATGCAGGATTCACAGTTGAAGTTTGCGAGGGACAAATTTGAAAGAGCTTTCTTCAGAATTGTGAGAGGAGCATGTCCAAGACGTCGATATCAGTCAAAAGAGGTAACAGAAGAGAGAGCAGTGGAGGAAGTATCCAAGGTGTACATCCCGTTAGACAATTGCCCTCCACCGATGATATTTTGCGTCTGTTGATCTTGCACAACAAAGGAGGAGGAAGAAAATGTTACAGAACAGTCGAGGTCTTGAGTAAGATGACTAACAGAAAGAAGATTAAAATGAGAGACCAGAACATGAAGAACTGAGCGAAGAGAGATAAATGAAGGCAGGTCCATATTGCCAGAACCATGAACGGGAGTGGTGTCACCATTGGTCATTGTGATGAACTTAGGACAAACAGTGTCCAAGGACCGAGGAGGCTTCTGCGGAGTAATATGATTGGTGGCCGACAACTTCTTTCTGGGCGCGTTGGGAAGTAAGTTACGGCGCGAGAGAGTAATGTTGAATCCAGGCTTCAATGAGAGTCTTGGACCGTGCAACAAAAGAAGCCAGGTAACCATCCACCCCTGGATCAAGACACTGGAGGTCGGTGAAGATGTCAAACAGGTGTTGCGAACTATCCTTGCCAGAGTAAAAGGAGTGAATTTCATCCCACATAGCTTTGGCCATTTAATGATACATGTTCATACGATATGGTTCACTATCCATAGAGTTCAGAATCTATATTTGGGCGCGCCCATCATCACAAAGACATTCCTCGGTGGGGGTAGTAGGTTGTGCCTTGGTAAGTCGATGAAGGAGTCCTTTGGTCTGGAGGACACGACGCACCGAGTGGACCCACTTCACAAAATTTTTCCAACCACTGAGAGAGATAGTGGTTATTCGAAGCCCATCCCGAACTTCAGAAGTAGTCGCGGCACGAGCCTGAAGAGACGAGACATCATTCATGGCCATGACCGCCGATGAGGAGAAAAAAATGGAGACGGGATATCATGAAGAGAACCGAGGCGAGGTACGGTCAGGAACTTACAGGCAGGAGAACTTGCGGTCACGTTTGGTCAGGGGAACGTGCGAATAAGAGCACTGATACTGTCGAGGAATGCGACAAATGTTGAGGAAATCAACGGCCAAGTGATCAAAAGCTAGTTTGCGGACTCGCTTGCAGACGCGAAAAGCATAAAGAGAACTGGCGGGCGGGGGAGCTGTGACTTGAGCCGCCAGGAAATTAGGAAACAAGCAAACCTCAACAACGCCTAGAAGCGGCGGGAGAGGACCGAACTGAGGCGAGGTCTGGCGGCTTTGAGCATTCTAGCAGCGCGATCTCTATGACCCGAGCAAGAGTTGGAGGCGAGCAGAGGTCTTCAACCACAAGAACGAGAAGAACGGAGCGACTAGGAGAGCACAGGAGCAGAGCGCTCAGAGGTGCGAGTAGAAGGGGGAACACGATCACAAGAAACAAAACCTAAGGGAGTTATGCGATGGAGAGATCCCAAAAGAGCTAGTTGCGAGCAGATCGGTTAGAAAGGGGAGGTCGCGACAAGTACCAGTCAGGTGGGGCCCAGTTGGCAACAGGGAAAGGCTATATAAGGCAGGTAAGATCAACTCAGAGAGAGTAGGGGGAATTCCTCACAGAACAGAACTGCGGTTAGAAAAAAATTGACCGCAGAGAAGGGAGAGCTCGGAGGACCAGGAATTCAAGCCACGCGAGAAATTTGAGGATCAGTTGGCTCTGATACCATGTAGAGAATTACGACAGAAGAGAGAGAACATCAAATTTTGGTAATCTCTCATGTATTTCCTATGAATACAACACAAATATTTGTACATATATATACAACACCGTCCTAAGGTGTGGGACTAATCCCTAAGAGGGCTTTACATATGCATATTATATGGGTCTTTCATTACAAGTTATTCAACAAGCTCAAATGGGTTTGGGTTAATTTTGAGACTCCAATTTCCTCGATCTTGGGTTGACTCAAAATGATTTTGCGAAGACTCAGAAATTTCTAGGATAGGCAAGACTCAAGTAGTCAAGAGCAAGAAAATCCTACACAGTAAAAAAAGCAAGCAACAAGGGGATGAGAAATTGAAAAGGACAAACTTGTGTCAACAGAAGCTATCACAACATCAACGTACATAATAGATGCGAGGAGGCGAGAAAACCTCAAAACCATAAGAATAATTTAAGATCAATTTAGGAATAACGTGCACCGCTCAACTGGATAGAGACACATTCACACATATCATTATATATAATTAGGGTTGCTAGAAATTTGACAAAATAACAATCCGATTTGAGGTCGGCTTGAAATCAGCTTGAAGTTAAGACCGATGCTAGTTTTTTTTCTTGTGACTCAAATCTATTGGGTTCGATTTGAGATTGATCTGAGCCAATACTCAAGCAGATCGAGCACATAACCAGGATTGTGTTGTTAAGCACTCAGTTAAACATAATATTCAATATCGTCCTCATTATTATGTTGCTTATTCATCAGGAAATTTATCGCATCAAACTTCCTGGAAGACCAAATGATATAGGTGAAGGGAAGCCTGAAAATCAAAACCATGCAATAATTTTCACCCGTGGGGAAGCACTTCAGACCATCGACATGAATCAGGTACTTATTCTATTCCTACACATCAAAATCATCCCGACATCATCCTTATGGTAACATTGTTTTTTTCGTAATGCAAAAGTGGTAAGCTCAGGTCCAGGATTTGTTCTACGTTCGGAGATTTATTGATTATGACCAGCATTTGGTGTTTTATTATATGATCAAATCGGCTTTAACATTTTCTATCCTTTTCTTTCTAACACATTCCATTTTTGATTGATTGCAACAGTGTATTATAGTTGATTTTGTTCACTTTTGTAGGATAACTATCTTGAAGAAGCTTTCAAGATTAGAAATGTTTTAGAAGAATTTTTGAAATCTCGTCATGGGCAGCGTCGTCCAACAATAGTGGGCCTTCGGGAACATATATTCACAGGAAGGTTGTGTTATTACTATAACTTTTGCATGTTAAGTTTATCATAATATTTTTGAGGTTTCATTTTTCTTGAGGTTCTTTTTGAGCGTCTACATCTCATCTTTTCTATGTTAAATATGATATTTCCTATCTTTCCTTCAGATATTTTTTGTGGACTGATTCTGTTCCATGTTTTTGAGCTGCAGTGTTTCTTCTCTTGCATGGTTCATGTCCAACCAAGAAACTAGTTTTGTCACTATTGGGCAACGAATTTTGGCAAACCCTCTTAAGTATGGTTCCCTCCTCAGAATTAGTTCTTGGCATCTCTCTTTATTACATATTTTTAATGAAATATATATGACGTTATAAGTGTACTGTCAAGCGAAATGCAAGATGCAAAATGCCTGAATTAAATGGTAGGCTGAAAAGTAGTGGACCATTGATTGGGTTTGGTATGGGAGAGAGGCTTTGGTAATTGGATCAAAGAGTTTCAACTGTCATTAGGCTCAAAATAGTGAAAATACACACGCGCGCACACAGATATATATATGTATATATATATATATGTTAGCAATATTAGCCTTTATGTTTTTTATCCTTTGTTTGTCCTCTATATATAGAGGACCCCTTTAATGAAATGAATATACTTTTTTCTCCCGCAACATGGTATCAGAGGAAAGCCGATTTCCCGTTCCCTAAATTCCCGCTCGCGTCCTCCGCTCGCCAGCCCGCCGCTCTCCCGCTTGCGTCCTCCGCTCGCCAGCCCGCCGCTCTCCCGCTCGCCGTCCAGTCGCTCGCCGTCCAGTCGCCCGCGCCCTCTTCTGCTCCTCTCCTTCTCTTCTAATGGCGCCGGAATAGTGCTCTTGCTTCCTCCGGCGCCTCTTGCCCTTGTGATGCTTGGATGACTGGCTCCATTTGCCTCTTGATGCCCTAATTTCTTGGGTTTCCTCCCTTTCCAGATTTCTATTCCGGCTTGCTCTTTCTCTCAGGATTTCTATTCCTGTGATATGGGATCTAGTGGAGCAGATTCTCTCTCTCCCCCTACCGGTGGTACTCCGGCCCCTCTTTCTGGTGATCCTCCTTCGTCGGTCTTCTACCGTGGAACCACCGATCACAATACCTCTCAGATAACTACTATCCGACTTGATGAGTCCAATTATCTCTCATGTTCCCGTTCTATTACCATGGCGCTTAAAGTCGGCGTCTCTTTGGCTATGTCTCCGGCCACATGCCGAAACCTGATAGGACTTCTCCTGAATGGCCGCAGTGGGAATCCGAGAATTCCTTGGTCATGTCTTGGCTAACCAACTCGATGCAAGAGTCCATTGCCCGCAACAATCTCTTTCTTGACAGTGCTTCTGCTATTTGGTGTCGTGCAGAGTCTACATACTCTCGCCGCGGCAATGCTACTCAGATCTTTTAGCTTCGCCGCCAGATCATCTTACTCCGTCAGGGTGACCGTCCTCCTTCAGCGTATTAGTTAGAGTTCACTCAGCTTTATCAAGAGTATGATCATTTTGATCCTCTTGTCTTTGTTAGTCCTGTTGATGAGGCGATGGTTCGGGTCAGGGATGACTGCAATCGCATATTTGAGTTCCTTCATGGATTGCACCGCGACTTTGATCAGATCAGTGTTCAGATTCTGGGGCGACTGCCGATCCCTTCTCTTTCTGAGGTCTATAGCATCATGCAGCAGGAGTTTGATCGTCCTCAGACCCTTCTTCCGGACCCTGTGCCAGAGGGCTCTGCTATGGCTGCTTCCATTCCCTCCCTTCTTGGCACTCGTCCATCCCGGGATCCCAGGTTGAGGAGCTCAGATAAGGATCATCTCCTATGTGATTACTGTGGCAAGAGTCGTCACACTCGGGATACCTGCTTCAAGCTTCATGGGTTCCCTGCCCCGAGAGGGGGTGCCCCGCCTCGTGGAGGTCGTGGTTCTGGACGCTCCTCGGGTCGTCATGTTGTCTCCCGTGCGGCCCATCTTACTGACGCTATTGCCGATGTTTCTCCTGGCTACTCTAGTACTGATGCCCCTGCCACCCCTGGTGTTTTTACTGCGGATGAGGTGCTTGCTCTTCGACGCCTGATGCATGGTCTTTCTACGGAGCCTTCTGCCTCTTCCTCCTACGCTCATACGGGACTGCCAGGTGTTCATTCAGTTGTTTCTTCTCCGTCTACTCAATGGGTCATTGACTCTGGGGCCACAGATCATATAACCGAGTTCTCTACAGGTTTTGTCTCCTATACTCCTCTTTTTGGGCGTGATAAGGTGAGCATTGCTGATGGTTCTTTTTCCTCCATTGCTGGCAAGGGAACCATCCCCTGCTCCTCCCTCACCTTGTCCTCTGTTCTTCACGTGCCTTCCTTTACTCGTAATCTGCTTTCAATTAGTCATTTGATTTACTCCATGCATTGCTCTGTGACATTTCTTTCGTCTTCTTGTGTGTTTCAGGACCTGACGACGGGGAAGGTGATTGGCGCTGGTAGCATGTTTAATGGACTCTATGTGTTTGACTCTGGCGCTGCTTCCTCTACTCTAGCTCTTCATTCCAGCACTATTCATCCTTTGTACTCCTGACACTGTCGCCTGGGACACCCTTCTCTTTCTGTTTTGAAATTGTTGTTTCCTGCAATGTCTGCTGCTTTTTTTGAGTCTTTTGTATGTGATGTCTGTAGTGTCAACAAACATCATCGTACTTCATTTAAACATATTTCGTTGCCTAGTTCTATTCCATTTGTTGTTATTCATACTGATATCTGAGGCCCCTGCTCGGTCCCTTCTATTTCCGGTTGTACGTGGTTTGTTAAATTTATTGATTGTTTCTCACGCACTACCTGGTTATATTTGATTCGTCACAAGAGCGATGTGTTTTCTGTTTTCCGACAATTCCATGCCATGATCTCCACCCAATTTCAGTCCCACATTAAAATTCTTCGCAGTGACAATGACCGCGAATACATGGATTCACAGCTTGAGCGCTACCTTGCTGATCACGACATCCTACACCAGACTACCTGTGCGTATTCCCCTGCTCAAAATGGCGTTGCTGAGCGGAAAAATCGCCATCTTTTGGAGGTTGCTCGGTGCCTATTGTCCACAATGCATCTCCCAAAATTCTATTGGGTAGATGTCATCCTCACTGCTGCATACCTCATCAATCGGATGCCCTCACGTATCCTCGGAAACTCTACTCCTCTGGATACGCTTGGTGTGCCTCCTACTCGCCTTCCTCCTAAGGTGTTTGGTTGTGCTTGTTTTGTTCACATCCATCATCCTCGTCCTTCCAAACTTGATCCTCGTGCTCTCAAGTGTGTATTTATTGGTTACTCCCTTACGCAAAAGGGGTACAAGTGTTTTCACCCCCTACTAGGAAGGTGTTTGTTAGCATGGATGTCACTTTCCGTGAATCCGAATCATATTACCCTCTGTCTGCTCCCTCATCCTCGGGTGTTCCCTCCGTTTATTTGCCCATACCTCCACCATATCCCTCACTTCAGGGGGAGCCTCTACCAGTGGAAGTGAGTCCTCTACCAGTGGAAGTTAGTCCTCCTATTCAGGGCCCTCCTATATCCTCACCACCGACCTTGCAGGTATATACTCGACGTATAAAGAGGACAAGCACACACGAGCCTGCTATGTTGCCAGAACAGTCAGTGGATCCTGACTCAGGACCTTCTGATTTACCGATTGCTCTTCGAAAAGGTATCCGGTCTTATACCCGCCATCCTCTATCTAATTATGTATCTTATGATTCTCTGTCTACCTCCTACAAGGCCTTTGTCTCCTCTCTTGCTACTTCTTCTATCCCTGTGTCATGGCAACAGGCTCTTGAGGTCCCTATGTGGCGAGAGGCAATGGTTGAGGAAATGAAGGCTCTGGGGAAGAACCATACATGGGATCTTGTCCCTCTTCCCTATGGAAAAAAACCTGTTGGGTGCAAGTGGGTGTTTTCTGTGAAACAGAATCCACAAGGGATTGTTGAGAGATGCAAGGCACGATTGGTTGCAAGGGGTTATCCCAAACCCATGACATTGATTATCAGGAGACGTTTGCCCCGGTTGCTAAAATGAATACCATCAGGGTATTGGTATCTGTTGCTGTTTGCAAAAATTGGGATCTTCTGCAGCTGGATGTGAAGAATGTCTTCCTCCATGGTGACTTGGAGGAGGAGGTCTATATGTCTATTCCTCCTAGCCTCACTCCGGTTGGTGCTGAAGGGAAAGTTTGTAGATTGTTAAGGGCTCTATACGAACTAAAGCAGTCCCCAAGAGCTTGGTTTGGCCGGTTCCATAAGGCGATGGTGTCGTTTGGATACTCTCAGAGCAATGCTGACCATACGTTGTTCATCAATCGTAGGCTTGGGAAAATTACAGTTCTCATTGTTTATGTTGACGACATTGTTATAACTGGTGATGATCATGAAGAAATTCAGAATCTGAAACAGAAGCTTGTCAGAGAGTTTGAGGTCAAGGACCTAGGAAAACTCAAGTATTTCTTGGGAATTGAAGTTGCAAGATCAAAGCAGGGGATCTTTCTCTCTCAGTAGAAATACACGTTAGATCTTCTTGAGAAGATGGGGATGAGTGAGTGCAGACCTGCTGATACTCCGATTGAGGCAAATCACCGATTGGGGCGTGATGATGGAGAGGAGATAGAAGATATTTCAGGGTTCCAAAGGTTAGTGGGGAGGCTGATATATCTGTCTCACACTCGTCCGGATATCTCCTATGCGGCGAGTGTCGTGAGTCAGTACATGCATGCTCCAAAGACACGACACATGAATGCGACACACAGAATTCTTAGGTATCTCAAGTCTTCATCAGGAAGGGGAGTTCTGTTTTCCCCGAGTTCCGACCTAAAGATTGAAGTCTATACTGATGCTGATTGGGCCGGATCTGTGGATGATAGGCGATCCACCTCTGGATATTGCTCTTTTGTTGGGGGTAACCTTGTTACTTGGAGAAGCAAGAAGCAACAGGTTGTGGCACGATCTAGTGCGGAGGCTGAGTTTAGAGCTATGGCCCATGGGGTCTGTGAAGGCTTATGGCTTCGGGCCTTATTGAGCGACCTTGATCTCGTGGAAGAGGGACTCATCCGCCTGTATTGTGACAATAAGTCATCCATCAGTATCGCTCACAATCCGGTTCAACATGACCGGACAAAACACATCGAGGTGAATCGACACTTTATCAAGGAGAATATTGAAAGAGGAATCATATGTACACCCTTTGTGCCCTCCAACGAGCAAATTGCCGACATTCTCACCAAAGGATTGAGTGGGAATTCATTTGACCAGATTGTGAACAAGTTGGGCATGATTAACATTACACGTCCAACTTGAGGGAGAGTGTTAGCAATATTAGCCTTTATGTTTTTCATCCTTTGTTTGTCCTTTATATATAGAGGACCCATTTAATGAAATGAATATACTTTTTCTCCCACAACAATATATATATATATACACAAGCATCTTTGCACGGGCTACGCCCGTGCTCGATGCTCTCGGGCGGCCTTCGGCCGCATCCATGCGGGCTTTGCCTGCCTTTGCCCGGGCTTCACCCGTACTCAATGTGTCGCTGCGGGCTGCGCCCGCATCAAAACGGGCTACACCCGCAACATATACATATGAGTACTCAAAATGACTGTAAAAAAATATAAATCAAGATTACATTTTTCATTTTTTAAAAAAATATACGCTTACCCGTAAAAATTTTAATTTCTCTCACACTATCTCTCTCCCTCTCTCTCTCTCACATAGCTTTAAGAGGCCTACTAATATTCTTTTTTCTCTCTCTCCCCCTCTCTTCAATCTTTCTCTCTCTCTCTCCATCTAAAAGATGAGATTTAATATACTCTTTGATCAAACGGTTGAGGGGAGTTGTTTGGTGTGCTTGATGATATGTATATTGATATATATAGTAGAGATATATAAATACATATATACTCTATATATAGAGTGTATATATATATAGAGAGAGAGAGAGAGAACATGGGTGGTACAATCGTGATCGGGGTATTGTCACGGTTGGGTGGGGTGGGGGTACAATGCCACTCATATATATAAGATCAACAGATAATTTCATTTTGTGTGTGATTTACATCAGAAAATGAAGTGGAGATGGAGTGCTGATTAATCCATCTATGGTTCAACTTTTTCCATCCTTTGTTTTAGCTCCGTGATAGCCTTCATTTTATGTGTGTGTGTGTGCATATATATATTCACATATTTTAGCTATAAAAGATCAAACTGATTGCTTGTTATCACTGCGCTCATTATAACCGATAGCCTATTACCAACTGCTCCATATAGCCAAACTCCGGCCGCACTTTGTAGCCGATCATCGACCACGCATTATAGCCAATCGCAGACTTCGTCTTATAGTCGATCAGCGATCGCCGACTGCTCCTTGTAACCGGCCATCGATCGACAACCGCTCCTTATTACCATTTGCCGACCCCCGTTCAATGACCATGAAATTAAGATGAACCATCGATCAAAATATAATAAGCTTACAAAGTGGAATTAAGCTGGAGAAGTGAAATAAATGAAGAAAAGGCTATGTAGGGCATAAGAAAATTAAAGGAATCCATGTCCGCGTTGAAGATATTCCAAGAAAGACCTCAAAATAATTGATCGTCCTACTTTATAAGTTTTTTGTCATTAGCTTCTGAAGAAGATGCTCGACGCTCTGCCCCTTTCTGCGAAGAAGAAGATGCTCGATGAAGGCCACAAAACTCGGAATGAGGACGACGCGACAAACTGATATCGTAGAGCTTATCATCACAGTCTTATTTGATGCTTATGGCGCGGGAACACCTAAATCGCAAAAATGGGGGCAGGGAGGAGATACAAAATTTGTATATCGCGAGCTTCTCTGAAACGTCGTACACGGGAACACCGAAATTGCGTAGCCCGTGTGCCTGAGAGTGAGAGTAGTTGGGTACGTGCTGAGGTACTCTTGGTTAGGGTACTACAGCGGCTGCACGCGGGAGCCCGTGGACTGTCACTCATACATGCATACATACATAAAACGTACATACATACATACTATATATACAAAGATGTATGAGGAGCCAATCAGATTTCATGGTGTAACACCCAAGGCCCATCAAATTGATCATAGTCGTTCATTTAATTTCGAATTTCATTTCTCACCCGCTCTCCCGCAAGCCGTTAAAAAACTAAAAACAATCCCCCGCGGTTGAGGCTGCCGTCGGTGGCCTGCTCGAAGCCCACCGGCGTGGTCGCCAGACCTCGGCGAACCTGCTGGGGGTAGTCCGACGGCAGGGCCACCGTCGGTGTTGTCCCTGACCATGAGCAACAACCTGTAGCTCACGATCAGGGCCACCGCCGGACTACCCTCAGAGGGTTCATCGGGGTCTAGCGACCATGCTGGTGGGCTCCGGGCAAGCCCCACTGCCTGCGGTAGCCTCAACCGTGGGGGGATAGTTTTTAGTTTTTTAACGGCTCATGGAAGAGGGGGCGGTGGCCCTGCCGGAGCGTCGTCGGACTACTCCCGACGGGTGCGCCGGGGGTCGACGACTCCGCTGTCGTCGAAGGCCTAAACTGTCAGGAGGGGTTTAGTTATTTTTTTTCAAAAAAAATATATAATAGAACAAAATAAATTTTAAAATAGTTAAAAATAATTTTAAATAATTAAAAATTAATTAGACAAAATGATTTTAAATAAGCATGCTACTGGGGTCGGGCGGAGCCCGCCACTGGGGTCGGGCGAAGCCCGCCACTGGGGTCGGGAGGAGGCTGCCGCCGGGGGCGGGCGGAGCCCGCTGCCGGGAGCCGGCGAAGCCCGCTGTGGTCAGGCGAAGTACTATCGCGGCCGGATTACTATCACGCGAGACACGATGCCCCCCCCCCATAAACTGTCATCTCTGAAACACCGAGACTTCCTTGATGGTCATGTACCCGTACCGGGTACGTATCCGGTACCGGTACGTACCCGTTACTCGACATTTACACCTATTACTTTAGTCTGCAGATACTTGAACTTGGCAGATCGTTCAACATATTGTGATATGAGTATGTTTTTTTAAAGCAAATAAAAGACTTTTGCATGTCTTTCAGAAAAGAAATTTTGTGGCCCATAAATATAACTACTGTTGTTTTTTTATTATAGTAACAAAATGTGCTTTAGATTTAAATGTGATGCGGAATGGAGACGCAGACCCGCAACAAAGGACTATTATTTGTTCTAAAATAATATTGACAACGTAAATATCCGTTCTAGTTTAATCATGTTAAGCACAATTACTCAAGTTCCGAAAATTGGTTGACTAAGTATTTCTAAGTTTCGGTTTATACTTGAGTTCTAAATAATTTATGTTTGTCCTTAAAATTTTAAGTAGAGTGGTATCTAATGCGCAATTCTAGTCTAACGATCTGAGTCCCTACTAACGAACCCAAGCGTTCTAGTGTCTCACGGACACGGACTCACATCTACTAATTTTCAAAAAGGGGAAAGAATCTCCCAAAAATTGAGACTCACAAGGTGTACACTACGGCCCATGAGAAAGAGAGTGTGTCTCTATCAAGCATGAGAGGAGGTCTCAAACGTGCCTACTAAACATCTTTTTTCTAGTGTTACTCTGTTTGCGAACATATTTGTGTAATATAGACAATTCATCATATAGATTTAATCGACTAGAAATCATATTCATGAATTTAATATTTCATGTTTCGTAAATCTATACGAGTGTAGAGTTCCGTAAAATGTACTATTTTCGGTGGTCTAATTACTTGAAAATTTTAAAAATTGTTGATATTCTGCTTATACTAATTTGATGATTACTGGATTACAAATCTCTAATGATAATGACAATTTTTTGCAACTATAATAATTTTACTGAGTTATATGAACATTTTTATGTCAGCTATCTGATGTCTAGCTAGAAAAAATGAGAGTTTCTTATCGTGATATTTCATCGCTCGTACACAAGACGCAGCGGCATTGCTTTTGTGTTACATGAAAATGCTAAAAGCTCTCTTTCTGATTCTCCCTCCAACCCTAAAGGAGCAAATATGGTTATAAACACCGCTTCTAATTTTAGGGCATACTACTACACAATGAATGAGAGGAATTTACCCATTCTCCAACGTCGAAGTGTTTAAACCTTTTTCCAAAATTTCTGAGAACTACACAAAGATCGGCAATATCTACACGAGAAAGAGTCGATCTCTCTAAATTTTGCAATTATGGGTGAACTCAACAATTAATATCATGCTTAGGGGGTGAAAGAACTCTAATTTCCTGGAGAGATGCACTGACTGAAATAATCCAAGAGCAAATTCCCTTACCCTGACTGAAAAATGGGAAACAAGGCTTGCTAGAAATATCCCCCGTAGAAAACCCGATGGCTCGAACGCTTCAGCGGCTAGGGTTAAAGAAATCTGGAAGGGTAGATGGAAAATCACTATCACTGGAGGGAGGAGAAGGTTGTTCATCAACAAATATGGTGGGACTAACAAAAGGATAAACTGATCAGAAAAAGGGAAGACCAGCCAGACAACTCGGCGGAGGAGGATCGACAAGTCTCTATGGGGAAATGGAGACAGCGGTGAGCGCTTCTGGAGTAGGAGGCGGCGTTGAGGCATCTTCTTCCACCCACTGCTGGTGGAGAACGAGGAGAGAATGAAAGGGGGGTGTCGGTTCCGCGGAAGAAGAGATATGCGGCGGTTTTTTTGTGAAATTAGGGCTACGGCTTAAAACTAAGCGGCGGAAAGCAGTTACGGTAACCCTAGGGTGAGGGATGAGAGTGACATTTAGGAGGAATTAGATATTTCCAAACTATTACCAAATTGCTACTCCACTCCTCTCAATACTTAGAATTTGAGTTACGCCCTTGCGACGGAACGCGTCAAAACATAATAGTAACTACAACTTATATATTTATTAATGTGCGACAAAAATAATCATATGTCATATCTTTATACAATGATTGTTCGATCAATTTTGCTCGCGATCGGTCCCTGCAATCGAATTAAATTTTGTGATAAAATTACCAATTTTACAAACCTCCCCTCCTAATAAATTTTTTGTCCTCGAAAATTATTAAAATTCCCGAGTAAAAGAGGAAAACATTCTCTTCATTGCTTCGAAGTTCATACTCTCGTTCCAAGTTTACTCTGGTCGGCCACAGTTCATCCAAAGAATTTTTACAAACAAGATCTCTTTGCTCCTGAGCTTCTGAATCTTTGAGTCCACTATTCTGTCTGGTTTAACACTGATACTATGATCTGATTCGATTGGTGATTGCCCGGTACTGATTATCTGACTAGGATCTATAACTGCTCTGTTCAGATAGGAGATGTGAAATACATCATGCAGACCACTCATTTTTTCAGGTAAGACCAATCTATAAATAACTTTATCAATGCGATCCAGTACCTCGAAAGGACCAACGAACCTAAGACTCAATTTCTTCATCTGCTTGATTCGAAAGACTCCTCTAACTGGTCTGACCTTCAGATAAACATAATCTCAAACATTGAATTCCACTGACTTGTGTCTCTGGTCATAATATTTGGCCTGACGATCCTGAGCTGTTGTTATATGCTCCCGGATTAGCTTGATTTAATTTGTGATCTTATCAATCCAAGCTTCCCTGATGGAAGATCTTTCTTGACTTTCAACCCAACACAACAGTGTCTGATGACGTCTGTCATACAGTGCCTCAAAAGGGGTCATCCCAATACTTGTCTGAAAGCTGTTATTGTACTACAACTCCACCAAGGTGACATACTTCTCTCACTTACCTCCAAAATCCAGAATACACATTTGAAGCATATCTTCCAAAGTTCTATTTGTGCGCGCAGTTTGTCCATCTGTCTGGGGATGAAATGCGGTATTGAAATGTAACTTAGTGTCAAACCGCTCCTGAACATATCTCCACTCCTTAGAAGTAAACTTGTCATCTCTATCTGAAATTATCGTCTTGGGAACACCGTGGAGTCGGACAATCACATCTACATATAACTGTATCAATCTCGAACCCTGATCTGTCCTCTTATTGGGAATGAAATGGGCAACCTTAGAAAGACGGTCAACTATATCCCATAGGGAATCATTCTCGCTTAGCGATCTGGGGAGGCCATGAACAAAATCCATTAAAATATCCTCAAAGTTCCACTTTGTGATGGGTAGTGGCTGCAACTTTCCTCCTGGCCTTTGACACTCAGCTTTAACTAATTTGCATGTCTCACAATTTCCAATATATTCTGCAACATCACTCTTCAATCCTGGCCACCAAACTATTTTTTTAAGATCTGCATACATCTTCGTGCTACCCGGATGTATAGAATATCTGGAACTATGAGCCTCATAGTATGTCCTCTCAAAGGTGGCTAACATCTGGAACGCACACCCTAATATCGTGCAATAGTAAACCTTCCTGAATACTAAACTTCTCCTTTTGCTCTGCCTGAGTCTAATCCCAAATCTCTGTCATCTTTAGATCTAACGGAAGAGCTTTTCTGATTCTATCCTTGATGTCACAAGTGATTTCCATCCAATTCAAACGTACAGATCCAAAATTGGAGCGCGGCACAACACTGATCTTTAGCCTCTTTAAATTTCGCACCAGCTCTTCATACTGAGTAAGGAGGGAGTAACTCTCACCTCTACAACTAAGCGCATCAGCCATTACGTTTTGATTTCCTCAGGTGGTACTGGATATCCACCTCGTAGTATGACAGAAACTCTAACCATCTGCTCTGTCTCATATTGAGCTCTTGTTGATCAAAAATGTACTTGAGACTTTTGTGATCAGTGAAAATCTCATAACGAACTTCATAAAGATAGTGTCTCCAAATATTTAGAGAATTGATGACGATTGTTAACTCCAAGTCTTGCACAAGATAGTTTTTCTCATGAACCTTTAACTGTCTGGAGGCGAAGGCTATGACCTTTTTTTTCTGCATAAGCACACAACCCAAACCTTGACCCGAGGCATCACTATAAATCTGAAATCCATCTGACTCTGATGTTAAACTGAAAATCGAGGCAATCATCAGCCTGGTTTTCAACTTTTTAAAAGTCAACTCACACTCAACTGTCCAACTAAAGGCTTTACCCTTCTTGGTGAGAGAAGACGGCGGTAAAGCTATCTTCGAGAAGTCCTTAATGAACTTCTTGTAGTATCCTGCTAAACCCAGAAAACTTCAGACCTCTGTAACTGTCGTCGGTCTTGGTCAATCCTTTATTGCTTTTATTTTCTTTGGGTCGACGGAGAGACCTCTCTGACTGATAACGTGCCCCAAAAGTGCAACCTCTGAAAATCAGAACTCGTACTTAGAAAATTTGGCATAAAGCCGATTCTTCCTGAGCATACCCAAAACGGTCCTGAGATGAGTAGCATGATCTTCTGCACTATTAGAATACACTAAAATATCATCTATGAAGACGATAACGAAACGATCCAAGAATTTCCGAAAAACTATATTCATCAGATTCATAAAAGCGGGCGGGGCATTGGTCAGCCCGAACGACATGATCGCGGACTCATAGTGTTTGTATCTGGTAGTGAACGACGTCTTATGAAGTTCTACATCCCGAATCTTCAATTGATGGTAGACTGACCTCAGATCTAGCTTGGAGAACGTGCAAGATCCCTCAAGCTGATCAAACAAGTCGTATATCCTATGAATAAGATACTTATTTTTAACTGTCAACTTGTTCAACTCACGGTAATCTATGCACAACCTCAGACTGTCATCCTTCTTCTTGATGAACAAAATTGGCGCACTCCAAGGCGAAGTGCTGGGGTGAATAAAACTCAAGTCGAGCAACTCCTGCAATTGAACCTTCAATTCTGTGAGTTCTCTGGGAGCTATGCGGTAAGGAGACTTGGCCACTGGTGTAACTCCAAGTAGAAGCTCGATTTGGAAGTCAATCTCTCTAGTAGGAGGAGCATTAGGTAATTCTTCTAGGAAGACATCAGGAAGTTGTTGCGCTTCTGAACTTTCTGCTGGTCAGCCTCCAACTTCTTTGCAGTGCCCACTTAGCTCTTGTAATCAGCGTTCACCATTGTCATCAAAGGCTGCCTCGGAGAATCACGTAAACCATCCACAAAACGATTACACTTATCTTTCTCGTCCCCTTGCATTGTGCCCGCATAATGAGAAAGGTGGGTCAGCTCCCGCTCATAAACTACTACTGTTTTGTCCCCCTGAATTAGCCTAAGGTATTTCTTCTAGAGACTGCGGCGCTCGGACGAGGGTATAAACCAGCTAGCTAGTTCTGTCGAGAAGTCATTTCATGTGAACATATCTGCAGTACAACCTGATAACGTTGGAAAACACAATGTCACTACGCTAAAAGGATAATGTATACCAGGGAAAGAGAATTCTAAACTAAGTTACTTACGAGCGAGGTCATCCGCTAAGTGTCTGGCCCACCACTGATGGGCCTCCCCTTTCAGGAGAAAACCCGCTAACAGGAGATTCTTGTTCTCTAAGCACTCCATCACCTCGTGTAAGTCACGGGTCTTGATCAACCAATCATCGGTCTCCATCGGCGTCTCTTTCCCAATATAGTTGGAGGGGTGAAGATCACGAAAGTTTGTCAGGTAACGCTTCATCCCTAAGTCCCTTGCAGCTGGCATAGGAAGTGTTGTTGGATTTATAGCAGGCAGTGCATTTCTGAATTTCACCATGGCTAAGGCCACCGCTCTAGCAATAATAGCAGCTATGTCTGTCGGGTTTGGCGTCGTTGGTGCTGCTGGTGCATTATTGTCATCCATGGCTATTTCAGGAGTTGTATTCTGCCGAGAAGGCTCTCCCGCCTCACTGGTACGCGGTGCCTAAAAAAATATAAGCAATGGAGTTATTGATGCTCGTGACAATAATGAAGGATCCACTATAAAGGATATTCTTAATACATGCACAACTGAGAGCTAGATAAAACTTGATGACTCTATTGTCGACTGAGTGATTCAGAAGAAATCATATGACTCTGTTAAATTTTTGGGTCATGGGATCCTAAACCTTACTCTGATACCAACTGTAACATTTCATCCTAGTTTAACAACAAATCAGCAGACCGGTCAGGCCCAACGATAAGCAGTAAACTAAGAAATAGTATTAAATCTGGTACATAACAGGCAAAAATGAAAAACACTTAAAGTAAACGTACAACGAAGTAGAAAGTGTAACTAAGGGTAAATGTGTACCTCAATAAGCTGAATTCACAGAGACACTAGAAAAGATAAAGAACCAAACAACTGAATATCTGAAATACTACTAAATGTCTAGTACAAAGAAAACTCTTAAACAATATGATTATATAGTGTCCATGAACTAAAATAGTACAGTGCTAAAAGAAGCAACTGCAAGCTATAGGAATAACTCCACAAACACACTCAACCTAAGCGCAATTCCCACTTAAGTCCCATGTAAAAACATGCCCAAAAAAATGTTTCAGCATAGTGGGAAAGTAAGAAAACTATTCATCCTATTGACACTAAAATAAATAAGTTGAAAAAGTATAAATACATGCTTTCTAAAATATAGTTCTTATACTAAGGAAACTACATGATGGAATACTATGCATGTTTTTCTAAAATAATATTGGTCACGTAAATATTTGTTCTAGTTTAATCATGTTAAACACAATTACTAAAGTTCCGAAAATTGATTGCTAAGAGTTTTAAGTTTCGGTCTATACTTGAGTTCTAAATAACTTATTGTCCTTCCTTAAAATTTTAAGTAGAGTGACTACTATTGTACAATTCTAGTCTAACGATCTGAATCCCTACTAACGACCCAAGCGTTCTAGTGTCTCACGGACACGGACTCGCATCTACTAATCTTCAAAAAGGGGAAAGCATTTCCCAAAAACTGAGACTCATAATGTACACTACGGCCCATGAGAAAGATAATGTATCTCTATCAAACACGAGAGGTCTCAAACGTGCCTACTAAACATCTTTTATCTAGTGCTACTCTGTTTGCGAACATATTTGCGTAATATAGACAGTTCATCATATTGATTTAATTGACTAGAAATCATATTCATGATTTTAATATTTCATGTTCGTAAATCCATACGAATGTAAAAGTTCCGTAAAATGCACTATTTTTGGTGGTCCACCTACTACTTGAAAATTTTAGAAATTCTTGATACTCTGCATATATTAACTCGATGATTTCTTGATTACAAATCTCTAATGATAATAACAATTCTGTGCAATTATAATAATTTTATTGAGTTATACGAACATTTTTATGTCAGCTATCTGATATGTCTAGCTAGAAAGAATGAGAGTTTCTTATCGTGGTATTTCGTCACTCGTATACAAGACACAGCAGCATTGCTTTTGTGTTGCTTGAAAATTTTAAAAGCTCTTTCTGATTTTACCTCCAACCCTAAATAGCAGATAAGGTTATAAATACCACTTCTAATTTGAGGGCATACTACTACACAATGAAGGAGGGGAATTTACCCCTTCTCTAATGTCGAAGTGTTTAAACCCTTTTTCAAAAATTCTGAGAACTACACAAAGATCGGCAATCTCTACACGGGGAAGAGTCGATCTCTCTATATTCTGCAATTATGGGTGAACCCAACAATTAATATCATGCTTAGGGGGACAAAGAACTCTAATCTCCTAGAGAGATACACTAACTAAAATAATCCAAGAGCACTGTGACTGAAAATGGGAAACAGGGCTGCTAGAAATATCCCCTGTAGAAAACCCGATGGCTTGAAGGCTTCAGCGGCTAGGGTTAAAGAAGTTTGGAAGGGTAGATGGAAAATCACTATCACTGGAGGGAGGAGAAGGTTGTTCATCAACGGATACGGCGGGACTAACAAAAGGATAAATGGATCTATTCTTACCTGATCAGAAAAAGGGGAAGACCAGCCAGACAACTCGGCGGAGGTGGATCGACGAGTCTCTATGGGGAAAAGGAGATAGTGTCGAGCGCTTCTGGAGGAGTAGGAGGCGGCGGCGAGGCGTCTTCTTCCACCCACTGCTGGTGGCGAACGAGGAGAGAATGAAAGGACGTGTCGGTTCTGCAGGAGAAGAGAAATGCGGCAGGTTTTTTATCGTGAAATTAGGGCTACGACTTAAAACTACGCGGCGGAAAGCAGTTATGGTAGTCGTTGGGGTGAGGGATGAAAATCGTGCCACTTCACATAACATTTAGGAGGAATTAGATATTTCCAAACTATTTCCAAATTGCCACTCCATCCCTCTCAACACTTAAATTTTGAGTTACGCCCTTGCGCCGGAACGCGTCAAAACATAAGAGTAACGACAACTTATATATTTATCAATATGCAACAAAAATAATCATGTCATACCTCGATGCAATGATTGCTCGATCAATTCCGCTCGCGATCAGTTCCTGCAATCGAATTAAATTTTGTGATAAAATTACGGATGTTACCGAAGGAGTATGTATGTTACCCTCCCTCCACTTGAAAGCTCATCACATATGTTTATGCGACTTTCATGGAAATCTAGTCTTTCCGTCCATCCTTGACCACTATGCCTACGTCACCTCCTGCTCGACCATGTCCTCTTGTTCCTACTCATTCTTCTTTACCATCTTTACTACCGACACTGCCGCCTTCCTCAGTCGCTCCTCTTCATGTCTACTCTCACCGCCTCCCTCGATCTAGTGCCCTGCGATAGCCCCTGTCTACTATTGATGCTCCACGGACTACTAATTCGACCTAGGCCTCCACAACGCATCCTCTCTTTAATTATGTTATACCTTGCACTGTCTCTCCTCCAATGTGTGGGTTTGCAACTTCTTTGTCCTTTATTTCCATTCCCTCTTCTGTGCGAGCTCTTCAACATCCAGGGTGGTGGGTTGCAATGGATGAGGAAATGACTGCATTTTGGGCTAATCACACTTGAGACCTTGCTCCCCTTCTTTCTACTCATTCAGCGGTTAGTTGTAAATAGGTATTCACCGTAAAGCATCATCCTGATGGAATGATTGATCACCTTAAAGCTCGTCTTGTTACCTGAGAATTTACTCAACAACATGGCCTTGAATATGAGGAAACCTTCTCTCCTATTGTCAAGCTCAATATTGTTCGTGTTTTAACTTCTCTTGATGTCAATTGTCAGTGACCGCTGCATCAGCTTGATATCAAAAATTTCTTTCTTAATGGTGATCTTGTGGAGACTATGTATATGCAACAGCCTCCTGGTTAAACAACCACTAGGAGTCCCTAGTCTGTCATTTAAAGAAATCATTATATGGCCTCAAACAGTCTTCACGGGCATGGTTTGATAAGTTTTGTCGAGTGGTTCATGGCTTTGGCTTGACTCGCTGCTTGGCAAATTTCTCCTTGTTTATTCGCCAACGTTAAACAGACGTGTTGATTTTTCTTGTTTTCCTTGTCACGGGTGGTGTTCTTCCTGGCATTACTTAAATCATGAACCATCTAGCATCTCATTTTCAGAATACATAAGGAGCTTCTCTCATTTATTGTATTTAGCTCATGTATTATATTTATGGCCCATTGGGCCCATTCTTCTCTTAGGCTCCTTTAGTCTCACATCTTGTATTCTCTCTTAACTTCTTCTCTTTCCCTCTATATAAGGAGTATATTGTACATGCATTGTGTGATATTTGAATAACAATTCATTTGAAAATCTTATTTCTCTCTCTCTTCTCACAATATGCATATAACTATATAGTAAGAGAAGCTGTCTCTCTGGTTCTAACATTTAGGCTACCCATTTTATCCCCTTCTGTTTTGGTCTTTTACACCTTTAAAGGAAGTAAAAAATGAAGAAAAGGGAAGAAATTCGTGTGGACCACATGTATGTATACTACAATTTATATAAAGCTCTCTAAAGTTCAAGGGATTTATAAAGAAATCAAGGATCATGAAAAGGTGAGAAGTTCACAATTCAGGCAGAGATTAACAGGAGGTTAATCCTAAATTTTAAAAGTAAATTGATGCCTTTTAATAATTGGCATCATTTAAGGCTCTGGCAATCCTCCCCACCTCTGTTAGATGTTTCTTGGCACAGGGTTGTGGTAGTTTCTTCATTTCATTGAATCAATTGATTTTTTCCATATTTTTAGAAATTTCTCAAGAGGGATTAACTAAACTTCATCCATGCAGAACTGCACACAATTTTCTTAACAGCCTATGCATTCTACTCACTAGTATTAAGCATTTTCCTATTATGGCAATTTATTTGGTTACAGGGTGCGGTTCCACTATGGTCATCCCGATGTCTTTGATAGAATATTTCACCTCACAAGAGGCGGTGTAAGCAAGGCTTCTAAGACCATTAATTTAAGTGAGGATATATTTTCTGGTGAGTATGAAATATGAGCAATCACATTTATTTATACTTTTTTTATTGTTGTTGGTAATAATGAGAGTCTTGCAGGATTTAACTCGACACTGCGCGGAGGAAATGTTGTACACAAAGAATATATGCAGGTGGGAAAGGGACGTGACGTAGGCATGAATCAAATTTCACTTTTTGAAGCTAAGGTCGCTAATGGGAATGGAGAGCAAACACTTAGTCGTGATGTTTATCGATTGGGACGCAGATTTGACTTCTATAGGATGCTATCTTTCTACTTCACAACAGTTGGCTTCTACTTTAGTAGCTTGGTACGTTTAATTTGTTCTTTCTGCATGCTAGTTCTGTTGAGAAGTTTAACTGTGTGTCTTAAGATTAATAAGGCTCTCTTTGGGAGAGCGGTGACATTGTTAATGCAATTTTGAAAAATGTGGATAACATTTGAGTAGATGTGGTCACGAACACTGTTTTTCCAAAATAATGTGGTCGTTTGGGTGCGTGGATCTACACAAGTGTGACCGCCGCCCGTTTGGTGGGGGCCGCGGCTGCACGGATCCCATCCGCAGAAATCCCTCAGAATGCGACTGCGTGGAGGCCTCTGTGCTGTTTTTCTCTGCGGAAGTTCCGTGGCGCCAAATCTGCCCAATATTTTAGGACAAAACGCCACCACAATGATGCCCGTATGATCAAACTTTAGCGGTCATGAATATCCAAACCCCAAAAGTTTAAATTTGGGCTCAAAATATTTGATGCGAAAGTTCCAAAAGTTTCACACCGCCACTGCTCGACACCACAATTGTTTAAAAACAGAACGGAAGTTGCATTTTGGATATTAAAAGCCAAGATATAACTGAAACACAGCAGCTTGCCTGCAGATTTTACATGTAACTTGTCGATCCTTTTTTGACGGTATTTACTTTACCCCCGGTCTTCATAGAGCGTTTTAACATTCAAAATTTTGATGGAATTTCCCTATTCAAGTTTCTATACAAGCATTGTGATATCTGTTACCATGTCTCGAACATCAAGACATTAAATATTTATCTTCATGCAAAATAAAATTAAAAAATTACCTTCATTTTTGAACAGAAACTAGGGGCTAAGTATGGAGAGCACAAGCATAATCAAAGGCTTTGCATCTATAGGTTTAAATTTTGTGGTTATTTGAAAAGTTTAACAAAATATTTATCTCCCATTGTTCATGTTTCTTAACAAGCAACGTTGTAACTGATACTATAACTTAATCATCAAGCCACTAAATCTCTCTCTTCATGTCAATACAACAACACTCAAGACTCTATCCCACTATAGTGGGGTAGGCTATATGAATCCATTGTCTCCATTGTGCCCTATCTTTAGTCATAATCTTACTAATGCCTAAATACATCATGTTTTTCTTTATAGTTTCATTCCAAGTTTTTATTGGTCTATCTTTCCTCATTTAACATGCCTAGTGACTAAACTCTCACAACGCCAAACAGGTGCATCTAATGGTCTCCTTTGTATGTGTCCAAACCATCTTAATCGAGCTTCTCGTATCTTCTCTACAATTGTTGTCACTCCTCTCTTATCTATGATACATTCATTCCTAATTTATCCAGTCTTGTGTGTCCACACATCCACCTAAACATTCTGATCTCTGCAACTCCCATTTTTTTTCTCATGTACACAACTCACTGCCCAACACTTAGAACTATATAGAACATCGCTGATCTAATTGCAGTACGATAAAATTTGCCTTTTAAGTTTTAATGGTATTTTACTATCACATAAGACCTGACGCGCCTCCCCACTTCAACCAACCTACTTGGATTTTATGTATCACATTTTTATCAACACCTCCATCTTTTTTAACCATTGATCTAAGGTATTTAAAGCACTCACTGCGGGAAATATCTTGATCACCCAACTTAATAACGAAGTCATCCATCCTTCTTGCACTGCTAAATTTATGCTCCATATACTCCGTCTTTGCCCTGCTCAACCCAAAACTCTTCTTTTCTAAAGCGTTTTGCCAAGATTTAAGTTTCACATTACACCCTCGCGCGTCTTATCGACCAAAACGATATGAATAATAAGAAAAAATTGAGTGCCTTCATTTAAATTGAAACCGAGTTTTATATATAGAGCACATAAGCATAATCAACTAATTCATCTAATATGTTTAAATTATGTAGTTGATTTTAACAAAATAGACGGCGCTGTAGATTGTAAACTTGTAAAATGAAATCTTCCTTTTGAATTAAATTTTCTGATATCTCTATTTTCTCCGACATTCCAGGTGACTGTACTTACAGTGTATCTCTTCTTATATGGAAGATTATATTTGGTAATGAGTGGCTTAGAAAAATCAATTCTGGAGAATCCTACCCTTGCGCAGAACATCAAGCCTCTCGAAAATGCTCTTGCTTCCCAGTCTGTTTTCCAGCTAGGCCTCTTGTTGGTTCTACCTATGGTAATGGAAGTTGGCTTGGAGAAAGGATTTCGCACAGCGGTCGGCGAATTTATTATCATGCAGTTGCAACTTGCTTCGGTCTTCTTCACTTTTCAACTCGGCACCAAAGCTCACTTCTACGGAAGAACTGTATTACATGGGGGTGCTAAATATAGAGCAACCGGTCGTGGATTTGTGGTATTTCATGCGAAGTTTGCCGAAAACTATCGTCTGTATTCTCGTAGTCACTTTGTGAAGGGGCTGGAACTGATGATGTTGTTAGTCGTGTATAAAGTCTATGGGCAGACATACCGCAGCTCTAATGTCTACCTATTTGTCACGTTTTCGATGTGGTTCTTAGTCTCTTCATGGTTATTCGCACCTTTCATCTTCAATCCTTCGGGTTTTGAGTGGGAAAAGACAGTGACTGACTGGACAGACTGGAAGAAATGGATGGGAAATCGTGGTGGGATTGGGATAGCGGAAAATAGAAGCTGGGAATCTTGGTGGGCGAACGAGCAAGAGCACCTTAAATATACGAGTATTCGTGGAAGTGTTATCGAGATCATTCTTGCTCTTCGCTTCTTGATCTACCAATACAGTATTGTCTACCATCTTGATATAGCCCATCATAGCAGAAGCATTTTGGTATTCTTTTCTTTAGTTCCATACTCCATTGATTCAAAGTGATTGGGTTATTCCTGATTCATGTCTGTTCTTATGGCAGGTATATGCACTATCCTGGCTAGTTATGTTGTCTGTTCTACTAGTTTTGAAGGTATGCTGTCTAACCCTTGAAGTAATTATTTGTTAATGAGTATTGAATTAAAAATTATCATTTGGTTGGACTTCACACACAAAATTTAACTTTTTTTGGTTAAGAATTGCATTGATCAGCCGTGCAACTTTAGTCCTATTTGGTTCGTACTCCCTAGCAAGTAGTGTAGTAACTGAATGTTTGGTTTGGATGTAGTGGTTTATGTGATTTTGGGCGCTCCCGTAGGTCATGCGTGCTTCGGTCATGGTAAAGTAAGATTCAAACCTACGACAATTAGTTAACAACCAACCGCTCTACCATTGGGCTACTTAGGAACCAAAGGAGATTCGACCTCATAGAGTTCAACTCTCAATCTCAACCCATGAACAATATGAGCTCGAAGCTTCCTTCGTAACTTCAAGAACTTCTTCATACTGGCTCCGTTCCATGCCTCATTTCATAGGGAGCCTTAATGTGGCTGTATTTCATTATATTTCATCTATATTCTAATTTCATTCATTTTATATCCTTTTTGTGTCATCGACATAAAAGATGTCATTTAGAGTATATATGTTTTTATATGTATAGATAGGGAAAGTTAAGAAATCATTGTATAATAATCGAGAAATTGCAATAGAACAAAAAAGGGAGGTTTGTGGTGATTTTGAAATCTTTTCTACTAGGTAATCCATTATCCCTATGCATGAAGATAATAAATCCGGTCATTGTAATTGGGCTCTATTATGGATTTCTGACCAACTTCTCCATAGTGCCTTATTATTTCTTCCTTCTCCTAGCTTGGATGAGTAGGGTTCAAGAGCTTGTGCATGCAACCTTTATGTGGTTAAGTGGGTCCTTTGTGCATAAAATTTGAGTATTTATTTTGGAGAACCATAATATGAGGAAAAGGTTGGTAACCACATTTAACTCCCTCATTGCGGTTGGAATCAGACATAAAACGGCATTTTGGAGGATCGGTGGTTTCAAATGAAGACTATTCAAACAGACAAAAAATAACGTTTGTGTTTTCTAAAAAACACTACATAGAAAAAATTGCTCAAAACAAATAGAGCCTAACTCAATATTTAAATTGATGATCGTCATTGATATTACAGAACATGTTTTATAAAGTGTAATTTGTTAAATCCGAGGTTTGGTGGAATGTAGTTGGACACTAGCAATGAATTCAAAATCCGAAATGCTCTTAAATTTTCTTTTTTTAAAAATCATTTTTCGCGCATTAAATGAGTGAGAATGAACTCCCCGCTCTCTGCATGCTTTCTATCAACAATCAACCAAATGAGGAAGCTTACCAATCGATTATGATGTCACTTCGCACGATTCTCTTCAAACATTAGTTCACGCCTTCCCATCTCTCTTCTTTCAGATGGTTTCCATGGGAAGACGAAGATTCGGCACTGACTTCCAGCTCATGTTCCGGATTCTGAAGGGCCTTCTTTTCCTCGGGTTCGTGTCCGTGATGACCGTCTTGTTTGTGGTCTGTGGCCTCACTTTGTCTGATGTTTTCGCCAGCATACTGGGTTTCATGCCGACCGGCTGGTCAATTATTCTGGTCCATCCCTCGTTCTCTCGAACTCAAACTCCGATATATAAACTTAATTATTAGTTACCCAAACCTCCCCTAGGAGTTAGCATATTTATAAGTTGTATCCTTCTATTTTTGAAATTGCAAAAAACCTCTCCCTATAAGTTTATATTTCCCAACATGCATGCCCCCGTGGCGTTTTTCTTCAGGGGGTATTTTTGTGCATACATGTTATGAAATGTAAACTTACAGGGGAGATTTTTGTAATTTCAAAAGATAGAGGTGTGTAGCCTATAATTTTACAAACTTATAGAAGAGGTCCCAGAAAATGACCCTAATCATAATATGTTCTGTTTTATCTAGATTGGTCAGGTACTGAAGCCCTTGCTGAGGAAGCTAGGGTTCTGGGATTCAATCAAGGAGCTGGGGAGAGCGTACGAATACGTCATGGGGCTCATTATACTGATACCTGTCGCCGTTCTCTCATGGTTTCCGTTCGTGTCGGAGTTCCAAACTCGCTTGCTCTTCAATCAGGCATTCAGCCGGGGGCTGCAGATCTCCAGAATTCTTGCGGGGAGGAAGGACAGCAATGCCAGCGCCATCTGAGCTCCCCTTTTTTAGCTCCCCTTTTTTTCACTTCCATATTTTTCTTCAGCATAACATTAACTTGTTTTAATTAAAGTAGTAATTTCAAATGAAATCCATTAGTTAAAATCCAAATCCCTCGATTATTCGTGTGCGGGGCGCAGCCTTAGGGTTTTGCCGCAGGTCACCACTTGCTTCGCGTGCTGCCGTAAGCAACGACAATCCATAGCCACGCCGTGCTCGACTTCGATCCATATCAATGATAATAAGATATTTACAGCATTGTTTTAATCATGCTATATAATAACTATTATTATTATTATAATGCATTGTAGAAATTAGCGTGTGTTGAAATACCTTGCTTTTTTATTTCGGGATATTTTTGAGCCAAATTTTGAATCATAATAGCTCACATCTTGGGTGAGTTCGCCTAAATTATGTTTTTTTTGTTCATTTTTTTTGACCCATTTTGCTACATTTGTTAACCGTGGAGTTAGGTGTGTACACAAAAAAAACGGTCCTAACCGGTCTGGTTGGAACCAGCCCGGTTAGGACCGGATAGGGACCGATCCTAGCTAGGACAGGTCCGGTCCCAGACCGGTTCCATGGGTCCCCCTTTGTTCATCAAAGATCGGTCCAGGACCGTGACCGATAAAAGACCGATCTTTGATAAAATACCGATCATTCAGCTTGCACGCACCATTGTTGAGGTTGCAAGTGACCTTCAATGCTTTGAACTGCTTTTCTTCATCATTGAATTGGTGTTTCTTAAGAGGATGAAATTTGAAAGTTAAAGACCGGTTTTTTACACTTTAGCATGCATAATGTGGAGGTGGATGAAAAAGACCGGTTCAGGACAGGTTAGAACCAATCCTCTGGTCCTCAAGAGGAGGAAAACTTGTCCCGGTTTAAGCAGGATCTGTTGTCCCGGTTTAAGCAGGATCGGTCTGGAATTGGTAGGTCAAACGACCGGTCTTTTAAAAGACCGGTTTCGGACCGGCCCAGCATTTTTAATGTTCACAATTGCGTGGAGTGGAGAGAATTTAATCCTTAGAAATGTTTGTGTTTACAAAAATTTTAATTTGGGCGCTGCATTTTTGCTCCGATAAGACTATCATCAAGAAAAATAAAGGTGAGTGTTATCCGCACTACAGTTTTGGTTATCCGCACTTTTTTTTTCCCAATTTTTCGCGCATTTTAGAAATACGTCTTGTACATGCATTTTTACGAAAAGTGTTCAACACCAAAGTTGTAGATCTCATCGAGATCTACAACTTTCGTGTTAAACACTTTTCCTGAAAATGCATGTACAAGACGTATTTCTAAAAGGCGCGAAATCTGGGTGTATTTTCAAAGTATGTCTTGTACATGCATTTTCAGAAAAAGTGTTCAACACGAAAGTTGTAGATCTCGATGAGATCTACAACTTTGATGTTGAACACTTTTCCTGAAAATGCATGTACAAGACGTATTTCCAAATGGCGCGAAAAATTAGGAAAAAATTATTTGCGAATAACCAAAACTGCAGTGCGGATAACAATCACCAAAATAAAACTAACTTTGAACATAAAAGCGAATAGTTTTTTAGATGAGGTCAGGCGTTCACTGACGACGGTTCATAACCACTGCACATGATTGCCGTCGGCCATGCCAAACAGATCCAAAGTATATTTTAAATGAAATTTGAAGCTAATTAACTAATTGCTAATTGTTCATATGGTGTAGATGTGATTATTATTATTATTTTGCAAAACTTTTTAAGCCTCAGAAGATATACAATGCTATTTATCGTCATATAAACTTATAGCGTTAGTTCTTTATAAAGTAGTTTATGAACAAAAGCTTTGTTTGGCGTGATTTTTTTTTGCTATGAATTTGATAAAAAAATGGTACCAACATAGAGCATGACAATGGTTAAGGTGCCATCAAAAAAGAAGCTATTCTTAAATATAAAAGTGGATGAAGTTCCATAAGTGAGGTCGGGTGTTATAATCATCGTGTTTGTGACCGTCTGGCGCCACCCCTAACTGAGTCTAAATTGGATTAATTACCAATTGCAAATTATTATGTAGTTATGGATGCATTATATTGTGAAAAAAAATACTTTCAAAAAGGTGTGAATAGGTTGTTTTTAAGTATTTTTTTAGATTCCAACTTGTGTGGAAGGAGAATTTAAGTATTTTTTTAGATTCCAACTTTTGTGGTCATAAATTTATTGGTGATTTGCAAAAGTCAATATGAAATCAGTGCGTTTAATGTTGATGTTGCGAGAAAATCCTCCGTAAAATATGTGAAATTAAACAAATTACAACTATTGGAGCATGTAACATATGAAGGATGTGCATGAAAATTTAAAAAAGGTTATGAAACTCCACTGATAACCAAAACTAGCACGAGTTTACAAATAACATACCCTCTCTTTTACAACCATAAAATAAGGATAATAATTTTGTGCTGAGTGAGACCCATTTTTATGATTTTTTGATATATTTTAAATGAGTAATATTATCCTAAAACAAAGGGGATTAGGCCGAAGGTGAGGAATATTGGTGGAGGCCCAAAATTCCTCAACGGTTTATCATTTCTTTTATAAATTTGTGCAGCAAGAGATCAGAATAATATTTGCTTATGTTTCACCCTTGAGACCCTTCTCAGACCCACTCCACAGGATAGCTGTCCTTGCATTACAGTAATTAATTTCAGACATTATTTTCAATTGTTTTAGAGTAATGGGAAGATTTGTCCCAAGTAAAACTGAGCATACTTGCCAAATTGGGAAAAAATTTGGGTCCACATTTTATCAAAGTGATATCCCTGCGTTAGTTTATGTATGCCACGATATCATAAACAATATCTCGATATCATAAACAATATCTCGATATCATAAACAATATCCAGATCAAAATGTAAAAGCAAAATAATAAGAAAATGATAGCATTGCGATAAAAAAAAATTATTGCAAATGTGCATGAAAAAATTTTGGGCCGGGACCCAAAAATTACGTGTGAGGCTCCCAGAGCGCCCTGTTTTACGAGAAATTATTGTGCAAATGCGTATTACTAACATATGGCTGCATCATAGGGGTCCTATCTCTAAATCTCGAGACATGGCCCGGACCCCAAAAAATTTCCGCCAAATAGATGTCCAAGGCTCCCAGAGCGCCCTGTTTTACGAGAAATTATTGTGTGCAAAAAATTTCATTCTACAGCAATTTATATTTTTCTAAAAATAATAAGATTATACATTAAGATTGAGATGTGCAAATAAGGGCTCAAATCAAGTAAAGAGAAACCATGTGGCAATGAATGATAAAGGCATCAAATCCATCACACAGCTTAAATCATTTTTTACCATATGTTTTCCTCCATAAATTATATGAAATTAATTCACCAACAAAAACTCAAATGCATAACCAAGCTACATTTCAATATTTTTTTAAAAATAATAATATTAAAAAGAATTCAAACGGTACCCTGACCAGCCAAAACTTAAACGACACGCCGCTCCAAAACCGTCTTCTGCTTCAACGGTTTGCCTTGGCCACGCGTTCAATCTCATCCTTCTTCTTGATCGCGTAACTATAAACAAACAAATCAAACAGCCCCACATTAATACTAACAAAATACAAAAAATTCTGAAGACAAATATTTAAATGCATGTACAGATCTAAAAGGGCACCTGTTGGAAGAACCCTTGGCAGCATTAATTAATTCGTCGGCAAGACATTCGGCGATAGTTTTGATATTTCTGAAAGCGCTCTCGCGGGCGCCCGTGGTGAGGAGGTAAATGGCTTGGTTGACGCGCCTCAGAGGAGAAATATCAACAGCCTGGCGCCTCACGACACCGGCAGACCCAATTCTGGTGGCATCCTCTCTTGGTCCACTGTACAGTTGATCACAAAACATATATGCCAGATTCAATTATTTTCACAATACCCTAAATCAGATCATACATAATTTTAATGTAGCAATGAAATTTATTGCACATAGACGGGTGCCTATCAACACCGCCGCGCGCACACTCGCATACAACAAAACCACTTGTAGGGACCAAAGCCTCAATCTAGCCCTCTGTGGCGCCCATGTCCCGCAGTCTGCACCAATGGAAGGCCACCCAAACGCCGTTTTGGATAGCCCACGGGATTCCACTCTGCAGTGGAAGCCCAAAACATTCATCTAACTCGCCGAACCACTGTCCCAAACAGAAGCTAGATGGGACCAATTCTAGCACTGAACTGAAAAAATGTAATTCAGTGGTTTATATAATAACCAAGTTTTAATTTGTCATCATATAGGTTAATAAAGTAAGGGGTTTGTCTTTTTAAAACTACAAGGAATCCAAATACCTATTTATAAACTTTGGGAGTGTAAGCTGTAAAAGAAATTGCATGTTCATTGATTTTGAGTAATAGAGAAACAATGTATGCAAGTGCTGAAAAGATCTCAATGAGGCAAGTTTACAGTAACCATGGAATATAGCAGATTGATATGGACACAAAATAGCTTAAATATAACAAAAAGGGACAAAGCAACCAATTATTATTTTTAATAACATGATCTAACTCAGATTTCTATGCTAGCTGAATTCACCTGTTAATAATAGCATCCACAATTATTTGAATTGGGTTAGCATCAGTGAGGAGATGAATGATCTCCATGGCATGCTTGATAATGATAACAGCCTTCAGCTTCTTCCCATTATTGCGCCCATGCATCATCAAAGAATTGGTCAGCCTTTCGATGATGGGGCATTGCGCCTTCCGGAATCTTTTTACAGAGTACCGGCCCGCTGTGTGCGGAAGATAGGTCGCGTGCTTCGAAGGATTCACCGCGATATAATCAGCGAGCGACATGTCAGAGACCTGAAATGCAAGCAAGGACCTAGTCAAAACCATGGACCAGAACCAGAGCAAGTTTTAGTTTGTTTCAGAAATGCAAGAATATGATGAATAGACTAAGGGGGAGAGGGTATGATGGGGATCACAGCACACATAGACCTACATGGCGAACAGAGCCGTCCATTTTGTGTAGATCAGCAATGCGTGATTTTTAGTTTTTTTTTCTGATTTTAATTTTCATATATTTTGAGGGCCGTCATGATCAGAGAATCATGACCGTCCATAATGACCCCTTAGTCCATAAATAGAGATAGAAGATTCATTTAAAAGGTATTGAAAGTTTTAGAAGAGATTCCTCAATTTGATCACCGGTGCTGAAGCCGGAAATCCAAGTGCAAAGTTTGGAAGTTACCCCCTCCCCTCTCCATCTAGCCGACCACTCCCCTCTCATCCATCCTCGTTAGTTGACCACCCTCTGATTCCTCCAGCATTCCTCTAGCACTAAAGAACCGGCCACTCCTCCCTCTCCCAACCTCCACCCCCGACCACCGTCACTTTCCCCCCACAAAACTCTGCCCTCACCGCACACCTAATTTTCATCCATTTTCAGTTTTTCGATAATCGCCAGAAACCACCTCCGTCCACCTCCCTAAAGCTACCACCACTTCCACAAAACTCCATTTAATTTTCCTTCAATTTAAATTTTCAGACGAACGCCGGCAACCACCTCCGGCAAGCCTCCACTACCCCTCAAAACTTCACCACTCTCACTTAAATTCCCTTCATTTTCAGCTTTCCGGCAATCACAGGAAACCACATCCGACAACCACTATGATGGGGGACCATCGGGCGCACTTCGGCGCAAGGCGGACCCCACCTTCGTATATTCGCGCCGACGGACTTGATCGAACCGGCGATCCGTTACCGTGGATGCGTCCGGCTCGTCGTTTAGATTCATTTTCATATATAGCACTTCGTATTTCGGATATTATTTTATATAGTTTTGGGGACGGAACCGCCGGCCGATCATAGCCGTCGATTCCGGTTGCCCGAGCTTGGCTTTCTTATAAATAGAATAGGAGGGCTGCAGGAATTGGTATTGCTGAAGTTAGGAGAAAATCATCTTCCTCGCTTCCGGTGATCATTCCGCGGTGCCGACGCCGTGGAGCCCCTTGGTGCCGACTCCTTGGGTAAGAATCCTATCTTTTCTTGTGTCCTTTCTCCCTACCTAGCAGCCCCGCCCCCCCTTCCCTGCCAGATCTGGCAGCCGGCCCCTCTCCCCCATCAATCCCCTCCCGCCGGCCACCCTTGGCTCCTCCCTACAGCCGCCGCTCCTCCCGCTTTTCCCCTTGCAAGTCCCACACCGCCGGCCTTCCTCTTCCATCCATAATCCTCCCCACAACCACCTACCGCCGCCTAACCTTTCCCCCCCACAAAGGCCCCTCCAGCCCATCTTCCGCCCCCCCCCCCCCCCCCCATCAGCCCGCCAGCCCCCCTTCCGCCCAGATCTGGGCTGATCCCGCTGGATCCAGCCCAGCCGGCCCCAAACCCCCATCTCTTCCTTCGACCAGCAGCCCCTTCATTCCCCCACGTGGATCCACCCTCCCCCTTGCCCGATCCAGTCTCGCCACAACCCGGAAGCCCCCCTTAACCCCGAAACTTCAGATCTCTATATATTTCCTGCAGTCCGAATTTTAATTCAGAATTTCGTACTTGTTTATGTGGATTTTAATTGTTGTTGGTATAAGATTTTGTGCACGTTGTGGATCTTGTGATTGACGGAATTATAGCACGTTGTATTTGCCTGTGAAACTCTTGCCTTGCAGGACGCTTTATTCGCCGCTCGCTTAAAATTAGCCCTCTGTGCGAAGGAACGCTATTGCCTAAATTGCCGAATAGAAATCGTTTCTCTTGTTCAGAATGAATGTAATGTTTTATATTTTGACTTGTTGCTTGAATTAATTTAACGCCTGATTAATTTCATCTCGCATATAGTCATTGGTTAGGGTGAGTCCACCCCCCCCCCCCACGTCACTAGCAGGTGTCTTAGGAGTTCACCCCACAGCCTACCCTACATCAGTTGGTATCAGAGCCCAAGGTTGGCCCATTGTGCATGCTCCGTAGTGGTAGGACATTTAGAAGCATGGTAGATCCGCCAGTCACCCACGAGCGAGCGGCCGGCTCGAATTCGAGCGCCGCCACCACGGATTTTGAGCGCCTTATCTTAGATCGCTTTGATGCCCTAGGCACCCAGTTGGAGACCGTGCGACACGATATCACTGCGGTGAATCGCCGCCTAGATCGGCTAGAGCACGCTAGGGATGCTCCCTCCCTACATGACGATGAGATCGCAGATGACCCAGACGACTCTCCCCGTCGCGGCCAGCAAGTCAGAGATGACCCGCCGCCGGCAGACCGCTATCGTCGTGAGATTCCTGCGAGAGCCCCCACCCCGCCTGCGAGGCGGAACCCAGAGCCAGCACGTGGCCGACCACCGCCCCCGCGGGAAGATTACCGCATCCCACGTCAGCCGGGCCCGAGGAACCGTGCACCTCCCCACGATCGCTATGACCAGCGTCGAGACGAGTATTATCCACCGGGTCGACGCGAGCGCGGACCCCCACCCGCTCGGCATGATTATGACCGCGACGACGATCCTGACGATTATCCTGACCCGCGGAGGGGAGACCGCACCTTTGATATTACCCGTAGGATTCGTCTTGATGCCCCGACCTTTGATGGCCGCCTAGACCCGAAGGTCTTTAGTGATTGGCTCCTAGACATGGATCACTACTTTGATTGGTACGATATGAGTGATGATCGATGTGTCTGGTTTGCCAAGATGAAGTTGGTCGGGCAAGCCAAGGTGTATTGGATTAGTGTGGAGCGAGCCTTAGAGCGTGATGGTTATTACCCCATCACCAGATGGGATGATATGAAGGAGAGGCTTAAGGATAAGTACCTTCCTGCCTCCTACCGTGATCAGCTACTTGACCAGCTACAAAGTTTACGCCAGGGAACACTTTCCGTAGCCGAGTATATGGCTCGATTCGACGAGCTAGTCGTTAGGAGTGATATTTCGGAGGAGCCTATTGCCACTGCCTCTCGATTCAAGGCTGGCCTCCGATCGGATCTCCGGAGAGAGCTGATTCCCCATCGTCTGGAGACCGTGGATCAGATATTCCAGCTCGCCCTCGAGTACGAGCAGTACCTTCGTACACCTGGTACGAGGCAGTTCCCCTCCCGGACGGAGTCATCGACGTTTAGGAAACCCGCTCCAGCCCAGACGGCTACAGCCGCCCTACCCTCACGGGCCACTACTGACCTGAAGGGCAAAGCTGTCGCTACTGAGGGCCAGAGGCCTGGGGGTATCCAGTGTTTTAGATGTTCGGGCAGAGGACACGTGGCGGCCCACTGCCCCACGAGGAGTCTGCTGATCGAGGATGAGGAACAAGGAGTAGAGGGAGAGGAAGAGGTTACCGAGGAGATCACTACCACCGTTGAGGAGGGATGGGAGAGCGACGCTGAGCGTTCATTAGAGGTGGGAGTGGTCAGACGCCTCCTACACACCCCCCGTACCGATGAGGACTGGCGCCGCACCACCATTTTCTGCACGTATTTCCCGAGTGCAGGCGGACCCTGCAAGTTGGCGATTGATAGCGGGAGTTGCGTGAACATTGTGGCCCAGAAGGGTCTAGACCATATGCAGGTGAAAGCGGAGCCTCACCCACATCCTTATCGTGTCATCTGGGTTGATAAGACAGCTATCCAGGTTACCTAGCGCTGTCTCGTTCCTATCACCATCGCATCCTTCGAGGACCAGGTTTGGTGTGATGTCATCCCTATGGACATCGCCCATGTCCTGCTAGGCCGCCCTTGGCTATTTGATCGCGATGTCACGTGCTTCGGTCGATCGAACACGTGTGTCTTCTATGACAAGGGGCGGAAGATCACTCTATCTCCCACCCAGCCCAGAGAGAGGCCTAAGGGCCGGGTCAAGCCGTCCACTATCACAATTGCCTCGAGACCCGTGCATATCCTTCGATGTGGTGAGTTCCTGAGAGACAGCACTGATGCGGGTATCATGTATGTGGTGGCCGCCACTATGGCATCTGAAGGCCCCACATCTGAGGCTCCTCCTGCCGTGCGACCTTTGCTAGATGTGTTTGCAGACATTATGCCAGAGGAGCTCCCTGACGAGTTACCCCCTTTGCGGGACATCCAGCATGCTATAGATTTAGTCCCGGGGGCCTCGCTCCCCAATCTGCCGCATTATCGTATGAACCCTGTTGAGCACGCTGAGCTCAAGAGGCAGGTTGACGAGCTTCTCCGGAAGCAGTTTATCCGTGAGAGCCTGAGTCCATGTGCCGTACCCGCCCTTCTTACCCCTAAGAAGGACGGCAGCTGGCGTATGTGCATTGATAGTAGAGCTATCAACAAGATTACGGTGAAGTATCGTTTCCCGATCCCCCGTCTAGACGACCTATTAGACACTATGTCTGGGGCCCAGATCTTCTCGAAGATCGATCTCCGAAGCGGGTACCACCAGATTAGGGTTCGAGAGGGAGACGAGTGGAAGACGGCGTTTAAGACGAAGGGCGGTCTGTATGAGTGGCTGGTCATGCCATTTGGGCTTTCGAACGCCCCGAGTACGTTTATGCGAGTCATGACCCAGGTCCTACGGCCCTACATGGGCAAATTCCTAGTCGTCTACTTCGACGACATTCTGATCTATAGCCACACCGAGCCAGACCACCTCGAGCACTTGAGGCTTCTATTTGATATTCTCCGAAAAGAGAAATTGTTCATCAACTTGAAGAAGTGCTCCTTCCTAGCCGAGTCTGTCCATTTTCTGGGATTTATTATCTCCTCCTCAGGCGTGTCAGTTGACCCTGAGAAGGTCCAGTCCATCCGCGAGTGGCCCATACCATCGACCATTCATGAGGCCCGTAGCTTCCACGGACTTGCGACCGTTTACCGGAGATTTGTTAGGGGCTTTAGCTCGATTATGGCCCCATTCACTAGTTGTCTGCGCAAGGGAGATTTTCAGTGGACCGCCGCGGCCACTCGAGCATTTGAAGAGATTAAGGACAAGCTGACGTCCGCCCCCGTTTTGCGACTCCCCGATTTTAGCAGAGCCTTCGAGGTCGCCTGTGACGCATCGGGCGTAGGTATTGGAGGAGTGTTGAGCCAGGAGGGACACCCGGTTTCTTACTTTAGTGAGAAACTGAATGAAGCCAAGCAAAAATACTCGAATTACGATCGAGAATTTTATGCTATTGTCCAGTCATTGCGGTATTGGAGACACTACCTCCTTCCCCGGGAGTTTGTGCTGTATTCGGATCACCAGGCCCTACGCTACCTCGACTCCCAGAGGAAGCTGAGTCATCGCCATGCGAAGTGGGTAGAGTATTTACAGGATTTCCACTACGTTCTCAAACATCGCGCCGGTGTTGAGAACAAACCCGCTGACGCACTCAGTCGTCGAGTCTCTCTACTTCACACGTTGAGGGCCCAGGTGGATGGTTTCGAGAGGGTGATTTTGGACTACCCCACTTGTCCAGATTTTGCTGAGATTTACACCGCGTTATCGAGGGACCCTCCAGATCCTGTTGAGGGGTTTCGGATTATTGATAGGTACTTGTTCCGGGGCTCCCGCTTGTGTGTGCCCAATACCTCATATCGTGATTATTTAGTTTGGGAGCTACACGCCGGAGGTGCCGCCGGCCATTTTGGGCGAGATAAGTCGATTGCTATAGTAGAAGATCGTTTCTATTGGCCGAGTCTGAAGAGAGATGTGGCTCGTATCGTTCGACACTGCCGTGTGTGCCAAACGGCCAAGGGAACAAAGCAGAACACGGGTCTATACACTACTTTACCCGTCCCCCATCGTCCTTGGGAGGACATTAGTATGGACTTCGTGTTGGGACTTCCGCGCACCCTGCGGAAACATGATTCTATTTTTGTTGTGGTCGACCGGTTCTCTAAGATGGCGCACTTTATTGCGTGTAGTAAGACCGCCGATGCCCCCCGCGTCACGGCCTTATTTATGAGCGAGGTCTTTAGATTACACGGTCTCCCAAAGTCCATTGTGTCCGATCGGGATGTGCGGTTCGTCAGTTACTTTTGGAAGACGTTATGGCGGAAGACCGGGACCACACTTAAGTTCTCTTCCGCATATCACCCTCAGACGGACGGTCAGACTGAGGTGATAAATAGAAGTTTAGGTAACCTGCTGAGGTGTCTAGTTGGTGAGCACGCGTCTAGCTGGGATTCCGTGCTCCCTATAGCTGAGTTTGCATACAATAGTTCCATCAATAGGTCGACCGGTCTGAGCCCGTTTCAGGTAGTGTCAGGATATGACCCTAGGAAGCCTATTGATCTTATACCAGTCCCGACTGAGTCACGTCCTAGTGAGTCTGCTGAGTCCTTCACACGTCATTTGCATGAGTTGCATGAGTCTATCAGGCGTAAAATCAATTTAAGCAACGAACATTATAAAGAACTGGCAGACAGACATAGGCGAGAGAAACATTTTCTGGTTGGCGAACAGGTGATGGTGCGAGTTCGCGCGGAGCGGCTCCCTCAGGGGCCTGCTAAGAAACTGAGCGCCAGGCGAATTGGGCCCTACATTGTTTTGAGGCGGATCGGGTTGAATGCTTACGAGCTGGACATTCCTGCGAGCATGGGTATCCACCCCGTGTTCAATATTGAGGACCTGACACCTTACTTTCCACCCCACGAGTACCCCGATCCCTACCTTGGCGGCCCTCCCGAGCCTCTACCACCACCCCGTTCTCCCACCACACAACCTCCCCTTGACTCCCGCTTCCCCAGGAGTTCACCACCTGTGGCTTCACCTGTGGCACCACCACCATCACCGGACCACTTCTCCCGAGAGCTGAGGGTCGAGCAGATTACAGAGATTATTGCCCATGAGTTCGTCCCTTCCACTGACGGACCCGTGTGCCGCTACTTGGTTCGCTGGCTTGGACATTCTTCATCCGACGATACTTGGGTTATTGCAGCTGAGCTTGATCGACTCGCCCCCGAGCTTCGACTACAGTACGACCATCTCCATTCATCGGAGATGAAGGCTTTTCAGTCGGGGGGAGTTGATGGGGGACCATCGGGCGCACTTCGGCGCAAGGCGGACCCCACCTTCGTATATTCGCGCCGACGGACTTGATCGAACCGGCGATCCGTTACCGTGGATGCGTCCGGCTCGTCGTTTAGATTCATTTTCATATATAGCACTTTGTATTTCGGATATTATTTTATATAGTTTTGGGGACGGAACCGCCGGCCGATCATAGCAGTTGATTCCGGTTGCCCTAGCTTGGCTTTCTTATAAATAGAATAGGAGGGCTGCAGGAATTGGTATTGCTGAAGTTAGGAGAAAATCATCTTCCTCGCTTCCGGTGATCATTCCGCGGTGCCGACGCCGTGGAGCCTCTTGGTGCCGACTCCTTGGGTAAGAATCCTATCTTTTCTTGTGTCCTTTCTCCCTACCTAGCAGCCCCGCCCCCCCTTCCCTGCCAGATCTGGCAGCCGGCCCCTCTCCCCCATCAATCCCCTCCCGCCGGCCACCCTTGGCTCCTCCCTACAGCCGCCGCTCCTCCCGCTTTTCCCCTTGCAAGTCCCACACCACCGGCCTTCCTCCTCCATCCCTAATCCTCCCCACAACCACCTACCGCCGCCTAACCTTTCCCCCCCACCAGCAGCCCCCACAAAGGCCCCTCCAGCCCATCTTCCGCCCCCCCCCATCAGCCCGCCAGCCCCCCTTCCGCCCAGATCTGGGCTGATCCCGCTGGATCCAGCCCAGCCGGCCCCAAACCCCCATCTCTTCCTTTGACCAGCAGCCCCCTTCATTCCCCCACGTGGATCCACCCTCCCCCTTGCCCGATCCAATCTCGCCACCACCCGGAAGCCCCCCTTAACCCCGAAACTTCAGATCTCTATATATTTCCTGCAGTCCGAATTTTAATTCAGAATTTCGTACTTGTTTATGTGGATTTTAATTGTTGTTGGTATAAGATTTTGTGCACGTTGTGGATCTTGTGATTGACGGAATTATAGCACGTTGTATTTGCCTGTGAAACTCTTGCCTTGCAGGACGCTTTATTCGTCGCGCGCTTAAAATTAGCCCTCTGTGCGAAGGAACGCTATTGCCTAAATTGCCGAATAGAAATCGTTTCTCTTGTTCAGAATGAATGTAATGTTTTATATTTTGACTTGTTGCTTGAATTAATTTAACGCCTGATTAATTTCATCTCGCATATAGTCATTGGTTAGGGTGAGTCCACCCCCCCCCCCCCACGTCACTAGCAGGTGTCTTAGGAGTTCACCCCACAGCCTACCCTACATAACACTACCACCTCCGGGATCACCTACGGCCACCTCTGGCCGGTCACCACCATCCTATCACCACCCCCACTCCCTAGCCAACTTCCCACTACCACATTATCTCGATTTCCCAAAATATAAGCCCACCTCTCCTAAAATCTCTCATAGCCTCTCATTCCCAACTATCCCCTTAATTCTGTCCACCACTCACTCAAGACCACTTCCCCCACATCCTAACGGAGTCCCCCACTCAATCCCACTAAGCCTCCATTACCTCCCCTACTCCCACAATTCCTTTTCCTCAGCCCAGCCTCTATGCAGGAAGGGAAAGGTTGCCATCAGTCACTAGAATACCACCCCTCACAGAAGCAGTTAATAGTCTCCTGTATCCATTCCACCTCAACGCCACTCTTACCCTTGCAATAAAACGCCTGAAGCCCAATTCTCATCTCCCATCATCTGCAGCCAACTCCAGTATAATTATTTTCAGTCCAGAAATATTATTTGCATTAAAACTCTTGCTGGAATTCTTTTTCCAGCAATTCAAACCCCTCCCTAACCTTTGTTTCTGTATCCAATCATAAATCCCCTTCCTCCAAATACACCCCCAGCCATGCTAAATCCCAACCAGCCCCTTGTGCAGCCGTGCCACCCCTGTCCAAACACTCAAGACTACCTTGCAGCAGCTGGACATTCCATTCCAGCCCTCCAAATCATCTCCAAAAGTCTAAATTCAATCCACTGATGTTTCTCCGGTCATCGGCACCTCACCGGACATCCACAGATCCCTCTATCCCGTGATTATTGTGAATTTATTGCTTGGTTCATTTCTTAAGTGTTTAATCTTACGAGAATTTACTGCTTTGGAAAATAGTATTTTGTAATATGAGTCAATATTATCTCGTGACTTGTCGGGCCTTATTCGTTCTAATATTTATAGATGTAAGTAGATAGCTGATCCAACCAAAATATAAGTTATGTTAGATATTAATTTGGAAGAGACGCTTCTTTTTATGTGGGATTAGGAGTCCTATAGCTTACTCTTGAATTTCAAGAGGGTAATTGGATTTTCATAACTCTGTTTTGGAGGCACCGATGCAGCTCCATTTGCCAGTGGACGGTGGAAAATGAATGCACGCGAAACAGCTTGTGGCGTTTACACCTTCGGTGGGAAAGGAGAAATTTCATGGTGTGGCTTTTGCCCACCAGAGATGAGGACCTAAAATTTTCTACGGGAATGAAGCCCCACTGGTGTCTCAAACAGAGTTTTAAATAGAGCTATGTTGAGAAAGGAACGACTCATTCTTCTGTGGGAAATGAAGTTCAAAATGGAGATGTTGACCTTTCCCATCAAGTCGGGGATTCAAAATGGAGGTTTACCCAAACACGCTAATTTCTCTGGTGCTGTTTATCCCACCAAAATAGAGTTAAAACGCCCAAGCAAACATAGGCTTAATCATTCTTAAACAATTTTGCAGAGTCCTCAGCAATAACAATTTTGCACTTTCCAAGCCTTCAATCTCCTTAGGCAGTAAGTCCTATTCAGTAAACTCAAAGCAACAAGGGGTCCGGGCACTGGGAAGCAGCAGTAACAACCATCCTTTTGGAAGATTTCACTCATGTTTTAATCTCTTGGGAAGAACAAACATGGAAATGGGATTCCGCGGTTTAGGAGAAGATGAAAAGAGCTTCTTTCAGAAAATCCAATATAAATTATATTCTACGTGTCCATCAAATAGACCATGGAAATAAATTATATTCTAGTTTAACTAGCTTTTTAGCAAGGAAAAATCTCAACAACATTGACAAAGTTTTAGGCCATTCGAATTCAAATTTAAGACAAAAAAATAGTAGAAAGCCAAAACAAAAAAAAACTCAACCTTTTCATGGTTGATTGTCTCCGCTTTGATCAAATGGTGTGATCCCAGAATCGTGGGATACCTTTTTGGAAGATATCATTCCTGTGAAAGTATAACTTCAATAACAGCAAAGTCTTTCTCTACGGCCACCTTCGTGAACAATTTTATTGCATTTGATAACTCTACTATTCTCCAAACCCATAAGGTTTTCTTCTAACCATGCCTTATTTTGTAACATTCTTTCACTTCTCCTTCCATTAATAAAACATCAATGTGTCAACACATCATTGATTTCCCAACATGAGATTGAAGGTTGAGAGAGATTCAACTTCTTCAAGGTTACCACATAATACATTTCCATGTATGGTGGGAGCTCCAGCTAACATGCACTTTCAAAAGATTTCTTTAAGATCATTTTTGGTTAATTTCAACTATTTTCATTCTTTGATAAAATCTTTGCTCAGAAGAGAGAGAAAAATAAATATTTTATTTATTTTTCGTTCAAAGCTTGCATGGTTATAAGTATTTGTATAATATATATATATATATATATGAGACTAAAACTCCATTCTAAAATATGAGACTAAAACCTAAGGATGATGTAATGGGCTCACACTGGGCCAATGAATTGAGCCTGTGTACAATTTATCTTAACCGGACATAATGTTGTCTCTCATTTTTTCCTTTGTGTGTTTCTTAGGTTGATCCACTAGCAAACATACTTTTTGGATCTCACAGGAATCATCATTTCCTTGCTCTTCATTAATAAGAGTTTTCTTGGTCATCCACTTCATATAAGTCCTGTCAATTGTAGACTTGATAGTGTCTAGAGGCATTGAAATGGGCATCAATATTACTTCGAATAGTAAGAAACAGTTGTCTAATCACTGCTTCTATAGCAACAACACTTCCATCAAATCACAAATTAAAAGATGACGCATAACGAATCTATAGGTGGCAGCCAAACAATGCCCTTAACACTACATGCAATGTCAATAATCACGGAATAGATGCAATGAACATAAATACCAACAGGAAAATGACATGACAGCAAGCATGCACTCCAATGAACAAAATATTGGCTAGTGTAGGGTAGACAACATGAATGTGTGACTACTATGCAACAGTAGTTGTAGTGTGGGAAAGATAATGTTATTACCCAAGAACAATATATGAATACGGATGCACAGCCCACGGAGAAATCAAAATACAGTAATAAATAATTAGATCGCAGGCATATTATTTGGGCAAGGCGAAATTATTTCTTTAAGCGAGCATCCTTTGATTATCCTCCGTGTGAAGGGGCAAAGCAAGGGTGTGTGACGAATGGCTCCTGCAAACAACTACCAATCAAAAGATCCAATCAAGCACGGAATCGTATAACCATATATTAACAATGAAGAGAACGATCCAAACAACAATAAAATACTCACTGAGTAAAAGGAGTGCCGAGCAATGGAGATCCAATGATTCACGGGTGGTTGATGGCTGTCCCGAGGAACTGAGGAAGGAGTGCTGTATTGTGGCTGGAATCAGGGTAATATAGGTGAGGAGGGCTGGTTTTGGGGCTGCTGGACTGGATTGGGTGGGGAGTAAAAACAGGTGTGTGTGTGTGTGTGTGTGTGTGTGGGGGGGGGGGGGGGGGGGGGGGGGGGGGGGTTGTATGCAACGTCCTAGGAGGGAAAGATTGGTGATGAACGCATAATTGTTTAGGGAGGTGGCTGGATGGGGTTGTGGTGGAGCCCAGCCCAGATGAGGTCGGCGCAAAAGTCCCGACGCCGCACCAGTCAGGACCTCTATCAACCTATGTTTTGCATGTTTTATTTGTGTCATTTAATGTGTTACATATTGTTGTATGTGTGTGTGTGGAATATATATATATATATATATATATATATAATACATATATATATATATATTAAAATTCCGTTAAAACACACACACACACATATATATATATATAATACATCATATACATATATATATAAATATATATGTATGTAATCTGCCGGTTTATCTCCAGCCAGCCAAAGCCCTGGGTCTCCTTCCCGACTTCAACAAAGCCGCACGATTAGGGCGTGAATCCTGTCTCCGCGATATCGCGGCATGCCATTAAAGCCCGCACAATGATGCTTCCAAAGCTCTGCTCCGTTGAATTTGGCGACAAATCCGGCCCTCCATCCGTTGTCGCAGCCCCTCCCGTACTCGTAAGTGCAGGGCACAACTTCTCCTTGCGGTTTCAGCACGATCTCCACCTCCCACGGTTTCTGTTTCAGCCATGGCCGACGGGGAAGCTATTTCCCTTTTCTTCTTTTATTGTTTTCATTTTGCCCTATATAAGGGGATGTGTAATCAGTTGTTAGGGAGGTGATTGATGAAATTGAAGATATGATGTTGTGACTTTGTTGTATGTGTTTCCTATGTGAGAATGTTAGGGAAGATGAACAGTAGTGTTTGTGAAAAATATGGTTGATTATTGAAATTTGATTGTTGTTGTGTGATTCCCGTCGATGAAGATGATTAACAGTGAAGTGAATGTTGCTGTGGGAATTTAGATGGTGATAGATGCTAATGAAGATGAAAAGGGAAATAGCTTCCCCTAACAACTGATTAAAAATATGGTTGATTATTGAAATTTGATTGTTGTTGTGTGATTCCCGTCGATGAAGATGATTAACAGTGAAGATAGATGCTAATGAAGATGAAAAGGGAAATAGCTTCCCCTTAACAGTGAAGTGAATGTTGCTGTGGGAATTTAGATGGTGATAGATGCTAATGAAGATGAAAAGGGAAATAGCTTCCCCTAACAACTGATGAAAAATATGGTTGATTATTGAAATTTGATTGTTGTGTGATTCCCGTCGATGAAGATGATTAACAGTGAAGTGAATGTTGCTGTGGGAATTTAGATGGTGATAGATGCTAATGAAGATGAAAAGGGAATTTAGATGGTGATAGAAGCTATTTCCCTAACAACTGATGAAAAATATGGTTGATTATTGAAATTTGATTGTTGTGTGATTCCCGTCGATGAAGATGATTAACAGTGAAGTGAATGTTGCTGTGGGAATTTAGATGGTGATAGATGCTAATGAAGATGAAAAGGGAATTTAGATGGTGATAGAAGCTATTTCCCTAACAACTGATTACACATCCCCTTATATAGGGCAAAATGAAAACAATAAAAGAAGAAAAGGGAAATAGCTTCCCCGTCGGCCATGGCTGAAACAGAAACCGTGGGAGGTGGAGATCGTGCTGAAACCGCAAGGAGAAGTTGTGCCCTGCACTTACGAGTACGGGAGGTGATTGATGAAATTGAAGATTTGATGTTGTGACTTTGTTGTATGTGTTTCCTATGTGAGAATGTTAGGGAAGATGAACAGTAGTGTTTGTGAAAAATATGGTTGATTATTGAAATTTGATTGTTGTTGTGTGATTCCCGTCGATGAAGATGATTAACAGTGAAGTGAATGTTGCTGTGGGAATTTAGATGGTAATAGATGCTAATGAAGATGTGATTACCTATGAATGTTGCTGTGGGAATTTAGATGGTGAATTGTTTTTGTTTTTTTTCATTTTCAGTGGAAAACTTTGATGTTGGTAATTAGCTTGCTACTCGTGTGCTGTAAGAGATAGGGTTAGTAACATTAAGGCTCTGTTTGGCTCAGCTGCAGCGACTGCAGAAGCAGTGGTGAGAAGCAGTGGTGAAATAATCAGTTGTTTTGCAGAGTGGTGGCAGAATCTGTGAAACTGTTTGGATGAACAGCTTTTACAAAGCTATTTCAAACAGAGAAGCTGTTTAATCTGTTTGGAAATACAGATGTGCGGTGCACAATTCATTTTTCTTGAATTAAACACACTCAGCACTAACATAAAAAAAAATTTATCATTTAACCCAACTTGTAAGAACAATTTATCATTAAACACAATCAACACAAAAAGATGGAAGATTTTGCCGAACAATGACTCCACTGAAGATGGAAGAAGATGGAAGATCTGAAATGCAAGAAGATGGAGCAGATCTGAAATGAAGATGGGAGATCTTGAGAAGATGCAAGAAAATGCAAGAAACAGATCTGAAATTGCAGGTCTTGGAAATTACAGTTGTCGAACGATGACTCCACTGAACAGCCAAGTGCCAAGAAAATGGAAGAAGATGGAAGAAACCCAGCTCGAACGATAGCCTATAAAACCTGCGGAAGAATCGTGTGGAGCTTCAGTGAAGGGGAGAATCGGGTGGAGAACGAAGACAGGCTTGTGCTAGGTGGAAGAGGAGGGGATGCAGTGACAGTGCGGAGGTTTCCGGCAGCGGCTATCGGTCGGAGCGGCTCTCGCGAAGGTGTTTAGGGCGTGAACTGGGTGATATCCACGCAAGAGGACGGCGAGAATTTCGAATCGCACGGATCGTGATTCAGAAGTCGTGAAAAAAAAAATCACGACTCCAAATCGCTAAGAAATCGTGATTTGATGGCGGCAGCGTTTTCAACTGTGGCCCTGCTTTTTTTGTTTGGCGGGACTTATCTAAAATTGGCGGTGTGCTGCTCCTAAAACGCCCCGACAAACAGAGCCTAAATTTGTTTACTGTTTGAAGGATTGCCTCCGTGTGAGGAATTTTATTAGGGCTATTATTTGCTTCCTGGAGAGGGGAAGGTCAAACGGTTAGAGTGCTTAGAGATTATGTGGAGCCTCTTTGTGTGAACAAGTGTGGGATTTATCTCGTGTGTAGAGATTTTGTGGAGCCACTCTTGTGTGTGAGAGTGAGTGAATTTAGATTGTTTAGTTTGTGGCTTCTCAAATTAGTTGAGTGTTTAGAGATTTCGTGGATCCACGAATTGTGAGAGTGAGTGAAGTTTCTCCTTGGTGCCCGTGTGCGATAGCGGCCGACCTCGGAATGGAAGATCGAAGGTGACGAGGAGTTCCTCGTGTGATCGTCATCGACTTCAAATACGGAAAGACGTCTCTTTTCATGGGTAATTTGTTTCTATCTTTTTTCTTGTGCTGAGTCTAATTTTTCTCTTAGATAATTAGACTCATTGTTGGGTTTCGCCAGAATTTTGTCAGCAAACGCTACGTCGAAAACTCCAAACGGAAACGTATTTGGGGTTCACGATTTTCGTTTTGCTACGACAAGGGGAACAAAACGAAAGTTGCGAGCTTCCTTCCCGGATTTAGAAATTGAACCATTTTTTTAAGAAAATTTAATTTTGAAACAAAAGAGTTAACTTTGTGTTGTTTTCCTAAAAGTTGCTCAATTTCTTAAGTATTTTTCATGCCCGCTCAAAATCTTTGCAAAAATTAATTTAATCATCGCATGCATTTGGAGTTTTCTAGAAAAAACCGACAGACACGCAAACCCTTTGCATCGTCCTGCATCAAGTTGCCTAGAAGGGTTTTTTATGGTTTGGTGGAGGGATCATGGTGTAGGATGTAGGAAATTTTTGGAGGCTTTTTTGTAGATGGGTTGTTGTGGGGAGATTTTTAGTAGTGTGGGGGGAGTTCATGTAGGCGGCCTGCAGGGGAGGGGTTTTGGTGGTGGTAGCACTTCAGGAGGTGGGTTGCTGTGGGATCTTTGGAGGCGGGCTGCTAAGGAATCCTTGAAGACGACGTACTGTGGTGGGGATCTTGGCGAGGGCATGGAGAGATCACGAGAGTTGTAGGGATTTTAGAAGAGATAATGGACTTAATGGGCGGTGGCAAGGGGATATAAGAGATCAGAACCTAGGAGTAGCCACCTAAGGCCCCACGGGGTCAATGTGAGAGGATCGCCAGATTCTGGGAATTTTTTTTTCTCCAAAATTTGCAATGAAGATGGTGGTTGTCCCCTTAATCTTATTTATAACAAAACAATATTAGAGCATCATGACATCAATGACTATGATTAGATGGTCAAGTGACTGATTTCACTAAATAATGACTGAAGATAATAAAGTAATATATGAAAAAACATGTAAACAAAAATCCAGATTTGCACGGTCAGATCATCAATCCGGAGATGCTAAATATGACAAGTGGTCAATCGAACCCGAAAGGGCCCAAAACTCGTGCTCCACCACAGGTTTGCGTCATCAATACCCCATCAAAAGGCTTTCCGGTAAAGACCAATACAATGTCTCATTGATATTTTTTAGCAAATGAAAACATTCTGATGCTTTTGGCTCAATTCAAAGACATTACATTGGCTTAGTTAGTGAATGTAAAGGAGAAATTAATGCAAAAAAAAGATGATTGAACTTCCAAACGAATTTTCAAACACCCATAAAACTCATCATGCTACACATTATCCCAGGACTTCACCATTCCTTGATCACATTTATCTTCTGAATAGATCTTGATATCCTTATTGTCAACCACGAATTCTTTAACAGTAATAACAGAAACTTCCTCAAATGTAACAACTTGGATAACAAATTGGAGAGAATTCCTGAACTAGTGCGAACAACACCCATTCTACCAAAGAGAAATTTCAACAAAAAGGTTCTACCCCAAGATAATTTGACATGGGAGTAATTCAACATTCAGCACCCTGGTTTTTTGGTTAAGCAAAAAGAAGGTTCTTAAAGTTTTGTCTACAACATGGCATTCAATGCAGTTAGAAAAGCTCTTGTAAAGAGCCCATTATTGGGCTCCTTTCTTTATTGTTTTTCTTTCTTCTCTTCTTAGTCCCACATCTTGTATAGGATTTCTTCTCTCCTTCTCTCTCCTATATATTTGTATTCTCTCATTGTATTTATAACACAAGTAATACATACAAGTTTTGTGCTCTCTCAACATGGTATCAGATCCAGGTTCCCGGTCCAGGCGGTCTCCCATTTTCTAACCGCCCGACCGCCTTCGTCCCCTGTCCGCGGACTGTTCTGCGGCCTCTCCTTTTCTATCCGCGAGTTCATCTTCTCGTCGGCCTGCCTGTTTTCTAACCGCTTCCTCTCCCTCTCCCTCCCGAGGTTCCACCAATCTACCTCCCGTGGTTCCACACCTCTCCTTCTCTCTCTCTTTTATAGCCTTTTGTTCTCCCCTGACCCATGGGACCCTCTCCCGCGCGGCTTCCTTCTTGTCGCGCGGTCTTTGTTTCTGTCCGCTACGGCTTCCTTCTTGACGCGCGGTCTCCTTCCCGATGTCTCCTTGCCGCTCGAGTTCTCCTACTCGCGGCTTCTTCTTTCGACTTCTCCCTACCGCTGCCTTATCCTTGCCATGCGAGTTCTCCTTCTCGCCGGTTCTCCTTCTCGCCGGTTCTCCTTCTCGCGCGGTCTCTCTCCCTAACCGCTGCGCCTAATCCCGTGTTCTGCTTGAGCCGACCTCTCTTGTCGCTCACTCTCTGGCCGCTGGTGTGTTCACTGTGACCGTGCGGTCTGTCTATCCGCAGTCTGGTCGCGGCCTCCCTTTCTCTCTCAGTGATTGTCGCTTCTCTTGTCGCTTTGACTACCCGTTATGGCCTCGTCTATAAACCGCGCGGGCTTGTCGTGCAAGAGTTCTCTCTCAATGCTTGTCGCTGCTCTTGTCGCCTTGACTACTCGTTGCGGCCTCGTCTTTAAACCCGCGGGCTTGTCGTGCAAGAGCTCTCCCGCAGCGACCTCTTCTTCCTGCCGCACCCTCTTTTCTGCTCGCTGCGGCCTCTCCGGGCTTCATGGGATCCTCCGTTGATTCCACCGTCCAGACGGCTAACCCCTCTGCAGACCGCCCAGCTAACCCCTCTGCAGACCGCCCAGCTAACCCCTCTGCAGACCGCCCGGCTCCTGAATTCCGCGATGAGCTGTGGATCACCACCATCTCCCTGTCTGGAAAGAAGAACTTTATCCCATGGGTGCACTCGGCTCGCCGAGTTCTTCAGGCCAAAGGCCTTGTTCATCATCTCACTCAGCGACCTCCTTCTCCTGCTACCGACGACTGGTTGTGAAACGACGGTAATGTTCGGACATGGCTCCTCAATTCCCTGGAGGGTGAGTCCTACCAGATGGTCATGTATCATGAGACGGCCAACGCTATGTGGGATGAGCTCCACTCCTTATACTCCGGGAAGGACAACCTCCAACACCTCTGACAATATCACCGATCTTCAGGCTCTCGATGCTGGCGGGACTGCGGACATGACATCTTTTGTTGCTCGTGTTAAGACTCATACGGAGACCTGGATTCAACATCAGCCTTCTACCACTGATCTTGCTGCTCAGCGCGCACAAAAGGAGGCTGTTTGCATTGCAATGATGATGGCTCGTGTCCCGACACACATTCAGAGTATCCGTGCTCAGGTTCTGGCTTCGGCCGCTACTCCTTCCTTATCTGATGTTTGCTCTATGCTCCTTCGAGTGACACCTCCCCGGATACTCTTGCACCCTCCTCTCCGACCCTTGTCCAGCAGACCCTTCCCCCCTTACTTCCCCCCACCGTCTTCTGCTCGTGGTGGACGTTCGGGCTCCCGCGGAAGGGGGCGTGGTGGTCTAGGCCGCCCAAAGTGTTCCTATTGCGGCTGGGACGGCCACACTGAGGTTGTTTGCTACAAGAAACATGGGCACCCTCTTCGTCCGACTGCTGCTGTTGCTGCTGACGGCTCTTCTGCCACTAGCACCGACCTTGAGTCCGTCCGCCTCCAGCTCCAGCAAGTCCATGGCCTACTCAGCCCTCCATCCGCTTCTGTTGCCTCCACCTCCACTGCAGGTATGGCTTGTTTCTCCGCCAGTCCGTGCTGGATCTTGGACTCGGGTGTCACTCATCACATCACCTCGCTGCGGCCGCCCAAGTTCTCGGATGCTCCTCATCTGAAGTGCACCACCGTGGCTAATGGGGCGATTGTTCCGGTCTCCGGCTATGTTAACCTCTCCCTCACCCCCTCCATCTCTCTTCGCTCGGCTCTTTATGTTCCAGGCTCCCCATTTAATTTACTTTTTGTTGTCCATCTTACTAATGATATGGATTGTTCTGTCACATTCATCTCCTCTGCTTTTTTGATACAGGATCGGCGGACGCGGATTACCATTGGTAAGGGTCAACTGCAAAATGGGCTCTACCTTGTCGATGCATCTCAAACCGTCCTTTCCTCCATCTCCTCCATCTCATCCGTCAATTGGCATCACCGTCTTGGGCATGCCCCTCTGCCAGTCCTCCAGAAGGCGCTTCCTGATGTATCTCTTCCTCCTTTTCAATGTGATTCTTGTATTTTCAACAAGCAGCCGCGTTCTTCTTTTCCCGCACATTGTACTCGGAGTTCGGCTCCTTTTGATTTAGTTCACTCCGATGTTTGGGGTTCTTTCAAAGTTACTAGTATTTCCGATTATCACTACTTTATCACCTTTATTGATGATTACTCTCTCATGACAAGGCTTTACTTACTACGTGATCGCTCCGAGCTTCCTCGCGTGTTTTGAGCCTTTGTGTTAGAAACTCGTACGCAATTCTCCACTACCATAAAAACGTTGCGCACTGATAATGCTCGCGAATACACTAGCCACGAATTTGTCAATCTATGCGTGGAGTTCGGTATTATTTAGACATCTTGTGCCTACACACCCCAGCAAAACGGCAATGCCGAACGAAAGAACAGACACCTGCTTGTCGTTGCCCGCTCCCTCATGCTTCACAAGCATGTTCCCCAAGTTTACTGGAACTTTGCGGTCTCCACTGCTTGTTTCCTAATCAACCGCCTCCCTTCCTCGGTTCTCCACCATGCCACTTCATTCAGCCTCCTCTTTCCCTCCGCTCTGGCCTTCCCTATTACACCCAGGGTCTTTGGCTGCACTTGCTTCGTCCATCTTCTAGGTCCGTTCACGGACAAGTTGGATCTCCGGGCGGCTAAACAAATTTTCGTCGGCTATTCCCGTACTCAGAAAGGCTATGTGTGTTATTCCCCGGCTCCCCGGAAAGTCTCCGTATCTACTGATGTTACCTTCCGGGAGGATCAACCTTTCTTCTCTCCTCCTCTACCCACACCTCTACCACCGACAACTCTACAGCCATCCCTCCCACGACCTATCATTCCCGTTACTGCGCCTCCTCCACAGGTTCTTCCTGACCCAGCTCCTGCTCCGTCCAAGGCGCTTGTTATCCGTGTCTACACTCGCCGCCTTCCTCATTCTGTTGCTCCTATGCAGTCGGCCTCGACCTCGGCTTCTCCGTGCCCTGCTGATCCGGTACCCGCCTCTACTTCTCATCCGCTGGCGAACTTTGTCTCTCTACATCGCCTCTCTCCCCACCTTCGGACATTTGCTACTTCACTGTCCTCGGTTTCTGTTCCTACCTCTGTGCAGGAGGCGCTCCAACATCCTGGCTGGCATGCCGCCATGGAAGAGGAAATGGCTGCTCTCTGAGCCAACCAAACATGGACTCTCTCCCCCCTTCCTTTGGGTCAGAAACCGGTTGGGTGTAAGTGGGTCTTTGTCATCAAACATGTTGTTGATGGGACAATTGACAGACTGAAAGCTAGCCTGGTAGTTCGTGGCTTCACCCAACAACAGGGGCTTGATTATGAAGAAACCTTTTCTCCTGTGGCCAAACTGAACACCGTTCGGGTCCTCATCTCCGTGGTTGTCCATCGTCGGTGACTCTTACTCCAACTGGATGTTAAGAATGCTTTTCTGAATTGCGATCTACAGGAAACAGTGTATATGCAGCAACCTCCCGAGTTTGAGACCACAGGAGAGTCTCAGGTCTGTCGTCTTAGAAAAGCTCTGTATGGTCTCAAACAATCCCCACGGGCGTGGTTTGACAAGTTCAGTAAGGCACTTCGGAAGGTTGGTTTTACTCGGAGCTCGGCAGACTTCTCATTGTTCACTCATCACCGACCAATGGGAACGATTCTTCTGTTAGTTTACGTTGATGATATCATAATTACTGGAGACGGCTCGAAAGGAATACAGGAGGTCAAACTACATCTGAGTACAGTTTTTCAAACAAAAGATCTGGGGCCCCTTCGGTACTTCTTGGGTCTTGAGGTTGCCAGACGGCCGGATGGTCTCGTCCTCTCTCAGCGGAAGTATTGCCTCAACCTCCTCCATGATGTTGGTTATTCAGGTTGTAAGCCGATTGACACTCAAATGAATGCAAATCACAAGTTATGTGCTCAGGCTTCTGACTCAGATCTCCTACTTCAGAATCCTGAATACTATCGTCGTCTCGTTGGAAAATTGATCTACCTCACAGTTACCAGACCGGATATTTCCTTTGTTGTTGGTATTGTTAGTCGATATATGCATTCCCCTCGAAGATCTCATCTTCAGGTCGTTGAACACATTCTCAGATACCTTAAAACGGCTTCTGGTCAAGGATTGGTATACAAAACCTCATATTCAGCTCCAACATTGGTAGCATATTCTGATGCTGATTATGCTGGTTCCCTTGATGATCGACGGTCAACCAGTGATTTTTGCACATATTTTGGAGGACATTTGATTACCTGGCGAAGCAAGAAACAAGCTGTCGTTGCTCGATCATCAGCTGAGGAAGAATACCGGGCAATGGCTTCAAAGGTTTCTGAACTAACTTGGCTTGAAAGTCTTCTTACCGATCTCGGTGTAAAGCTCCCTTCCCCATCTCTCCTCCTCTGTGACAGCCAAGCTACTATACATATAGCCAAGAACCCGGTCTTCCACGAAAGAACAAAACATATTGAAGTCGACTGTCACTTCATCCGGGAAAAGGTTCAAATGAAGAAGCTCGACCTGAAGCATGTTCCGGGGACTGAACAAGTTGCGGATGTCCTCACTAAGGCTCTTTCCAGCACCCTCTTCTATCAGTGCTTGTCCAAGCTTGGCGCATAAGATTTGTACGCTCCAGCTTGCGGGGGAGTGTTAGAAAAGCCCGTGTAAAGGGCCCATTATTGGGCCCCTTTCTTTATTGTTTTTTCCTTCTTCTCTTTTTAGTCTCACATCTTGTATAGGATTTCTTCTCTCCTTCTTTCTCCTATATATTTGTATTCTCTCATTGTATTAATATACACAAGTAATACATACAAGTTTTGTGTTCTCTCAACAAATGCTATACAATCAAAGATTCTTTCTTGATGTCTACCATTGACGAGTTAATTGACTAATTACAAGGTGTATACATCTACTCAAAGCAAGACCTACTCAAAGCAAGACCTACTCAAAGCAAGACCTACTCAAAGCAAGACCTACTCAAAGAAAAACCTACAACCAGGCGATAATGCATAAGGGGAATGTACACACAACAACATTCCAAACCCAATATGAAATATACAAGGTCTTAGTCATGCTATTCGGGCTCAGCGATGCCCCATAAACCTTTCAGAAATTGATGAACTTCATTTTAAAGCCATACCTACATAAATTCATAGTTATATTTTCCCATAATTTTGTTTATAACTCAGATCTATGTACACATTTGGAACACCTACAAACTATTTTGGAAACACTAAAACCACACAACTTCTTTAATAAACAAACTAGGTGTTCTTTTGCAGTATATACTATAGAATTCTAGGCCATATTATCTCATCTCAAAGAGTTCAGTTGAATCTTGACAAAACAGCAGCCACCCAAGCTTGGCAGACTTCATAGTAAAAAAAAAATAAGATCATTTTTTAGGACTCGTTGGATATTACCGTCATTTTTTCACAATTTCTTTAATAGGCCTACTAGCTAAACATAACTTTAACTGGACAACAGACACCACATGTGTATTTCACATTCCCAAATGTCTTTTGGTGTTCACTCTAGTATCAAATCCCTTTTGGCATCTACTCTAGCCTCTAGTATTGGCTTTACCAAACTTCCAAACTCTGTTCACCATAGATAAAGATGCCTCTTGATTCAGATTAGGTGTGGAATTATCGCAGAGTGGTCTCACGATAGCATTCAACAACAAGTTAACATGAGTGTCAAAGTTTACTACTCTTAGGAAGTATTAGCAATAATCATCGTAATGAGCAAATGGCAACACTAATTTTTGGGAACAGAGGCATCCAATCTCTCGCATCATCTGGAGAGAGTTCTTAACATCTTTCTAGAAGAAGAAACTATCAAATTCTACATGTGTAGCTCCTTATGAGCAATTTATGAGATTATATCAGGAGGATAGAACCATGAATAGAAGTTCCTCCGACTCGGTAAATATGTTGGGATGAATCCAAGACTTTGCTTTCCGCTACCAAATCTTTGATTCCACATGATCATATGAAATGATTTTGGACCAATCAAGAACCTTTGGATAGACTCGCTCTAGATTAAAAACAAATTACACTCAGCAATCAAAAAAAATGTGGTCAATGAATCAAGAGTAAAGACATGAAGTGTTCAAGACTCGCCGTGAACCTAATTTACTTATAATAGGTCGATTTTCATTCATAATCAAAACAAATCATCACTCTTTCTTGAAGAGGCAACTATCCAACTCTACTCATGTAGCTCCTTATGAGCAATTTGTGAGATTATATCAGGAGGATAGAATCATGGATGTGCATGAGTAGAAGTTCCTCCAACTCAGTAAATATGTCGGGATAAATCAAAGACATTGCTTCCCGCTACCAAATCTCTGATTCCAAATGATCATATGAAATGATTTTGGACCAATCAAGAACCTTTGGATAGACTCGCTCTAGATTAAAAAATAAAATTATGCTCAGTGATCGTTAAAATGCGGTCAATGAATCAAAAGTAAGACATGAGTTGGTGTTCAAGACTTGCTGTGAAACTAATTTACTGATAATAATATTCATTCATAATCAGAACAAATCATCACTCTTCACAATATCAACACTCGAAGTGACAGAAAATCCTCTCTAAAATGTGCCAAATTCAGTTCTCCAACTAATATAAACCAGGGCCACAAAATAAGGAAGTGGCTACATTATCCAGATTAAACGACAGACTTAAGCAATCACACAATTTGTATAGCTCTGATCAATTGGCTAGAATTATGTTAGATACTTTAGAGCACTCACCAGGCAATCTTCCTGATTGGTCAACTATTGACAAAAATATTTTTTTGAAACCATTTAAATATCCTCATCAGATCAATTCACAGTACACTAATTTCAGAAGCTTGCAGCTCGAGAGGTAGTGGACATTCTGTTGTTACATAGACAGCTAAATGTTTAGTACACTATTTTTATTGACCGTCTTTATATCCAAATATTCATGATTATATCAAGAATTGAGATTTCAGCTAGATGTGAAAGTAATGTAATGCTCAACCATTTGGTTTATTGCATCCACTCCTGAAATATGCTCAATTTGGGCAAACATTTCAATTGATTTTGTCACATCTTCTGAAATCTAGCAAATTTAATGACAATTTTGTCATTGTTGACCACTTATTGAAAGGTACACATTTTGCACATTAACCACCTCATTACACATAATTTGCTGCCCATTTTTTTGGAATATATGTAGGAACATTTACCGACAGCGATACAATTGACTTGGACAATGATCCACACTTTCTAAGACATTTATAGGTTGAATTTTTCCAATGGAACAACACAAAACCACACTTCAGTTCAGCATGCCACCCTTAAACTAACGATCAGAAAGAAAGGGTTAACCATCATTTAAGCTCACATTTAAAGGTAATTGCTCATAATATACTCAAATTTTGATCTAAACTTTTGAGTTAAGAGGAATATCAATATAATAGGTCTCATCACATGTGGGCTGTGAATGACCAATTATGACGACATATTCTACCGACAACCATATTTTATGCATTCTTTTACAGATACAAATGATACATATAAATTTACAAGACAAAGGCCGGCCGCTAGTTCAAAAGAAAATCCACAAGTTGCATCGAGCAACTGGGGATTTTACTATAGGTGATCGGCTAATCGGGTCCTCCTCAAGTTGCAGCCTCCTCATGTCCAGACTTCCTTGCATCGTACCACAAGCACAAGATTAGAATTAAATCCCTATGGCCCTTCCCAATATTGAAAAAACCATAAAATGGCATATCATTTGGATCTATTGTCTTATACTTGCATCCATCCAATATTTTGAATATCTCTACTGAAACCATATTACTCCTCATCCACAAATAGAATACACAATCTGCTGATATTAAGAAAAAAACAACATAGTTGTATCGAGTGTAGACGAACGCATGATTTGGAGACGAAACAAACTCTAACGACATTTTTATCCGGTGGAAAGATCGAGCAAAGAAGGATAGTTCGTGGGAGCACACTAGACAGTGATTTCTTGCACGAAGGGGACTATAGTACGGGTTCTACAACACATCAACAAGCACAAAAAATAAGATCAAAATCCGTTAAAGTTGCATCAAGGAAACAATCGAGAAAAAAATTACAGCTTAATCCAAACAATGAAAGCCCATTATTTTCAATACTTGTTACCACTAAGCAAACAACAAGATGGACCTCAAAAGGACAGACTCTGGGAACACAATACAGCAAAGATACTACAACATTCACCATTGCCTCAACTGACAATTCACTCACAAATCTCCCTCACATATTCACCGCACTCAGCACCCTCCAAGGATGGTCACCTAGGAAACATAAAATTGGAAGAATGCACAAGCGCCACTAGCATACTCGCCTCTCTCACACAACGCCTTCGTCGACATACGAACCTAGGCTTCCAAAAAGGGGAAATGGAAATTGAGGGCATATTTGGATACGATGTTAAGAACAAGAGGATCAACATCAATTTTGACCAAGGGAATGCTTAAATTTTTGTCCTAACACGTGGATGACAGTTTAAAGTGAAAAGACGCACTTTTTGAATGACACTGTTGAACCACAAGGGCGTGTGGTGCTTTGCGGCAATTTTCGACAATTTTGAATGCATAGGAGTGAAGCGACGCGCTTTTGGGACACACAGCTAAGCAATACGCCCATGTGACGAGGGTGTGTCAACTCCAATTTTTGTAGGCAGCTAACTTTATAAATTGAAGACTTCGACCTGAAGAAAGAATGTCTGATTCGATCGACAAATGAGAGAAAACTCAGATTAGAGTAGAACACTATGAAGAGAAGAGGAGAAGGAGAACCCATGAAGAATGGAGGCCGCTCTAGTAGGTTTCCTTATATGTTTTTATTCTTCCTTCCACATCTCTCTTTTATGTAATCATGTACTTTGAGTAATATATAAATAACTCTGTTTAATAAAATCTCAAATTTTCTTTGACTACTTCACTGCCTACAATTTATTCGCATTTATAAAAGATTGAATCGGCAATTATAGAATATCACGTTCATACAAGTTAGTAGTAACTCAAATCATATACTTTTGAGCATTGTTGCTATGCTGGATCACACACAGATAAAAAGATTTGCATGCTCCCTGAAAGAATAGGAAACCATAAAACTTCTATCTCTGTGTCAAAGCCAAGTGTTTGCTTTCACAGAATGGTACAGTGATCTTCAGGGCCCCCTATACATACTACAAATTTCAGGTAAGCCTCCTTAAATTAGAGCCCCTGAACATGGAATTCGGAGTGGCGTGAAACCCAAACGGTCTAGAGAAAGTGAGAGTAAGAGAGACAAATTCTTATATTAAACAAAGAAAAATATATTTTAGTATATTACAAAAACACCTTTTTCACAGAACAAAACAACTATATGTTATCTCTAAAGGTTTTATACATATCTGGTCAATCAGTGCATCAAAATTATATAAGTTTAGATTTACAACCATATTGATATATTGATATGATAATAAAGTAAAGCGTAAAGTAAAGTATTTATAAAGGCCTTGTGGAGTACAACTTTGATATAAATGAATCACATACTATATATGATAGGTGTGCTTTCCTACAAATACACACTTCTATCCATCCAAATCATAAACATGACTCGTGCGTGTGTGTTTGTGTGTGTGTGTGTGTGTGTGTGTGTGTGTGTGTATAAGATGCAAAATGCAAAGGATTGTTATGGAAATAAAATACACTTTTAGTTTAAAAATAGAACCTCACTTCAGAACATTAATATTATAATATTATCTATCAATTCAATGTACTCGGTTCATTAGTAGCTTATTTAAACAAGCTATCAGCTGTGATTATCATCTTTCTATTAGTCATTATTTCACTTAGACTTCAGATACATTGACATCAAAATACAAGCTGGTTTAATGATATCTACTCAAGAAACTAGGTTAAATAAAAATTATGAATTTTTTAATGCTGCGAAAAAATAATATATGCAAAAAATACAAATCTACACTGCATATAAACAATTCAGTAAGGATATATTTATCTAACAAATCCACACAGAGGATCTCAACTTCTTGAATCCTGTGTGTTGAATATAAGCACGCATAGCTGACTAAAAAAGAGTTTTCTAGGTAAATATACAAACAAAAATATATGGATCTAAACATCAAATACCAGTTTCTAATTTTCTACGTATTTATAACGCCGAGCTAAGACAAAAAAACAAAAAATCTATTTAGATAGAACTGGAAAGACAATTTGGCCTCAAAGATCACATTATCAGCTTAATCAAAAGAATGGAAGAAGACCATAAGATCAATCAATAAACAAAAGTAATCTAGCAAACCCTAAATAGATATTGAATGCAAAAAATCACCATGGATCAAGTGTGGAACCGCGTAAAGAGAATAAATGAGAGAGAAAAGCAATGCCGACCTCGACTTCTTCAAAGGACCAGCGATTAAAGAGCTTGACTTCGGCGGGTGGCGCTAAACCCGAGGATAGTGCCGGAACCGGCGCAGGAGCAGAGGCAACCGCGGCCATGGAAGGGAATCGAAGTGGCGCCGAGATTCACAGAGCCGCCGCAATTGACAGGAGCAAAACGCCGCCGGCTCAAGAGAGAAAAAACAACCCTAAAGAGGGGAGCGGGGGCGAGGTTATTATATAGCATTTGGGGATCCAGAGTTCCAAACAGGCGGCTGAGATGAGATTGAGAAATATTTAGCTAATCAAGAAGTGTTACTTAGGGTCTGTTTGGGACAGCTCTGGCGGATTGAAAAGCTGCTGTCCGAATAGAGCTGTTTTAAAATAGATTTCTGGTGAGCAGTTTTGAAAAGCTGCAGACTGTTTGGGTGTTCTGTGCAGAAGTGCGCTCGGAATCGCCGGAGGAAGGACGTCGGGGGCTTGGAATTGCCGGAGGAAAGCCGTCCGGGGCTCTAAATCGCCGGAGGAAGGCCGTCCGACCTCTGACCATGTTCCAACTGAAGAAACCATTAGATTTCCAAAACATGTGAGAGAGAAAGCTATTTTGCGGGAGCAGAAGCTGGGGAGGAAGAGATTTCTGAAAAGCTGCAAAACAGCTCCAGATTTTTGAAAAGCTCTTCACAGAGAGCTGTCCCAAACAGACTGAAAGCAGCTCTGGCGGTTGGAATAGAGATTTTCCAACCGCCAGAGCTGCCCCAAACAGACCCTTAGGCTCCGTTTGGGAGGACTTATTTTCATCGGTCAAGCTGTTACGACCGCATGAATCTGACTTTGATTAAGGCCAGATTCATGCGGCCGTAACCGCTTGACCGATGAAAATAAGTCCTCCCAAACGGAGCCTTAGTAGCCCAGTCCTGACCAAAAAGACTGTCTAATCATTCTCGCACCGGTCTTTTAAAAGATCGGTCTTTTAACCGTCTGGTCTCGAACCAGTTTCACTCAAATCAATTCCGGTCCGGGACCGGTTTTCCTCCTCAAGAGGAGGACCGGTCCTAACCACATTTGGTGGCAGGCATGTCCGGCCATGCCTGCCATCAAATGTGGCTAACGGCTCTTTTTAGAGCCAAAAAGAGCCGTTTATTTCCTTTATTATGGGAACCGGTCTTTTTACCGGTCCCGGTTCCAGTCCCAGACCGGGACCGGTCTTTTACCTGTCCCGGTCTGGTGTTTTACCGGTTCTGGTCCGGGACCGGTTTTTGAAGTGAAAAGGGGGACTCCTGGGACCGGACCGGTCCCGAACGGGACCGGTCTTTAGCCGGTCCTAACCGGTCCGGTCCTACCGAACCGATTAGGACCTGTTTTTTTGTACACCATTACTCAGTACGGTCTAATTTTTTGACAGAATTTTTTTATATATAAAAATACAAGTGACGGGCATGGGCCTTCGGCCCTGGGGGCATTCGGCGGGGGTGCGACAATCGGCGGGGTGCGACATTCGGCTGGGTGCGACATTCGCCGGTGGTGCGACATTTGTCGTGGGGACGACATTTGTCGTGGGGACGATATTTGTCGTGAGGACGACATTTGTCGTGGGCGCTACATTTGTCGAGGGTGGCGACATTTATCATAGGCGGCGACATTTGTCGTGGACAGTACCCTCCCCTATGACCTCGCGCGACAGTACCCGACCGACGACGGCGGGCTTTGCCCGCTCCCGGCGGGCTCTGCCTGACCCGCAACATATACATATGAGTACTCAAAATGATCGTAAAAAAATATAAATCAAGAATACAATTTTTATTTTGTAAAACAAATTATATTTTAACGTTAAAACATTAATTTTTCTCTTGTCAATCCTAGCTAGAGACAATAGGTTTAGGGTATCTAGTGTTTTTATTTTTTGTATTTTAATATTGTAAAGTTGTGTAATTACCTAAAAGGATATTGTATTTATAATATACTAATATAAAGTTTGGTACGAGCGAGAGAACAATGATTTTTCCTCCTTTTTTGATAATGGCGCCGTCCAGCGACAGGCTATAAATGTTATCGAGCGGTGCCCGGCGAGCATGTTAAAAAATCTCTGTGGAAGAGGGGGGAACACGCGCCCACGGTCAGATGGCGTGACAGCGGCCAACGCGCGGGCAAGTGAGGGGGCGCGCGGACCGAGTCGCACGGGGCGTGCATCCGGTTGCGTGCGCGCCCTTGACCGTTCGCGCGTTGGGCGCGCGCGCGTGCCTGGGAGTGTGCGCGCAGCAGGGCGCGCACAACTGAGCGCGTGAATTAGTGCGCGCGCTACAGCAGCGGTCGGCGGGGGTCAGCGGTCGGCGGCAGTTGTTGAGTGGGGGGGTCACTATGATCTCTCATTTTATGGTGGAGATCATGGGGGAGTGGGTTGACCAGTCAAACCCATGATCTCCATAATAGGAGGGATCATGAGGGAGATGGTTAAGTGCACACCCAAGCGTATAAATGGTGTTTCATCCCCATCAATTGCCCCCCAAATCCTTTGTTGTCGGAGGTTGGTACGAGCGAGAGAACAAAGATTTTTCCTCCTTTTTTGATAATGGCGTCTTCCAGCGACAGGCCAGAAACGTTCTCGAGCGGTGCCCGGTGAGCATGTTAAAAAATCTCTGCAGGAGAGGGGGGACGATGCGCCCACGGTCGGACAGCGCGACGGCGAACAACGCGCGGGCAAGTGATCCGGGGGCGCGCGGACCGAGTCGCACGGGGCACGCATCCGGTTGCGTGCGCGCCCTTGACCGCTCGCGCGTTGGGCGCGTGCGCGCGCCTGTGTGCGCGCGCAGCAGGGCGCACGCAGCAGGGCGCACGCAGCTGAGCGCGTGAATTAGTGGGCGCACTACAGTGGAGGCGGGCGGCGGCGGCGGCGGACGGTGGTCGACGACGGCGGGAGACGGCAGCGTGCGGCGGCGGCGGGAGACAGCGGCATGCGGCGGAGGCGAGCGGCGGTCGGTGGTGGTCGGTGGGCGGCGGCGGCCGGCGGTAGTTGTTGTGTGGGGGGCACCATGATCTCTTCTTTTATGGTGGAGATCATGGGGGAGTTGGTTGACCAGTCAAACCCATGATCTCCACAATATGAGGGATCATGGAGGAGATGGTTAAGTGCACACTCAAGCTTATAAATAGAGTTTCATCCCCATCAAGGTGATTGGGAGTAGTCCGTTTTATGAATATGACGATAATGAACATGTTAGAGTTTCACAATTGGTAATTTTAAATGTTGCAATAAACATTCAGTGGTGTTGCAATTTATTATTATTCTTATTATTATTTTGACATAACTTGATGGAACTTGTAGATTTATAAAGTTCAAAGACAGACATAGCTGGTTTGAGACATAAAGTAGGTGCATACAAATTCTTTCTCTTTTTTTACTTGAATTAAGTATTTTATTATAATCTTACTTAATAAATTTGATTTATTTTCCCTTTATATTTAGATGTCTTATAAAGGAAAAACTATAGCAATTAGCGTTGAAAATATACCATAACCACATGATCAAATTGCATCTATTGTGGAGAGTGCACATGCAGTTATTGATGGTAATATTGAATGTTCAGAACCTGTTACTGACAAACCAAAAGTTGATGCTCCTTAGATTGTGAAGTGTAAATCGGTAGTGTAGCAATGGTTCACCAAGTTTAAAAATTACGATGACAAGAATAAAGCAAAGTGCATCTATTGTAAGAGAGTGTATGCAGCGGATCCTAAGAGAAATGAGACTAGCACTTTAAGAACACATATGATAAGTTCATGTCCATACGGCAAAGTAAATAGCAATCAAATGCTCTTGTCCTTTACTCAGAAAAAAGAAGGTATTCAAACTACATCACTGAAGGCGGTTAGGTTTGATGAGAAAAGTTGCAAGTTAACATGTGCAAAGATGATCTTAGTGGAAGAATTGTCATTTAAATTTGTAGAGAATGAAGGATTTAAAGGGTTTGCCAAAAAATTAGAGCCTAGATTTCACGTTCCTTCGCGCACAATAATTGCTAAGTATTATATGAATTTTTTGTTGCAGAGAGAGAATTTAAAGCAGCAGTTGAAATCAGAAAAATTATGTTTAACAACCGATACATGGATATCAGTGCAAAGATACAGTTACTTGTGCCTAACAGGTCATTGGATAGACAAAGATTGGAGACTACAAAAAAAAATTCTTAATTTTGTTCGAATCCTTGATCATACTGGAGAAGTAATTGGTAATGAGATAATCAATTGTCTATCCACTTGGGGAGTGAAAAAAATAATTATAATAATATGGACAATGCATCTGTCAATGATGTGGTTCGAAGATACATAAAGCGGAAAACAAAAGATTGGAAAAACACAATCCTAGGTCATGAGTTCCTACAAGTTAGATGCTGAGCTCACATATTGAATAATTGTTAAAGATGAATTTTTTGAATTTAACGAGTCTATTGAGAAGATTATGCTTGCTATAAAATATGTTAAAGGCGTTATAGCCTATGGTTCGCATCTTTTTAGTTTGACAATATCAAATCCCGTGTTGTATTTGATCATATGAGTGTTTGGTATAGTGTGCAGGTTTATAGGTACAAAAGGACGAGAAAATAAAGTTCTGGAACCTACCGCCGAGCGATAGCGCTACCGCCTGCGCTAGCTTCGGAAATAATTCGGGACGAGCGCTCCGTGGACTACCGTGTTGCGTTATCCTTATCGCACGACGCTAGCTCTCTCAACGAGCATCGAGCCAGTATGCTACCGACAGGCGATAGCTACGTACCACGCCGCGATAGCTCGAAAAAGCGGAAAAATATTGTTTTCGAATATTTTTCCAAATCTGTTGGACAGGTGTCACATCCACGCGCATCGATTTATCGATGGACGCTAGCTCTACCGCCGGCGGTAGCTTATTTTCTCAAGACTTATAAAAGCATGTGTTTATTTTCTTGGACATAATAGAGAGAGAGAGACATATTCTGATTGTAGGGTTCGTGTGCCATCTCAGAGCAACGTTCCACCGTCTCTGTCGAAGGAAGAGAACGTCGGCTCCCTTCCGTTCGCGTACGAAGATTTCCGGCAAGCAAAGGACTACAACGACCAAGAGGATTTGATTGGGTGCAATAGAACGAAGATCTTTAGCACCGATCACGCATCACTCAACGGAGGAATCGTTTTGAGGGAGATCACTTTAAACCTTCTTTACTCTCTTATTGTATTTTTCTCTTTTCTAATTGTTTGTGGGTGAGAAAAATCGACCGGTGAAGATCATCGGAATCTGGGAAGCGTTCCGTGAGAAATTATCCCGGGGAAAGGACGTCTAGATCGGGAGATTTAGTGAGGCTCTAAGACACTTCCAGGGAGAAAGGTGAAGATTCGGCTCGAAGACCTTTCCGGGAGGGGGGGAAGGGAGAGAGCCAACCAGTCCGGGTACAGGGTCGGTATAGAAACAAAAAGAAAAACTTATATTTCATCGCCTCCGATCTCCGGCGTCATGGAGATCTAGTTGTTTATAATTGTAAACCACTTTCATTGCTTTTGAATAAAATTATTATTTTTTCTTCATTCTTATTATAATTTTGTGGTTGTATGCTGGTAGATCTCTAAAGAGTGTGTGCGTCTCCAAGGGGAAGTTTAAAATTAACGGGCCTCCAACTGTAGATGATTGGGAGAATTCAAGATTATTTGTGGCGATATTGAAGTTGTTCTACACAGTCACTTTAGAAGTCTCGAGCTCCAAATATCTAACATCCCATTTACTTTTTCAGAATATTTCAATGATGAAGCATATGATAAATTTTATGTGTGACAGTTCTGATTTTGCTATGTGTGGCATTGCACAATATATGAGTGCAAAGTTTAATAAATATTGAGGTAGTAATTTAGAGAGGAGTAATATGATACTATATGTCGCATCTCTATTAGACTCCCAATGCAAGTTAATGTGACTAACAAAATGCTTCAAAGCATTGTATGATATTATCAAGACGAGGGAGATGATTCAGTCGATTAAAAGCACGCTATATAGGTTATATGATCATTATGCATCTTTTATAAATCCAAGTCAGAATCAAACTACAAATAATCATGGGCAATCTTCAAATTTTGGTAAGTTTAGAATGGAACCTGATGCAAAATTCAAATTTGCACTCTATCAAAAGAAAATGTTCAATGATGAATCCGAAGAAGCAGAAGATGCAATAATTTATACATCAGAATTTTCACAATATCTTAAAAAAGACACATTAAAGATGCAAGTTGACTTTGATATTTTAAGTTGGTGGAAAGTAAACTCTTTATGATTTCCGATTTTATCCTAAGTTGCTAGGGATGTTTTGTCCATTCCAATATCAATTGTAGCCTCGGAGTCGGTATTTAGCACAGGTGGATGCATTCACGATCCATTTAGAAGGTCTTTATCTCCAAAAAAGTATAAGCTCTTGTGTGTGAATGTGATTGACTTCATTGCAAGACAAACCTTATAGATTTGAAAGAGATACTTATTGATGTTGAAAAATACGAAAAGCTTGATAAAGGTAAATATTATTTAAGTTTAAAAAATAGCATGTATTAGATTGTCTATGCTAAACATAATGACATTTGTTTATAAATAACATTCTTAATTTTTTAGAGTTGGAAGTATCATATGTGGATGAAGATGCAACAGATATTGTCTAACTATTGTGCATGAAAATGAAGTAAATTGTGTCGAATAGTTAAGTATCATTTACTTATTTTTTTCAAAGCATGATTAGATCTACTATAAAGATTAAAAAGATTTAATGTATCTATTTTATATTCATATAGGTACTTACCGCTTGGTGGATTGGGAGCAATGCCATTATTATATATTTTTGCATTTTGTTTTCACAACTTTTGAGAATCAATGTTGTTTAAAGTAAGTATTTTGTCGGGAACGGAAAGAGTATCATCGTGTCGGACATTATCATAATTGTACAAAAAATTACATGAAAGATACAAACGTTATCAATGTTGTTTACACATTTTGTTATTATTATTTTGTTGTTTTCACTATTTTACTATATATTATATAATTAAAGAAAAATGTTTTTAAAATAACAATAATACATAAATAATGATATCAATTTGTCCTATAAATTATTCTAATAAAACCGAAAACTGCCCCTAAAAAACCACCCCAAACTACACTGATTAGTGAACTGAAACGATCGATTTAGGTTTGGTTCGGTTTGGAGAAAAAAATAATCGACCCTTTTCGATTTGGTTTTGGTTTTGGTCCAAACCGTTCCAAATCGAACCGCTTGCACCTCTATTCATTACCCATTTATGCTCAACTCTCCACTCCAATTTACAAAATTTTTATAAATGTTATTAAAAAATAATTAAAATAATTTAAATTTTACATTATAAAATAATTAAAATTTATTTTCTGAATTTTTTTTTAAAATTTACAAATAATGTTAGGGACAGGTCTGACCTGATTTAAGCCCAATTTTTAGGCCCTTCAGGGCTCCCCTTTTAAGGGGTGGCTCAGGGGTCGAAAACAGGATAACACGATTTCGTGGGCCCGGGACCTGGCGAGCTTATTTTCATGCCGAATTTACATCAGTACTGATTATATATATATATATACACACACACACACAGGAGTGATAATGCATTGGGGCCCCCGTGCCCCGTGTGACAGTTCCTGGCCTGCGGCAGCGTACTTCGCCCGCCCCTGACGGTGGGCTTCGCCCAGCCCCGACCTGCGGGCTTCGTCCTCCCCCCTTCATTTTTAGTGCAATTTTTAGTTTAATTTTATTTTTGTTGTAGCGTGCGGGGGGCCCCCGTGCCCTGCGCGATAGTACCCAGGCTACGGCAGTGGGCTTTGCCCGCACCCATCTGTTTACAGGGCCATCGCCCGTGGTGGCCCTGCCCAGTCGTCGTCGGACAACCCCTGATGGATTCTTTGGGGTCCGACGAACTAGCCTGTGAGCTCCGGGCAGGCCACCAGCGATTCCACCGCTAGCGACGGAACCTAACCCATGAGCACGCCGAGGAATTTTAAATTCCTTCTAATTCTTTTTGTCCCACTTCGTGGGATTGGCTAGAATATTTAGGTTTAAATAATATGAGAGGGTTGCTAGAATTTAGACTTAATATATGAGGGGGCTATGTAGAGCGGGCAGTCGACTCAGAGGGATCGGGTTAGATCAGGTTAGGTTAGCTAGGGGATATCCTGTCGACTGTGTATATGTGCGCTGGCTAGTCGCTTTCATGGTTTTTTTTCAAATTTAAAAGGGTAAAATTGTAATTTCACATTATAGGTTAGAGGCTCCGGTGTAGGAGCCATATGGAAATTTAGTCAGACGATCTTGATATGTTTGTGTGATCGAACAACTAAGATGTTATGATCTAACCAGATCGGACGGTCCTAATTCATTGGTTGGTATGTCATGATTGCGCGGTATGGTCAAAACTATTTCATTATATATAGTATATATATGTGAATTTTTGGGGGAAAACTAGTTTTTTGACCTTAAGGGGAAGTCAGAATCATGGCCGTCTGATCCCATCGGACGATAAAGATTATCATAACACTGAAACCCTAATAAATCTCTCGATCCGCTGCTCATAATCCTAAACTACTTGTCTCCTCCCTCGATCTATTGCCCTCCCTCAGTCTCTCCTGATCTGCTCCTCCCTGCAGACGTCGATGACCCCTCCACCCAACTCCTTACCTTAAGTCCCTAGCCGACGCCGATGACCCATCCACCTGGTTCCTTACCTCGAGGCCCTAGTGGACGCTGACATCTAGATCTCTCACGACCTAAGCCCACAGCCGCCGACCTCAAGCTTCCACGACCATGCCATTCTCCTCCATTCTTAGGCTTCATTTGGTTCGGCGGTGGCGGGTCGATCCGGCGGGTGGAAACGGAGTGTTCGAACCGGAGGGGGGAGGTGGCTGCTCCAAACAGAGCTTTTTGGGGGCGTTTCTCAAGGGGGGCGGGTGGAAACGGAGCAAACGCCGCCGGAGGTTCGTTTGTTTTTCCTCCTTCCGGCGGCGTTTGCCCAAAACGGAGCAACGAAACGCCCAAACAAATGGAGCCTTAGTTGTCGCACCGCCCTCGAGTTTCCACGGCCGTTGTTTCATGTGGGTAGAAATGTTGAATACATGGATGTGTATATCAAGTTGAATAGAATAATGTAACTTGCATTATTAGTTCTTTCTCCTATAACTGATGCATTACTAATTCTTTTTTGGTGTCGTACACAAGTAGTTTACAAGGTTATATTGGTGATGGCAGCCAAAGTGTTGAGAATTGTCACATATCTCACCCTGATATTATTAAGGGTGTGCCAAAGTTTGATTCAAAATTAATACCCACCATTGGTATAACCTTCATTGGATGAGTGTGAAAGCTTCTATGGAACATATGCTTGCGTGACTAGATTTGATTTTGCTAGAAAGATGAAAAAATTGCAATATATGAAGACCACTGATGAAAGAGTGGTGACCCAAAGGATCTTGGTTTGCTACAAGTACGATAAGTGGGAAGATAGATCAACGGTTAGAAAATGTGGCACAATAAAGACTGTTTGTAAGGCTATGTTGTGATTTAAGTTGGATATGGCAATAAGACAGTATATTATGGGAAATTTTTTGAAAGAACATAATCATGAGATGTGCACTCCAAGATGAAATTATATGAAGCTTGATGCACATTGTCTTCATTGATGGTGAAGATGAGGATGGGAAGGGAAATCTCATCCAATAATTAGGAAAAGAAAGCAAAAAAAGTTGTCATTTGCAACGAAATAAATATGAGGAAGTACCAGTGTAGGCTTTTGGAGTTCCTTGGCAACCCATGCAGACATTTGTTAGCTATGTTAAAGTATCTCAATCACACAGTGTTATCAACAGATTATATTTTGCACCGTTGGACAATGAGTGCCACAGTCAGGGTGAAAATGTGAATGTTGGTTATGTTTGAAGGACAAAAGGATCTGAGTTAAGTTATGTAGCCAACCAATTTATTTATAAAGCACTTGGTGGAAATGAGTCAATTTCATTCGTCATGAGCACTTAACGTGATCTTTGGAGGAAATGCAAAAGATGAAAGCAATAAATGAAAAAGAAAAAATCATGGATGAAGAAACAACTACAAAAAATAATGGAATTTCACAAGTTTTCTCAAATGTGGAAAGAAGGGTGGCTTCTAGTCAATTGTATATCAAGGAACCTGATATAGCAAGACCCAAAGGAAGTGGGAAGTAGTTGAAGTCAACATTAGAGAAACAAGTCGCAAAGCTAAGCTTTGTAATTCATGTAAACAAAGTGGAGTCAACCACGATAAAAGAATCAGGCTTCTGTTTTAGACTCTCTATGACCTTCTTTCCTTTTCTTTAACTCTACGAGCCACCAGACTAAACAATTTCAAATATCTTCTGCTTTGTACTTTTTGATGATATTGAAACCAATTATCATGAATTGTTAATTTATGGAGGAGCTTGCTCTATTTTTTTTTCCCTCATACTATTGGATATCTTTTTGTAATGCGAGTGTGGACAATGGTGGTGGCTAGGGCCTCCACGGCAAAGAGTTGGGTGGACGGGTCTTTGATGTCGGCTATGGTCTCGAGTCAAGGAGTCAGGTGGATGGGTCATCAACATCAGTTAAGGCCTCGAGGTAAGGAGCCGGGTGGATGGGTCGTCATCATCAGCGGTGGAGGAGTGACTCTGGAGAGTTTGAGGGAGGGAGGTGGCAAGTAGATCAGGATCGAGAGCAACGGATCAAGGGATCTGTTAGGGGTATTAGTGTTATGATGATTCTGGCCGTCCGATGGAATTAGACGGCCTGGATCCTTGTTTTCACCCTAAGGTCAGCAAACTAGTTTTCCTCCTAAAACTCTCACTCTCTCTCTCTCTCTCTCTATATATATATATATATACATATATATCTTTGTACTATAAGCGAGGAAAAGTTCTTGGTATAACATTTTGATTTTCTAAATTGCCCCTACATCCAAAATCGTTTCTTCTATGCAATTCAAATAAGTGGGATATACTAGATATTTTGATATTGCTTTTTTGTTGTACGGTATGCCAAGAAAGGTGAAGCTCCGTGCTCCTCCCCGATATATAGAATGGCAGACGCTAGAGCTTCTTCCACGCGATTCTTCCATGCAATTTCTTCCACACATCTCCTCTCGTGCTTCTTCCACGACGCTAGGGCTTCACACCTCCTCTTCTTCCTCAATCTGAATTTGCAAAGAGAAGCTCACCGACAGTTAGCGTAGTACCGTCGTTTCCTCTTGATCCCGTCTGTGCGTAGGGCATCCCTACAAATAGCGATTTCGGTCTCGTATTGCTCTCAGTAGCTCACCGGAAGCCCTTCCTCGCTCCTTCAGTACCTCGTGGCGCCGAGTTAGCGAGATCACCCTCTCCCGCAAATCCTGGTAACTCGATCTTCGCTTGCAACTGACGTCTTCTTCTTTTATGTCTGCAATAAAAATAAAGTCCAAATGTGAGTTCATTAGTCAAATGTTCAATTTGTATGATTCCATATTTTTTCAACATTTTTTTTGGTTTTAAAATGCTATCGTCGTTACCACAGAAGCATGGCAGCTCCCATATCAACTTTGGACTCTTGGTTCTTTGGTGGTGTCAAGCAATAATGCTGATAACTTTTTCTTTTGTGGTGATCCCCCTACATGTGATCTTCCCATAGGTGATTAGCATAATACTTACTCATGAACAAACAAATCTCCTCCTTTTTATATTATCGAAAGGTGTTAGGGATTAACGGAAGTGGCTTGTGATTAAGCAGGGGATGAAGTTTTTGGAAAGCATACACACATGCATGGGAGAAAATACGAGAGGGGCCCAATGATTATAGACCTATCAAGTACAAGCAAAACATTGAATTTAACTATTGGCAGAGCATAAGAAATATTTGGACAAAGCATGCGAATCTAAATACATAATATTTGGCGCACAATGTCAGGTGATTTATATAGTTAATACAGTGTAACATTATAAGTGTCATGAATAGTAATTGTGTACCAGTACACTTGTGCGAGAGATAGGTAGTGCAGTTTAAGTCAAATTTTTATGCATGAAAGAGTTAGATAGAATAATGATAGGTGTACATGTAGCATAAAAGAAAAAAATATCATGTAGAAATAATCATCAATACATGTTTATCTCAATAAATCAATATGTTAACACAAGAGTAATGAAGTGAAAAATCATGTCACATTTCTATCTACAATATACCAAGACTAGAACAAGGGCTCTAACTCAATTTACTATCTTTGCAGAAGATCGAAACGATTCCAACAACCAAGGTGCTCATCCTCACAATGCTCGTAGAGGCTTATCAGGTGAAATGAGTAGTGCTTGGGGGTATCCTCGACACATATTATGATAACATATATATAAGTTTTCTCTTTTTTTGTTTACTATCAATTTATACTAATTTTTTCATGGTCCCTGAATCGATCAAAATCTACCTGCATAGATAGATATACTTTACTTTGTATATAAAGAACTTACTACTGTAATTTTGGCATAATGTTCTAAACTCAATATATGAAAAATGAACAACGTGACATTGATTTTTCAAGTCATTTCTAGCATGTCATTATACAACCTAAATCCTCATGTCATTATTACTAAGTCGTGGGGTAGAAAGGATCATTTGCGCATGATGAATCTTTTCTTTAGTACAAAGTTCTAATTTTGTTATAGAATAAATTTGTATAGACTTTCAAGCACTGGGGAAATAGTTAAGTATATAACCTCAAAATTGATGGTTTTGCATCCTCCAGTCATAATGCAGTGCAAATACTAAAATTCACCCATTATGGAGGTGCACATAGCTAAACCACATTATGGTGTGTGTGTAGTAAATTTTCTAAAAATGTGCATCATAAAATATTAGAAATCGGCCTGCGAATAGAAAAAATACAAATAATGGTCGTATAACAAATAATATGATTATGGTGTGCACATAGACATATATTCATAACAGTGTGTGTATGACACATAAGTTGGGTGTGGTCTGCAAATAACCACAAAACCACTCATAATATGCATATAAATTGGTTACGGTTTGTGATTAACTGCATAAATACTGTAACCGCCAATTATTTATTGAAATGACACCCATAAAAACTATAAAAGGGGCTCAGGCCCTCCTTTCATTCCAGTTTTCCTTCTCTCACTTCATCTCCTATGGACGAGAGAACTCCTTCGAAGATCTCCTTGTGTCTTCAAAGAATCCTTCGAAGATCCCTCGAAGATCTTCGAGCTCCCTTGCGCACATTTCATATTGCGCACATTCCATCTTGCGCACGTGTCACCTTGCACATGTCGTGCCCTACACACGTTCCAACCCACACACATGCCCACGTGCCACCCTATGCACGTGTCCGCATGCTACCCTGTGCATGTTCCATCTTGCACACATGCCAACTTACGCACGGGCCATCCAGCGCACGCCGCGCCCAGCGCACCCCGCGCCCTTTGCATAATGCACATCGCGCCCTGTGCATAATGCACATCGCGCCCTGTGCATAATGCACATTGCGCCCTGTGCATACTGCACCCCGCATACATTTCATCCATTGCGCACGTTTAACCATGCACACACTTTATTCTGCGCCCAGCACAGTCCATGCACGTTGAGCCCTACACTCTACAGCAAGACCTCCAATCAGTAACAAGCCCTACATTCAGCAACAAGTATACCGCTCTATTCTCTCCAACGCGCAATAGAAGACAATCTACAAACACCAGGGCACGCAAAACGCGTCGCTCCCTCTTCTAAGCATCTGTTGTAGACTACAAATTCTGCTCAACGTCTTGCTCCCACTTCCAAGCACCCTTTCCAGACTCCAAACCATGCATACTACACTACTCCCGCATCTGAGCACCAACTGAAGGCTCAAGTGCAAATGAGTGCATCGCTCCCCACAGTGCAGGTATAAAGGGCTTAGCTCCATAACTGATGACCTGTCCCCCTCAGAGCCTCTCTTCTTCTCCCTCTACAATTATAACGAGAGGCGGCTTGTCGTCCTCTAGTTCTCTACTACTATCTGAAAGGCACAAAGACATACTTGAAGTTTGGTCGAAATAGTCCCGACCACGTGGTTTTTCACCCATTTCCGGGGTTTTTCACATTAAAAAAATTATCTTGCCACCGTCCCTTTACATTTATTGTTTGCCCGCTCGGTCTCTCTAGAGCTAAGACAGTCCAATTTAGATCGGTCTACCGGAACATCGAGTTGACCCGCAACACTTTTTTTAGATGATTTCTTCATTGTTCACTACCGCCCATCGCCGGCCGGCCACTACCGCTCAGTTGGCCTCAGCTGACCAGTCACTGCTGCCCGACCGACCACAGCCGATCGGTCTCCGGCGGCCGATCTCCGCTGACTGGGAACTTGGCCGTTCTCTGCCTCCCGGCCTCCACCGCCTGACCACTGCAGCGTGGCTACCTTGGCCGAACAACTTCTGTGCCGCCGCCATCACACCCCACTATCTTCGTAACCATCCATCATGGGTACGAATAGTAAAATCCTCCAACATTGGGTGCAAAAAGTAAAATTCTCCATCATGGAGTGCGAACAATAAAGTTCTGCAACATAGGGGTGTCAATAGTAAAACTCAATATCATGGGGTGCGGATAGTAAAATCCTTCAACATGAGGATGCAAATTGTAAAATTCTCTATCATGGGATAGTAAAATTCTGCAACATGGAGGTGCAAATAGTAAAAATTCCTTATTATGGGCTACAAATAATAAAATTCTCCAACATGGGGGTGCAAATAGTAAAATTTCTCATCCTGAGTGCGGATAGTAAAATCCTCCAACATGGAGTACAAATAGTGAAATTCATCATCATTGGGTGGGGATAGTAAAATCCTCCAACATAGGGATGCAAATAGTAAAATTTCTCATCATGGGGTGCGGATAATAAAATCCTCCATCATCGGGGTTCAAATAGTAAAATCCTTCAACATGGGATGTAAATAGTAAAATTCCCATAATTGGGTGTGAATACAAAAAGGGTCATGTTATATGCAGACCAGTTTTGAATGTATGTAGTCCACAGATAAATGCAAATCAAACTAAAACTCCATAGAACCTGTGAACCGTTCAGGAATTGGCCTGCATATAACCATTTTCAAATATATGACATGCACATAGCCAAAAGTGGACTTGCATATAGTTATACATATACAAAAATCCATTTATCATGGGGGTGCACATAGCTGAATCTTATCATGGTGTGTGCATAGTAAATTTCCTAAAAACGTGCATCATAAAATATAAGAATCGACCTGCAAATAACAAAAATACACATAATGGTTTGCGTATAACAAATAATATGGTTATGTTGTGTGCATAGACATATTTATAACCAGTGTCTGTATAACACATAAGTTGGTTGTGGTTTGTGAATAACCACAAAACCACACATAATATGTGCATAAATTATTTATAATGTGCGGTTAACCGCATAACTACTGTAACCCCCACTTATTTACGAAAATGTTACCCACAAAACAATAAAAGAGGCTCAGGCCGTCCTTCATTCCATCTTTCCTCCTCCCACTTCGTCATCTATGCACGAGAGAGTTCCTTCGAAAATCTCCTTGCGTCTTCGAAGAATCCTTCGAAGATCTTCGAGCATGTTTGAAGATCTCTCTAAAATCTTCGACCCCCTTCAAGCGCCCTTGGGCACGTTTCATCCCGGGCACGTTTCATCCTATGCATGTGCCACCCTGCGCACGTCGCGCCTCGTGCACACCGTGCTTCCGCTTCCAAGCACCCGTTGCAGACTCCAGATTGCGCCAAACGCCCTGCTCCCGCTTCCAAACACCTGTTGCAGACACCAAACCACACATAGCACACCACTCCCGCTTCCAAACACTAACTGAAGACTCCAAAGCACAATGAGTGCATCACTCCCCACAAATACAAGAACAACGGACTTAGCTCCACGAGCGATGACATGTCACCCTCGGAGCCTATTACGATAATTAAGGGCAATATATATTAGCTGTAAATATCTGTACCTAATTAAGAGCCTACAGTTTTGGCAATTGCTATTATTTTGGTTGTAAATAGCTTGCCATTTTGATTCCTTCCAGCTTAGGAAACTCTTGTTATTTTTGGCTCTATATAAAGCCATGCACGTTAATAAGAAGGGACAAAGAAAATTCATCCTCCCCACCTTCTTCTTTTATGGTATCAGAGGCCGGGAGGTTCATAACATCTCTTCCTGTGTGACTTTCGCCGGTGTTGTACCCATGACAAAAGTTGATGGTGAAGCTATCGAAAAAGGCAAGATGGTAGCTGTCGATCTAACTTCTCCATATTATCTACCTCCTTCGGATCATCCCGGTATGACCATTTGTCCTGTGGTCCTCAAGGGCGACAACTATCAAGAATGGGAGAAGAGTATACGCAATGCATTTCGAGCTAAGCGTAAGCTCTGTTTCCTAGATGGCATGGTGACTAAACCAGATGATGATGCAAAGGAGGTAGAAGACTGGTGGAGCGTTAATTCCATGCTCGTTGCATGGGTGCTCCAATCCATTGAACCCTCCCTTCGTTCCACAATTACCTACTATGAGACTGTGCAAGAACTTTGGGACGAGTTGCAGCAACGGTTTTCCATTGGAAATGGACCTCGGATCCACCAACTAAGGTCAGATCTTACTCGCCACCATCAACGTGGTCAGAATATAGCAACATACTATGGACATCTCAAGAAGATTTGGGATGAGCTTTCCACTTACGTGAAGGCGAGAGGATGTACTTGTGGTCACTGCACTTGCTACTGGGCTACGGATTTAAGCAAGGAGCGTGAAGATGAGCGAGTTCATCAATTTTTGATGGGCCTCGATGATGATTTATATGATACCTTGCGCTCTAATATTCTGGCCCAGGATCCTCTCCCCCCTCTAAATCATACTTATGCCTTAGTGGTGCAAGAAGAACGACACAAGACAATGACAAAAGGTCGTGATGCACGCAACGACGGTATGGTTTTTGCTCTTCGCAGTGCTCCGTCTCGTCGCCATGACAAGCCCACTTGCCCGAACTGTGGACGTTCAGGACATGAGGCAAGTTCTTGCTTCAAAATAATAGGATATCCAGAGTGGTGGAATAATGGACGGGGGACCGACAAAGGAGCAGAGAAAGGGAGGGGTGGTCGCTCTGCTTCCGGTCTTGGACGCGGGAAGGGCGTTGGTGGTGTTGCCAACGCAGCTCAAACTACCACCAATCCAATTGGTTCACCTACTCTTCATGCTCCATTTACATCTCAAGATCGTACAAGTCTCTCTCCTGCATTGACTGATGATCAATGGAATGAGGTTTTGAACATGTTCAAATCCTTTACTCATAAATCTTCTTCCAGTGAACATCTCTCGGGTAAGTCGTCTTCCCAATGGATATTAGATACCGGTGCCTCTTACCATATGACAGGTGATAAAAAAATGCTTGTAAACGTATCCGACATTTTTCCATCTCCCATTATGTTACCTGATGGGACGCATACCAATGCTGTCCAGGAAGGGACAATGATTTTCAGTACAAATATGACATTTCGGCACGTTTTATATGTTCCACGGTTAACCTGTAATCTGATATCTTTTGCCCAGTTGATCAAAGAATTAAATTGCATAGTCACCCTAACTGACAAACTATGTGTGATACAGGACCGCACTTCGAGGATGGTGATTGGGGCAGGTAAAGAGAGGGATGGGGTCTATTGGTTCCACTCAGCGGCTTCAACTGGTAAACTCTGTCATACAACTCAAGCCGATTCTTACCAAGTGTGGCATCGGCGCCTCGGGCATCCTTCTCGTTCGATAATTTCTCAGCTTCCAGGCATCAGTGGTATCGATCAACATATTAATGAACCTTGTGATGTTTGTTTCCAAGCAAAACAAACTCGTACATCCTTTCCAATTAGTTCTAATAAAGCTGCTGATTTATTTGACTTAATTCATTGCGATGTGTGGGGACCCTACAACGTTCCTTCTTCATGTGGTGCTTCATATTTTTTTGACAATAGTGGATGATTGTTCAAGAGGAGTTTGGGTGCATTTAATGGCCACAAAAACAGCGGTTGGGACAATTATCCAATCTTTTTGTGCCATGACTGAACGACAATTTAATAAGAAGGTGAAGCGTGTTCGTAGTGACAATGGGACCGAATTTACCACTTTAAAAAATTTCTTTGCCGAACAAGGTATTTCATTTGAGACCTCTTGCGTTGGTACCCCTCAACAAAATGGGCGGGTGGAACGCAAACACCGTCATATTCTCAATATAGCCCGTGCACTCCGCTTTCAAGCCCATTTACCTCTTGAATTTTGGGGGGAATGTATTCTTACTGCTGGTTATCTTATCAATCGTACACCTTCCGCCATCCATAAAGGCAAAACTCCATATGAAATTCTCTTTGGCTGTCCGCCTAATTATGACCATATCCGAACATTTGGATGTCTTTGTTTTGCGTCCCAAATTCCCCGTGATCGAAATAAGTTTGGTTCTCGTAGCCGTAAATGCATTTTTGTTGGGTACCCACATGGTAAGAAGGCCTGGCGGTTATATGATCTTGAAAACAGAGAGTTTCTGAACTCATGTGATGTTGTTTTTTATGAAAATAATTTTCCCTATGCATGTCCTGCTTCATCACAATCTCCCATAACTGGTGCATTGTCACACTCTCACCATCCTGATATTGATCTTGCTGGGCTTGAATTCTCACCCAGTCAGCCCATTCATTCGATCCCTTGTCCAACAGATGTCATAGGAAATACTGAGATGGAGAACACTACTGAGCCTGGCATGCCCATTGAGCACAGCATGCCTTCGACATTCCCTACAGGATCTGATGTAAGGGGAAGTGATATGCTTGAGCCATCTTTGGATACTCGACCTACAGAGGCTCGGGATTCTGCTTCAGATTCTTATGTTGATGGCATTCGGCGTAGCCAACGTGCACGCCAATCGTCAGTTCGTTTACACGACTATGTTTGTCATACTGCTCGCTGCTTAGACCCCCCCTCCATCCTCTGCTCTATCACCAACCTCAGGTACGCCATATCCAATAGTGAATTATGTGACTTGCAATAATTTTTCTGCTTCCCATGGTCGTTTTTTTGGCCGCCATCACTACAGGACAGGAACCCACTTGTTTCTCTGAAGCTGTTCGTAAGCCAACTTGGCGCGAGGCCATGCATAAAGAAATTACGGCTCTGGAAAACAATGGTACATGGGTGATTGTCGATTTACCACCTGGAAAGAAAGCTATTGGATGCAAGTGGATATATAAAATCAAGTACAACTCTGATGGTACCATTGAGCGCCACAAGGCTCGTTTAGTTATTCTCGGTAATCGTCAGGTTGAAGGCATTGACTTTGACGAGACATTTGCGCCGGTTGCTAAAATGGTTTCAGTTCGTGTCTTTCTTGCCGTTGCAATCGTTCGTGGTTGGGAACTTCATCAAATGGATGTTCACAATGCTTTTCTACATGGTGATCTCGATGAGGAAGTATACATGACTCTTCCTCCTGGGTTCTCTAGTTCTTCCTCTGGGAAGGTGTGTCGCTTGCGCAAATCTCTTTATGGTCTTCGCCAGGCACCTCGTAATTGGTTTGCAAAGCTTGCCTCTGCTTTGACGTCTTTTGGTTTTGTCCAATCTTATGCTGATTATTCCTTATTCTCTTTGGAACGCAATGGTACTGTTCTTCATGTCCTTGTGTATGTCGATGACTTGATTATTGCGGGAAATGTTTCTGAAGCCATCGCTAATTTTAAGGCTTATTTGAGTGCATGCTTCCACATGAAGGATTTGGGTGCGTTGAAATACTTTCTTGGGATTGAGATTGCTAGAGGACCGGATGGATTGTATCTTTCCCAACGAAAGTATGCATTAGATATCATCTCTGATTCTGGTTTGCTTGGTGCGAAGCCATGTGATTTTCCTATGGAACCAAATCATCAGCTAGCACTCGCCGCGGGTCCAAATTTCGCGCATCCTGAACAGTATCATCGGCTCGTTGGTCGCTTGATTTACCTTACCTTCACTCATCCAGAGTTATGTTATGCGGTTCATATTCTTGCTCAATTTATGCAGTGTCCGAAGGAGGCTCATTGGAATGCCGCTCTTCGTGTTGTACGCTACTTAAAAAATACTCCCGGACAGGGTATTCTTCTCCACCGCAACAGCGATCTACACCTCAATGCTTACTGTGATTCAGATTGGGCTACTTGCCCTCTAACACGTCATTCCGTTACAGGTTATTTTATTATGTTGGGCATGTCTCCTATTCTGGAAAACAAAGAAACAGCCGACCGTCTCTCGGTCTTCTGCTGAAGCCGAATATCGTTCGATGGCTACCACAAGTTGTGAGCTTACGTGGCTTAAATCTTTGCTAAAATCTCTTGGTGTTTCACATTCAAGACCTATGCGTTTGTTCTGTGACAGTCAAGCTACTTTACATATTGCTGCCAACCCTGTTTTTCATGAACGCACGAAACACATTGAGATTGATTGTCATTATGTGCGTGATCAAATTCAAGCAGGGCATATCACTACCTTCCATGTTCGCACTAATATGCAGCTTGCCGATATTCTTACTAAGGCTCTCGGAAAACAACAATTTCAGTTCCTCTTGCGCAAGTTGGGCATTCAAGATCTCCATACGCCAACTTGAGGGGGAGTATTGCGATAATTAAGGGCAATATATATTAGCTGTAAATATCTGTACCTAATTACGAGCCTACGGTTTTGGCAATTGCTATTATTTTGGTTGTAAATAGCTTGCCGTTTTGATTCCTTCCAGTTTAGGAAACTCTTGTTATTTTTGGCTCTATATAAAGCCATGCAAGTTAATAAGAAGGGACAGAGAAAATTCATCCTCCCCACCTTCTTCTTTTAGAACCTCTCTTCTTCTATCTCTACAATTGTATAGAGAGACGTCATGTCGCCCTCAAGTCATCTACTAATATCTGTAACGCACCAAGACATAGTGGATGTTTGGTCAAAACACTCCCGAGCACATGGTTTCTCACCCATTTTTATGGTTTCCACGTTAAAAAAATAATCTTGTCATCCGTCCCTTTTACATTGTCTGTTTTCGCGCTCGACCACTACAGAGCTAAGATGGTCCAATTTAGATAGGTCTACCAGAGCATTGAGTTGGCCCGCAACACATTTTTATTTTAGACAATTTCTTCATTGTTCATACGATTGCGGTTTTAGAAATTGTTTATAAAGATTTAGAAAGATGATTTCTTTAATGTTCATGAAATTTAGATACCCTCTTCTTGTGGCGAGGAAGACAAATTGGATGGCCTTTTTTTTTGACTTTTTTATACTAATATGTGGATGACAAAAATACCTGTGAATAACAAATTAGACTTTCTTTAAAATCTGCAAATAGACAAACGTAATTTGCGAATAACAACGATGAAAATTATAATTGTTGTCATGTCAACCGCACATTCCATGACAGTGACATTTTTGTTTAAGCAAAAATGTTGCACCAAACAGACCCCAAGGAATCGCCAAAAACTAGCGGCGACGACGACAACGCACATAAACCATAATAAAGCATAAACAAACACCCTGTGGAGAATCAGCATCAAACCGCATCTGCAGCCGACCATTGATGAAAGATTTTTCAAGCGTTTGAATTCGCCCCTCGGTAGCTCACCCACCCAATCACACGTGTAAAGCTCCCATTCACCTCCCGCCTCTCCTTCAATCATTTTTCCATCCACAGTCAGCATAAAATCTAAAAACAGAGGATCATCCTCCTAACATTTCTGCATTTCTGTTCATAAAAAATGCTTCTTTCCTCAACCCGGAATCTCATGCTCCTCCTGTTTCTTGTCAGCATCTCTCCGGCCATCGCCGGAAATATAGCGTTGGGATCCGAGCTCTCGGCGAGAACTGGCCAGTCATGGGTGTCTGAAAACGGGACTTTTGCGTTCGGATTTGCCGCCGTCAATTCGGACGACGAGCTTCTTCTCGGAATTTGGTATGCGGGGCTTCCGGATGATCAGAACGCAGTGGTGTGGTCGCCAAACAGGTACTTAATTAATGTCCGGTACATGCGATCGTAACCGCTTGACTGCAAAAAATAAGTCCCCCCTCCCAAACGAAGCCTTAGGCTGCGTTTGGCGTTGTGGTTGCGGTCCTGAACGCCGGTGGTTATGAACCGTTGTTCGTGACCGCCGACCACGCCTATAGAACTTTATCCACTTTTTTGTTCAAAACTAGATTTTTTTTTATTAGCGGTGGTTATAATCACTGTATACTACTAAACATACATTGTATAATTATGGCCCTTTGAACAAACTTATAGGAGCTCCAATGGTAAACAAATCCTATCTTCGTGTGCTCAAGATTTTGGGTTGGTAATGGGTCGACTAGTGATGCATTCGGGTCGACTCTCATCATTTTTATACTCTCTGTGATTAATAGTAGTATCGGAATCGAAGACTGCGCTTGTGGAGGTAATCCCCTCGTGTTGGCGAAGGAAGAAGACGAAGAGTTTGCGGCAATTGATGGAACGGAATGAAGTAAAAGAAGGAACTTTACTAGTATGTCGTGGATGAAATTTGGTTAATTTAAGGCACAGTTTGGGGATGCTGGTTGCGGTGAGAAAAGTTTTGGTTAATTTGAGCGTTTGGTCTCCCAGTTTATGTCAAAATGGTGTTTTGGGGATTTTTTTGTAAAGCATATATCCTCTCACTTTTAGAAAAACTAAAATGTGTTTTTCACATTTTCATGCTTATTCATAGATCCACATCTCATTTCTATTCATATTGTTTGTTTTTGTGAGAGCTCTAATTTTATCACTAATTCTCATCATCGTTTTTTCCACCGCCACAACCTTTCCAAACAGAGCCTTAGAAACATAGGTGAAGGCAAAGCATGGGATTACAACCTTTAATTTTCTGAAGCAACCATGGGCGAAAGATCACTAAGTGATGATTCCTGGAAAAAAGGATTTATGGGGTCCTCCTCTCTAAATTTTCGAGTCAATCCAAGAGACCCAAGCAGCCGCGCATGAAGGGCCGCCCCGAAGGAAGGGACACAGGCAGACGTGAAGGCACAAGCGCTGCGCACAGTGCACATGCTCCAAGCGGAGCACCCCGCATGTGCGCAGCGCGTAGGCGCGCGTGCTCCATGTGCGTGCGAGCAACAGACGCGAGCACCCCCCGCGCGCGCTCCTTGCGCGTGCTCGCGGTCGCCGCCGCCGCAGCCGTTGAGCACCCTGCCCAGGCCGCCCGGACCTCTCGGGGGGCACTTTCATCATTTTGCTAAATTTGGTGATCCAGTTGACCGAAACGAATCAACGTCATTCACTAGCACAAATTCTGCCCCGGCGCAATTACCAACGTATCCCTCCAAAAAACTATAAATATGCCTACAGACCTTCATTTAAAAACAAGCAACTACAGAGGCTAGAAAGAACTCTGAGGTTTTCCAGCAAGGTTGTGGACTTAGGTCGATCCTCCGCTCAGGAATCCGCTTCGCTCTTCTTCTAACGCAAAAGTTTCATCATGCTTCCAAGACATAACGAACTTCACCGCGGGAGCGCTCCCACCATGGCTCCGCTTCAACACGAGCGCTCTCATCAAGGCTCCGTGCACTTAGAGATTTCTCTCAGCTGAAACGCTTTCATCGAGGTTACGTGAACTTAGTTATTTTCCTAGCCGGAGCGTTTCCATGAAGGCTCCGGGGACTTAGTCTCTTTTTCGTCAATTTTATACCATGTACTTGTAACGAAGAGGTGACATGTCATCCTCCGAAGAATCATCCCCAAACTTTCGTAAACTCCATAGAAATAATGGATTTTTGCTCGGCACAGATCCAACTACGCGGTTTTTCACCATTTCCAGGTTTTCCACGTCAAAAAAAGCATTTTGTCGTTTGATGATGTTTTTCTTTGACTGTTTGTGCGCCCAGTCCGACTCCGAGGTAAGGCGGTCTGATTCTTCGGACTGGGGAATAACCTGGCAACAAGGATAAAAATAATGAAAACGTTAAAATTCTTATATTTATGTCTAGCTGCAAGAGGAGTTTCTATTCTTACAAACTTTTCTATAATATTACAAAAAATGTTGATTTAGGCTCCGTTTGGCATGATGGTGTGGTCATGAAAGCACAATTGGACATAATGGAGTTTTGCATAAATATAAAAACAAACATCCAAATATAAAAATGCATCTCCTTAATAAAAGTCTGAATATATAGTAAAAATGGATCAAAATATGTAACAATTCTACTCGGATAGTAGATCATCATCATCAATATCAAGGTCTACTTTCTCACCTCCATCTTCACTAGTGCTGCAAAAAATTTCATGAGTTTAAACTGTATGAATTCATAAACATATGCAGTGACGTTTAAAGTGAACTAGTTCTACCTAAATGAGCTTAATACTTGTAGCAGTAGTGAAATTATAATGTCTGCATCTCTATTGAGACTAACTAGTAGGAGTCAAGTTTTGATTTTTCATAAATCAATTATTTTTATCTTACTCATTAATGATCACTATGTACTTTATCGTCAAATGTGAAATAATTTGACACAACATCATTTGTAATATTATCAGGTGTGAAATAATATGTTATGATAATCAATGTTAGATTAATCTTTATGGCTTTCTATTCTCAGTTGAATAATCCTCGAATCAACTTACAATTAAAAGATGTTATGTCATCAAATGTGGAATGACTAGCATCTAACCATCTTGGGTTTTCATTAAAAAATTATTTGGGATTTTCGGTCTGTTATTAGATGCTTGAATATTAAAGCTATAAGTTTTTACCATCAAAACATAAATATAGGAGAAAATTTTCATCTTTCTATAAATTTTAATCTCATCTTCTCCGATGTTTTTATTGTAAGAACTCTATTTAATCATTTTTATCAACCCTTATGCAACATTATCCTTTGACCTCACGTCAATTAGAGTTATAATTTCTTAACTTGTGAGGGAGGTCAACCATGCTTGTTTCATCCTTAGTTGTCTTCTTTTACCATTGAACAAAGTGTTTGTAGCAATCTTCTTTGTAGCCTGATTGTCGTAATAAAATTCAACAGAACTCAGTTTTAAGCTCGTCAGTGGAATGTCCATCACCAAATCTCTTATCCATTTTGCTTCTTCTCTAGCTGAAGCTAGAGCATAGAGTTCAGATTCCATAGAAGTGAGTGTAATGCATGATTGCCTCTTGGACTTCCAGGCTACAGCTGCTCCTCCTAATATGAAAATAAATTCACTAGTGGACTTGCTTTCGTTTATTTCTGAGTACAATGATGCATCAGAATATCCTTCAAGAACTGGAGGATGACCATTGTAACATAAAACATACCTTTTGGTGTGTTTTTAAGTATCTCATTGGCCTATAAAAGGTATACCAATGGTATTGGCTAGACTTATTAGTGAATCTGCTTAACATGTTTACCGTAAATGTTATGTCACATCTAGTGCAAAACAAAATATACATGAGACTACCAATCAATTTAGTATAGTCTAATTGTCTAACCTCAGCTTCTTCATTATGCTTTAAGTGGTTATTGTAATCATATGGTGTCCTTTCTATTTTACTTTCATTGTATCTACACATATCCAATATGGATTTTATGTAGTGGTTCTGACTTAGGGAAATGTCATTTTTTTCAAAGCTCACTTGCATGCCTAGTATAGTTTCAGCTACACTTATGTCTTTAATGTTATATTCTTTTATTAGACCTGACTTTACGTCATTCACTTCAGATTGATTAGATCCTAGAATTAGTATATCATCTACATACAACCATATTATAACGACTTTATTTAATCTATGGCATATGTAAATGCATTTATTAGAGAGACTTGACATGAATCTCATGTCCTTCACACAATAACCAAATTTCTCATGTCATAATTTTGATGCTTGTTTTAGTCTGTATAGTGACTTAATTAACTTACATGTCTTATTTTCGTGATCATTCATATTGAAACCTTCAGGTTGACTCTTGTATATCTTTTCGGTCAAATCTTCATTCAAGAACATAGTCTTAACATCCATTTGATGAACAATAAAGTTCTTAATAGATGCAATGATAATGATGATCCTAATGGTTGTTATGTGACACACTAGTGAGTATATAACAAAATAATCTACTTCACTAACTTATGTGGAACCTTTAGCCACTGGACGTGTTTTATATTTAGCTATTTTACCATAAGAATTTAATTACTTTTTCAAAACTCACTTACACCCAATATTTTTAGCCTTTTTTGACTTGTGAACCAACATCCAGGTATTGTTATGAAGTAGAGAGTTCATCTCTTCATCAATGACTTCTTTTCAAAGTAGTGAATCTGTTGATCTCATGGCTTCCTTATAGGTGGATGGATCAGCCTCAACGTGATAAGTGATAAAATCACTACTAAAGATTCTGAGAGTTCTCTCTCTCACAGAAGTCCTCCTAGACTCTAGGCCACTATTGTCTACTGGAACTGAATAGGATGTGTTCGGTACTAATTCAGGATCTTTCTTAGTAATAGTTGCATGCATACCTAAGAGTGACAGTTTATTGTCTTTAAAAAATTTATCTTAAAAAAACATCACATCCCTAAATTTTATAATGATGTTATTGGAAATATCTAATAATCTATCTGCAGCACTATTCTCAACGCAACCTAGATAGATGCATGTGTTGGTCCTAGCTCGAATCTTAGACCTTCTTGGGTTAGAAACCCTAACATTGGTTATACATCCTCAAGTCTTGAGTCTACTAATGGTTGAAGGTCTCTTAAACTAAGCTCATAGGGTATAACCTCTAACTTAGCATGATTGACTTTATTCAGAATGTGGTTTGTAATTAAAACTGCTTCTCCTCAATAAGTAGTAGGCATGTCAGCAGCCAGGAGCATGGAGTTTAACATTTTTGTTAACGCTTTATTCTTTCGCTCAGCTATACAATTTCATTGGGGGTGAGTAAGAAGCAGTAGTTTCTACTATGATTCCTTAAGAGGTAAGGAAACATTTGAACTCACTGGATATATATTCTCCTCTTTTATCACTTCTAAACCTTTTGATTTTCATGTCAAGTTGGTTTTCTAACTGGTTTTGAAAAGACATAATTTTCAAACACTTCATCTTTAGTTTTAAGAAGGTAAATGTGACAGAAGCTAGAGTAGTCATTTATAAAGGTGATCATATACTTCTTATTCCCTCTAGTGATAACTTTTAAAGCCACAGAGCTCGGAATGTACTAGTTTTAGGGTGTTGTGCTCCTAGTAACCGCACTAAAAGGTTTTCAAGTGATCTTAGTCTGAGCACACACTTCATATTTCTCTTGTTGATTTTTAGTGTCTAATGTGATCTGGTGAGTTATAGCTATTTGAAATTGTTTCCTATACTTCACGTGTCCTAGTTTCTCATATAGAGTCTTTGTGCTAACTAAGTTTGATTACACTTGTTGAACTATATTCGTTTGCTACACTTAGTCAGTACATTCTATTTTGGACGCATACACAACAAAAATAGTGTGAGTTAACTTACAATGTAACTCTACTGCTACAGAAATTAAAAAGTATACCAGCATCACAAAGTAAACTAATAAACATTAAATTAGCAGCTAGTGCGGAAATAAATTTAATATTTTAAAAAATTAAATTTTACCTGAGTAGAGCACCAAGGTGGCATTCCCAGCATGGGTCACCTTGGTCTCTCCTCCATTACAGTTCTCCACCTTTTCCATAACTACTATGACCTTGGATAGAAGATCTTTGTCATTAGTCACATGACAGGTAGTAGCGTTGTCTAGCCACCACTTAAAAGTTCAACATGTTACAACATTATGCGGGGCTTCCTCTTTCTTCTTTAGTCAGTTCATTTCAGACTTGAAGGTGAACCACTAAGGGGGGGGGGGGGGGGGGGCAGCTTGATTAAGGTCATTGTAAGGCGAGGATTTAGGGAGTGCAGGAAGTAATCAATACAAAAAATTTTTGTTTTGCTCCACGATATTCGTCTACATCCTCCCGGATAATGACAAAATCGCTGAGCACTGTGTGGTAAATCTCCTATTTTTCAAGTCAAGTTGAATGTGGAGTTTCCACTCATGGAAATCAGTGGGGTCGAACGACTGCAATTCTACTTTATCATATGTGCTACGTTTCAACATTTTAAAAATGAAAAATGCAAACTGAAAAAATATCACCTGATCCGAGTTGAGCCGATCCAGTCCACTTCAGATCCAATCCAGTAATTTGTTTTTTCTCCTTTTCGATTGAACACGATCGTCAAAGACTCGATCTGATTGCCAAAACTCATAAAGAGTTAATGGAGATCCAAGATCGACAAGAGCAAGTAGGTCTCGATCTGCTACAGTTCTTGAATATGCAAGTCTTCCTCCTCCAAGCATCAATGCTCGGCAAAGTAAGAGATTCCACATATAGTTGCACAAATGTAGTCCCAGACGAGGATTACAATCGAGAATTTGATGTCGTGTGTTGTTATAATAAGGTCAATCCTTCTTGGCTTTGGAGGAGGTATTGTGTAGCCTGGTTCAAATTTCTTTAGACATTTCACAAATTGTGCTCCCTTTTCTATCACACCACCTCTGTATGGATCCCATGGGCGCAAACTTGAGATTTCCGGAGCATGTACATGGGGTTTCCATGGTTTGGTGTCCTGCTCCTTTTTTTATTTAGACCGAGCGCCGGGACCGGAGTAATCGCGAGCGAGATTTTCCTTTACTTTCTACCGGTGGCGGGATGGACTTTTTGCCCCGATCTAAACAGCGGTTGTGGATTAATTTTTCTCCTTCCCGTTCACGTTCAGTGGCCACAAAATTTTTTCTTTTTATTCCGATCGAATGCCAGACGAAAATTCCTGCAGGCGGCAGGATTTTTTTACGAGCACGAGAATGAAAGAATAACGGCGGCACAAGAAAATCCTATACCTGATCCCGTGGTATCTTTTTTTCTCTCCTTTGTCCCGATCAACAACAGCGGCGGGCGAAATTTTATTTTGTTTTCCCAATTGGAATATGGCGGCGGGAGAGAACAAAACACCGAAATCGGGAGTGCCGAGATTCGCACAGGAGCAGCGATCCGAAGAATGAGAGCACCAGGATTTTCCGAGTGGCTAAGGCAACTTCGAGAATGTTAGGTAGCTCGAAACATCTCAGGTGGTGGTCAAAGTGGAACTACCTCCCCGCTGCCCTCAGCTTGGAATTAATGCCCACCTAAGAAACTTCATCCACTTTTATGTTCAAACGGATTATGTTTGCTAGCTGATACATAACAAATGACGTTTTAACCCATGCGTTTACGACCGCAAATCTATAAACGATAGGAGATTGTCGGCAAGGTTGTGCTAAATTAAAGTTGCTAGATAGGAGGTTGTCGTTCGGTTAAGAGACGCGCTCAAGACGCATGAAGCATACTAATATCTAAAGCATTGTATACCGCTATATTTTACAAAACTAACACTGAAAAGAGGCATATTAAACAAAAACATTCTTGCATAAAGCTATTTATAAAAAAAAGACGGTTGTTATTCGCAGATCAAAAACGTCATTTCGCATATCAATTTTTTCCTTTTTTATTTGAGTTGCCTTTGTTCCCTTGAGTAGGATCTGATGGCGAAGAAACTTCTTCGGCGACCTTCTAACCCCATGCCAATGCCTTTATCCCGAGCCAAACCCGACAACGACAACACTGATTTGACACTATGAACAATTTCAACATCTGAACACCAAGATAAACCAAGTCAAAATTGAAGAAATATGAAGAGTAAGAGGAAGCTCTTATCTGCTCTCCCTGTAAATTCAAAGATGAAGGCACACATCTAGTCTCTATCCGATACATATTCGATCCATTATATCAAGAAAATTAACTCTATACGTCTCAAATTCTAATCGTAAAGATTAAAAAAAATGTAAAATCAAAATCATAAACCCTAATGGACACGATGTTTGCACTCTTTAGAGACGAATACTTCTATTATATATACATTTTATTAGTCTACGAATAACAAAATTAGATCAATTTATAGCTGCAAATAGTAAAAAAAATATGTGAATACATAAATCCCATAAAATTGCCAATAAAAATTTGTACAATTCAAAATAATTATATTTGTATGCTTATAATTTGGTACTGGTAAATGGCAAGCTGTGCAGAGACTCCACAGTGGGAAAAGATGCAATAGTGAAGCTGGACCAAACCGGCAGCCTTTTGCTCCTCGACAACAATACAGTAATCTGGACCTCAAACACCACCGGCCTCGGCATCCAATTCGCCTTCCTGTCAGATTCCGGCAACTTCATCCTCTCCGCCGGCGGCAACAACCCACAACCGGCCTGGGACAGCTTCAGTCATCCGTCGGACACTCTCCTTCCCGGCCAGCCTCTTTCCGCTTCGCTCGAACTCACATCAGCCAAATCTTCATCCGGCTACTACTCCCTCAAAATGCTCCAGCAGCAGACATCGCTCAGCCTAGCCCTAACTTACTCCCCCCTTCTCGAATCCAACAACAACTACTCCTACTGGGCCAGCCCCCAAATCTCCAACGCCACCGGGGAGGTCGTCGCCATGCTCGATTCTTCCGGCAATTTCGCGATCATGTACGGGAAATCGGCAGCCGGCACGGTGTACGTGCACAAGAACGACTCCGGGAGTTCGTCGGCGCTGCGGCGAATCGCGATTGGGGCAGACGGGAATCTGCATCTTTACCTGTGGAATAGCAGCAGCATATGGGTGAGTCTGTGGTCGGCGGTGTCGAATCCGTGCCAGGTTGCCGGGATTTGCGGCGGCGATATATGTATTTTGGACGGAAATAGCAGCTCGGGAGCGAGCTGCAGGAAATTGCCGCCGGTTGAGACGAATCCCGGAGATTGCAGGGGGAAGAAGATGGAGACGATTCCGCAGACGAATTACTACTTTTCCGGAGCTTCGACGATCGCGAATTACAGCGATATGTCGGTGGAGTCGGAGTGTGCGGATCACTGCGAATCGGACTGCGACTGCGTCGCTTCAGTGTACGAGATTGTGGAGGGGGAAAACTATTGCTCGACTCTCAGCAGCATGCTGTTTGGTGGTTTGCAGGTAGGCTAGGGCTTATGCTCGGTTTGGGAGAATTTATTTTTACGGGTCAAGCGGTCGCGATCGCATGAATCGGATCTTAATTAAGGTTCAATTCATGCGGTCACCACCGGTTGACCGGTGAAAATACGTCCTCTCAAACGGAGCCTTAGTTTGGCGGGGCGGTGGAGCTTCGGCAGAAATCACTGCACCGCCCGACCGCCACCGCGATTGGAACCGCGGTGCGGTTGATTTCCGAGGAAAACCAAATGAAGCCTAGATCAGGCTTTTTGGCACATTGCACCCCCAAGTTACCCTATTTTGACATTTTGCATCTCGAATTTTTAAAATTCGTACTTCACACCTCTTAATTACAGATTTTTGGCACTTTGCTTCCCAATGCTAAAATTTAATGGATATTTAGCTCTTAGCACCACCTAAATTGTTCGTTTTGGCACTTTACAAATAGCCAAAATAGGGCATTTGGCAAAATGCACCCTCGAAATATAGACTTTTGGCAAAATGCATCCCGAATTTTTAAAATTGGCAAAATGCACCCCCCAAAATGATTTTTTTGGCAATGTGCACCATAGAGTGTACATTTTGGTCATTTTATTTTTTGCCTATTGAGGGTGCACTTTGCCAAACAAACCATTTTGGGGGGGGGGGTGCATTTTATCAATTTTAAAATTTTGAGGTGCATTTTGCCAAAAGCCTATATTTCGAGGGTGCACTTTGCCAAAAGCCCGCCAAAATAAGATATTTCAGGGTGCAAAGTGTCAAAATGAGTATTTTGGGTGCTGCTCGGACCTAAATACCCCTAAAATTTCAGTTTTGGGGTGCAAAGTGCCAAAAATCTATAATTAGGGAGGGTGGCAAAGTTCAAAATTTAAAAATTCCGGTGCAAAATGCAAAAAAAATCCCACATATTTCAATTTTGAGAAGATCGTGGAGCTTGTAATAAAAATTTCATGGGTATTTGAATGTGCAGGATCCGACATCCACGCTGTACATGAAGGTTGGAATGAATCAGACATTCGGTGAATCGGGGGAGGGAGGAGGGAGATCCGAGGATCGTCATTTTGAAATAGTTCTTCCATTGGTGTTCGGTTTCTCGGCACTGGCAGTGCTGCTGTTCCTGTTTCTAGGGTTTACGGTCAGGCGAAGGAAGAATCTGGGAGAGCAGATGCTGCCCGCTTACCTGACCCTGCCCGGAGCTCCATTGAATTTCAGCTATCAAGATCTCCAAATGGCAACTTCCAATTTCTCCCGCTTTCTAGGAGCAGGTATTCTGCACACCAGTTCTTCTTCAACTTTTCAAAATCCTGCACAGAATCCGTGCTGCAGGATTTGGAGGAATACCCTCCTAACCTTATTTTCAGTGATTGATAAGAGGCACTTTCAAAATAATATATTGGTAAACGAATTACAAATTGTTAAATATTGTAAAATTTACTTTCAATTAGAAAGAAAATGACGTTTATATTGGCAGCTCAGCTTTGGATATTGGTTGTCTGACAAAATAATAAAAAACGCACATAATATGACTGTTAATAGCGGCCCAAAACGCGGAACACGCGTCTTTAGAAAACAGGCATACTATATGACATTTTTAGAAAAAGTGTTCAACATAAAAGCTGTAGATCTCGACGAGATCTACAGCTTTTATGTTGAACACTTTTTCTAAAAATGTCATATACTAGGCTTATTTTCTAAAGGCGCAGAATCCGGGCAGAACTATGCGATTGACAATAGTTCCGTCCGATGCCGCGCCTTTTGAAAATACGACTACTATATGATATTTTTAGAAAAAATGTTCAACATGAAAGTTGTAGTTTTCGTCGAGATCTGCACCTTTCATGTTGAACACTTTTCCTTAAAATGCCTTTTAAAAACTCATTTTTGGGCTGTCAGGATCAATCGGGCTGCGACTAGTCATTTTTGGAGCTGCCAATATAAACGCCCTTAGAAAAAGGCCGGCGCTCTGCACTTTGATGGGTGCATTTTGCTTGTGTTTTCTTTACTTGAGAGATGCATTTTATAATATTTAATAATTTAGAGTGTATTTTATCAAAATCCTACAATTCCCCCATATTTCTGCGTTATGGCTTTTGACGGGAAAAAAATCTATTGTGTAGCATGATTTATACAAATAGTAGGCGATTTGAGTATGAGTGGGAAAGGAACCGAAAACCTAGGAAGCACTGGTACGGGATAATCTAGTACGGTGACACGACAAATTTTAAGAATAAGAGTACGACGAGTTACGTTGTAATAAATAAGATAATTAACGGAACGCGGAGCACAAAAGAAAACAAAACCTAGTCGATCGAAATACTGAGCACAAAATGAAATAAAACCCGCAGATATGAATAGGAGCAGAAAATTGATCCGAAAGAGAATATCTGGCAAATTTAGCTCAGTTTTGACGGTTCTTTGTTAAAATTCCAAAATAACAGGGAAATATTTGTTGAAATAGTCAAATAGATCCCTAAAAGGCTAAAATTTAAAATATTTGAAATTAGTCCCTAAAATATTTAACCTTTTTCAAATAAGTTCTATTTAATTATTTCATCCATTTTCTTAACAAAATTTGTCACATTGGCGATGATGAGGCACTTAAGTGGCGGTGATGTGAATATTAATTATTAACAAAGTAATTTTAGTTTATTTTTGCTTCTAAATTTATTAAAATTATTTGACTTAAAATTTTAAACTTTATTCTTAAATATAATCTCAAAGATGCTTTAAACAATATAAAATTAAGATGAATTTTGTTTAAATAAATTAAAGTCAAAAGTCAAAAATAGAAAAATTGAGTTAGCAAAATGTGGCAAATTATTTTTGGGAAATTTTAAAATTTTAATGTGGAATAAATGTTTAAAATCTAAACCAAATAATTCTAATAAATTTAGCAAAAAACATTAAATTTAATTTTTTTTAATACTTAATATCCACGTCATGGCCACATAAGCAGCTCATCATGGACGAAAAAGTTAAATGGACATATTTGGAAAATATTAGAAATTAACTTCAGGAATTGATTTTAGGCATTTTAAGCTTTTGGGACCTATTCCAACTCTCACTTAAGTTTAGGACCTGATTTAGAAATTTTTGGCATTTTCAGTAGAGTTTAGGGTAATTAGGGCATTATGCGCATAATTATAGAGGAAATCATGTGCTTTAACATTCATGTAAGAAAATAAAATAAATGATATTTTTTAATCATTGTCCAGCCACAATTTATGTGCTTGGTGGAACAAAGAACCAGCCAAATGCACAAAGCATCTTCGCACATCGAGGGTTCAGAGAAGGGTCCTATAAAAAGGGTGAAATATAGGCAAATGTTACCCTGCATTTTTGCAAGAGGCTGCTTACAAGGCTCGAACTCGTTGATGTCACACGGCAACACCTCAACCAAGGTTGTCAGGATCTAGATCCTAGGTAGGATTGTTTTTCAGTTAGATCGGATCGGATCATGGGATCAGATCAAGAATCGTAAGATTCTACGAAAATCATAAATTAAGACTTAAAATATGTAAATAAATTTTTTATCATCTAATTACACACAATTAACACATAATAAACTATAAAACTAATAAACGTTTGAGTACTTATATCAAAAATAAGTTAATGAACAACTAAACCCAAAAATAACATAAAGTTCACACCACGGTAAACCATCAAATATTAATTTATGTTTGTCGGACCGATACAAAACCACTAATATACCTCCTTAACAGTTACATCAGTCATGTCCTCATCATCAAGTTCTACATTCTCTGCATCATCATCATCATCATCATTGTCATTATGATCATCATCTCATTCAACTTCACTGTGTCTTTTAGTGAAATCATATACTCCACCTAAAATAAAAAGCTTTAATTATGATATATAATAAATTGAATAATTTTGCATTTTCAAATTAAATAATATCAAACATACATTTATCAGCTATTGCTGCAACAAATTTTTCAACAATCTTTCCCGCACTATCATCATTATAGGTTTCTTGGGCATCTCTACTTTGAAGAATCTCCAACTAATTGCCCTGTGGGAAAGAATATGATCTTCCTTCTCAGTGATCCATTCATCATTCGAAGGGATATGCTCAAAATTTAAAAACTTCTCATTTAGATGCATATCTCTTATATCTTGTCATTCCATCAATTTCATATTGTACATCACAAAGACTAGATCATTCATTTTCTTTTGATGCAATCAGTTTCTTCTTTTCGAATTCACCTATTTTGAAAAAATAAAAATTATAAGAACACTCATGCATGAATGAAAATGAAGTCAGTCAAATAATCAATGTTACATGTTAGAATATTTTTGTGTAGTAGATCTCACTATCTCAAAGACACTCCAGTTGTGTTCACATCTAGAAGAGCTATATGTCAGACTTAGAATCTGAATTGCAAATCTTTTCAATTCTGGACATTTATCTCAATAGAAATCTCACCAATCAGCTGTAAATAACAATACATTAAATGTTTAATATGATAATAATTAATAACATATTTATTGCTTGATAATTGAAAATTGCATTAAACAAATATCTTTAACTTGTAGCTCTTTTTGGTTCTAGTTAATTTTGCAGAGTCTAACCCAAATAATCATCTAACATGTTTTAAATCATTCATCTGAATGTCTGTTTTTGTTCTCTCATCTTCATTAGGAATCACTCGCTAAAGACACGTATTAAATCTAATTTTTACTTTTGCATCTGCTTTAAAAGAGGAACTGTAATGATAATTAGAGTTCACATAATAAGCTGTAACATGCAATGATATATGTAGTTGTCTTGACCATCTATCATCAATGATGACCTATATTAGCTCATATCTACAGTAAAATACATATATAATCATAAGAACTACTTAAAATTTGAACTCATTCAGCAATAATGTGAATATTTATTATTAACAAAATAATTTTAGTTTAATTTTGTTTCATAATTTATTAAAATTATTTGACTTAAAATTTTAAACTTTATTCTTAAATATAATTTCAAAGATGCTTTAAACAATATAAAATTAAAATGAATTTTGTTTAAATAAATTAAAGTCAAAAGTCAAAAATAGAAAAATTGAGTTAGCAAAATGGGGCAATTTTTTTTGGGAAAATTTAAAATTCTGTTAAAAATGTGGCAAATTTAATGTGGAATAAATGTTTAAAATCTAAACCAAATAGTTTTAATAAATTTAGAAAAAAAATATTAAATTAAAATCATTTTTTTAATACTTAATATCCACATCACAGCCACATAAGCAATTCATCATCGCCAATGTGACAAATTCCATTAATAAAATGGATGGAAAAGTTAAGTGAACTTATTTGAAAAAGGTTAGAAACTTCACGAATTGATTTCAAGCATTTCAAGCTTTGGGGACCTATTCCAACTCTCACTTAAAGTTTAGGACCTGATTTAGAAATTTTTGGCATTTTCAGTAGGATTTAGGGTAATTAGGGCATTATGCGCATAATTATAGAGGAAAGCATGTGCTTTAACATCCATGTAAGAAAAAAAAATAAATAATATTTTTTAATCATTGTCCAGCCACAATTTATGCGCTTGGTGGAACAAAGAACCAGCCAAATGCACAAAGCATCCTTGCACATCGAGGGTTCAGAGAAGGGTCCCATCAAAAGGGTGAAATGTAGGCAAATGTTACCTTGCATTTTTGCAAGATGCTGCTTACAAGGCTCAAACTCATTGATGTCACACAACAACACCTCAACCAAGGTTGTCAGGATTTAGATCCTAGGTAGGATTGTTTTCCAGTTGGATCGGATCGGATCGTGGGATCGGATCAAGGATCGTAAGATTCTACGAAAATCATAAATTAAGACTTAAAATATGTAAATAATTTTTTTATCATCCAATTACACATAATTAACACACAATAAACTATAAAACTAATAAACGTTTGAGTACTTATATCAAAAATAAGTTAATGAACAACTAAACCCAAAAATAACATAAAGTTCACACCACGGTAAACCATCAAATATTAATTTATGTTTATCGGACCGACACAAAACCACTAATATACCTCCTTAACAGTTACATCAGTCATGTCCTCATCATCAAGTTCTACATTCTCTGCATCATCATCATCATCATCATCATTATCATCATTATTGTCATTATGATCATCATCTCATTCAACTTCACTGTGTCTTTTAGTGAAATCATATACTCCACCTAAAATAAAAAAGCTTTAATTATGATATATAATATAATTGAATAATTTTATGTTTTCAAATTAAATAATATCAAACATACATTTATCAGCTATTGCTGCAACAAATTCTTCAACATTCCTTCCCGCACTATCATCATTATAGGTTTCTTGGGCATCTCTACTTTGAAGAATCTCCAACTAATTGCCCTTATGGGAAAGAATATGATCTTCCTTCTCAGTGATCCATTCATCATTCGAAGGGATATGCTCAAAGTTTTAAAACTTCTCATTTAGATGCATATCTCTTATATCTTGTCATTCCATCAATTTCATATTGTACATCACAAAAACTAGATCATTCATTTTCTTTTAATGTAATCTGTTTCTTCTTTTCGAATGCACCTATTTTGAAAAAATAAAAAATTATAAGAACACTCATGCATGAATGAAAATGAAGTCAGTCAAATAATCAATGTTACATGTTAGAATATTTTCGTGTAGTAGATCTCACTATCTCAAAGACACTCCAGTTGCGTTCACATCCAGAAGAGCTATATGTCAAATATTGAATCTGAATTGCAAATATTTTCAATTATGGGCATTTATCTAAGTAGAAATACCACCAGTCAGCTGTAAATAACAATACATTAAATGTTTAATATGATAATAATCAAGGTTGCAGATGTCGGATGTCGGGGACACGTCGGTTTGGGTTTTCATGTCGATTTTTTATATATCGGGGGATATATCGGGGATATTTCATATATCGGGTTTTAATATTTAATTAATTATATATTTAATTTAATGTTATTTTTTATACATATCACAATGCCTATTTTGCAACCTATTGAAATTCTAAACATTAAAAGCTATATGTAACATTTAACATACATTTTTATGAGATCAAATTTTTAAAAATTAAATTTCAAGCGTACCTCAATCCTGATCGCTCATAGACTCATCTATAGTTGGCAGAGTAGATAAAATAAGATCTTCATCGGATGAACCCTCTAGATCTGTCTCGGTCACCTCAGATATTTTCCTTTTTTCCTTTCTTTGATAACCAACTATGACTTCTTTGCTTGTAGCCGTTCTTTGAGGTCTCTTTTTCTCATGATCAGCGTCGACTATATTGCCAATTTGCGCCCATGTCAGCCCCTCTCCAGGAAATACTTCATCATCGTCATCTTCATTTTCATCCTCCTCAGGATTAACTGTCACCATCCACTCCTGTACCTTTCCAGAATCAATATTCTTCGCATCCAATGGATCTCGAGACGACTCTGAATATTTTGACTTCAGCAAAGCATTGAACTTCACAAATACTTGATCGTTCAATCTTTTGCTGTCGAGTTTATTCCTCTTCTTAGAATATATCTACAAAATTTTAAAAATTATTAAATAATGCATACAATATTATAATAAGATATTTATATTTAACTAAATAACTAAATGAAAGCATACCATCTCGAAAGTGCTCCAGTTCCTCTCACAGGCAGAGGATGAAGTAGTCAGACTTAAAATCTTCATAGCCATAGTTTTCAGGTGCGGCGTATCAGAACCGTTAAGCCTTCACCAATGCACTGTGAAAATTAAAATAATAAAATGACAACAAAATTCATATATACATAATACATTAATACATCATTAAAAATTATAATTAACAAAAATTAAAAATATATATTAAAATGTACCTGGGTTCAAGTTGGGATTTTGTAGCTATCTCTTTGCCATGTCTTTACCAAATAACCCCTGTTGGTATTGGTAAACATCAAGCTCAGCGCTGATGTGATCCTGTGTGGAAGGATCCTTCCTATATATCCTCGAGAGACACTCAACAAATCCACTCATAAACCTACCATCAGCCTCAATCTCCACTCGACGGGCATAATAAAAATGGGGGTTTAAGTAATAACCTACACGGTGCACAGGTCTCCTTAATCTCCACTCAACAGGAATATTAAAAATTAAAAAGTTTAAGAAATAACCTGCAAGGTGCAAAGAGTTGTACATCTTCTTCTCCCATCTGCTATCAATCAACTTCCATATAGGAAGATATTTGTTCTCTTCGTGATCGAGAACAGCAGCAACCTCTTCCCCCGCCTTTTTAATATCCCCATATAACCACCCCATGAAAGGTGTATCCCCTTCAACTCTTCTCAAAATCTTCACAAATGGTGTGAATATACCAACTGCCAGCTCGACATTCGCCCAGAATTTGGCGCTCATCACTATCATTGCAGCCTACCATATGAAAAATAAATTTGTAAGAAAATTGAAAATACTATAAAACATCAGTTGCAAACATATTTTTTATATTTTAAATTAAATGATCAAATGAACAAAGATGCAATAGTTTTAACTTTTACCTGCTTTCCTCCTGCACTATTGGCCAACTTTGTTGCAGCCCACTTTGTAGATGTGAATAGACCCTTAATTGATTTTTCTTCTCTAAGATACTCTCTAAAGATAGAAATATTGTAGCGAATCTAGTCACACCTGGTCGAATAAGCTCATGAGAGTCCAACTCCTTCGTTGACTCTCTAAACATGTCGAGAGAGATGGTGTGACCATAGATGAAGATAGAGAGCTGGCGGCCTAAGGAGATAGCACTCTTTATTGACTTCAATTTTCGTATATCCTGTAGCAGTAGATTAATAGTGTGAGCTGCACAACATGTCCAAAAAATCTTAGGCCTTTTCAAGGCCATAAGCTTTGCTGCAGCCATATTATTAGACGCGCTATCTGTCACAATCTGCAGGATACTGTCCTCTCCTGGGCTCTCAGGACTATCAATCGCCTCATCCAAGAAGTCAAAAATGAACTTTCCATCATGTGTGGAGGAGGACACATTCTTCGAAAGCCAGAATGCCACTCCAGCACTACAGTGTATCATGATGTTCATCACGCTTCTGCCCTTACGATCTGTCCACGCATCGGTCATGATCGTGCAGCCATTCAATTTGCAGGCCTGCGTGAATGCACCCAACATCTCCTTGGTCCTCTCTACCTTAGCTTGCAGAATTTTTTCCCTCAACTCATAAAATGTTGGGATCTTCATCCCAGGTCTGCATAACCCTATGACATGAGCCATCTGCTGGAAGGAGGAATTACATATGGCATTAAACGGGATCCCGTTTTCGTATGCCCATCTACCTATGTACACAGCGGCGTCATCTCTGGCTTTCTTTTTGTACTTACTCTCTATCGTGCTTTTATGGAAATCTTTTCCCTTGCTAGAATCAGTGGCTGAATGAACAAATTGGTCCATTGGACCCTTGAAACATGTGCTCCTACGTGTGTCAGTCTCCTCAAAATCATCCTCATGAACTCCTCCAATAACGACCTCATTCAAAGTTGCTTGCAACTTTGCACTCTTAGCTCTCTTTCTCTCTAAGTTTGAGTTTAGAGCCGACTCTGCCTTCGCCCTAACGTCGGCGGGAACCTGAGGGCATGGCTTAACATTACCCTTCCACCCAGCCAGGTGATGCTTGAACCGTGTAATTCCACCGTTCACTGTTTGCTTGCAGTAATTGCACTTGATTCAGTTGGTGTCATTTGCAACCAACTTCTCACCAAAGACCCAAAATGGATCTCGACTAGTTGGTACCAATGATACGGGCACCTCACTTGATCCAGCAGAAGAAGTCATTCTATGGAAGTATGAAATGAAAGCAATATTAATTAGATGAAATAAAATAAAATAACTGCATACGTACATAATAAATCACGAGAGAATATTAATTGAAAAAAATCAACATCAGAAAATCCTCATAACTTCATTAGATCGTTAGATCTTCAGTCACCTTTCATATTATACGCGCAACGTTTTATTTATCCAACAACATTTTGCATCATCAGTTGTATACTAGTGTAGACATTTAGCAGTAAGACAACTAAAATGAAAGGCATCCACATTTTATTTATCCCCAACTATCATTCAAACCATCAAACCATCAAACCATCAAACTATCCAACAAAGCATCCACATTTTATTTATCAAAATTTACAAAGGATCTCACTTTTTTTATCAAAAGACACTTAGCAGTAAGGCAACTAAAATGAAGTTGGGTATACTTGCATCATCGATTGCAAAAATTAAGTTGGATAAATAACTAGCAGTAGGGGTATTTAAAATCATTTGTTGACAAAGAAACAATTCAACAAGAAAATTTAAACTCCCAAATCAATAAAGCAACATCATTTTAGTATAGACACTGAAATTAGTAGTATAGGGCACTGAAATTAGCCTTGCCTATAAACAACTCATTAGTATAAACAACTCATTAGCCTTGCCTATAAACAACTCATTAGTATAAACAACTCATTAGTATAGACACTGAAATTAGTATAAGCAACTCATTAGCAACATCATTTTAGTATAGACACTGAAATTAGTAGTATAGGACACTGAAATTAGTATAAGCAACTCATTACCAACATCATTTTAGTATAGCCACTGAAATTAGTAGTATAGGACACTGAAATTAGTATAAGCAACTCATTACCAAAATCATTTTAGTATAGGCACTGAAATTAGTAGTATAAGGCACTGAATAACTTAGTAGTATAGGCATATTAGAAATTAGAATGCACCAGAGAGGGGGGGGGGGAGGTAGGGAGAAGAATGAACCCGTAGGTATAGACAGCAGTCAGTCACGCAACCAGTATCGAGAGAGCCCGAGAGAGGAAGAGAGCCGCAGAGTTGTGAGAGAGCGCGAGAGAGGGAGAGAACCTGCGCTAATGCCGAGAGAGGAGAGCCAGGGTGAGAGCAGTGCAGTGTTGAGAGAGCGCGAGAGAGCGCGAGAGAGGGAGAGCACCATCACTAGTGTCGAGAGAGGAGAGACAGAGTGAGAGCAGCAGAGAGTCGAGAGAGCGCGAGAGAGGGAGAGCAGTAGAGCACCAGCGGAGAGCGCGAGAGAGGAAGAGCACCAGCGGAGAGAGCGAGAGGGAGAGCTAGGGCAGAAGCGCGACAGAGAGAGCAACGAGGGTCGGGAGGGTGTTATAACTTATAGCTTATAAATTATAAGTTATAAGTTATATAACTTATAACTTATAATTTATAAGTTATAAGTTGCCGACATCTTCAAAAAATTGGCCGGTATGACCGATTTTTCGGGCCGATATATCGGTCGAATCCGATATATCGGCCCGATTTTTTCAAAACGCCACGAACCTAATTTATATCGGTTTCGTGGCGTTTTGGAAGCCATACCTTTATGTCGGCCGACATGTCGGCCGACATCTACAAAACTGATAATAATTAATAACCTATTTATTGCTTGATAATTGAAAATTGCATTAAACAAATATGTTTAACTTGTAGCTCTTTTGGTTCTAAATAATTTTGCAGACTCTAACCCAAATAATCATCTAACATGTTTTAAATCATTCACCTGAATGTCTATTTTTGTTCTCTCATCGTCATTAGGAATTACTCGCTGAAGACAAGTATAAAACCCAATTTTTACTTTTGTATCTGCTTTAAAAGAGGAACTGTAATGATAATGGGGGTTCAAATAATAAGATGCAACATGCAATGACATATGTAGTTGTCTTGACCATCTATCATCAATGATGACCCATATTGACTCATATCTACAGTAAATCACATATATAATCATAAGAAATACTTATATTATCATTGATGAAAAGACAAACTATCAAACTACATATTTTTTCTTAATGTTATCAAAATTTAATTGAATTTTCTTTTTCATTCTATCTATTTGCTCATATATGAATCTCATCATAGGACCCTTTGAATCAACTATTCTGAGCACTTTGATGAGCGGAAGTGCTGCTTTTAAACATAATGTAACATAAGACCAAAATTGACTTATAATTTTTTGAATAGCTTTCCCCTCCTTTGAACCAGCAAATCTACTGGACTTCCATTTAGCAGAGGTAAATATCGTCATCAAACCACCTTTATTTTCAGAAAGACGTCTCAATATCAAGTAAGCTGTTGCAAATCTATTAACTGCAAGTTGGATTAACTCTTTCCCCTCGTAAAGTCAAGCAACCAAGTGTGAAGAAGAGTTCTAGAATATATGTATGTTGATATCTTTCTGTCCTTTGCAATTGTTAATTTATGAAGAACGATTTTTTTTCTCAAAATCTTGTAAAATCAAGTCAATACAATGTGCGACACAATTGTCCAATATAAATGTATTCTTTTCTCCATCAATATTTCACCAGTAACCTTATAATTTGAAGCATTATCTGTCACAACTTGAACAACATTTCATTCCCCAGCCTTTTTCACAAATTCATCTAACATTTCGAAAACTTTATTCACAGTTTTGGAGATTTCTGAAGTATCTATCGATGATAAGAACACTGTGTCTTTGGGACTATTCACCAGGATGTAGTATATATATATTCGTTTTCTATCTGACCATCCATCAGACATAATCGTACAACCAACTTTTTGTCATTCCACCTTGTACTCCTTTAGTAATTCTAGAGTTCTATCAACTTCTTATTTTAGGTATTTTACTCTAATATCATTATAGGAATGTAGTTTCATTCCCGGACCATGTTGACCTATTGCTTTAACCATGCTAATGAACTCCGGGTTCTTGACACAGTTGAAGGGAATAACACTTATATAGAAAATGAGCAATTTATTGACATGCTTTCTCACGCGCATCCTTTTTGAAAATCTGATTAATTGTAGATTGATTTGATTTTCTAACAAATAAATTCATTGACTCATTTTTTTATTGTTTAGTTTGTCTCACGCCAACCTCAACCTCATCCTCCTCTTCCTTAATATTTTTTTCTTTAAAGCTTCCTCTCCATGTGTTTGAAGAATACTCAAAATAATTGTCTAACATCCTCAGGTACTTTTGTACATGCTGCAACATTAAATTTAGCACCTGCCAAGTGATATTTCAATCTGTATATTCCATCAGATTGAATTACCTGATAATATTTGCTCTGTACTTTCTTAGTAGTCCTATCAATCTCAATCCCATGGAGCCCCAGATCACTACTTGAACCCAAAACATTCTTGCGAGACTTTTGATAGTGGGCTTGGAAGCTGAACCTAAACCAAACATCTCTATTTTTCTAACATAAGTAAAGAATCAATCAACAAGGAAGCATAAAAAATGAGGAGTATGTATAAATTATAAAGTATATATAAAGTTACTAATTATATAAAACAATCATAAAATTGATAGAAGAATGCTCTGTTAGCACAAATACACAATCACACTCATAGCAGCAGTTCAAGGTAGCATGAGTTCAAGTCAAATCCTTATTATGTTGCTGGAAATTCATTTGGAGGGAAATTGTGCAGTTGTAGGAATTGAAGCAGATCTGCATATAGATATAAATATATAAGAAAACAGATATCTAAGCATACATATAGAAATATTTAGGCACACAAATACAAATAAAATAAAACTAAAACTAAAACTAAAAAATACAGATCTGAAATACCACACACATCTAAAAAAACTGGGTAAAAGGAAATTGAGGGAGTAATACCTGACAGAAGTCACAGAACTGATGAAGAAATAGGGAAGAAACGATCCTGTATAAGTGAGAAAACGGATCTGAAATCAGAAACGAAGAAGAAAGAACGACCAGATAGGAAATAAAGCGAAAATAGAGAAAGAATGAAGGATCTACGATACATGAAGAGAATGTGAGATAACAGTTGGTGACGGCGTCAGCAGACTGGCAGAGAGAAGGGAAGAGAGTGTCGGCGTCGGCGTCAGCAGAGAGAAAGGAAGAGAGTGTCGGGTTGTCGGCGTCTGGAACGGAATGGGCGTCCGCGGCAGACAAAGGAAGAGGCGGGAGCGCAAGCGGCGAAATAGGGTATTACCGAGCATGGGCTTGATTTTTATAGGGATCATAGGATCGGAATCGGATCGCAATCCCACCGATCCTACGATCCTGATCGCGCTCCCGATCAAAAGAGACCGATTTCGATCCTGTTTGCGATCCGGATTGAAATTTAGAATCCGGATCGTAGGATCGTGCGATCATACGATCCGGATCGCGATCCTGACAACCTTGACCTCAACGGGTGCGCCAAGACTCACCTTCTCGGTGGAACAAAGAACCAAACAAAAAAATTTTAGTTCGGGGATTGTTCTAGACTTCAAGTACATTAGTCAGCGCGGTCTCCAAAGGTTGGAACTAAACCAACATGGATCGTCCACCTGAGTTGCACTACCACTTTTAAGTATCAACTGCCTTTCTTTATAAATCCTGAATGCCACTCTTTTTCTTTAAAAAAATTTACTGCAGTGTTTTAAGCACAGCATGTTGGTCTCCATTCATAGCCTCAAACTCTTAAGAAATCTCGAGTTCAGATGGCTCCGAGCTCGACCTTCGTAACATTTTCAGGCGGCTGAACTCGAGATCGGCCTTTTGATTTTCAGCCATTTTGCAAACTGTAAATCTTCTGGAGATTGTTTTTTTTTCTCTCATTCAACTGGAGTGTTTAATCTGATTGAATTGAAGTGTTCTGTTTCAACTCAATCAAAAACCTAAACAAAATTTTAATGTGAGACTGAAGACTTTTACCAGATTTTAATGTAATTTATGTTGCTTTTGTATTGATTTGTGATCAGGAGGATTTGGAAGTGTGTACAAGGGAGTTCTCAGAGATGGGACACAGGTGGCAGTGAAGAAGCTTGAGAGGCTGCTGCCTCATGGTGAAAGGGAGTTTGTAACTGAAGTAACCACCATAGGCTCCATGCATCACATGAACTTGGTCAATCTTTGCGGATTCTGCTCCGAGAGGTCGCACCGGTAAGACGAGTAATATTTAGGGCTACTTTGATTTGACACGAATGTTTGAAAGTAATTAGATCTCCATTTTTGGGTAAAGGTCAGACATTTTGATACGTGCTCGTGAGTTTGAGCGTGTAATAGGTCAATGGAGGACGATGGCCCGCAAGGGATTGCGATGACCCTTCTTGGATCCCGTCAAGGTGGCTGCAGTAGAGAGCGAGAGAGGAGGGTAGCCGGCGTTAGCGCTGACAGAAGAGCGAGAGATAGAGAGAGAGAGGGAGATCTTCAACCTTTTCTTCTTGCCCCCAAGAAGATCACAATAGGTTTAAATAAAAAGGCCTCCCAAATCCCATCTAGGCTTAGACAAGTGGGAATAAAATAAGCTAGTTATCATGAAAGCATGCCCCTCGTTTAAGCTTAAAACACATGGGATAAGAAAGTCAAAAAGTCTAAGCTAGTCATCATGAAGTATGCCCTCACTTGGACTTAAAACACATGGGATAATAAAAATCAAAAAGTCTAGTCCTTGAATGACGTGATCCCCATCATAGTCGAGTTCTTCGTGAGTGATGTTGTTGCGTCGCTGATACGTCCCGCCCCAATACGAGTCGATGGCGGAGCGGTTGGTAACACATTTATCAGGCGATGCGAAAGCATCTGTTTAGCCCCATATAGAATAGATAAAAAAAATGTTATCTTTGTGCACTTAATGTAGATTATAGACTCCTCTAGTCATAAATAAATGATTTTGAGTTTGGTTTTAAATCTCCTTGTGTTTGCAAGAACTAACTTGTTCCAAAATGAGTTTCCACATTGCAGAAAACAAATTAAAACCTTCATCTCTTTCAAAAATCTGAAACTGTGCAATTGTGATACACGCAGACTCCTGGTGTACGAGTACATGAGCAACGGCTCCTTGGACAAATGGATATTTCCCTCAAACAACCGGCAGAACAGATTCCTGGAATGGAGAACCCGCATGGAGATCGCCGTCTCGATCGCGCAGGGGATCGCCTACTTCCACGAGCAGTGCAAGAACAGAATCATTCACTGCGACATCAAGCCGGAGAACATCCTGCTGGACGAGAATTTCCGGCCGAAGGTGTCGGATTTCGGGCTGGCGAAGCTGATGAGCAGAGAGCACTCCCACGTCATCACCATGGTTCGGGGAACCAGAGGCTATTTGGCTCCCGAGTGGGTCAGCAACCGGCCCATCACCGTCAAGGCCGATGTTTACAGTTATGGGATGGTGCTGCTCGAGATCATTGGGGGAAGGAGGAACCTGGATGTCTCTCTCGATGAAGACCAGTTTTTCTACCCTCGCTTGGCTTTCAAGGTAACCAAATTCAGCAATCGTTCCACAAATAATGCTTCAATTTGTTTGGCAAAATTTCTCCCTCCGGTTGATCTTCTAGGAGATCGAAATATGATCAGATCGCGCTACGTTTGAACGGATTCACCGCACTCCTTTGGCTTTTTAGTTTTGATCATCACCATCTGTTGTTCCACGCGGCGACATGGAAGCAATTCCGGATCTGGATTTCGGAAAGGAGCCTGGACGAAAAATTTCCTGTTTGTGTTAGGCTTTGTTTGGCGCGGTGGAAGCTTAGTATCTACATCCACTTTTATGTTTAAAACTAGTTTTTTATGTTTATAGCGGTCATAATCATTGCCTTGTCAAACATGCATTCAATGGTGGTGGTGTTTTTGTCTAAACTCATTGGAGCCAAAAAAAACTGCGCCGAAAGGAAGCTTGAGTATTTTTTGCTCCATCTTTAGGTCCGTTTGGCACTGTGTTTTTTTGTGGGGTGTTGTTTGGACAAAAACGCAATCAGCATATCACGATAAAATGTATGTTTGGCATGACGGTGGTTACGACGGTCACTAAGAAAAGGAAGCTAGTTTTGAACATGAAAGGGAATGAAGTTCCTTAGGTTAGATCGGGCGTTCTTGAACGACTCACGATCCCTACCGCCGTGCCAAACAGAGTCTTTATTGGTGGGAAATACCAATGAAAAAAAACTATTTGGTAACCCTCAAATTCCCACAACCATGGCTTCAAAACGTCATTTTTTTTAGAACGCAGCCAGACGAACAGAGCCAAACTGTAGATGTGAGTAATTGACATTTAACACCCACAAATATTAGATTTTTCTCGCATTGCACATGAATTATTAAATTTTGCATATTGCACCCTCTAAATGTCTTTAATTTTGCATTCTGCACCTTATGCTTAATTTTGAGAGGTGTTTAGCACCCTCAAATTTTAAGATTCACTAAAATTTATTTAATTTACATAATCAAGCTCAAAAAATTATATAAAACGATAGAAGACTAAGATATTTGTACAAAATGCAAAATTTCAATTAAAAATATTTGAAAAGCTTAATGCGCCAAATTTAAAAATTCAAACAGCAACCCGCAAAAACATAATTTCTGGGAGTCTAAAGTGCCAATTAGCCTATGAATGCTAAAATTTCAAGCAAATTCATGTTTGGCAGCACCTAATCTTTGAGATTGATTTTCAGCTAATTTCCAATAACTTTTAAGTTTTCATCCATTGCAGTCATCCCCCCTCACTCCAATCTGCTTTCTGCAGGAAATGACTAAGGAGACGCCTATGAGAGCGGTCGACAAGAGGCTGAAGGCGGAGACAATAGAGGCAGAGGAACTCGTCGGAGCTCTCCGAACCGCCTTTTGGTGCATTCAGGAGGATGTTGCGACGAGGCCGTCCATGGGAGAGGTGGTGAGAATGTTGGAAGGCTCCATGGAAATCAACGCGCCGCCTATGCCGCAGTCTGTTCTCGAATTGGTGGAAGAAGGCTTGCACCGGAAGCGGGGTTTTCTGTTTGAGCCCTTCAGTTCTTCGTCTGCGGTTCAAAGCCGCGGTGTCTCGCAGGAAACCTTCAGCCACTCGACCATGTCGCCGAGGTAGGGGAAGGAGATGACTTTTGCATTTTGGATTTTTAAATTTTTTTGTGTGGCTTTGTAGAAATTTGTTTAGGAAAGACATGATGTACTTAGGCATTAGTGAGATTATGAGAAAGATATGGCACAATTGCGACAAAGAACCATATACCCGACCCCACTATAGTGGGAGAAAGGCTTGAGTGTTGTGTCTGTAGAAATTTGTTTAGAATAAATAATTTTGCATTCTTATATGAAAAAAAATTCAACCACTCAAATTTTAAGGCCTCGTTTAGGAAAGACATGATGTACTTAGGCATTAGTGACATTATGACAAAAGATAGGGCACTCAAAATGAAACAAGATTTGGCCAAAATGTTGAAAATAATATAACTTAAAAGTTTAAGGATCAAATTATTGAAATGATTATTTAGCTTAATTTTAGGTAGAAATTAATATTAAGATTTCAACACCTATACTCTTATGTCATTAAGAAATTAATCCTCAATCTTATTTTCATTTAAATTTTAGTTCTCAAATTTCATCATCTTTAGAGCATCTTCAATCGATCGGCATTCTCCCTCCATTTTTTTAAATTAATTTTTTTTACTTTTATTATTTAATTATTATTTTTTTCAAACTTCTAATATTAGTTTATAATTTTCGTAACAGTTAATATATTTTTTCAATTATAACATATAATATCAATAAAATCGCCTTGTTGATACCTACAAAACGAGACAAATATTGTTTACATTTTAATTATTATTTATCATATGATTATTAAAATATTACTTTATTGAGTTTGTTTTTTACATATTTTTGAAATTTATATCTATAAATTTCATAGGAAAAGACTTAAAAGGACATATAGGGAAGGAAAATGTAGATTACACAGTCATTCATGGAGGATGTGGATATGGAGAAAGGAATGAAGAAGGACGGACCATTTTAGATTTTGCCGTAGCACATGAGCTAATTGTATCAAATACGTTTTTCATAAAGAGGTAAGATCATTTAATTGCGTTTAAAAGCGGACCAAATAAGTCACAAATTGATTATTTTATGACTCGCGAAATGGATAAAATAATTTGTAAGGATTGCAAAGTCATAATAGGAGAAAGTTTGACAACATAACATAGGTTAGTGATGTTAGATGTACAAATTAAATATAATAAATTTAAGACAAGAACAAAAATGTTGCAAAAAATTCGATGGTGAAACTTGAAAATGGAAAAGCAGGTTGTTTTCAAGAAGGCAGTTATGGAACGATTAGTTGATGACTCTTATGTTGATCCTAATGTCTCATGAGAAGTTATGTTCACATTTAAGGATAAGTGAAAAAAACGTACTTGGAGTATCAAAAGTTCTTGCGACCCCAAATAAAGAATCATGGTGGTGAAAAGATGGAGTGCAAGATAAAGTGAGGGCAAGGAGGGCTAGCTATAAATCACTCTACACTTGTAGGAATGATGAAAACTTAGTCAGACATAAAGTCGCTAAAAAAGAAGCTAAACAGACAGTAAGTAAAGTAAAAAGTAAAGCTTATGAAGAATTTTATGAACGACTAGATACCAAAGATGAAGAGCGTGACATATATAAAATTGCTCGAGCTAGAGAAAGAAAGACAAGAGATTTAAGTCAAGTAAAATGCATAAAGGATGAGACAGATACAGTTTTGACGGTTAATATGGACATTAAAGAGCGATGAAAAAAATACTTTTATCAACTCTATAGTGAAAAAAAGACAATAAATTAAATTTGGAAAAATTAAGTAAATTAGATAAGAATAAGAAAATAACGTCTTATCGTAAAATTCAAGTATCAGAGGTAAAAGATGCTCTGAATAAGATGTAAAGTAGAAATGTGGTTGAACCGGATGATATACCCATCGAAGTATGAAAATGTTTAGAAAATGAAGGAATTTTGCGTCTTACATATTTTTTCAATAAGATAATGAAGTCAAAGAAGATGTCAGACCAATAAAGAGAAAGTATTTTAGTATTTTTGTATAAGTGTTGCGGACTAACTCGATGTCCCGGTCGGACTAGATTAACTTGAACCGTCTTAGCCCACAGAGCGGTCGAGCGCGCACACAGTCAATGAAAATGAACAGTAGACACAAGTCGTGATGACGTGGAAAAACCTCTTAAATGGGTAAAAAATCACGTGATCGGGTCTGTGCCGGTCTGGCCGCGGCCTGCCTGGTGCTGGCGGTTTCTCTCCACGGGGAGAGGGAGCGGGTCCCGCCCCCATGATTTTCTTCTCCTGAGAGTTCATGGAGTGGGTGGGCCACCCATGATACACTTTTGGAGGAGATCATGGGGGGCTTTTCTTCTATAAATGAAGGTGGAACCCATCAATTGCCCCCCAAATCTTTGCTATCCGAGAGAGAAGTGAGCGAGAGAAGAGAGATTTCCCCTGCTTCTTGCTGTCATGAAGGCTTTCAGTGAGAAGGCTGAGGTGGCGGCGACCAGTACTTCCAAGGTAATCAGAGGAGGATTCGGCGGACGAGGACGCCAAGGCGGATCGTGCATGCTTAGGCATCGCGTGGACGAAGACGTCGGCCGTGCGCGCACAGATCGCGCGCCTAGGCTGCGCGCGCAGGCCGCGCGCGTGTTAGCTTCCCGTGTTGGCCGCGCGCACAGGCCGTGCCCGCGCAGGCCGTGTGCGCGCCGGTCCTAGCGCGCGCAGGCTGCGCGCATGCACTGGCCCTGGGCACGCGCAGGCCCTGAGTGCGCGCAGGCCGCGCGCGCGGCGGTCCTGGCTGGCCCTGGGCGCGCGCAGGCCCTGGGTGCTCGCAGGCCCGGGGGGCGTGCAGGCCGCGCGGGCAGGCTGCGCGCTCGCAGGCTGCCCGCGCATGCCGTGCGCGGGTGCACGTGCTCGCGCGATCCTATGTGCTGGTGCGCGAGCACGCTCCGGCGCGCGCGCGCGATATTACGCGCGGGCGCGCACGCGAATCTGCGCGCGGGCGCGCGTGCGACCCTGTGCGCGGGCGCGCGCGTCACCCTGCGCGCGGGCGCGCGCGTCTGACCTTGCGTGTGGATGGGCGCGCAGTACGTGAGCTGTTCATTTCTACTTTGCGCGCTCATGGCGCGATATGCATAACTGTGCCTTTTTTGTGCGCAAGGCGCAAGGTATGTGACGTGTGCACGAGGTACGATGTGTATGGTATGTAATGTGTATGATGGATAGTGAGTGATGTGTGCGTTATGCACGGTGAATACGCGATGTGCGCAAGGTGTAACATGCATGACGCACTAAGCGCCCAAGGGAAGGGATCGCTGAGATGTGGAGTTTCTGTTGCCCCACAAGTATATCACTGAGTACTTCTTGTACAAATTCAGAAGGGGAAACTTACTGCGACGAGGTTCCCGGATGCAGAGACGGTGCTTCCAGAATGGTACCCAATTTGGCAAAGTTTATGTTGTTTCGCGTAAGTTTGACGTGTAATGTTGTTTTGCGCGAGACTGACTCACGGCCTTTGCTCGCACGAGACTGACTCGTGACTTAGCTTGCACGGCTCCTGCCCACGGCCTAGCTTGCACGATTCAGGTTCGCGACTTTATCATGAAAGGGGGCAGACCCTTGCAAGGTTGCGCGATGAGTAACGTCGGAGAATGTAAATACTCGATCCGACCGTTGTAGGTGCTCCATCCGGGTGCCAGAGAATGTTAGTGTTCAATCCAAGTGCAATCGCGAGGGAGCAGGCCTTGGCGATGGCGTCGGAGAGTGTAAGTACTCAATCCGACCGTCGGAGAACGTAGGTGCTCAATACGGGTGCGGGAGAACGTAGGTGCTCAATCCGGGTGCCGGAGAACGTAGCTGCTCAATCCGGGTGCAATCGCGAGGGGGGCAGGCCCTGGCGATGGCGTCAGAGAGTGTAAGTACTCAATTCGACCGTCAGAAAACGTAGGTGCACAATCCGAGTGCGGGAGAACGTAGGTTCTCAATCCGGGTGCAATCGCGAGGGGGGCAGGCCCTCGCGATGGCGTCGGAGAGTGTAAGTACTCAATCCGACTGTCGGAAGAACGTAAGTGCTCAATTCGGGCGCCGGAGAACGTTAGTGCTCAATCTGGGTGCAATCGCGAGGGGGGCAGGCCCTTGCTATGGCGTCGAAGAGTGTAAGTACTCAATCAGACCGTCAGAGAACGTAGGTGATCAATCCGGGCGTCGGAGAACGTATGTGATCAATCCGGGTGCAATCGTGAGGGGGGCAGGCCCTGGCGATGACGTCGGAGAGTGTAAGTACTCAATCTGACCGTCGGAGAACGTAGGTGCTCAATCCGGGTGCCAGAGAATGTAGGTGCTCAATCCGGGTGCCGGAGAACGTAGGTGCTCAATCCGGGTGCAATCGCGAGGGGGGGGGGGGGGGCAGGCCCTAGCGATGGCGTCGGAGAGTGTAAGTACTCAATTCGACCGTCGGAGAACGTAGGTGCTCAATCCGGGTGCGAGAGAACGTAGGTGCTCAATCCGGGTGCAATCGCGAGGGGGCAGGCCCTGGCGATGGCGTCATAGAGTGTAAGTACTCAATCCGACCGTCAGAGAACGTAGGTGCTCAATCCGGGCGCCGGAGAACGTTAGTGCTCAATCCGGGTGCAATCGCGAGGGGGGCAGGCCCTGGCGATGGCGTCGGAGAATGTAAGTACTCAATCCGACCGTCGGAGGACGTAGGTTCTCAATCTGGGCGTCGGAGAACGTATGTGCTCAATCCGGGTGCAATCGCGAGGGGGGCAGGCCCTGGCGATGACAGGACATTGAGGGGCAAAGTTGCTGAAGAACCTGCTTGTTCGGTTTGTAAGCACAGTTTTACCTTAAAACAAATGTTGGAACCCTTGTTTGGATTTGTGCTAGGTTCACTCTTAGGATGTCTTGACCCTCATGTATAGTCAGGGTCTTGGTCTAGTCTAAGTTAGGTCCTTTTAGGTCAGGTTTGTGCAGACCAGCATTGCAGTGGACTCAGTCTTAGACTCAGAAAGTTTATGTGGATTTTCTATATCAGTTCGACTATAGTCGAACTCAGCTCGACGATCGTCGATCTCCCATCGATGATCTCAGAGTCTTGTACTCTGAACTGAGCTCGACGATCTACGAGCTCAGGTCGACGATTTGGTTTTCTCAGCAGTAATCTCTGTTCTACGATAGCTGTTCTCAGGTCGACGATCTCTTAACTCAGCTCGACGATCTCTGAACTGGGCTTTACGATTTTATGCTACTTTCAGTTATGAGTTTTTCAGATCGGTCAGAAGTATTTATTTTTGGTTAATGATCAATTCTTTTAAAGACAAATATATTCTGATAATTAATGTTATTATTCTCAAGGCTGATAGACGTATTTCTTGAAGCATTAATTATGCTATTCACAAAATATTTATTTAGCATATTTTATGAAGGCAGATATGGAAGTGCATTTATATTGCCAGCATTTCTAGCCGTTTAGGCTCCTAAAGTATTGCAGAATATTATGCACTGTCCAAAGAATTCAAATTCTTGCTGTTTTCTTATTCTGACTGAATTTATAATTCAGAAAATAAATAAGGATATACAAGAGAACAATCATACAGACAGTCAAAGGATATATATATATACAGAAACTTTTCTTCAGCAAGATAGATTATCATTATTACTCTTACTCTCAAGGATTGTTGCTCTGCTGTAATAAGGAAGAAGGAGAACCTTTTCAAAAATCCCTCTTGAGTCTTCTTCATTCCTCAGGCTTCAGGATTCACAAAGAGCTCAAATCTTTTTCAGTCTTCAGATCTAAGAAAGCTCTTCTACAATTTTTGAAGACCTACACCCAGGGCCAAGTTTCCTCTTCCTGAATCCATTCTACATCTCAAGGGGAGCTTGGACATTCTCTTCAATCCACATAGTTTTCTCACTTGATTGAGAAAGAGAAGATTTCTTTTAATTTTTCTTTTACCTCCATCTGTACAGGGTTATCTCTCCCTTCAAAAGTGAACTCTTGGTGATAGGGCACCTGAACAAAAACCTATTGGATTTTGGGCTCCTGATCAAAAGCTCAAATGGTCTCTAGATCTACCTGAAAGAGATCTTGTGGTGGCAGGACACCTGAACAAAAACCCGTAGTGGATTCCTGCCTGGGTGGTAGAAGAGTGGATGTACCCAGATTTGGGGAACCACTATAAAATTTCTTGTGTCGTCTGGATGCTTTGTGGTTTCTTCTTATGCTGAGCTGTGTTGTGATAGTTTATCTGTCTTTCCCTCTATTATATAAGTATCATTAATTTAATTCCGCAATAAAACTAAACAATTTCTTTTATACTCTATCCACCCCCCTCTAGAGTAAAGTCTATTTATCCCTCACTTTCAATTGGTATCAGAGGGTGTGTTTTTAAGGTTGTACATGCTTACACCTGAACCTAAGATCTTTGATAGATATTCTTTTTTTTACTCTATTGTTTTTCTATTATACCATGGCACAGTACAAGGATCTTGCAAGCACCAGACCTCTAGTTTGCAACTTGCAAAAGTTTGGAATCTGGAAGGCAAGAATCAGACTCTATATGAATTCTATTGATGAAGATATTTATGCCTTTATCTTAACAGGAGTACCTCCACCAACTGCCCCACCAAGTACTTCTACAAACATGACTGCAGTACCTCCTTTAGACTATAATGATGCACACAAGAAAGCAAAGATTGCTGATGCAAAAGCCATGAACATACTAGCACAAAAAATGTCTGATGACATATTTCAGAAGATAGCTGAATGTGAATCAGCTAAGGCTATCTGGGATTCCTTAAACCAGATGGTTGCAGGATCAGCAGATGAAAGGAAGGACAGGAGAGCTCATATCATCTCCCAGTATGAGAATTTTAAAAAGGAAGAAACTGAACAAGTTTCTGAGATGTACAACAGACTCAGCATCATTGTTAATGAGCTGAAAACGCTTGAAAAAGACATCTCAGTCACAGAATTAAATGACAAGATTCTCATGTGCTTTCCCAGCTCATGGGACTCTAGAATCTGGCCTATCAGAGAGACCAGAAGCACTCATGAAATGACTACAGAATCAGTTCTAGGAAAGCTGAAATCCTATGAACAGCTGCTAAAGACAAGAGAAGCTGAACATCAGAAGACTGCTACACCAACTAGGAAGGAGCAAAATATTGCTTTCAAAGCTTCAGAAGAATCAGAAACTTCTCCATCAAATGAAGAGTTGATGAGTCTTTTTGCAAAGAGATTCTTCAAGATGGGGAAAAAAGAATTCAGAAGGAAATCATCAAGAAGTGATGATAAACCAAGGTATGACAAAACCCCTTCTAAAGAGGTTATCTGTTTTGGTTGTAGGAAATCTGGACATATTCTTCCAGAGTGTCCAGAAAACATGCACAAAGAAAAGAGAAAGAAGAAAGACTCCAAGAAACACTCCAGCAAACCATCCTCTTACAAGCACAAGAAGAAGGAGAGAGGGTTTGTTGCAGAAACATGGAGTGACACTGACGAATCATCTTCCTCCAGTTCTAGTGAAAATGAAGAAGAAGCAAAGGCCAAAGAAATTTGCTTGATGGCCATCAATGCTTCAGGACATGTTTCAGAAGAAGGAGAATCTGAAGAAGGTTCAGATTGTGATCAGGTATTGAAAGACTTTGATTTTACTTCTGAAGAATTTAAACATGATTTTAAATCTATGTGCAGTGATCTAATTAGATCTGAGAAGGAAATCAAACTTCTCAGAGATAAACAACTTAACTATGACAGCTTGGTATCATAAAATCTCAAATTGAACAATGAAATAGATCTGTGTAATGAACAAATCAATTTTCTGAAAATTGAATTGAGTAAAGCAAAACACCTAGAGGAATCACTGAATGGTAGAAGTAAACAACTAGTAGAAATTACCAGTACACTTAATACTAGACTTAATGGAAGTAAGTTAGGATTAGGTGCATCATCCAGTGAACTACCTATTATTCAGAAAAACCATCTTTCACAACCTATAAAATTTATTTCAGATAAAGGAAAGAAAAATACAAAACAAATTAAAACAGTAAACAAAATGTTAAAACAAGTTGAGATAAATAAAGAAAAACAAAAAGCTAAGTCAGAACAAAAATCGTCAAACCAAGATCGACGATCTCAGCATTATTCGTCGAACGACGATCGACGATCTCAGAACCTAGAGATTGAGTTTAAACACTCTACAAATGGGGATCGACGATATCATTATGTATCGTCGAACAGAGATCGACGATCGTGGAACCCAGATAATAGCCACTATTATTCTGAAAACCAAGATCGACGATATCAATGTTGGTCGTCGAACGCAGATCGATGATCTCAACATAAATCGTCAAATCCAGAGCAATGTTATCAAAATTATAATTTCAATAGGAATTTCTATAAGAACTCTAACTACAAACCTTTCCATCCCTTAACTAACTGGATAATCCCACCTAGGAGATTTCATCCCTTAGGCTATAAAAGTCAACCTGAATACTCTTATATTTCAAATTTTAAGTATGAAAAGAAGTCAGGACCCAAGGTTACCTGGATCTAAAATATATGAGTTGTTATTTTGCAGGTGAAGACCTATCCTACCATACAGGATAAGTGGTATCTGGATAGTGGGTGCTCCAAGCACATGACAGGAAACAAGGCAAATTTGAATAACTTCAAGGCAAAGCTAGGTCCAAAAGTTATATTTGGAGACTCAAGCCTTGGTCAGACAGAAGGATATGAAGAATTTACACTTGGAGCTGTCACATTCAGGAAAGTGGCATATGTAAGTGGCCTGAAACATAACTTGATATTCATAGGTCAGCTATGTGATGCAAGTTATGAGGTATGTTTCACTGAATCAAAATATAATATTTCTTTAGATAGCAATATTGTGTTATCAGGTATGAGGTTAGACAATATTTACTTAGTTGATTTCAATTCTGCCTGTTCAGAAATTTGCTTGTTCAACCAGGTTAGCAATAATAATACCTTGTGGCATAAAAGGCTAGGACATGTAAATCTTAGAAACATTGCTAGGTTATCTAGGGACAACCTTGTTAGAGGATTGTCCTCTTGCCCATACAAGAAGGAAAGCCTTTGCAAGGCTTGTTGTTGAGACCGAGCGGTCTGTCGGATGAGACCAGGCGGTCTGGCGGTTTGTCTGGCGGTCTGAGCGGTTTGGCAGTACCGAGCGGTCTGTCGGATGAGACCGGGAGGTCTGGCGGCTTGTCTGGCGGTCTGGGCGGTCTGGCAGTTTGTGCGGCTTATGCGGCTTGTATAGTTTCAGGTTCTTGTAATTATTAGTCCCACATTGCTTATTTGTAATCTCTCTTCTCTCCTCCATTCTATAAAAGGGAGGTCATACCTTTGTAATAGATACCTTTTTCAGATAATAAAATTTATGTTATACTACTTGCGGTTTGTTTTTTGTTCGGTTCTAACATGGTATCAGAGCACTCGATCTACTCCACCTGATTCTTTGTGCCTTTTCTAACCGCGCGACCTGTCCGCGCGGTTTGCTTCCTGTTCACGCGACCTTTTTTTCGCGGCCTATTTCTTCGGCCTGTTTGCTTGTGCCCTGATCGCGCGCCCTGTTCGCGCAGTCTGTTTCTTTTGCTTACCCCCCGTTCGCGCGGCCTGTTTGCTTGCGCCCTGTTCGCGCAGCCTGTTTCTTTTGCTTGCTTCTTTCTTGCGACCTGTTCTAGTCGCCACGCCCTTCCTCCTCCTCTTTAGTCGCCGTGACCTGTCGCCGCGACCTGTTTTTGCCTTGTTCGCCTTTCGCCTCCCAGCACCCCCTCTTCTGTTCGCGCGACCTGTCTTCTAGCCGCCCGACTTCTTCCCCTTTGCCTTGCTTTGCATCTTGGTCGTGGTCTTCCTTGCCGCTGGTGTGTTGTCACCGTGACCACTGCAAACTCCTCTTCCTGTCCGCTGCGGCCTTCTTTGCTGCTCGTCCTGCTTGCTGTTCGCGTGGCTTGTTCTTTTTAGCCGTGCGACCTCTTTCCCTTGCGGCCTTCCTTGCTGTACGGCTTCCTGCTGTTCGCGCGGCTTGTTGTGTCTTCTTGCGCGGTTTATTTTCCTCCCTTCATGGCTTTCACATCCGTGGTCACATCATCTGGTAGTGCCCCCGTTGTTACTCAAGGAAAATGGCTGATTGACACCGGTGCTACCAATCATATGACCGACAATCCCCAGTGTTTTTCTCTCCTAGAAACACATGATCGGTTGCTCTCGGTTATTCTTGCTGACGGCTCTCCTTCACCGGTCAATGGGACAGGAGTGGTTCCTGTCACTCCGTCTCTTCTCTTGACGGATACTCTCTACGTGCCCAATTTTCCATGCAACTTATTATCTGTGACCTCTCTATGCAAGCAGTTACAGTGTTCTGTCACATTTACTTTTACTTCTTGTTCTTTTCAGGATCCGGACTCCTGACGGACGATTGCTACTAGGACTGAAAATGGCGGCCTATACTTCCTTGACAACATTTCCGCTCTATCCACCTTTTCTAACACCTCCACAGATCTTCTCCAATGGCATCTTCGCCTTGGTCATGCTCCTCCACGACTTCTTCGTCTGCTTCTGCCCCAACTTCCTTCCCAAAGTCCTCCCCTCAACTGTGAGGCCTGTCAGCTTGGCAAGCATCACCGCTCGTCCTTCCCTCCAAAGCAAGTTCGTGGATCTACCAGTCCGTTTGATCTCGTCCACTCCGATGTTTGGGGTCCGTCTCCTACCCTCACCGTTGGTCGGGGGAGTTCATATTTTGTCACCTTTATTGATGATTTCTCTCGCTGTACGTGGGTATATCTGTTAAAAGATCGCTCCGAATTATTTTCTGTATGGACGTCCTTCTATCTTATGATAAAAACCCAGTTTAATGTTTCTATTAAAGTCTTTTGATCTGATAATGCCAAAGAATATATCAGTCATGACTTTTCTACCTTCTGCATGCAAAATGGGATTATTCATCAAACTAGTTGTGTCTATACTTCACAGTAAAATGGGGTGGTCGAACGCAAAAATCGTCACCTCTTTGATGTCGCTCACACTCTGTTGACTCAAATGCACGTTCCTCGCTCCTATTGGGGCTATGCTGTTCTCATCTCCTGCTATCTTATCAATCGCCTTCCCTCCACCGTTCTCCACGGCAAAACCCCCTTTTCCATTCTATATCCTGGGAGGGATCCGTTTCCTCTTCCCCTACGTATTTTGGATGCACAGCCTTTGTGCACTCTCCCTCTGCCACCCATGACAAACTCTCACCACGTGCCACCAAGTGTGTCTTTCTGGGATACTCTACCACTCAGAAAGACTATTGTTTCTTTGAGCCGGTTACCCGCAAGCAGTTTGTCTCTGCGGACGTCACCTTCTTTGAAAATGCCTCCTACTTCTCTCCCGACTCCTCTTCCTCTCCTGATATTCCGACTTCACTTACCACCCCTTCTGTTCCCTCTACACCTACCGAGATTATGCCATCCCCTCCCTCTCCACCATCTCCTCCACGGTGTCCTCCTCCTGAGGTATCTCATTCTTCTCCACAGTCGCCTCTCTCTACTCCCGGGCCAGCTCTCTCCTCTACGGATGTTCCGGAAACTGAGGAACATGACGACTTGGATATTCCCATTGCTCTTCGCAAAGGGGTGCAGACGTGTACTCAACACTCACTAGTTGTTGTTGTTTCATATGATCGTCTAACTCCTCGCAGGGACTTTGTCTTGGCTATCTCTGCCACTGACACTCCCCGCACTTACCAGGAGGCTCTTACTATTCCTCATTGGAAGACCGCCATGGATGAGGAAATTACTACCCTCACTGAAAGGGGTACATGGACCCTTGTTCCCCCCCTTTGGGTACTGATGTGGTTGGATGTCGATGGGTATTCGTTGTGAAGTTCCGCCCGGATGGCAGCGTGGATCGATACAAGGCCCGCTTAGTCGCCAAAGGCTTCACTCAGACTTATGGGATTGATTACTTTGACACCTTCTCTCCCGTTGCTCGTCTCAGCACCATTCGGGTTCTTCTCTTTGTGGCTGTCAACCGTGACTGACCCATTTCTCAGCTCGATGTCAAGAATGCCTTTCTCTATGGTGACCTTCAGGAAGCCGTATACATGGAGCAACCTCCTGGGTATGTTGCTCAGGAGGAGACACGAGTATGTCATCTGAAGAAGGCCATATATGGCCTAAAGCAAAGCCCTCGGGCTTGGTTTGACAAGTTCAGCGACATTGTTACTGCCATTGGTTTTGTATGAAGTTCAGCCGATCACTCCTTATTCATTCGCAAAACCTCCTCTGGTATGATGGTTCTTGCTGTATATGTGGATGATATTCTTCTGACTGGCGACGACCAGGCTGTGGTAGCTTTGACAAAGAAACACCTTCGGCAACACCTGGTCACTAAGGATATGGGATCTCCCAAATACTTTCTTGGGATTGAGATTTCTCGGAAATCCAACTCTTTAGTTCTCTCCCAATGGAAGTATGCTCTTGATCTGCTAAAAGAGTAACTGGTGCTAAACCTACTAGATGTCCCATGGCTATTGGGGAAGACAAAACTTGGACAGATGATTCGCCTCCTCTATCTGATTCTTCAAGGTACCGGCGTCTGGTGGGCAAACTCATTTATCTCACAGTGACCAGACTCGATATCTCCTATGTTGTAGGCAAGGTTAGCCAATTCATGCAAGCTCCTAGGGAGTGTCATCTACAGTCTGCCCTGAGGATATTGGAGTATGTTAAAGCAGCTCCAGGGAAGGACTCCTTTTTCAGAAGAATGGTCACTTGAGGGTTGAAGCGTATTCCGATTCAAGCTATGATGATGATAAGGGAGACCGAAAGTCAACTTCGGGTTTTTGCACATTTGTTGGAGGAAATCTTGTGAGCTGGAAGAGCAAGAAACAGTCTGTGGTCTCCAGGTCTAGTGCAGAAGCAGAATATCGTAGTATGACATCAACCACATGTGAGTTAAAATGGTTACGGGCTCTCATGCTTGACCTAGGAGAGGTCTACAACTATCCTCTTCCTATGTTCTGTGACAACAAGGCTGCGATATACATTTCTAAAAATCCGGTATTTTATGAGAGAACAAAACACATAAAGGTCGATTGCCACTTTATTCGATAAGAGATTTTGAATAAACAGATTTGTACTCCGTTCGTAACTTCTGACAACGAGTTGGTAGATGTCTTCACCAAGCCGGTGTCCGCTTCTTTGTTTCATATTTGCGATAAGCTGGACATGATTGATATCTATGCTCCAGCTTGAGGGGGAGTGTTGAGACCGAGCGGTCTGTCGGATGAGACCGGGCGGTCTGGCGGTTTGTCTGGCGGTTTGTCTGGCGGTCTGAGCGGTTTGGCAGTACCGAGCGGTCTGTCGGATGAGTCCGGGAGGTCTGGCGGCTTGTCTGGCGGTCTGGGAGGTCTGGCGGTTTGTGCGGCTTATGCGGCTTGTATAGTTTCAGGTTCTTGTAATTATTAGTCCCACATTGCTTATTTGTAATCTCCCTTCTCTCCTCCATTCTATAAAAGGGAGGTCATACCTTTGTAATAGATACCTTTTTCAGATAATAAAATTTCAGTTATACTACTTGCGGTTTGTTTTTTGTTCGGTTCTAACACTTGTCAAGAAGGCAATCAAACTAAAAATAGTTTTAAATCAGTTAATAAGAGTGATTCACCTAGGATTTTGTATCTGCTTCATTTGGACCTTTTTGGACCAATTGCTGTACAAAGCCTGAGAGGGAAGTTCTATACTTTAGTTGTTGTAGATGACTTCTCTAGGTTCTCTTGGGTTTTCTTCTTGAGAAATAAGTCTGATAACTTCAAAGTTCTTATAGATGTTCTAAAATGCATAAAGATTGAGTACTCTACTCCAGTTTCATTGATCAGAAGTAATCATGAAACTGAGTTTGAATCTCTTCCTATGTAAGAATTCTGTGAGAAGGAAGGTATCAGGCACTGCTTCTCTGCTCCCAGAACTCCTCAACAAAATGGGATAGTTGAAAGGAAAAATAGAACACTCATTGAAACTGCAGGCACATTGCTTGATGATGCTCACATGCCTCTATCCTATTGGACAGAAGCTGTAAGCACAACAAATTATGTCATGAATAGAAGTTTGATACACAAACTCAAGGGCAAGACTCCCTATGAATTACTCAAAGGGAAGAAACCTAAAATAGATTACTTTAAAATTTTTGGTTGTATATGTTATATACACAATAATAACAAAGATTATCTTAGAAAGTTTGAAGCCAAAGCTACAATGGAGATCTTTCTAGGATATTCCCAAGTTAGCAAGACATATAGGGTTTTCAATAAATCATCTCTGAAAATTGAAGAATCAATACATGTTACATTTGATGAAGCTATTATGTTTTACAAGGAGAATGAAGCTTCCACCAGTAATTATTTGTAGGTACCAAATCTATGTAAAAAGTTGGATGATCTAAATCTCACTCAGAAGGTGATATCTCATCCATCTCCACAAATAGATGAAGACAGTGAAGAAGAATCTCTGGAAATTACTGAAGCCCCTCCAACAACAAACTTAATTCCACAAGAGGAATTGGTTCATAATGCTGATGGTGTTGAACAAACTCCACCTCCTGATTATGTTACACTTAGAGATCATCCCATATCTCAAGTGATAGAAGACATGTCAGTGGGTGTGCAGACAAGGCATCAACTTAATCAAGATGTGATGCATGCCTACTTCCTATCTCAAATAGAGCCCTCATCCATTAAAGATGTTGAGCAAGATCCTCACTGTATTATTGCAATGCAAGAGAAGCTCAATCAGTTTGAGAGATGCAAAGTTTGGAACTTGGTTCCTAGACCCAAAGGACATCAAGTTATTGGAACTAAATGGGTCTTCAAGAATAAATTGGATACTCAAGGAATAGTTATCAGGAACAAAGCAAGACTAGTGGCACAAGGGTACACACAAAAAGAAGGTATTGATTATGATTAGACCTTTGCACCTGTTGCAAGGCTTGAAGCTATCAGAATTTTCTTGGCTTATGTTGCTCACAAGAAATTCAAGGTATATCAAATGGATGTCAAAAATGCTTTTCTCAATGGGGAACTCAAGGAAGAAGTATATGTGGAACAACCGCCAGGTTTTATCTCTTCAACCCATCCCTCTTATGTTTTCAAACTGCATAAGGCTCTATGGTCTAAAGCAAGCTCCAAGAGCTTGGTATGAAACCCTAGCTAGCTTTCTTTTAGAACATAAATTTTCTAGAGGCATTGTAGATAGGACTTTATTTATAATACATCATCATGATAAGATTCTATTAGCTCAAGTATATATTGATGATATTATATTTGGATCTACTGATTCTAAACTCTGCAAAAGATTTTCTGACCTGATGCACTCCAAGTTTGAAATGAGTAGCATGGGTGAACTTTCTTACTTCCTTGGTCTTCAAGTGAAGCAAGCTCCTGATGACATCTTCATATCTCAGTCCAAGTATGCTAAGGAATTAGTAAAAAGGTTTGGGATGGCTGATGCCTCAGCTATGAAGACACCCATGGCTTCCAATGCAGTAATTGATTCTGATGAAAAGGGTAAACCTGTTGATCAGAAAAATTATAGGGCCATTATTGGGTCCCTATTATATCTTACTGCAAGTAGACCTGATATAATGTTTGCAACATGTTATTGTGCTAGATTTCAAGTCAACCCTAAAGAATCTCATTTAATTCTCCTCAAGAGAATTTTAAGATATTTAAAGGGCTGTCCCCTAATCTAGTACTTTGGTATCCTACAGAGTCAGAATTTGAATTATCTGGATATTCTGATGTTGACTATGCTGGATGCAGAGTTGATAGAAAAAGCACTTCAGGAACTTGTCAGTTCCTGGGTAATAGGTTAGTATCCTGGTTTTGCAAGAAAAAATCTTCTATGTCTACATCAACTGCAGAAGCTGAATATATAACAGCTGTTAGTTGCTGCTCATAGATCTTGTGGATTCAAAATTAGCTACTGGATTATGGTTACTCTCTCAAAAATACCACCATATTTTGTGACAGTACCAGTACCATATCAATTGCACAAAATCCAATATTGCATTCTAGGACCAAACATATAGAAATAAGACATCATTTTCTTAGAGATTGTGTAGACAAAAACAAGATTAATCTCAAGTTTATCCCCACTGATTTTCAAAGAGGAGATACTTTTACCAAGCCTTTGGATGTGCAAAAACATCTATTCTTTTTTAATCAGCTTGGAATGATAAATGGAATGGATTAAAATTAAATTTTATCTGTGTAATGATTTGATCAACGATCGTCGAACAGAGATCGACGATCTTCGAACTCATCTTGAGCTCAATTGTCGACCTGAGCTCGACGACAGCTCTGTGTGAAGACAAAAATCGTCGACCGGTGTTCGACGACTTTGCTTCAGTAAATTAATCGTCGACCTAAGATCAACTATCAATTTACGCTACTGAAATTTGAGACCAACGATACTATTTATTTCCAAATTAATCGTTGACCTAAGATCGACGTTTGTGATTTTGTCGTCGGACAGAGATCGTCTTTTCATATTCCAAAAACCTATATATAGGTTTCTCTTCGATCTCTGTCCCGCGCTTTCATAATTTCCCTTTGCTCGTGATCTCTTATCTCTTCAGCCTACAGATTTTCCATGGCGATTTCTCCAGCAGTTCTTTCAGCGATGAAGTTCGACACTGGCTTCGATGTCTACTTCGAATCATTCAGTCACTGTGATCCTATTTTTCAAGAAATGATACAGTTATGTGATGATCAGGGCTTGAAGAAGTTCATGACTACAAGGATAAAGTTATCTATGGCAGAAATCAAAGAATGGGTTTTCTCTTCTTCAACTGATGACGGCTCAATGATCGGATCCATCTCAGGACAGCAGGTGACTCTAAACCCTGTGATTCTTACTGAAATTTTTGAGTTGAAAAATGGAACAGATGAGCTGGAACAGGATAGCTCTGAGTATAGCAGGATGTTATTAGAGATGGGTCATGCTGAGGGCATCCCATCTAAGCTTTTAAAGAAAAATTTATCTATTGCTTTTAAGTTTCTTGCTGATTTAGTGGGCAAGGTGCTGCTGGGTAAGCATTCAGCGCATGACAATATAAACAAGCAACAGTTTGCCATTATATCTGCCTTAGTTAATAAAAAGTCCATAGACTGGGTTGGGTTGTTCTTTGATTTAATTAAGAGAAAGAACAGTAAGAAGGAAGTCTGTCTAGGAAGGATTCTGGGAATCTTTCTTCAGAAGAAAACTCCAGAGCTATTGGTTTCTTCAACCATAGCCATCAATGCCAGCAAGAGGTTGGACTCCTCTTTGTTTGGGAAGTGGGAGAGGACAATTCAAAAGCCCTCCAAGGCTGGAACTTCCTCAAACTTATCTGAGGACACAAGGGCAGTAACAGCCACTCTCACCCTAATGAAGAAGTTCCAACTCCTCCTCCTCCTCCAGCTTCCCCAGTCATCCCCAGAGTCTCTTCTATCCCTACTATTGTGATTCAAACCTCTACTTCATCCCCAGCTATCATCTTTTCTCATACTCAGTCACCACTTCCCCTCCATCCTATTGAATCTCAAAACCTCCAGACCATATCTTTTCCAAATTTTGACCTCCTGTCAGCACACTTATCCCCTTCCCATCAAAATGATTCACCCATCAACATTGAAGCCACTCCACCAAATTCTCCACTCAATTCCCCTCTAAACTCTCCCAGAAACTCACCTATTCAGGATGAAATCATGACTGATTTCACTCATCCTCCCTCTCTTCATTCTGTCTCAACTCAGACTCCAACTGAGTTTCTTCAAGTTGATCCCTCTTTTCTTTCTCATCTTCTAGAGCTCATCACTCCAACTCTAAAAACCTTAATAGCAGAGGCTATTTCACCTCTTGCTCTCTCTATATCAACTCTATCTACTTCCCTTGTTGCTTCCACTGTCCCTTCTTCATCTAGGAGCCTGGTTCCAGTTCTCACTGAAATCAGACAGGGGGAGATGTCCAATGAAGATGCAGTAGGTTCAGCCTCAGCAAAACTTCCAGATCAGTCTCCTCCAGCAGTGCAGGAAGAAGAAGCTTTTCAGAAATTTTGTGCAGATATAGTTTCATATTCAGACTTGCTGACTTCAGATGAGGACACTAATGTGGCATTACCTACCATCTCTAGTGGTGATTGTTTCATCAATCCCACCATTGATCTTCAAATTTTTTTGCATTCTTTTTCTATGCTTAAACAGTTCTGCCTCTAGTGGATTTGTATACTTCCAAGGCCATAGTCTGTTATACCAGACCAATGAGCCCCTCAGCTGTGGAACAGCTCTTGCAGATCAAATCAGTTCCAATCTGTACAGAAATTCAGACAGTTACAATGTGTACAGATATGCCATCCCCTATGGCTGTTGAGCCTATGTTTGTTATAGAAGATAAGGATGAGCTAGATGCTCTCTTAATTGTTGATGAACTGATTCATCTAGTGGCTGCCAGAAATTTGAGTTCAGCACTAGAGACAAGTTTAGTAAACTTTTGTGAGCCAAGTGCCCCTATTGCTGAAATTTCCTCTATGGATATTGATCCAGTTCCAAGTCCTATTGTACCCTCCTATCCAATAGATGATAGTCCTCTTCCCTCTCTAGATGATCTTATTACACTTGATATCCCGGAAGAATCCAAAGAGAAGGCTGCTATAAAGATTGCTAACAAACAAACACAAGAAATAGATAAATTGTATGACAATCCGCCTGATTCATCTGATGATGATGAGGATGATGATTCAAAGGATTCTGATTCCAAGAAAAAGAAAATATCAAAGAAAAGAAAGGCTGCTCCTAAGGTTGCACCCAAGCCAGACAATACAAATGATACTCCTTATTACATTTTGAAAGGAATCACACCATATCCAGGCATGTAAAGCTGGATGTGGTTATCTAAAAATGAGCAGAAAGCCAAGAAGAAGAGCAGGAGATACTCACCTCCTCCTCAGAAGTTCAGAAGAGGTCCTCCTCCTCCTGCTGCTGCTGGTGCTTCTGGGGTTGCTCCTCAAGCTTCGGATGCATCTTCCAAGCCTTCCTCCTTCATTAGGACATATCAAAGGCAGGATAGATCATCCAGATATCAGTCCAAAGGAAGCAGTCAATAATAAAGAAATCAGAGTTCCACAGAACAAGTCAAAGAAGTTATCTATCAGAAACCCTCTTTCTCTCCTCCTCAACAACAGAAAGTTCTACCCAAAGTTCAAAAGACAGCCACCTATCAGTCCAGAAGACATGATGAGTCTCACAAGATCAAGGGAAAGTATAGTGAGGCTGCTCCTCCAAGATCCCTTTATTCTCAGAGTGATGATCAGCATATCACAACAAGCTTTCAGGCTCAATCAACTCAGTTCAAAGCAGTTTCAGTGTTGCCACTTCAAGATGATCAGCCACCTATTGAACAGGAAGTTGATCCTAACTTTAGGATGACCAGGTTTCAAGAATTGATTGGTCTTTCACAGATTAGAAAAGTTGTAGAAGAAGGAGAAGATCCATCTAGGTTTACTACAATGTCCTCCTACAGAAAAAAAGAGCTGGATAAACTCCAAGTTAGCAAGAAGGTTTTCAATCCAGCTGATTATATGGCATTGCATCCAGAAGCAATTGTGCCCAGGACAAGCACTCAGACATCTTTTGGTGGACAAGACCTGATGACTTCTAAGAAGGATGTACCAGATCCTACCAGAAAGATAATCTTCTCTAAACCCTCCTCTGGTCCTTCTGATAAATTATAGTTTGTACTCTGTTATGTTTTATTGCTTAAACTGATTATGTACAATGCATTGTTATAACATATCTGCTGATGTTATTTCATCCCTACAGATATTTATGGTCTTTGTATTTCTATTGCTTTTCAGTTTTGTTTTTGAGTGACCTCACACAAATAGGGGGAGATTGTTGGAACCCTTGTTTAGATTTGTGCTAGGTTCACTCTTAGGATGTCTTGACCCCCATGTATAGTCAGGGTCTTGGTCTAGTCTAAGTTAGGTCCTTTTAGGTCAGGTTTGTGCAGACCAGCATTGCAGTGGACTCAGACTTAGACTCAGAAAGTTTATGTTGATTTTCTATATCAGTTCGACTATAGTCGAACTCAGCTCGACGATCGTCGATCTCCCATCGACGATCTCAGAGTCTTGTACTCTGAACTGAGCTCGACGATCTACGAGCTCAGGTCGGCGATTTGGTTTTCTCAGCAGTAATCTCTGTTCTACGATAGTTGTTCTCAGGTCGACGATCTCTGAACTGGACTCTACGATTTTATGCTGCTTTCAGTTATGAGTTTTTCAGATCGGTCATAAGTATTTATTTTTTGGTTAATGATCAATTCTTTTAAAGATAAATATATTCTGATAATTAATGTTGTTATTCCCAAGACTGATAGCCGTATTTCTTGAAGCATTAATTATGGTATTCACAGAATATTTCTTTAGCATATTTTATGAAGACAGATATGGAAGTGCATTTATATTGCCAGCATTTCTAGCCATTTAGGCTCCTAAAGTATTGCAGAATATTATGCACTGTCCAAGGAATTCAAATTCTTGCCGTTTTCTTATTCTGACTAAATTTATAATTCAGAAAATAAATAAGGATATACAAGAGAACAATCATACAGACAGTCAAAGGATATATATATATAGAAACTTTTCTTCAGCAAGATAGATTATCATTATTACTCTTACTCTCAAGGTTTGTTGCTCTGCTGTAATAAGGAAGAAGGAGAACCTTTTCAAAAATCCCTCTTGAGTCTTCTTCATTCCTCAGGCTTCAGGATTCACAAAGAGCTCAAATCTTTTTCAGTCTTCAGATCTAAGAAATCTCTTCTATAATTTTTGAAGACCTACACCCAGGGCCAAGTTTCCTCTTCCTGAATCCATTCTACATCTCATGGGGAGCTTGGACATTCTCTTTAATCCACATAGTCTTCTCACTTGATTGAGAAAGAGAAGATTTCTTTTAATTTTTCTTTTACCTCCATCTGTACAGGGTTATCTCTCCCTTCAAAAGTGAACTCTTGGTGATAGGGCACCTGAATAAAAACCTATTGGATTTTGGGCTCCTGATCAAAAGCTCAAAGGGTCTCTAGATCTACCTGAAAGAGATCTTGTGGTGACAGGGCACCTGAACAAAAACCTGTAGTGGATTCCTACCTGGGTGGTAAAAGAGTGGATGTACCCAGAATTGGGGAACCACTATAAAATTTCTTGTGTCGTCTGGATGCTTTGTGTTTTCTTCTTGTGCTGAGCTGTGCTGTGATAGTTTATCTGTCTTTCCCTCTATTATATAAGTTTCATTAATTTAATTCTGCAATAAAACTAAACAATTCTTTTTATACTCTATTCACCCCCTCTAGAGTAAAGTCTATTTATCTCTCACTTTCAACAAATATGATATTGTACTTGGAAATAGACTTGGTTTGCACGGACCTGAGTTTGTGACTTTTAATGTTCTAAAGTGACAAAAACAATATGATGGAAAAAGCAGACGATTAACACCATTAATAAAAGATAAAAATACAGAGGGATGGATGCGACGCAAATTCCCGGCTGCAGGTGTGCTGTAGAGGGTCATCCTGCGTCGGGGAGAGCGTCCATCTTAGGTATCCATTGCTGGGGGTCCGGCGATGGTCTCTATGTTGCCCACCATCTGCCTCCCTCCACCATTTCTGTGCGGGGATCTATGCTTGTCCTTGTAAAAATCCCCAGAGGAGCCCATGGCGGACAAGACGTTCAATTTCATCTTTTAGGCCGGCACACTCTTCGATTTTGTGACCCGTTGCACGGTGGAACTCGCAGTATCTTGTCTGGTCGGCCTTGGGGTTTGGCCGCGGTGCTATTAGTCGTTGGAAGGCCGGATCATTCTGAATGGCATACATCACATTAGTGCGGGTGGTATTCAGAGGGGTGTATTCCTGAAGTGGATGTTGCCCCCCCCATTCCTTGGAAGGTCACGTTGACGGCTATTGCGGCGACACTGACTCTGACGTCGTTCTTCTTGTCTTGTGAGAGTTGGTTCCTCTTCTTTCTTTCTTTTCTGTCCTCCTTCAAACTGCTGTTGGTGCGCTTCAATAGCTTCGTCGGCTACTATCTGGGCCTCGACCCGATGAACGAGATCTGGATAACTGGGCACGGTCTCCGTCATGAGTGTTGAATAGAAGCTGCTAGGGCGGAGTCCGCCAAGGAAGATGCCTCTGAGAAGTTCGGGGTCGATGCCCGGAATTTGACGTGCCTCAGAGGTGAAGCGGCGAAAGAAGTCCCTGAGGGGCTCTCCTTCATTTTGTCGAATACCTGAAAGGTGAGAGGGATCGCGAGTAATTCTCCGATTTGCGATAAACTGGTCAGTAAATTGCCTGGTCAGCTCTGCGAAGTTGGTAATGGTGCCAGTTCTCAGTGAATGGAACCATGTACGGGCCTGTCCTTTGAGTGTTGTTGGGAACACTTGGCAGAGAAACTGGTCTGGAGCGTTGTGAATCCTCATGATGGTGGTGAAGTGGTTGATGTGTTTCAGTGGATCATTGGTCCCGTCAAATGTCTCGATGTTTGGAAGCTTGAATCCAAGTGGGATGAGATGATCGAGGATTTGTGGCGTCAAGGGGGAGCCTTGACAGAGCGGTCGGTGAGCATGAAAGTCTCTTCTTCTAGCCTGGCGATATTCTTCGGGTATAACTTCCTGAATTCCCTCCTGAGTAAACCTTTCGAGAGGAGGGGGTGAACGTTGTTGGCGGGATGGTGATGAAGATGATCTGCGCTTACTCCTCTTTGAGCTGGGTGAGTGGAGCTGGCGGCGTCAGAATAATCCCCGGGCTCTTCTTGGACCCTTTCCGGGTTTGGTTGCAGCGGAGGATTTGCTAGGACCGGTGGCATCGGGGGAGCATGAGGTGCTCCCATGTTTCGGAGAAATGCAAGCATTTCCGTTTGTTGTTCTTCCATTTGGCGGACGCGCCCCTCCAGGGCGGTGACGTGGGCGAAAGCTACTTCGACAGTTAGTGACACGTTCACTAGTGATTAGGATCGTGCTGGTTCGATGTGTCTGCCAAGTGCGGATCCTTCAGTGGTGTGGGTACTTCTCTTCACCATTGAATTTGAGCTTTGGAAGCGGTAAAGATGAGAGACTTGTCTTCTGAAGGATGTTGAAAATGTTTCCCACAGACAGCGCCAAGCTGTTGCGGACTAACTCGATGCCCCGATCGGACCGGATTAACTTGAACCGTCTTAGCCCACGGAGCGGTCGAGCGTGCACACAGTCAATGAAATTGAACAATAGACACAAGTCGTGATGACATGGAAAAACCCCTTAAATGGGTAAAAAACCACGTGACTGGGTCTGTGTCGGTCAAATTCCACTAGCTTTCGGTGATTGCAGTATGTTTGGTGAATCGGGGCGACAGGCCGCTCCTATTACAACTTGAGGGGAGAGAGAGAGACTATAGCTTCCTGCGGGCAACAGGCTGCACCGCGAAAGTGACTTAGATGTGGGAACGCGCGGGATGCTTCTAGCGCGTGCGCTCGGGGCGGCGCGCGCTTGCTGGCTTCGGATGTCTTCTTCCTTCGGCTTCCTCGAGGTCTTGAGCTTCCTTTTGCTGACAAAGCGCTGGTGGGGTGCTTATAGCCGCTGGTAGCAGCTGGTGGTCACTGGTGGCCGCTGGTGGTGCTTCACGACGAGCGGGTGTCGACTCGGTGGAGGAGGCAGGAGAGCTCTCACCTGAGGAAGAAGAAGACAACCAGGAGAAGAGAAAAGGCCTCGAATGAAGAGGCCTTGGGGTCCCTTTTATAGCCTCCAGGGGAGGATTATGGAGAGCCCCACCACTAAAGTAGTGGGTTAGTGGGTGGTTATCCTCCCGATCGGACGGCGAGGAGAGCCTCCCCTCGATCGGACGGTTGGAAGGTTGTCCACGACGATGGGCCGCCACGGTGGCGAGAGTGGCCGGTCAGGCGACCGGCGGCAGGGGCGGCTGGCCTTGTGGCCAGCGGCGGCAACCTGCCGAGGGCCGGCCGCAGCTAGGCTAGCGGCCTGTCGCGGTTAGGTCGGCAGCCTGCCGTGGTTAGGCCGGCAGCCTGCCTCGGCTAGGCCGTCGGTCTGCCGTGGCCGGTCCGCCTGCGGCCTAGCCGACCATGGCCGACCGCGGCTAGGCCGGCCGTGGCTGGCTGCGGCTAGGCCGACCATGGCTGGCTGCGGCAGGCTAGCTGTGGTCGCCCACGGCTAGGCCGGTGGCCTGCCGCGGCCACCCGCGGCTAGGCCAGTGGCCTGCCGCGACCACCCGCGGCTAGGCCAGTGGCCTGCCGCGGGCAGGCCCCTAGCGGCCAGGCAGCTTGGCGCGTCCTAGCGCGGCCTTGCCGCGGCTAGGCCGCCAGCGGCTAGACGGCCTGGCGCGGTCTGGTCGCGACCTGCCTGGTGCTGGCGTTTCCCTCCACGGGGAGAGGGAGCGGGTCCCGCCCCCCATGATTTTCTCCTCCTGAGAGTTCATGGAGGGGGTGGGCCACCCATGATCCACTTTTGGAGATCATGGGGGGGGGGGGCTTTTCTCTTATAAATGAATGTGGAATCCATCAATAAGAATAAAGGGGATATACAAAATTATGTTAATTACAGAGGAATTAAATTGATGAGTCATACCATGAAACTATAAGAAGAAGTAATAGAAAGAAGATTAAGACAGGAGACTAACATCTTAGAGAATTAATTTGGATTCATTCTAGGGAGGTCGACCATGGAAGCTATACATCTCTTGAGGAGACTCATTGACCACTATCGAGAAAGAAAATAAGATTTACATATGTTGTTTATTGATCTTGAGAAGGCTTATGATAGAGTTCCAAGAGAGATCTTATGGAGAGTCTTAGAAAAGAAAAGTGTAAATATATCATATATTGACACAGTTAAAGAGATGTATACAAATTCAGTGACAAGGCTGAGGACATCTGGAGGATTAACACAGGAATTTCCTATCACTGTTGGCTTATATCAAGGTTCAGCTTTAAGCCCTTATCTCTTTACCCTTTTCTTAGATGAGCTCACCAGACATATCCAACAAACAATACCTTGGTGTTTATTGTTTGTGGATGATATCGTTTTGGTTGATGAGATGCACGAGGATGTAAACGCAGAACTTGAATTTTGGTGAGATTTTTTTTAGAAAAGAAGGATTTTAGGTTGAGCAGGGGGTGCAAGCGGTTCGGTTTGGGTGGGTTTGAACCCAAACCAAAACTGAACCGTTGTTTATCGGTTCGGTTCGGTTTTTTGGTCGGTTTATTCGATTCGGTTTTTGATTTTTCAGTTATACTATTTAATATAATTGTGTACTTAAATATCTCAAATTTTTTTAAAAAAAGATATGATAATTAAAAATAAATATCATCAAACTTTATTTACATATGATATATTACAACTAATAGCTCATGTTACATAAAAAAATTATGATTGAATATTTTTATTACGAAATTGAGTTATAAATATAAAACGATATAAATAAAATAAGTTAAATAAAATGTTTAATTCTTCTTGATGCATAAAATATGCATTACAACAATTTATTTTGGCTCAAATAATATAAAAATTATTAAGTTGATATAATTTGTGTACATTATTTAGTTAATAAAAATAGTTAAAAGATCATTATTGGTAATATTTTTACATGTATTATTAGTCGCTGTGGTTTGATTTTTCAGAGAGGAAAACCAAAATCGAACCGAGTCGTTCGGTTCAGTGTAAAATCGGTTCGGTTTGGGCAGTTCGGGGAGGTTTGGGCGGTTTTCAGTTTTTCATGCACACGCCTAGCAAAGACGAAGTATATGGAGCTTAAATTTAGCAGTACAAGAAGGACAGATGACTTCGTTATTAAGTTGGGTGATCAAGATATTTCTCGTAGTTAGTGTTTTAAATATCTGGGATTGATAGTTCAAAAGATGGAGGTATTGATAAAAATGTGACACATAGAATCCAAGCGAATTGGTTGAAGTGGAGAGGCGCGTCAGGGATCTTATGTGATCGTAAAGTACCACTAAAACTTAAGGGCAAGTTTTACCGTACTGCAATTAGACTCGCGATGCTCTATGGTTCGGAGTGTTGGGAAGTGAATTGTGTACATGAGCAAAAAATGGGAGTTGCGGAGATTAGAATGCTTAGGTGTATGTGTGGACACACGAGATTGGATAAAATTAGGAATGAAAGTATCAGGGATAAGACAGGAGTAGCACCAATTGCAAAGAAGATGTGAGAAGCTCGTCTAAGATGGTTTGGACACGTACAAAGGAGACCATCAGAGGCACCTGTTAGGCATTGTGAGAGTCTAGTCACTAGGCATGCTAAACGAGGGAGGGGTAGACCAATAAAGACTTTGAATGAAACTATAAGGAAAGACATGATGTACTTAGACATTAGTGAGATTATGACAAAAGATATGACACAGTGGCGACAAAAGATCCATATAACCGACCCCACTATAGTGGAATAATGACTTGAATGTTGTTGTTTTGAAATTTATAATTGTAAAATTTTAGGAGTTTTATCTGTTGATATTACTTGTTTAGACAAATAAGAAGAGAGAATTTTACCTATTAATTTTACGAATTTTACCTATTAATTTACCTGTTCAACAAAGAAGAAAAGCATGAGTTTTATCTGTTGAAACTTGCATATAAATCAAAATACATTCAGTTTAATATGTATAAAAAATTCAATATCACACTGTTTCATTATCATGACATGCCCATAAATGTTCAATTAATGCATCTCGATGCACGAATTGTGCATCTTTGTTTTTGATCTTTTTATGTAGAAACTGACAATCTTTCAGCTTGCACTTGCATCCATCTTTTCAACATTCAGAGTGGGTGGTTGAGTAGAAATAGCGACATTTTCTTTTTTATCCCGCTCAATTTCGACACTCATGTTGTGAATTATATAACACAAACTATCATGATATCTTGTAACACATATTTATCTCAAAAACAGGCTGACCCCTTAACAATATAGCATGATTTCCTTGTATTCTAGTTTGAGTCATCGCCCCATGACTCGAAAATTATCACAACCGACGAGGATTGTGGTATTGAAGCCAAACCCTAAAAAGCATTTTGACATAAAAATTTTCAAATTGCGAGTGAAAACTGTTCCAAACACTTCATTAACGTATGAAAAGTATGGCCCCCGAACAAAGAAGATACTGAATCCCCGCTTGAGAAATCAGTTGTTTCGAAGGAAACAGCAAAATCTAGTAGTGTAAAAACATCATTCAAAGAAAGATTGTCAAGTTTATTTTTCTCGAAGAACAAAAAATAGTGGCGATGTTCTTTAAATATTCGTTTGGCACGGTCAGGGGCGGATCCACGGGGGGGGGGGGGGGGGGGGGGTTTGAATTTTGAAATTTATGTAATTATGTTTATGCATTTAATAGTTTTTGCCCAATGAGTATTGCTGGCAGCTTGACTCACACCACAGCGCCCCCGCCGAAAGCAGCCTTTCCTCCGGCATTGTCTCCTCCAACGCGTCTCCTCTTCCTCGACTGCCAAACCCATCGAATGCAGCCTTACCTCCCGCCAGGCCTGCCTCCCGTCGACATAGCCCCCGCCGAAAGCAGCGACAATGCCCTCTCGACAGGGCCTCTTGCAATCTCCTCCTCCACATCAGGTTCCTCACAAGCTCCTCCTCATCTACTTTCTGCAACAAACTAGCATTCCCCAGCTCCCCTTCCTCCCGAGTCCCGCCAGGTCTCTGCAAAGCTCATTCCAGCATGATCCTCCTCCATCGTTGCCGGCGTGCCGCGATCTCCCATCCACAGTTACTGAAGGTGTGATTTCTACCCACTTTTACTTCTATCTACCTCTATCTCTCCCGTCCACGATCATTGAATATTTGAATGTGTGCCTTTCTCAGTTTCTCCCGAACTTTTTTGCAAGCGATTTTCTCTCCTTCATTTAAGCAACTTCCTCAACTCTCCTTCAAAGCTTCACCTGCATCCTTAACTTAGTTCTGTGCATGCCCCTCCGCCGAAACACCTCATCAACAACTTCCTCAATAGTTTCCTCAACCGAAAACACCCCCTCAACAGTTTTTCTTTCTGTTCTCTGATTTTTTCTTCTTAGATAAATAAAAAGGGTCCGATTTTATAAGATCAAACAATTGCATAAAGATGAATAACTATCATTTTAGTGTTGCAATTTAGTGTGTATTGATTTTATTTATCCATTTTAACAATTATTCATTATTGCTGCACAGTTTTTCAATTTTAATAGATCTCCATCATTTTGCTCATTTTGATCATTCTGATTTGGGGATTTCTGCACTCATTGTTTTAAATGTTATTCTCAGGTGTCAGTGTAGTGGAGAGAGCTCCTTCTAGCAAGTGGCAAGTGAGCTTCTGGCAAACAGTAGAGAGATTCTGGCAAGCAAGCTTCTTCAGGTGCAATTTTTTTTGGTATCATCCTGCTTACATTCTTTGAACCAGCATATCTGCCTATGATCTCAATTCTGACAAGTTATGCACTATGGTGGCTTCATATACAACCGTTACCCCATTTATGTGCTATATTTCATTTTTCTCCAGCTAGATTTTTCTGATTTCGGCGAGTTATTGTTTTTGTGATTTTGTTCCCTATATATGGTTTTTGAGCCAATCAGTTTGACATTTGATCTTGACATCTTGCAATAAAAGTTACTTGAGATGATGTTCATTTCTTGGGATTTTCTCCGACGATCTTTTCCATACACTGCCAACTTTTCCAGCAACTTTCTTGGTGTAAAAAATGGAACCTTTACAGTTATTACATTAATTGAGATGATAAATATTTTAATATTGAAGATATATGCGCTCTTGCAAGAATTTTTTACCCTCAAGATTTCAGTGAGCAAGATATTTATGTGTTGAATACTCAGCTGCAACATTATCAGTTAAACGTTCTTTCTCATTCAGATTTAAAGAACTTGTCAATAATTTCTAAACTTTGTAAGAAATTGGCCGAAACGAAGAAATCAAATACCTATTATCTTGTTGACAAGCTAATTCGGCTAATTTTGACACTTCCGGTCTCAACAACGACTACAGAACGGTCATTTTCTGCTATGAAGTTTATTAAAACAAGACTGCGTAATAAAATGGATGATGAATTTCTAGCAAATTGTATGACTCTCTACATAGAACGAGAAATAGCAGAGAAGATCGAGAAAGATGTGATCATTGATGAATTTTATGAGTTGAAAAAACGGCGTGCACAACTAAAATAAGGTAACATCCATATTGGAATTTTTCTTTTATTGTTAATGCTAAAATTTCAAATTAGAATTTTTTTTGCTTATTATATTTTGATTCATAATTTTTTTGGGCCCCCCCTTACTTCGAATCCTGGATCCGCCTTTGGGCACGGTGATGGTGGTCGTAAACGCATGAGGGGTTAAATCATTATTCGTTAAGGATCACCTAACAAACATCATCCCTTTGAACATAAAAGTGAATAAAGTTTTTTAGGTGAGCATTAACGAATGACAATTTAACTCCCATATTCATCACCGCCACCACCTCGCAAAACAGAGCCTAAATTGAGAGATGAAATTGTTGACCATAACCATGTTGGTTCATCAATATATAATTGAACTGTAAGTCCAACAATATATAATTTGAACAGTAAATAAATTATTCTAGAATATAAATAGCGATAATTAAGTTGCTTATAATATTAATATATTTTTAATTGAGTCTTGCTGTCTATTTTTAATAATAATAATAATATTATTATTAATAAAATTAATTGGTGAAAACAAAATTACAAAATATAACTTACCCTATTTACTTTGTGTGACAAAATAACAAATATAATATTAAAAATATAATTTTTAATCAAAGAAACTTCAATCACTTTTATGTTCAAAACAAGTCTTCTTTTCTTGGGAATTTTTTTTGGTCCGCCGAGCGGCTCTAAAAAAAGATTCACTAGGCCAATTAAAAGATGTGAGCATGTGAGGTCATGGTGCACTTATTTATTGTACATCACGAATCCCACAAAATTATAAAATTTTTTTAAATAAATTATAATTTTTTTTTTCTTTCTGATTGATGAGGACCTAAAAAATGATCCGCGGAGACTCTATTTTTACTCCTTTTCTTGGTGGCTGTCAGAATCACTCGGAACCATTCACGCTAAAGAGAGCCTTAGTCCTTTCGATTTTTTAAAATTATAATTTATTTAATTAAAAATAATTTTAAGATATATATATCAAATTAATCCAAAATTTTTACCGTCAATTTCAAACAAATAAATGTTTAGGAAAACATTTCAAATTCGGTCTAATCTTTAGGAGCTTAAAATAGTAAGGCTACTTTTGTTGCGTCATTTTTGTTCGGGCGAGTTTAGACAAAAATGTTAGTCCTGAAATGTATGTTTGGCATGACAATGATTACGACCGCCCCAAAGATCAAAAAACTAATTTTGAACATAAAAGTGGACGAAAAAACTTAGCCGAGGTTGGACAGTCATGAAAGACGGTTCATAACCCCCGCATTCACGACCTCCATCGCCGTGTCAAGAAGAGCCTAAGTTATTATAATAATAATATTTACTCACTAAGAGCTCGTCCTTCATTATACGTATCGAATTCCTTGATAAAATATTCGTGGATATATCAGTCAATTAGTTGCCTGTCAACATAAATCTGATACAAATAAATCTTGGGCAATGTTAATAGCATATCACTATTGACTAATAATACTTAAAAAAAGAGATCAAAATAACACATTGAAATAACTGTTAATAACAACTTAAGAGTTGCTATTAACACTGCCCTAAATCTTTCCTGCTTCACTCAGTAAATCCAAAGCTTGTTTATTGTGCATACACACAGATTATTCAAGTCACTAATTATCTTAATACTAATCCATAAAATTACAATATAATCCACATAAATCGGGAGAGTGACAGAGAGCACAAGAAAAACTTGTGAAATCATGCATTTGGAGACTACGGCCCACTTTGGCGCCGAGGTGAGTTTGGACAAAAACACAATTATGAGAGAATGCATGTTCGGCAAGACACCACCAAGAAGAGAAAACTAATTTTGAATATAAAAGTGAATGAAGTTTCTTTCGTGAGGCCGACGAGCGTTTTCGAACGGCGGTTCGTAACCACCGCGTTCACGAACGCTGCCGCCGTGCCAAACAAAGTCTAACTCCCTTTAGGCAATAAACATAGAAGGTTAGTTGTTGGAATCAAGAAAATTGGTCCCTACTGTTCGGATCAAGGGGTGACAAAAAGTTACTAGCTTAGTGGTCGATCCACGTGAGACTCGGCAAGAAGAAGCTAGCGAGCACAAAGAACAACTCCAGACTGCCTACAAACAAGACTCGCGTGTGGCAGCGCGGAGGTCACGCCACACACCCGGAAGTCTATAGGAATTTCCCCTCCTAAAGTCACTGCTGAGCTCGGCACAAGTGAGGCAGGCACCGAACTCGCCCACCATGGGGAGGAGGTGCCTTTAACTTGTGTCTTGGGATTCTATTTATAGGCAAATCCAAGGGAGGGAGGGGGGTTTGGTTTGCCAACAGCAACTCCCGCTTTAACCATAATGTTTTTCCTAGACACTCTCCAGGTGCAAGTACTCTCCTGAAGGCCGCCGAGTACTCCCGCCGAGTACACTCTCGTAGTGTCTTCCTTAGACATTTTTGATATCGACGAATTACAAGTTACACATTAACTCATCGAGATTTTTTCGTATAGATTTCTTCGTATAAGGTGGTACAACATAGACATCCATTTGAAATTCGGACTACCGTTTGTTTTGCGGTCTTGAGAAGAGACAATCGATTCAATGCCATTTTTTACAACCAGCGAAGAACGTTCCCCATGATTGAACCATATGCATGGGACTTGTGATGGGCAATCAACCCGTCCAAATATGTACAATGTCTGAGGGTCCTATTTAAGGCTCTGTTTGGGGGGACTTATTTTCACCGGTGTAGCGGTCCGGTTCATGCGGTCGTAACCGCTTGACCGGTGAAAATAAGTCCCCCAAACGGAGCCTAAGCCAGCCATGTAAAAAATTTGTCTTCATTGAACCATATAAGCGTTACTAAGCATTCAAGAGTACTCATCACATATGTTTGTTATGTTGACAAGCAATTTGATCTATTTTGGCTCTGTTTGACATGGTGATGACGGTCATGAACACGAGTGATTAAATTGTCATTTGTTAACGCCCGCCTAAGAAATTTCATCCACTTTTATGTTCAAGCGGATGATGTTTGTTAGGTGATCCTTAACGAAAGACGGTTTAACCCATGCGTATACGACCGCCGCCGTCGTGCCAAACGGAGCCTTAATTAGGGGGCAACTCAGGTCAATTCGGTTCCATCTAAAATGAAGAACCGATCCATGCATGAGCGGAACTAGGTAGACACGCCCGGGCGAGTTTTTGGAAAAAATCTCCCTAAGGTTAAGGCTGTCTTTGGTCGCGGCAAGTTTTAGGGTTTATGCTAACAATTATTTGGTGGTATTGCTAACAATTAATTGGTCGTGAAAATGTTTAAGGGAGCTTAACAAAATCAAGTGCTAATTTACGTCTAGAGCATGTTTAAAAATTACCTGCAACGTGATAGATTCTCGAGAGCGTGTTCATAGATGACAATCTGGAAAGGAGATCGGGAAAGAATGGGTAACCGGATCGAAACTAAATCGAGCAGTTCGGGACAGTTCTCACAGATCTCGGTTCGGTTCCGGTTTTAAAAAAATTTAAACCGAGTAATTCTGTTCGGTTCTATGTTCGGATACCTGAGAACCAACACGAAACTGATTATTGAAAGTAGGCCTTTGGAATCTTAAGAGTCGTCGGAACCGGTTATTGTTTGTAATTTATTTTCGGGTTCGTCTTATATTACTTCAAGCATATATTTTAAGCAAGTTTTATTCATTGGACATGCATTCTGAATAGAAATGCCTATTTAATATAAGAGTATATAGTCTTACAAATTAATTGTTAAATATTTAGAAATGCCTATTTAATATAACAGTATATGTGAAAAAATTATGAATTCTGAATAGAACTGAGAATTGGACCAAACTTTTCGGTTCAACATGATTCTATATCTTAAGCTACATGAGTTATTTCCGGTTCCCAAATGTAACAACCGAATCAACATGGCAGGGCGGAACTAGAAATTTTTTTTTCTGCCCGGCACAACAAACTAATTTATTTTTATTGATGCAATCAAAATTTTAATTAAAGAAATCTATGGAAACTGGGAACTTAAATTAGAAAATTAATTAATCAATTTTTAGTATTTGTATACAACATCAAATTTTAATTCCTATTAAAATCAACTCCTATCACAATAATTCCGAATTTTTTAGTACTAAATTCCTAATTCTTATAAAATAAAAATTTAAGTGTAAAATTTTAATTAAAAAATGACAGAAGCCTCGCTCAAAAATGATAATCATGAAAATTAAGAATGTCTGGAAGATCTCATTAAATTGATTAAAAAAACTTAACGGAGAAATTTACTAGAGTTAATAACGCGGCTTAGTCGGGGAAGTCACGGACGCTCGAAATTTACTATATTTTGGGTGAAACAATCAAAATACATGAGTCACAAACCCTAACCCTAAATTCTATCACCAATGATACAGCTTGCTATTTAAATTTATATATAATTATTCACAGAAAATCATGATACGATTTTGCATGTTTAAAATTTTGCTCGAGCAGCTTTTTTGCTCCGATAAGTTTGGACAAACACGCCACCGCCATACAATACATGTTTGGCAAGACTGGTCATGACCGCCGCCAAAAAAAGAAAAATTACTTTTGAACATAAAAGTGAATGAAATTCCGATCCTTTGGTGCGATCAGACATTCACGAACAACGATTCATAACTATCGCGTTCATGACAACCACGGATGTGCCTAACTGAGCCTCAAGACTACTTAAAAATGTCATCTCAATGCTCAATTATTTTGGCTATTTATTTTATTTAAACAAATCACTGCCTTCTCAAAATATATTACAAATATCTCTATTTTCTCAAATTCTACCAAACTTATTGAAGTTTTTTTTTCTAAAATCTATCTTTTTTTCAAAAAATTTCTAGCATATATTTATTATTTTCAGCTCAGATTTATCCTATACCTATCAACTCTTTTTATATCATTATTATTTTTACACGTACAAAGGAGACGATTAGAGGCACGTATTAGGCATTGTGAAAGTTTAGTCACGAGACAGGTTAAACAGGGGGAGGGGTAGACCAAAAAAAGATTTGAAATAAAACTATAAGGAAAGACATGCTGATTGCTGAATTTAAGCATTAGTGAGAATATAACTAAAGATAGCGCACAATGACGACAAAATCCATATAGCCGACCCCACTATGATGAGATAAAGGTTTGAATGTTTTTGTTGGTTGTATTATCTTACTTGGATTCTTATTTTATAAAGCTCCCATATTTGGAATAAAGTAATAATAATAATAATTTAATAATAATAAATAACCAAACCTCAAAACTCGGCCTGATTTTTCCGTCCGGAACCGGATGGAACCGGGAGAAATGAGAAGTCATGAATGTGTGGGCCCCGTGCAAAAGTGCACGTCAGACACCAAAAATGTGTGCGTCCCGCGTGCAATTCCATGCTTCTAATTGATCCCGGACGAAAAATTTGGGAAACGGGTGTTAAAATTCCTCCAAAGCTCCGGTGTGTGAAGAAGTTGAAAGAGTGGGGCGGAAATCTCGTGATATTCATTTAAAGGCCTCCCTCAATTCCTACCATTTATTAAATGATCGAATTCCCCATTTCATCCCCGTGACAGCAGTTAATTACCCGGCGGGCCCGTTCACTTCACTCCTAGCAACATTCTTCAAAGACCAAACTACCCCCTGAATTTCAACAAAATTGCAGTCACGCAAAACCCAACGGTATTATAAATCTCTCCCCCAAACCCTCCTCTCTTCCCGCCGGAATTAAAACCCACTCTCTCAGAATGCACGCTATTCCCCTTCTCCTCCTCCTCCTCCACCTCCTCCGGCCGTACTCTGGAGAGTTCACCATGGTGATGCCGGACTCCGCCACCCTCGTCGATGCCCCCCAGACCGGCTTCTCGATCCACGCACGCACCGATCCCGACGAGCAGCGCGCGGTCTACGAGATCATGGAAGCCACCGGAAACTCATGGTCCTCCTCCATCCCCGACGTCTGCCGCGGCCGTTGGCACGGCATCGAGTGCATGCCGGACTCCGGCGACACCTACCACGTCGTCTCCCTCTCCTTCGGCGCGCTCTCCGAGGACACCGCCTTCCCCACTTGCGACGACGCGCCGCGCGGAGGCGCCACCCTCTCCAGCGCCGTGCTCCGCCTCCCCCACCTCCGCACGCTCTTCTTTTACCGCTGCCTCGTCGCCGACCCTCAGCCCATCCCCGCCTTCCTGGGCCGCCTTGGCCACACCCTCCGCTCTCTCGTCCTCCGGGACAACGGCCATATCGGCCCCATCCCGCAGGAGCTGGCCAACCTCACATCGCTCCAAGTGCTTGACCTCCACGGAAACCGCCTCACCGCCTCAATCCCTTCTTCCTTTTCCAGCCTGACAAATCTCCGGCTGCTGGATTTGGGCAGCAACCAGCTCGCCGGAGCTATCCCCGAGCTCAACTCTCCCTCCCTGAGCGTTCTGGATCTCAACCGCAACCTCCTCCATTCCCAAATCCCCGACTCACTTTCCAAATGCAAATCCCTCATCAAAATCGATCTCAGCCGGAATCGCATCATAGGCTCCATTCCAAATTCGCTGCGGAACCTGAAAGATCTAATCTTGCTCGATCTCAGCCACAACTCTCTCGCCGGCGGCCTCCCCTGTTCTCTCGGAAACGGATTCCCTGCTCTGCAATCTCTCGTACTGAAGGGAAACGACATGAGCTCTGTGACAATCCCCGGAGGCTGCTTCACCGGCATGAGCGAGCTGAACACTCTCATTCTCTCGGGCATGGGACTGGAGGGGCCGATGCCGGAATCCTTGGGAGAGATGCAGAGCATTCGAGTTCTTCACCTCGACGACAACAACCTGAACGGCTCCATTCCGCAGAACTTCCGGGGATTGGATAAATTGAGGGAGCTGAGGCTGGAAGGAAACCGGCTCGTGGGCCCGATTCCATTCGCGAGAGAAACGATGTGGAGGATGGGAAAGAAGCTGAGGGTGTCGAACAACTTGGGGCTCTGCTTTGAAATGGACGAAGGCGGGGAGGGATTAGAATCCATGGTGGGGATCAGCTACTGCAACCCGGAGTCGGCGGCGAGCAACCGGGAGGCGAAGAATGGGACAGGAGGGACGAAGCGTCTGTCATCCTGGACCGGAGGTTGGCAGACTTCTTCCATTTCGACCGGATCCTCTGCTTCATCTGTAGCAAGTGGATTTCTTCCAGCGTTAGTGTTTGCTGCAGGAGTTCTGTGCACTGTGAGCCATTAACGGCGGGGGGAGAAAATTTGAAATTGTAAAGTGGCCGTTGGTGATGAACATATTTACACATTTTCACAGTAATAAGAATGTTGCTTTCAACTGATTTTATCCAATTTTTGGTTCAGCCGAACCTTATCCATCAGCTGAAACCAATAAACCATTAGATACAATTAGCGTTAAGATCAGACTGGTCGCCTCATTTGAGACCAATTACAGCTATCTTCTACATTTGTCATTCACACAGTCATCCAGCATCCCATCATACTACCAAGGGCGTGTTTGGCATGAGGATTTGCCACGGCGCGGATCCAACGAGCGCCCATTGGTGACAACAGCTCATTTGGTGGGGGCAACGACATGTGCCAACCTTTGAATCTCCACAAAACTGAGGATTGGCAGATCCAGCGAGTGCACCTCCTCTGCTGCAGCTTATTATATGGTGGGGGAGGCGGATTGTGCGCTGACCACACGCAAATCTCCATAAAATTGCGGACTTGTCACGGGCCGCGACCGCAACCGTGGAGGCAAATCCATCATCACGGTTTCCATCACATGCTTGTCTCTTCTAACCTTGGGTTATCGCCCTTCAGCCAACTCACACAAAGTCACAATAAATGTGTGTTTTAAGAGATCTAAGAGCTTTTTCATGACTAACGAATCAATGTATGACCCTAAACCCATCATTGGCAATGGATGATGTCCTAACGAAACTTTGTTCTTTTCGAATTTTATACTGTTTGAGTCAAAACAAAGCTAGTCCAACTTTTAGTTATCTGGGAAGCTCATTTTTTTAGGGTGCAGTACGGCAGTACGAATAATCGGTTTGCTTAAACACAACATTTGGGGGCGCTCGTTTTGAAAAGTCCGTTTTTTAAAGAAAGCTGATTCTAGGTCGAAAACCAGCCGCAGGCTATGCCTCTTTTTTCTTTGATCCTGAACAGCGTGTTTGTCTCCTCTCTCGCTACTGGCCTCCAAATTCATCTTGATCGGCCACTCCACTGCTCATTGATCTCCCGGCAGATCAATTTCATTCTCCTCGACTATGCTCTCGATCTCCTTCCTCGACGATGATCCTGTCTCTCGATCAGCTTCTCAAGATCCGCTCATCATCAAGCTCCGGATCCCAGCAAGGTGACAACATATCAGTTCCAGTTTCCTTTCTTGATGTTTTTTTCTCATTTTTTTTTCTGGATATCGAAATTGAGAGCCGAATACTTTTCACCTAGGAAGCACGGATATGCTAAAAATAGGGCCGTACCCGTACCGGGTACGTTCAATTAGTTAAAATTAATTAGTGAATGTGTTGTTAGTTCAATTAGTTAGTTCAAATTAATTTGTGAATGTGCTGTTAGTTCAATTAATTAGTTCAAGTTAATTTGTTAATGTGTTATTAGTTCAAATTAATTTGTGAATATATTGTTAGTTCAATTAGTTAGTTCAAATTAATTTGTGAATGTGCTGTTAGTTCAATTAGTTAGTTCAAATTAATTTGTGAATGTGTTGTTAGTTCGTGAATACTGAATACTGTATTATAGTTCAATTAATTTGTTAGTGAATGTGATAGTTCATGTCTGTTACAGTGTTAGTTAATTCCTGTATTATAGTTCATTCATATTCAGTAATTTGTGAATACTAAATAATGTTCATTTCAATTTTTTCATCTTTTTCTTATTACAGCAATTATGTCTCAATCACAATCTCCTATTAGTGTCACTGGTTCAACTTCTTTGGAGGGGAATAAATGCTTAAGAAGATATTAATGTTTCAATTGATTATTTATGCTTCATGTTTTATTGTTTTGAGAATTTATAATTGTATTTGTGATATATGCATATATTTTATTAAATTTAATACAACGTATCCCGCCGTAACCGTATCCTTGATTTTAAAATTTTGCCGTACCGGATACATCTCGTACCCGGTACCCGTACCCGTACCCGTACCGTACCCGTACCGGTGCTTCCTAGCTTTTCACAAGCTAATGCTGGGAAAGCAGGATTCGTTCCTTCCCATGTTTTTCCACGTTCTTGCTATTTGATTCATCCTTGTAAAAAATCTGTTGATTTGGAATATTGCAAGAGAATTGGACCTTGTTGGCAGGGCGGATCCCGCACAAACTACCCCGCACGATAGAAGCAACGCAAAAATCCGTCGCGGGGAGGACACCGTGGCCGTGGTGACCTCCGCACGGATTGACTCCAAACTAAACCATAGTATAATCTCATGTACGCATAAAAAAAGGACTCATGTCCCTGCCTCCCCTCATTTGTAGGCTTTAAGAATTTTAGACGAATATGAGTTTGCCAGCTAAACCATCTAGCGCAATATTGATCCCCGCTAGTTTGCCAGCTAAACTCTTAACAAGGAAACCTAAAATCCAAGTAATCAAAACGGAGTTTTTGCCCCGAAACTCTATCGACACGTCAGGACAATTCCAACCGGCCGGTTCTCGTACAATTATGAGTTCGTTTGATCTCTCGAACGGATACCAGAGTGCGTGGGGCACAGGAGCACGCAATCTGCGCCTATGCGCAAAACGGGTCACACCCAAGCGCGCCCGTGCGCCAACTGCGCCTACACGCAAATTCGCATATGATGAGCCTACGCACAAGTCCATGCACGCCTGCATAGACAACAAGCAGCGCACACACCCCCGCGCGTTGTGCGCCCCCTCGTGCGTGCTCATCGCCGCCGCCCTTGCCGTCTTGCCGGCGAGCCTGCCAGGGCCGCACAGGGGGCATGACCATCATTTCAAGAAAATTGATGAAACAGGTGACCGAAACCGCGCGCTCATATTTGCCCGCTCTACATCCAGAAGGGCATAATTACCAGCCCCCCCCCCCCCCAGAAAAACTATAAAAAAGTGCTAGGACCTTCACTTTCAATGCCTGAGGAAAAAGAAGAAGGCGGAGCTTTGAAGTTTTTTGGCAAAGAGTGTGCTCTTTCATCATCCTCCTACTCAACGCTTGCTCCACTTGGGACAGTTATGCTCCAGAGACTGCTCCAGCAAGCACAACTCAAGACTTAGTTTTTTCTCAAAAAACTTGTAAAGAAGCGGTGGTCTGTCACCCTTATAAACTCTAACTCTTGTAACCAACAAAAGTTTGTGAATTTTGCTAGAATAGGTCTGGCCACGTGATTTTTTTTCTTTTATGGGTTTTCCACGTAAAAAACTCGATGTCTTCTGTTGTCAGCTCTCTTTCTCTCTCTCTTTGACTGTGTGCGCGCTTGGCTCACTCTCGAGCTAAGACGGTTCGATTCCTCCGATTCCTGGGAGCGCTAACCGACCCGTAATAATTTGGCGTCATCTGTAGGAAAGGTGTTCCCAAACTCTGAAAAATTTATGAGGACCAAACTCACTCCACGAAGTACTCCTGACCGACAACAATGGCAAGAAGAAGAGCTCGCGCAGCCAACGGGGCAGTCCTCGAGGAATGTACCGGTCAAGCCACCACCCCAGATCTCGCACTGGGCGATCGGCCACACCTGTTTTTGAATCACGCTTTGCCCGAAGGGGCCACTCGCTTCGAAGATCCCAAGGCAGATGAGTTACCTGACGCCTCCAGCTCCACGCGTCCAGCGCCGCCTGACGGGAACCCCGAACATGCGCGGCACAACCCCCTCCTGGAGGGAATAGACACCGGACAACTTGACAGAAGGATTACTCACGAGAAAGTACGGAACATGATTGAAAATGAGTACGGGTGTGGTGGGCAACGGATCGTGTATCCATGATAACCCTTTTGCCATAGCTCCCCGTTAACTCCGCAAGTTTTAGCACACGTCATTCCACACAGATTCAAACTACCAATTATCGAGACATGACTGATGATCCCATGGAGCACGTCAATAACTTAATGACAATTATGCGGATTTACAATGCTCCCGATTAACTGTTGTGCAAGATGTTTCCAGCAACTCTGAACATGCAAGCACGGGCCTGGTTTCATTCCCTGGAAGATGGAAATATTGACAACTTTACAGAGTTGACTCAACTGTTCGCCGCACAATTCATCGCCAATCACCGAATTATTCGAGATCCCTCTCATCTTTCCGAAGTCAATCAGAATGAGGGAGAGATGTTTAAAGGTTATTTTCGCTGCTTCACTACTGAAGCACGACAGATTTCAGGGGCCCAACCGGGGCTTCTGCACGACGTTTTTCTCAGAGGGCTTCAACTTGGAAGCTTCCACTAAACACTCATGCGAGAAAGAGTGTCAAACTACCTCGTCCTCGTTCACCGTGTCGACGCCCAGATAGCAGCAGATGAAGCGATATCGACACATCGACAATAGTTCAAAAGTAGCCTGAAAAAAAGAGGGAGCAGGATCCACCGCTCGTGCCTAAGAAGAATTGCGAGCATCACAACGACTCCCACCGAGTCAGGGGGCACCGATATCATCAAAACTTTACTCCCCTCTATGTCTCTTGAATAGAAGTTTTACTCGTCCTCCGCGATCACGCCTCCCACCAGAGACCTAGGGCTCTCTCCCCGAACTCGAGGAGCCAGTCCAAGTACTGTGACTATCATCGAGGTCTCGAGCATAGGATGGAGGATTGTACGCGACTCAAAGCAAAAAATCGAATGGTTAATTTGTCATGGACTCCTTGGAATTTTTTTGTAAACGTAAGCTCTAAATTGATAAACCCCGAACAATCCTGCTGGGGGCAACCCTCGGGATGATAATTCCGAGCGAAGGCCCTTTCTCCATCTGGGAATGTTCAGAACGCCCAACATCTCTACCAGTATTTTGTGTTTTAATTAGTTATGTAAAAATCCGTGAGTGTTATATCGTGTGCACAAATAACAAGTGACATTTTCAAACTCACTACAAGATCTTGTTTATAGAATGCTCGGTTACTCCAAATGTAGACTCTACCATCTCCCGACAGAGTGTTCGAAATTCAAATGGAGATTCCTTATCTCGCAACAGAGTGTTCGGATAATCCAAATGGAGACTCTGTCATCTCCCAACAGAGTGCTCAGACAATCTAAACGGAGACACCAACCTCCCTCAACAGAATGCTCGAATAATCCAAATGGAGACTTCGGCCTCTCCCAACAGAGCATTCAGATAATTCAAATGGGGACTCTGACCTCTCCCAATAGAGTACACGAAAAATCCAAATGGAGACTTTGGCATATCTTAACAGAGTGTTAGAATAATCTAAATGCAGACTTCGGCCTCTCCCAATAGAGAGTTTGGATAATCCAAATGAAAACTCTGGTCTCTCCCAACAAATTGTTCGGATAATCCAAATGGAGACTCTGGTCTCTCCCAACAGTGTTTAGATAACCAAAATGAAAACTCCTGCCTCTCCTAACAGAGTGGTCGGATAATCCAAACGAAGATTCCGACCTCTTCCAATAGAGTGCTCGGATAATTCAAACGGAGACTCCGAGCTCTCCCAACAGATCGTTCAGATAATCAAAATGGAGACTCCTGCCTCTCCCAACAGAATGCTCGGATAATCCAAACGAAGACTCTGACATCTCCCAACAGAGCGTTCAGATAATCCAAATGGAAACTCATCATGTCTCTCCCAACAAACTAATTGAAGAATCCAAACGGAGAATCCATCCTCTCCTACTAGAATGTTCGGATAATCCAAACGGAGACTGCAGCTTCACCCAACATAGTGTTTGGAGAGCCCAAATAGGAATTCTGGCCTCTCCAAAGGACCTAACATCCACTGATTAAAGAGGGTCTGTTCCCCTCCACGATCTTGCGGGAACATCATTCCCCCAATCCAATAAACTTATCGTCCTTAGAGCAAGCCGTGCGCATAAAGCAGAAATGTTCGCTCTAAACATGCACTTGCATCCAAACACGTGCACCACGTACGGTCCCACGAATAGCCACGCAAATCACTGGCACACCCGATTTCCTCACACTGAGGTATGAACAACTTATGTTGCATAACCGCATATAATCTACGCTTGCACGGACACCCACGAACCACGCCCACTCCTCCAGACACTCGCATCCGCTCAGTCTTTCGGGCTCACGGACGATCTCATGCATATTTGTGCTCGCATGCATACGTTCGTTCTACATAAGCTCGTGCACACGCATTCGTGCATGCACACATTCGTGGTCATGCATTCCCAAGCACGCCTCCACACGTGCGCCCAATGTTGTCAGGATCGCGATCCAGATCATAGGATCTTCCGATCCTACGATCCAGATTTTTAAATCGATCCTGATTTTGTAAAACGATCCTCGATCCGACCCTACTATAAGATCCGATCCTACCTCAAAACGATCTCATCTAGGATCTCGATCCTGACAACCTTGCGTGCGCCCTTTCGCCCACGAGCGCACGAGCATATGCACAGTGCAATGATTTTGGGCGCTCCCCTCAAATATTTATCCAACAAAGTAGGTTTTCTTCAAGGATTAAGCCACAACGAACCATGTCGATTCGTGTAAGCAAGCACACTAAAATTCACACCAGAACTCACATAAAAAAAGATAAGGCAACTGAGAAAATTTTTATGGCTCGTCTTTTCCAAATTGTGACCTCCATAAATTAGGGGACATTTGATAGGGTTCCCCTAAAATCCAAATAATCAAACAAGAGTTTCTGCCCAGGAAAATCAATCGATTCGCCAGCGCCAGGACAATTCCAACCGTCCCATTCTCACGCATTTCTGAGTATGTTTGATCTCTCAAACAGAAGCCAAAACATGTCCTCTCTAAGCACCATCCATGCAAGTCCGTGTACGCTCGCACATCAAAACTTAAATTAATTGAAGATTATATGCCAACAAAGGCTCTGTAAATAATACACATTTAAAATCTACATAATTTGAGAGATATTTAGAAAACACGGTTTGCATATTGTTAAGTGTGACAAAATAGGCCAAAATATGTTAATGTGATAGACTGAGAATATGTAGTCTAAAACTCCAAATGACTCCAAATGTTGATCACAGAGGCACCATGTCATGTCAAAGCATCCACCAAAATTTGGGATCAAAAAAATACGTGTGCAAGCACGCGCCCCTCATGTACGCTCCGCGTCGTCGTCGACGACAGCCTGCCTGGGCTGCCCGAGTTGTCTGGGCCGCCCAGGGCATGACCGTCATTTCCTGAAAATTAGTGATCTAGGTATTCAAAACCATGTACTCCTATTCGCCCGCTCAATATCCAGAAGGGTGCAATTATCAGCACGCCTCCCAGAAAAATTATAAAAAGATGTTAAGGCCTTCATTTTCAAGGATGGAGATAAAAGGAGAAGACAGAGCTCCGAGGTTTACGGGCAAAGACTTGGCTCTCTATTCATCCTCGTCCTGCTCAGCGCTCGCTCCACTTGGGACGGTTCTACTCTAGAGACGGCTCTCGCAGGCACAATCCAAGACTTAGCTTATTCTCCAGAAACTTGTAAATGAGAGGTGGCATGTCACTCTCCTAAACTCTAACTCACGTAACCAATTAAAGCTGGTAAAGTTGTCAGAACTGGTCTGGCCCCATGGTTTTTCCCTTTTAGAGTTTTCCATGTAAAAATCATATTGTATTCTATTGATGGTTCTCTCATTGATTGTTTGTGCGCTTGGCTCACTCTCAAACTAAGACGGTCTGATTCCTTCGATCCGTGGGAGCGCTAAGAGGCCCGCAACGATACTCCAGCCCCTGCAATGGATACTTGGATTTGGTTCAAACTTAAATTGGATTAGGGCATTATTATAAGTAAACCATATATAGTTATTAGCAACTAAAAATAAACCTGGTTTTATAAGTAAATCAGATTTCTTCCTCTCCCATGAACAACGCAGACTACGAAACTCGGGTATTCGAATGGGGAATCCTTAAATCCGTCAAAATCCGCCTTCTTCGTAGGACCATCTATGGTGAGCTCCCTTTCCCTCTGCCGGTGGATTCAACCGCCACCGCCGCCCGGTTTTACAGCGAAGTAGAAAGACACGACATGTTTCACTCCGGTGGTCGGTCAAAGAGGGTCTGCAGGTTCTCGACCTGAGGGTAGGTTCTAGCATGGAGCATAGGATTGCGGTGGTGCTTTATCTTGGATTTGCAACCCTCCTCGCTTTTGTGCAGCAGAACATGACTGGATGAGACTTCATACCGAGTTTAATAGCTGTCTCCGGAATTTCTCCAATATGTTTTCTTCCTTCCAGATCTGAATTTTATTTTCAACTGAATTTCAACTCATCTTTTATCTAAGGCCTTGTCCCTTGTTTGGCAGGGCTTATCCGCCGCGGCGTGAGGGCGGCACCTCCCGATCTGCCGTGGTCGGGCGGTGAGGATCATCCCCGCCCACAAAATCCGTAGTTTTTTCCGTGAATTTCATCTGCGGGGAGGCAATCGTGGTCGCTATCACCTCGGCGCAGATTTCAACCGCGGGAAAACCACCACACCAAACTAGCCCTAAGTCACCTGACGTAAGTTTAATGAGTCCTGTTGGAAAGTTTTCTCCATTTACTCTGCTGTTCCAGCACATGGGAAATGATTGTGCAGCTGAAAACGGTGGAGAATGTGATTCATAGGCTCGAGTTCTGGTCCAGATTTTTGTTTGTTTAGAGCAAGGTTGTCAGGATCGAAATCCTAGATGAGATCATTTTGAGATAGGATCGGAAGGGATAGTAGGTTTGGATCGAGGATCGCTTACAAAATCAGGATCGATTTACAACATCTGGATCGTAGGATCGTAAGATCCTATGATCCGGATCACGATCCTGACAACCTTGGTTTAGAGCATTAAATTTTTCAAAAAAAAAATGAATGGTTTGATAATTACAAAAAGTTTTGCTAATAATCATTTGTTAAATAATCGTTTGATGAGAGTGAAAATTGATTTGCTTAGAATATTACCCTTGGATTAATGGATATCATAATAAAAATAGGAGCAATAACACACTTCTCTTCTTTATTCTGTCTCATGTTAACTAAAGGCACATATAAAGACGAGCTAGAAACAAGATGTAAACAATATAAACTAAAAGACATAAGCTATTGACATGCACACTGCAACAGAAGGAGTATAAAACTGCATCAACTATCGTAAGAGTACATACAGTGGAGTCAATAGAGGGGACCTGAATGCCGACTCACGAGACGTAGGCGGTTTTCTGCTTAGGGGGTTTGGGTTTGGGGAAAAAAACCGACAACACACTCTTGCTCCGAGCAGGATGCTGAGATGTTTCCTTCCGTTTAGGGTTCTCGACAAACCGGAACATCGAAAAGGGCTTCGGAACCACTGCGGAGTTCTGTAATCAATTAAATGAACGAATAATCACACACACAGCGTATATTCATAAATTATCGAGGTTTTGTGCTATGTCCTTTAAATTCTCTTAGACCAAAACAAAGATGACACGAAAGTAAGGAGGCATAAAAAAATTTGGTTATGAACATAAAAAGTGGCAGCACAAGCATTAGACAGTGAACAATGATTATATAAGTAGATTTTAATCAACAATTTGGAATGAAGAATACAAACTTTTAAATAAAAAGCAATGCTACAAGTAGTCCGAATTGAGCTGTTCTTACCCCGAAAAAACATCTAAAATCCCCATTTTACTAAATCGCATCCCGAAAAAACACCTGAACTCAGAACTCTCTCACGGGAATAATCACTGACAGCTTCAGCGGCCTCAAGATGATGCCCACACCACAAAAATTCATGATGTTTGCTCCTACACGGGCATCTTCTGTACTAGCCTTCCCTCCAACCCCTACCTAACCTTGTCGCCAAAGTCGACCTCAACCGCGCCGATATCGCTGGATTCCTTCCTTCGTAGCTCGCGCTCCTTTCCAATATCGTTGTGTTCCACCTCAACTCCAACCACTTGGGAGGCGTTTCCCCTTCTACTTTCTGCCGCCTCAAGCTCCTCTACGATCTCGGTCTTAGAAACAACCGGTTCACTGGTAAGTTTCCCACAGTCATCCTCGAGCATCACTCCGCTACCTCGACTTAAGGTTCAACAAGTTTGAAGGGCGGATAGGATACCTCCCGCTCTTCAACTAGCCAACATTGCTTTTTTAAATTTTAGATTCTAACTTTCTAAGGGCTATCTTAGAAGAGAAGTCTTGAATAGCAAATTCAAGAGAGAGAACCGGTGAATTGGTATTGACTCTTTCAGCATGCAGGAGAAGGTGCTGGAATTGGGATTGACTCAATTCTCACACATCTTTTGGAAAAGAATGATAACTTCCACGGTGATGCAGAGGTAAGGCTGAATCGAGGGGGACACTCTAATGCAGCTCTAAATGCGATGAGGTGTAATGCTGGTGGAAAAGTGGTCCGCTCAAAAATTAGAGCAAATAATTAATTATTATAAAATTAACAGGAGGGGCATGTGCAGTCTCAAATAATTAATTAAAAGGAGAACAACTATCAATTTTACAAACAATATAGGCGCAATTAATTTTAAGCACACACAAAATAAACCCCGCAAATGGTACAGCAAATGAACTAATAGCAAAATAAGAGATATCCACCACAGTATGAGTACAAAATAAACAATAGTAAAGGACGGAACTTTATACAAAAATTCGCATGTGCAGGTGGCAACAATGGCGATTGTCAGAGAGCCTCCAAGGTGGCTGCAATATCAGAGTATAGAAATGGGAGATCTGAAATATATGTAAGTTTGAACAGGGTTGTGGATGGGAGAGGGTCTCGGGAAATGAATAAAGTTGAAGGGATGTGGGGTGGGCTTGATCGATCGGCTACAGGGAGGAGGAAGATTAATGGGAAATGTTAATTAGGGAAGTAATGGTGGCTGGGTTCAACAAGAGTGGGGCCAACAACGGTTAGAAAGGGATAACAGCGGTGGGGAAATATTAATTAAGGGGAGTGTTCGGTTGTGTGGGGCTGGGGTGGAGGCCGACGGGTTACAGGGATAACATCGGCTAGGGGCTGGGAAGGAGATCGATGAGAGTAAATGGTCATAAAGCTACGGTGGTTGACTACCGTTGGCAAGCGGTCGTAGACGTCGGGCTTGATTGGGAAGAGCGACGACAGGGTTTAGGGAGGGAAGGTCGGGCTGTGGCTAGGGCACGGTGGAGAGGACGATCGGAGAGGAGGAAGGCGGGGAAAACTTACAGGAGAGGGATTGTCGGTGTCCTGGAGTCGCACCAGGAGCGGGAGGGAATTTCTTCCCAGAGTCACACTGGGAAAAGAATGACCGACGGGTTTGAACTGCAAACCAATCCTCGATGCCTCCCATGATCCGTCACTTGCCTATCTAAAACCACCTAGAAAATAAATGTTGCATCGTAAATCAAATAACCATCGCGATCGGACGGTTCACACCGTCTAGATCGATCGGGCTACAAATACAATATAAAATATAAAAATAATATATGGATTCGACTCGGATCGACCATCTGGATGCAACCACGGACTCGGATCGTCCGACTGGGCGGCGAATCACCGCCTCCTGCGAGAATAAACCTGTGTCGGGCATGGCGTGTCATCAACTCCCCCCCCCCCCCCCCCCCCCGACTTGAAAGCACTCATCTCCGGTGAGTGAAGATGGTTGTACTCGCAGTGTAGCCGCAGGGCGAGTCTCTCGAACTCCTCTGAAGAAATCCAAGTAGCATCGTGTAGAGGCCGACCACTCCAACGGACAAGATATCGCACAATATCTTGTCCGCTCGCGGTGTAGAAGTCATGGTCGATGATCTAAAGTACACCGTCAGTAAAAGTTGGTGGCTCTGGCTGTAACGTATCTCCGTCTGGCAATGTATCTTCGTCTGACCATAATGTATCTTCGTCTGACCATAATGTATCTCCGTCTGGCAATAATGTATCTCCATTTGACTGTTGTGTCGGTGAAACCGTCGATGGTGTCATGCGATCCTCATGGTAAGACTCCGTGGGTGGAAAAAGAGGACTCATGGAGGCAGTAGGAGGTGAAGGCTCATGCAAAGGGGCTATGGGAGATGAAGGCTCGGGTAGAGGTGTGGAAGAAGGGTCCACAGACATGCGCTCCTCATAGTAAGGAGTCAGATCATCTCATTGAATACTCGGTTGATGTCCATACCATGAGGGATGTCTACCTCATATGCGTTCGTACCAATCCGTCGTACGACTGTATAGGGGATCATTTTGCGTGCGCTTAATTTCTTTGTTGGTCCTTGCGGGACCCTCTCAGATCAAACGCAAAGTTGATCAGGTGCCCTGCCACCAACAAGATCTGCTGCAGGTAGATACTACTCTAGAGGGATAGATACTACTCTAGAGGGGGGGGTGAATAGAGTAATCAAAAATTGCACTAGCAAAGTTGACTGTCTACTCAACTCCCTTGGAGTTAATTGCGGAATGAAGGTTATAGATATTTGAGATTAAACCCTAAAGCCTAACACAAGTGTTGTGCACAAAGACAGCCAACTGTAATTACAGTTAAGGCTTGGAATCCTAAACAGCAACTAGCAATCCTAGTTAAAATCTAATCACAGCCAATCAGCACAGAGAATTAATTAAACAATCCAGACGACACAGGAAATTTATAGTGGTTCCCCAAACAACTTGGGTACGTCCACTCTTCTACCAACAAGGTAGGAATCCACTCAGGTTTTTGATCAGGTGCCCTGCCACCAACAAGATCTGCTGCAGGTAGATCTAGAGACCCTTTAGACTTTTGATCAGGTGTCTAAAAACCAACACAGGTTTTTGATCAGGTGCCCTGCCACCAAGGTATACTTTTGAAGGGAGTAATAACCCTTTACAGGAGGAGGAAAGGAGGTTAAAATGTCTTCTCTATTTTACAATAGATTAGAGAAGCACAAGAACTTGCACTGAGCTAGAAAGCTCTAAAGAATCAAGGCTCCCCCTGGCTAAAAGAATGTCCAGGTAAAGTCTTGCTTTAGTGCAGAAACACTTCAGAAAATCTGAAGGAAAAAGCTACAAGAAGATAAATAATATGAAATAAAATTTCTTCTTTAGGCAGCTATCTTCTTCTTCTTCTTCTTCTTCAAAAAGCTCTGAGTGCAAATCTTCCTGGAGGCAGGAGAACTCAGGTTGAAAAGAGTGAAGAACTAAAACTTCTTCTCAGTTAGATGTGAATGAGCTGAGAGTAGTTGAAAACTGTAAGTTCTAAGTTTGAATGCTGCAGTTAGCTTTTTGAATATGTGAGAACTAGTTGATTTCTTTCTCCAAATAAGTCTTTATATAGCAGCAGCAGCAGCAACGGCTCTCATTTGAGTTTGAATCTTGTCTTCTACTGAAATCTACAAGCTGAGCTGCAAATAGCATAAAGCAAAACAAATACTGCAGACAGATATCCTATAAAAGGATAAAGCTTTCTAAGAAGCTGTAAATAACTCTGTTAAAATAATACAAGAGAAAGTCACATCAGAAGAGACTCTTTATGGCCAAGGAAGACTTTTTGAGTCTAACGGCTATAAAGGACAGCCTGGCAGATAGCGCAGAAATCATATTTCAGCTAATAAGACAAACAACTTTGTCAGAAAAGATTAGCTCATGCATAAGGAATGGAGCAGATATTGCATGGAAATAATATCACAATTTATTCAAACAATCTTCTATAAAATATGCATCATAGAAGACGACAAAATTATTAAAAACATACAGCAAAACGTCGAACGACCCTCGGAGATCGTCGAACGAGGCACAGAGATCGTCGACCTATCAGACAGATAGTCGAACGATCCAGATAGTCGAACTATCACAGAAAACAGATAGTCGACCTATCAACAGATAGTCGAACTATCAAAGCAAACAGATAGTCGACCTATCAAACAGATAGTCGAACTATCAAAGACAAACAGATAGTCGACCTATCAATAGATAGTTGAACTATCAGATAGTTGAACTATCCCAACAGATAGTCGAACTATCAAAGCAAACAGATAGTCGACCTATCAACAGATAGTCGAGCTATCAAAGAAAGCAGATAGTCGACCTATCAAACAAATAGTCGAACTATCAGATAGTTGAACTATCCAAGCAGATAGTCGAACTATCAAACACACCAGAAAGTCGACCTATCAAACAGATAGTCGAGCTATCAAAGAAAGCAGATAGTCGACCTATCAAACAGATAGTCGAACTATCAGATAGTTGAACTATCCAAACAGATAGTTGAACTATCCAAACAGATAGTCGAACTATCAAACACACCAGATAGTCGACCTATCAAACAGATAGTCGAACTATCAACGCAGACAGATAGTCGACCTATCAAACAGATAGTCGAGCTATCAGGAAGACGATCATCGAACGGCTGATCGACGATAGTCGAGCAACGTTCGACCATAGTCGAACGAAAAACAACTTAACCAAATATTCATCTGGAAAAGTGATTCTACACAACTAGAGAATCTAACCTATCAACTAACCTTTGACCATAGATAAATCTTGGGTCAAGAGACTAAAAGAGAAGACTGAACTCAAATCAAAACTAGGGTACCAACAATCTCCCCCTATTTGAGTTAAGTCTCTCAACAACTAAACACAAAACTAATTACTGAAAGTAAATAAAGAAATGCATGAAAAGAAATAACTAAGCAGATAACATCAATCAAACAGATAAGCAATTAACTGTCAATTAATGAAATATTAAGATGCTTCAGAGTTAGGTTTAGGATCAGAAGAGCTAGAAACAAAAGTAATCTTTCTAGAGGTATCTTGGGCTTCTTTCCTTGACAACTTCAGGTCTTGTTCTCCAATGATTTTCAATTCTGACGCTCTTGGGACAACTGCCTCAGGATGCTTTTCCATGTACTTTGAAGGATCAAATACCTCAGGTCTGACCTGGAATTTATCGAGCTCCTTCATTCTGAATTTTGACATAGTGGTCAATCCTGCAGTGTCTTTTTCTTCTGCTTTAGCTTTCTTAATTTGAGCTGCTCCAACAAGTTCAAGAAAACGAGCCATCCTAAAATTAGGATCAAGCTCTAGGCTTTCATACACATTTTCAGAAGATGTATCAACTGATTCTTTATCCTGAATAACTAGATAAGAAGAAGGAGCAGACTTAGCAAATATCTTGCTAGATTTTTCAGATAAAATAATTTTCTTACCTTTTGAAACAGCCTTCACAGAATGATCTGGCTTTGGAGAGGTTGAGCTCTTGTGTTCTTTAGAATGAGAAGGGGAAAAAGTAGGTCTTTGATACACCACCTCCTTTACTTGTTCCTTAACAGCATCAGGTCTTTGATAGCCAGTTTGAGTTTTACCTTGATATCCTTGAGAGCTTCTCCTTTGAGATGACTGAGATGGATTGAACCTTTCAGACTGAGCAGCTGGGTTTGCAGATAAGTTTCCTGAAGCTCCTGCACTGGGAGGTGGAAGAGGAGGACCTCTAGGAGTCCATCTTGGTACAGGATTGTCATAACTCTTTGACTTCTTTCTTTGCTTCTGCTGATTTTTAGAGAAAGCCATCCAGTGCTGGAAATCTTTTGACTTAGGATCAATGCCTTTCAGAATATAATAAGGAGTGTCATTATCTGGATTAGGAGGAGGAGGAGCCACAACTTTCCTTTTCTTTTTAGCAATTCTTTTTCTTTTAGACTCATCAGATTCATCAGAATCAATTTCATCCTCAGAATTTGAATAAATGGGCAGATCATATGGATCAATTGCTTCTTTTAAAGCTCTTTCCTTTTCCTTTAGAGCAGCTTTTTCTATTTCTTCTTCCATGGCATCCTGTGCCAGGAGAGCATCTAAATCCAAACCGGGGGAATCATCCCATACAGTAGACTTTTCAATTTGAGCATCTGAATCCTTTTCTTGTTGATCAGAAACTGTCATGGTGACCAGTTCTACTTGCACTTCTAGCTGAGCTGGCTGAGCAGCCTCAGAAACTTGAACAGCTGGTTCTAGTTCAGATTGAACTTCTGGAGCTTGCTGGAGATCAGGCTCTTGAACATCTAGAACTTCTTCCATTTTATCTGTAGTATTATGAATAAAATTTTGCTAAATGACAACAAATCATCCCTTCCAGATATTCCCATACAAGCATATCAGTTATCAAGTCTAAGAAATGAGTAAAGGGGATACCTTCAGAATCGTCCTTTGCGTGTCCTAACTCCCATAAATCATCTAGAAAGGAAGTGATAACTCCTTCTAGGTATAGGGCGACCAGGGGAGTAGAACATTCTTCTAGGCACGCTTTGACAATAAATTCAGACTTTAGTAATGCATCAGAAATTTCTTTTTCAGATAAACTTTGAGGAGGAGCTGATTCTTCTAATTCTTTCTCTGCAACTGCAGGAGGATCTGCTGGAGGGGAGGCCAAAGGCTGCTCAGAGACATCTTCATTAAGCATCTCCCCCTGCCTGATTTCAGTAGATACTGAAACCAGGCCCCTAGAGGAAGAGGGCTCAGCAGACTTTGAGAGTGCTTGAATAGCAGCAGTCAAAGAAGATATGGAGGAAACAAGAGGGGCAATTGCCTCTTCAATCATAATTTTGATTGAGGGGGTAATTAGCTCCAAGATGCTAGATATGAAAGCTGGAGAGATTTCAGATGATGAAGGGGGAATCTCAGAGGATGGAAGATCAACAGGAATGGTGAATTCCTGATGAGCTGGAGAATGAACTGGAGATGGAACTGGAGATGGAGAGTGATGGGGAGTTGAATGAGAGGATGCAGGGTGATCAATATGATCTGAAGAAGGAATTGGAGACTGAGGAGGAGTAGAAATCTCAGAAACCAATAAATCAAAACTGGGATGAGAGATCCCAGCAAGATGAGACGGTAGAGGAGATGCAGGAGGAGATGCAGATGAATCAGGAAGATGAGAAGCAGAAGGTCGTACTTCAACTGAAGTTGATGGAACTTCAACTGAAGTAGACGGCAAAGCAGATGAAGAAGATGGAAGGGAGAGGTTTGCTGAGCCAGCTTCTTGAAGGGGAGGAGTGACTGAGACAGTCCTGTTGCTCTCAGATGTAGCTGGAGCAACCCCTGCGGGAGCGGGCTTCAGAAAGGTCCTTTTTCATTTGGTGAACAAGGTTGGATCCATCTTCTTGCTGACATTTATGGAGGTAGCAGCTGAAACTAACAGATGGGGATACTTTTCCTTCAGAAAAATCCCAACTACCCTACCCAGGGTAACTTCTTTCTTGCTGTTCTTTTTCCTAATCAAATCAAACAGAACTCCTGCCCAATTAATCTGTTTCTTATTCACAATTGCACACATCAGTGCAAACTGCTGCCTTGTAATGTTGTCATGGGCAGAGTGCTTTCCCAGTAGCACTTTTCCTACGAGTTTAGCAAGGAACTTAATCTTAAATGGAAAATTTACTTTAAGCAGCTTAGAGGGAATGCCTTCTGCATGTCCCAGCTCGGTCAGCATTCTCCCAAACTCTGGGGTATCTTGCTCGTAATCTTCTTCCCCATTTATCAATCCAAATATTTCAGTTAAAATAACGGGAGTCAATGTTACCTCTTCTCCGCCAATAGTTCCGGTCATTGAATCATCATTTGAAGACGAAGTAGATGCCCATTCTTTGATCTCTGGAATATTTATCTTTATCCTGGAGGACATAAGCTTTTCTAAACCTTGATCTTTGCATAAACTGATGATTTCCACAATTCCAGATTCGCAGCAACTGAAAGACTCGAAATCCACACTGAATCCTGCATCGAACTTCACTACTGCCAGGAGCGCTGGAGCTATCGCCATCAAAAGGGCTGGAGAAGACGAGGGAGAGACGGCGAGGACGAAGCGGCAGAAATCGCGAGACAAAGAGCAAACGGGAAGACGGAATGCGAAAAGACGCTCTCCGTCGACGATAAAAACAACGATCTTTTAACCTAGGTCGACTATCGGCTTTATATTAAAACAACGATCGTCGATCTATTTAAAAGATACTGGAGACGATGGTCGAACGGTCGTTCGACGATCGGTCCTGAAGCAGAGTAGTCGATCAATCGTTCGACTATTTCTGTCTTCACAAATAACAAGCTGTCGTCAACCATAGATCGACGATAGGCTCGACCTGTTCGACGATCTTCGAACGCCGGTCGACGATCTTCAAGCAGATAAGCTATTATCAACCATAGGTCGACGATAGGCTTGATCCGATCGACTATCTTCGAACAAATTTCAACAAGGCAGACGTCACACTTAGTCTCTTCCATTAATCATGCCTAGTTGAACTAAAAAGAACAGATGCTTCTGTTCATCTAAGGGCTTGGTGAATATATCACCTCTCTGAAGGTCTGTGGATATGAACTCAAGGCTGATCTTGTTCTTTTCCACACAATCTCTCAGGAAATGGTGCCGGATCTCAATGTGTTTCGTTCTAGAGTGGTGCACGGGATTTTGTGCAATAGAGATAGCACTGGTACTATCACACATGATTTTTGTGTTCTTGTGTGAGTACCCATAATCCAAGAGTTGGTTTTGTATCCACAGGATCTGTGAACAACAACTAGCAGCTGCTATATATTCAGCTTCTGCAGTTGAGGTTGATACAGAGGAATGCTTCTTACAGAACCAAGAGACCAATCTCTCTCCCAGGAACTGGCAAGTTCCTGAGGTACTTTTCCTGTCAACTCTACAGCCAGCATAATCAGAATCAGAATATCCAATTAATTCAAATTCTGACTCAGCTGGGTACCAAAGTCCTAGATTTGGACATCCCTTCAGGTATCTCAAGATTCTCTTGAGAAGAATCAGATGAGATTCCTTGGGATTGACCTGGAATCTAACACAAAGGCATGTAGCAAACATTATATCTGGCCTACTTGCAGTTAAATACAATAGGGAACCAACAATGGCCCTATAATTCTTTTGATCAACAGGCTTTCCCTGATCATCAGAATCAATAACTACATTAGTAACCATAAGTGTATGCATTGCTGAAGCATCAGCCATCCCAAACTTCTTTACCAATTCCTTGACATATTTGGATTGGGAGATGAAGATGTCATCAGCATCTTGCTTTACTTGGAGACCAAGAAAGTAAGACAGCTCACCCATACTACTCATCTCAAACTTGGAATGCATCAAGTTAGAGAACTTTTTGCACAGTTTGGGATCAGTGGAACCAAAAATAATGTCATCCACATACACTTGAACTAACAGGATTGTGTCCTTGTGGTGCTTGACGAAGAGGGTTCTATCAACTACTCCCCTAACAAAGTTGTGCTCTAACAGGAAACTAGCTAGAGTCTCATACCAGGCTCTGGGTGCTTGTTTGAGTCCATAAAGAGCTTTTTGCAACTTGAAAACATGTGAGGGCTGAGTTGAAGAAACAAACCCAGGTGGCTGCTCAACAAAAACCTCTTTCTTTAGCTCACCATTTAGAAAGGCACTTTTGACATTCATCTGAAAAACTTTAAATTTCATATAGGCTGCATAGGCTAAGAAGATCCTTATTGCCTCTAGCCTTGCAACAGGAGCAAAGGTTTGGTCATAATCTATACCTTCCTCCTGTCTGTAGCCCTGAGCTACAAGCCTAGCTTTGTTCCTTACAATGATTCCATTTGCATCCAACTTGTTTCTATACACCCACTTGGTGCCTATGATCAGTTGGCTTTTAGGTCTTGGAACCAAAGTCCACACTTTACATCTCTCAAACTGATTGAGTTCCTCTTGCATAGCAATGATCCAGTGGGGATCTAGCTCAGCATCTTTAATGGTGAGAGGCTCAATCTGTGAGAGGAAACAAGCGTGCATCACATCCTGTCTTAACTGATGTCTTGTTTGAACACCAGCTGATATATCTCCTATCACTTGAGATGTAGGATGATCTCTAAGTGTGACAATATCAGCAGGTGGGATGTGATCTTCAGCAATAGTTGGGATTAATTCCTCAGGAGGAATTTGATCTACTATTGGTGGAACAACAACAGCTTCTGCAATGTCTTCATCACTGTCTGATTCAGTGATATGAAGAGTTGAAAGATGAAGAATTTCTTGAGTGACATCTTTGCTAGATTTTTGTACCTGCAATGAACTTGAGGAAGGAGAAGTTTCCTTCTCCTTGTAAAACATTTGAGATTCATCAAAGGACACATGAACAAACTCTTCAATTTTAGAAGATGATTTATTAAAAACCCTATAAGCTTTGCTTACTTGGGAATATCCAAGAAAAATTCTCATTGAAGCTTTTGCTTCAAATTTTCTAAGGTATTCTTTATTATTATTATGAATATAAACTACACAACCAAATACTCTAAAATAATTTATTTTAGGTTTCTTTCCTTTAAGCAACTCATAAGGAGTTTTACACTTAAGCTTGTGTATCAGACTTCTATTCAAGACATAGTTGGCTGTACTAACAGCTTCTGCCCAATAGGAAAGAGGCATATTAGCATCTGCCAACAATGTGCCAGCAGCTTCAATCAGGGTTCGATTCTTCCTTTCAACTACCCCATTTTGTTGGGGAGTTCTAGGAGCTGAGAAGCTATATTTGATACCTTCTCTCTCACAGAATTCTTGCATGAGAAGAGAGTCAAACTCAGTACCATGATCACTTCTGATCAAGGCCACATGAGTAGAGTACTCAGTCTGCACACATAATAGAAAATCTGTAAGGGCTTTGAAGTTATCAGCCTTAGTTCTCAAAAAGAACACCCAAGTGAATCTAGAGAAGTCATCAACAATGACTAGGGTGTAATACTTCCCTCCTAAACTCTGTACATTTATTGGGCCAAATAGGTCCAAATGTAATAAATACAGGATTCTAGGAGAATCACTTTTATTTACTGATTTAAATGAATTCTTGGTTTGCTTGCCTAATTGACAAGCCTTGCATAGGCTCTCCTTCTTGTAGGGGCAAGAAGGTAAACCTCTAACAAGGTTGTGCTTAGATAACCTAGATATGTTCTTGAGGTTAACATGACTAAGTCTTTTATGCCATAAGGTATTGTTATTGGTTACTTCATTAAATAAGCAGATTTCAGAGTGAGTTGAGTTAAAATCTACTAAATAAATGTTACCTTATCTAATACCTACTAACACAACATTATTATTTAAAGTAATATTACAAAGAGAATTAGAACATGATACCTGGTATCCAGAATCACATAACTGACTTACTGAAATGAGATTATGCTTCAGTCCAGTTACATAAGCAACTCTCTTGAATGTTACAGCTCCAATTGTCATCCTGCCATAGCCATCAGTTTGACCACAGCTTGAATCTCCAAAGATTACCTTTGGGCCAAGCTTGGCTTTGAACTTTGACAGATGTTCTTTATTTCCTGTCATATGCTTGGAGCAACCACTATCCAAATACCACTTATTCTGAGTGATATGATAGGTCTTCACCTGCAAATAAATCAATTAAATATTGTGGACCCAGGTAACCTTGGGTCCCTTGTTTTTCACATAAGAAAAACTGGAAATAAATGAATAAGCAGGTTGATGGTGATAACCTAATGGATAAGATCTCCTAGGTGGGATTCTCCATGCAGATGATGGGTCAATGAACCTAGGGTTTCTATTCATATTCGGGTTTCTAAAGTTCTAGTTGTAGTTTTGAAATTTTTGTTGAAAACGTCGATCGGCGTTCGACGATTGGTACCCAGATCGTCGATTTTCGTTCGACCACTGGGCCTGCGATCGTCGAGCAGCGTTCGATGCTCTTTGTAATTCCTTAAATTTTTGTTTTCTTTTCTCTCTCTTAGCTTTATTTAAGGCTTTATTGACTTGATTAACTTGCTCAGTGTTTTTTTATTCCACTAGATGAAATAAAATTCACTGCAGTTGAAAGATGGTTTTTAAGAACAATTGGGGGTTCACTAGAAGATGCTCCTAAGCCTAATTTGTTATTGCCTGACCTAGTGTTAGACATGCTGGTTATTTCAAGCAGCTTAAGGCTTCTACCATTCAGAGACTCTTCTAACCTTTTGGACTTAGCTAATTCATTCTTAAGGAATTTTATTTCTTCACTAGCATTAGTGAGTTCTGCTGATAACCTAATGTTTTCAATAGAAATTAATTCAGATTCAGCTAGTTTATTTCTAAGTTCTTTTATTTCCTTTTCAGAACTAATTAAATCTAAACATAAAGATTTAAAATCTGATTTAAATTCATCAGATGTAAAATCGTAAGAAAACAATACCTCATCTTCTGTTGGCATTTCTTCATCAGAATCTGAACTCTCTGCAGCTGAGTGATTGCTGCAGGCATCAATTGTCATCAGGCAAACTTCTTTTGCCTTCTTTTCTTCCTCATCCTCACTGGAGCTCGAGGAGGAAGATTCCTCATCAGAATCGCTCCAGGTTTCAGCAACAAAACCTCTCTCCTTCTTTTTGTTCTTGTAGGAGGATGGCTTGGAATGCTTCCTGTGCTGATCCTTGTCTTTCCTTTTATCTTTATTCTTTTCCTCTGGACAATCTGGAAGAATATGTCCAGGCTTCCTGCAACCATAGCAAATTATTTATTTAGAAGGAGTACGATCATACCTTGGTTTATCTTCATACTTTGAAGACTTCTTTCTGAATTCTTTCTTTCCCATCTTGAGAAACCTTTTGGCAAATAATGCCATCAGTTCCTCGTTGGACTGGCTTCCTTCAGAAGCGTCAGCAGCTTTGAGAGCAAGGGTTTGCTCTTTTCTTGTGGGAGTTGGAGTTTTTGCTTCAGCCTCAGCTTCCCTGGACTTCAGCACTTGCTCAAAGGACTTGAGCTTGCCGAGAAGGGCTTCTGTTGAGATTTCTGTTGTACTTCTGGCCTCCTTGATAGGCCAGATCCTCAGATCCCATGTGTTAGGGAAGCACATAAGAATCTTATCATTGACCTCTGTCAATGAAATATCCTTATCAAGAGTTCTCAGCTCATTGATGATTGAGCTGAGCCTTGTGTACATTGCTTCAACTGATTCAACATCAGTTTTCTTGAAGTTCTCATACTGGGAGATAAGGTTGGACCTCCTGTCCTTCCTTTAATCAGTTGAACCAGCTACAATCTGGTTCAGTGTATCCCACATTGCTTTTGCTGAGGGACAGTCAGCAACCTTCTGGAATACTTCATCAGACATTGTCTGAGCCAGAATGTTCATTGCCTTAGCATCTGCTATCTTTGCCTTTTTGTATTCAACATTGTAATCTGGAGGAGGCACTGCACTCATATCAGTTGATGATGAGGCAGTAGCTGCAGCAGGTGCTCTTGGTGGTCCTGTCAAAATAGAAGCAAAGATACTCTCATCAATAGAGTTCATATATAATTTAATTCTTGCCTTCCAAATGCTAAACTTAGCTAAGTTGCATGCTGGAGGTCTGGTGCTAGAGTAATCCTTGGACTGGGTCATGATAGTGAAAGTGAATATCTATAATCCATGGTATCTATCAGGATCTTGTGACTTAGGTGTTAGCCTATACAGTCAGCCAACCTCCCTCTGATACCAATTGAAAGAAAAGGGATAGATACTACTCTAGAGGGGGGGGGGGTGAATAGAGTAATCAAAAATTGCACTAGCAAAGTTGACTGTCTACTCAACTCCCTTGGAGTTAATTGCGGAATGAAGGTTATAGATATTTGAGATTAAACCCTAAAGCCTAACACAAGTGTTGTGCACAAAGACAGCCAACTGTAATTACAGTTAAGGCTTGGAATCCTAAACAGCAACTAGCAATCCTAGTTAAAATCTAATCACAGCCAATCAGCACAGAGAATTAATTAAACAATCCAGACGACACAAGAAATTTATAGTGGTTCCCCAAACAACTTGGGTACGTCCACTCTTCTACCAATAAGGTAGGAATCCACTCAGGTTTTTGATCAGGTGCCCTGCCACCAACAAGATCTGTTGCAGGTAGATCTAGAGACCCTTTAGACTTTTGATCAGGTGTCTAAAAACTAACACAGGTTTTTGATCAGGTGCCCTGCCACCAAGGTATACTTTTGAAGGGAGTAATAACCCTTTACAGGAGGGGGAAAGGAGGTTAAAATGTATTCTCTATTTTACAATAGATTAGAGAAGCACAAGAACTTGCACTGAGCTAGAAAACTCTAAAGAATCAAGGCTCCCCCTGGCTAAAAGAATGTCCAGGTGAAGTCTTGCTTCAGTGCAGAAACACTTCAGAAAATCTGAAGGAAAAAGCTACAAGAAGATAAATAATATGAAATAAAATTTCTTCTTTAGCCAGCTATCTTCTTCTTCTTCAAAAAACTCTGAGTGCAAATCTTCCTGGAGGCAGGAGAACTCAGGTTGAAGAAGAGTGAAGAACTAAAACTTCTTCTCAGTTAGATGTGAATGAGCTGAGAGCAGTTGAAAACTGTAAGTTCTAAGTTTGAATGCTGCAGTTAGCTTTTTGAATATTTGAGAACTAGTTGATTTCTTTCTCCAAATAAGTCTTTATATAGCAGCAGCAGCAACGGCTCTCATTTGAGTTTGAATCTTGTCTTCTACTGAAATCTGCAAGCTGGGCTGCAAATAGCATAAAGCAAAACAAATACTGCAGACAGATATCCTATAAAAGGATAAAGCTTTCTAAGAAGCTGCAAATAACTCTGTTAAAATAATACAAGAGAAAGTCACATCAGAAGAGACTCTTTACGGCCAAGGAAGACTTTTTGAGTCTAACGGCTATAAAGGACAGCCTGGCAGATAGCGCAGAAATCATATTTCAGCTAATAAGACAAACAACTTTGTCAGAAAAGATTAGCTCATGCATAAGGAATGGAGCAGATATTGCATGGAAATAATATCACAATTTATTCAAACAATCTTCTATAAAATATGCATCATAGAAGACGACAAAATTATTCAAAACATACAGCAAAACGTCGAACGACCCTCGGAGATCGTCGAACGAGGCACAGAGATCGTCGACCTATCAGACAGATAGTCGAACGATCCAGATAGTCGAACTATCAAAGAAGATAGTCGAACTATCACAGAAAACAGATAGTCGACCTATCAACAGATAGTCGAACTATCAAAGCAAACAGATAGTCGACCTATCAAACAGATAGTCGAACTATCAAAGACAAACAGATAGTCGACCTATCAATAGATAGTCGAACTATCAGATAGTTGAACTATCCAAACAGATAGTCGAACTATCAAAGCAAACAGATAGTCGACCTATCAACAGATAGTCGAGCTATCAAAGAAAGCAGATAGTCGACCTATCAAACAGATAGTCGAACTATCAGATAGTTGAACTATCCAAGCAGATAGTCGAACTATCAAACACACCAGATAGTCGACCTATCAAACAGATAGTCGAGCTATCAAAGAAAGCAGATAGTCGACCTATCAAACAGATAGTCGAACTATCAGATAGTTGAACTATCCAAACAGATAGTCGAACTATCAAACACACCAGTATCAAACAGATAGTCGAACTATCAACGCAGACAGATAGTCGACCTATCAAACAGATAGTCGAGCTATCAGGAAGATGATCGTCGAACGGCTGATCGACAATAGTCGAGCGACGTTCGACCATAGTCGAACGAAAAACAACTTAACCAAATATTCATCTGGAAAAGTGATTCTACACAACTAGAGAATCTAACCTATCAACTAACCTTTGACCATAGATAAATCTTGGGTCAAGAGACTAAAAGAGAAGACTGAACTCAAATCAAAACTAGGGTACTAACAATTTTGCGTGCGCTTAATTTCTTTGTTGGTCCTTGCGGGACCCTCTCAGATCAAACGCGGATCAATATGTGCTCTCCCCCCTCAAAGATTTGTTCCCGTCTGTGCTGGTCTGCTTGATCCTTATAATAATCATAACTTGTTGCAATTTTTTTACGGACTGACTCATGGAGTGCATGTACATGTTGTATGAAGAACTCTACTGACTCACTGGGTCTAAACTCTAGGGGAATATTCACTAAGTCAATAGGTTTCCTAGGCTCACACCCTAACATGATATGGAATGGACTCAAACTTGTGGTCTATTGACAAGACAACGTGCTATTACATGCAAATTCAGCTATGGGGAGGACAGAATCCCAGGCAGACGGAGTATCTCCAAAAAGACAACGCAATAGCCTCCCTAAACTACGGTTTACAACCTCGGTTTGTCCATCCGTCTGTGGAGGAAAACTTCAAGGTTGTACAAGTTTTCTTCCATAGAGTCTTCCAAAAATAGCTCATGAAACGCACATTGCGATCAGAGACTATGGAAGTGGAAAGTTCATGATACTTAAATACCTCTCTAAAGAATAATGCAACCACATGAGAGGCGTGGTAAAGACTTTCCTCGTCGAGACCTCCCTCCCTTTGCGAGAGGAAATTATCGTCGTGGTTACGAGTATCAGCGAGATCCAGGGAGGGATCACTGTCCTCCTGAGATCCAGAGAGGGATCACATGGACTCTCAGATATTGGCATATTTTCTCATCCATCAAAAACCTTGCATCCTTCTCCTAATTCCCGCAGTGAACGTACATTGAAAGCAATTTCGATTCCGAAAAAGGATACGAGGGAATGGAGCTTCTTTTCATGGGAGAGGGATTCGTGATCAGAACAGAGCTGGATGGGCATGGCAATAAGTTTGGGAGTTAAGGATGGAAAAATCCTCATAATCAAGGCAGGAAATTGTGTCCATGCGCCTTCAAGTTCACCCCTTTGGCATCCAAATCTCTCATCGTCCTCTTCATAAAATAAGGTAGCGGCGGAGATTCCAGCACTAGCTGAAGATTCAGCAGTTAAAGAAACAATCCCCTAACTTGCTTATATATCCAAACCTCCTCCTCACGTCGTCGAGACCGTGTTACTTGACACAACCACGCCCCTCTTTTGTCATTGTTACTAACTCATTGTCATTGCTCTAACAGTAGGCGAGAGGGCACCAAAGAAGACGGAGATGCTCTGCTTTTTTACATCCATTCTCATATGTTTTATTGACTTGTATTCAAGGTTGTCAGGATCGAGATCCTAGATGAGATCGTTTCGAGGTAGGATCGGATCTGATTGTAGGGTCGGATTGAGGATCGCTTTACAATATCAGGATCGATTTATAAAATCTGGATCGTAGGATCGTAAGATCCTATGATCTGGATCGCGATCCTAACAACCTTGCTTGTATTCCACTAAAAATAAAGAATTGGCTAATTAATTATTTCCAAAAGTGCACCTCATCGAATAGTCGGTCAGCGGACGACACCTCTCCGGACAGTCAGACGAAACCTCGCGGCACAGTCGGACGGCACCTCGCCACACAGTCGGATGGCACCTCGCCGGATAGTCGGGCGGCACCGCACCGCACAGTCGGACGACACCTCACCGCACACTTGGACAACAACTCGTTGAACAGTCGGACGACACCTTGTCAGACAGCCAGAAGACACCTCGCCGGATAGTCAGATGGGACGTCTCCGGACAATCGGACGACACATTTTCCAACTTCGTGTTCGTGTTGGAGATCAGAGCGTCATGCGTTGAAGTGGTGGTGGACAACTATGCAACTTAAGTGAAAAAAACATTTGGCAAAATATAATGAGTTGGAGCGTATCATTTGGAGAGACTTGTGTTGATTCATCTCTGACGTCTTTGTTACCATACTTGTAATTTTAATTATTCAAGTGTCTAACTGTCACCGTTGAGGTGATTTGATAGTGCGTCAGTGGAAAACCATCATAAATTTTAGAGTATTGATTGCTTTACTAGTTGAGGTATTCCGAGTTTGACTCCAAGCAATCTGAGGTTTTCACCCCGATTTTGAAGTTTACACAATTTTTTTGTCAGCTTGTATATGGTGCTACTAATCTCTATTGTTGACCCTCCTATTGAATCCTCACATTACACGGGTCGAGGGTTGTTTGTAACCTCGTCAAGTAATATTATAGACAGGTTCATTATTTGAGACGACAGACCGTCCCGTTTGGACTTATTGAACGGGTGCGATATGTAATTAATATCCGCGACTTAATGAAGGTCTTGAATCTATATCTACATGATTAACTAAAGGGGTTGTGGGCGTACTCTTCACCAGGGTTGGGCACATTATTGGAAACTCGAAAGTCGCTCGGATATTGAATCAAATCAGAATCGATACAATTGATTCGACTCAATTTGTTTCGATTCAATTTGACTCGAATCACAATTTGAGTCGATTTTGAGACTGCCCTGAATCGCTCAAAATATGATTCAAATTTGCTAAAATTGAATAAATATTATGTATTTATTAACATATTATTGTTTTAAACATAAGAACATTAAAGTCTAAACCTAAAATAAATAATTAAAAGTCTTAAAAAGCTCCACTTGCTCAATTTCGGGCCGAATCAATTTAATTTTGAGTCGGCTCAATTTAGTTTCGAGATGCCTCAAAATAATGAGAAATAATGCTCAATTTTAAACCGACTCGGTTTCAGGCTGAGTTTGACTCAAAAATTTTGATTTTGAGGAAAGCTCAGATCGCTCAAAATCAGCTCTATTCTTCATGCGCGTCTGTGCAACCTAAAATGATGGTTTTGCCCTTGTGTAGACGTGCGATGCTTCCCAGTTGACGATCACTTCTCCTAGTCGGCAAGAGGTGATTGCCGACCACGAAGCCCTAGGTCAACGCATGCAGTTCTGCCCGACTGGGGTCTGTGATCAGCGCGCGATGACCCTGTCGGCGATCACTACTCTGGGTTGGCAATTGGCGATCACCGACTGCCAAACACAGGTCCGCAATCAGCGTGCAAGTAATTGTAAAAAAAATTAATAAAAATTTTTAATTTTAACACCATTAATAGACCCATGACATCTAAAACAGTAAAATTTTGGGTATATCGATAAAACATTTACAATACGAGTGACAATGCATGGAGCCCAATGTACGGGTGTGATCGTACCCCGGCCATGACAGTAGCTCGACACGAAGACAATGCCGCTGCTCGCAGCCCTCCGAGCGCAATATAAAGTGATCGACAACACGAGTACTGTGCTCCGAGATTGCGAGCGTTGGGAGTGTCGTCGTGTCGGGCTATAATTGCAACTGCACGGGGTCCGCCGTGCACTGTCACTCATAGCAATAATGTGTTTCAAAGAAAAGAAATATGAAGCAATTATCAAAATAACTTAACAATTGAATCATAGTAGGGTAGTAAAATTATTCATAGTATGGGATAGGGGTGCAACCGGATCGGCTTGATTCCACCAAAAAATCAAGAACCGACTCAAATAAGTTTTGTTCCAAAATCTTGGAATCGGAGGCGACCCACGATCCTAAAGTATAGAACTAGATCCAAACCGTTCACTTTGGTTTGGTTCTAATTCGGTTTTACCCATGTCTCAATAATTTAAAAAAATGACTCTTTCAACTCATGATTCATTGTCAAACAATTTTCAATGTCTCAAAATAATTTAATCATGACTCTATAAGTCATAAAACTACAGGAGTTCAAAATTTATTTTCTTTAGCCATACGATTATATTCTCAATCATTTTCACGTATTAAGCTATAAGAATATAATTGTTGCCTCAAATTTTTTTCTTTAATATTTATTTTGTTCTCGGGTCGGTTCTGGGTAACAGTCCCGTGGAACCAGAAACCGAACTGAATTGTCGGTTCTGGGATTATGGGAACCAGATCCGAACCAAACCTATTTGGAACCAACCAGACCATTCAGTTCGGGTTCTATGTTCTTCAATTATTTTTGCACAACCCTAGTAGGGGAGTGAAAATAGACTATTTTGAGAACAAATAACGAGTCTGTCAAGCCACAATAACATATTGGATCAACCATGAGCTCACCTCCTAGATTAGTTAGCTTTGTGCTAAGTTACATTCGTGTTAGAATAATGTTGTGGAACATGCCTAGGGGCATGTCTTTAGAAATTTTGAACGGCAAACGACGTGTCGTCAGGTTGTCGGACAGTCGGTCGTCAGGTTCGTTGGACAGTTGGACGACATGTTCGTTGGCCAGTCGGACGACATGTTCGTCGGACGGCATGTTCGTGGGACAGTCGAACGGCATGTCGTCGGGCAGTCGGACGACATGTCGTCGGGTAGTCGGGAAGTCGGACGGCATGTTGTCGAACGTGATGTTGTCGGACAGTCAGACGGCATGTCATCGGACAGTCGAACGGCATGTCATCAGACGACAAGTCATTGAACAATTGAATAGCATCTAGTCAGACAGTCGGACAACATCTCATCGAACAGTCGGGCGGCATGTCGTCGGTCAGTCAGGTAGCATCTTGTCCTACTGTGGGACGACATCTCGCCGGGCAGTGGAAAGGCACCTCGTAGGACAGCGGGACATCTCGTCGGATAGCCGGAAAGCATCTCAGTCGGACAGTCGGAACTCGGAAGGCATCTTGTCGGACAGCATCGTGTTGGACAGCCAGACGACATCTCGTCGAATTGTCGGACAGTCGGACGACATCTTGTTGTCGGACGGGCGACATGTCGTCCATCGAATAATCGGACATCATGTCGTCGGCCCTCCAATAACACCTCCCTTTCTACATGCGATCTAAGGCCCCCGGGAATATTCAACAATATTTTTCTAACAACAATGTGCATTAGCACAAATCCAACTAATCCAGGAGGTGAGCTCAACGTCGATCCAATATATTATTCTGGATTGACAGATTCAGCATTTGTTCACAACATAATCTATTTGCACTCTGCTACTATGAATCATTGTATTACCCTACTATAATCCAATATGTTAAATGCACATAGCCGAATACAAAATACCTACAGTGCGAGTGTCCCCGATAAATTAATACATACATTGGATCGCATGTATGTATTAATTACTAGAAGTTGTAATCATGTACAGCCACGTTTAATACTCGTGTTAGTATTGATTTAAACTTTTCCCGATTAATGCTTGTGTGCGGTGATAATGAAGAACCATTGATAGTTAGGATTTTTATTTCTAGCTTTTAGAATAGTAAAGATCCAATTTCAATAGCCTAAATAGCTCCCCGTGTAGACTCCTTGTAGAAGCGGAGACTCCTTGTAGAAGCTTCTACCCTTTTTCTAATACGATCCCTTCACTTCCTTTCTTCTTCTTCAAATTCTCAAGGTACATTGAACAGTTCCTCTTCCAGTGTTTAGGCTTTTCACAGTGGTGAAAATTGGAAAGTCCGATTGCACGCCCTCAGACTGTCTGATGGCACACCCTCCAATAGTGCATTTAACATATTGAATCATAGTAGAGTAGTTGATGTAGGGTAGGTTACGGAGTGCACAAATCTAAGACTACTAGAGAGGAAATGATAATTGGACGCACCGATCCCTATTCTATATGCAATGCAACAGACAATGATGGAGACAAATCAACACGAGCAATAAATATAATTAACCCACGCAATAATATTTAAACAAGAAAAAAGTATTCAGTTAGTTTAAACAACTAATGAATTTCCTCCACCCGAAGGGCCAAAGCAAAGCGCGTGACAAATAGGTCCCACGTGCAAAACACAAGTGATCTATCCACAGAAAATCTTATCCAAGCAAATATGAGATCAAACGATAATATAAAGAAGAAAATATGAACTCATACAACAAGTAGTTCACCAAGTAGGGGTGTTGTCCAAGACAATGGAGATCCCGAGAAACGACGCGCATTGACGACGATCCGTGGCGGGACCGGAGGCAGGACGATGAGGGAGATGGTCGGATCTGACTGTGGGGAGCGAGATCGGGCTGTGGGAGGACAGATCCGACTGTATAGGGGCAAAATAGGGTTGTGGGAAGGTGGATCCGATTGTATGGAGGCGGATTAAGGCTGTGAAAAGGTAGATCCGGTTGTATGGAGGCGGATCCGAGCAGTGGAAGGCAGATCTGGATGTAGGTGGGCTTGTGGTGGTCGGCGGAAGGTAGATGCTGGTTGGAAGGGGTCGACGATGGAAGGGCGGCAAGGAGGAGGCGGTAGCGGTAGCAAGACAGTAGCAACAAGGGCGGTGGTGGTAGCAAGACAACAACAATAGGGGCGGCGGTAGCAGGACAACAGCCATACGAGCGGTGGTAGCTGTTGGAGAGGTGTGGGGGTGGCGGAAGAGGGATTTGGAGGTGGAGGAAGGTGGCTAGGGAAAGGGGTTACCTTTGGGGAGCGGGAGAGGGCTTAGGAGTCGTCACCAAGAGTTCCACGGAATCGGCATCGTAGAGTGATTACGGGAATCCAGGAATAGCATTCCCCAAATTCTGCAATGCATGAATCAACTCCTTATTCCTCTATTTATAATATAAAAAGCGCTAGGGCATCCCACCATCAACGACAATGAATGGTCGGAGATGTTGTAGCCCGATTACATCAAAATAAAAGCAAACATAACAATATAATATAAGAAAAAAAGTCGGAACGCAGATTCAGACGCACCCGCGGGGTCGGATCGGCGATCCAATCAATTCCTCCTGCGCGAGAACACGAACGTAGGTCCCGTTTGCGATGAACCTCATCTGGTGCATGCTCTGATGGATCCCTATCAGTAGTACAATGATTCATGGTAGGGTAGTGCAAATTAACTAAGTTGAGAACAAATGACGAATATGTTGAGCCAAAATAACATATCAGATAAATTATGACCTCACCTCCTGGATTAGTTGGCTTTGGCGAAGGTACATTGGTGTTAAATAATGTTGTTGAACATGCCTAAGGGCATGTCATTAGACATTTTGAAGGGCAAACAACATGCCAGGTTGTCGGACGGCGTGTTCGTCGGACAGTCGGGCGACTGTTCGTCGGACAGTCAAATGACCAGACGACATCTCGTCGGACTGTCGGACGACATCTCGTCGGACGGCGTCTCGTCGTACGGTCGGATGGCGTCTCATCAGACGGTCGGACGATGTCTCGTCGGACGGTCGGACGGCATCTCATCGGATAGCCGAACGATATCTCGTCGGATAGCCGGACGACATCTCGTCGGATGGCCGCACGACATCTCGTCGGATGGCCGCACGATGTTTGTGCGGCAACTCCGTATAACATCTCGTTGGGCGGTCGTACGACATCTTGTTGGGCAGTCGTGCACCATCTCGTCGATCGGTCGTAAGACATCTCGTCGGGCGGTCGTACAACATTTCGCCGAACGGTCGTACGACTTCTCGTCAGACAGTCGTGTGGCATCTTGTCGGACGGTTGTATGACATCTCGTCATCGAACGGTCGGACGACATCCGATTGTCGGACGGTTGGACAACATCCCGTCGTCGTACGGCCGGACGACATCTCTTCGTCGGACGGTCATATGATATGTCGTCGGTCGTCCAATAACCTCCCTTTCTAATGTGGTCCAAGGTATGTGTAACTGTCTCCAAGGTGATGTTCCTTGTCCAAAGAAATACTTGAAGTGCATGTGATCCAAGCTATCTCTCTTCTTCCTCCTCTTTAGTTCTCCCTCTTAGGGTTAGAGGCTTGGTAGCTCATGTACATGCTATTTAACAGTATCCCTTAGGGTTTTCGAAATAGGAATTAAAGTCCAATTTTAATGAAAAAAATATTCTAATTCCAAGTCCTCAATTTCATCCAAATGAACGGACTTTAGAATTTTTTAAAATCTAGATTTCATTGAGTTTTTTGGGCCTTAAAAAGACTGATGATTACCCCTTTTAATTTTTCGATGAACAAATCTAAATCAGGTCAAGCCAGAATAAAATACTGGATCAACCAAACACACTTAGGATAACCATCCTGAACAGTTAGAATCGTGCATTCATAATGGTTGACTGATCTTTCAAAATAAAAATATAAAAATAAAACAAAAACACATAAAATATGTAAAAGTCGTTTTGAGCGCGATTGCAGACTCGAATCATCCAGGTGATGGCAGGATCAAAGCCACACGCTTGAATAGATTCATGCGGGACCAAATGGGTGACCACCAATACTTGAAGTGTGCCCCCCCCCCCCCTAAATCTGGTTGCTTGTAGATAAATATCATGTTTTGAAAGTTATAATTTTGTTTCATTCATTTTATTTTTAGTGGATATTCAAACACTTGTGGAATTCAAAAATTTGTGGAGTTCGAAAATTCCATAATATTGTGCAATTACATCCCAACCTAATAGTGGATTAATAAATTCCTGCTTTATAAAAATGTATATTTTTTTTATTACAAACAACCCAATAGCTCTAAATTTAAATCACCTTATTTAAATTTTAGATAGTATTCTCACTTTATAAATAGATTATAAGATGAAAAGGTGCATTGAAGGAACAAATGTCATGAAATGTGGGAGTATAATATGTAAGTTCAATATTTAATGATAGATTTGTTGACTGAGGATCTTTTTGGTACGGCAATTTGCTCCATTGCGTTTGGACAAAAAACTCACCATCATTTTGCACCAGTTTGGCACGACAATGGTCGTAGCGGCTATTGTAGAAAATAACTCATTTTGAATCTAAAAGTGGACGCATCTTCAGAGGCGAGGACGGATATTCACGAACCACAGTTCATGACCGAAACAGCCACGTCGAACGGACCCTAAGGTCCAAATTTGGAGCAATACACTAGCTTTCCAGACACAAGCTCAAAACACACAAACCACGTCATCCACAAGTAATAACACCTATTGGGCATGCTAACGATGCCTTAAGGACTGTGTCAGCATTCATGACATGATATGCAAGGAATTTCCTACTCATTTCAGTATATTGCATCATTCAAATGCTATGCATGTTAAAAATACATTGAAATGTTTTCACTTTTATAATGTGTGTTGTGAAAAGAGAATACTTCTATGAAAAATGTACGAAAATGAGTAGCTAAATAAGACATTTATCAGGGACTAAGTAGAAGAATGAAAAAGAGAAGTAAATGAGGTACAATCTTACCCTCATTCCAAATGGATTTACTGTTATGGCTCCAGAGGTGGATTGGAAATGTCTCGAGAAAGGTGTCATAGCTGCCTCAGCCTCTGGAATATATGAAAGTTTGAGAAAATTGAGTGTTAATTGCAAGCTTTTAAAAACCGGACCGGACCGGCCGGTCGGACCGCCGACCGGGCACCTATCCGGTCCGGTCCATGTACAAGAACCGGATTACACAGGAACCGCCCGAAAACCGGGGAACCGGGCGGGTCGACCGGAAACCCGGGATCCGTGGCCGGTTTCCCGAAACCGGGCGAGTAAAAATCGCAATTTAAGCCCGGTAAAAATCCAAATGGAAGTTGTTGTGATTCGAACCCGCAACCTATTAATATAATCTAAATGCCCCATCCACTAGGCCAAATTGACTTTGTTAAAAACAGAAGAACTATATTATATATATAATATATCTATTCATATTTATTAGTAAACTAAAAATACATCTAACATTTTAATTAAAAAGCTATTATTTTATTATAGGTGTTGTGATAAATAACAATATATATGCAAATATTTATTATAATATTAATTTTTTTTATTTTTTAATATTGTTATATGTATATATATATATATATATAACAGACAAACGGTTCGACCCCGGTCCGACCGGTCCAACCGCCCGGATCTTGAACCTTTGAACTCTCCGGTTCGATCTCCGGTTCGATCTCCGGTCCGGTTCTCAAAACCTTGGTTAATTGCCTCACTAGAAACTAAATTCAAGAAATTTAATCAAAAGATAATACACATTAGAGAGGCATTATAGAATGAGTAATTTAGATTATAAGTTGTGAAGTACCCAGCAGGTGGAAGACCTCTGTTGTCATTTTGAAGGCTTTAGAAACTGTTGGAGTACTGAGACAAACAAAAATATCAAATGATGATACTGTCTCCAAAATTTGTAGATCAAGAACATTGAGGAAAAAGGAAGCTCACTCTAGTGATGGATTCAGTTCTCCATTAGATGCTGGATTTTTTTCAGCGGCTAGATGCCAGGAGAGTGTTTTTGATGCAGGAGTACCTAGTGTCATTTTTATCCGAACAGCGTATGAAAGTAATTTCGAGACATAGTGAAAAATAATGAAGTGAATAAAGAAACATTCACCACAGAAAGAAAAAAATTCAATACCTGGAGGATGAGGATGCGGCTGCTCTTGAATATGCTGGCCAGTATCAAGTTGAGTAATTTGCATCTTTTGGCCAACAAAACCTAGAGTATAAATCCATTTAAGTATTAATCCTTACTTAAAACTAGTATGAAATTGATCCCCCAATAAAGTAATTATGAAAATATCTCCTCTAATTTTGCATAGTTACAAGAACCTCCCTTTTATCTTTCAAAATTACCAAAAACTCTCCTATAAGTTTACATTACAAAAACAAAACCTAGGGGGATTTTCCAAGGTTTAACCCCTCTAAGTTCTTTTGGTTACAAGTATGTTAGCAATGTAAAATTGAAGGGAGCTCCCAATAAATGACCCCCAAAATAAAATCAAAAAGGGTAAAGTACATGACATTCCTGAAATGTAACGCCCCGGTCAGCTGCTGGCGCGCTAAAGATCTGCAGACCAGTGATCTCAACCCCTCTCCATGGAGCTGATTGGCCGGAACCGCTAATTCCAATGGGGTTCAAGCCCCAGCCTCAACAACCGGCCATTGGAATTAGCTATTGCGGCCAATCAGATCCGTGGAGAGGGGTTGGGGTCACTTGTCTGCAGACCTGTAGCGCGCCCGCAACAGACCGGGAGGTTACATGAAATTTATTAAAAACATAAGAAATCCCTGTAGCTTTCAAATGACCATTTGAAACTCCTAATTTTTCAACTTTAGTCAAATGAGAATAATTTTTATTTCAAAATAAAAAAATATTCAAGTTATTTTAATCTAAAATTTTGTTTTTATATCTTATTAACAAGGTTTTCAAAACCCGACCAGACAATAAACCGCATGAACGAAAGGTTTAAGGTCCGATTGGTCCAACCGGTTCGACCAGGTCGAACCATAAATACATAAAAACTATAAAAATATTTAAAATAATATTAATATTATGGAGAACAAAAAAATCGAGAAAAATACAATCAATATTTTATTTAATCTCATAAAAATATTATATACAAGACAACTATTATTACATGTATAAATAGATGAAGTGAGAGGTGACAAAATGGTCATCCAAGATGTGGGGCTAATGCATATGTAGCAACGGGCTCAGTCGCGGACCTTTATATGGGCATTTTGTATAGATTGCTTTAACACTCCCCTACAAGCTGGAACATACAAATCATATGAACCAATCTTGGGATAGAACTGGTGGTAAAGTGGGCGCGGTAAGGCTTTGGTAAGTATGTCAGCAATCTGTCTGGCCACAGGAACATGTCACAAGTCTAGTTTCTTCATATGCACATTCTCCCAGATAAAATGGCAGTCGGCCTCAAAATGCTTGGTGCGTTCATGAAACACAGAATTATTTGCAATGTGGATAGTTGTCTGGCAATCACAACAGAGAGTGGTTGGAGAGGAGAGTTTCACACACAAATCACTGAGAAGACTTTCCAACCATGTAACTTTAGAAACAACCAAGGCCATTGAGCGATACTCCGCTTTTGCAGATGATCATGCAACCACAATTTGCTTTTTTTCTACTCTAGGTGATAAGGTGATGCATCCCTTGATGCATCCGGTTGAGTTGTGTTTTACCTATTCGTCGTTGCGTCGTCATCGTGGTTTTATTTTATTTATTTATTGTTACGTCACTATCTATATGTCATGTTTGTTGTGCTTTGTTCTGGCGCGTTGACTAGACCAATCAGAGCGACCCTGAATAAATAGGTCTGGTAGCGTCGAAGGGTATGCCATGCAAACATAACGATAAATTTTAATTGCATGAATTAATTGAGTTTAAAACACCTCTTTAATTTTTAAAAACATCACATGTGCCTTTGAATGCCATAATTTTTCAACTCTCGTGTGAATGCCATGACTTCGCAACTCCCATGTGAATGCCATGATTGATTTCAACACACATGTGTGCCTTTGAATTTTCAACATATATCTCCTTTGAATGTCATTAAGTGATGTGGGTTGACGACTTACTATATATGGCGTGCCCGGATTGACAATCCGACTCCGCGGATGCGTCCGGATTCGCGTTGCGAATCGATTTCATACATAACTTTGTATTTTTTTGGATATTATTTCACGTAATTTTGGCTCTGAAACCAACGACCAATCATAGTTGTTGATTACAGGCGCCCTAATTTCAATTTTTTATAAATAGGCTGTTTAGGGTTGCAATATTTTTTATTGCTAAATGTGTGGAGAGTTTCTTCCTTCATTCCAATGATCCCCTCTGCGGTGCCGACTCTGTGGAGCCCCCTTGGCCCTTGGTGACGACTCCTTGGGAAAGTTTGTATCTTTTGATTTTTCCCTCCATCTACACCTTCCTCCCTGCTCTATCCAGCCGTCGGTCACCTTCAGGACTCCATCCAGCCTCCCTTTCTTGTTGTCCAGCCACCGGCCACCATCAGGCCCCACATCCAGCCACCTCTCCTTAAGCCGCCGCCCCTCTGTTACTTGCTCCAGCCACCCCACCTCAAGACGCCGCCCCTCAACACCTCAAGCCGCCCCTTCCTTATCAGGCCGCCAACCCTAAACCACCCAGAACCCGCTCGGTTTACCCTCCCCTCCCTGTTTTCCCGCCCAACCGCAAAACCTCCAGCAGCCCACAACCCCCCTACAGTTGTCTGGTTGTTTTCAGACCCAAAAAAGTCCAAATCTGAACTTTTCCAGCCAGATCCAGCCGCCCTGCCTCTTCCCTTTTGCTGTCATCATCCCCCATCCCACGGATCCACCTCTCAACAGTCGGCCATCGCCAAATTTGTCCAGATCTTGGCATTCCAACCCAGATCCAGCCCTCCTAATCCCCAACCAGACTTCCCCTTACCTGATCTGGTCCACCCACCACCGAAATCACTCTTTAAGCGCACCAAGCAGCCTAATATTTGTGTCGTATTATTTACAGCATCCCTAATATTATGATATTTGCTCCTTAAAAAATCTCTAATTACATGAAAGACCGATTTGTCGCGCGCTCCTGCTTTGGCCCTCCACGCGGAGGAAAATCAAAGTTTGTTCGCTTAAATGAATTATTTTGTCTTGTTTTGAAATAGTTGCGTGAGATTTAATTTTATTATCTAATTTGAATTCAACACGTCGGATTTGCATGGCATGTAGGGTTAGATCACCGTTTATCCGCCTCCTATAGATTCGGCATGCGTCAATTGGTTTCAGAGGGAGGTTGTGAGCGCTCTCTTGATACACAGCTTTAAAGTCTATAGGTTTTTACTATGTCTATGTTTCACCAATATTCCCCTCCTCAATTTGGAGGTTTCGAAACCACTTACATACGCTCTCATAAAGCCTCGTCCGGGAGATCCCCACGTTACTACGACAATTATTCTCGATTGCAGCACACCACTTTCAAAGATCGTGTTGACCCACCTACATGACCCCACTGTGCTTGAGACGACCAGTATGATGATTGTCGTCGTTCATATTCTTGCACGAGAGCATATCGTATTGATCCTTTGACACGACTCGATTACCTTATGGAGTATTATCTTGATTGTTATGAGTTATTCGATGAGTTGTGTATCAAGTTTGTGAAAATTAGGCCTTTAGATCAGGCGGGTGCATATTGATCTAGCGTTGAGAGAATCCGCGAGCGAGATCGTCTTCATCGCATCACTAGTTGGATGGACATGAAGCGTATATTGTGTTAGAGGTATCTATCTTTGTGGTATCAGAGTCGCTTGCTCGAGCAGTTATTTTCTCGTCAGCAAGGATCTATATCTGTCGCTGAGTACAGGGAATGTTTTGATGAGTTAGTTGTGAGAAGTGATATCTGAGAGAACCCAGCCATGACCACTTCCCAATTTCGGTCTAGACTTCAATCTGACATACGTATTGAGGTGGTTTATCATAGCTCAAAGTCCCTCGAACAGACATATCAGCTTGCCTTTCATTATGAACAGTCTTTGAGATCTGCAAGAGTTGGTCGATTGGATTCTCACATTGACCTCCACAGTACGAGTATCTCCCACACCGAGGTCACCACTTTGCCTACCATTGTTCCGTCAGACAGGATCAAAATGACACCTGATATGGATTTGTCTCAACCCCGTGAGGTGCATAGTACGATGAGTGGTCTGTCACTTGTTTCTGACCCGTCTCTTGTGACCCCAACTGAGAGTGAGTCTGAGCGACCTATTGAGCCCATAATGTTGTGTCCCTCACCTGCACCCCCTCTTCTGCCATGTCCTGGGTTAGTTAGCACCCCTACCCTAGACTCATTTCTTGACACTGCGCCGACAGACTCATTCTTGAGAGTCGGTCTATGTCCCTCTCCTCTTGTCATTGCTCTGAGTCACATCATGATCGGGAGTCTAGAGCCTGAAATTGAGCTCGTAGTGGCTATGTCACCCATTCACAGGGACACTACTCCTTATGATGGTACTCATCTGGAGGAACTAGACCCTAGTGACGAGTTCTATGACAAGCCCCATGTTGAGCCTCTTGATGATCCGCCACATCCTGGTGAGGATGAGACTCAGGTGATCCACTCATGTATGAGTATCGATTTATTGTCGCCTCTTCCATTATCATCCTTGGACTTACCCCAGAGAATGGATATTGTGTAGAGCATCAAGTATTTAGGGCTTTCCTTGAGTAAACGTGAGCATACCCCTAATATTTTGGGATCTTATCTGGTGACACATTGCACTCCCGATAAGTTTTGGGGTGCACCACCTGATGACCCACCAGACGAGTTCTTTCTTTTCAGGGACACTCACCACACTCCTGAGTCACAACCTATCGTCGGTGTCTCCGGTACCAACTAAAATGATCGTCGCATTCGCGATGACTTTTCATATGTATCTCATGGTGAGCCCTCTGATGTGTCACATTCTCTGAGAGGCATTCGGCTCATTACGAGCTCGTATTTGAGTATAGATGTCTCACACGGTCACCTGAACACTCGTCACACACTGGATGAGGTTTCTACACTCCACCGAGAGAGCCCCTTGAAAGGCCACCTCATTTTGTAGATTTCTAGTTCATTGTCAGACTGCCCCATATAGAGCATGACGTGTTTGTTGTGTCTCATTTGCATCTTTGGCATGAGTCTGTTAAATCGTTTCTTCATCATTTGCATGTGTCTGTTAAGTTGTTTGTCCATCGTTTGCAAGTGTGTCATGAGTCGGTCCGACGGATAATCCATAATAGTAATAAATCTTGTAAATCACATGCGGATGTTCACTGGCAAGAGCAGGTATTTCATGAAGGCGAGCAGGTGATGGTGAGAATCTCCGATGTGAGGCTCCATGTGAGGCTTGCTAAAAATTTAAGCGATGGGCAGATCGATCCCTGCACAGTCCTGAGACGCATCAGGAAAAATGCTTATGAGTTAGACATCCCCGCGAGTATGGGTATCCATCCCGTGTTCAATGTCGAGGACCTGACGGTATACTTTGCACCTCACGAGTATTCGGGCCCACATTTGGGCGGACCTCCCGAGCCTTTACCACCCACCATTCAGCCTACCCACAAGCCTTTGACACCACATTCATTGCCCCGTGTTAAGCCCACCTCTGACCTCCACCTACCCGGGATTCTGTCCCCAACGGTTTCACCATTCACACCTCAGATCCCACCGGAACCTTCTACTAGTGTGTTGAGAGATGAGCTTATCACTGAGATCATTATGCATGATTTTGTCCCCTCTAAAGACGACCTTGTGTGCCGCTACTTGGTTCACTGGCACGGAAAACCCTTCACCGACGACAATCGGATGCTACCAGTCTTAGTTATTAAAGGCGCAAGGCACACCAAGACGCAAAGGGGTCTTGGAGCCTAGGCTCAAGGCGCAAGCGCGCGCCCGAAGAAGGCAAGGCGCAACCATATTTATTTTAAATAATCAATATCAAACATGAGTTCATCTTTTTGAATAGATTCTTCATATATTATGCTCATTAATTATTTATTTTTATCATTTATATCTCTTAAAAAATAAAATCAATATGATCCCTTGGATCATATTTAAGTCTCAACGATCAATTTTGTTTCAAAAACACTAAATCATATAAATATTATTGAGTTCTTGCATTATTTTTTTTTTATTTTGAAGAAAAAAAAATTACAACAAAAATCACACTCAAACGCTCCTTTAATGTCCAAAAGCGCAAAAAAGGCGCACGAAGGCGCAAACCTTTGAGCCTGGTGAGCCCGGAGCCTTAGGCGCGCCTTTAACAACATAGCTACCAGCAGAGTTTGATAGATTCGCCTCTGGATTTTGACTTCAGTACGACTGTCTTCATTCATCAGAGATGGAAATTTTTCAGTCCGGAGGAGTTGATTGGCGAGGACCCTTTTCCAGCGACAACACTTGGACAAACCCTTATGGACCTTATCGAGTCTTATCCGGCATACAACGAGAGAATTTTGATCCATATTCATCGGGAGAAGAATTCTTTCAAGCCGGGGAAAATGATGTGGTTTGACGACTTACCATATATGACGTGCCCGGATCGACTATTCGACTCCGCGACTGCATCCGGATTCGCATTGCAAATCAATTTCATATATAGCTTTGTATTTTTTGGATATTATTTCATGTAGTTTTGGTCCTGAAACCAACGACCAGTCATAGTTGTTGATTTTGGGTGCCCTAATTTTAATTTCTTATAAATTGGTTGTTTAGGGTTGCAGTATTTTTTTTATTGCTAAATGTGTGGAGAGTTTCTTCCTTCATTCCGGTGATCCCCTCTGCGGTGCCGACTCCATGGAGCCCCCTTGGTGACAACTCCTTGGTTAAGTTTGTATATTTTGATTTTTCCCTCCGTCTACACCACCCTCCCTGCTTTGTCCAGCCGCTGGCCACCTTTAGGACTCCATCCAGCCACCATTTCCTGCTGTACAGCCACCGGCCACCATCAGGCCCCTCATCCAGCCACCCCTCCATAAGAAGTCGTCCCTCGGTTACTCCCTCCAGCCACCCCACCTCAGGCCGCCGCCCCTCAATACCTCAAGCTGGCCCTTTCTTATCAGGTCGTCGGCCCTAAAACCACCCAGAACCCTCTCGATTTACCCTCCCCTCCCTGTTTTCCAGCCCTGCCACATAACCTCCAGCAGCCCACAGCCCCCCTACAGCTGTCTGGCTGCTTTCAGCCCCAAAACAGTCTAAATCTGGACTTTTCCAGTCAGATCCAGCTGCCCCGCCTCTTCCCTTTTGTTGTTACCACCCCCCATCCCATGGATCCACCTCCCAACAACCGGTCATCACCAAATATATCCATATTTGGGCATTCCAGCCCAGATCCAACCACTTCCCTCTCTGATCCAGCCCACCGGCCTTCCCCTTACTCGATCTGATCCACCCACCACCGGAATCCCTCTTTGAGCCCTCCAACGTTCAGATCTATTTTAGTTACAGCAGCCATAATATTTGTGTCGTGTTATTGTATTGGTATTTGGTTGTAAAACATTGATATGGTTTGGTTATTTGATGCTTGTTTGGGATTATAGTTTATTATGATATTTGTTTCTTGAAAAATCTCTAACAGTAGGAAGGACCGATTCGCCGCACACTCTTCCTTTGGCCCTCAACGCGGAAGAAAATCAAAGTTTGTTCGCTTAAATGAATTATTTTGCCTTGCTTTGAAATATTTGCGTGAGATTTAATTTTATTATCTAATTTGAATTCACATCGTCGGATTTGCATGGCATGTAGGGCCCGTTTATCGCCGCCTATAGATTCGTCTTGCGTCAGTAAGTATCGGCACCCCCCCCCCACAAAACCCGTCTATTTAAACCTATCACATCTCCTTCATACACACGCTGGAAAAAGAGAAAATTGAATGAGACTAAAGTCTAGCTCGGTTTTCAAATCCATCCCATCCCCGGTCCCCACTCCTCCCTGTCGACGTCTCGTCCCGTTGCGGCCCGTCTAGAAAATCGTGCGTCGTGCGTCGACCTCTCCCGACGTTCCGCCGACGGGAACAAGAGCGCCAGTCGACGCCGACCGACCCTACCACAGGCGCACCTCCCTCCGCTCATCCGGGATCTCGGCCCCTCCCTGAAGATTGGTCGGTCATCGACAATTTCATCCTGATCTTCCGGTAGCTGGAGAAACCCTGCGTTGAGGGTATTCACGTCGTCATGTTTTCTCTTTATCAATTCCCACATATTTCCCTCCTCCGACCAGCTCTGTCCCTTTCAGATTCCAGTTCGTACCTTGAACCCCACCTCCATCTCACCCGAGTCCTAAAATCACTACCCTAGTTTCTCCTGTAGCCGAACCAACCCTTGAACAAAGGAACTTTCTGCTTTGGTAAGTGCAAGTATAAATCTCACTCCCCACAGTTACTTATAAATTCATGCAATTATCATTTAAGTGATCAATTCATGGAGATTGTTTGTGCCTCCCCTTCCTATGTAGCCGATATTTTCCATATCGCATGTTGAGTTGCAGCTATTGATCGCGAAAATATTGCAGCAAGCCCTCCCGCTAGATCTCACGTTAAATATTTATCGAAAACGTGCTAGCTCAGTTTACATAACGAAATAGCCCACTTTATTGGGAACATAGCACAACTAAATTACTATTTTTGGTTTCCTAATTGACTTTAATAACTATTTTTATATACATATATATACAAAAACATAGTTCACATCACAAGGTGTCCACCAAAGTAAGTGCAGTAACCACTGGTGGATCGACGATCGTCCAGAGAACCAGCATAGTCAGCGTCCAAGTAGGCAATGCGAGATATGGATGAAGAGGACTTATACACAAGCCCTTAACCAGGAACACTCTTCAAATACGAAGGATATGCTCAACTGCCTGAAGATGGGAAGTTCGTAGAGCATGCATGAAATGACTGACAATCCCAACAAGAAAGGATATATCGGGTCGTGAAACTGTAAGATAAATTATCTTGCCCACAATACCATACAGTATTCTGGATTTAGAAGTAGTAGGTCGGAGTCGGAGTTATGCGCACAGAGCTTCTGGCTGGCACCCATATGTGTATTTGCGAGCTTGCATCTAGAGTAGCCAGCATCATGAAGAAGATCAAGATAATATTTTCATTGGGATAGAACAAGACCAACAAGGCGACGAGTTATCTCGATACCGAGAAAATATCTGAGATTGCCCAAATCTTTGATCTGAAAAACAAATGCAAGTGTTTCTTGATCATGTATTTGTCATTGAAATCATTGCTCGTGATAAGAATATCAACATACACCAAAAGTATCATTGTGCCCGTCGAGCGGTGACGAGTTAAAAAGAGTAGTCGGACAAGCTTTGAGTAAATCCAACATCACGAATGAAATGACTAAATTTGTCAAACCACGCTTCAGGAGATAGTTTGACACCATAGAAACTTCTTGAGGTGACAGACAAGGCTCTCCTTTGTGGTCTCAAACAGGAGAGGTTGCTTCATGTAAATAGTGTCAATAAGATCCTCATTCAAGAAAGCATTTTTTATGTCTTACTGATCCAACGGCCAGTGACAAAGAACAACCAGAGATATTAAAACACCAACAGTATTCAGCTTCACAACGGGCGAGAATGTATCCTCATAGTCGAGGCTTTGTTGCTATGTGAAACCATGGGCCACAAGACAAGCTTTCAGACATTCCACAACCCCATCCATTCCATGCTTGACGGTGAAGACACACTTACAACCAACACAGGTTTGACCAGGTGGAAGTAAGACAAGGTCCCGGGTTTGATTAGCCCAGAGAGTTGTCATTTCTTCATCCACAGTAGCCCGTCACTCGGGATGTTGAAGAACTTCTTGCAAAGAAGTAGGAGTGGAAATAGTCGACAAAGATGTCGTAAATTTGAGAAAAGACAGAGACAAACGATGTAATGAGACATAAGTAGATAGAGAATGAGCGATAAAGGTTGGTACTGGATCAGCAGGCCGTGAAGCATCATTTGTAGATGGTACCTGTTGTTGGGCATCCAAACGAGGTGATATAGTTAATACACACAAATAATAGGCGAGTTAGAAGAGATTGCAGTGGGTGCAGGTAGAAGAAGGGGTGAGTTAGAATGGACAAGAACAGCAAAGCGTGGTAAAGTAGTTGTTGGAGGTACCGTAGGTGAGGAGTGAAACGGCTAGTCTTCGAGGAAGGTTACATCTGTAGATGGAACAATCTTGCGATCAATGGAAGAATAGAAGACATAGCCTTTCTGAGTGTGGGAATATCCGAAGAACATATATTTGGTAGCTCGGTGAGCAAACTTGTTTGTAGGAGCACCAAGACAGTGAACATAGCAAGCGCAGCCAAACACAAAAAGAGTCAAGGAAAGGGAGGTGTGGATGAAAATAGAAGGCTGAAGGGCATCACAAAGTTGAGAATTGAGGAGAGAATGTGATTGATGAGATAACACGCCATAGAGACTGTAAAATACCAGTAGACCGTTGGCACATTCATCTGAAACAGATGAGAGCGTACGACCTCAAGGAGGTGACGGTTCTTTCTCTCGGCAACCCCATTTTGTTGGAGTGTGTAGACACAAGAAGTTTGGTGGAGAATACCATGCTCAACACAAATATTTTGAAACACATGATAAGTATACTCGTGCGCATTATCGGTTTGTAGAATTTTGATAGAGCTAGAAAATTGTGTACGCGTCTCAGCAATGAATGCACAAAATAAACCAAGTCGTTCAGAACGGTCGCGAAGTAAATACAATCAAGTCATGCGAAAATAATAATCCAAAAATAAAATAAAATAACGATAACCAAAAACACTAGTTGTTTTATACGGTCCTCAAATATCTGAGTGCACTAAATTAAAAGAAGTAAAGCTACGAGTACAATAAGGTGTAAAAGTAAAATGATTTTTTTTCCATAGATGCAGAACTCGCAGGTGAAGTCGGGGGATAGATCGGGAAGAGCTTTCCAAAGAATCGGGAGAGGCACATGTCCAAGGCGTCAATGCCAATCAACAGAGGTAACAGAGGTTAGAGCAGTGGTGGGAAAAATCCAGAGTTAGAGCCTGTTTGTTAGTCATCCTCTACCAATGATATTCTGGTTCTGTTGAACCCGCACAATAAAAGAAGATGAAAAAGTTACAGAGAAGTCAAGATTTTGTGTTAGGCGACTAACAGAGAGAAGATTAAAATGAGAGTCTGGAACATGAAGAACCGAGCACAGAGAGATAGAGAGATGAAGTGAGGAGCACGTCCCCATATCCATAAATAGGGGTGGTCTCCCCATTAGCCATCGTGATGAACTTAAGGCAAGCAGAGTTCAAATATTGAGGCAGATTTTGTGGAGTAATATGATTCATGACACTAGAGTCCACTATCCAAACTGGACTAATGAAAAAATAGGAGAACCTTCATTTGAAATAGACGTCACAGAGCCAGGAGAGTGACTGATCAACTCTTGAAGATGTTGAAGTTGGGTGCTCAAGCTATCAATGTTAGTATGGGCGGTGGAGGGAGCATCTATCGCAATGGATGCATGTTGTTGTGGTGGCGGCGGAGGTACACCATGCTTACGAAAGCAAGTATACTTCAAATGACCACCTTAGCTACAATAAGTACACACGCGAGTGTCGATACCCTTGAAGTGATTCTATCCTCCGCGACCCCATCCACGAGAGTCGGTGCGACCCCCACGAGCCGACGGCGGGATGGGACGGTGTTCAAAAGAGTGTTAGAGAAGGGCCGGAGAGACAGATCCTGGAACATCAAGGGGTGGTGTCACCTTCAACATCATGGATCACACATGAGAGGGAAGAAACCGTGTAGGACGAGAATGTTTGCACAGACACTCTGGAGATATGGGGCGCGGGTCATCATCATGGTAATGTTGACTGCTTTCTTCTGAGCATGTTGAGAGGAGATACATCGTTGGAGGGTGATGTTGAATCCAGACCTCGACGAGAGTTTTATATTTCGCAACAAAGAAAGTTAAGGCTGTGTTTGAGAACCCGGGGAGCCTCCATTCCGGTCTAAACGGAACGAAAAGTAGGTGTTTGGCATGCATCGTTTTCAACTGGCCGGTCCAAACTCCCCGTTTTCCTCCATTTCAGAACTGGTCCGAGGAGCTCCAGTCGCCTTTACAAACCGGTCGTTCCCTATTTTCCGCCATTAATAACATTAATTAGCTCTAGGTTTTCCGTCGTTAATAGCCGCAATCTACTAGAGCAGCGATAATGGCGGAGCAGCGATAATGGCGGAGCAGCGATAATGGCGGAGCAGCGATAATGGCGGAGCAGCGATAATGGCGGAGCAGCGATAATGGCGGAGCAGCGATAATGGCGGAGCTTCTCCTGCAGTAAAGAAGATGAATAGTAAAATACATAGTAATATAATAAAAGAAAATATATTATTTTAAAGTATAATTTAATCGATATAATTTAAGTGATATAATAGAAGGGGATAATTAATAATATAAAGTGACAATTAACAATATAAAGTAATAATCGGTAATCAGATAATTAATAATATAAAGTAATAATTAATATAATATAATTTTCAAAATGTCACCGAACCGGAGGTTGCCCAAACACATCCTCAATTTTAAAACCTCAGTTTTAAAAATACAGTTTTGAATCTCCCTTTTAAACTGCTCCCTTTTAAACCGGCACCGGTTTCCCAAACAGAGCCTAAGTCTCCGTCTGCTCCTGAAGTAAGAGATTAAAGGTCCGTAAAAATGTCAAACAGGTGTTGGAGACTTTCCTTGCAAGAATACAAGGAGTGAAGTTCATCCCACATTGTCTTTGTCATCTTATGATACATTGTCATACGATATGGCTCAGCGTCCATCGAATTCAAATTCCAGGACTGAACTCGACCATCATCACAGAGTCACTGCTCATTGGGCTCAGTTGTCGGTTCCTTGGAGAGATGATGAAGTAACCCCTATGTTTGTAGAACTCGGTGCACCAAGTGCACCCACTTGTCAAAAAAATTCTTGTCGCTGAGAGAGATAGTGGTGATTCACAGTTCATCCCGTACACCGGGAACAGGAGCCGAAGCAAGAGCCGAAAGGGAGGAAGAGACAGTATACGAGCCCATGACTGGAAGGAGGGGTGTGTCTGCAAGGAGGGACGTGGTGCAATGGTAGATGCGGCTACAAGGGGGTGCGGTTGCTAGGGCTTGCAACTACAAGGGGATGTGGCTGCTAGGGGGTGTGGCTGCTAGGGGATGTGGCTGCTAGGGGGTGCGACTGCAAAGGGGGTGAGGCAAGGGGTGCGACTTCTAGGGGTGCAACGCAAGTGGGGTGCGGCGGAGTGCGAAGGTGCAGGATACGCGGGATGCGTGGCAGAGGTGAGGGACGCGCGACAGAGGTGCGGGACGTACGCAGAGGTGCGGACGCGCGACAGAGGAGTGGGATGTGCGGAAGAGGTGTGGGACGTGCGATAGAGGTGAGGGGCACGCAACAGAGGTGAGGGATGCACGACGGAAGTGCGGAAAATGAGGCCGAGGTGTTCGATACACTGCAGAGGTGAGTGACACGCGGGCAAAGGTGCGACACTTTTAATTGCACATGGGAATTAGGATTGCCGGCTGCAGTTTGGGACAAATTGTGTACGCGGGAGGCAGAATGCAAGGCGAGTTTTAGCATTTAAAAGGAATCAAGTCGAGAGTAGATACTCAACCGAAAAAAATCCGGTTCGTCGAAACCTGACTCTAATACCATGCGGAAAATAACAAAATTCGAGAGAAATACAGTCAATATTTTATTTATTCTCATAAAAATATTAAATACAAGACAACTATACATGTATAAATAGATGAGGTGAGTGGTGAAAAATTCATTGTCCAAGATGTGTGACTAATGCCTTTAGTATAGATTGCTTTGACAAATCTAATGATAAAATATAATTTAATGTATTAGTATATTTATTATATGCACTGAAAAAACATACATGCAACTATAAGTAATCTAGTTTATATTCACGTATCAATTAAACCCAAATTAAAATTATATACCATACATAAAAATATAAAAAAGTATTTTTGCTTGGTTTTTTATAATTCATATTTGATTAATAATCATATAAATAAAAATGCATCACTGCATATATGAATAAATTTATAATAAATAATATATTGCTTTTATTAAAGAAAAAAATTTATACAATATTATTTATATAAATATATGTATATTCTGCTTATATATTTTTTATATAAATATATACTTGCAATATTATAATATGTATAAAATAATTTTAAAACTATCACAAGTTGACTACTGACATAGTAGTTGGATATTGAACTTATTTCTCCAAGGTTCCTGAATTGAATACTCCCAGTGCCATTCTAAATTTTTTTTAAAACCCCATCTTTTAAGGCCTGTTTGGACTGAGCGATCTTCAAAAACCTGGGCCAGTTCAAGGGCCAGCAATTAGATCGTCCGGTTAACCGGTTTTCCAACGTTCTAAACTGAGCCGGTTTTCAGGCTTGACCAGGAAGGCTACCTGGCCAATTCATGGTTTGACCGGTCGGTCAGGTCCTCATTAGATCATATGAATTTATAATAGTTAATTAAATTTTCTTTTGAAATCAGTTCAAAGCTCACTCATCATGAAAGAATTAAGTTTTAACTTATTTTATGGGGATAATAATGGAATTTTAAATCAAAATAACTTCAAATTAAAATTTTAATATATTATTTATTTAATTTTATAAATTTTTACTGTATTGTTTAAATAAAATCAATTATGTGTTTTACTTGGTAAAATGTAATGCTTATGATGCCTGAGAGTTGTTCCTGATATTTGCTGCTGCCGAAGGCCTTCTTTTTCGATGTAGCTTTGGCATGTAAGCATGCGCTGTGGCATAAAAATGAGTAAACAGTGAGCGATCGAACAAGAACGAGGTGAGTGAGACCATAGGAAATCCTAGAAAATTCACCTGATTAAGACATGATATCTTGAGTTCCACATTCGACATGTCCGTTGTTTGTTGATCATAAATGTCGGTCAACTTGTATGCAACAGTTCCCAGGTGATCAACGGCATTGACGAGGGCCCGAACAGCATAGTCTTTCAAATTATCCAGCACCCTGATCAAATGGATTCAACATAACATGATAAATTTGCGGAGGAACTAGTTTGCATTTTAGAAATACTCGAAAAATTAGAACAATTGAGACACTTTGACATGCAATTAAAGTGGGTGTTGTATTAATAGCTACCATTCATCATTACTAGAAAATAAAAAATGGTACCTAAGAGCTATATGTTAACTTGAATTAGATAGACTGAGCACTTGGGATATATATGAGAATATAACTTCTATAGTTATAGTTCTGCGATTAAAATAAAAAGGAGTCTCTGTCGTGTTAGATAAGAGAATATCTTGGAGAATAATTGCTATATATTCAATAATAAAACCAGGTCAGAATAATTGCTTGTATGGAGCATCAGGCAGCAGACGATCTTCATTCATTCAGGTACTACTTAATCCACCAAAATTCCAAAAGCAGCAATGATATTATGTTTGGCTGCATAAAGGCATGACCCACCTTGTTTATGACTACACAAATATTTGCAATACTCCTCAAATTTATTCTAATTCAAAATGTAGACAGAAACACAATCTTCTCCATCTATAATGGCAAAAAAAGGAGATGACCATGTGAACAAAAAAACACAAGGATAAGTTCTAAATATCATTCACTAATAAAATCTTGTTACTGAAGATCTTGAAGGCAAAACTCAATTTCCTTAAGATTACCATATTCATACTAGATTACTCTGCAGTGGGGATTCATCTACTAGCTAAAAAATAGATTATAGAGGAAGCAACCACTACTCCCATTAATCTAACCAACCATCACTCTCGTCATTTCCAAGAGCAGTTGTTACAACACCTCCAAACAGCCCCTGCATCCCCCTGACGAAGCCTCCATCAACTCCTAATCCCCTCTACCGAACCCCGCTATCCCTCGTACTTGCGCCAACACTTGTGATGGAGGCCGCCGACCCACGCACGTGTGTTCCCGCAAGAGGCAGTGATTCGCTACCCGTTCGGACGATCCGAGTACAAGGATGCATCCTGATGGTCATTCCGAGTCATTTTCATGGTATCTACTTTTCTATTTCAAGTTATATTAGACACTCAATCGGTTAAGACATTATGAGACATCTGATCTAGGTGTCCTACCCCTAGTTATTAGTATATGTATGTGTAGGTAGCAGTTTGGAAGGGGATCGAGGTTTAGATTCATATTCAGAACAATCAATCTTCCTTCTCCCTCGGAGCGACGTCGGCGAGACTCATGGTGGTGACTCCAGTCGAACCAATGGCTACAAAACCAGCTACCTTTCACCAATCCGCAGGTCGATCCCAGCAGCCACATCAAACTTCTTCCCGCCAATACAACCGCTAATTCCTATTGTTTTCCACTGATCAAGCCCAATGCTATAGCCGCCTACTGGAACTGCAGTCTCGCTCCTCCTTTCCCCTTCCAAAACCGCAAAGCCTCTGCACTGCTCCAGCAGCCCTAATCCCAGTCGTGACTCCCCTTTACTTCCCACCACAGCTCCATTTCTCCTTTCAACACCTCTACCCGATGGGATCCACTACTTCCCGCTCCATTTTTGTAGTAACCAGCCCCATCCCTCCTTCATACGCCACCGGCCAGAGCTTCCCCTACGTTGTAATGCCCCGGTCTACCGTGGGTACTACTCTCGTCCGAACACGCTTAACTATGGAGTTTTTACACTCTTCATCACCAATTAAGTTGATCAATTGGTGATGGGAAGTGGAAAAACTCCATAATTAAGCGTGCTTGAGCGAGAGTAGTATTGGGATGGGTGACCTCCTGGGAAGTCCCATGTGCTGCCCGCTTAACTGGAATTTTCCTAATCAAAAGGAGGTTTGTGGTTCATGACCCAATCTCAACAACCTGCCATTGGAATTAGCGGTTGCGGCCAATCAGATCTGTGGAGATGGGTTGGGGTCACTGGTTTGCAGACCTGTAACGCACCCACAGTAGACCGGGGAGTTACATAAAAAGTGTACTTTTTTGCGATGACCCAAGCCCGGCTCCAATCGGGACCACGTCCACCGAGCGAGACCCAGCGGGACCCGGCTGACATCGTCCGGGCTGCAGCCCAAGCACCCAGCCCCTCTCTATGCCCACAGGCAGGTTGTTGGAGGGTGCAACATCCCTTCAATGACAGAAACTCGATAGTTAAGTGGGCAGCACGGGGACTTCCAGGAGGTCACCCATCCCGAAACTACCATAACCCAAGCACGCTTAACTATGAAGCTTTTCCACTCCTCATCACCAATGTAGCTCAATTGATGATGAGGAGTGGAAAAACTCCATAGTTAAGCGAGTTTGGGCTAGGGTAGTTTCGGGATGGTGATCTCCTAGGAAGTCTCTGTGATGCCCCCCTTAACTGAAATTTCCTCATCAAAGGGAAGATATGTGCCCTCCAACAATCCGTTGTGCCCAGTGTGGGACCGGAGAGGAGTTGGGTGCTTGGAATGTAGCCCGAACGACGCCAGTTGGATCCCGCTGGGTCTCTCTCAGTGGACGTGGTCCCGATTAGTGTCGGGCCTTGGTCATCACAAAAAGTGCACTTTTTATGACAGCCTTCCCAGCACACTGCTTGAAAGGACGACTATAGGCACCCTCAGCACTCAGCTGGAAAGGGTTTAGCCTCAACTAGTCTGCAAACCGTACACCCCAACCCCTCTTCATGCCCATTGGCGGGTTGCTGAAGGTCGCATCCTCACTTAGATGTGGAAACTCCAGTTAAGGGAGTAGCACGGGGACTTCCCAGAAAGTCACTCATCCTGAAACTACCCTAACTCAAGCACGCTTAACTGTAGAGTTTTTCCACTCATCACCATTTGTGCTCAATTGGTAATGAGTGGAAAAATTTTACAGTTAATTGTACTTGGGATATGGTAGTTTCGGGATGGGAGATCTCTTGGGAAGTCCCCGTGCTACCCCCCTAAACTAGAGTTTTCTCATCAAAGGGAAGTTGCGGTCTCCAACAACCCGTCAGTGGGCATGGAGAGGGGTTAGGGTGTACGGTCTGCAGACCAGTTGAGGTTAAACCTTTTTGAGATGAATGTTAGGGGTGTCGGCGGTCGACCTTTCGAGCAGTGTGTTGGGGAGGCCGTCACAGCCACCACAACCCAAACCCCCCATCCCGGTGTCGATCAACCCTTCCTCTACTTTACCTAAACCCTCTGTGGTTTTCTACTCCACGACACCAGCTCCTGGAACTCTGGAAGAGATCTGCAGCCTTCGGACATCTCCAGTGCTCCATCTTGTCGCCATATGCAGCCATGCAGGTGCGAGTCTTAGGCTCCATTTGGCACGGCGGTGGCGGTCACGAAAGCAGTGGTTATGAACCGTCGTTCGTGAACGCCCGACCTCACCTAAGGAATTTCATCCACTTTTATGTTCAAAACTATTTTTTGAGGTCATAACCTTTGTCATGCAAAACATACATTCTATGGCGGTGGCATTTGTCCAAAAAAATCCACGACAAACGGAGTCTTAGGGCTCATTTGGAAAGACTTTTTTGCTCCATTCCGTTTAGGCTGAACGCACCGTTGCCGCGTAACTCGTTTGTTTTCCCGCAACTGTTTCCGAACGTAAGTGTTTAGGGTATTGAATTAAACATCGTCGTTCGCAAACAGTGACCCCATGCTCTAGTTTAGCGCATTTTGTCTTTCCCAGATCTGCAGCGTAGGCGAACAGGGAAGGTACACAGAGCTCGACCTCGTCTACCTTCTCCAGCAAAGACGAAGAACAAGGAAGGTTTCTGCGAGGACGATTCTCAGATCAATATGGGATCTCCATCGACCTTGAGGATTTGAAACCCTAAGACCGTCCTCGAGCACTATCTCCATTACTTGAGAAGAGATAGATATGGGATATCCATCGACCTTGAAGAACTGAAACCCTAATACCTTCCTCGAGCTCGATCTGCAGGAAGAAGGATTATTTGCACATCCTCAAGCCTAAAAGGAAAAAAATTATAATTTCCACCGACCTTGAGAATCAAATATGTGTTCTATTTGGGGATTTGTACTTATGCCATGTACTATTTGTATGTGGTTGTGTGTTTCAATATTTTTGAGAAATTTTTATTATAATTAATAGAAACATCTCGCCGTTATTTTGTCAAATGGTTTTCTGTTCTGAATAGCTCTGCAAACACAGACTATTCAAATAGATCTCCATTTGCAGCAACCAGTTCCCAACAGTGCCATTTACAACCACTCTTTTCACAACCGCAGTCGCTCTCCCAAATGAAGCCTTAATATGAAGCTCTTGCTCCTTTATTATTGTATAGTTGAAATACATCTTTTGTTTTCGTGAAATCAATTGATTTGCACAATGTATTTGGCGTGAGCTTAAATTAAATACTTGGGCCTCAATTGTTTGAGAATTGTCATTTGTTATTTTCCAATTAAATGTTCCTGTGATCAATTGCGCACCAGTTAAATTGTATATTCATTTACTTATAGCTAATTAAATCGGGGTGATTATTACATTTGCACTCACATTAGGGCTTGTGAATAAGTGCACCGCATTTCACTTTGACTCGCATCTTAGGGCATCCTTCCTTGTCAACGTATCCCTGCATCAACTTGCAGAACCCAAAAATTCCCCTGCTACAGCAAACTCTCTACAACCTGCCACTTAAATTAGCCCTCTCACTGTTCCAAAACTCATTGTGAAGGCTGCCAGTCCCCCTGTTTCCATCCAGAAACCCCCCACAACTCAAGCAGCTCACAAACAACCCCCAATTCTGCCCCTCATTACAAACCAACTGCAGTTCAGACCCTCCCATAGTCTTCTTCCACCATTTTCGTATCTTGGAACTCAGAAATCAGGAAAATACTGCTGCCTAATTGCTGTCCGGCCAACAAATTGTCAATATTTCACCTCCAGGATTCTTATTTTCATGAAAAATTCATGTGTGAAGTTATTATTTCCCTTTGTAGTTTATTTGGTGGAAAACAGATTAGTTGGATGTGTTTACATTGTGATTTGTTCTACTTGAATGTTTCACTTGACTCGAGTTTAATCCAAGCACTCTTAATTTACTCTAATAAAAAAATTGTTGGTTTATTTAGTGCCACTATTTCAAGCTGCACAAAAGGCCCGATCGGGCCGGCCCGGACCGGGCCTGATCGGGACCGGGCTTTTGCAAACCGGGCCGAGCCCGGGCCCTGCATTTATCGGGCTCGGGCTTTGACCCCGGGAAGGGGCTCGAGCCGGCCCCCGGCCGGCCCGGGCCATTATTATTTTAAAAAAAACAAAAAATTAAAACATGAAATAAAAAAAAATTATTAATATTGAAATTTATAAAATTAAAATTACACTTTTACAAAAAAAAATTATGAAAAAACAAGAATTTATTATTTTTAATAATAATAACAAAAAAATTTACAGTTTTACAAATTAAGGTTGTTCATCTCCTCTTCAATTTCCTCTGAGTTCTCCTTCAACGCTTGAAATGTGTTGTTTTCTCCTCGTAGCATCCAAATAGTCCTTGTAGCAGATGCATAGTTCCAGTGATTCTTCATTTAGTCGGCTCCTTCGCTTGTTCAAAATCCTGCCACTAATAGAAAAAGCGGACTCCGAAGCTACTGTACTAGCTTGAATTGTTAGTAAATCACGGGTCATACAGGCCAAAATAGGATAGGTATTAGCTTTATCTTTCCACCATTTTAAGATATCGAAATTTTCGATCTCTTCCGCAGTCATAAAATCACGAAATTGTGTTTTCATATACAATCCTAATTCGTTTAAACTACTTGACGTGCGTGCTTTTTTTCCTTGAAGCTAATTCTAAAATTATATTTGTAAAAGAATCTTTTGTCCTAGGTTGCGTTATTTCTTCTCGGGGTCGTGAGTCATATAAGTTGTCGTAATAATTAAAACATTCGGTAAAAACAGAATTAAATTTAGTAGTACCAACGTCGTCAACGTTATCGAAACTTAAATTTATGCCTAAGTTAACATTAATTTCATCGATCAAATTTTCTACGCCGTCTACAGAGAAAAGCGGGTTTAAAGCGACGGCGCATGAAAATGCAGGAGGCATTTCTCTATAATATTTTTAAAAAAATTCTTCTATTACTTCAATTAAAGGAAGTCATCAGGAGTGTTGCTTAAAATAGTTAAGTTTTTGTGCGATATTTACAAAGTTTTCAACTACTGACGAGCTAGTTAGATAATACACACCAGATAAAAAAACGGTCGCCCTATAAAAACATTTTAATAAATCCATATAATGTAATAATACGTCCCAATCGTTATCAGTTAAGTCATGATTATTTGTTACAGTGTAATATTCCATAAAAAGTGTTTTTTGTTGAAACGCTCTTTTTAACATTTTATATGTTGAGTTCCATCTTACAGGCATATCAAATTGTGGTTTCAAATATTTTTGACCTTGTGCGATCACAAATTTTCGAAAATCTTGACTTCGTTGTTTGGTACAATAAATAAATCTAAGCATAGTCCGAATTTTTTCAACATATGGTTCCATAGCTTCTAAACTATCTTGTACCACTAAATTAAAAACGTGGCATACACATCGAGTGTGAAAAAACGCACCGTTGAGCATTGGTTTTAATTCCCGTTTTAACCACTCTACTGCGGTGTTATTATTATTAGCGTTATCAAAAGAGATACTCATTATTTTATCTTTTATTTTAAATTCACGCAAACATTTAATAATTACCGAATATATAGTCTTACCGGTGTGCGGAAATTCAAAACCTTCAAAACAGATTACGCGCTTATTTAACTCCCATGAAACGGGATCAATTCAATGAGCCGTGATACAAATATAAGATAATCATACTTTTACGCTACAACTCCAAACATCGCTCGTTAAACTCACACATCCCTCGAAAGTTTCAAAATTTTTTATTAAATCTAGTTTTGCATCAAAATATAATTTAAGTGCGTCGCGTCTAATAGTGGATCTACTTACCTGTTGACATTTGGGTTGAAGTCTTTCGTGTATGTACTCCGTCGTCTCATCGTTGTCGTAGTGGCTGAATAACAACCCACGTCGGATGACATTTTTCACTTGTAGGTCTCGCTGTCTTGTTTGATCGTACGTCCAATTTTGTCCTGATGCTAATATTTGTCCCTGACTGGACTCGGGAACTTGCTTCGCATAACACGACTTTAAGTGTCGCGCTAGTGTTGAGTTGCCGGTAAGAGTAAGCAACTTCGAGCATAGCTTGCACCGCGCCTTGAATTCGTCGCCGACTTTAACCTTGTCGAAATGCTCCCAGACGGGCGCCCTCCGATTATGATCCACCACTTCGGCCGTGCTTTGAGTCGACGACGTCGGCGTTGAGGAGGACGATGTCATGCAGCGAGAGAGAGTAAGAGAGGGAGAGAGTAAGTGAGAGAGAGAGAGAGTAAGTGAGAGAGAGAGAGTAAGTGAGAGAGAGAGAGAAAGTGAGAGAGATAGAGTAAGTGAGAGAGAGAGAAGGTAAGTGAGAGAGAGAGGGGGTCGGGTAGGGGGGTGTGGGGGGGTTTATAAAAAAAAAAATTAAATAATTAAAAAAAATTTATTTTTTTAATTGGCCTAGGGCCTAGGCTGTTGCCTAGGCCCTAGGCCAGCAGCGCTGCTTCCAACGGCTCTAAGAGTCGTTGAAAGGGGAAGGGGTCGGGCCGGCCTGTGGGCCTGGGTCGGGCTTCGTCTGGGCCCGGGCCAGGGCCGGCCCGATTTTCGGGCTTTGCCCGGGCCGGATATCGGGCCGGGCTAGCCCCCAAAATCAGGGCCCTGAGCCCGGCCTCGGCCCGGAACTGGCTTTTTCCGGGCTGGGCCGATTCGGGCTTTCGCCGGGCCGGGCTCGGGCCGACCCACTGGGCCCGACCCTTGTGAACACGACTAATTTCAAGTGTGGTTGTTTGTTGTTAAAATCTATACTTTGTCTGCGTGAATTACAATTAACTCTCAGAATACATTTGTAAGGCATCATTCATAGGCCCTCAAAGGATTCCACTAACATGACTTCACTAGAGTTCTCTTAGGCCACTTAGGTCACACTTTTTGCATTCGTCTTGCATCATGCTGCCTCTCGGAATGCTTACATTGTCACCAAACCTCCACCATGCCCTTTGTATTTTTTGTTTCTTTCCAAACTTAGTTCACATGGCATGTATGCTCCAACTTGCGGGAGAGTGTTATTATTGTTATTTTATCTTAGCTTTATCCATCTTTGTATAAATATACATACAAGAGACCATCAATGTATAAAATAAGATCATTTGACCCAATCTCAATAAGAAAGATAACATTTTTCCAATGACACACTTAGGAAGCTCAATAATATAATAGGATTTATTTTTTCAATAACAGTTTTGAAAGCTTTCAAGGGTTACAAACCAATTAATTTAAATTGTTAGAGATAATACGTCCCAAGCAACGGCACCAAAAACTTGATACGCCTTATACGGATATATATACGATACGCAAGTGCATGTGTCGGATCAAATAATAAAATGAGAGTAGAGATCGTTCCCACAAGAAAAGTGACTAATCTAATGCATGCAAATATTAATTTAACTTTTTCTTTAAATTCAAACCAACTTAATTAATTATGATGATTTTGAAAATGATTTAAAATACTAACAAAATTAAATAATAATTTTATAATATAATTACTTTTATCAATTTGGAGAAGTAGTCTGTATTTTGATTTTCTATGCCTGATAAGATGAATCTTTAAAATGAAGATTTATAAAAATGTTCAATTATTTTATCTTGCAACGATTTTAAAATAGAAATCATCATCTCCCAATTTCAAAAATCCGTATATTTTTTTTATTTCCCAAGTCATCTCTAACATAGGAGGAGTGAAAAAATATCATAAAGATGTTAGTCTTTTGTCTTAATTTTGTTTATTATTCGTTCTCATAATTTCATGCTATGACTTATCAATTTAATTCATCTATAATTAACACAATTTTATATATCTCATTTGTTCTTATACAAAGGTACCAAGATAATTTCTCTTCATTGGTCTGGTATGTTCGCTGACTTTAGTATCTTATTGAAAAAATATGTAAGTCACAAAATGTTTTCATTTCATAGACATTTCCATACTTCGATGGGTATATCGTCTGATTCAACCGCCTTTTCAATTTTCATCTTTTTAAAAGCATCATTTACCTCTTATACTTGAATTTTACGATAAAACGATATGTTCCTATACTGCTCTGATTTACTTAACTCTTCCAAGTTCAATTCATTGTCTTTTGTTTCATTATAAAATTGATAAAAATACCTTTTTCATCGCTTTTTAATATCCACATCATCCGTCAAAACTGTATTTGTCTCATCATTTATGCATTTAACTTGGCTTAAATCTTTTGTCTTACTTCTCTAGCTAGAGCAATTTTATATATGTCACGCTCTTCATCTTTGTTATCTAGTCGCTTATAAAATTCTTCGTAAGTTTGACTTCTTGTTTTACTTACTGTCTGTTTAGCTTCTTTTTTGGCTTAAATCTCGTGTCTTCCTTTCTTTATAGTTGGACATCTTTGCTCTCATTTTATCTTGCACTTTCTCTTTTCACCACCAAGATTCTTTATTTGGGGACGCGCGACCTTTTGATACTTCAAGTATGTTCTTTTCACTTATACTTAAATGTGAAGACATAACTTCTCATGAGACACTAGGATCAATATAAGGGTCATCAACTAGTTATTTCATAACTGCTGTCTTGAAAAAGACCTGTTTTTCCATCTTCAAGTTCCACCACCGAATTTTTTTCAATACTTTTGTTCTTGTCTTAAATTTATTATATTTAATTTGTACATCTAACACCAAGAACCTATGTTGTATTTTCAAATTTTCTCCTATGATGACTTTGTAATCCTTATAAATCATTTTATCCATTTTGCGAGTAATAAAATAATCAATTTGTGACATATTTGGTCCATTTTTAAACGTAATTAAATGTTTTTCCACTTTATGAAAAGTGTATTTGACATAATTAGCTCATGTGTTACAACAAAGTCTAAAATAGTTCGTCCTTTTTTCATTCTTTTCTTCATATCCAAATCATTCATGAACGGTTATATAATCTATATTTTTCTTCCTTATGTCCATTTAAATCACCTTCTATGAAAATCTTCTCTCTTTGTGGGATTTCTCTTACTAAATCATCAAAATCTTCCCAAAATTATACGTTAATAGTTTCACTTAATCATACTTATGGCGCGTAAGCACTGATCACATTAATAGTTTTCTTCCATATGATCAATTTAAGAGCTAAAATTCTATCACTTTTTCTACTTGTCCCAACAACTTCATCAATCCAAGTAATATCCACAATAATATCTAATTCACTATTTGTTTTATTTTTTCATATGTACCATAAATGTTTCCTATATTTCAAAGATATAATTAACATTAATTCTAACAACATCAAAGCAAAATACTTAGTATGAGACAAATACAACATAACTAAATGGAAAAAATATTTATATACGACCATTTCATGAACATCGCGATGAAAAATTCTAAAACAACATAAGAAATAAACGGTAGAAGTCGTCCCATAAAGTCAATAGAAAGATGTCCTAATCGGCACACCAACACATAAAATTGGGAGCAACCGTGGAAACCAAAGCATGAGAAGGAGACTGGTCTAGTATATAAAGTCCATCTTTCAACCGACCGGAGTTGAGAACCTAATTTGTACTCCGATCGAGAAACTAAATTTAAGAGGGATAGGACTAAGGAGGTAAGAATACAATTCAAGGTTTTCGTAACATGACTAATTGAGAGTAACATTTTGGGGAACTTGAAACATGAAGAACGAATTGTGAAGTGTTAGGGTACAAGGGATGGACCCTTTTCCTACAGATGACAGTTTGTGAACAATCAACAAATCTTTATTTTTCCCGAAAAGAGTATTAGAAATAAACCCTTGAGAAGAACCTTTTATGTGATATGTAGTGTAGAATATTATGATCCCTCAATAAGAAAAGTATTAGCATAAAAGCAATTGGTCATCAAGTATAAGCATTTTGTCCACTGAAAGAGGGTTTTATCTCAATCATAACAACGCATGAACTTCCACATAGTTGGATGAATGTTTGTCGCCGACTGATGAATATTTTGCCCATCATCATGTTGTTTCACATTCGAAGTATCTTCATCGGATCTCGCACCATAATAAATATCTTGCTTTTCTGCATTTTCATACTCAAAAGCTTGAGCATTTTCAGTCTTATTTTTTCCATGGGTCTCATGATGTGTTTTTGGCTTGGCGCTCTCCTGCACATTCCACTGTCCTGGTGCTCTTGCTCGTCTTCTGGAGCGGCTTCAGCATTCGTTCTCTGCTTTGTCAATGATTGAGTGGACCTTTTTCTCTTAGACTTCGCCTTTTCGCTGATTCGTGCGGATCTCTGAGGCTTTTCGCATCTTCTGCTCCAGTCAAATTCGTGTAGGGATGATGAATCAGGAGGGGATTTAAGGAATTGAGAGAGCTGTTTTCTGCTAATTATTTCCACTCCGGTGGTAGGAATGAAAACTGTTGAAAGAAAATGTAAATGCCCAAAATTAAGGCTCATATTTTAGACCATCTTCTTAGTTTAGTCCCACATTGTAGGATTGGTTTTCCTATCCTCCTCTCATTTTTATTTAAATGTACAAATACATGTATTCAAGTATTTAAGAATTTAAGAAATTAAATTTTTTTTTTATTTCTTTCTCTTGGTTTTCTCTACATGGTATCAAAACCGACGATCCGCAATCTCTAAGTCATGCTCACACTTGCTCGGACTCCCTGGGAGGTTAGAATTTTCTAACCGCACTTCTTCTTTGCGGCTAGGCTCTTTCTAACCGCAGAACTCTTCTGTTGCATCCCTTCTTTTGCTTCCGCCCTCTACCCCTTCTCTTCTTCCTCCATTTCTATAGCTTTTGTCCCTTGTCACTGATGGGCCCGCCTCTAACGGTGTTCCGCGACTTCTTCCCCTTGTTGTGGTTCGTGCAGCTTCTAGGTTTGCTTCCCTGCTCGTGTGGCCCGGGGCTCTTGGTCTTCTTGTCGTTGTTGCCCGTCTGCTCGCCTTGTCGCAGGTCTCCGGTCCGCCAAGACTCTCTTCGCTGCGTGTCTTGCTCTTCTCCAGGCCACAGCTCTCCAGGTCGCAGTTGCTCGCCTTGTCGCAGCCATAGCTTCTCCAATTCGAAGCTATCCAAGCCGCAACTTCTTCTATCCGCAGCTTCTCCAGACCGCAGTTACTCTTCTCCAAGCCGCAGTTACTCGCTAGGTCGCAACTTCTCTTGTCTGCAGTTGCTGCTATCCTGGCCATTGTTGTTGCTCTCTCGAACACCCCGCCATTGATCTCCTAGCCACGCCTTGTTGTTTGTTGCTCATCTTGCCGCCTCATGGGCTTTGTCGCAACTACAGGTCGCCAGATGTTGTTCTTCTTACGCATCTCCACTTGCCTCTCCTATTGCTACATGGATTTGACGGTTGCTTCCTCTCTTCCTGCCTGTGTTGTTGTTCCTCTCCCTGAAGTTCGTGATGAGCTTCGGATCACTACAATCTCTCTCAGTGGGAAGCAGAACTTTGTTTAGTAGGTGCACTCTATTCGTCGTGTTCTGCAGACCAAGGGTCTACTTCACAATCTGACAACGGCCACTCCAACTGCGTCGACCGAGGAGTAGCTCCATGATGACGGTCGTGTCCAATCATGGATCCTCAATTCTATGGACACTGAGTCAAATTGCATGTCCATGTATCATGAGACGGACATAGCTATGGGGGAGGAACTCCACTCCCTCTATTCCGACCGACAGCCTCCAGCACCTGTTCAACATCATCACCGATCTTCAAACCCTTGACCCTGGAGCAACAGGTGACTTAACCTCCTTTGTTGCGAGATCCAAGACTCTTGTTGAGGCATGAATACAACATCAGGCTCCTACGACGGATCTTGTTGTGCAACGGGCACAAAAAGAAGCAGTCGAAATCGATATGATGACGGCCCGGGTTCCACCCCATCTCCACAGCGTTCGGGATCATATTCTTTCTTCATCTACAACTCCCTGCTTGTAGGATGTCTGTTCTACGTTCTTGAAAGTTACCCCGCCACCTGATGTTCCTGGGCATCCCTCTTCGGCTCTCCTTCACCAGCCCTTCACCGCTCCTTCTGCTCCTTCGGCTCGTGGGGGTCGCACCAACAATCGGGGACGGGGGCGTAATGGGAGACCCTGTCTTAAGTATTCTCATTATGGTCGTGATAGTCACGTTAAGGCCACCTGCTACCGCAAGCATGGTCTGCCCCCACATCTCACTGCTTCCATTACAGTCGATCCTAACTCCTCCACCCGTGAAGACATCAATGCTTTGCGTACCCAGCTCCAACATCTCCAAGGGGTGATCAGTCGCTCATCTGAATCTATTCTCTAATGAAGGTATATCATGTCTCTCCCATAGCTCCCACTAGATTGTGGACTTGGGTGCCACACATCATATTACTCCGCAAAAACTACCTTAATACATGCAATTTGCATATCTCAAGTTTATCATCGTGGTCAATGGTGACACCACCCCTACTTCCTTTGTTGTGTGGGATCAACGGAGGTAAGGGTTGATTGTCTAATAGGCTCTATCTCTTGGATGTTCCACTTACTGCTCTCTCCTCGGTCACTTCAGTTGATTGACATCGCCGTCTTGGGCATACTCCCCTCCTGATTCTCAAGAAGGCTCTTCCTGATGTCTCTCTTCAAGAGTTTATTTGTGAATCATGTATCTTTGGCAAACAGCATCGTGTGTCTTTTCTACCTAATTGTATTAGGAGTAATGCTCCTTTTGCTCCTTTTGCTTTATGATTATCATTACTTTGTTACGCTTATTGATGATTACTCACGCATGACCTGGTTGTATTTAATTCGCGAACGTGCTGAAATTACATATACCTTTCGTGCATTTATTACTGAGACTCGTGCTCAGTTTTTTACTGCTATTAAAGTTCTCCGCACAAATAATGCATGTGAATATACAAGCCGTACATTTTTCAATCTATGTACTGAGTTGGGAATCATTCATCAAACTTCATGCGTTTATACTCCCCAACAAAACGGTGTGACCGGCGAAAAAATCATCACTTTCTCGCTTGATCCCTCATGTTTCAAATGCAAGTACCCACCCTATACTGGAATTTCGTGGTTTCTATTGTCTGTTATCTCATAAATCGCATGTCCTCCTCCATCCTCAACTTTGTGACTCCGTTTAGTCTCTTTTTTCCTTTCAAGCTATCTTTTTCAGTTGTGCCCCGTGTCTTTAGATGTACATGTTATGTCCATAACTTTAGTCCGTTTGCTAACAAGTTTGCTACTCGAGCTACTAAATATATATTCGCTGGATACTCCCGCACTCAGAAAAGATGTGTTACTCTCTCATCGATCGCAAATTGGTGGTTTCGGCAGATGTAACCTTTCTCGAGGACCAACCATTTCACTCCTCTAATCAAGATCCTCTTATACCTCCCCTTTTACCTCATCCTACCGTCCTTGTTACGTCTCGTCGTCCACTACTTCTTCCAACACCGCCACCACCAGTGCAACCCAAACCACCTCTTCGTGTATACACCCATCATCCTCCTAAATCTGATGCCACACAGCAGTTACCCACTACCAGCGATATTGCACGGCCGGCCGATCCGACAACGTCCTCTACGGCTCATTTCTTGGCGAATTATGTATCCTTACATTGTCTATTCCCACCTCTTCACAAATTGGAGTTTTTTATATCCTCCATTTCTATATCTAACTCTTTGCAGGAGTCTCTCCATCATTCAGGGTGGCGTGCGGCTAGGATGAGGAAATGATTGCTCTATGGGCTAATCGTACCTGGGATCTTGTCCAACTTCCTCCCGGGCAAACTTGTGTGGGATGTAAGTGGGTTTATACCATCAAACATGCTTCAGATGGGACAGTCGACCACCTAAAAGCTCGGCTTGTGGCTCGAGGCTTCACTCAGAACCAAGGTCTCGACTACAATGAGACTTTCTCACCAGTCGCCAAGATGAATAATATTCGGGTCCTGATCTCCTTGGATATTCATTAATAATGGCTCTTACATCAGTTGGATGTCAAGAATGCTACCTTTGGGGTTTGAGACCACGGGGGAGTCTCGTGTTTGTCATCTTAAGAAATCTATTTATGGTCTCAAATAGTCTCCCCGTGCATGGTTTGACAAGTTTAGCAAGGTTGTCCAGAATGTTAGATTCACTCGAAGCTCGGTTGATTTCTCTCTCTTTTCTAATCATCGACCAACAGGCACCGTAATTCTTTTTGTACAACCTCATATTCGTTGAGTGGGTTTTTCCCCCAGGAAAGGTGATTCAAGAGCCTTTCGCCAGGGTAGGCGAGAAGGCTTCCGCCTGGGTAGGCGAAAAGTCCCCAGGGTGGGCAAAACTCTCTGGACCCAAGGCGTTGAGTAACTCTTCCACTCAACACTTTTGGACTTGGTCATGTCTCTTATGAGAGCAGGCGGGTGGGGTAGGCAAACCCGCACTCAGCCGGACACTGGCCTTTCGGCAGGGTGCGCAGAAGGGCTTCCATCTAGCTGTGCGAGAAGCCTCCCGCCCAATTTAGTCCAAGAGGTAAATTTTCCTGGTTGCCCTTGGAGGTCTGCATTTAGCTCCTCAGAACAGCAGAGTTTGGCTGTTGGCAGACCACTTTGGGCTGCAAATAGCCTTTTGGAACAGCGGAGCTACGCTGTTGGCAGACCAGATTTCTGGATTCTATAAATTTACCCACAGGGTATCACAGAAGGCAAGGTTTCTCATTTTCTGAAGTCTGGTAGCGCTTTCTGAGGTATCCTTAGCTCAGCACTTGGCTAAGGACGGGAAGCGCTCTGAGATCTTCCGGGTTAGTGGAGGGACCTCCGTGCTGTAGCTCAGGGTCAGTTCTTTAGTTCTCAGCAGCTGGTCAAGGGTCTGGGTTTGGGAGAAGTAGGTGTTAGCTACTCCCCAGGGTCCGAACTCTCGTTGGGGCCAAGTTTTTAGTTCCAACATTTCTGGTGCGGTGAGCGTGGACCGTAGCTGATACAAGAAAATCTCAAGCTAAGTCTCATGGCTAGAGGCGAAGAGGAAGGAGCAGGCTCGGGAGGTTTTCCACCTCCGGCGAGTGGGATGACGATGGGGCTGCTGGAAGACTTCAGGCGGGAGGTCTTTCAGACCATCCAGTTGGCTTTCGCTGCGAGAAGCGAGTGGGCAACGCCTTCGATTCTGGTGGTTGTGGCTCCTTTCGGCGAGAACGCTCCCGGACAGCGTCCTGGGAAGGAGATTCCGGCAGAGAGTGTCGAAAGGGATGTCGCCGGGCGGGAACTCTTCCCCAGGCAGACTAGTGTTGATAGGGTTAGCGAGCCGAGGCCGCGAGACGTGCCCTCTCGCCAGGTTGTGGGCGGAAGCCCTTTCAGTGAGTTGATTGTCTCTGCCCCGGTCCCAGACGGGTTCAGAGAGCCGGATATGTCTTACTACAAGGGCAGGGATGACCCCGTGCAATATGTACAATGGTTCGAGGATGCCGTTTTCATAAGGCAGATGTCAGATGCCTTCAAGTATAGGCTTTTTGCCATTACCCTGAAGGAGAAGGCCAGGGACTGGTTTCACCAGTTGCCTGCAAGTTCCATTTACTGCTTTGAAGATCTGCGACGCAGTTTCCTGTTGAGGTTCTCCACATCGAAGAAGAGGAAGAAGGGGGCAAAGAGCTTGTTCGCCATCAAGCAAAAGCCGGAGGAGACGCTGGGACACTATGTCGATCGGTTCCAGGAGGAGATCCTTCTAGTGCAGGAGGTCCCGGGGTACACGTTAATGCTCGCGTTTACCCTGGGATTGAGATCTGGGTACTTCAGCATGGAGCTGAAAAGAGTGCCCCCCCTCTCTTTCAAAGAGCTGATGGAGAGGGCGGCGAAGGAGATAGAGATTGAAGCGGCCAACCCAGCGTTCGCCAGGAAGCTGGCCAAGTTGGCAGACGATGATGTGAAGGAGCCGGGAGTGAGGAAGCAGAGGGAGTAGAGAGAGGAGAGGAGGAGAGAAGAGCCCCGAGGCCAGGGGCACCAGGGGAAGCGGGAGGATTCCAAGGTGGAGAGAACTTCCGTAGCCAAGGAAGATTTAATCCGCCGGCTTGGAGGCAGGGGCAGAGGGCCCCTCTCCCGCAGCAGCAGGAGGCGATGGCGATCGCCCGAGCAAGGAGAGACAGAAGAGGAGATTAGGGGGTAAGGAAAGAGATTGTGGTATGAAAGACCCCGAGTAGATCTCGCTGTCCAGGCTCCCATCAGCTGACAGGGCTGGAAGGCGCACTCGGCCCCGAGTAGACCTGCTGTCAGGTTCTCACTAGCTGGCAGGATCGTAGGCTCGCTTGGGGGGTAAGGAAAGAGATTGTGGTATGAAAGACCCCGAGTAGATCCCGCTGTCCAGGATCCCATCAGCTGACAGGGCTGGAAGGCGCACTCGGCCCCGAGCAGACCCGCTGTCAGACTCTCACTAGCTGGCAGGATCGTAGGCTCTCTTGGGGGTAAGGAAAGAGATTGTGGTATGAAAGACCCCGAGTAGATCCCGCTGTCTAGGCTCCCATCAGCTGGCATGGCTGGAAGGCGCACTCGGCCCCGAGTAGACTCGCTGTCAGGCTCTCACTAGCTGGCAGGGTCGTAGGCTCGATTAGGGGGTAAGGAAAGAGATTGAGGTATGAAAGATCCCGAGTAGATCCCGTTGTCCAGACTCCCATCAGCTGACAGGACTCGAAGACACACTCGGCCCCGAGTAGACCCGTTGTCAGGCTCTCACTAGCTAGCGGGGCCGTAGGCTCGCTCGGGGGGTAAGGAAAGAGATTGTGGTATGAAAGACCCCGAGTAGATCCCACTGTTCAGGCTCCCATCAACTGGCAGGGCTGGAAGGCGCACTCGGCCCCGAGTAGACCCGCTGTCAGGCTCTCACTAGCAGGCAGGGTCGTAGGCTCGCTTGGGGGGTAAGGAAAGAGATTGTGGTATGAAAGACCCCGAGTAAATCCCGTTGTCCAGGCTCTCATCAGCTGGCAGGGCTGGAAGGCGCACTCGGCCCAAAGTAGACCCGCTGTCAGGCTCTCACTAGCTTGCAGGGTCGTAGACTCGCTTGGGGGGGTAATGAAAGAGATTGTGGTATGAAAGATCCCGAGTAGAGCCCGCTGTCCAGGCTCCCATCAGCTGGCAGGGCTGGAAGGCGCACTCGGCCCCGAGTAGACTCGCTGTCATGCTCTCACTAGCTGGCAGGGCCGTAGGCTCGCTTGGGGGGTAAGGAAAGAGATTGTGGTATGAAAGACCCCGAGTAGATCCTGATGTCCAGGCTCCCATCAGCTGCCAGGGATAGAAGGTGCACTAGGCCCCGAGTAGACCCGCTGTCAGGCTCTCACTAGCTGGCAGGGTCGTAGGCTCGCTTGGGGGTATGGAAAGAGATTGTGGTATGAAAGACCCTGAATAGATCTCGTTTCCAGGATCCAATCATCTGGCAGAGCTGGTAGGCGCACTCGGCCCCGAGTATACCCACTGTCAGACTCTTACTAGCTGGCAGGGTCGTAGGCTTGCTTAGGGGGTAAGGAAAGAGATTATGGTATGAAAGACCCCGAGTAGATCCCGCTGTCCAGGCTCCTATCAGCTAGCAGGGCTGCAAGGCGCGCTCGGCCCCGAGTAGACCCGCTGTCAGGCTCTCACTAGCTGGCAGGGTTGTAGGCTCGCTTGGGGGGTAAGGAAAGAGATTGTGGTATGAAAGACCCCGAGTAGATCCCGCTGTCCAGGTTCCCAACAGCTAGCAGGCCTGGAAGGCGCACTCAGCCCCGAGTAGACCCATTGTCAGCTCTCACTAGCTGGCAGGGTCGTAGGCTCGCTTGGGGGGTAAGGAAAGAGATTGAGGTATGAAAGATCACGAGTAGACCCCGCTGTCCAGGCTCCCATCAGCTGGCAGGGCTGGAAGGCGCACTCGGCCCGGAGTAGACCCGCTGTCAGGCTCTCACTAACTGGCAGGGTTGTAGGCTCGCTTGGGGGGGTAAGGAAAGAGATTGTGGTATGAAAGACCCTGAGTAGATTCCGCTGTCCAGGCTCCCATCAGCTGGAAGAGCTAGAAGGCGCACTCGGCCCCGAGTAGACCCGCTGTCAGGCTCTCACTAGCTGGCAGGACCGTAGGCTCGCTTGGGTGGTAAGGAAAGAGATTGAGGTATAAAAGACCCCGAGTAGATCCCGTTGTCCAGGCTCCCATCAGTTGGCAGGGCTGGAAGGCGCACTCAGCCCCGAGTAGACCCGCTGTCAGGCCCTCACTAGCTGGCAAGGTCGTAGGCTCGCTTGGGGGGTAAGGGAAAGAGATTGTGGAATGAAAGACACCGAGTAGATCTCGCTGTCCAAGCTCCCATCAGCTGGCAGGGATAGAAGGCGCACTCGGCCCCGAGTAGACCCGCTGTCAGGCTCTCACTAGCTGGCAGGGCCGTAGGCTCGCTTCGAGGGTAAGGAAAGAGGTTCTTGGTTTGAACGACCCCAAGTAGACCCGCTGACCAGCCTCTCATCAAGCTGGCAGGGTCGACGGCTCGCTCGATAGCAAGACGTAAAGTGTTTGGAATAATTAGATCTAGAGCCGCTCCCACTGTCAGGCTCTCACCTAGCTGACAAGGCCGTTGGACTCATGATAAGTATTACGGAGCACTTTGGTAACAAGTTTTCAAATAGCTAACATTTATCCTGAGTAGGGATGAGGTAATCCTGACCCATCTCGGCACCGTCCTCTCGATACATTCCTCTCGGCAGGGGGCTCTCGGCATGTCCCTTACGGCATGTCCCTCTCGGCAGAATTTACTTAAGTCTATTCATTGAACGGGTGGCGGTCATCACCTAAGAGCCTAAGGTTTGCGCAAATGTGCGGATTCGTTGGCGGATAATAAAATGCGAGATGCAAAGAAAAGTATAAAAAGCAGTAGCCATTTCGGCAAAAAGTAAGATCATTCATATATTAATGAAGTTGTTACATTTGCTTGGGGGATCTCGCCCCTTACAGATTCATAAAAGAAAAAATTACAAATTAAAACCAAAAAGGGGCGGAAGGTCCTCAGGAAGAGTTGTTGGATGTCTTGTTGGATTATTCGTCAGTAGACACGTCGCTCTGGCCGAGGATTATTTTGTCATCCTCACCCGGGGAGTCATCCTCTCCCGCGCGCTTAGGGATGAGATCAAACAGCCGGGGGAGGATCCCGCGCGGCGTGACCGTCTCGCCACCCTCGTTCAGGAATCCGGATTCCCGCAACACATGGATCACGCACTTGGCCGCCGCCTGTGCATTCTCCTGCATCATCACCTCTATCTCATAATTTGAGTATTGGCGGCGTGTGACCTTCTCGACCGGCGACGGCGGAACTGGTGTCTTGGCCTCCTGGGCTTGTTTGAGCTCGGACTTCAGCAGCGCGATCTCGCCCCTGAGAGCAGCCTCGCGCGCACGCGATAGCTGGGCTTGGGCAGAATCATGTAAGAAAGTCGTTAGAACTAAACAGGAGTAAATGACGGGAAGTCAAGAGGCGGAAGGCCTCTAAAGTTTCAAATACCTCAATCGCTGGGCGAAGGGCGAGTTTCCGCGAGGCCTCCAGGTCGGCCTTCAGGGTGACAACCTCAGCAGCTGCGAGATCCCGCGTCTTGTGCGCCTCGCCCAGGTTGCGCTCGATGTTGAGGCTGCGGCGCGCAGACATGTGCGCAAGCTCGAACGCGCGCAGCTGGGTTCGAACGGCTTCATGGGCGAGAGCCTTTGTAGACTCCTGGTCATATACGCTCGCGTCCATTCGGCTGTAGAGCCCGAAGCCGAGAGCGAAGGCTTCGCCGCTGCTTGTTTCCTGCTCCATCCACGAGGGAAGGAGCGACGAGATGGAGACCTGGTTCGCCTCCGAGTCCCATTGCAGGAGGGGTTGGCCCTCTTCATCCAGGTGCTTCCCGCCCAAGCCAAAATTCGGATGCCCTCTCGGCACCGGTTTGGCGGGAACCACCTTCGAGGCAGTAGCAACCTGCGCAGCGACATCTTTTTCACCCGCGGCAGGCGGGGCTTTGGCTGGGGTTTCGGCGACGGACTTGCCCTTATCCGTCGCAGATGGCTTGGACTTCTTCGAAGAGGCGGAAGAGGGAGCGTCAGGATTCCGCTTCTGGACGCTCGGCTGGGAGGAGCCTGGCTCGTTCCGGTAAGCGAGAGCTGCGGACTGGGCGAGAGCCAAGGTGGCGGCGGAACCCCTGGCCTCGTCGAAGGGTTGGTGGAGGGGGATCTCCCGCTCACCTGTGAAAGCCATAAAGGTTAGTCTTAAAATTTGAAGTAAGGGTTAAATGAGCAAGGCGGAAGGGTACCTTCCCCGGCGGGAACTGGCGGAAGAAAGTCGAGATTCCGCCGCAAGAACTTGACGTCGAAGTTCTTGGTCCCGAATAATGAGAGGATGGTCGTATCGCGTCCCCAGTGTCGGAGGCTGGTAAGTCGCCTTATCACACTGCACCGGCGAGAGAGGAACATTGATGAAGTTCCCGGACACGAAGACGAACTTCTGGGTCAAGTTGTGATTCTTGTTTGCGAGACCGATGGTCTTGATCGTCTGCCCCGAGAAGAAGACGATCCCGCTTTTTGCCCGGAAGTTGAACAGTTTCCGGAAGATGGAAAGATTGAACTTGATCCTTTCCGCGCGCATGTAGCAGGCGAAAGCCACTAGCAGCGCGACAGAATTAGGATTGAGCTGGGTTGGGACCACTCCATAGTACAGGAGGGCCTGACGCACTTCCAGCCAGAGGGGGAGGCGGAACCCTACCTCAAAATGCTCCAGCGGTATGGTCAGCTCCCCTTCCAGCAGGAAGTTAACTCTGTCTTCGTTCCCGAGATTGCGCACAGCGAACTCAGGGGGAATGTAGTTCCTGGTTATAGAAGCAAACTCCATCTCGGTTAAACGGCAAGGGGGGAAGTTGTGTTCAAGGAAGTTCTGCGCACACTTAGTACGACCCTCGGTCTCGCCCGGCATTGTGAATGAAGGCAGAAAGGGAGAGAAAACTGGTAGGCGAGAGGCTCGAGGTAGCAGAGAACGGAGAGAGCGTAAGAGAAGAAAGAAGACGAAGGTTCGGAAGCAAGTGAAAGTAAATGTGGTTGGTAAGCCGGCCTATTTATAGAAAAATATGGTAATCATGATGTTTTTTCCTAATGGCGGAAGTGCGGATAGCAATTTTTAATAATTCGACGCTTCGTACTCCGCTCGGTCTCGCTAGCGTTTCCTATACCTGCAGATGGCGAAAGCCTCCGGGAGGGATCCCGGGTAAGAACAAAGCGGCGACAAGTATAAAAAGGAAAGGTAGCTCGAGAGCTAATCATTCGGCAAGACAGAAGGGCGCGAAAAAATAAGAGGTTATATACAATAAGTCTCTCGCAGGGCGAGAGCCATGTTAAAATATAATAAATATTCAAATGTTCATCACATAAATAAAAAAGGTACATGCGAGAAGGGTAGGCCGAGAGATCGGGGCAAGAGGGGGAGAAATCCCATAGGGCTCAGTACTGTTCCCACCGCCAGTGACCCCGACCTAGCCTCCCTGTCCTCGGGGGCACTCGCGGATAATGATAAGCTGTTACGGCGGTGAGCTCCTGGTGGACCAGACGCAGTTGGTCCCGAGCCCGCGCGATGTGAGGTCTCCTCGCTTCCGACTCTTATGCGATCCGTCTCGCCAAGAAGATGTGTGTAGTCCCGCTCGATCACGCTTAGACGCCACTCAATCGATGTCAGGAGGGTAGTTTCCCGCAGAGAGTCCTCTCGCCGCATCCATATGAGCTTTGACAGGACTTCCTCTATCCTCTCCCTCTGCTTCTCGGCATTTCCGGAGGCCTCGAGGAAGCTCAGCATCTCGCTCAGGGAAGGCGACGGCGAGATCACCTCCTCATCTGTGTCGGGCTCTTCCGCAGGCTCCTGATAATCTGGTAAGAGGACTGTCAGGGCCAATTCAGGAGCGGAAAGAATAATCAAGACGCGAGAAGGAGCATTGTTTACCTGATTGATGACGAGAAGATCCAGGCCTCCCTTCAAAAGGCTTCCCAAAAAGTGGGCGGTGCGTTTTTTCCCTACCCGGGGGGAAGGATGTCTGCCCCAGCGAATGAGTCTCGGCCGGAGGCGAAAGGGCAGTGTCCTCCCCGTCGGGTAGGCGAGAGTCCGGCGCGAGAACAGGATACTTGTCAGCAGTTCTCCTGCGCGAGAGGGGAAGGCCGGTCGCAGGATCGATAGGGTCCTTGGTGGCAGGAGTCCTGGGCCTCGGGTTGACGGTACCCAAGGTTCCGGAAGTGGGTGTTGCGGAAAGCAATGAAAGTGAAAGAAAGAAAAAACAAACCAGTATAAGCGAAAGCCAGGCGAGAGAGTTACCGGGAGCAATCGAAGGCTCGTCCTGGGTAATCAGGGGGGCAACCTCTGGGACCGACGATAAGTTTTCGACATGATGTCGGGTGGACTCGGTATTCATCGGAGGGGTATTGGCGGCGTCTTCAGGAACCGTTCCCTGCGAGAAGGGTAGTGTATCAATGTGACAAGCCAGTTTTGGGGGTTCACGCCGAAAGGCGGGACAAGAAACATACCTCCGTCAGAGCAGCAGGCTCCTCGCGAGCAGGGGTTGGGGCGGCGAGGCTGGCTCGTTCCTAGAATGGTCTCGCCGAACTGACTTGGCCTTTTTCCGCCGGTAGGCCGAATTCACAGGCCTTTTTGCCGAGAACCAGGGGGCAAACCCAGAGCAATCGGCGCGAGCCCTCGCCTGAGCAGCGGCAAGACGATCCTGGACCTCTTGCGAGAGTCGTTTCGCGGCTCGTTTGGCATACATCTTCGAAGTAATGCGAGAGCTCAGGCGATAAGCTGTAGCAGGAGGGATGAAGTCTTGGAGGCATGCCCTGGCGTATATATATAGGGCCGAAGTGGGACCTGCAAAAGATTCCCTTCTAGGTCAGCATGCACTCACCGAATATTAGGGGTTGGACTTTTCTTTCTGAGCATAGGACTCGCTCGCAAAGAGCGGGGATTGTGTACAACCACATATTCGTTGAGTGGGTTTTTTCCCCAGGGGAGGTGATTCAAGAGCCTTTCGCCAGGGTAGGCGAGAAGGCTTCTGCCTTGGTAGGCGAAACCAGGGTGGGCAGAACTCTTTGGACCCAAGGCGTTGAGTGTAGCTTTTCCACACAACACTTTCAACGCTTTTGGACTTGGCCATATCTCTTATGAGAGCAGGCGGGTGGGGTAGGCAAACCCGCACTCGGCCGGATACTGGCCTTTCGGCAGGGCGCGCGGAAGGGCTTCCGCCTAGGTGTGTGAGAAGCCTCCCGCCCAGTTTGGTTCAAGAGGTAAATTTTTCTGGTTGCCCTTGGAGGTCTGCATTTAGCTCCTCAGAACAGCGGAATTTGACTGTTGGCAGACAACTCTGTGCTGCAAATAGCCTTTTGGAACAGCGGAGCTACACTGTTGGCAGACCAGATTTCTGGATTCTATAAATAGACCCACGTGGTACCTCAGAAGGCAAGCTTTCTCATTTTCTGAAGTCTGGTAGCGCTTTCTGAGGTATCCTTAGCTCGGCACTTGGCTAAGGAAGGGAAGCGCTCTGAGATCTTCCAGGTTAGTGGAGGGACCTCTGTGTTGTAGCCTATGTTAATAAAGGCGCGCCTCGGGCACGCCTAAGGCTCCAGGCTCAGAGGTTTGCGCCTTTGTGTGCCTTATTTGCGCCTTTAGAATATAAAATGTGAGTCTGAGTGAGATTTTGTTCGTAAATTTTTCTTCAAAAATTAAGAAAATAATAATGTAAGAACTCAATAATTTTTAATTGATTTAGTGTTTGTGAAAGATAATTGTGCATTAAGACTTAGATATGATGCAAGAGATCACATTGATTCTATTTTTTAAGAGATATAAACGATAATAATGAAAGATTAATTAGTAGACTTGATGAAGAATTTGATCGAGAAGCAAAAATGATGTTTGATGTTGATTTTTTAAAATGAATGTGGTTGCGCCTTGCCTTCGTCAGGCGCGCGCCTGCGCCTTGAGCCTTGTGCCTAGGCTCCAAGACCCCTTTGCGTCTTGGTGCGCCTTGTGCATTTAATAACTAAGGATGTAGCTCAGGGTCAGTTCTTTAGTTTTCAGCAGCTGGTCAAGGGTCCGGGTTTGGGAGAAGTAGGTGTTAGCTACTCCCCAGGGTCCGAACTCTCGTTGGGGCCAAGTTTTTGGTTCCAACACTTTTGTTTTATGGTTGACGATATTCTAATCACGGGAAATGACTCCACGGGAATACAAATGATTAAGCAGCACTTAAACTCAGTGTTTCAAACTAAAGACTTGGGAAATCATCGGTACTTCCTTGGACTTGAAATAGCGCGACGACCTGATGGTCTTGTTCTATCTCAACAGAAGTACTATCTTGACCTTCTTTAGAATGTTGGTTATTCAGATGCAAGTCTGCTGACACTCCGATGGATGTCAACCATAAGCTCTGCACTCATGGCTCATTCAGATCTGTCACTTCCAAACCCTGAGTATTATCGTCGCATTGTTGGAAAGCTGATTTATCTTACTGTTAAAGACCTGATATCTCCTTTGTTATTGGAGTTGTCAGTCGATTTATACATGCTCCACTTACCTCTCATCTTCAGTCCGTCGAGCACATCCTCGGGTACTTGAAAATGGCACCTGGATAAGGGCTCTTATATAAACCATCTTCCTCTTCCTCCCTATCTTTGATTACCTGCTTTGATGCTGATTATGCTGGTTCACTGGATGATCGACGCTCCACAACTGATTTTTGTACCTACTTTGGAGAGCATCTTATTACCTGGCATAGCAAAAAATAATTTGTTGTTACACGCCGGTCTGCTGAGTCCGAGTATCGTGCAATGGTTGTTGTTATGTCTGAACTCACCTGGCTAGAAAGTCTCCTTCGTGATTTGAGAGTCAAATTTTCCTCACCAACAACTCTATTATGTGACAGTCAAGTTGTTATACATAGTGCTAAGAACTTATGTTCCATGAGCGAACTAAACATATTAAGGTTGATTGTCACTTCATTCAGAAGAAGGTTCAATTGAAGAAGTTGGAACTACAGCATGTTCCTGCTACCGGGTAAGTTGTTGACATTCTCATCAAGGCCTTACCACGACCGTTGTACTATCAGTTTTTGTCCAAGCTTGGTTCCTACGATTTGTATGCTCCAGCTTGCGGCGGAGTATTGAAAGAAAATGTAAAGGCCTAAAATTAAGGCTCATATTTAAGCTCATCTTCTTAGTTTAGTCCCACATTGTAGAATTGGTTTTCTTAACCTCCTCTCATTTTTATTTAAATGTACAAATACATGTATTCAAGTATTGAAGGATTTGAGAAATTAATAAATTTTTTGTTTAAATTTCTCTCCTGGTTTTCTCTACAAAAACAATTTCATTTTCTTTGAATCTACCGCCTTTCTTTGGTGTAAATTTCTTCCAGCCCGCAAGTACCGAAAGCACAACGTAGTTAACTTCCGACTCCCAGCCTCCTTCATCGCCGACGTCCAAAGCCATCTTTTGGATGCCAATCGGAACCTCCCTCTGATACCATATTGAAAATTTAAAAAAAGAAATAAAAAGCAGCGAGAAATGGGGGAAAAGAGAAAGAGCTTCAATAAGGATTACATTGCTTCAAACAGGGGATTCTCACTCACGTTTTTTCATACTCAAACACAAAGCATTCAACACTTATTTAGAGAGCAGATATGGAGTTATTCATGACATGTATGGGCAGAATAAATTTGCCCATACATGAGCCCATTCTTCCAATAAGACTTAACACAAAAGGTATTTAAATATGTTATCATGTCAGACATGCTAAGGTGGCACTGCAGGTTCAAAGGTGGTGGAGCAGGTGCTGCCTTACATTGCAGCATAAGGTTTGTAACCCGTATGCATCAATAGGCAACTGTTATTTGACGAGCTGGAGTCCATGATGCAGAAACATGTTGGGGAGGAGCTAATGCAACCCGATAATGGTGGTCACTATTGTTGAGTGATTATGGTGAGGTGGTCTAAATGAGAGAGTAAAGGTATTTTAATTGAAGGTTTCAACTCAAAAAGGAATGACTAATGAGTTGACGCCTCATAGCACTCTAATCATTATTTTAACCGTCAACATATATGATACTCAAATAGATCGAGCATTTTGAAGGAGACAAAAAGAGATCATAAATGATTTAAATGTCACTTCAGGATTCGAAAGTAGAGACTTTAATACTTGTCACAGACTTGTTCGAAATATTAACATTCATTGATCCCCGTGTTTTTTGATTCAAAATCATTTTGGAAAGGCGAAGGGAACGGAACGAAGGGTCCCACGGTTGGAGCAGTGGATGGAGGTCATCAGGTAGCCTATCCGAACGGGACAAAGAGTTGAGTTGGTTGTCGAAAAACCATTTGGGCCCATGAGCCTAGCCTCTCAGCAGCCCCTGCCTTGAAACTAGGTTGTCTACCCTATATTGATTGCATTCCTTTCAAGCATCCCAACCAAATCACTCAAGGCTAACCCTCGTAGGGATTTTGACCAATGGGTAGGTTGTTGAGGCCGGGAATCGATTCCGGAACCTCCTTTATCAAGGCCTTGAGAAAAGCCCATGGATCGATTCCCGACCTCAACAACCTACCCATTGGTCGAAGTCCTAAAGAGGATTAGCCTTGGGTGATTTGGTTAGGATTCTCTGACTACAATCTGGCTAGGTCGGGTTAATTTGTCACCACCACCACCACCCCAGCCTTTCAACAAAAGATGCTTCTTTTGTTGAAAGGCCCTCCTTGAGAGAGCACCTGATACCCAACTGAGTTGCGGCTGAGTTGGGTATCGGGAGCTCTCTTAAGGCACCCGCGTCTTTCAACAAAAGAAAATATGCATATTTTGTTGAAAAGGAGGTTCCGAGATCAATTCCCGGCCTCAACAACCTACCCATTAGTCAACCAATATATTTTTGCTTGGCCAATTAATTTCATCTTGGCGAACCATATTCGCCTCTCGTCGTTCATTTCGAACCCGGTCAAAATAGTGGTTCATGTCCATGAGCCAATCACTAAACGCCTTCAGGTCCAAGTGACCATCGAAGGTGGGAGCGTCAATGCGGATCCGTCGGGTGACGTCATTATCCTTAAGAGTCATCCCACGTCGTGGCTCATGGTAGTCACCGTACTCATCATCATAGTCATAATCATATCGTCCTCGATCTCTACGACGTGGGTGGGGAGGACGAGCCTCATCAGGAGGACGGTAATTCCTCCCTGGATCTCGTCGATACTCGTATCCACGACGATAATTCCCTCTCGCAAAGGGAGGGGGGTCTCGGCGAGGAGTGTCTCTACCACGTCTCTCAAGAGGCGGTGTAGCATCTCGTGGATCCTCGTGAGGCTCCTCATTAGGGGAAGGAGTCGCTCGACCTCTAGGTATCTCTAACTGATCTACTCTTGTGCTCACTCTCGCAATATCACCCCTAAGGATTTCGAATTGGGCTCCCATCTGATCAAATCGATCGAGAACTAGTCAATGAAACTCAGCGGAAGACATATCTGTATGTGAACAGGCGGTCCTATCGTCGGTGTGATGGTGACTCGACATGGACTGACGATAATCCCTACTACTACGTAACAAGTAAATGGCCCAAACCTAGGGCTCTGATAACAATTTGATGCAGTGGCAGGTCAACTCGGAGGTAGACTCACTAAATGCAACCCTAAATGCGAGGAGATGTAGTGCTAGTGCAAAAGTGGTATGTTTCAAAAAAAAATTGCAGCAAATAACTAATTATTATAAAATTAACAACAGAGGCATGTGCAGTCTCAAATAAATAATCACCGGAGAACAAATATCAACTTTAAATTGATCGAGCCACAAATACTACTAAGCGTGCACATAATACATCTCGCAAGTTATACGAACTATGATACTAATAACAAATAAAATAGAAAACCTTCACAGCTTGAGTACGAAAAATAAACAACAGTAAAGGATAAGAACTTATACCACAATTCACATATGCAGGTGATGGCAAGTGTGAATGTTGGTGGGCATAACAGTGACTGGAAAGGGGATTTGGGTTGGATGTGATTTGGTGGGCAAAAATCGGTGCTTGGAAGGGGATTAAGACTGGGGAAGAGGTTTTGACGGGGAAGATGGCGGAAGGGAGGTTTACTAGAGGAGTGTGGGCAAAGTGGTTGTCGACGGGAAGGAGAATGGGGAAAGAGGGGCGGACGGGAGAGGGCGCTGCAGTTGGGAGGCGGGCTGGGTTTTTGGTGGACAATGGAGAGGAGACCGGCGGGGAAGAGGGGCAGATGGGAGGTTTACGGTGAATACCAGGGGGGAAGCGGAAACGGGAAGATGCGGGCTCGGCATCGTGGCAAGGAAAGGCTCCAGGAATCGCTCCTGAGAGAGTGACTGGCGATTCCAATTCAAGCGAACCCACGATAACCTCCATCGCATGAACCGCCTACATACTTATAACCCTAAATAATAACTGCACAACACAACTAAAAATCAAAGAAAATCCAAATCGGACGGCTCACTGTTCAGACCGATCGGGAGCAAAATACATCTCAAAATATAAAAACCATATATGAACTCGACTCGTATCGGCCACCCGGAAGCGACCACGAACTCTGATCGTCCATCCGAGCAGCAGATCACCGCCTCCAATGGGAATACACGCGAGGTCGTGGTGCGCCGTCAACTCCCCCAGCTTGAAAGCACTCATCTTCGGTGAGTGAATATGATCGTGCATGCAGTGTAGCCGCGGGACGAGTCTCTGCTCCACTGAAGAAAACCAAGTGGCATCGTGTATAGATCGACCGCTCCAACAGACAAGATAACGCATCATATCTCACCCTCCTGCGGTGTAGAAGTCGTGGTCGATGACCTAAAGCACGTCGCCTGTAGAAGAGGGTGGCACTAATGTATCTCCGTCTGGCAGTAATATATCTCCGCCTGGCAGTAATGTATCTCCGTCTGACAGTAATGTATCTCCGTCTGGCAGAAATGCATCTTCGTCTAACTGTTGTGTCAGTGGAACCATTGATGGTGCAGTGCGATCCTCATGGCGCGACTCTGCGGGTGGCAATGGAGATGGACTGGTGGAGGTAATAGGAGGTGAAGGCTCGGGTAGAGGGGTTATAGGAGATGAAGGCTCGGGTAGAGATGTGGGAAAAGGGTTCACGTACATGCGCTCCTCGTAGTAAGGAGTCAAATCTTTTACGTTGAATACTCGACTGATGCCCATACCAAGAGTGATGTCTATCTCATATGCGTTCGTACCAATTAGCCGTACAACTGTATAGGGATCCATTCTGTGTGCACTTAATTTCTTTGTCGGTTCTTGCGGGACCCTCTCAGATCGAATGTGAATCAATACCTGCTCTCCTGCCTCAAATATTTGTTCTTGTCTGTGCTGATCTGCTTGATCTTTATAATAATCATTATTAGCTGCAATTTTTTACGGACCAACTCATGGAGCGCATGCAAATGATAAAAGAATGACCCAACCAACTCATAAAAATGAAGCGAATGATGCAAATAGAGCATAACATACTCGCGAAACTTCCAAAGGGAATGTCGGGCAATGACTTGAATATCTCTAACATGGGGTGGCCTATTAGGAGGCTCACCAGATGGTTGATAGAAAAATTCGGTGTGAATGACATCATCACCCGTAGGTACATCGTGGATGGTGACAAAGAAGCACGACGTACGGGTGTGATGTGTACCTCTCGAATGATAAAGCCCGTCAGGTGGCTCATCAGGGGGTGTATGTCAAAAGTCAACGTGTGTGTGATGATCACTAGTACGGAAATACAACCCATCATTAAAGAGCAGGCGGGGGAGCTCATCAAATAAGCCCCTGTGGACTTAATCCCGGGAGGTTCAACAATGGCACGATGTCCCTCCAAGAGGAAATCACTAATAACGGTAGTGTCCATGGGAACAAGTAGGTAACCTACAACAAAGTCAACGATATCCTCATGAACCTCCCAAGGGAGTAGTGGCTCATCTGGAGGCTTATCCGGATATTCAACAATGACTTCATTAATCTCAAATTCTCTCAGGAAATCACCCTTCCTCAAGATATGAAGGGGTCTCAAAGATCCTGCACTAGCTGAAGACTCGGCCTTGTCCTTGGGAGGATCCCTGGGCTGGGTCGAGGTAAGGGTAATCTTTCGACCCTAGTTAAAGAATATGCACGTCTTGCACCGGCCATAACAAGCGGCATCACGATCATATAACCAGGGTCTCCCGAGAATAACGTGAGCGACATCCATAGGGATAACATTGCACCAAACTTGGTCCTCAGTGATCGCTAGACAAATCGGCACCATACATCTTTGTGTAACCTGGATGGTGGACTTGTCCACCCATAGGACACGATACGGATGTGGATGGGGCTCGGCAGTAAGCTGCATTCTCTCCAACTCTTTCCTAGCAATTATATTTACGCAGCTACCACTATCGATGGCAAGCTTGCAGGGACCTCCTACACGGAAAATATATGAAGAAGATAGTGGTGCAGCGTCAATCTTCCTCTGTGCATGGGGTGTGGAGAAGACGGCAGAGGACTCCTAATTCGAGTGATCTCTCAGCATCGCTCTCCCATCGGCCCCCTACGACGACTGTAATCTCCTCAATGGCGGCATCCTCATCCCCAGCGTAAGGCTCGACCGAATCCTCAATCAATAAATTCCTAGTCGGACACTACGCTGCGAAATGCCCTCTGCCAAAACACTGATAACATTGAACGCCCCCAGGCTTGGGGCCTCCAGGTACAATAGCTTTTCCAAACGCATCTGCGGGGGTGCGAGGGGTATCAGTAGTCATGCCTCGGATCGAGTGGTGACCTGCCTCGGGACAGCAGTACGCAAATATTGCTCGTACTCTAGCGCAAGCTGAAAGACCTGTTCAACCGTCTCCATCCTATGGGGAATCAGTTCCCTTCGGATGTCCGCTCTAAGTCCAGCACAAAAACGAGAAGCAGTGGCAATGGGCTCCTCTATAATATCACACGAACTACAAGTTCGTTAAATCATGACATATAATCTGCAACGGAGAGAATCCCATGTCATAGCGCGTAGAGATGATCTCGGTATGAAGCTATGAGGTATTTATCTTACAAGCACTGCTTCATCTTATCCCATCGGACGATGGGGTAATAGCCATCCCGCTCCAGAGACCTTTCCAAACTCAACCAATATATTTTTGCTTGGCCAATTAATTTCATCTTGGCGAACCGCATTAGCCTCTCGTCGCTCATTTCGAACCAGTCAAAATAGTGGTTCATGTCCATAAGCCAATCACCAAACGCCTTCGGGTCCAAGTAACCATCGAAGGTGGGAGCGTCAATGCGGATCCGTTGGGTGACGTCATCCTCCTCAGGAGTCATCCCACAACGTGGCTCATGGTAGACATCGTACTCATCATCATAGTCATAATCATATCATCCTCGATCTCTACTACGAGGGTGGGGAGGACGAAGCTCATCGGGAGGACGGTAATTCCTCCCTGGATCTCGTCGATACTCGTATCCACGACGATAATTCCCTCTCGCAAAGGGAGGGGGGTCTCGGTGAGGAGTGTCTCTACCACGTCTCTCAAGAGGCGGTGTAGCATATCGTGGATCCTCGTGAGGCTCCTCATTAGGGGGAGGAGTCGCTCGACCTCTAGGTATCTCTAACTGATCTACCCTCGTGCTCACTCTCGCAATATCACCCCTAAGGATTTCGAATTGGGCTTCCATATGATCAAATCGATCGAGAACCAGTCGATGAAACTCAGTGGAAGTCATATCTGTTTGTGAACTGGCGGTCCTATCGTCGGTGTGATTGTGACTCGGCATGGACTGACGATAATCCCTACTATTACGTAACATGCAAATGGCCCAAACCTAGGGCTCTGATACCAATTTGATGCAGTGGCAAGTCGACTTGGAGGTGGACTCACTAAATGCAACCCTAAATGCGAGGAGATGTAGTGCTAGTGCAAAAGTGGTCTGTTTCAAAAAAAAATTGCAGCAAATAACTAATTATTATAAAATTAACAACGGAGGCATGTGTAGTCTCAAAAAATTGATCAAGACGCAAATACTACTAAGCATGCACAGAATAAATCTCGCAAGTTATACAACTATAATACTAATAACAAATAAAATAGAAAACCTTCACAACTTGAGTACGAAAAATAAACAACAGTAAAGGATAAGAACTTATACCACAATTCAAGTATGCAGGCGGTGGCAAGTGCAATTGTTGGCGGGCGTACCAGTAACTGGAAGGGGGATTTGGGTTGGATGTGATTGGTGGGCAAAAAACGGTGCCTGGAAGGGGATTTAGACTGGGGAAGGCTAATGGACAAGGGAAGTGAAGGGGTAGAGGGAGACGGTGAGAGAGAGGGCAGCTGGTGGGGAGGGGAGAAGAGGTTTTGATGGGGAAGAGGGCGGAAGGGAGGTTTACTAGAGGAGTGCGGGTAAAGTGGTTGTCGACGGGAAGGAGAATGGGGAAAGAGGAGCGGATAGGAGAGGGCGCTGCAGTTGGGAAGCAGGCTGGGTGGTGGACAATGGGGAGGCGACCAGCGGGGAAGAGGGGCGGACGGGAGGTTGGGGATTTCCTGGAATAAATCGTCGGATCTTTCTTCGTTTCTTTCTGAAAGATATCCAATCAATCAGAATGGAGGCGAGAGAGGGTCTTTTTCCTCGTCGTGTCTAGCTTGGGCTGCTTTAATGGTAGTGTTTACATTTTCTCTTTCACTTGTAGTATGGAGAAGGAGTGGGCTTTAGAACTAGTAGTCTTACTAATTTAGTAGTTTACTAAAGAATCTAATTCTATCAATTGTGATCGTTTTGTGAAAGCTGGAAAAAAAATACTTACGGTGAATACCGGCGGGGGACGCGGGACGGGAAGATGCGGGCTCGGTGTCGCGCCAAGGAGAGGCTCCAGGAATCGCTCCTGAGAGAGTGACCGGCGGTTTCAATTCAACCGAACCCACGATAACCTCCATCGCATGAACCGCCTGCATACTTATAACCCTAAATAATAACTGCACAACACAACTAAAAATAAAAGAAAACCTGAATCAGACGATTCACACTGTTCGGACCAATCGGGGGCAAAATACATCTTAAAATATAAAATTCATATATGAACTCGACTCATATCGGCCATCCGGACGCAACCACGGACTCTGATCGTCCATCCGGACAGCGGATCACCGCCTCCTGCGGGAATACACGCGTGTCGGTCGTGGCGCGCCGTCATATATGCTCATCCCATTTTTCTCCACTAAACCAACCAGTTCCACGCTACACCCAAAACAATCAGTCACCTCTCTGATTATAACTCCAACCAAATTCAATGATTATTATATTAAATTTAATTGAATTTGTTAGTTTTTCTAACATTCTTTAGTTACCCGTTCAGCAAAATAACATTCCGTTTAAAAATATTGTATTGACTTCAATTGAAGGCAAGAAATTTTCCCGACAAATTCTCTTCTCGGACATTTCAAATCTCTTTATCCTTTTTGGAGGTTCCCCTCCATAAAAACAGGTATATTAGTTAATGAGATCGATAAAATGAATACTTCTTTATGCTTCTGAAGTTAGCTACAAATGACATTCCACCTACTGCATATTGTACTAATAATGTAGTATTGTTTGCTTCAATATTCTATTGTCGCGTCAATGCACCTATATTAAGGGTATGTTTGGCGTGGTGGATTTGCCACGGAACAAATCCGCCGCCGCCCAACTGAGACCGCAGCCTCGGATCCGCGCCATGCCACCCCCCCCCCCCCCCCAAGTGATTAGATTACTATATAATAAAATATAAGCCAACTCCCAAGATTGCATCATGATATTTGTGATAAGTAGCATGCATTCTCTAAAGAAAGGGATATTGAAACAATGAAAACTGAAAAACAATAAATTTATTCAGTTGAAAATTGAAGAAAATAATTTTTCAGTGCACTAGTAAAGAAGAAGAAAAAAAACTATTCAACCAAGGTTCAAAGTAGGGCATTACAAATACACATGTTGAGCAATGTTATGTGGAAAAGCTCAATTAAATAAGATAAATTTACATTTGTTTATGTTCGTTGTGAAGGTAAGACTTCTCACAGTAGTTGGCAGCAGAGTATAGTTGAGGCCTCAGGTTCTTTAATTCCTGTACATATAACAATGTAGTACAAAAAAAGATGAGCATAGAAGTTTGCAAAATGGAAAAACAGAACAGTGGAAATGAAGATTGACCCACATACCATGCATAGGAAGTAACATAAAGGAAGATGACAAGATATAATGCATAAAATATCATCAAACCACCGCCCCTTTTTAAAACTTAAACACCATAAATAAATAGAATCTTAAGGGGTAGTAGTTTGATATCACTTCTCCAAATGCCAGAATTATTTATAAAACATAATCCATTTGCAATGTGTTGATTAATTTTGTATTGCTTTTCTATACTACATATAAGAGAAAACGCTTTACCCTCTCTTTATTAAATTGTTTATAATTTTTTTTTAAGTGTGCTTAATTAGTGTGTTTTATTATATTAAAAATGTGTTCTTCTCTCAATTTCTATTAAATTTTATATTCAGCAAAAAAAATTAAGTGATACAACAAGTGAAAGGTGCATTGTCGCACAAGGTCACAGAAAAACCTGGTGCACGACTGCTGATAAAATATATGATTAATTATAATTATCTAATATTATTTGGATTTACTAAATTCTTTTTATCCATTAAATGGCCGGATACATGCCCTGCTCAAGTTAGGGTTACATTTGGATGCTGAATTATCACTTTACTATTTGTTATTTCAATATATCATCAAACAAAGTAGCTAGCATCTACTAACCAAACATATATCCAAATCTCTATGCCATTTGGTATCCTTAGAAAACTCAAGTCTATCTACAAAATAATCTAGAGCTATTGAATAGTACATCACATAAGCACTACTTGGTTTTCAAACAAACAATTTAAATGTGTAAAATATTCTCTGAGAAAAGTAGGTAAAAGGTGTACTTCCCTTTTCAATGAGAATTTTTTATTTCTAAACCATGAGTTCTAAGAAAATCACAATGCGATTTAATGTTCGGTGGCAGTTCTTCAGTATAAATATATAATCACTCATGGGGTTCCCCCTAGAAAATTCCTGAGACAAGAACCAGCCCAAGCAGGTGAACCGTGCGCGCGGACCGCACCCACTCAAAGGGGTCCAGAAACGCTCCCCAAGACGAGCGTGAATGACCCGCGCGCGGCCGCTGATAGCGCGCGGCCGGCATGCCCATCCAGCCAGCGCGTGTGCGCGCCGACAGCCGAGGCCGCCGACCGTCTTCGCCGCCTCCGCCGTCCCGCTGGCCTCCGCCGCCACCGGGCAACCTGCCCGGGCCGCCCGGGGGGCACGTCAGTCTTTTCCTGAAAATTGGTGATCCAGATGACCATGACGGAGCGACGTCATTCGTCAGCACAAAATTCATCCCGGCGCAATTATCAGCATGCCCCTCTAGAAAACTATACAAGAGCCCCCAGACTCTTATTTGAAGACAAGCAACTCCAAAGGCTAGAAAGAGCTCTGACGTTTTTCGGCGAGGGCGTGGAACTTAGATCGTTCCTCCGCTCGGAATTCATTATACTCCCTCTATAGGTCGTCAAGTGTGCAACGCTCAACATTGCAGAGACTTAGACATTTTGTTCCAGAAGAACACTTTCATCCAAGCCCCGAAAACTTAGTGAATCCTCAGCTCTATTGGACGCTCTTATGAGAGCATCGTAGACTTAGTTTATTTTTTGTTACTCTTGTACTCAAAGCTTTGTATCGGAAAATAGGTCTGTCACCCTCCGAGAAAACCATCAACTCTTGTAAACTCGACCAAATAGTGTATTTTGGTCTGCCACAGATCAGACCATGTGGTTTTTCACCCTTTCCGGGTTTTCCACGTAAAAAAACCTCATGTCATTTGCTATTGTTTTTTATTAATTTTTTGTGCGTCCGATCCAACTCCGAGCTAATGCGGTCAGATTCTCGGGACAGAGGAAAACCGGATGACCCGCAACCGTTTGACGTCGTCTATGGGAAGTTGTTCCCAAAAGCATAAAGAATTTAAAGATAACAACGCATAAGCATCCCCAACAAGCTGCAATGACTAAAGGAGGCACGCACACCGCCGGCCAACCTGCTTACAAGGAGCCTAGTGATCAAACATCTGATGACTCGCTCATCGGCCACACGCCGCGCCTCGAGGAGGTAATCGCCACACTAGCGTCTTCGGTAGAGGAGCGAATGCCCCAGATGGAGGAGCGTCGGGCTCAAGTGCTCATTCTGCTAAGGGACTTAGGGGGCTCTGAGGTCTCGGGGGGATACCCCATGGAAGGCGGTCAGGCATCATTTCCCTCAGGCCGCCGATCGCTAAGTGGAGTAGTCCGCGCCACACATGAGCTCGGAGGGCACCGGCCGTAGAAGGCGTCACTCCCGGCAAGGCACTCCACCAACAAGAACAAGGCGACCAGGGAAGAAAGAAGGAAAGAAATCTAAGCCCGACATCCGGAAAACGTAGCGGGCGCCCCGACGAAATCTCACGAGTCGGGGGGCAGCAACACTTCGTCCAGCTCAACGCCTCTCACACAGAGATCATACACGCCCTCAGAAACCACCCAAAATTTCTGAGGCCCAAGGCGCTCCCCCGGGCAGAGGGGGACCAGTCCCAGCACTGCCACTTTCATCGGGGGCACGGACACGACACGGGGAAATGCGCACGCCTGAAGGAGGAAGTCGAGAGGCTTGCGCGTCACGGCTTTCTAAAGGAGTTCCAAGAAAAAAGGGCGATTACACCATCAACCCCAACCAAACCCGTCGGACGGCAGCACTACGAAGAAGAACCTCCCGGAAAGCAATGAGAGCCGGTCAGGACGACCGTCCCCAGCACACCGGGACACCCGTCGAATCCACAGCACATTCAGGCGACCCTCAGAAGCCCACCGGTCGAGGTAAACAGGATATTGATCGATGACGACGTGTCCGCCAACGTGTTGTTCTTGCCAACTCTACTCCAGCTAGGAATCTTGGGGAGGCACGTCCATCTTGGCTCAGGAGGCACACACGTTGCGGGACACCCAATGATCCCCATCTTGAGAAGCATCATCCTACCAGTGACTCTGGGAGTCCCCCCGGTGATGTCTATATACGACATCCAGTTTATTATCGTACAGGTCGCCTCAACTTGCAACGCCGTCCTCTGGGGTCCACTGCTGAGGGCGCTCCGCGCTGACGCGCTAGCTCAAGGCATCGTGTTGGACATCCGCTCACAAGACGCATCCTCCAGGGACTCCAACAGGACTTAACGCACGGGGGACACCGAGGGAACTTCGTCGTCATCCACAGTATATCTTCTGTCATCATCAGAATAAAAGCCGTCGGCTGGGCCTGCGCACCCTTTTACATTCATTCAGCGTTGATCTATCTAATTTTTGTTTCGTCAACTGCAACAACCCCATCGGAGCATGAACGGTCAAGGCGAGATGGAGAAAAGTCTTTTTGCACCTCCTAGGCGAGATGAACAAAGGTCCTTTTGCATCTTCCTCCTAGGCGAGATGAACAAAGGTCCTTTTGCATCTTCGTCTGGACGGACCTCGGTCCTCCTGAGTCGCGAATGAACAAAGGTTCTTCGCGACATTCACCTAGACGCACTCAGGTCCTCCTGAGGCGCAAACGAAAAAAGGTTCATCGCCACCTCCACCTGGACTGACCCCAGTCCTCCTGAGGCATGAAATAACAAAGGTTCTTCGCCACCTCCACCTGGACGGACCTCGGTCCTCCTGAGACGCGAATGAATAAAGGTTCTTCGCCACCTCCACCTGGACAGACTCCGATCCTCCTGAGGCGCGAACGAACAAAGATTCTACGTCACCTCTACCTAGACGAACTCCGGTCCTGAGGCGCAAACGAACAAAGGTTCTTCGTCACCTCCACCTGGATGGACCTCGGTCCTCCTGAGGCGCGAACGAACAAAGATTCTTCGCCAACTCCACCTGGACGAACCCTGGTCTTCCTGAGCAGCGAACGAACAAAGGTTTTTTGTCACCTCCACCTGGACGGACCCCACTCCTCCTGAGGCGAGAACGAACAAAGGTTCTTCGCCACTTCCACCTGGACGGACCCTGCTCCTGAGGCACGAACGAACAAAAGTTCATCGCCACCTCCACCTGCACAAACCCCGATCCTCCTTAGCCGTAAATGAACAAAGGCTATTCGCCGCCTCCACCTAGCACGAGCCCGGTCCTCCTAAGGCACGAACAAACAAGGCTTCATCGCCACCAACTCCTAGGCAGCCTTTGCTCCTCCCAAAACGCAAGCAGACAAAAGTCTCACACTAGCAACCTGCTCAAAATACCAACACTCGAGCTAAGCGCTACTCCACCAAAATTATACGCGCACCAAAACACAACCAGAACACGAAAGATCCGAAAACAAAGAGGATCTCCACTCAAACAAAAACTGCCCCATGGGCTACATCTTCATGAAGAATAAAAACACATGTGACGGTACAAAGGCACGCCTACAAAACGAAGAAGCAAAGCAAGCAAACAAATGAGAGGAAGGTACAATGGGATCATCTCTCAATGTCAACGTCAACGTCGTCATCTGAGGCAACCTTCGAGCCTAAATCATCGCGCTCTGGTAACCTCCGAGCAGCCCGAAACCCCTTACCATAGCCCAAGCAGTGCGCGACATCACGCTTGTCCTCCACAAGCGAATCAATCTCGGTCGCCATCATCTCAAAGTAGGCCTCCTCCGCGATACGGTACCGCTCCATCTCGAAGTCATGAGATCCTTTATACTCAGCCACCGCGGACTACCGCACAACCTCGACGTCCTTCAGCTCCACGATCAGTTGAGTCTTCTCCTTCTTCAGCGGCTCCACCTCCGCCTCCTGTTGTAACATCGCAGCGTCTGCTGCCTCAGTACAACGAATCGACTCAGCAAGAGTCGCTTCGACTGCACCCAACCTCCCGCGAAGAGCCTCGACCTCTGCATCAGCCGCGCTCAGCTTCTCACGAAAAGTCTCAATCTCAGCCTCGGATTTGGAAGAAAACAACTCGGACACTGCATTAACCAGCAAGGAGAAAACCTTCTTTTTCTTCTTCCGAGCAGCGGACGAAGAATCCTCGGACGCAGCCAGCTTCGTCCGCAAGGAGAAAAACTTGTCTTTCATAGTCACGCAGCTGTTATCCCAGGAAAGCACGATCTTACGCATCTCGTCCAACTGCAAACGCAGGGGATAAATTATTTTAATGCGCAGAAACGAACCAAAGGAAGAAAACAATGGGGGAAACAAACGTAACTTCAGGAGAAGTGCTCGACAAGCAGAGCATTCCCGCCTCTTGCCCTTCGCCATCACCAACGGTAGCTTGGGGTCCTCTCGAGAAACTGGCTCGTCCGGAGGCAGCTCCAGGAACTCCTCGGTCTCAGCAACCGGCGGATCAACGATCGGGCCGTCCGAACAATCATCAGTGATTTCAACAATAGCCTTGGAAGCAACGAAAAGGGGACCACCTTCCCCCCGCTTCTGTGAAAACTTCAGCTTCCTCTTCATTTCACGCTCTAGCGGAACGACGCAGCTCCACTCCGCGTCCGTCGAGAGACCCGCCAGAATCAATCTTTTCTTGATGACGAATGCGTTGATCTTATAAAGAGCGGCACTCAACCCACGCGGATCCTCGAAGCCCAACAGAGGAGAAAAATCATACTCTTGTCCCGCCAGAAGGCGGCAGCACTCTGAAAGCTCCCGCCAAATCTCAGGTAGCATCCACGGGTTCCTGATAAATCCAAATAGCGTTCCCTTATGATGGCAGTCGGTCATGCCTTCAAACGACAGTCACCTTTTGTTGCTCCGCACCTCAATCCGATCACGGGGACCAAGGCAAACTACGCACCATTCGCGGAAAAGTCGAACCGACTTACGGGGCCATGCTCTCGAAAGAAGCACAGCAGGCCCATGATCCTCGTCAACCCCACTAAAGAAAGTTGCGTGACCGGAACATCGCAGAACTGTAAGACCGCAATGGCTTCCTCAGCAGGAGGGATATGAAAGCCTGCCTTCAGAAATCCCTTTATAATCGCAAAGTGACCCAGAGGAGGGTTTTGAACGCGCTCCAACGGAGAAGGGATCACGACCTCCATGTCCACCAAAATACCAAAGTGTTTCCTCCAACCGTTCACTCGGTCGAGGCTCAGAGTTGAGGGAAGGCGCATCGACCGCGGCGGAGTACCACCCTTTGGCACCTACAAAGAAGACGGATGTTAACACAAAAGCGGCAACCGGGAAAAATCCCTTAGGAATCGCGCACCACGCACCCGCGCATGTCTCCCCATGCGCGCCTGCTCAACTCAACTTGCACCCCTAAGCAGGAGGATCTAAGTTGGAATGCCCCAAAGATGGCAGTAGAATAAAGCATATTTGGACCGAAATATCTTACAAAGGGACAAAAAATATCTCCCGCATATGGCAAAAAAAATCTGATTTAAATTTTGCTCAACCCAGATTTTTGGCGAGAATCGACGGTCACACGGCTCCAGGTTGCCGCAAGCAACAGTAAGTTCTCGCACTCATCGCTTTGCGAGGCATGAGCCGTGGAAATTTGTGGGCATTTGATGGGATTCCCCAAATGGTGATCGACCGCATGTTCGTGATCCATCTTCTGAGCCTCCTGATCATGTACATATCTCAAGAGTTGCTAGTAGTATCTAAAACCACCGGTTTGTAGAGTTATTTGTGTTAGTAGTTCATCTTTTGAATTGCTGTGCGTTCATTTATATTTAGTGCATGATTCATTTGTGTTGTGTGTCACACATGTTCGTTTTGCATTATTTGCATGAAATGCATGAAATTACACCGGAATTGAATATTACTAGCAATATTGAATTATATAAGGCATAAGCGAAATATGCACAAGCGTGAGCAAAATTTCGGGTGTGCGAGCATGTCATGGTCGAACTTTGCAAGAAGGGACTCCAACAAGGAGCCGCTACTAAACTACAACTTAAGCGAATGAGTCATTATAGGGTTATAAAAAAAAGTTGGGACAAATTTCTGCGAGATCGATTTCTCTGCAGATATGGGTATTCATCCCGTATTTAATACGAATATTTAGCACATTACTTTGAGCCTCTCGAGCGTAGGGACCCACACCTTGAGCTTCTTTGACACCCTCCCATGGACCCCATACCTTGAGCTTCTTCTACTATCTTCCCAGTTACAGCTTGGCACTTCCCCTCTTTACCTTAGATGAACACCCACAGATTTGCTCGCACCTCCTATGATTCTACCGGATTTTCTGGAGCCACCAGCACGAGAGGTGAGAGTTGAGAGCATGAGCGATATTGTGACGAGTGCACCACTATTACAGAAGTTCCTTCTTGTCGTTACTCGGTGCACTGGAGTGGACACCACTATTACACCTTTGATGATGATTGGATATTGGCGATAGCTTGTGGGACTTACCCCGGATCTTTGACTACAGCATATTCATCTACATTCCTCAGAGATGAATGTTTTTCAGTCGGGGGGATTGATGGGGATCAACCACATGTTCTTGATCGGAGGAGATCGAGTCACCACGTGGCGGGACCCTCTTTTGTTGATTTGTCAGAAATTAGTTGATTGGATTGGCGATCTAAGACGGCAAGCACGTCCGGAGCGTCCATTTTCATTTTATATGTATTTATAATATTTTTTGAAATTGTATTTATATTTTTTAGGATACCGGGCGTAACGAACGATCGTAGTCATTCGCGTCGAGTGACCAACAGCCCCATCTCGTTATAAATAGGGGCTGATGTCCAAGTTTTCAGTCATTGTTGAGTTTATGAGAGAATCCGGATTTCGGCAATCATTCGTGGTGCGAGGACGCGAGCCCGAGGTGCGACGCCGCGAGCCCGAGGTGCGGCGCCTTGGTAATCTTTTTATTTTTTTTGTTCATATTCAATTATTTTTCCTAAATTTCACTGCTCTTGTGTCTGTCCTCCATGTTCTATCCATCCAGAAAAAGAAAACTGCCTCTAACTTTCCCCAAACCCACGATCGTTGATCACAGAAGGAGAAAACCGCCCCTGCCGTCCCTATTCATCATCTCCCCCGCATGTATCCACTAGTTGTCAACTCCTCCGCTCAATCGAAACCCTAGCCCTCCTTGCTCGACGCCTCCGAACAACCCCCCGTTGACTTCCATCGGCCGGCCTACACGGCGTCTGCGTGAACCTGCGAGCCCTTGCCGCCAGCTCCCCCATTCCTCCATCTGCAGGTAGGTTATTCTCTCAATCCTCATGAATCTCCTCGCTGAAACCCTATCCTAGACAAGTTAGGCTATTCCCCCCTCCTTCCAGCCCGTTATTTCAATCATCCCTCCTTTTTACTCACCCTCAGCCTCTCCCATCCCAAGCATAATCCCTCCTAATTACAAAAATCTCATTAGCACTCCTTCAAAGCCGTTGTTTCCCTGTTACAGCCCCTTCTTTACACGTGGATCCACCTCCTCTTCCCTGTTTCCAGTCATGAAACCACCCAAACTCCCTTTTGCTGTCATTTATCATATTTACATTTCCTCATCACCACAGCAACAGTCATCTTCATCCTCATACCAGCAATTCTGACACCCCTGCCGTTGCCAATCATTCTTGTTTGTGAGTATTAACATTTGTGCTATTTTATTTTGTAGAGTATTGGATGGACATACTATGTGTTTGGTCATTGTTATTGCGCGCGGAGAATAAATCTCACCTCAGATTATAAGTGTATCACAAACGAATTTCCACAAGCATGAATCCCAAACAAATACTTCGTCCAATCCAATAAAAATGTTGAAGAAAATAGTCCAATACAACAAGTGACTCACCAAAGTAGTGGGTTGACCGAGGTACTAAAGGCTCCGGGACCGGATGCGTGGGGTGGCGATCGAATGTAGAGTCGACGGCGTGGAAATAGCGAAGGTGGATTTCCTCGGCGATGGAAGATGAAAGCAAACCGGAAATGGATGTGTCCGGCCGCGTAGGCATAGACCCGGGTGAGGAGGGGTAGATCCGACAATAAAAGGTCGGATCCGGGCTGAAAAATCCCAGATCCCGATTGATCCGGGAGGGCGAAGGTTAGGGTTTATGGCTCCACATGTAGGGGGGCTGGCGGCTTGGACGAGTGAGGATCTAGAAGGGGCGGCGGCGGTGGATCTGAGAGGGAGGAAGTCAGTAGTGGCTATGGGATTGAGGGGAGTGGTCGGCTGAAAAGGGAGCTGACGATGTGGGAGGCGGACGGTGGAGGGGAGGCCTGGAGGGTGGCAGTTTGGTGGAGGGAGGTTGGAGGGCCGGCAGCTGCAGGAGATTTGAGGGAGCAGGACGCCAATTTTGAGGAGGGAAAAAAGGGGTTGCAGACTGCAGCAAGTGGAAAAGGGATTTGAGGGGTGGAGAATGGAGGCTAGGGTTAGGGGAAGGCTAGAGGAGGAAGATGTCAACCTAGGAGTCGTCACCTAGGGTTCCATGGAGTCGGCACCGTGACGGGATCACGGGATTCCGGGAAAGCTTTCTCCAAAATTTGCAATGTCCTAAACCAGCCCACTACAAGTCTATTTATAATAAAACAATAGCTAGTGCATCCCACCTTCGACGACTATGATTGACCGAAGGCAGTGCCATTAAAAATACACTAAAATAAACCAAAAAAAAATAAACATATGAATTTGACTCGTAGCACGGATCTGGACACATCCGCGGAGTAAGATCGGTGATCCGATCAAGCCATCAAGCGCGAATACATGAACGCGGGTCTCACCTTGCTGCGAACCCCTCCTGGTGCATGATCCGATGAATCCCCATCAACTCCCCTGACAGAAAAGCCTACATCTCTGATGAATGGAGACGGTCGTACTGGAGTCAAAGTCCAGTGGCGAGTCGATCGAGCTCTGCTGGTAGTATCCGAGCGTCATCTGCATCTGGGCGGCTCTGTCAATGTATCAAGTAGTGACATCGCGGCCCGCCTGTAGTAGAAACAAACTGGTGGGATCTGATCTCTATGATGCTCTCATCGTTCATCTCTCAAGTGGTGAATCCTGGTGCGATCGGCGATGTCGTCGGTGAAACCAAAGAAGACGAATCCCCAGGTGGATGGGTGTCAGCAATGGGTATACTATGGTGGCCATCAGACGTGGGTGGACTATGAGGGTGGTAAGGTAATGGGAGTAAAGGTGGGGGCGGTTGGGAGTATCCACTGCTCAGATCCACATACTCGTGAGGCTCGTAGTATGTCGTCAGTCTTCAACATTGAATACTCAGTGGATTCACATACTTGCAGGTATATCGAGCATGTAGGAGTTCGTGCCAATGCGATTTATAACTGAGTAGGGGCTCATTCGCCTGGCGCGTAGTTGTTTGGCGGGCCCCGAAGGGCGCCTCTTAGGGCGGATTCGCACCATTACCTATTCACCTTCTTGAAATACTTGTTCCCGTTTCCGCCTATCTGTTATTAGTCGACGGATCGACTCATGCAAATAACGTGCAAAGGGCTCAGCAGACTCACTAGGGCGCGACTCCAGGGGACTAGGGATAAGGTCTATAGGCTTCCTAGGGTCATATCCTGACACTACATGAAATGGACTCAACCCAATATACCTATTGACTGAACTATTATATGCAAACTACGCGACTGGAAGATCAAGGTCCCAACTACATATGTACTCACCCACTAAAGACCTTAATAGGTTTCCTAAGCTACGGTTTACTACTTCAGTCTGCCCATCCGACTGTGGATGATATGCCGAGGAAAACCTAAGGGTGGTATCAGTATTGTGTCACAGGGTCTTCCAGAAATAGCTCATAAACCTCACATCGCGGTCTGACACGATAAACTAGGGCAGGTCATGCCGCCTAAAAATGTCCCTCATAAAGATGGATGCTACGTGTGAAGCATCTGTCATCATGCGGCATGCGATAAAATGCGCCATCTTCGAGAATCGATCAACCACCCCAAAGATGGAATTGTTTCTCTGAAGAGTGCGGGGGAGTCTGAGCATGAAGTCCATGTTGATGTCTTCCTAAGGGCGGTGTGGGACAAGTAAAGGTGTGTATAGACCCGTGTTCTGCTAGGTGCCCTTGGTCGTCTATCAGATACGGCAGTGGCGAGCAACGCGAGCCATGTCCTTCTTAAAGTTGGGCCAGTAGAGGTGGTCCTTAACAATGGATATGGATTTATCCTGCCCAAAGTGCCAAGCGGCCCTGCCCGCGTGCAACTCCTAAATCAAGTAATCACGGTAGGACGTCTGGGGGATGCACAGGCGGGAGTCTTGGTACAGATATCCCTCACAGATCTGATAGCTCTCAACAGGGTCCGGTAGGTCTCAGGACAAGACGGTATAAATCTCGTCAAAGTCGGGGCATGCTGGATAATCTAGAATCACTCTCTCAAGCCCATCTACACGTGTGATCATCGTCTGCAACAAGGAGACGCGGCAACTTCACGCATCAGCCGGCTTGTTCTCAACACCAGCTCGGTGTTTGAGAACGTAATGAAAATCCTGCAGGTACTCAACCCACTTGGCATGTTGGTGTCCCAACTTACGCTGCGAATCTAGATATCGTAACGCCTAGTGATCTGAATAGAGAACAAACTCTCGGGGAAGGAGATAGTGCCTCCAGTAGCACAGAGACTGGACAATCGCATAAAATTCCCGATCGTAGTTTGAGTATTTTTGTCTGGCCTCGTTCAGCTTCTCACTTAAGTAAGAAAATGAATGTCCCTTTACTCAACACGCCACCAATACCTACACCAGAAGCGTCACACGCGACCTCAAACGCACGGGTAAAATCAGGAAGTCTCAGGACAGGATTCATCGTCAATCTCTCCTTGATCTCCTCAAAAGTTCTAGTGGTCGCGGGGTTCCACTGAAATTCTCCCTTCTTAAGGCAGCTCGTGAATGGGGCCAAGATCGTACTGAACTCATAGACAAACCTCTTATAGAAGGTGGCAAGTCCGTGGAAGCTGAGAGCCTCATGGATGTTCGCTGGCATAGGTCAGTCGCGAAAGGACTTGACCTTCTCAGGGTCAACAGATACTTCAATAGATGATATAATGAATTCTAGAAAGTGAACAAACTCAGAAAGGAATGAGCACTTCTTCAAATTCACATACAATTTCTCCCGACGGAGGATGCTAAAGAGCAGCCACACACATATAGACCGTCCTTGGTCTTAAAGTCTGTCTTCCACTCATCTCCCTCGCGAACTCGTATCTGATGGTACTCACTACGGAGGTCGATCCTTGAAAAGTTATGAACACCGAACATAGTATCAGTAGGTCATCAAGCCGTGGAATAGGGAAACGATATTTGACCGTGATTATATTAATCGCGCGACTATCGATGCGCATACGTCAACTACCGTCTTTTTTGGGGGTAAGGAACCGCACACGGACTCAAATTCTCAAGAATAAATTACTTCTTAAGAAGCTCGTCAACCTGTTTCTTGAGCTCAACGTGCTTATCAGGATGCATACGATAGTGGGCAGGTTCGAGAGAGAAGCCCCCAGGACTAAGTCAATAGCATATTGAATGTCCCGTGGGGTCAGATCCTCGGGGAGCTCATCAGGCATAATATCTGCAAACTCATCCAAAAGGGGACACACCGCTGGGGGGTGGTCGTTAGGGGGGAAATCGGAAGCCATAGTGGCTGCCACAACATAGATGATATCGGACTCAATGCTATCTAGCAAAAATTCACCTCGCCTCAAGATATGTAGGGGCCTCGAGGCGTTTGTGCTCACAGAAGGCTCAATCTAACCCTTGGATTTCTCCATGGGTTGGGTAGGCATCAACGTAATCTTTTGCCCCTTGTCATAAAAGACACACGTGTTCGAGCGGCCGAAACACGTGACGTCACGATCAAATAATCAGGGGCGGCTGAGCAGCACATGTACGACATCCATGGGAATGACATCACACCAGACCCGATCATGAAATGAGGCGATGCTAATCGGCACGAGACAACACTAGGTAAAATGAATCGCAGTCCTATCAACCCAGACGACACGATAGAGGTGGGGGTGAGGCTCTGACATCAACTGCATACGGTCCAGACCCTTTTGGGCCACGATATTCACACAACTCCCACAGTCGATAGCTAGCTTGCAGGGACCGCCTACACTAGAAAAATACGTGTAGAATATGGTAGTGCGACGCCAGTCCTTGTCTACACGTGGGGTATGTAGGAGGCGCTTAATCACTCTCATCTCTAAAGATCGATCAGCGTCACTCCGTTATCCCTCCTCGATCGTAGTTGTGAACTCCTCAGTAACCTCCTCAACTTCCTCTAAACCTGCTCCTCGTCCCCAACTAGCAAACTTCGCGTGGGGCACTGCGCCGCCACGTGTCTTCTGCCAGAACATCGATAACACAGAATATCCGCAGATCGATGGACATCAATGGCGACGCCTTTGCCCTTCATGTCCAGGGGGGCACGTGAGGACGTAACCTCGGTGGTCTGGGGCGAAGCGATTTCCTATAAGTCGAAGTATCAGTACGAGAGGGAAACTGCCTTATGCTAGAGGTACTGCTCGTACTGTAGGGCGACCTAAAAAATCTGATCAACAGTCTCTAGAGGGTGGAGAATCAGCTCTCTCTGAATCTCAAAACGTAGGCCATCCTTGAAACAAGAGGCGGTGACAATGGGCTCCTCTGAGATGTCACTCTAACGACGAGCTCGTCGAAGCGAGTCACATACTCTACGACAGTAAGTGTCTGGTGTCCCATATCGTAAGTTCTGTAACTGATCAAGTAACTGGTCTCGATAGGACGCAGGGAGATACATCTCTTTCAGTCTTTGCTTCATCTCATCCCATTGGGTGATAGTATAATAGTCATCTCTCTTCACGGCTCTCTCAACGCTAATCCAAAATACTATGGCCTGTCCGACCAGCTTCATTTTGACGAAGCGAACGCAGCGCTCGTTGCTCATGTCGTACCACTCGAAGTAATGGCCCAATTCGAGGAGACAATCACTAAAGGGTTTCGGGTCCAGGCGGCCATCGAATGAAGGGGCATCGAGAAAAATACGGCGAGTGATATCATAGTGGTGGTCACCTCTTCGTGGGTCAGGATAATCCTCAGGATAATCATCATGAGCGTAATCATATCGAGCAGGTGGGAGACCACGCTCTCTTCAACCCAGGGGATAATACTCATCACAGTGATGGTCGCGGCGACCATGTGGGGGCACACGATCTCGTGGGTCAGGCTGAGGCTGACGGGGCACAAGATACCCATTACGCTGGTGTAGGGGGCTATCACGAGATCGGGATTCCACCTCGCCGGCGATGTTGGGGCTCGGGGAGGAATATCACGACGGTAACGATCTATGGGAGGCTGACCATCTATCGGACGCCGGTCAAGACGAGGAGGAGCATCAAGGTCGTCATCAAGTGAGTCATCGTGTTGAACTGAAGTGTCCCTGAAATTTTCTAAGTGATCTAAACGGAGATTCACCTCGACAAGGTCATGACGCACGTCATCGAACTGGGTACCTAAAGTGTCCAAACGATCTAGGATACGACGTTGAAACTCAGCAAAAGCGACGCCCGAATTCGAGCTCGCCGCTCGGTTGTTGGTGACTAATGGATCTGACATGCTTGCTCTAAAAATCATACCACTATGGAGCATGCAAACGGCCCGACCTGAGCTTTGATACCAATTGATGTAGGATATGCTACGGGGGTGCACAAAACCAAGGTTACTGTGGGTGGAATGCAAATGTGGCACACTAATAAACACCTAAATGCATGATACCGTGGTGACGGCGACATATTAAATTGAGCAAAATTAAATCTTCAAGCCACGCAAATAATTAAAGAGCAGTAAAAGCATTCAATAAGCAAATAATTAATGGTTTTTCTCCGCTCAGAGGGCCAAGACTAAGCGTGCGGCAAATAAATACCCCTTGCAAATTATAAGCGTATCGCAAACGAATTTCCACAAGCATGAATCCCAAATAAATATTGTGCTCAATCCAATAAAAATGCTGAAGAAAATAGTTCTATACAACAAGTAACTCGCCAAAGTAGTGGGCTGACCGAGGTACTGAAGACTTTGGGGACGGATGTTTAGGACGACGATCGAATGTAGAGCCGGCGTCGTGGAAATAGTGAAGGTGACTGTCCTCGGTGGTGGAAGATGAAAACATACCGGAAATGGATCTGTCCAGCCGCGTAGGTATAGATCCGGGTGAGGAGGGGTAGATCCGACAATAAAAGGTCAGATCTGGGCTGAAAAATCCCAGATCCTGGCTGATCCGGGAGGGGGAGGGTTAGGTTTTATGGATGCACGTGTAAAGGGGCCGGTGGCTTGGACAAGTGAGGATTTAGAAGGGGCGGCGACGGTGGATCTGAGAGGGGGGAATTGGCAGTGGCTATGGGATTGAGGGGAGTAGTCGACTGAAAAGGGGCTGATGCTGTGGGAGGCGGACGGTGGAGGGGAGGCCTGGAGGGTGGCGGTTTGGTGGAGGGAGGCTGGAGGGCCGGCGGCTGCAGGAGATTTGAGGGAGCGGGCAACCGGTTTTGGGGAAGGAAAAGAGGGTTGTAGCAAGTGAAAAAGGGGTTTGAGGGGTGGAGAATGGAGGTTAGGGTTAGGGGAAGGCTTGGGGAGGAAGATACCAACCTAGGAGTCGTCACATAGCGTTCCACGGAGTCGGCACCATGGCGGGATCGCGGGATTCCGGGAAAGCTTTCTCCAAAATTTGCAATGTCCTAAACCAGCCCACTACAAGTCTATTTATAATACAACAACAGCTAGGACATCCCACTTTCGACGGCTATGATTGGCCGAAGGTGAGGTCACTCAAAATACACTAAAATAAACCAAAAAATAAAGTAACATGTGAATTTGACTCGCAACACGGATCCGGACACATTCGCAGAATCGGGTCAGCGACCCGATCAAGCCCTCATGCGCAAATACACGAACGTGGGTTCCGCCTTGCGGTGAACCCCTCCTGGTGCATGATCTGATGGATACTCATCAATGCCCCTCCAGAAAACTATAAAAGGGCCCTCAGGCCCTCATTTGAAGACAAGCAACTCCGGAGGCTAGAGAGAGCTCTGACGTTTTCCGGCGAGGACATGGGACTTAGATCGTTCCTCCGCTCGGAATTCGCTATGCTCCCTCTCTAGGCCGTCAAGTGTGCAACCCTCAATGTTGCAGGGACTTAGACATTTTATTCCAGAAAAAACGCTCTCATCCAAGCCTCGAAGACTTAGTGAATCCTCACCTCCATTGGACGCTCTTGTGAGAGAATCGTGAACTTAGTTTATTTTTGGTTACTCTTGTACTCAAACTTTTGCAACGGAGAGATGGTTTGTCGCCCTTCAAGGAAACCGCCAACTCTTGTAAACTCGGCGAAATAGTGGATTTTGGCCCGGCACAGATCCAGCCACATGGTTTTTCAACCCTTCCGGATTTTCCACGTAAAAAAAAGTCTCTTGCCATTTGTTTCTATTTTTTATTAACTGTTTGCGCACCCGGTCCAACTCCGAGCTAAGCCGGTCCGATTCTCCAGACCAGGGAAAAACCGGGTGACCCACAACAATCACATGTAAGTATCTAACTAAGACCAATATCACACAAACTACAGAAAACTGAAGCATGATCCTGAAAGAAGCAAATGAGTGAATTTGTAATATTCAAAATCTCCACACATATGAATGTTTTTTTCTGATTCAGAAGGAGCGGAGTAACTATCAAAACTGAGTATCGAAATGAAGCATCCACTTCAAAGAACTTGTTAAATTAGAATCACAATGCATAACGCAGAACTCAGTAAAAACTAATCTAATAAGCGATCAAAACAAAATCAAAAGAAACGAAGAAGCGGATTGCTGCCGACGAGCCGGATCTAAACAATTGATACACATTAGATGAAATGCACCTGAAGGGCCATGACAAAACCCTTGCTCCGCTCCATGGAGACCTCGTCGAAACTCATGGCCGATTTCCAGTGCCGCGCCGGAAACAAAGTAGAGAATGTGAGGAAAAGAGCTCAAAAAGCGGACAAAGTAAACCCTAAGAAAGGCTACTTCGGACGGTGGCTCCGTGTTGAGTCGAGGTGGAGTCTTCCTTCGGAGGGAGGCAAGAAATTAATGAAGAGAGGAGAGAGAGACAATGAGAGTAGAGTCGAAGTAAAGTTTTGGAAGGGAGGAGAGAGAGACAGTGATGGAGGATTATAGACTTACAGTGAATAGGACTGATGAGATGGTAATTATTAGGGTCTGTTTGGGACAGCTCTGGCGGATTGAAAAGCTGCTGTCCGGATAGAGCTGTTTTAAAATAGATCTCTGGGAAGCAGTTTTGAAAAGCTGCAGACTGTTTGGGTGTTCTGTGCAGAAGTGCGCTCGGAATCGCCGGAGGAAGGACGTCGGGGGCTTGGAATTGCCGGAGGAAAGCCGTCCGGGGCTCGAAATCGCCGGAGGAAGGCCGTCCGGCCTCTGAGCATGTTCCAACTGAAGAAACCATTAGATTTCCAAAACATGTGAGAGAGAAAGCTATTTTGCGGGAGCAGAAGCTGGGGAGGGAGAGATTTCTGAAAAGCTGCAAAACAGCTCCAGATTTTTGAAAAGCTCTTCACAGGGAGCTGTCCCAAACAGACTGAAAGCAGCTCTGGCGGTTGGAATAGAGATTTTCCAACCGCCAGAGCTGCCCCAAACAGACCCTTAGATGAACCCAAAAAGTGCGCCCGGAAGCGGGGGCGCTTGATTCTGCTTCACGGCTCACGGTGAGCGCTGGTGCTTATAATAATTATAATTATTATTATTTTACTATGTTTTTTTGACTACTTTGTGAATGGGCAGAGAGTAGGCATGTAAGTCAAAATCGAATCGAATCGAATCAAATCGTATACCAATCAAACCGTAAAATCGAACCGGTTTGGTTTCAGTAGTTCGCGGTTTGGCTACGGTTTTGATTTTAGAAAAATCATACAGTTCGGTTCGATTTATGGTTTTGTGTGGCAAACCGAACAGAGTCGAACTAAACCGAACCGTTGTGTATAAAAACTTGGTGATTACATCATATTTCATTGATCCCAATTGGAAATTGCACAAAAAGATTTTAGGTTTTTGCCCAATTTCAAGTCATAAAGGCATGACAATAGGAAATGCAATTTAGGCATTCATGCTTGATTGGGGAATTCAGAAAGTGTTTACTTTGACAGTGATTTTTGTCCTATGAACACTTTTTTATTTGATATTTTTCTAAACAAACAACGCACCTAAGTTGTCGTTGATCTCTAGTTTAGATATTTTTCTAATCTAGATCTTTCTTCAAACAAACAATGCTGATGAATATTTCATTTTTCATTCATTTGATTTTAGAGTCTTGAAATGATTATGTGATAGAAATTGTATTCAGGCAACTCTTTCATATTGGGTGGTTGAGTCTCATTCATTGCATCATCCTTGATCTCTCTCTATAAATCTTTAAGCTTTATCACATTATTTAAACCACCAAAACTGAACCGAACCATTCGGTTAGGTTCAGTTCGGTTTTAATGTTTGAGCGATTCTGTTCTGTTCCAAATTTTTGAAATCATATAGGGGTGATTCGGTTTGCGATTTTGCTTACAAATCGAACCAAATCGAACCGTTACAGCCCTAGCAGAGAGTTGTGAGAAAAAGAATTTGATAAAAAAAAGTTGTCTAGAAGGAATGAATTAGCAGTTTGTGACCGGGTTAAATGTGTTTTTGTTTAGGGTGTTCAAATGAGTGAGGTCGAAAATGAAGTTTGAAAAAGTTGTTTGTGAAAAATAGAATTTGCAGTTAAAGTAGTTTTGGTAAAACTGTTTCTAGTTGTTAAAAAAAACAGTTGTTTAGTAAAAGAAAATTTGTATGGCTATTATTTTCAAATTGTGATTGTGGATGAGGCGGAACTTGAAATCATTGCATGATAATATATTTTTTCAATGCAACCGCATTTCTTTCAACTATCAATTTGGGGTAGATATTGATGGGTCTCGTGCACTTGGTATGGAAATCGGTGTGCAATTAAAAGATTGACATAACCCTCACTAATTTAGTGGGAGGTTATGAGAGTAATTACCGCATGCGCGATTTGCACATTCGATCTGTGCGCGACCTGCGCACACGATCCCACAACGGGCACAACCAATCGTCCGCGGTCGGGCGTCGCCGCCCCCCGATAGCCGGCCCCTCCCGGGCCGGCACACTCGCGACCAGCCCCGACCGGCCGTGTGGCCACGCATCGCGGCCGCAAGGTGCGGTCGGCGCTTCCGCCAGCCTTCCCGGTCAGCACCGCCGCTGGCCTCCCCGGTCGGCGAGCGTAGCTGGCTGCGGCCCCTCTCGCGACCGCGAGACTGCAACCACCATAAGCGGTTGGCGTCGCTGTCGCGAGGCGCGGCCGACACCGTGCCCGGCCCCCTGACCAGCACGTGAAGCCGGTCGCAGCCGCACCTCGCTACCGCGACCCCACGACCGTAAAAAAGCGGTCGGCGCCACGACAGCAAGGCGCGGCTGGCCTCGCTCGGCCTCCCCGGCCAGTGCGCGTTGCTGGTCACGACCGCGAGCCGTAACTCCCACCATGCCGCACCGGCCACCGTTGGGGGTTCGTCCCCCGAGAGCCTCCAACGGCGGACCTTCACCGTCATCCAATCATTCCCCTTCGATTGCCACAGTCCATTTCACGGGAAACCACCCGCATAACCACCATCATGGGTGGGTGCCAATAACTAAATAATTATGGTATGCGCGTAACAAAATTATAAAAATAATGTGCACCATAAACTATATTAATGATGGTCTACAATTACTAAATTAGGTGATTACGGTTTGCGGATAGCTGCATAATTACTGTAACCATCCATCGGGCTTATAAATAGGACCTCAGACCCCCCCTCATTTTAACTCTATCCTCCTAAACTTCTCCTACATGCTAGATGTAAGCCCCCCCCCCCCCCCTCCCCAACACTAGACCGGGTAAAGTCGGAGGAGGGTCTTACTGCCCAAGACGGTCACCCAGCGCTTCCCGAATGGCAACAACCCAACCTCAAGCACAGGATGATTGTCTTATCAGGCAAGGAATACAACACATCACATCAAAACACAGTGCGGAAGCAATCACAGAAAATCAATCAGATAAGCAAAGACCGTATCCAACTATTTATACAAACGGCCTCGTTGGCTCAAAACACCTACTGCTAACAACTCTCCTCACAAAGTACAAGGCTCTAAGGACTCACGTCTTGGAAGACGGAAGGCGAGGCGGGTGCAACTGCTCGAGCGGTTTCTAAAGCAGGAACGATGTCACACGGTAAATTGGCTTTGTGTTGCTCCCTCTTCTATGAATGATTATTCAATAACTGTTAGTCATAGACTAAGTGAATATGCACCTCCTCCCCAAATCTATAGCATGAGGACGAGCGTGAGTTCCAAAACTAAAATAAATAGCTGAAACAAAAAGAGAGTTCTGAAACACTAAGCAACTATAATCATTAAATCTGAGGTGCTGTATTTATATAAGCAATTATTAAGCAAATTTTTTTAGCATATGCACAAACAAGCATTTGCTCACAACCTGCGACAACTCTATATATCGAGATAGTTTGTATCGTTTCTTTTCTAACAGGGTAGCGAACACCGCGAGCCTCACCGATATGGTCGTCGGTGACAGTGGTCAGTCCTGCCACTTTTGGGTGTGGTAATACCACACTACCCAGATCCCAATATATTACCTGGTGTACTCTTGGATGTGAGCGACATTCGGCAATTACTACATTTAGGCCGACCAATGGAGGAATCCAACGGGGTATAATACGGCCGAGCACTCGAGGTACACATCTCTCTATCGTCAGGAGTCGACAACTTTCCTGCACCAGTACGAACGGTCTGGGGCATGATCGACCCACCACTTTTCACTACATGCAATTTGCAATACAAACAACATATCTTAAAACTGGCATCAGCAGGTCCGCGGTGGTTTGTCCTACTTGGCATAAAATAATTCGGACAGACAACCTTGTATTTTCGACGTGCTGCTCAACTTTAGACAAGAAGCGCAATGAGCGTGTGAGTACATTATTTAGGGCTAGACTCAAAGGAATTCCTCGACTTCAAATTATCCCCAACGTTCACCTAAATAATAAGTCGCTCGTCAGAGCGGCACCCAAACTAAAAATGCAGGGAATGGTAAATTGCAATAATAAAGTGCGGTAATATAATGTTGCTGAATTAAATTGCAGAATTAAAGTGCTGAAATAAGCCACTGAAATGAACTACTGTAATAAACTGTAGAACTGAAATGAACTGTAAATAAAAGTTAAACTGAAATAAATTCAGTACTGAAGAAAAGTATTGTAATAAAGAAGAGAATAAGAAAGTCTAGGTCCTTGGTTCCATCTTCATTCAGGAGGCAAGTTCAGTTTTATTTTTATTCATAGGAGAAGTTCTTCGCTCCGTTCTTAGGAGGCTTCTCCGCTCATAGGAGTCAAGTTCTTCATTCCATTCTTAGGAGGTTTCTTCGTTCATAGGAGACAAGTTATTTACTCCATTCTTAGGAGGCTTCTCCGTTCATATGAGGCAAGTTCTTCACTCCGTTTTTAGGAGGCTTCTTTGTTCATAGGAGGCAAGTTCTCTGTTCTTCATCCCATTCTTAGGAAGCTTCTCCGTTCATATGAGGTAAGTTACTCACTCCATTTTTAGGAGGCTTATTTGTTCATAGGAGACAAGTTTTTCACTCCGTTCATAAGAGGCTTCTCCATTCATAGGAGGTAAGTTTTTCACTCCATTCTTAGAAGGTTTTTTCGTATTTTAGATTTCACCAACTTATTTGAGTTTGTCAAATTATCTTTGTTGCACCTCTTAAATTTGCTTAATCAAATTTATAATTAGAAGGAAGACCTCATTAGTATTTCTTGCATCTCGTTATAAATATTTCTGGGGCTTTAAGTGTTTGTACGAAGTTATCACCATATTTATTAATCTCAATTTCTCGTGCTGAGAAGATCTCCGCTATTTATTTTTGCGGGCCTAGATTATCCTCGAATAATAACCTCATAATTTATTAAACATTCAGAACATCAGTAGGATCCAAAACCTTCGACTCTTGGTTGGGGATTGCCCTATTTAGAGAACATAATAATAATTTGACGTTACGCGCAAACTCTCATATCTATGTTCCAAAAATCCTTTTTAGTACAACAAAATTGCATAACTTTCGTTGAGGGTTAGAAAAAGTTTCCAAGATTTACGATGATTCATTTTTACAAACGCCTCACATCGTTTTGAGCACGGGTTTTGCCACGAATAAAATCCCGACTTTATATTTAAAATGATTCTTGATTCAAGCAACGACGACGTGCACCAAATTATTTCTTTCAGATAATTAAGGCAATATTACTTTTTAAGGTGTGATCCTCGATTTAAAAGGATAGGAAAAATACGAGTTTTCTTCTGAAAGTCCCCAAATTTTTATAGAACATCCATGAGGGCCTTAGACATCCCTACAAATTTTCACATATATATTTTAAATATTCTAAGGCCCTTTTATTGGCAAATCACACCTTATTTAGGGTATTAAAAATGCCAAATAATTTTATACAAATCCAAAAACATTCATGATGATAGCCCTCACAGTGGTGAATAACTTTCAGTTCAAAATTTTTTTCCTACGAGCCTAGAATTCTCTCAAAAAAATAAAGAGTTTTTTTTTATAACTTGGGGTGCAGATATCATATCTAATTGGGTTTAAAGGGCTTAGATCGAGCCTTATTTGTGCTGGTTGGTTCTCTCCTCGCAGCGGATTTAGCGTGGATCTACTGCGGGGCTCTGAAATTTAGGAGGGGAGGGGAGCAAATGAGCAATGATCCCCTGGTCGTCTGATCTCCTGATAGACGTCGGACGACATCTCGAATCCCGAGGCAGTAAAAGTTTGGGGGCTTCTGCCATTGTTGGCCAGTGGTTGTCCTATCACAGCACTGCCCCCGGTCGACTCGCAGGAGGCAGGTGATCTTTTTGGTGGTGGTCTGGCGGCCTAGTGTCGCAGACCACTGCCAGAAATTTGTAATAGAGGGTACGGGTGTCGCGACTAGCTCTGTTCCCAACAGAGCCACCCTACCACGCTCTAGCCGTCAGGATGAAGCGCCACCGCCCCCAGCTGACTCGTCAGGGGTCGGTCTTTCCCCTGAAAGTGTTCGGCGGCCTGGCGCCGCCGGGAAAACATAACCGAGAGTTAATATTAACGGGTACCACCGGAGCCACGTTTTTCGACGGCACCACCGTCTTCCACCACCGGGGAGGTTTCACCTCATCTCCTACGGCAGGTTAAAATCCTTCCAGTGCCACCAGCGACACTAGGAGTGGACCACCATGCATGGCCACCACCCAAGCCTGGAGCATGAATCGGGAGGCGGCAACGCTCCGGTGGCTAAGGTGCATGCAGGGCGTCAGGGGAGGGAGGAGGAGGGGAGAATATCCACCTGAGGTAGAGTGGTTCTAGAGGACCCTAATGGAATCGTCATTATAGGGTAGCGAGGTGGCGGGATTCAAGCTGGTGGTTTCTGGAAGGGGGTTACTCCGGCGAGGGCTAGATCGGCTAAGGTCGGTTGGGTGGTGCAGGCAAGGCTGAGGGGGGTGATGGACCATATATAGCAGGTCAGGGGGGACTCCCCTATTCTCATCAGTGTGAGATTATTCCCTATGGTGGAGGGACTCAACTAATCCCCTCCAATTGTCTGAACAGATATCCATAATCTAATATGGTAGTACAACTCACATGACAAGTTCGGGTGGGAGGGGGGGGGGGGGGGGGGGGGGGGGGGGGGGGCAAGGCATTGGGCTTTGGAAAAGGGCTTGGGGAAGATAGAAGGAGAGGGGTTTTGGGCCTCCTCTTTGCCTAAGGTCCACTCCTCATGAGGGGGTTGCTGAATTTCAAGTCTTTTTAAGGCTGGCAGGTGGGGCCCAATGGCCTCTGAGAGTTGGGGTGAGGAAGTCCTTTTAAATTTCACAAAAAGAGAATTTTGGTGAGGTTTGACCAAACTCAACTCTAGGGTAGGTCCCCTTTGTGGGTCAATGTCAAAATGGATCCAAGTCATTGTGTGACGGGTCAAAGTCGGGGTATTAAAGTAATATTGGTGTGTACACTAGGGTTGAGCATATTATTCGAAATTCGAAAATCGTTCGAAAATTGAGACGAATCAGAATTAGTTAAAATTGATTCGACTCAATTTGACTCGAATCTGATTTCGAGTCGATTTCGAGCCAACCCTGAATCGCTCAAAATATTATTCGAATCAACTCGAATTAATTAAAAATTTTATGTATTTATTAATATATTCTTATTTTTAGATTAAAAATAACAAAATTTAAACCTAAATAAAAAGAATGAATGTTTTAAGTGTTTCATTTGCTAAATTTATAGGTTGCCCAATTTTATTTTGAGCAAACTAGGAATAAAACGAAAATTGCTAAATTTTATTTCGAGCCGACTCGGAATCGAGCCATTTTGAGTCGAGTCATTTCGAGTCGAGCCGACTTGACTCGAAATCAATTTCGATTTCGAGTCGAAAATTTCGATTTTGAGCCGAGCCAAAATCACTCGAACTCGACTTGACATCAGCCCTAGTGTACACACTTTTTGGTGCACAATAAAGCTTGAATTGACCACAGTTTGACCACTCGATGTAGGAATTGACCGCAATGAACTTTGTTGGTCTTGTTTTGATCATATGAATCCAATAAAATTGACTGGGGTCAATTCTGAGTTTATTTGCCCTATATTATAAAATTGTGCGTCGCAGCGTGTTACGAAAACCAAAATGATCATATTTCTTGCATGACCTCGGATTGAAACGAAACAAATCTTGTTACACTCGTATTGACTATACGAGTCTACAGAAACTGACAAAACTTAAACCGGAGTTAATATGCTCAATATCCAAAATCTACGAAGTCGTGATGTATTACGCAAAACGGTCATATTCACCATATGACCTCAGATTAAAACGAAATGAGTCTTGTTACACTTGTATTGACTATACGAGTCTACACGAACTAAAGAACTCAAAACGGAGTTCATATGTTCAATATCCAAAATCTACATAGTCGTGACGCACTACGCAAAACATTTATATCACCATATGACCTTGGATTGAAACGTAATAAGACATGTTTCACTCGTAATGACTATACGAGTCTACATGAACTGATAAAACTCAAATCGGAGTTTTCATGCTTATTATCCAAAATCGGGTCACATCCTACCTTCTAGAGTCTTGGGTGGAGGATCGGGTCATTTTTATTGGGTTCACTAGGGTCCTAGTGACTCAATAAACGTCGGGATGTTACACTACGCTCTGCTGAAATCTTCCTACGAGTCACCTCCTTGCGAGCGCTCGAAGATTCGTCAAAGTCCACGATACTCCGTAGTGCAAGGTGTTCTGTCAATCTCTTCGGGAATTCTACTACCGCTCTGCCAGCCATCCTCGACAATTCTACTACGAGCAAACCTCCTACATTTTGTGTCCAGACAACAACTAAGATTGTTTTACACCATTAGCAAGGGATAGATGTTGTGCTTTGTGAGTGGTGGTCTATCACCCTCCAAACAATCTACGTCTTCTCTTATCCCCAAGCTGCAACAAGCTTTTACACCTACTATGGTAGGCTATCATTTAACTATCCCAAAATTAAAAGTAATTATAATAATTCATAAAATTCAAACAGTTTTTAGTAGAGTTTCCACACCTACTATGGTAGACTATCATTAAACATGTCAGTAGTCTATTCGAGGAAGATTGTCATTAGGCATACCAGTAATATTTTTGAGGCGCTACCATTAAACCAATCAACTTAATTAAAGTTGATTAATTAATAATGTTTTTATTTTAAGTTGCATTAAATAATTTCTAAGGGCAGAACCCTGAATCTATCGTAGTCGAGGTGCTGTCACGATTAGTCGTAGGGGAGGAGCCCCATGTCTGTCACTCGTAATTAAAACAGGACGCAGGGAATCCTGGACTTATGCCCACTCTGTATCTTCCATCAATCACCGCTACAAGGTGACATGGTAGTGATAGATAATGACAATCATGAGATGACACACTCTGATTGTGGGCGGCAATTTAATAATGATTCTGGCTTTGCTCTTTTTAGGGCAGATTTTACCTTCTCGTGTTTGAGGAAGCTTCATCATCTTGGAATAATAATGAGGGATACATCGGTTTGAGAAACTGCACGAGTGCTGAGAAGGATGAGTTATCAGGAAAAAGGGCAGAAGATCCTAGTACCTGATGAAACACAGACAGGTGCGATCAAACTTGAGGAGACACCTATGGCTAGAAAATAGTGTAAGGCTACTTATTTAATAAACGCAGTTTTGTGAGCAAGCTCTCCCAAACACAACTTTGTTACAGATGGGATTCCCCCTAAAGATTTTCAACTCAAAACAAACCAGAGCGCTCGACGAAGTCAACCCGACTGAGTAAGTCGCGCGCACGGGTCACGCTAGCTAGGCGGGGCCTAACACCGCCCCACAAGGGACGAGTGGCACAATGCATGCATGCACCCTAAAGGACCAAGTTTGCTCATGATCTCACAAAAGCCCCACACACACGCAAAGTCATTCGTAGGGTGCACGTGCGGCCACTGGCGTGAACAAGCACACATACAGCACGTGCGTGCATTCCCCATCCATGCATGAGCACCGCACGGGCACGAGCACGCAGTATATCCCCCACCCCCGCATGGACATGTTAATGTGCCGACATACGGCCGCCACCTTCACCGCCTCAGATTGCCTCCACCGTAGTCAGGCTACTTACTCGGGCCGTCTGGGAGACATGTTGTCATTTCGGAAAAATTGGTGATCCAGCTGACAGGAGCGGAGCAACGTCATTCATCAACTCAACATTTATCCATACACAATTACCAATGTTCCCTTCAAGGAAGCTATAAAAAGACCCTTAAGCCTTCATTGGAGGATAACGTACTTGAGAGACTAGAGAGAGCTCTAAGGTTTTCTGGCTAAGAAGTTGTACATAGAATGTCATAGATTGTTCCATCTCTCGGATTTTACTCTACTCCCTCCATAGTTAGTTGTTGCTCAACACACTCACGAGTGCAGTAGCAGGCAAAGGAAAGAGCTCAAGAAAACGCACTCGTGGAAGCTCGAGGGGATGCACTTTTCAAGGCTTCGTGGGATTACTGAAACTTCTTTCCTGCTCCATTGGCGATACAGATCTCCTAAAACATAGCTCTGAAAGCTAAGTCCACGACTATTGGTATTGACACCAAGCAACAAACTTATCAATGTTGTGACAGCAAAAAAGCCTCCTGCAAGTGACAGACGTGCATCTTGCCACCGCGCTCCTTGGGCACCTCACTACTACGTTGCTTGGGTAACACGCTACTGCTCTGCTTGGGCACCTCGCCACCTTTGTGCTTGGGAAACTTGCCATAGTGCTGCTTGGGCACCTCACCATCGTGATGCTTGGGCATCATGCCACAACGTTGCATGAGAATCCTGTCATCGTGCACTCGAGACATCTGGCTTCCGCATCGTAGGATGCTTCACTAAAGAACAAGCTTACCAAACCCCAATAAGAATGGACTCATGTCCTTCTACTAAGACAAGAGCAACAAATGACCTTTTGCATCTCCTGAAAGAATGGACATCAAGTCCTTCTATACTCCCACACAAGAACGGACACTGAATCTTTCAGTGTATTCTAGTAAGAACGAACCCCAAGTCCTTTTGCACCTCATAAGCAAACAGACCATATTACCTTTTACTTCACGATTGAAACAAACCCCGAGTCCTTCTGCTCCCCATGATGAAAGCAGGTCTCGAATTCTCCCATGAATTCCGATAGGAACAAACTCACTGGTCCTTCCACGTCACTAAGACAATGGGCAAAACATATCTCCACATCACATTCAAGCATCTGCCCCCCGACACTAACGCCAAGCGACAACTACTAAAGCTAACGTGCAGCGTCATGCTCACGCATTTGCACAAAGTGAAACATAGAAGGCAAAGTGCTTTTAAATTATCACAACACACATAACTCAAAGCGGGAGAAAGTCCCTGTAAAGCACCGCAAGGGTCACATGACAAGTAAGAGTGACATGCAAACAAATAACCATAAAAAATCATAGTCTAATGTCCACCACAGAATCTTGGACTTGCAAGACTGACATGAGCGACACCAGGTGATCAACACATGCCTTTCAGGCATAAATAAGGTGGCATCTCACGTCGTAAACAAAAGTATTTAATGATGTGTGCATGCTGAAATAATTTAAGGTCCACAACCCCAAAATTGGACGGTTATATCTAAAATTTTGGGCTCATCACTTAGGCAGATTACGTACCACAAAAATCTTTGGGCATTTGATGGGGTTCCCCCAAAAGATTCTCGGGTAAAGCTAGTAGGACTTCGACCAGATCGCTCAAGTAAGCTGACTCGACCAAGTGAATTGCCCCCGCTCAAAGGGATCAAAATCACCCCGAAATGGGGGATGAAACTAAGGACGCATGCACTTACATACACGGGCACCGCGCACAATGTAAGACCTCCCTCGTGGAACACGGTCGAGGGGTGCCTTATACCCAGAACAGTCGCCTTGTGGTAACATCAACACACAAGCTAATATGTACCGCAAGACGTCTATTCTGCTGGCTATTTTCAATATCACATTGTCAACTCATCAATAAAATAAAACACAGAAGCTATGATCTACAATAAATAAGAAAGTCCATACATAATATAAGACAGGAAACTACACAAAAGCTTCTGCAAATATCAGAATACAAAAATTGCCTCAAGGGCTACATCAAAAACTCTCACTCACATCCGTCACTGAGGAAAATGATGGAATCAGACTATCAGACTCTGTCTCCCTGGCCTGGTTGCCCTCCTGCACGAGGTGCTACTGCTGCTCCATCTACGGGGTGTCCTCCTAAAAAGTAGGTATAATAACCGTTAGTCATAAAGAGTAAGTGGCTTCACATCTTCTCCTCCGACGACTCTTAGGCACCGGGCGGAAGGAGGAAAAAAGAAAGGTCAAAGTATAAGCAGTAAGTATAACAGAAGCAGGTGGTAAATGCCTAAGCTAGCAGTTGAATATATATCAATAATGACAAAAGAGCACAAGTAATAGCGAAGAGTACCAAGAGCATTCTCAGTGTAATAAGCAGAGCATACGAACTGTATTAAACTTAACTTCTAAAGATGTCCATACAAATTTATAAGTTAAAGATCTGGTAAATAAATAAGAACTCATCATATAAAAGAACTCATTACTAATTTATATGATGGAGGTCTTATGCGTTGCAATGCAATGAATGTATGATGACTCACTCATGTTACTCACATCCTCTGACTTATTATGTCGACATATACTTTAGTTCCCAATTTTTGAGGGTAGCGAACCACTCAGGCACCTCCCGTCGTGGCCAGATGGAGACAGTGGAGCAGACATCTCCGCTACTAGGCAGGTATGCACACTACCTGTGTCTTGTGTACGTCTTAACGCTAAGAACCAAATAGCAGAGTCCCTGTGTACTTGCTCAATCATCTGAGTCTTAAAAAGGTACGGAAAGGGTCTTTGAGAATTAAGCAACAAAGAGCCCAACCCAATTGTCATGAGTCTATCTGTCAGCTTCCGTTGGTGTGATGAACGGCAAGCCCATAGACCTGCCACAATGTAATCCTCTCACTAGGATCGTTATGCAACCGTGCATCAACCATACACACACATGTAATTCACATGGTCAAGCCATGCTAACAAGCGCTCAAGGACATCAACCAAGTCCATACCCAATTCATTTTTGTATAAGTATACCCGGTGCTAATAAGCACCCAAGGACCTACCAACCGGGTCCTTAATAAGCAACGGGATATAACCAAATCCCACAATCTACACTAAGCCATCACTGTTACCCACAATAAGTTGTCACAACTCTAACATAGTGAAATATATAAGTCTTGGAATTACACTCTAAGATCTTATAGGATTACTTGTGTATCTAATGACATGTTAACTTTGCCGATATAATATTTCTCAATAATTTGATCTGTCATATCTAACATCAAACTAGAATCATATTAAAAACTTGTACACAATTTAAATCAGTGACCTCAGTCATTTCATACTTTATTATTATTTGTCATCACATGCTCAATCTCTTAGAGAGCCATAAATAAAGTAAATAATTAAGAGATTATATTAGAACCAAATCCCTGAATTTCCTACCATGTGCCATAGTTAGTATTTTAAGCATTCCCACAAAATCTCAACTTATTTGGGTAACATAATCGTTATTTACGTAACAATTTTGTATAAGTTATGACTGTCAATATTAAAGCAAATACATATCCAAAAATTATAGAACTTATCTGGGATGTGCAAATTGTTATCAAGAATATATCTACTGAATTTCATAAACACCCAATGAGTATTTTGGGAGAAATAAAAAATTTATCGAAATCTTTATGTTTGCAACACAGTCCACTAAAACAGGATTTTTGGACGTTACATGCTACAAAAACTAATGTTTCACCCCATTCTGGAAAGGTATTCTCAAGAGATACAACTTTTATGTTGACCTCGAGATCCAGATCTAAGTGTATCTTGCCTAAAACTAGGTCTGAACCGGATTGTATAAAACTAGACAAAATCTGTCTAGTTCCTAAGTCATAGTTAATTTGACACAACATTTTTTTTATTTAGACCTAGGGAGTCACAGGACTCCCAAAAAAACGTACAACCACTCATTTTAAAGGATTTTTTGAGGGCTACAACTTTTATGTTGAGCCCGGGACCTAATCTGGCTGGATCATGCCTAAAAAGTAGCGTGAACTTCGTTGAGCACGCAAAATAGATTCTATTATTAAATAAATAACAGATCATGCACATATCTTGAAGCAGATCTAACAGAAGTTGTTCATCTTCTTCCTCCAACCAACATACAAGATGAACCCAACCTTCTCACCTCCATTAATCCCTCAATAGACCATCAATCTTCACGAGATCAAGTCATATCTCTTCATATTGAAGAGAGGAGATGATTGAAGGCATTTTCGTGGAGAACGACTTCCTAGAACGGAAGTTCTAGCGTGGTCTCTTCCTACGAAGCTCCATGAATCTCACTGAAGTCAAGATCTCTTGATTTCAATATCTCTCATAATTTCAGATCTAAAGATCTAACACCAAGGGAGAGGGGAGGAAGTCACCAGATTTACGACCATTGATCGGGTTTATCTTCTTGGCGACATGGTGGTGGTGGACTCCGACGATCTTCCTCCGAACTTGTTTCTTTCAAGGATATTAATGGTCTCAACTCTTAGGCAGTGAAGAATAAGAGTTCCCCTTTCGGATGAGGAATGAAGCTCAAAGTCAAGGGCTTGAGGTGAGAGGAAAAAGGGTGGTTGACAAGACTAGAAATTAATGAGAAAGTACTTCCCATACTTTGGATTGGACTACTCAAGCCATGTGCCACCCTTCTAATGTCAACACTAGCCTTGAAATGTTGAAGATAAGGCATGGGCATAAAAAGGGGTCATGCTGCGTCATGATCAGTTAAATGCTGGAGTTCAGGCCAAAAATATCATTTTGACACTGTTTACTAAAAATAGATTTTTGGGAGCTACAGAACTTCTCAAAAAATGGTCCATCACTCGTTGAAAAGGTATTTCCAAGGACTACAATTTTCATGTTGAGCCCAATGTCTAAATCCGAATGAACGATACCTAAAATGGCATGGAAGATTGTTGTCAAGTCAAAAACCATTTTGATCAAGTAAAAAATCGTTTTGATCATTTTGACACTGTTAAAATATCGTTTAGATCGTTTTGACAAGTCAAAAAATCGTTTTGACAAGTCAAAATATCGTTTTGATCTTTTTGACACTATTTACTAAAATGAATTTTTGGGAGCTACAGAGCTCCCCAGAAAACGGTTCACCACTCATTGAAAAGGTATTTCCAAGTACTAGAACTTTCATGCTGAGCCAAAAGTCTGATTTTGAACGGACAGCACCTAAAAATGACATGGAAGACTGTTGTCAAGTCAAAAAATTATTTCGATCAAGTCAAAAATCGTTTTGACAAGTCAATATATCGTTTTGATCATCAATATCGTTTTGACAAGTCAATATATTGTTTTGATCAGACCAATATCATTTTGACAAGTCAATATATCGTTTAGACAAGTCCCATACCATTTTGGGAGCTAAATATCGTTGTGAGAGCTATCATCGACGATAACTATTATCACTGGACGATAGCTATAACTTGACAACTACATTGAACTCAACGACACTCATCCTGACATGATGGTTTTAGCCTTTACTTGACGATATCGTCGTGTGATACGCCCGACCATCATCATGGAGGCATTTTGATCAAGTCACGTCTGTGACAAGGTTTTTCTCCCAATAAATATTTCCTAACTTGTCGTCATGCATCATATTAACCATGACTCAACCGTGACCTCGTCAAAGTCCCAAGGTCTCTATCAAACCCGAGTTGGCCCCTGGTGATACAAAACACTCACAGGGGGCCTAGCTCAAATCAGGGTGTTACACAGCCCGTATGCACACAACCTGCGCGTGCATGTGTATCCTGTGTGCACGCAACCACACACACACTCTTGACTAACGCTCGCACGCAGCCAGCGCATGACCAATACTTGTGCCAAACGAACGCGTAGCACCAGCCGTCGACCTCCAACTCACAACCACAACCTTCGTAGCCTCTGACAGCTTCCTCCACCTCTGGTCGCCACTATCATTGGCCCACTTGCCTAGGCCACCAGGATCGCCCGGATCGCCCAGATCATCCTAGGGGGCATGCTCATCATTTACTGAAAGTTGGTGATTCAGGTGACCAGAACAGTGCAACGTCGTTCGTCAACTCAAAATTCAGCTAGACATAATTACCAATGTGTCCATTCAAGAAAGTTGTGAAAAGACTCCCAGATCTTCATTTGAAGACAATCAACCAGAGAAACTAAAGAGAACTCTGAGGTTTTTTGGCGAGAACGTGAGACTTAGATTGCTCCCTTGCTCTGAATTCCCTTCGTTCACTCTCAACGCTTGTGGGAACGCTTCAACATGCACAAGAGAAGACATGGAAGAATGCTCTCGTGGACGCTTCAGTTTCTTGGACTTGGCCTTTTCTCTCCCATATTTGCCTTTGAGGATTGTAAACTGAGAGGTGACCTGTCAACAGATGTAATACCCCATGTTTCCCATGTTTGAAAACAACAATTTTCCGGTTACTGGAAGTTATCGCCCGACAATAACAAGATATCGTTGGCAATAGCGGGCGTCGATTTGATGGCGTTGAGAACAACCAGTGGCGTCGAGTTGATGGCGTCGAGAACAACAAATGGCGTTGAGTTTCCACCGCCAAGCGATAGTGATACCACTGGCAATAGCATGCCACATGTCGAGTGATGTTGAGGCAATCATTGAGCAGCAAAGCGGCATTGACTTGGTCAAGCAGCCACTACTGGTGTTATCGCACCGCGAAAGCGAGATACCGCCTGCCAATAACAATAAATTAGACTTATCGTCTAAGATCATGGCCATTCATTTATTTTGGCCTGAGAGTCCTAAGGCCATGATTACTCTCGTGTTTCTTAACCAGAGGAGTATGGGAAGAGATGTTCATTTTCTCTTTCACTCACTCTCTCTCTCTCTCTCATACTTTTTCTTAAACCTTAAGAAAGAAGGGGGAAGAAGAAAGACGAGCTTGGAGGTAGCTTTTGGAAAGCTGAACTCAAAAATTGAAGGAGCTCTTGTGATCAAAGTTGCGAGCCGAAGATGGATTCGCGGAGGGGAGAGCGAGGCGAGTGCTTCCATTCAGATCAATTGCAAGTTCATGGCTCCTAAGCGATCTACAAGGATAACGATCTTCCTTATTGGACATGTAAAGTCCTCTTATTTGGCATGATTGCATAGAAACCCTTGCCATTTGGTGAAGAATGAGAAGTTTCCAATGGGTTGATCGGTGATATCCCCGGTAGAAAACTTGCATATAGAATCCGGAATCGAAGTACGGAATAGACATGTTGTGTGAAGCCCATCCGGGCATATTGGTATGGATTGGTGATGATTGATTTAATTGTGTGTTGGAGAAGACTCCATGGATAAATGTGTAGTTTTACAGAGTTTTGGGGTCTGCAGCTTGCTGCATGTAGTACTGGAGTTATACTCCAGGAAAACACCCAAACTTGGGACATGAACGTTATTCTATTCGACATCGCCCATCGGTAGCGATGCCGCTGGCGATAGCTCCTGGTCATATCCAGCAGGCCGATTGTGTTGGATGTGAAGCCCATGTCCTGGGGATAGGGTGTGTAGCATCAAACAAGGTGAAGGTCTGTTGTGTCTAGCTGAAGACATATGTTGTGATTCTTTTTTATACCGCCCGACAATAGTGCTACCGTTGGCGATAGCTCCCAGTGAGTTGATTTTTAATTGTGTGCCCGGGTCCTGAGGACAAGGTGGGTAGCAAGTTAAGTTGTGAGGTCTGCAGTGCCAAGCTTAGCGGCCTTGAGTGTCGACCATTTTTTGATAATGTTGGTTATCTTTTACGGGTCAAGGTGAAGCTGTACCTACATCATGTCAGCGTGATGCCGATGATTTTAGCACGGGCAAGGCTGATCTGAACTCGTCCCTTACTAGTTGGTGAAGAGGTAGCTCTTCGGTGCACCATCTGATTTTGGGAGAGTCCGTAAGGCATGGTAGCCTTGACGGTAAAAGCTCGATGTTGAACCATCGATCTGGGACTGAGAATCCAGTATACTGATAATGCGCCCTGAGTACACAGGACATGTGGCTATGCGTGCTGACGTCTGTGATGAATTGTGCTTAAACTACACGTTCTTGCTTGAAATAAATATTGCTTGCTGCAGGGAAGGAGTACTACCCCCCCCCCCCCCCGAGAAGGGGGTGAGGTCATTATAATTTATTCAGCTAAAGCTGATCGTTGTCTTGTTTGCCACGTCTTGATGGGTTATCCTTGTGCAGGTGCAGGAGAGCCGAGCAGGAAGTAGCGGGCTGAAGCCCATTTTTGCTATCCCAGCCCTCGAAGGCCAAGAAAAGTGTTTATTACTATTTTTATGTGTTCCCGGCCTTTGTGCCGATGTATGTTAAACACATTTGTGAAGAAACAGTTTGTAAGGCCTTAAGGCCAAACAGTTTGTGTATTTATATGTCATTCCTATATTTGGTTAGTGAACATTCTTGGTGTTGGGTTCTCAAGTAATTAAAATGCTTCTGATAGAATATAACTCTGAGTTAGGATGCATGAATGTTTAGGTTTCAATGCGTAGCTACACTGACTGTCCGTGGAATATGGTGTTGGGCCCCGGCCGGACCTTCTGTTATATTTTTCGTGATGAATGGGGGTGTTACAATTTTGTATGATCTTCTGGTGTCAGTCTTTCTTATTCGAATTCGTGGTCGAATTCTTTTAAGGGGTGGTGAACACGTGTATGTGCGTTACCGTTACAACATGAAAGAACCTATGAATGCTCACTTAGGAATGAAAATACACATGTTTGCGGAACTTGTGTGTTTTTGTGTGCTTGTTGTTTTACAATATGACTAGTCGCTTAATTGTTTGTTTCACGATTGAAGGTGAGTAAAAGCGGTGCGGGGAAGTCTCAGCCCCAGCGTTAGGCGTAAAGTAGTGCACTAGCTGAGGTGCATGCATCTCCTCCTTCTGCTTAAATAATAAGATTGGTTGTTGAAGTCGTGTTCACACTAATGAATGCACAACCAGGAGGGCAAGTACAACCTCCTACCCCCTGAGGTTGCCCTAGAGCAGGTTGACGTAGTTGAGCCTGTGGCTATGAGGCAAGTTCCCGATGAGCCTGTGACGGCGAGGCGAGTGACAAATAAGTAACTGAAGCATTTTTTGAGCTTCCATCCTCCAACGATTGAGGGAACTGGATCCCCCACTCAGGCCGAAGACTGGCTCTCCAGAATTAAGTGAACCTTGACGACAATAGAGATAGAGGAGAGGCAAAAGGTGACTATAGCTACCTTTTGTTTGAAAAGAGAGACAAGAATCTGGTGGGATGAGTTGGAACTACATCAGTTTACTGGGAGGCAAATGACTAAGGCCTCGATGGAGGAGTTTTCGAGTCTTTTTCTGGCAAGGTATCTCTCATCTACGCAGAGGATTGCAATGGAGAATTAATTCCAGCGATTGACTCAGGATGACAGTCTTGTTGATGACTATTTGCATGAGTTCATGAGATTGGGGTGGTATGCATGCTCTACGTTTGTTGACGAGGAGCGTAAGACAAACAAGTTCTATGAAGGTCTACGAGATGAGATGAGGTTACTTCTCACAGGTCCAATGACGCGGGTCTTTCTAACATTGGTGAATACTGCTCGATCTATGGAGTAGGACCTGAAAAGAGTCTAAAGTAGGAAGGACTTAGGTGTCAAGAAGCCAGAGTTCAAAGTACCAAGCTCTGGAAAATTTGGATATCGCAAGTGGAATAAGAAGTCGAGGTCTTCTGGGCCGACTACTGGACGAGGTCCGCCCACTTGTTATACTTGTGGCAGGCTAAGACATTTTGCTTGAGACTGTCGTAGTGGTCCTCCGAAGGCAAGAGCGACTGATGCAGAGAAGGGGAAGGCAAAGGAGTCAACTACATCCCATTATGCTCTAGCGCAGCCCATAATATACAATCTTGGTCAACATGAGGCCATTAAACAAAGCGATGTGGTGACATGTATAGATTAACATACAACTTTTATTGCTTTATATACTTGTTACCTTGTGCATTGCTTAAATCATTTTAATTAGGCTTTGTCTTGATTCTGAACTATCCGACGAGAGCATCATTCGATACAAGCGCTTCTCATTCCTTTCTATCTAAGGACTTCTTGTTGCATATCAGAGTGCCTTCTTGTATATTGATAAATAAATTGGATGTTTTGTTGCCTAACAGATGCTTGATGCATACAGATAGAGCTTGTTGTGTTCATGTGCGGATAGGAAGTCATGACTTTGGATTGGAAATATCTGTGTTGCCGATATCTGAGTTTGATGTGATCTTTGACATGAACTGGCTCTCGAAGCAGTGTGTCAGCATTGATTGCAACTCAAAGGAAGTCATACTGGGACAGAACACCGAAAGCGGTACTAAATTCACTGGTATACGATGATCAAGCAAGATACTTATGTCTGCTCTTCAAATGGTCAAGACAGTTCGGAAGGGCGCGGGGTTATTCTTCACGTATTTGGAGGTTATAGAGCCGACGTCTAGCTTGAGAGACATTCTTATTATGTCGAAGTTTGCGGATGTGTTTCCTAAAAATCTCCCTGGAATTCCACCTCAGCGAGATATTACTTCGCTATTGAGTAGGTGCCCGGTGCGAAACCTATGTCACGCTCACCGTACTGAGTAACGCCAAAGGAAATGGCTGAAGGTTCAGTTATAGGAGTTGCTTGAGCAATGATAGATACATAAAAGTATGTCACCTTGGAGTGCACTAGTCCTTTTTGTGAAAAAAAAGGGCGGAAGCATCCATCTATGTATTGACTACCGAGAACTAAACAAGCTAATAGAGAAGAATAAGTATCTGATTCCGAGAATCAATGATTTATATGATCAGCTGGTTGGATAAACTGTCTATTCGAAGCTGAATTTGAAATTTGGCTATTATCAGTTGAGGATCAGGGAAACTGATATTCCAAAGATAGTGTTTGGTACACGCTATGAACACTATGAGTTCACTGTGATGTCATTTGGGTTAACAAATGTGTTATCGGTATTCATGGATCTGATGCACGGGACCTTTCAAGAGTACTTGGACCGATTTGTGATCATCTTTATTGACGATATATTAGTATACTCTTAGTCAGAAGAGGATTGTGTGAATCATTTGAGATTGGTTTTGTACACCCTGAGGAGGAATCAACTCTATGACAAGTTCTCTATGTGTGAGTTTTGGCTAACCTTAATGGCTTTTCTTGGTAATGTGGTTAGCGGAGAGGGTATTGCAATGGATCTGTCGAAGATAGTTGTGATACAGGAGTGGCTTATGTTGTCTACTGTGGTAGAAGTTAGGAGCTTTCTTGGACTTACTGGCTACTATAGGCACTTTGTAGAGAACTTTTTGCATATAGTTCTACCTCTCACTACGTTGACAAGGAAGGATCATGAAAGATAAATCTATGAGTAGTTAATCACCTAGAGGGGGGTGAATATGTGTCTTTTAAATTTCTCTATCACTTATACTTAATAATTCAGCAGATACTTGAAAATAAACAATCACAAGAACACATCACAAGCAATCCACAGAACACAGAGATTTTATAGTGGTTCCCCTATCTAGGGTACATCTACATTTTCCTTTTTTCCTCACTAGCAATATGATAGATAAGGTTATATCTCCTCCTCTTTAACTCAGATCAACAGATCTTACAAACTCAGTTTCTTTCTAGAAACCTACACCGCAGACCCACAGGTCCTACCTCAGAGATTCACCCAATCTCCTATCTCATGTCCCTTAAGAACCCTAACTCAGACTATACAAGTCTTACACCTCACTGATCTCACACAAATAACCTACCTCAGGTCCCTCAAGAACCCTACCTCAGCCTTTATAAATCAGGCTTCCAACTCAGAGAATATATCTCCTACCCACTCATATCTCAAAGAGATTTTACAAAATTAAGAGGAAAATGAGAAAGAAAGTAATCTTAGAAAATAGCAACTCTGAGATCTGACTTATCTGAAAATTTAGATTCTTCAATTCAGCAGCATAGGATTAGTTCTTGATGAGCAGACTGGCTGAAATGATTCTTCACTAGATCTGCAATGTTCTTAATGATGATCGGCTTGATTTCCTTGAAGAACTTGTAGAACAGATCCATTGTAATCCTCTAATCAACTTGTTGAAAGGATCAGAAGACTTTCTTAAAGACATGCGTCTTCCTTATTCTTGGAGTTGTCACCCTTCTATGACTTAGGAGAAATCAGAATGAGTGAAATGATTGATTCTGTGATTCATTATTTTCTGTGTAGACGACCCCTCAATTTCTAGCCTTCGCGAATTGCTGGCTTCTGATTGATGACATCATCATATGACATCATACTTCAAGTTTTCCTTCAAACAGATTCTGATGAGATGTCAAGTCACTGTAGCTGACATGACACTTTTGACTTAACATGACACTCAGCTGTGTTGACTCTGTACAACTTTAGGATCATAAGTGTCGAGAAGTCTCAAGTGTCTCAATACAATATTACTTAGTGTTCTTAGAAGGTGTCGAGACATCTTAGCAGTCTCGACACATTTGTACTTGATAGAATTTTCAGTCTGAACTTGAAGGTGTCGAGATAGTTGACTTGTCTCGACACAATTGTCTGCTGGGTGTCGACATCTTTAAATCTACACTATATCGAGATAGTTGAATTGTCTCGACACTACAATCTGTCGGGTCTCGATATCTGCTTTAAATCTTCACTGTGTCGAGACAATTGAATTATCTCGACACTACAGTTGTTGGGTGTCGACATTTTAAGTCTACACTTCAGTTCTTCATTGTGTCGAGTCAGTTGTATTGTCTCGACACTACTGTCCTGAGATTTAAGGTGTCGAGATATCTGACTTGTCTCGACACTACTGACTTGATCTTCAAGGTATCGAGATAACTGAATTGTCTTGACACAGCTATCTTGTATCTTTCTGATCTCGACACTTCTCATACAAAGGTGTCGACATAGTTGTGAAGTGTGTCGACACTTTGTACTTAGTCATTTCTCTGCGCTGCAACTTACTGGGCTTTGATTGTCCTGACTTCACTCAACACTATTAGTTGTATGGTGTTGAGTGAACTGGCTTCACTCAACGTATGTGGACTTAGTCAATTTTCTTCAGCAACTGCCTTGATATTTGGCGTTGAGTGAGCTTGCTTCACTCAATGCTTATAGACTTAGGCAATTTCCTGTCTTTCCAATCAGTTTCTTTGGATCCATCTGTCAATGTCACATGGACCACCTGTCCAATCAATATGACATAGACCAACCTGCATGCATGAACTAAAACATACATCAAATACAACTATGTGTATATCATTGAGTTGAAAGAGCTTCTTTAAATCAAGTACATTGTTTCCAATGTACCCAATAGATCAAAAGTTTATTTTAATGTCAGAGTGAACACGAGCTTTTAAGGACTTAAAGAGTCATCTGACCATGACACCTATACTGTGTTCGCTATGTGGTGCAGAAGGCTATGAGATCTATAACGATGCATTAGGGAGCGATTTAGGTTGTGTTCTTCTGTAATTTGGGAAGGTTATAGCTTATGTCTCTCGCCAGCTGAAGGTGCACGAGAGAAACTATTCAGTCCACAACTTGGAGTTGACAGCTGTGATATTCGCCCTGAAGCTGTGGCGACATTACTTATATGGCGTGAAGGTTGACATCTTTACAGACCATAAGAGCATCAAGTACATATTGAACTAGAAGGATCTGAATATGTGAGAAAGGAGATGGATGAAGTTCCTAGGGGACTACACTTTCGAGATACAATATATTCCCGGGAAGGGAAATATTGTCGTAGATGCGTTGAGTCGCGGGGCTCTAGCACAGGCCAACTAGATACAAATGCATGATGAACGTCTTATTTAAGACTTGGAGGTCATAGAGATCTCTTGTGTTGATGAGAGATCTAGTGCAAATGCATGTTTAAACTGGGTGGAGGTGCAATATGTCCTCGCGGACAGGATTCAGCAAGCATTGGAGTTAGATGTAGCATGAAACGTTACTTGACAGAGACTATGGATGGGTCAAATGCCTAATTTTTTTTGCTGACGAAGCTCTTTTGTGGAAGGATAGTCGGTTGTGCATCTCGAATGTGGGCAAATTACGAAAGGAATTGATGTACGAGGCACACTTTACAAAGTACTCGATACATTCGTGGAGCACAAAGAAGTTCAAAGACATGAAAAAGTTATTTTAGTGGTCAGGAATGAAGAAGGACATGTCTCTTTATATGGTGAAGTGTCATACTTGCGCCCTAGTGAAGACCGAATGTCAAAAGCCTGGTGGTTTCCTGAAGTCATTACTGATACCATAGTGGAAGTTTGACAATATATCTATGAATTTCATGCACGACTTGCCAAGATCGTAGAACGGGAACAATGTGTTGGATTTCACGTGCAGTGGTGGGGCGAATTTTTAAAAAAAAATCCCAACCACCATTCAATACACAGGGATCGGATATCCCAAAGCAATGCAAAACAAGCTTAACAAAATAAACTCTAACTCATCACATCTAATCCATCACATGCGTTAGAAATTATACCTCTAGAGAACAATCTCTAGGCGGAAGAGGAAGACGCGCCGGAGAAATTGATAGCGATCCCACCGCAACAATGAGGCCGATCGTCTTGCCTCTTGGTTCACCTTGAACCCGAACAACGACAAATCTCTATTCCGTTGACGGGGAATAGAAACACTAGCTTATAACTTCTCTCCTCTTACACCGATGACTTCAAGTAGCCGAACCACACTAGTCTCCGGGTAAGGAAGAGAAAGGTGGAGAAAGATCTAAAACCGCTGTGGAGGAGGAGCAGACTCAGGACACCACACAAGCTGCGGCCGACCGGGAAGGAACGCCTAGGGTCGGCGAGCTGCAGGGCGATGGCGGCGGTAAGCTTGCCCGGCGACGGAGCAGCGGGTTGCGGGGCTTTGGCAGCGGGAAGCTTGCCCGGCAACGGAGTAGCGGGTGCGATGGCAGCAGGAAACTCCAGATCGCAAAAATCCCCTCCAAAAGGTTCTTGCGGCTAGGTTTTAGGAAAAACCGTGAAACTCTACTGTCCTCCCCCTCTAGTTTTATTTTTATACTTATATATATGTATATATAAACTTATATATATATATATATATATATATATATATATATCTATATATATATTATATACATACATTTATATATATTTAAACATATATATATCTTATATATATAAATACTTACATATATATATATATATAATCCCATAACGTATATACACATATATATACGCTCAAAACTCCAATCACTGTGCACTCCTACCAAAATAATTACGACGACTTGCTCTGTCACAATATATTTTTTGATAGTCACACAGGAATTCTATCTAAGCATGTCGAGTCACGACATTAGTCGTTCGCACTTACTATAGTATTTAGATTAAAAGTTCCATAAAATCAAATACCCCAAATAAGCCGAATGGATACTGTTCCCGTTCATTTGGTGCAACCTTAAAGAGGAACCATGTCGTCAAGGCTATAATATAACATCCTATATTATTGACTATAAGAGGCTTTATCACTAAATTATAGACGCCCCAACAATATGGTAACTAAGTAACGCAATGAATGACCTGTGTCTATTTCTTTGTCACATGATATCATAAATATTGTGCAAACTTGGACTGTGTCAATTTCGCACTATATTTGTCTTTCTTGGTCTCACAAGTGAGTTGTATTTATAACTACGTTAGTTATAATGCATGTTATACAACCTCGCTCGGCCAAGGGGCCCGACTATATCATTACCAAAATAATTTGGGGACAAAATGATATTTTGATGTGCACATTTTCTACGCGTAAGTATGAACAACGAATCATAGTATTTATTATCATCAGAGGATAGTTTTCAACTATAATCACGTTGCCCATACCGACACGCTAAATCTACACATCTTGTATCTCCAACTTAATAGACACGTTGTAAACATTATTGACACCTAACACATTCCACATAATGTTACAACATAAAATAGGTCACTCTCAATATGTATGAAATCACACGCATACACACTCATATGATTAAACGATAATCATTTATCAACATTTGTAGAACTCAAATATACTTTAATCGATATGACAATCTTAACTCGGCAATCAATGTTCCTCTTTGATTACCACGATTATGAGGATAACTTAAGATTACATGACTTATTAAAAACCATGGTTCTATGGTTCAAGACCAAGCGCATCTTCCCAAACCTTACATGATACAAGTCATATAATCAAGGAATAAAATGTTACAACATTCTAAAACATAAACATAAGTAAAAAGACAACTTTCAAAACACCACTTCATTCAGTCTCCCACTTGTTTTTCAAAGTTTCTTAAATTATAGAAACTACAAAAGAAAGGAGCAACCTTAAAATCATTCATCAATCCACTCTCCATGGTCACGTAACCCCATGGATTCGAAATGAATTTCATCTTTAGCTTGAGATAAAGGTTTGGTGAAAGGATCAGCTGTGTTACTGTTAGTGTCTATCCATAAAAGTGTAATCTTCCCTTCCTCGATGAAGTCCCGCATTACAAAATACTTTCTATCTATGTATTTTGTCTTGTGATGCGACCTTGACTCCTTAATTTGTGAAATGGAGGCACTATTGTCGCAAAACAATTTCAAGAGGGCTTCACTTGATGGAACATTCCCAAATTCTTCGAGGAACTTCTTTATCCATACTCCCTCTTTACTAGCTTCCGTAGCTGCCCTGACTTCGGATGCAGTGGTCGAGTCAGCGGTAGTTGATTATTTCCAACTACGCCAACTCACGGCTCCACCATTCAGAAGGAAAACGAACCCAGATTGAGATTTCCTGTCATCCGGATGTGTCATGAAACTAGCATCCGTGTAGCCTTCTACAACTAGTTCCTTATACCCACCAAAAACAAGAAACTTATTCTTGGTCCTTTTCAGGTACCTAAGAATATTTTTGACAGTGGTCCAATGATTAGGACCGGGTGAAGCTTGATGTCGACTCGTTATGCTCAGGGCATATGCAACATCCGGTCTTGTATAAGTCAGGACATACATGATGGAGCCTATGGCTGAAGCATAGGGGACATTCTTCATGTATTCAATGTCTGTGTGCGTTGAGGCACAATGAGACTTGCCCAACTGTAAAGATGTCTTCATTGGCACATTTCCCTTCTTAGAGTTTTCCATATGAAACCTTTCTAAGACTTTGTCAATGTAAATACTTTGACTCAGGCCAATGAGTATTCGAGACCTATCCCTATATATCTTGATCCCCAAGATATATTGGGCTTGTCCCATGTCCTTCATTGAAAAGATAGTTTTCAATGAGTCTCTTGTTTGTTATAAGTATATGATTGATCATTAATAATATATCATCTACGTACAAAATCAAAAATATGACGTGACTCCCACTAACCTTCTTGTATACACAAGGTTCTTCCTTGCTTTGAATAAAACCGAGAGTTTTAACCTCATCGTCAAAGCGTTTGTTCCAACTCCTTGATGCTTGCTTCAAACCATAAATGGCCCTCTGAAGTCTACATACTTTCTCGATATTTTCCGGATTTTCAAAACCTTGAGGTTGTAATATGTATACCTCCTCAACTAGTTTTCCATTTAGGAAAGCTATTTTGATGTCCAACTGCCATATTTCATAATCATGGAAGGCGGCGATAGCCAACATGATCCGAATTGTTTTGAACATTAAAACCGGCTAAAAGGTTTCATCGTAGTCAATCCCTTGGACTTGGCTATAACCTTTTGCTACAAGCCTTGCTTTATAGGTTGTCAAGTTCCCATTCATGTCCATCTTCCTCTTGAAAATCCATTTGTTGGGAATGACTTTCTTTCCATCAGGAAGGTCAACCAAGTCCCATACTTGATTGTCATATATGGATTGCATTTCGGATCTCATGGCCTCTATTCAGGCCTTTGAATCTTTCCTTCCCAATGCTTCTTCATAGGTCAGGGGATCTTCAGTGTCTATTACCAATACATCATGAAAACCCATGTAAAGGTCGGGCTTTCTTTTTACCCTGGTAGACCTTCTGAGTTCTCTTTGCTCATCCCGTTCACCTTGAGGCTCTCAAATTTCTTCTACAACCTCATGTGGAATTAATTCATGTTCAACACGAGCCAAACAATTGCCTGGTGGCGCATTGCGAAGCTCCTCAACATGAATTTGTGGAGGTGGATTGGCCACACTCCCACTGAGCAAAGGAACTATATGTGATAGTTCGTGGTCATCTTGAATATCAAAATTCATATCATGATCACATCCTTGTTGGTCCTCTTGAGTTTCCTCAAGTATTATCCTACGATCACATCCCTTCATTCTTTCAAGAAACTCTTTCTCCAAGAATGTAGCACATTTCTTTACGAATATAGTAATTGTTGACTTGTGCCAAAAACTATACCCTTTTGGTTTCTCTAGGGCATCCTATGAAAAAGCACTTGTCCGCTTTGGGTTCTAACTTTGTCGATTGCATACGTTTTATATATGCCTCGCAACCCAAAATCTTAAGGAACGATAAACTAGGCGGTTTTCCAAACGATGCATCATATGGAGTTTTATCAACAGATTTTGTTGGAATAATATTTAAAGTGAGAGTTGCAGAAAGAAGTGTGTGACCCCAAAAATATAAAGGTAGATCGGTCTGACATATCATGGAACAGACCATATCAAGTAGGGTTCGATTTCTCCTTTCAGAGACACCATTCCACTGCGGGGTGCCAGGTGGAGTAAGTTGTGGTACAATACCACACTCCTTCAGGTAAGTAGTGAACATGTTGCTCATGTACTCACCTCCACGATCGGTTCTCAAGATCTTAATTTTCTTGTCAAGTTGGTTCTCTACTTCATTTTTGTACTCCTTGAATTTTTCAAGGGATTCACTTTTATGCCTCATGAGATAAACATAGCCATATCGGCTATGATCATCCGTGAAGGTAATGAAGTACCTATAACCTTCTATTGCACTTGTACTTATTGGACCGCATATATCTGAATGTATCAATTCCAACAAGTTATTCGCTCTTGCACCTTTCTTGCTGAAAGGTGTCTTGGTCATTTTTCCAGCTAAACATGATTCACATGTCCCAATTGCATCTAAATCAAATGAGTTTAAAAGATTTGATTGATGCAATTTCCTTATGCTTTTCTCATTTATGTGACCAAGACGATGGTGCCACAAGAGTGTCTCATTCATATGAGATATCTTGAGTCTTTTGTTATTAATATTCATTACATGTTTATCCTCAACTATATTAAGCAAATACAAACCATTGGAAATAGTAGCATTTGCATAAAATAAACCATCCTTCTCAATTGTCATTTATGAATTAACAATCACAAAACGAAAACCTTCTGCATCTAAACATGATACAGAAATAATGTTTCTCAAAATAGAAGAGACATGATAAACATTTTTCAAAATTAAAACTAAACCACTAGATAAACGAAGGTCTAGGGTGCCAACTGTAACCGCGGAGATTCTTGCACCATTCCCGACCTTCAGCACAACCTCTCCTTTCGATAGCGTTCTTCTATCCCTTAGTGACTGCACATTAGGAACTAAGTGAGCACATGATCCGGTATCAATTACCCAATCAAGGATTGTTGTGATTAAGTTTAAATTCAGTTCAATAACATATATACCTTTAGGGCGCTTGCGTTCAATCTTGCCTTCATACAAGTCCCGTTTGTACTTGGGGCAGTTCATCTTGTAGTGTCCCTTTTCATGGCAATGGAAACACTTGGTGAGATCTGTAGGAGAATTCTTCACCTTGCTTCCCTTGGAGTTGCTCACATGAGCTCCACCCTTATTGCCTTTCGAAGAGAAACCTCTACATGTATTTTTTATTTCACCTTTGCCTTTATTCTTAAAGGGCTTCTTGCTACCCGACGCAACGGCCAAGACAGAATTAGCTTTTGTCTTGCCCATGTCCACCTCAGCAGTTTTGAGGGCATTGTGGAGTTCATTCATGGTCATCTTCCTTTCACGCATATGGTAGTGCATAATGAAATCCTTATAGGAATAAGGAAGTGACCCCAGTATGATATCCTCAGCTATATCATCGGGGAGTTGAGAATTTAGTTTCTCTAATTTCTCTAGATAGCCCTGCACCTTTAGGAAGTGCACTAAGACATATTCACCCTCCATCATCTTACACCTTGCGAGTGCTATGGTGGTCTTGTAGCGCTCTTTCCGAGCGCTATCGGTGAACATCTTCTCTAATTGCGCTATGATTTCCTTTGCGGAAGTATCGAGAAATTTCCTTTGCAACTGATCGCCAATGCTGGCCAAGATCAAAGTTTGCACAACACGCTGTTGTTCATTCAACTTCTTTTGTTCCTCCTTTTCAACATCGGTTGGTTTGTCTTCCTCCTTCACTTCTGGGCATTTGCCATCTAGAATTTGTTGGAGATTTTCCAAACGCAACACGATGTTCAACTTGAGGATCCAATCAGAATAGTTTGAACCGTCGTTTGAAAGAGGACTCTTATCAATCATGGAACACAGAAAATTTGGAAGGGTTGACATGATTCTAAAGAAAAGAGAAAACAAATTTTACTTGAAGTTCATATAAAAAAAACTGCTACTGCTATGTCAAGAAAAAAAACACAGCATCGCACAAGATCCTTTCCGAACAAGCAGACTCTTCCATTCGTTTGTATAGGTAGGTACAAGCACCAATCATAACCTTTAAGCAAAGCTTAATCCTTATGACTCTTGAACAACATATTATTTCATGTTCTGAATAATAAAACACAATAATATGAAAACCTTTTCCCAAGATATTCAAGCCTAGATCTCGAAAATCTTGTTTAAGAAAACTCATTTTATTGGCCAACTAGTGCGGACACAGTACTCCCACAAGAAGAGTAAATTGTGCCTCACACAGATTTAATCTCCTGTAGCCTAATACCAAGCTCACACATGTTCCACCATATCTAGTGATTAGAATCACACTCATGCTCTTCCAGGATCACTAGCTTAGGTGGATAAAATGAGGAGAAAAGCATCTTAAATTTTTCACTTCGCATTCCATTAGGGAATGGAAGAATTTTTAAAAAAAATTAAGCTAACTCACGACATTCTAAATATTACATTCATCACAAACAATTACATTCCAGAGTTTGCAAAAAAAATAAAAGAATGCCAAAGAAGGAATAAAACCCGCTAGTCGGAACCCTAACATTGGATAAGCCCATGTACTCAACCCTACATGATTCATCCAGATCATTTTAAATCCAAAAAAATAATCTCCTCATAATCCATACTAGGGTGGATTACGCAATATGAAACAAAAGGGCTAGGACATAGCAAATCCAAACCATTAGGCACCAAAACTAGCAACAAGAGTTACATTGAAATGAGATATCGAACCTAGCTCTGATACCACTGTTGGATTTCACGTGCAGTGGTGGGGCGAATTTTTTAAAAAAATCTCACATTCAATACACAGGGATCGGATATCCCAAAGCAATGCAAAAAAGGCTTAACAAAATAAACCCTAACTCATCACATCTAATCCATCACATGCGTTAGAAATTATACCTCTAGAGAACAATCTCTAGGCGGAAGAGGAAGACGCGCCATAGAAATTGATAGCGATCCCACCGCAACAACGAGGCCGATCGCCTCACCTCTTGGTTCACCTTGAACCCGAACAACGACAAATCTCTATTCCGTTGACGGGGAATAGAAACACTAGCTTAGAACTTCTCTCCTCTTGCACCGATGACTTCAAGTGGCCGAACCACACTAGTCGCCGGGTAAGGAAGAGAAAGGTGGAGAAGGATCTAAAATCGCTGTGGAGGAGGAGCAGACTCAGGACACCACACAAGTTGCGGCCGACCGGGAAGGAACGCCTAGGATCGGCGAGCTGCAGGGTGATGGCGGCGGCAAGCTTGCCCGGCGACGGAGCAGCGGGTTGCGGGGCTTTGGCGGCGGGAAGCTTTCCCGGCGACGGAGCAGCGGGTGCGATGGCGGCAGGAAACTCCAGATCGCAAAAATCCCCCCCCCCCCCAAAAGGTTCTTGCGGCTAGGTTTTAGGAAAAGCCATGAAACTCTACTGTCCTCCCCCTCTAGTTTTATTTTTATACTTATATATATGTATATATAAACTTATATATATATATATATATATATATATTATATACATACATTTATATATATTTAAGCATATATATATATATCTTATATATATAAATACTTACATATATATATACGAGTGACAGGCACGGGCCTCCGGCCCGATGGCCACGCGCCACAGTACCCGGCCGGCGACGGCGGGCTTCGCCCGCCCCCCGGCGGGATTCGCCCGCCCCCCGGCGGGCTTCACCCGCACCCAGACTGTTTTTTTATATATATTATTTTATAATACCTTATTTCCGTGCCTTTACTGTAGCTGTCCCGCCGCCCAGACTTTTCGGGTCCCAAATCGAAGGTCAAGGAGACTTCAAATCAAAAAGTGATCAACATGAAAGTTGTTCGGATCGCCGAGATCTACAACTTTCATGTTGACTACTTTTCGTTTTGGAGCCATCTTGACCCTCCTATTGGGCCCCGAAAAACCTGATTTCCGTGCCTTTACTGTAGCAGTCCCGCCGCCCAGACTTTTCGGGTCCCAAATCGAAGGTGAAGGAGGCTCTAAATCAAAAAGTGATCAACATGAAAGTTGTTCGGATCGCCGAGATCTACAACTTTCATGTTGACCACTTTTCGTTATGGAGCCATCTTGAACCTCATATTGGGCCCCGAAAAATCTGATTTTCGTGCCTTTACTGTAGCAGTCTCGCCGCCCAGACTTTTCGGGTCCCAAATCGAAGGTCAAGGAGACTTCAAATCAAAAAGTAATCACCATGAAAGTTGTTCGGATCGCTGAGATCTACAACTTTCATGTTGACCACTTTTCATTTTGGAGTCATCTTGACCCTCATATTGGGCCCCGAAAAATCTGATTTACGTGCGTAAACAGGCGGGTGAACAGTTCACCCGCCTGTTTAGTCCCACATTGCCTGGAAAAAAATTAATTTTTGGGTTTAAATACAGTTGTGTGCATAATATTGTTGAAGACTTTGCTTAAGCGGGCTGGCGGGCTTGCTTGTTTTCATGGGCTGGCCCCTTGCAGGCTGGCGGACTTGCATTCTTTTATGGGATGGCCCCTTGCGGGCTGGCTAGTTTTTGATTTGCTCATCTAGAAGGCTAAAATGGTCATTTCATAGGTTTAGGACACCCGACCCTAGTAGGTTTAGGATACCTACGAAAAATTGAAGAGTGAGTGAATGTTTGATCGGACGGTTGTTAAATAATGCATTCAGATCGGACGGCTGCAATCACTCTAATGAGTTTAAAATTCATGGGAAAACTATTTCCTTTATAGTGGTTTAGATATGTATATATATATATATATATAATCCCATAACGTATATACACATATATATACGCTCAAAACTCCAATAACTGTGCACTCCTACCAAAATAATTACGACGACTCGCTCCGTCACAATATATTTTTTGATAGTCGTACAAGAATTCTATCTAAGCATGTCGAGTCACGACATTAGTCGTTCGGACTTACTATAGTATTTAGATTAAAAGTTCCATAAAATCAAATACCCCAAATAAGCCGAACGGATACTATTTCCGTTCATTTGGTGTGACCTTAAAGAGGAACCATGTCGTCAAGGCTATAATATAACATCCTATATTATTTACTATAAGAGGCTTTATCACTACATTATAGTCGCCCCAATAACATGGTAACTAGGTAACACAATGAATGACCTGTGTCTATTTCTTTGTCACATGATATCATAAATATTGTGCAAACTGGGACTGTCAATTTCGCACTATATTTGTCTTTCTTAGTCTCACAAGTGAGTTGTATTTATAACTACGTTAGTTATAATGCATGCTATACAACCTCGCTCGGCCAAGAAGCCCGACTATATCATTACCAAAATAATTTGGGGACAAAATGATATTTTGATGTGCATATTTTCTACGCGTAAGTATGAACAACGAATCATAGTATTTATTATCATCAAAGGATAGTTTTCAACTATAATCACGTTGCCCATACCGACACGCTAAATCTACACATCTTGTATCTCCAACTTAATAGACACGTTGTAAACATTATTGATACCTAACACATTCCACATAATGTTACAACATAAAATAGGTCACTCTCAATATGTATGAAATCACACGCATACACACTCATATGATTAAACGATAATCATTTATCAACATTTATAGAACTCAAATGTACTTTAATCGATATGACAATCTTAACTGGTAATCAATGTTCCTCTTTGATTACCAAGATTGTGAGGATAACTTAAGATTACATGACTTTTTAAAAACCATAGTTCTATGGTTCAAGACCAAGCGCATCTTCCCAAACCTTACATGATACAAGTCATATAATCAAGGAACAAAATATTACAACATTCTAAAACATGAACATAAGTAAAAAAGATAACTTTCAAAACACCACTTCCTTCACAATATTGTTTGGGTGATCGTTGACCGATTTACAAAGGTGTCACACTTCATTCCGAACATGATGGATGATTCATTAGAAAAGTTGGCAAAGCTTTATATTGACAACATAGTACGATTACTTGATTTGCCCTATAACATCGTCAGTGACCAAAATCAGTGTTTCACTTCGAATGATTGGATGCCAATTCATCAATTGTTGGGCACCAAGCTAAAGTTCAACACGACCTTTCATCCGCAAACGAATGGTCAGACCGAGAGGGTAAACAGTATAATGGAGGATATGTTTCACAAATGTGCCTTGGATATCGGGAAGAGGTGGGAGGACCATCACTTTATGATTGAGTTTGTTATAATAATAGCTAACAAGCAAGTATTAAAATGACGCCCTTCAAGGCCTTATACGGTAGGAAGTGTCGTACTCCGTTAGCTTGGGTAGAAACGGGTGAATCAAAATTGTATAAGCGTAAAGATGTCGAAGATGCGACTTTGACGATACGTTTGATTCAAAAGCAACAGTTGATTGCTCAGGATAGGCAGGCAAAGTGCTATAATGTCAAGCACCGAAACATTGAGTTTGCGGTTGGCAATTGGATTTATCTCAATATCAAGCCATTCAAAGGTGTATGCAAGATTCGACGTGTAAGACCCCCTTTTTTTCTTTTTAGAACCACGGGGTCTTAGGCCCAGAACCGTCATTTTGTGGTGACACCTTTACGCCAGGAAAAGTCGTCACTACAAAACGCCGATCCTGCCGGCCAAATCGATCACAGAAAAAGTAGCAAGAGAGTAAAGGAAACAAGAACTCTAACACATGTCCACAATAATTACATATATAATAATAATTCTTCACGAAGGGAGAGTCCACATCAATAATAATAAAGGTACTGGAAATATGGCTCATGCCCGATACATTAAAGTCCTCACTACAAGTCACTCATCACGAAAGAAAATCTATAACAACTACTAGCGAACAAGACTCACTGTCCCAATGGTCTGTACTCCGGTACTAGACTGTCCTGTCTCCAAGCGTGCCGACCTCCGGGGCTGCACCTACAAGCTGGGATCCATGATCCCCTAAAATGATTTGGTCTGAAAAACTGTTAGTCTAAAAGACTGAGTCCTATCATCCCCCACCCCTCCCCCATAGCTCCTAGGCACCGAGCGGGGAGGAGGAAAGGAAAGGTAGTGAAGGTGGAGAATATCAAAGGTAGCAGGTGACGGCAGAACTAATCTAGCAGATCTATGTAACCAGGTAGCAATATCAAAAGTTTGTTGAGTAAGCATAAAAAATGGTAAACAAGGAAACATGTAACCTTAACTTATATGAGTGCCCACACATACACATAAGTTAAGGGGTCTTCTGCAAGGCTCCTATCGTATAAAGAGTCTCATATTAATTTATACGATAGGGTGTCGGTTTTCAAGTAAGCATATATAATATCCATAGAATAATAACCTCGGCTTATAAGCACGTTAACGCAAGCTTATAAGCCAATGAGTCATATTGTAGGGCTTATTGTATAAAGAGTCTCATACCAATTTATACAATAGGTGTCAAGGGTTATATGCATTGGTTATGCTATGTCATGCAAGTATGCTATGATGTGAATCATGCAAATGCAACACACTCACCCGACTCTATGCACACAGACCTTTAGTTTCCCCTTTCTAGAGCCTAACCTCATAGGATACCTCCGTAGTGGCAAACAGAAGCGGTGGATTGGGCCTCGCCCACCTCTAAATCGGTAATTACACTACCAATCAGACCTATCGTACGCTTCGATGCTGGTGCACTAAGCGGAGCTCCTGCGTACTCTTTGCATGCTGGTCCACCGGACTTAATTTGGTGAAGTGCAAAACCACACTTGCCGAGTAAACGTATTGGCATCGGTGCATCGACCCTCCAACACCGAAGACCCACCACCTTATATTTTATACACATGCAATCTTGATGTATCAACTATCGAGCCAAAGCTCCCCGTACTAACCTGTCCATCACAACCAACAACCGAGCTAAATCTCCCCGGACTAACCCGTCCGTCACAATTATCTACTGAGTCATCGGCTCGCCGGGCTAACCTGCCCATCACCAAGACCACCGAGCCTACCGCCCGTATGACCCAACCTAACTTACCGAGACACCGGGGGTGTGTGAAAGTGAACCCCTAGTTATACTAGTTACTCTTAAAGTTTATTATGCCTACATTTTATGTTAGCCCAGGACTGCCTAAGGCATACCACGCGAAGGGCTCTCGAGGGCACTAGGAACTACGATGGGCTGAAGCCCAAAGCTCCCTTTCGCAAGGCACTTACTATTATTGGTTAATATCCGATTCCCGGTCCCTTTAATATTACTCTGGATCTAACCCTAGTGTGTTTTGACCCTCTCTCTCTCCCTCCACAGGAAAGATGATCTTTCATCAATCCTAAACACCACCTAATCCTAGTCAAACCAACCTTCTACTCATCCCAACTTCCATTGATGTACTCAATTTCACTCTAGCCAAACCAGAAAACTATTAACTCTAAGTCATATGCCCAAATCAAATGCTATGACATTTTTTGCAGTTTATTATATGCAGACCAACCTATACTATATGTTGTACATGATAGGAGGTACTCCAAATTTTCATCCACAAGCCTTAGGATATTTAATGGGGGTATATCATGACACATTTAGCCTAAATCCAGAAACTTGAAATTTTCCAAAACAATTTGGCATTTAATTAATTTTTCCCAAAAATTGGTCCATGAGTAATTTGAACATGAAGTACTAAATTTACTTAAGATCTGTCCATACAAAAATTTTGAACACTATAGGACTACAAGATATTAGTGAATTCCAAGTTTCATAGAATTTCATAGAGGAATTAGTCTCTAAATAATTAAACCAAGGTAATTCAACTTTAGGGGTATGAAGGAAGTACCATAAATACTAGTCCAAAAATTATACAAAAATTAACAGAGCTTTATTATGATCATAAAACCTTACTGACTAAATTTCATGCAATTACATGGTAAGTAAATCATATAGAAAAATGCCTCAATAAAATCCATCATGGTGCAGTTTGTGAAGAAGCGTCATTGTAATCTCAACTAAACAACATGAAATAATTTTCCAAACTTCTATATGCCCTAAAAGTTTCTCTGGCTAAGTAACACAATTTTCCAGCAAGCTATAGTATTTATCTTTTATTTATCAAAGTAAGGTACACTAGTTTACTTTTTACATGATGTATTAAGAGGAAATGTTCAACTATTCTAATTAATTTACTAGTGTACCTAAATGATATTTGATTAGCTTTTCCCGAGTTTCAAATCATTCTAAGACATTTAAACCATAGTTACATCAATATCATCAAAAAGGGCAAGATGAAGGTTATAGCTACAAGGATGAGCTACTGTTATCTAAACACTCTATCATAAATTTTAGAGGTTAATAGCACTATAAAATTACCCCTACTAAAATATCATAAAGATCCAAAGTCATATGACCCATTAAATATTCCCTAAGGTGTATAAACCTAAAAACTTACTAAGTGGTTTAAGTGGGGTGCATGTGTCCAAGGTCCACCAAATCACTTCCTAGGGCATTTAACCTCCCTAGTACCACATGGACTAATCAACAAGTCCATACAAGGACATAACACCCTATGTCCTTCACAAATTCCCAAAGTTCAACCTTAGGGATTGAATTTGGTTCCTAAAGCAAATCTACCCTAATCTATCTCATACTCCATGTGAGGGAGTTAAATATCATAACAAATCAGTGACCCAAGTTTCAACCTCTGTTGAGGTGATTTGGCCACCTAAAACCAACAAGGGGCACTTTGACCTAATTACCCCTTGTTTGTCCAACTTAGGGTTTGCTTATTTCCAAACTAAATCATCTTCAAATGAGATGAAAATTTATATATAGCCTTATGATGATCCTAAGGACCACTCACCAAAATATGGGAGGGTTTGGAGGTCATTAGGCCTCTTAAATAATTCATACATAGATTATTAAATTTCTACAAAAAATTTAGGAAAATGTTTTTCAAAAATTCCCATTTTTGTATATGTATTATATATAGGTAAGGGTGACCCCCATCAAAAATTTCAAGTCATTTGGATGGTTTGATTGATTAGGGCACCCAAAATAATCTCTAGTCTAGCCTAGGTATAGACCGCACTAAAATGAGTGCTGCGGTCAAACCACTTATCCAAATTAGTTTAAATAAATTTTAAATTAAACTAGACTTCAAGAGATACAATTTTTATGTTGGCCATTTTTTCTGTAGGGGGGCCTAGGTATTTTTAATAATTAATTTAATATAACCCAGTAAATAAGACAGAAATTGATAAAACAGGAATTAAATAAATCCAGATCCAGCACGAATCTTAAAGCATATCCAGTGGCTCCTGGTCATCTTCTTCCTCCAGCCAAGGGCCATGATTGGCCGAATCTGGAGCTTATTCCAAGACTATTTCCCGACCATCCGGCCACCTCCCTGGTCGGCCACCACCGCCACCACCTTCGTTGAGGTGGGGGCTATCGCCGGGCGGCGGCACGGCCACCGGAGGGGCGGTTTCCGACAAACTCACAAGGTGTAAAATCCATGAAATTTCAGAAATTTTGCTCACCCAATAGGGCTCAATTGAGCCCGATTTCTCTCCTAAACGATCTAAAGATCTAGCCCACGAAGAGAGGAGTAGAGGAGGACCTATGTGGGGGGTTGTTTCCTTGCCGGCCGCCGCGTCGCCATTTCCGACGGTGGAGCTTTTTGTTCTCTGCAACTGTACATCCAACTACCTCGGCTCCTTCAGTGGGATGGTGGAAACGATTGCTCTTGGCCTATGGAAGCTTTTAAAAGAGCCAAATGGGGGATATGGAGGGTCATAGCTTGAATTCCCATTTCCACCATTAATGGGGAATTTTGGAAAACTGAATTCTCAATGAATTCAGCCCCTTGGTGACCTGAAGAATGCTGGAAACTCCTCCCCTACTCCCGAGGAGTTGAATCCAACCATTAATGGTGGGATTTGTGGGGGTTTCACCTTCCATGTCATTATTGACCCCTCTTTCTCTCTCCTCCTTATTGAAGAAATTGATTTCAGCCACCTAGGGTGGCCGGCCATGGCTATTCAACTCCTCAAAGTGATGAATGTGTTCAGCCTTTGGAATCAATTGGAGAGGCCCTTGGTCTCCCTTGGCCATGAATGACCTCCTTTTCTCACTTTCTCTCTCCTCCATTAAAGGGGAAAATGGAGCCTTCTCTCTCCTACTCACCATGGACGAATTTTGATCTCTCCTCCAGCCTATTGGCACCCCACTAACCCATATGAATAATAATAATGAGGTTAGCCCAAGTGGGGGAAATGTGTTTGAGCTTGGGTTAGCCCATTTGGGCTAATTTGACCTATTTCAAGGATTGAGTTGACTTTGGTCAAATTGACCATTTGGGTTGACCCCAATGGATTCTTGGTGACCCATTGGCCTCCCCTAAAGTCTAGAAAGGCTTGGGTAGGGTTGAATTGGCACCTTGGTGGTCACTTGCCCCTTAGTTAGGGCACTTTGACCACTTTAAGGCTATGATTGACTTGGGTCAACTCAGCCTCTAAAGTTGACCCCAATGGGTCTTTGGTGACAAATTGACTTCACTCTAGGTCTGGGAAGACCTATGTAGGTTTGTTTGGGCACATTAGGGGCACATTGCTCTTAGTTAGGGCACCTTGCCCAATTTAGGCCTACGATGATCCTAGGTCAACTTAGCCACCCTAGGTTGACTCCAATAGACCCTTAGGGCTCTAATGGACCTTCCAATAGGTTAGTGATGTTGTGGTGGGGTCATGGAGTCATGGTGAAGCCCTAAGGTCAACCTTGAGCTAGTAAATGGAATTCTACTATTTGCAGACCATGGTGGTTTCCACCTTTATGTCTAAGCTCACTTGGTCTTCTTGGGCTTCCTAGGGTTTTGTCATGACCTAGTCATGGCAAAACCACTCTTAGGGGTCTAGTTAGAAATGGGATGTTACACGACACTTGAAGAAGCTGAGTCCGAGATACGTTAGACCATTTTAAATTATTGAATGGATTGGTAAAGTTGTCTATCAACTTGCTCTTTCAGCAGATCTAAGTGGTTTGCACGATGTGTTCCACATATCGGTGATGCGGAAGGCGGTGCAAGAGCCTACAAAGTAGTTGCTGCAGATTTGGTGTCGGACGATAGTGGGTTGACAATGAAAGTCAAGCTCATTCAAATCAAAGACACAAAGGTCAAACAGTTGTGGAACATGTCGATCAGAATGGTCAAGGTCCGTTGGGACAACCGTGGCCGTGAGGAACTATCGTGGGAGCGCGAGCAAACTATGATTGATGAGTTCCCTGAGCTTTTTCGTTGAGGTACATTTTGAATATTTTATACTTCTTTGTTGTGTTCTGAACTATTTAAATTTCGGGACGAAATTGCTTAAAGGGGGAGATTTGTAACACCCCAGGTTTCCTATATTTGAAAACAAAAAATTTCTGGTTACTGGAAGCTATCCCTTGACGATAGCAAGATACTACCGATGATAACAGGCGTTGAGTTGATGACGTCAAGAACAACTAGTGGCGTCGAGAACAACACACAACGTCGAGTTGCTATCGCCAGGTGATACCGATACCGCTGACGATAACATGCCACATGTCGAGTGATGTTGAGGTGGTCATTAAGCGGCAAAGCGATATTGACTTGGTCAAGCGGCCTACGTTGGAGCTATCACGCCACGATAGAGAGGTACCGCCCGACGATAACAATAAATTAGACTTATCATCTAAGATCGTGGCCATTCATTTGTTTTGGCTCGAGGATCCTAAGGCCAAGATTGCCCTCATGTTTCTTAACCAGAGGTGTGTGGGAAAAGATGTTCATTTTCTCTTTCTCTCTCTCTCACTTTCCCTTGAACCTTAAAAAAGAATGGGGAAGAAGAAAGGTGAGCTTGTAGGTGGCTTTTGGAAAGCTGAACTTAACCATTGAAGGAGCTCTTGTGATTAGAGTCGCGAGCCAAAGCTAGATTCCCGAAGAGGAAAGTGAGGTGAGTGCTTCTATTTGGATCAATTACAAGTTCATGGCTCCTAAGCGATCTACAAGTGTAACTATCTTCCTTATTGGATATGTGAAATCCTCTTATTTGGCATGATTGCATGGAAACCCCCATCAATTGGTTAAGAATTGGAAGTTTCCAACGGGTTGATCAGTGATATCCCCAATAGTAAAATTTCTTATAGAATCCGGAATCAAAGTATGAAATAGGCATGTTGTGTGAAGCTCATCTAGACAAGTTGTCTGGATTGGTGATAATTGATTTGTATATCGGAGAAGACTTCGTGGATAAACATGCAGTTTATGGAGTTTTGGGGTGTGCAGCTTGCTGCAGGTAGTATTGGAGGTGTGCTCTAGGAAAGCACCCAACTTGGGACAGGAATGTTGTTCTGTCTGATATCGCCTGGCGGTAGCGATACTACTGGCGATAGCTCCTAGTCGTATCCAACAGGCCGATTGTGTTGGATATGAAGCCTAGGTCCTAGGGACGAGGTGTGTAGCATTAGATAGCGTGGAGGCCTGTTGTACCTAGCTGAAGATAGATATTGTGATTCTGTTTAATACCGCCCGACGGTAGTGCTACCGCTGGTGATAGCTCCCGGTGAGCTGATTTGTGATTGCAAGCCCAGGTCCTGGGGATAAGGTTGGTGGCAAGTTAAGTTGTGAGGCCAACAATACCTAGCTCGGTTGCATTGAGTGCCGACTATTTTTGGATAATGTTGGTTATCTTTTACGGGACGAGGTGAAGCTGTACTCGTATCGTGCTAGCGTGATGTCGACGATTTGAGCACAGGCAAGGCTGATCTGAATTCGTCCCTTACTTGTTGGTGAAGAGGTAGCTCCTCGATGCACATCTGATTTTGGGAGAGTCCGTAAGCCATGGTGTCCTTGATGGTAAAAGCTCAATGTTGAACCATCGGTTAAGGACTGAGGATGGTAGTGGGACTGGGAATCCAGTACACTGATAATGTGCCCTGAGTGCACGAGATGTGTGACCATATGCGCTAACGTTTGTGATGAATGATGCTTAAACTACACGTTCTTGCTTGGAATAAGTATTGCTTGTTGCAGGGAAGGAGTACTACCGTTCGAGAAGGGGGTGAGGTCGTTATAATTTTGTCAGCTAAAGATGATTGTTGCCTTGTTTGCCACGTCTTGGTGGGTTATCCTTGTGCATGAGTAGGAGAGCAGAGCGGGAAGTAGCGGTTGAAGCCCCTTTTACTATACCGACCCTCGAAGGCCAAGAGAAGCGTTTATTATTGTTTTTATACGTGACCGGCATGTGTGTCGATGTATTTATAACACATTTGTGAAAGAAATAATTTGTAAGGTCTTAAGGCCAAATAGTTTGTGTATTTATATGTCATTCCTATGTTTGGTTAGTAGACATTCCTGGTGTTGAGTTCTTAAGTAAATAAATTGCTTCCGCTAGAATGTAACTCTGAGTTAAGATACATGAATGTTTTGGTTTCAATGTGTAACTTCACTGACTGTCTGTGAAATATGGTGTGGGACCAAGGACGGTGTTGAAACCGAAAAATCGGTCCCTGTGGAGTTCGACCCTTGTGAAAGGGGTGATCACACACTTACTTCTCTATTCACAAGCCCAAGTGACAAGGGAAAAGGACCGGGAACAGACCCAAGGCTTCAGCACGGAGGTCCCACCACACACCCGGAAGATCTTAGAGCGCTTCCCCTCCTTAGCCAAGTGCTAAAGCTAAGGTACCTCAGAAAGCGCTAGAAGACCGGGCACCAGCAAGCGTGTCTTCTGAGGTACCCCTTGGGTCCTATTTATAGGAAAAGATGATCTGCCAATATCCAGCCGTCACTGTTTTCGAGGACTATAGGCAATTCAGAGGGGGTAACATGGTAAAAACACCCCGCAACTGAAGGTCAAGCTGGCCCTGAGAAGAGCCCATCGAGCGGGGGCGGCGAGTATAGGCGCGAGAAGGCTCCCCCCGCGCCGAGGTGAAAAGCGGCGAGTAAGCTCGCCTCTCTCAGCGCCGCAGGAGAGGGCGTCGGATGAGCTCGCCTCTCTCAGCGCCGCGGACCTGACTCGCCTGACTCAATGTCACTGGAGAAGACGCTGAGTGAGCTCGCCTCTCTCAGCGCCGCGGACCTGACTCGCCTGACTCAACGCCACTAGAGAAGACGCTGAGTAAGCTCGCCTCTCTCAGCACCGTGGACCTGACTCGCCTGACTCAACGCCACTGGAGAAGGCGCTGAGTGAGCTCGCTTCTCTCAACGCCGCGGACCGCCTCGCCTCGCCTCGGGCCTGGGAAAGTTGGGCCTGAAGCCCCTGCTCGCAGATGACGGTCGCATTGGCACTCGCCAACCCCTCGGCTCTAGACGAGCACGTACTCGGCCGGCCCCACGATGAATGGCTTCCTCTCGTCGGGCTCAGCTCCACGATCTTCAAGCTCGGCCCGACGATTGCCGAGCCCGTACTCGGCATGCTGGGCTCGGTATACCCTACTGAACTCGCCTGGGGCTCGGGGGCGGTCTGGGTCGACCGGATCGGCTCCTGTTAGCCCACTCGCTGGATACGGGGTTGTACACAATCCCCGCTCTTTGCGAGGTTGGCACAAACTCGGAAAGAAACATCCAACCCACTAGGATCCTGCGAGTGCGACAGGAGCCGAAAGGAATCTCTTGGTAGGACCCACCGGTGGCTATATATACATGCCCTGCCTGCTCGACTGACTTCCGTCCCTCTCTTTACTTAAGCCCTGCCGAGATGCCACTCCCAAAAGAGGTCATGGAGCGACTCGCGAAATCCCGCAGGGAGACCGCCCTTCGCGCTGCGGCCCTGACGGATCTGAATGCCACGGCTCGCCGCTTTGCTGAATTTGGCTCGGCCAAGAGGGCGAGGCCCTTTCCTCCCGAGGCCGAGCACATCTTTGCTGACCTAAAGAACACCTTGGCCAATGGCTCCGACTCCTCCAACCGTTCTGCCATGGCCCCTCATGATAAAGATTTTGTGGATCTTACCGCCGAACAGGACCAAGGCGGCGAGGTCTCCACACCGAGGGTCGAGAATCTACCTGCCAAGGCACCTGAGCCATCCTCTGACCCGCGCCCGCGAGACTCGCCCCTTGTCACCGAAGTCATGGAGCCGGATTCACGGGGGATGGTATCGCCGGCTCGCCTTCACCCTCAACAACCCTCTTCTGCTCCCGCGGCTACTGGGGTGGATGCCGAGCACACACCCGCTCCTGCTTCCCCCCGAGATTCTGAAGGTATGTCCCTGACCCCCTCATTTTGCGTCTGATTCTAACTGGCACTCGCCCCTCCCATTCGCTATCTCGACTTTCCTGTGCAGGCTTCCCTAACCAATCTGGGGCCGATGACTCAGCCGAACAGGCCGTCTACTCGCCCCTTCCATTGCCGCGCGCTTTGGAAATCTTCTTGGACTCGGAGGTGGACAGCCCCGAACGGTCGAGGAGGAGCCAACTGGTCCTCAAAAAGTTAGCGCGCGAGCTCCAGGTGTTGAAGAAAGAAAATTCCAGGCTGCAGGAGGAGTGCGCGCGGCTTGCTGGCGAGCCGAGGGTCAGCTTGGCGTATGTGGCGACGTCTTCCTCCATACTCTTCGATGAGATTGATGAGAACCTGCGAGCGGCGAACAGGAATCTGGGGCAGCTTCGACAACTCTTCGCGCAGCGGCTGGCGACATCGGGTCGGCGAGACCGGGGTAATTAAGGACGGCTCCCTTGCGAGCCGACCGATACTCGCCCCCACTGTCGCCTGGTCTATGCACGCGCTTTTCTGTTTTTCCTTGCTCTGGACAATTTGAACTTTTAATGCTAATAAAGTGTATAAATTTTTATCATGCGAGCGTATCTTTTCTCCTTCGAGTGGTGCGTGCCTTTTCGAATTCCTCATCTAGGCTCGCCTAGGTCGGCGAGTAGAGAGCGGCGAGACGGGATACGTGAGACAGGGTATGTGAACCGGGCTGGTCAGTCGATTTCGCTTCCCCTCCTTTTTCTATAAATAGGGATCCCCACCTACCCCCGGCTACGCCTTTATTGCCTTCTCATTTCTTCCTTTCCTTGCCCTCCCCACCTGCTGCTCGCGTGCTTTCGTTCCCTCGGCGAGTATGGGTAAAGGAAACCCCGACTCCGATGGCCGCGCCAAGTGCGCCCAGAACTTCGCGGACCACTGTTTTTTCGAGGGGAACACCACGGCGGTCGAGCTCGCCGAGTTTGTGGCGGACTATGTCCCTGCCAGCTTTGTGGCCCGCCTCCCGGCGGAGCATGAGGCCATCAACTCCTTCTTTGAGGACGATCTCGCCTTCCCCATCTCGTATTTTGAGGTGGGGTTGCGCCTGCCGCTCTGGCCGGAGGTCCGCCAGGTACTTAAGTACTACGGCGTTGTGCCCGCGCAGCTCAACCCCAACGCCATCGCTATGATAGTGGGGTTTTCCTGCTACCTCCGCCGAGAGCAGATCGAGTTCAACCTCACCGTCTTCCGCAAGCTCTTCTCCTACAAAGCCAACGCCGACGGGGTCGCCTTCTTCGGCGGTACATCCATAAAGATCCGCGAGGTCGCCAACAAGGATCATAATTGGATGTCGAAGATCGCCTTCATCCGGGGCGACCTCGGCAACATTCCCTTCTCGCCCATGCAGAAGAGCGAGGAGGTGTACCGGCCGCCGTCCGTGTATGGAAATGACGCTGAGCTTTACAAGTTCTTTCTGTACAAGGACTTTGAAATTGCCTTCCTCCGCCGCGGCCTCGAATCCCTGCCGCCTGTCCTTCTTGGTGAAGGTTTGTCTCGCCCACCTTCTGCTCGCAACTTGGCCTAACCGATCATAACCTTATTTTTTGGCTAAGTCTTTTTTTGCAGGGGAGCGACTGATCCCGGTGAACCCTCCCTTTGCCGACCCGGGAGTGTTTTCGGACCCGCTTGAGCGGGCCCGGGCCGCGGCTGAGGCGTGCCGGGAAGAGAAGGTCAGAGGTAAGCCCTCCAGCAAGAGGCGGCTAGAGCTTGGGGGGCCGAGTTCGGTCCACCGCCCCTCGGCCTCTAAAAAGGCGAGGGTGGTCTCGCGAGGCCGGCCACAGCAGCCCATATCGCCCGTCAGGTTCATGAGCTCGCCGGAGGTTTTCTCCGACGAAGCCCCGACGAGCCCGCTGAAGGAGACGTCATCCCCTCGCGGGAAGAAGCGCGGGTCCTCCTCCCCTCCTTCCGTGGAGGAGGTTGCTCCCAGTGGCTCGGGAGCTCCAAAGGACCACCCCCACTTCGGGAAGGGGGGAAGGAGCAAGGATGCGGCTGGAGAGTCGATGTTGGTATGGGATGAGGGGGTCCACCGCGTCTCCGTCTCCACTCGCTTCCCCTCCTGGGGAGCTCGCCGGCCTCCCACGGGCCACGCGTTTGCCCTTGGCTTCGGCCTCTATGGCCGGGAGGGCGTCGATGCCTACCAGAACTTGACTCCTCGGCATATAGGCCACGAGAGTCTGCAGGCTCATTTGAGGGCCTTCGAACTTCACCATATGATGGTCCGCCGCGGCTTCCAGCTCAGCCAACTTCTGATAAAAGCCGAGCAGGAGCGCGACCTGGCGGTAGAGAAAGCTGCCGACGCGGAGCGGCGGTTCGACATTGCCGAGCGCTTACTCGACGAGGCCTCGGGCGGGCTGGTAAGAGCCGACCAACTCTCATTTTAACTTGGGAAAATATTTTACCGAGAATCTGACCTCTTGCTTTTCTGGATGCCGAGTCCGCCAAGGTGTTGCAGGCCCGCGCTAGCGAGTTGGAGGGCGAGACTGCCCTGCTGCGGGTCCGCCTCGCGGATCAGGAGGCCAGCTCGCACGAGCAGGAGGCCCTTGCTGCTCGGTCGGTGACCGAGGTGGAGGCGCTAAAGGAGCAGAACCGCTGTCTCCAAGGCGAGGTCCGTCAGCTGACGGAAGCCCTTTTCCCCCCAGACGGCGCCGAGCCCCCTTTCCCCTACAAGCGGCCCCGGGTTTTCGGCGAGGGGGAGGTCATGGAGCGGCTGCGAGTCAACTCGATCAAGTCTACCGAATGCCTCCTGGACGCCATGAAAGGATAGGAGATTCTGGCCGAGGGCTGCGAGGAGGTGGCGGTCCGGGATCTTCTGTCGAGCCTGTTCCCGCCGTCCCCGCCCAGTAAGAAGGAGGAGAGCTTCGGCTCTCTCTTCGATGGGACGAAGGGCAAGGAAAAGTCACTCAGAGGCCAGGAGGAGGATCGCCATTCGGGAGAGGAGGGCGAGAGCTGACCGAACTTTTCCCCCATCTTTTCTACTGTCTTTCTTCTTGTAATCATCCACCCCCCTTTTTGTAATCTCGTCGGGGCGAGCCTTTCCCCTTTTTGCAAATATAATGAAAAAAATTTCGATCTCTTTTTTACCTTTAGCGCTAGAATACACGTGAGTTAGGATTCGCGCTCGGCGAGAGGCCTTGAGCATTGGCAGCGACCAGACTCGCGATCTCTCCGCTTACTCGCTAGGTGACCTTTGCGAGAGCGGCCGCCGCAGGTACCCGCCTATCATTCTGAGAAAAGATCTTCTGCCGAGCAGACCCCTGCGAGTCCGGGCTCGCGCGGGAGGCATATTTTTCCTTTGACTAGGTGGGGCCAAAAATCCTTCCTAATCAGAAAACCAAGGGAAGCAGGACCCCTTGGGCTCGCCTCTCCGACAGGTGGGTTTGCTCGCATATGTTTGCCATTTGTCAACCTTCAGGTCCACCCCCCCCCCCCGGACCGTGACAACATCTATCGTGACCCTTGCCCTTGCCGGCTCGGAGGGGATCTGACAGCGGGAGAATCGATACCTACCCCCGGAATGAGAATATTCAGATCATTTGCTTCTCCCGGGTGCTACCACCGGGCCAATCAGCTAGATGGGAGCCTGAGGGCGGGTGTTGAACATCCTCCGGGCTCAGCCCCAGGGTCATAACAGCGTCCATCGAGACCCCAGCCCTGCCAGCTTGGAGGGAGCCTGGCAGCGGGAGAATCGAGACCTAACCCCAGAGCGAGAATACTTAGAATATTTTCCTTTCCCGGGTGCTACCACCAGGCCAGTCAGCTAGATGGGAACCTGAGGGTGGGTGTTGAACATCCTCTGGGCTCAGCCCCAGGGTCATAACGACGTCAATCGAGACCCCGGCCCTGCCAGCTTGGAGGGAGCCTGGCAGCGGGAGAATCGAGACCAAACCCCAGAGCGAGAATACTTAGAATATTTTCCTTTCCCGGGTGCTACCACCAGGCCAGTCAGCTAGATGGGAGCCTGAGGGCGGGTGTTAAACATCCTCCGGGCTCAGCCCCAGGGTCATAACGACATCCATCGAGACCCCGGCCCTGCCAGCTTGGAGGGAGCCTGGCAGCGGGAGAATCGAGACCTAACCCCAGAGCGAGAATACTTAGAATATTTTCCTCTCCCGGGTGCTACCACCAGGCCAGTCAGCTAGATGGGAGCCTGAGGGCGGGCGTTGAACATCCTCTGGGCTCAGCCCCAGGGTCATAACGATGTCCATCGAGACCCTGGCCCTGCCATCTTGGAGGGAGCCTGGCAGCGGGAGAATCGAGACCTAATCCCAGAGCGAGAATACTTAGAATATTTTCCTTTCCCGGGTGCTACCACCAGGCCAGTCAGCTAGATGGGAGCCTGAGGGCGGGTGTTGAACATCCTACGGGCTCAGCCCCAGGGTCATAACGACATCCATCGAGACCCCGGCCCTGCCAGCTTGGAGGGAGCCTGGCAGCGGGAGAATCGAGACCTAACCCCAGAGCGAGAATACTTAGAATATTTTCCTTTCCCGGGTGCTACCACCAGGCCAGTCAGCTAGATAGGAGCCTGAGGGCGGGTGTTGAACATCCTCCGGGCTCAGCCCTAGGGTCATAACGACGTCCATCGAGACCCCGGCCCTGCCAGCTTGGAGGGAGCCTGGCAACGGGAGAATCGAGACCTAACCCCAGATCGAGAATACTTAGAATATTTTCCTTTCCCGGGTGCTACCACCAGGCCAGTCAGCTAGATGGGAGCCTGAGGGCGGTTGTTGAACATCCTCCGGGCTCAGCCCCAGGGTCATAATGACGTCCATCGAGACCCCGGCTCTGCCAGCTTGGAGGGAGCCTGGCAGCGGGAATCAAGACCTAACCCCAGAGCGAGAATACTTAGAGTATTTTCCTCTCCCGGGTGCTACCACCAGGCCAGTCAGTTAGATGGGAGCCTGAGGGCGGGCATTGAACATCCTTCGGGCTCAGCCCCAGGGTCATAACGACGTCCATCGAGACCCCAGCCCTGCCAGCTTGGAGGGAGCCTGGCAGTGGGGGAATCGAGACCTAACCCCAGAGCGAGAATACTTAGAATATTTGCTGAGTGTTTTTGATGCTCTTCCACGGAAGTTCCGCCACATCTCATGTCATTGTTACGATTATTATGAACAAAAAGGAGGCTCAAATGAGTGAAACACATTGCATTGAAAGAATTGAGGCACATACAAAAATTCAGGGATAGAAGCGTTTCAGGTCGTCGCCACTCCAGGTGTGGCTCAAAGTCTCGCCCTCAACATTTTGGAGGCGGTACCCTCCCGATTTTAATGCCTCCTTTACGATGTAGGGCCCCTCCCAGTTTGGATGGAGCTTGCCCACGGCCGCCGATCTTTCCGCCGCATCTACCTTCTTTAGAACCAGGTCGCCTTCCACAAACTGCTTGACCCGGACATGTTTGTCAAAATACTTAGCCATTCTCCGCTTGACTTCCTCCTGCCGAAGCGCTGAGAGGTCGCGCATTTCTTCTATCAAGTCTAAGGAGAGCCGCTGTTCTCCCTCATTTTCAACTCTCCACTCCTCCCTTCCAGCTTCCGCCTCAGCGACCCTGGGAGTACGGACCTCAAGTTCAATGGGGAGCACTGCATCGCTTCCGTGAGATAGTTTAAAAGGCGTCTCCCCCGTGGCGGTGTTGGGAGTAGTCCTCAGGGCCCAGAGGACCGAGGGGAGTTGCTCCACCCAATTCCCCTTCAAATTTTCCACCTTCTTTTTCAGGAGGTTCACGATAATCTTGTTGGCCGCCTCCACTTGCCCGTTGCTCCTTGGGTGGTGGACAGAGGCGAATCTGAGGTCAATCCCGAGCTCTCCACAGAACTTAATGAACTCGTTGCTGGCGAATTATGGTCCGTTGTCGGTGACGATGGCTTGGGGCATCCCATGCCTGCAGATGATCTCCTCCCATACGAAATTTCGAATGATCTGCGAGGTCACCTTGGCCAACGCCTTCACCTCCATCCACTTGGAGAAATAATCGATCATTGCCAGCAAGAATTTTCTCTGCCCGCTTGCCTGGGGGAAGGGACCTACCAAGTCCATTCCCCAAATTGCGAAAGGCTAAGGGGCCGTGATACTCCTGAGTCACTGAGCCGGTTGTAGTTGGAGGGGGGCAAACAGTTTGCACTTATGGCATTTTTTGACAAATTCTAAGGCATCGTTCCCCAGGGTAGGTCAGAAGTAGCCCTGCCTGATGATCCTTCCCTACAGGGTCCGACCTCCCGAATGACTCCCACATTCCCCGGAGTGGACCTCTTCCAAAATCCTCGACACCTCCCCCTCCGCCACACAACGAGCCAGTAATCCCGAAAGGGTCTTGCGGTAAAGTTGCCCGTCGCGCAAGAGGTAATATGCTGACTTGTACCTGAGCTTCTTTCTATCCATCCCTTCTGGGTACTCTCCCGTGGACAAGTAGGTAGTGAATGGGTCCATCTATGTGGATCGCCGATCTATCTCCATCAACTCTCCTTTCTCCAGGGATGGGTGAAAAAGGTCCGTGTTAGTGCCCCCCACCCGAGGGCCGCGCTTGGCAAGGTTGTCGACTTGTTCATTTTCCTCCCGTGGCACATGCTGAATGGAGAAGGTTTGGAACCCCCCAATAATTCCCTTAACCTTGGCCAGATATCGTTGTAGGGTGGGCTCTCTTACCTCAAACTCCTCGTTGATCTGGGAGGCTACTACCATAGAGTCGGTGAGGACCTTTACATCATGCACTCCAAATTCCTTGGCCAGGCGCAGTCCTGCGATCACTGCCTCGTACTCGGCCTGGTTGTTGGTTATGGAGAAATGTATCACCACTGTTTGCTCAATCTGGGTCCCTTGGGGACTCTCCAAGACGACCCCAACCCCCAAGGAGTGTTTCCCTGAAGCCCCATCCACCATCACCTTCCAAGGGATGGGGCAAGTTAGTTTGTCTTCTGCTACCTCGACCACATAGTCAGCTAGGAAGTCAGCCATTGCTTGCACCTTGATCGTGAGTCGAGGGACAAAGGAGATGTCAAACTCGCTCAACTCCACCGACCACTTGGCGAGTCTTCCTGAGTGCTCCACTCCCACGAAGATGTTGCGGAGGGGATGGTCGGTTACCACCTGGATGGAGTGTGCCTGGAAGTAGGGCCTGAGCCTCCGGGTCGAGATGATTAGAGCGAAGGCCAACTTTTCCAAGATAGGGTAGCGGAGTTCCACCTTCCTCAGAACCCTACTCACATAATAGATGGGCAGTTGCTTCCTCCCCTCTTCCTGAACTAAGACAGAACTCACGGCCTCCGCCCCGACCCCTAAATACAAAAACAAATCCTCCCCCTCCTTCGGCCCTTGGAGTAAGGGGGCTGAGTCAACTGCCTCTTCAAGGCCTGGAATGCCTCCTCGCACTCCGGGGTCCACTCGAACTTCCGACCTCCCCTCAAGGTTTTGAAGAAGGGAGAACACCTTTCCCCGGCCCGGGAGAGGAACCTGCTCAGTCCTGCCAGCTTCCCCATCAGTCGTTGTACCTCTTTCGCATCCCGAGGTGACCCCAACTCCATAATCGCCCGGACCTTGTTAGGGTTGGGTTCGACTCCGGCGGGCGTGAGGAGATGACCCAAAAATTTGCCTTTGCTCGCCCCGAAGAGGCACTTCAGAGGATTCAACCTCATCTTGTATTTATGCAGGGTGCCAAAGGTCTCCTCCAGATCCTGGAGGTGAGAACCGACCTCCCGTCTTTTTACCATCAAGTCATCCACGTACACTTCCAAGTTCCTCCCCTTCTGTCCCTGGAATACACGGTCCATCATCTTCTGATATGTTGCCCCTGCATTTTTTAACCCAAAAGGCATCATCTTGTAGCAGTAGCATCCATCTCCTGTGATGAACGAGACATTTTTTATGTCAGGAGGGTGCATCCTGATCTGATGATAACCTGAAAAAGCATCTAAAAAACTCATCACAGAGAAACCAACGGCTGAATCTACCAGCGCGTTGATTCTAGGCAAGGGGTAACAATCTTTCGGACATGATTTATTAAGCAATGAAAAATTGACACACATCCTCCACCGGCCGTCCCCTTTTTTCACCATTACAACATTCGAGACCCAGCCGGGGTATTGAATTTCGGAAATGAAGCCGGCCTTAAGGAGCTTGGCGACTTCCTCCCTGATTGGTTCGACCAGCTTGTCCGTGACGGACCTCCTCTTCTGCTGGATGGGGCGAGCCTCCGGGTCTAGATTGAGACGGTGGCAGACGACGTCAGCATCGATCCCAGGCATCTCGGCTGCGCTCCAAGTGAAGACATCCACGTTATTTTGGATGCATTCCAGCACCCTGCCTTGATCCTCCGGGGTCAGCCCCCCGCTGATGCGGACCTTCTCCACCCTGCCATCCTGGGTGAGAACTTCCATCTCCACTACCTCCTCGGCGGCCTCCAACCGGGACTGCTCCTCCCATTCTGTGATGTCCTCCTCTCTTGGAGTAAGGACCTCCCCTCCTTCTACGATCATCGCCTCAACCGACTCCTCAGGGAGTACCTCGCGGGCTTCCCCTTCCATCCTTCCTTCTTCCCCTCCTTCTTCTCCGGCCTCTTGCCCCTCCTCCTCCTCCATCCTTCTCCCCATCTCTTCGGCCTCCTCCTGCCAAGAAATGGAATTCATCGCCGTCACGTAGCATTCTCGAGCTGCCTTAGGGTCGCCGCGAACCCGGACCTGGATCCCCTCCACGTTGAACTTAAGACATTGATGGAAGGAGGAGGGGACGCAGCGAAAGGCGCTGATGAGGGGCCTTCCGAAAATGGCGTTGTAGCTGCTGGGGGCCTCCACTATGACGAACCGGCAGTTCCTGGACTGCCCCCCTAAGCTGATATGGAGTCCCACTCCCCCTCTACTTCTTTCCTCTCCCCGAAAAACCGAAGAGAGGCCCATCGGAGGCCAGCACTCTCTTGGCTTCTACCTGCATGACATCGAAGGGCCTCTTGAAGATGATGTTGACGGAGCTCCCATTATCAATGAGGATTCGGGAGACTGTGAAATTCTCGATGGTTGTCTGGATGACCAACGCATCGTAGAAGGGGTCATCATGACCCGACATGTCCTCCCTTGATAAGGTGATCCTCTCCTCTGGGGGTGGAGTCTGAGATGTGGAGTCGATGCTCCTTCGGTACATGGTGTGGAGGCTTGCCTTCTAGGAAGCCTCGACTCCCACCCCCCCCCCCCCCATGGATCACTTCGATCCCTCCTCGGGTCCCCACATCGGCCTGGTCTTCGCAACGATCCCCCTCCGCCTGAGGCCGGACTTCCTCAATCCGCACCTCCTGATGATTCCGCTGCTGCTGCTGCTGCTCCCTGTTCCCCCGCATCTCGGGGAACTCCGGACACGTGATCGTCGTGTGCCCCTCCTCTTGATGGTAGTCACAATAAGGCAGGTCTACCCTGACCTCCCTCCTCCTCCTTACATGTCCTCTCCTTCTCCCCCCCAGGGCGATAGCCATGGCCTCCTCCTGATCGGGAAGAGGGGGTCTCTGGCCCTGCCTCCCCCCTAAGGGTGGAACTGGCCGCGCCTACCTTGGCGGTTATCTCCTCCCTGGTAACCCCTCCATGGCCCTTGATCCTGCCACTCTGGCCTCCAACCCAATCAGTTATTCGACTCCTGACGCCCCCACCTGGGCTGTTGCGGTTGCTATTCTCTCTGCCGGGGCTCGACCCTTCTCTCCTCCGGGCTCGACTTCCCCTTGGCTTCTCCTCCTCCACGGCCCACCTGGCCAATCTCTGAGCGAACTCTGGATGTGCTGCCTCCATGTCGGCCTCCCTTGCCGCCCTTTCTAGGAGCGTTTCAAAAGACACCGGAGGCGTCCTTTTCAACTCCATGGCGAAGAACCCGGGTTGGAGACCCATGGAGAAGGCCACCATCATGGTGTGCCCTGACATCTCTTGTACCTGGGACAGTTCCTCCTGAAACCTGTCCAGGTAACTTCCCAGGGTCTCCCCTACTTTCTGCCTGATACGGAACAAGGACTCGACCTCCCTCTTCCTTTTCTTTGAGGTGGTGAATCTCAACATGAATCCCCTGCGCAAGTCCTCGAAGCAGTAGATGGAACCGGCCGGGAGCTGATGAAACCACTCTCTCGCTTTCTCCCTGAGGGTGATGGCGAAGAGCCTATACTTGAAGCCATCTGACATCTGTCAGATTGATACCACGTCTTCGAACCACTGGACGTGCTGGATCGGATCTCCCTTCCCTGAGTAGTAGGACATCTCCGGCTCTCGGAACCCTTCTGGAACTGGGGCTGACGAAACGAATTCACTAAAGGGACTTCCTCCCTCGGCCGGGCGAGTTGGGAACTCCCTCCCCACCGTCTCGCCGAATAGGTACTCGCCTGCCGAGCCTGGGAAGAGGACTCGCCACCTCGGCTCGCGCTCCCCCTCGCTCGCAACCTCCTTCCCCGCGCGCCTGAGGGGCGCATCGTTGTCTAGTGCTGGATCGGCGACTACGGGAACCGCTGGCATCGTGCTCTTGGCTCGCATGCCGAGTGCGACCCTGACGAGACCGAGTACTTCCTCCCTGAGCTCCGCGGAAATCCCCGCCGTTGCGGGAGGGGGAGGAGGTGGCGAGCTCGCCCTGCCTTAACCTTTCCCTTCGTCTCTTGCCATCGGTCTTGCGGAATATTTTCTATGCTGACCACACTCCACGCTCACCGCACCAAAGTGTTGAAACCGAAAAATCGGTCCCTGTGGAGTTCGACCCTTGCGGAAGGGGTGATCGCACACTTACTTCTCTACTCACAAGCCCAAGTGACAAGGGAAAAGGACCGGGGACAGACCCAAGGCTTCAGCACGGAGGTCCCACCACACACCCGGAAGATCTTAGAGCGCTTCCCCTCCTTAGCCAAGTGCTGAAGCAAAGGTACCTCAGAAAGCGCTAGAAGACCGGGCACCAGCAAGCGTGTCTTCTGAGGTACCCCTTGGGTCCTATTTATAGGAAAAGATGATCTGCCAATATCCAGCCGTCACTATTTTCGAGGACTATAGGCAATCCATAGGGGGTAACATGGTAAAAACACCCCGCAACTGAAGGGGGAGCTGGCCCTGAGAAGAGCCCATCGAGCGGGGGCGGCGAGTATCAGCGCGAGGAGGCTCCCCCCGCGCCGAGGTGAAAAGCGGCGAGTAAGCTCGTCTCTCTCAGCGCCGCAGGAGAGGGCGTCGAATGAGCTCGCCTCTCTCAGCGCCGCGGACCTGACTCGTTTGACTCAACGCCACTGGAGAAGACACTGAGTGAGCTCGCCTCTCTCAGCATCGCGGACCTGACTCGCCTGACTCAACGCCACTGGAGAAGACGCTGAGTCAGCTCGCCTCTCTCAGCGCCGCAGACCTGACTCGCCTGACTCAACGCCACTGGAGAAGGCGCTGAGTGAGCTCGCTTCTCTCAGCGCCGCGGACCGGCTCGCCTCGCCTCGGGCCTGGGAAAGTTGGGCCTGAAGCCCCTGCTCGCAGATGACGGTCGCGTTGGCACTCGCCAACCCCTCGGCTCTAGACGAGCACGTACTCGGCCGGCCCCACGATGAATGGCTTCCTCTCGTCGGGCTCAGCTCCACGATCTTCGAGCTCGGCCCGACGATTGTCGAGCCCGTACTCGGCATGCTGGGCTCGGCATACCCTGCTGAACTCGCCTGGGGCTCGGGGGCGGTCTGGGCCGATCGGATCGGCTCCTGTTAGCCCACTCGCTGGATACGGGATTGTACAGACGGACCTTTTGTTATATTTTTTGTGACGGATGGGGAGTGTTACACTAGACACCCTCTGAGAAATTTTAACTCTTTTAACAACAAAAAAATTAGTGGATTTCAGCCTGACGTAGATCTGACCATGTGATTTTCAACCATTTCTGGGGTTTCTAAGCTACATTGTCTCGCTTGTCATTATTGTTGAATATCTTTCGAATATTTATCCACTCGGCTCACTCCCGAGCTAAGACGATTCGATTGTCAGAACCAGAGGAAAATCGAGCGACCCGCAACATTGTTGATTAATTTTTTTAATAATATTTTTTATTTTTATGTCATTACAGAATTTTTTAAAAAAAATAAGATATGTGGATTTTGAATAATTTGTTTTTTAAAAATAATTTTATTTCTCCCACACTAAATACAACTCGTGTGTATGGAAAAATTTTCGCTCCGACACCCGGACCGTTTTCACGGTCCGAGTATAAAGGCGCCTTCTCTTACCGCGTGTCCCTCCTGCCTTTCTTAAATTTTTGTTCTTTTCCCTCCAGCCCCATTTTTATCGCAACTTTTCACTCCAATCTTCCGGCGAGCAGCTGAGTTTTCACTCCACTCTTTTTGTCGGCGAGCAGATTGCTTACTCCTTTCTTCCTCTCTACCGTCGAGAAGCTCAGCGCACCGTCGGCCATCCTCACAAACTTCTTTCAAATGAACTCCACCACTACTCTCTTCCACCGACAAGTGAAGAACAGTGTCAGCCATCCTCCTCCCCTTTTTTCTCATAATACTTCAAACATCATAAACATTGCACCGCTCCCATTACCATGGAGAAAACTAGAGAAAGCTTAGACAACATTCTGACAGTTAAGGCAATCGATGTGCCTCTGCCTTTTTTATTGTTTTTTGGGGTAGGTCTGATTTTGTTGTAGGTGTGCTTCTGGTAATTTGCAATACACGTTTTATTATTTTGGTTATTTGAGTTATATTCGGGCGGAATTTGTTTACCTGTAGACAAACTGGGTGTTTCTCCGATCGAATTTTACCAGAATTTTCTGTAGCAATTTTTGATTGGTTATCTTGGTTATTCTCCATATCATCTAACACAAACAATTTTTAAAAGACTTTGCCCTGCACAAATCAAGAAACTAAATTTTCCCTAAACTAACTTACAAACTAAATTTGTTTAGGTGATTCATTAAGAATTAGTATCTGTTACTAAGGGCAAAGAATCTGTTTCAGTGTCTCATAACACCAACTACCTATCTGTGCATTCTGATGTCATAACACCAATACAATGCACATGACATAAGAATTTGTTTCCATGGTAGAGGTCATAAGACCAATACATAATGCACTATGATGTCTTTCATTTATTACTATAACCAGCTCATCTGATTCTTACACTGATAACGTTTTCTTTTTATTCACAGGAGAATGACGTTGTCTCTCTGACCGTGCACTCTGATGAGGAAGCTTACAATATATATAAGGAGTCCGCCCGCAAAATTGGATTCAGTGTGTGCAAAGAACATATCATATATTGGACACATACTCAGATTATCAAGGCGAGATAGTTTTCATGTGCAAAAGCAGGATATAAATGATTGAATCCAAAGAAGGATGTGCAAAAGAAATTCAGTAAATTTGATACACGTACAAGGTGCTTGACTTGCTTGCATTTTGCTGCTGATATAAAGGGCAAGAATTGGGAGGTAATGAGATTCGTAGAGGAACACAATCAACCACTCACTCCAGAGAATGCCAGTCATTTGTTGAGATCTCATCGGGATCTATCTGATGTTCAAGGAAGTCTTCTGAAGAGTATAACCGGTACTGAGATCAAAACAATTCAAGCATACATGATGTAGGCCTACACGCCGACGCGATCATGACAATTTAGGCGACATGTCACTCAACTCCCTTCCGATCAACGTTACGCAATAGAACTTCTAGCCACACAATATTCTACCTTTGTTCATAACACAAGTACAAGCTACACATAGGGAAAATTCCAACCAAAATGACGATTCTGAAAGAGGTCGGATTTATTCCCGAAAACAAGAAATTGCGAAGGATTACCCAATCCTTTAGATCATCAAAATCTCAAAAAAAAACGACTAAAGCTTGGCAGTTAAAACCCAAGAATGCACAAGGATTTCGGAGGCAATACCCGACCTCGTCCACCAAAAATCTGAAGGAGAAGAACAAACAAGGAGTAGAGGAAGAAATCGTTACCCACAAAAGCTTGATACAAGTTGTGAAGAATCTCTCTACCACGGTTCCGCCGAAGTCACGCCGAGAGGATGATACGCACACCAAAACTCCTACGGAGTCACACCGGAGAAGCTTTCCGGGCGGCGGAGCAGCTGTCCGACAAGAGGGCCACGATCGGCCGAACGCTGGGAAGGAGGCGGCGGGGGACTCGGGTTCGGCCAAATAAAGAGCAACTGATTTCTCTTTTTTTTAGGTTTTCCAAATATGCCAATCTCATTATGATAATCCCTATATATAGTCCTATTACAATAGATCTCATCCACACAACAAAATGGCTCTCATCCTAGCCATTAAAATTAAACAAAACAAATAAATGTTTGAAACTAGTGCAGGAAATTAAAATTTTGACTTTAAAACTGCATAAATAGAATTTAATAAGGACGTTAAATGTACCGAAACGCATCGCATCGTCAAGTAGACACATGGGGCCGCGAGCAAAGGTTGTAGCGGCGATAATTGCGACGACCATCGTCAATAGAATCCTCGTTGTGTTGGTGACAGAGGAGGCACAGATCTTCAAACATTGGCGGGTCGGATACGCCGACGCCATCAATCCTCCCCCGATCAAAAGCACTCATCACCGGTGAGTGGTCACGACTACACTAATGGAGGAGGGCAGCATCCAAGCGCTCTAACTCAGCCTCGGTAATCCAGGAGTCATCTGAAGCAGGGCGATCACGCCAACAAACAAGATAGCGATGGAGGACACCACCGAGGAGTTGTCACAACCCGGATTTTCTCTGCATGTAAATGATATATCAGAGTAAGATAAAACACGTGTCGTGATGCTATGCCGAACATGGGATAACTGTCGACGCTCAGGCAAAGACCTAATCCTAACACTTATCATGAAGTTCTCAAATTTATCTTGAGGAAAACAGATTTTTGTTAAGTTTGACGGTCGTATCCCTCGGTTCGGTGGATCAACTAGTCCACGGATAAAAAATATAAATATACGCTGCGGAAAATACTTTGTTTATATATATTAACATCCTACATGAGCATAAATCTCCAAATATGACAACTTATGATATGCATACCTCTAGGTTTAATATAAGTACGAAAATAGCTTTTACGTTAGTTGAAATATAGTGATTTTGGTTTAAAACAATGTTATGCATGAGATGGTCAAAATAATACTTTTTATACTTAAATTAACTAACATGCATTCATAACATAAAACCTTCCCAGAGAGCAAGTAAAACCATCAAATCATCTAGTAAAACCATCAAATCATCTAGTAAAACCTTACTAAAGCATTCAGTGGACGTCAACAATCTGACACAAACCCACCAAAAGGCATGTATGGCCGAACTAAAAAAAACCAAAGAAATAAATCTACCTCACACTAGAGAGGGAAGAACAACTACAATAGCTGCAGGACACCATGTCAACAACCAACCCTAGCCGCTCAGCCGACTACTGCTCCAAATCTGAGGCATTCAAAGAAAAAAATACTTCAGCGAGATTGTACCAGTGGTAAAAGAAACCAAAGGTAAATAACAAGAGAGGTTAAATGGTTACCAGCCCACCATCAAAATAACTGTCAATCCACAATATACAAATCATAAAGCAATAAGCAAAAGAAAGATTTACAGGTTTTAAGTATATGAAATTGCACCAAGTGCGATATGAAATTGTGTTTTATTAACATCTGTAAGTGTATGCATAAGAACATATATGCATATATATACATATATATAAGAGACTGATCAGCTCAAAACACGTGAATCATTAACACCGGTAAAAACGGTACTAAGTTTGGGACCACATTGTCCAGCACCAACCTTCAGACCAAACATATCAAAAAGGCACTGTGGTGGTGGCACATTATCCAACACAAACCAACAATCCATAAGAAGAGAAGAAAAACCCACCAGGTGTAATGATTCACAAACCGGCTTCAAGTTAGTGGTCTTTTATCCACTGCCAACCTAGCCACAAATAACCATACAATAAATACTCATTAGGTGATGGTCATTTATCCACTGCCAATCCAGGGCCACAAATAACTATGTATTATATAACCATGTAAAATATAAATAACCAAGGTCACCGACAACCATGCATTATATAAACCAACAAAACAAATGTAGAAACCGAAAAATCGGTTCCACCTAGAGTTCGGACCTAGGGTGCAGCTCACACCTACTTCTCTCAAGCCGTCCCTTGGCGATGGACTTGAATTTGAAAACGACCATGGCTCTAGCGCAGAGGTCCCACCTCACACCAAGAAGACCTTTGAGATCTCCCCCTCCCTAGCCAATGCTGAGCTAGATGCCTTAGAGGATGAAGGAAGAGGATGAAGAGAGTAAAGAAGTGATACTCTCCAAGGCACCCCTAAGGGTCTATTTATAATTTTTTGGGAACGACCTGCAAATAGCTAACCTTCACTACTCTGAAATTACTAACATGCCCTAGTCTGGGCGGGAACTTGGCCGGGCGAGATACTCCAGCCTGAGCTATCCCAGGTGGCTGACGAGCTGTCCCAGGGAGCTGGCGAGCCGCCCCAGGGGGCTGGCGAGCCGCCCCAGGGGGCTGGCGAGCCGCCCCAGGGGGCTGGCGAGCCGCCCCAGGGGGCTGGCGAGCCGCCCCAGGGGGCGGGCGAGCCGCCCCAGGGGGCTGGCGAGCCGCCCCAAGGGGCTGGCGAGCTGCGAGGCTGGCGAGCTGCGAGGCTGGCGAGCTATCCCAGGAGGTTGGCGAGCTGCCCCAGGGGGCTGATGAGCTGCCCTAGGGGGATGACGAGCTATCTTAGGAGGCTGACGAGCTGTCCCAAGAGGCTGACGAGTTGCCCCAGGAGGCTGACGAGCTGTCCCAGGAGGCTGACGAGCTGCCCCAAGAGGCTGACGAGCTATCCCAGGAGGCTGACGAGCTGCCCCACGAGGCTGACGAGCTGCCCCAGGAGGCTGATAAGCTGTCCCAGGAGGTTGACGAGCTGTCCCAGGAGGCTGACGAGCTGTCCCAGGAGGCTGACGAGCTGCCTGGGCGAGCCGGGCAAGCTGGCCGGGCGAGCTGGGCGAGTTGGCCGGGGGGAGATAAATACTGCATCCCCCTACTAGTATATTATGAAGATCGACCCTAAATTGGCCCCTAAGAGTGCAAAACTCTTAAAAAGCTTAAAACTGCGTGACAAGCCTTGCACCTTCTTGGGGACCCCAATCCGCGAATACGGGGTTATACACAATTCCCGCTCTTTTCGAGCGAGTTCCATGCTCGAAAAGAAACATCCAATCCATCATATTCGCTGAGAGCAGCATCCTTAGTACCGAAAATACTTGACCTCTCTGAGGGGTCAACCTACCATGCTAGCTAATAGGAGCTTGGGTGACAAGATCCTCTCAGGTTTGGGACTTACTCTCCACCGAGGCACATTCTACCCATCCAGCTAGTGAGAGCCTGGGTGAGGAGATCCTCTCGGGGGGTAAAACTTTCTCTCCCTGAGGCACATTCGACCCAACCAACTAGTGAGAACCTGAATGAGGAGATCCTCTCGGGGGTAGGACTTATTATCCCCGAGGCACATTCGACCCATCCAGCTAGTGAGAGCCTGGATGAGGAGATCCTCTCGGGGGTGAGACTTGCTCTCCCCGAGGCACATTCGACCCATCTAGCTAGTGAGAGCCTGGATGAAGAGATCCTCTTTGGGGTGGGACTTGCTCTCCCCGAGGCACATTCGACCCATCCAGCTAGTGAGAGCCTGGATGAGGAGATCCTCTCGGGGGTGGGACTTGCTCTCCCCGAGGCACATTCGACCCATCCAGCTAGTGAGAGCCTGGATGAGGAGATCCTCTCAAGGGTGGGACTCGGCGTGTCACTTAACTTTTCTAATTTCAACATCCTCAAACGGGGGAATTTTTGGATACAAGACCTCCTAACTCTTCTGGTCAGGGGTAGACTCATTACAAAAACATAAAAGAAAAAGGACTTCATCGGGCAAGGCTTCCTTAGGCTGCTTGAGCATGATGACCATCACTCGCCTCCTTCTCTGATACCTCTATCCTGCTCAAGCTCTCCATGATCTTCTCCATCTCCTCTGCCTTGGCTAGCCAGGAGATGGAGTCTACATCCGTGACATTGCACTTGTGGAAAGATGATGGCACACAACAGAAGGCGCTGATGAGGGGCCTTCCGAAGATGGCGTTATAACTGCTCGGAGCGTCAACAATGACGAACCGACAGTTCCTTGAGTCCCCCCCCCCCAACTTCACCTGGAGTCTGACTCCACCTTCTACCTCCTTCCTTTCCCCTGAAAATCCAAATAAGGGTCTGTCTGAGGCCAACACACTCCTTGGTTCCACCTTCAACTCGTCAAATGCCTTCTTGAAAATGGCGTTGACGGAGCTCCCATTGTCAACCAAGGCCCGGGAGACGGTGTAGCCTTCGATGACCGCCTGGATGACCAGCGCATCATAGAATGGATCCTCATAACTCAGCATGTCCTTCATTGAGAATGTGATCTTCTCCTCTGGGGGTGGGTTCTGGGATGTCGAAGCGATACTACAACGGTACATGATATGGAGGCTTGCCTTCCGAGTAGCCTCGACCCCCACTCCACCGTGGATCACTCTTATACCTCCTCGGGCTCCTACATCGACCCGGTCCTCACATACGTCATCTCCCCCTTCTCTAGGGAGAAATTCTTCAATCCGTACAGGCGACTGCTGCTGGGCTGGGGCTCTCGCCTCTCACTTCCAGGAACTCTGGGCAGGTACTTGTGGCGTGACCTTCCACTTGGTGGAAGTCACAGTATGGCAACGCTCTTCCTTCCCTTCTTCAACGGGCTGGGTGATTTCTCATGTTACCTCTTCCCCCTCTTCCTATCGCCATGGCTTGTTGTGGTGGGGGTAGGAGCTTCCTAGGGGCTTGCCTCTGGAAGTTGAACCTCCCCTGGCCTCCATGGAAGTTCCCCCCATCCTGGACGAGACCTCTTCCTATACCCTGAACGAGTCCTCCCTGTTGCCTCTAACCTGGCTCCGGACCTTCCTGAGGTCCCTGGAACCTCTGAGCTCTCTGCTCCTCTCTCTCCTTCTCCCCTCATGATGCCTCGAGCCACCTTGCTCCTTCGACTCTTCCTCTATCAACCTTGCCAACTTCTTGACAAACACCGGGTTGGCCGCCTCAGTTGCTATCTCCTCTGCCGCCCTTTCCATCAGCTCCTTGAAGGAAAGGGGGGCCTTTCGGGTCAGGCTCATCTTGAAGAACCCCTCGTGCAACCCCATCGTGAACGCCATCTTGAGGGCATACCCCGACATCTCCTGGATATCCAGGATCTCTTCTTGGAACCTGCCAACGTAATGGGCTAGCGACTCCTCGGCCCCCTGCCTTATCAGGAAGATGGACTCAGGACTCTTCTTCCTCTTCTTGAAGGTGGAGAAGCGAAGCTGAAAGCTCCAGCTTAAGTCCTCGAACCCATAGATCGATCTCGGTGGTAGTTGGTGGAACCAGTCACTTGCCTTGTCCTTCAACGTGATCGCGAAGAGGCGACACTTGAAGGCATCCATCATCGGCCTGATGGAGACGACATCCTCAAACCACTGTAGGTGCTGGACGGGGTCATCCTTCCCGGTATAGTAAGCCATGTCAAGCTCTCTGAACCCCTCAGGAATGAGAGCTGAGATGATCAGCTCGCTCAAGGGTGATCTCTTACTCGGCGGTCTCGCGTGGTCTACTCGTGCGACCTGCTCGCCTGGGAGGCTAGCACTCGCCCGGCTGGGAAATAACTCCCGACCGGTAAGGTCTCGCTCGACCCCCTCTCCCATCCTTTCCTTCCCGGGCCGTCTTCCTAGTACACATCCTTCTCCCCCTACTGGGTTCATCTCGCCTAGATCTCTGGGAGGCAGCTCGCCGAGACTCCTGGGAGCATTCTCACCGAGACTCCGGAGAGCTAAGTCGTGGGGGTGGGAGTTGAGCAGTTACCTCAAGGAGCAATACTTCGCAGCATCTCCATGATGCCTTGGATGGACGCCATGAACTCTTCCCTCCCTACGAAGAGTGACGGGTTGGGGAGCTCGTCGAGGTCGTCACCTCCTCCATGATCTCCCGCTATGGACAAACTTCTGTATGAGTCGCGGTCCATACTCACTGCACCAAGATGTTGAAACCAAAAAATAAGTTCCACCTAGAGTTCGGACCTAGGGTGCAACTCACACCTACTTCTCTCAAGCCGTCCCTTGGCGATGGACTTCAATTTGGAAACGACCCTTGGCTCTAGCGCGGAGGTCTCACCTCACACCCGGAAGACCTTCGAGATCTCCCACTCCCTAGCCAATGTTGAGCTAGGTGCCTTGGAGGATGAAGGAAGAAGATGAAGAGAGTGAAGAAGTGATCCTCTCCAAGGCACCCCTAAGGGTCTATTTATAGTTTTTTTGGGAATGGCCTGCAAATAGCCAACCTCCACTGCTCTGAAATTACTAACATGCCCTGGTCTGAGCGGGAACTTAGTCGGGCGAGATTCTCAAGCCATACGAGCTATCCCAGGAGGCTGACGAGCTGTCCTAGGAGGCACACGAGCTGTCCTAGGAGGCTGAAGAGCTGCCCCAAGGGGCTGACGAGTTGTCCCAGGGGGCTGAGGAGTTATCCCACGAGGCTGAGGAGCTGCCTCACGAGGGTGACGAGCTGCCCCAGGAGGCTGACGAGCTCCCCCGGAGGCTGACGAGCTGCCCCAGGGGGCTGACGAGCTGCCCCAGGGGGCTGACGAGCTCCCCAGGGGGCTGACGAGCTGCCCCACGGGGCTGACGAGCTGCCCTAGGGGGCTGACGAGCTGCCCCAGGTGGCTGACGAGCTGCCCCAAGTGGCTGATGAGCTGTCCAAGGGGGCTGACGAGCAGTCCCAGGAGGCTGACGAGCTGCCCCAGGAGGCTGACGAGCTGTCCCAGGAAGCTGACGAGCAGTCCCAGGAGGCTGACGAGCAGTCCCAGGAGGCTGACGAACAGTCCCAGGGGGCGGACGAGCTTCCTCAGGGGGTTGACGAGCTGCTCCAGGGGGCCAACGAGCTGCCTCAGGGGGCTGACGAGCTACCCCATGGGGCTGACGAGCTGCCCCATGAGGCTGACGAGCTGTCCTAGGAGGCTGACGAGCTATCCCAGGAGGTTGACGAGCTGCCCCAGGAGGCTGACGAGCTGTCCCCGGAGGCTGACGAGCTGCCCTAGGAGGCTGACGAGCTGTCCAAGGAGGCTGACGAGCTGCCTCAGGAGGCTGACGAGTTGTCCCAGGAGGTTGACGAGCTGTCCTAGGAGGCTGATGAGCTGCCTGGGCGAGCTGCCCGGGCGAGCTGGGCGAGCTGGCCGGGCTGGCCGGGGGGAGGTAAATACTGCATCCCCTACTAGTATATTACGAAGATCGACCCTAAATTGGCCCCCAAGAGTGCAAAACTCTTAAAAAGTTTAAAACTATACAGCAAACCTTGCGCCTTCTTGGGGACCCCATCTGCGAATATGGGGTTGTACAACAAAAACAAGGCTTAACATTAGACTTTCATGACGATTCAAATAGAAGAAAACAAGAAGTTACTAAGGTAAACTTGACGAATATGAGTTGACGAACTGAAATTCACTCGACGGACACATCAAAATTTCCCAAAACACAAGCTCTGAGATCACTCGACGCCAAAACACAGGCTCTGAGTCCACTCAACGCCTAAATAAAGGCTCTGAGTCCACTCGACGCCTAAACAAAGGCTCTGAGTCCACTCGACGCCTAAACAAAGGCTCTGAGTCCACTCGATGCCTGGACAGATATAGTCAAAATACTCGACGCCTAGCTGCTTCACTCAACGCTCTCGATTCCAAAGTATATTCACTTGACGCCAAGCCTGCTTTAGTTAACGCACTCAACACCAAGGCATAATACTCAACGCATTCAACATTTTTCACTCAATGACAAGCCTTCACTCGACGTCAAAGGCTGAACACTCAATGCACTCAACGCCAAGGGCTGAACACTCAACGCCAAGGCTACACTCAATGCTTCTCACTCAATGACCAAGCCTTCACTTGATGCCAAAGGCTGAACACTCGACGCACTCAACGCCAAGGGCTGAACACTCAACGCCAAGGGATGTACACTCAACGCACTCAACGCAAAGGGTTGTACGCTCAACGCACTCAATGCCAAGGGCTGAACACTCAACGCCAAGGGTTGTACACTCAACGCACTAAACGCCAAGGTTTGTACACTCAACGCACTCAACGCCAAGGGCTGAACACTCAACGCCAAGGGCTGTACACTCAACGCCTAAGACAGAAACCTGACAGAAATTCTTTCTTTTCTAAACAGAGGTTAATAGACTTATAATAATTAATTTTTTTGACAACAGCTAAACCTAGACCAAGACTAAGTTCAATAACTTAAGAAAAAGGGAGGGGTGGACAAGGCAGAAGACAAACATTGGAAAAAAATTCTTCTTCACCACGGCAAGAAGAGAAAACTAATTTACCGTTATGCTAAGTACTATACAACCTATAGTAGACAAGAAAAAAACAGAAAAGGGATAATAAGAAACTTAATAAAAGGCTTGGCTGCAAATCACCACTTGCCTCAAGATCTTCAAAAATTCAGCCTCACGAGCGCTCCGCTTTAAGGATCTACCTCAAGAACTCTTATGCAACGATTCCTGAAACTTTATAGGGAAAACGGGAGTCAATGTCAAAAATCATAACGCCAAAAGTTCAAGAAAACAAAATTACATACCACCAACGCGTAGATCTCGGCGAGAGCTTTCCAGATCTACCCTCCATCGACGGTTTCGAGCACCGGCACACCTACAAGTGGTGACCAAAAGCCTTGTGAAACCCGTCGCCCACTTTCTTCCGCACTCTCGGTCCGATAGCTTGGGGGAGAAGATAGTGAATAGTATAATATTACATATATAATATATTATATACATTATAATATATTATCTATTAAACAAGTCTATTATAAATACATATATGATATAATATAATATCATTTTAATAATGAAACTTGGGTACCGAGACTAAATATGATATAATATAATATCATGATATAATATCATATTAAGATAGTGAATTATATAATATACATATAATTGTTAATAATGAAACGTCCAATAACCCAAAAACTCGAATCAACTCAGATTTCTACGAAATTCGCATCGAAACTAAATATTGATGCTACGAATCCAACGGCGAAGTCAAAATTAATATTCAACAAACCAAACGCGGGTAAAAACTCCCCGAAGCTCAAAGCACCAAAAATCCCAAAAAGGCTCCACCGAGTTCCAAAACAAACCCGCTCGCCAGGGAAATCTCAAAAACACACTAGAAATTAGTCAAGCTAATATTCTAAGCCAAAACCTTGGATACCGAATGAGCAAAAGTCACGCTCCAGCAATGGTACCCGTCAACTACGCGTCAACGTAACGCTCTGACGTCAAAAAGTACGCCACTAGAGGAATTAAAATAAATATTTGAAAATCAGAGGCATTACAGCCACTCCCCCAAAAAGAAATTTTCGTCCCGAAACATGATACACAACTGAATCTACTTAAGAGGGGAAAATAACCAAATATTATTGAATAGAAACACTTACCAAAAGAAACTAGGAGAACTTATGAGGATGAGCCTCCCTCATAGCTGACTCCAACTCCCAAGTCATGCTTTCCATGTTTTGGTTTCTCCACAAAACCTTAACTATAGGTATTGTCTTCCTCCGCAACACCTAATCTTGAGTATCTAGAATACGAACAAGCACTTCAACATAAGAAAGATTAGACTTCAACTAGGGCACCGAATAAAGAACATGTCGATTACTAAGAGCACATTTCCGCAACTGGCTCACATGAAACACATCGTGCACACCAGGGAATATAGCGGGCAAATCCAGCCTATAAGTTGACACTCCGATGCGTTCAACACCCTGAAAAGGTCCCACATACGTGGGATCCAACTTGTGGTTCCTCCCAAACCTCTTAACACCTGACATCGGAGATACCTTGAGAAAACCATGTCCCCAACAGCGAACTTCAGATAAGACCTTCTCCGATTAGCGTTCTTCTCATAACGCTCCTGAGCTATACGAAGCTTTTCCCGAATATGCGTCACAGAAGTATTCATTTCTTCAAAGGCTTCCGGACCCAACAACGGTCTTTCACCAACTTCAGCCCAAAACAAGGGAGTTCTGCAACGTCTCCCATACAAAGCCTCAAACGGGGTCATTTGCAAACTTTCATGATAACTGTTATTATAGGCAAATTCCATTAATCTCAGCCGCTCATCCCACGCCCCTCCGTGGTTCAAGATGTAACATTTGATCATATTTTCCACAATCTGATTTACTCTCTCCGTCCGACCATTGGTCTACGGATGATAAGCGGTTGAATATCTGAGATTGGTACCCAACCCTTCCTGTAAACTCTTCCAAAAACGAGACGTAAACCTGGAATCTCGATCTGACACAATACTTACTTTCACCCCATGCAATCTAATGACCTCTTTCAAATATAAATATGTTATCTTCTTCATGGAGTAATCAACCTTGAACGACACGGAGTGAGCACACTTCGTCAATCTATCAACTATGACCCACACATAATCATGTCCTCGTGGAGATCTCGGTAAACCAGTAATAAAGTCCATAGAAATACTCTCTCATTTCCAACTAGAAATATCCAAAGGTGTCAGCTTACCACCAGGCTGTCCATGATCTGTCTTAACACATTTGAAAGTGAAACACTCAGACACGAACTTGGCTATATTATTTTTCATCCCATGCCACCAAACAATCTGCTTCAAATCTCGATACATTTTTTGTGGAACCAACATGGTAGGCAACACTAGATCCATGCGCTTCACTACATATCCTTGCTCGAATATTCTCAACAACGGGGATAAAATACCTACCGTGGTACTTCAAAGTACCTGCATCATCAATTAAAAAGTCTAGTAATTCCCTTTCTCAGTTCTACCATGAATATGCTGCAAATCAGGATCGTCCGTCTGATGAAGCCTTGTAAGCGTAATCCATGAAGGCTCTGACACTTCCAAGCTGCTTGGCAAGTCACTACTCCCAACAGAAATGTTCATTAACAAAAACTCTTCCACCAAGGATTCCACCAAGAGACTAAAGATCTGCGCAGCCTTCCTACTAAAGGCATTGGCCACTATATTGGCCTTACCCAGATGATATAGGATATCAACATCATAATCTGCGACATACTCCAACCATCTACGCTGGCGTAAATTCAACTCCTTCAGAGTGAAGACATACTTTAAGCTCGTATGGTCCGTGTAAATCTTGTACAACGCGCCATACAACAGGGTCCTCCACTGCTTCAAGGCATAGATCATTGCTGCAAACTCCAAATCATGTATAGGGTAGTTCCTTTCATGAGTCTTTAACTGCCTCGATCCATATGCAATCACTTTACCTTCTTGCCTCAATACACATCCAAGGCTGACATGCGATGCATCCACATAAATAGCATACTAGAGCAGTGCACAAATTATTTTTCAATTCTTTAAAGGCTTCTTCGCACTTATCGTTCTACACAAAAGCTGTGTTCTTCTGCGTAAGCTTAGTCAGCGACACAGACAATGTAGAGAATCCTTTCATAAACCTTCTATAATAGTCTGTCAACCCTAGGAAGCTTCTTATCTCTTTGGGTGTGGTAGATCTTTTCCAATCCATAACAACGGCTATCTTCTCAGAGTCAACTGAAATTTCATCCTTATTCACAACATGACCCAAGAAGGACACCTGAGGTAGACAAAACTTGCACTTACTCAGCTTGGCATATAACATATACTCTCTCATGGTAGACATAACTAAACGCAAGTGATGACCATGCTCCTCAACACTTCGAGAATAAATCAGGACATCATCAATAAAAACAACCACAAACCGATCCAAGAAATCCTTTAACACTATGTTCATCATGTCCATGAAAGCAAATGGTGCATTGGCCAATCCAAAGGACATTACCAAGAGCTCAAAATTCCTATACCGAGAACGGAAAGCAGTCCGCGGAACATTCGACTCACGGATTCTCAACTGATGGTAGCCTGAACGAAGGTCAATTTTCGAAAACACTGTACTACCATGCAACTGGTCAAACAAATCATCTATCCGTGGCAAGGGATACTTATTCTTGATCGTTACCTTATTCAATTCTCTATAATCAATGCACTGCCTCAAAGATATATCCTTCTTCTTTACAAACAAGATGGGAGCACCCCCAATGACACAACCCGCATTTTCTCCGAATTAAGAATTATCATAGTAAGAGAAAACACGCGTCATGATGCCACGTCAAGCAGGGGATAACTGCTGACGCTCAGGCAAAACCAACTACAATCTTTATGCAAGAAAATCATGTGCTTAATGAATAGAAAATCAGTTATGATTAGAGTCCGTATCCCTCGGCTCAGTGGATCATCTAGTCCACCAAAGAAAACTATATTTATACGCTGCGGAAAAATACTTTATTTAGATTTGACACCCTAAAGAGCGCATCAGGGTCCCCAGAGAACCACTCATGCTATGCAAGACTCTACCTTAAATTTATGTAATATATAAGGAAATGGTTTTCGTACGTGATTGAAAAATAGTGATTAAGTTTATAAAAACATGCTGATCATGAGCTTCATTTATAATAGTATTTATGGTTTGAAAATACCTAGCAACCTAGCATAGACCTTCTCAAAGCAAGTAGACTATCTCCAGAAAAATGGTAGCAGCAATAGTATATATCTAGTACAAGGTAAAAACTACCAGTGGGCGCCAACAACCTGACACGAACCCACTGGCACAAATATATGTCTGTAAGAAAGTACTGAAAACAACCTCACTAACAAGGTAAACAGAACTCCAAAGTCCGGGAGTCCACTAACAACACCACCTCCAACTAGCCACCAAACTGGCTACAGCTCAGAACCTGGGGTATTCCAAAAGAAACAGAATACCTCAGCAAGCTAAACAAAGTAAAACTGCATGAAAGAGTCAACCAAAGGGACAAAGTAACTGAAAAACATGCAGTAGAAAGAGTCACAACTGTCCAAAACAGGACAACAAGAAATGCACAACGTGCAAAGAAACAGCAACGACCCAGCCCAGGAACCACATTCTGCAGGGCCTACTAGGCTGCCAAGAGCCAGAATGCTGCAAACTACCAAAGAAGAAACTTCTAACACCCAAAACTATGGGAAGTGATAGTAGCAAAAACAACAACGAGGAACCGGATCGAAGGCAAACGCAGTCCCCCAATCCACCCTGTCCAAGTCAAAAGCTCGAGGGTCAACACGTGAAAACACAAGGGATCTTCCACCCGACATGCCCAGCCCGTACCTGGAGCAAGAAAAAAAACATGGGTGGCCTTGGCTATATCACACAGCTCCATCCCCATAAAGAGCTACAACCACCACTACTAACCACGACCCACGATTCGGCCTTTAGGAAAATAAAGAAAACGGCCGACAAGGAAAACCCAGAAATACAACTGGAAATCCACTCGGAAATGAAATACAAGGTAAAGGAGGAGTGTTGAAATAAACCAACACGACTAGGCGTTGAGTGAAACCCACTCAGTGCCTACCTAAACTTTGGCGTTGAGTGAGCTAGCCTCACTCGCCGCCAAAATAATACCACTACCCACAAACCCACTAAAGAATACGGAGCTCGACGATAGTCGAACGACCAAGGCAGAAGATCCAGAACTTGAGTAGTTGCCTGTTACTTGAGTATCTAAATTCCCGCACTCGAAACCAGCTAAATTCGCCTAGCAAAAGAAAATATACAAAGCGCACGATCAGTGACGCATGATCAGTGGTCGTGCGCACTCATCGGCTGATGATCGTGCGAAGCGAACCTGGAAACCTGAGAAAAACCTAGCGTCAGCGCACGATCAGTGACGCACGATCAGTGGTCGTGCGCACTGCTTGCCAGCGCTCGTGCGATTCTCCGAGACAGAACTTTGGAAACTGAAAGTTATACGCGCACGAACAGAGGCACACGACCAGTGGTCGTGCGCCCTAACGGTTAACGACCGTGCGCGGCTAACCTGTACCGTTTGGAATTTCCCGAACGACACCGGAACGCGCGCACGACTCACGCCACTACAGTAGTAGCAGGAAACTACCAACGTCGCGCACCACTACTACACAAACTATGCCTAATCATTCGAGTAATACCTTAACGAAAATCGGCAACCACACCCCCCTCCTAACTCTCCCTCTCGGCTACACCCGAACCAGAGCAACAATCAGAGTAAAGGAAAACAACGGCTCCACGCCGACAATTTGGATTCCAATCATCACAAAAATAGGGGGGTTTCAGTAGGAAGAACTAAGCCCTATAGTTAGCAAGAAAATGAGAACAACAAGGCCTCTAACCTGGGCTAACCGGGATTTCAATTTCAGCAAGTAAAATCGAAAAGAAAACTTGGCAAGGGCAAGAATACCACTTGCCTCAATTCACAGCGAAGCTTTGGACTGCTTTCCTCCTCTTCGCACGGATCAAAACAGCCGCAACACCTAAAACAAACACTCGGCCATTAATGGCGGAAAACTTCCAAAACTGAAAATTCCAAACCTCCCAAAACTCCACGAAAATCGAATTTCTTACCGTAGGAATGAAGGTCTCGACGAGAGCAATCCGAATCCACTCTCGGAATCGAATTCCGTCCACAAACGCTCCGGGAATCGGCGTCCGAAGGGAAGGGTAGGCGGTTTCTCCGTTTCCTCTCGTACAGGACCGGCGGTTTCTTTTAATCGGAGAAGATGATCGTTCTATTCATCCTATATATATATATAATTATATAATTATATAATTAATTACAAAATTACATAAAGCACCAAAACGACGCGAAAACCGAACTACCTCGGAATTCGACGAAATTCGCACCGTAGCTAAATACCCACGCTACGAACACAACGGCGAAGTCGAAATTAACTTTCGACGAACAGAACTCGAGTTATACCCAAATAAAGCCAAACACAAACATCCCCCCGAGAGGCCACACCGGGTCACCAAAACGACTCGGTTTGCTAGGGAGATCTTGCCAACAGGCTACCAAACAGGGCACTCAGTTCTAAGGAGCTAAACCATACTCCACACATGGCACAAGCCACGGAAACGCGTCATCGTAACGCCAAACGAGAATAAAAAAATAATCGCTGAAAAAACGGGGCATTATAGTCACTTCCCCTAAAAGAAAGTGTCGTCCCGAAACTTTACGCACAACCCTCCTACTAAAGAAGGAAAAGTAACAAACAGAAGTTACAAAGGGAAACATACCGATCAAATCAGCGAAACAGGTGAGGGTACGCCCTCCTCATGGCCGACTCTAGCTCCCAAGTCGCGCTCTCCAAATCCTGATTTTTCCATAGAACTTTCACCATCGGTATGGACTTCTTTCGCAGCACACGCTCCTGAGTATCCAAAATACGAACTGGCACCTCAACAAAAGAGAGGTTGGGCTCCAACTGGGGCACAACATCCAAGAGTTGCCCACTGCTGCGCACACACTTCCGCAATTGGCTAACATGAAAAACATTATGAACACCAGGGAAGTTCGCTGGCAAATCCAATCTATATGCAGACACACCAATCCGCTCCAAAACCTCGAACGGGCCCACATACCTTGGGTCCAATTTCCGATTTTTACCAAATCTCTTCACACCAACCATTGGAGAAACCTTGAGGTATACATGATCCCCTACTAAAAACTCCAAAGCAGACCTATGCCGATTGGCGTTCTTTTCATACCTCTCCTGAGCTAAACGAAGCTTTTCACGAATAAGCTTCACGGCGACTTCCATCTCTTCCAGAGCATCTGGACCCAACAAAGGCTTCTCACCAGCCTCAGCCCAAAACAACGGAGTCCTACAGCGCCTCCCATACAAAGCTTCGAACGGAGCCATCTGCAAGCTTTCCTGATAACTGTTATTATAAGCAAATTCCATGAGTCGCAGACGCTCATCCCACGCTCCACCGTGGTCTAAAATATAGCACCTGATCATATCCTCAACAATCTGATTGACCCGCTCCGTCTGCCCATTGGTCTGAGGGTGGTACGCAGTAGAATACCTCAGATCCGTACCCAAACCCTCCTGCAGACTCTGCCAAAAACGAGAAGTAAACCGGGAGTCTCGATCAGAAATGATGCTAACCGGCACACCGTGGAGTCGGATGACTTCATTCAAGTACAACTCCGCTATCTTCTTCATCGGGTAATCAATCTTATATGGCACGAAGTGAGCACACTTCGTCAATCTATCCACTATAACCCAAACAGAATCATATCCTCTCGGGGATTTTGGCAAACCCGTAATGAAGTCCATAGATATACTCTCCCACTTCCAAGTCGGGATCTCTAGCGGAGTCAACTTACCACCAGGCCTTCCATGATCGGCCTTCACACGCTTGCAAGTGTGACACTCAGCAACAAATCGGGCTATATCACCTTTCATGCCTTACCACCAGGCAATTTGCCTTAAGTCACGGTACATCTTCGTAGATCCTGGATGGTAGGCAACGCTGGAACCATGAGCCTCACTGCAAATCATACTCCTAATGTCCCCAACAACGGGAACGCAAAACCTGCCGCGGTACTTCAAAGTACCTGCATCATCAATAGCAAAATCTGGCAACTCTCCCTTCTCTGTCCTGGTAAAAAGGTGCAACAGATCCGGATCGTCCTTCTGATGCAGTCTAGTCAAAGAAATCCAGGACGGCTCTGCCACTGACAAACTATTCTGCAAACCACAGCATCCCACTGAAATATCCATAAGGAGGAACTCCTCAACTAACCGATCGACGGAGAGGTTAAAGATCTTTCCCGTCTTTCGGCTCAGGGCGTCGGCCACCACATTGGCCTTGCCCGGATGATACTGGATTTCTAAGTCATAATCCACCACATACTCAAGCCACCGCCGCTGACGCAGATTCAACTCCTTCTGCGTGAACACGTACTTCAGGCTCTTATGGTCAGTAAAAATCTTGCACTGAGCCCCATAAAGTAAGTGCCTCCACAACTTCAACGCATAGATAACCGCTGCAAACTCAAGGTCATGCGTAGGATAATTCTTCTCATGAGTCTTCAGCTGCCTTGACCCATAAGCGATTACTTTTCCATCCTGCATTAATACGCATCCCAGACCTATATGCAAAGCATCCACATACACATCATAATCCACGCCCTCAGTAGGAAGGGTCAGAACGGGAGCAGTACACAATCTCCTCTTTAACTCCTGAAAAGCTTCTTCGCACTTCTCGCTCCAAACAAAAGCCACATTCTTCTGAGTCAGCTTGGTCAAAGGTGCGGCTAGAGAAGAGAAACCCTCCACGAATCTCCTGTAATAGCCAGCCAACCCTAAAAAACTTCTGATCTCCTTAGGAGTATTCGGCCTACTCCAATCCATCACTGCTGCAATCTTTTCTGGGTCAACCGAGATCCCATCCTTGTTCACCACGTGGCCTAGAAAAGAAACCTGAGGCAACCAAAATTCGCACTTGCTCAACTTGGCGAATAACTTGTGGTTCCTCAATTCTGATAGAACCAAGCGCAGATGCTGCTCATGCTCCTCAGCACTGCGAGAATAAACCAACACGTCATCAATGAAGACCACCACGAACTTGTCTAGGAAATCCTTGAATACCCGATTCATCATGTCCATGAAAGCTGATGGTGCGTTGGTCAAACCAAACGACATCACCAAAAACTCAAAGTGTCCATGCCTCGACCTAAACGCAGTCCGTGGAATATCTGCCTCACGGATCCTGAGCTGATGATAGTCCGAACGAAGATCGATCTTGGAGAACACCGTGCTACCACGCAACTGGTCAAATAAATCATCGATCCTCGGCAGAGGGTACCTGTTCTTGATAGTGACCTTGTTCAACTCTCTATAGTCGATGCAAAGCCGCATCGACCCATCTTTCTTCTTTACGAACAAGACAGGAGCACCCCAAGGCGACGAACTCTGCCTGATAAAACCTTTAGCCAACAACTCATCTAACTGAATTCGCAACTCCTCTAACTCACGAGGGGCCATCCGGTACGGTGCCTTAGTAATAGGACGCGTACCCGGCTCCAAATCAATAACAAACTCCACATCCCGCTCAGGAGGGATACCAGGAAGATCATCAGGAAAAACATCGGCGAAACCACGAACAATAGGAATCTCCTCCAAGCGTGGCACGCTAACAACGGTTCCAACCGCCGAGACTAAACAAACACAACAATCAGAAAGAAACAATCTCTGAACACATACCGCAGAGAGAACAGGAGAATCCTGACACGAATCAGCATACACGCTGCCGGGCTGACCGTCGTCCCTGATGAAGTCCAAGCGCTTTCCTTTGCACTGAATGACCGCATCATACCGAGAGAGCCAGTCCATGCCCAAAATGACATCGAAGTCCTCTAGATCAATCATCTTCAGGTCCGCTTTCGCAAGAAAATCCCCCAACAAAACCGGGCAATCCAAAATACCCAAATCTGACAACACAGATTCACCAGAGGGAAACTTGACACGGAAGGAATCCCGAACACGATCTAGAGACAACCGATGACGCTCCACAAAGGCTCTAGCCACGAACGAGTGGGTAGCGCCGGAGTCAAACAGAACACACGCCCAGCGGTCCTTCACCTTAAATTTCCCTATAGGAGCGCACAAAGCTAAGGAACTAGCACAACAGTACCGTAAATAATCTAGCAACTAAACTACCAGGCTAGAAAGAAAAACAACAACCAACTAACCTGAGATCACCTGGGTCGAAGTCTGAGCCTCCTCGGAAGAAATCACGTTCAGCTTCCCTTTTCCCTTGTCCACACGCTGAGGTGGAGGTAATGCCTGCAATGGAACTGCAGGAAGAGCTGACTGGACCTTAGGACACCTCGACTTAATGTGACCCTTCTGCTCACACTGATAGCAGACTCTATCCCTGGACCAACACTGGGTCGCATCATGCCCGGATCGCTTGCAAATGGAACAGGAGACATCTCTCCTAGGAGCACCCTGAATCGCATGAACCTGCTCCTTCTTCTGAGCAGCCACCTTCTTGAAACACCTCTCGACAGGATGGCCTGACCGTCCACAAAAACTGCACACCACTCTGCTCCTCTTTCCCGGAACAGCATCGGGTACCAGGGGTTTCTTCTCCTCTACCAACTTCCTCTTATCCTTCCTTAACTGCTGGCCTCTGCTCTTCGCCGTCTCAATAGCCTCCACCTTCAGAGCAGCCTCTACTACACCTGCATAAGTCTCTGACCCATAAGCACTGGTCAACTGCTGCACCTCGCTCCTCAAACCACCGAGAAATCGCTTAACTCGATCAGCCTCAACGCTGACCAATCCCGGGGCAAAACGGCTCAACTTGCTGAACTCTATCTCATACTCACCCACCGTGAGTTACCTTTGCTTCAGATAGAGGAAATCATTCATGAGGCGGTCACGCTCAACCGAAGGCAAGAACTTTCTCAACAGCAACTCCTTGAACATCTCCCACGAGCACCCAGCCACTAAGCTCTCCTTTTCTCTCAGCCACCAACTCTTAGCCAACCCTTTGAGCTGATAGGTGGCTAACATCACCCTCTGGTCACCTGCAATTCCTGAGTACGAAAACATCTCCTCCATGGAGATCAGCCAGTCGTCTATCACCATGAAATCTGCCTTCCCATCATAAGTGGGAGGGCTCAGCCTCTGAAACTGCGAGATGAAGGCCATCTCTGCTGGCACCACCACTGGAGGTCTCAAGGGTGTAGGAGGAGGAGGAACAGCTAACCCCCCAGCAGGAACTTACGCACCCTGAGCCTGACCTGCCACAACAGCCACCAAAGACTGAATCTGGGCTTGCACCTCCTCCAACTGCCTGCCCCTAGCTTCGCTACTCAGACGCAGACTCTCGATCACCGCATCGTTCTGAGCTCTAGAAGATTCACCCTCAGACAGGGGAGTCGATCGAGTCGCAGGACGCCTAGCCATCCTAAAAATCATTACAATGCAAATCAGATCCAAATCCAACGACTAGAACCGATTACCATTACAGACAATACATATGTAGATATAGACTTAAAGCTGCTAAACTTGCTCTGAGAGTTTATCTTCTTCACAAAAATTAGATGATATGCCCTAACCTAGGATGGTTAACCACCACCTTACTAACTCTTGTGCCTAGATCGGATGCATGAATTTATGTTAATTTGAAAACTCATGTGTGTACATATGTCATCCTGCAAATCTTCAGCTCGGCGCGTTGTACTTATGCAATGATATGATATGAATGATTGTGCTATGCATTCTAAAAAAAAAGCCCTAATGCATGTTATGAGCGGCGTACGCATGAAAATGTTATGCATCCCATACTACATAACATTTCCATGCAACGAAAAAGAAACGTGCTAGTCGCAGTCATGTGGTGAGGTTATGCATCCCATACTACATAACCCTCACATGTAGCCCCTATGGTGGATCCATATACGAACACATATTATGCATCACATACTACATAATATGCCCCGTATACTTCATGTTATGCTATGAGTGTAGTGTTCGTGCTTTTGCCAAGACGTGCTGATGACATATCGGTGTGTGAATGACATGATGCTGAACCACTAAAAGCATCCAAGGAAGGTTGCTCAACTAACTTGTCAAGCAAACCTGACAAGCAAACCTGTCAAGCAAACCTGTCAAGCAAACCTGCCCTCTGATACCAACTGTCACAACCCGCATTTTCTCCGAATTAAGAATTATCAGAGTAAGAGAAAACACGCGTCATGATGCCACGTCAAGCAGGGGATAACTGCTGACGCTCAGGCAAAACCAACTACAATCTTTATGCAAGAAAATCATGTGCTTAATGAATAGAAAATCAGTTATGATTAGAGTCCGTATCCCTCGGCTCAGTGGATCATCTAGTCCACCAAAGAAAACTATATTTATACGCTGCGGAAAAATACTTTATTTAGATTTGACACCCTAAAGAGCGCATCAGGGTCCCCAGAGAACCACTCATGCTATGCAAGACTCTACCTTAAATTTATGTAATATATAAGGAAATGGTTTTTGTACGTGATTGGAAAATAGTGATTAAGTTTATAAAAACATGCTGATCATGAGCTTCATTTATAATAGTATTTATGGTTTGAAAATACCTAGCAACCTAGCATAGACCTTCTCAAAGCAAGTAGACTATCTCTAGAAAAATGGTAGCAGCAATAGTATATATCTAGTACAAGGTAAAAACTACCAGTGGGCGCCAACAACCTGACACAAACCCACTGACACAAATATATGTCTGTAAGAAAGTACTGAAAACAACCTCACTAACAAGGTAAACAGAACTCCAAAGTCCGGGAGTCCACCAACAACACCACCTCCAACTAGCCACCAAACTGGCTACAGCTCAGAACCTGGGGTATTCCAAAAGAAACAGAATACCTCAGCAAGCTAAACAAAGTAAAACTGCATGAAAGAGTCAACCAAAGGGACAAAGTAACTGAAAAACATGCAGTAGAAAGAGTCACAACTGTCCAAAACAGGACAACAAGAAATGCACAACATGCAAAGAAACAGCAACGACCCAGCCCAGGAACCACATCCTGCAGGGCCTACTAGGCTGCCAAGAGCCAGAATGCTGCAAACTACCAAAGAAGAAACTTCTAACACCCTAAACTGTGGGAAGTGATAGTAGCAAAAACAACAACGAGGAACCGGATCGAAGGCAAACGCAGTCCCCCAATCCACCCTGTCCAAGTCAAAAGCTCGAGGGTCAACACGTGAAAACACAAGGGATCTTCCACCCGACATGCCCAGCCCGTACCTGGAGCAAGAAAAAAACATGGGTGGCTTTGGCTATATCACACAACTCCACCCCCATAAAGAGCTACAACCACCACTACTAACCACGACCCACGATTCGGCCTTTAGGAAAATAAAGAAAACGGCCGACAAGGAAAACCCAGAAATACAACTGGAAATCCACTCGGAAACGAAATACAAGGTAAAGGAGGAGTGTTGAAATAAACCAACACGACTAGGCGTTGAGTGAAACCCACTCAGTGCCTACCTAAACTTTGGCGTTGAGTGAGCTAGCCTCACTCGCCGCCAAAATAATACCACTACCCACAAACCCACTAAAGAATACGGAGCTCGACGATAGTCGAACGACCAAGGCAGAAGATCCAGAACTCGAGTAGTTGCCTGTTACTTGAGTATCTAAATTCCCGCACTCGAAACCAGCTAAATTCGCCTAGCAAAAGAAAATATACAAAGCACACGATCAGTGACGCACGATCAGTGGTCGTGCGCACTCATCGGCTGATGATCGTGCGAAGCGAACCTGGAAACCTGAGAAAAACCTAGCGTCAGCGCACGATCAGTGACGCACGATCAGTGGTCGTGCGCACTGCTTGCCAGCGCTCGTGCGATTCTCCGAGATAGAACTTTGGAAACTGAAAGTTATACGCGCACGAACAGAGGCACACGACCAGTGGTCGTGCGCCCTAACGGTTAACGACCGTGCGCGGCTAACCTGTACCATTTGGAATTTCCCGAACGACACCGGAACGCGCACACGACTCACGCCACTGTAGTAGCAGTAGGAAACTACCAACGTCGCGCACCACTACTACACAAACTATGCCTAATCATTCGAGTAATACCTTAACGAAAATCGGCAACCACACCCCCCCTCCTAACTCTCCCTCTCGGCTACACCCGAACCAGAGCAACAATCAGAGTAAAGGAAAACAACGGCTCCACGCCGACAATTTGGATTCCAATCATCACAAAAATAGGGGGGTTTCAGTAGGAAGAACTAAGCCCTATAGTTAGCAAGAAAATGAGAACAACAAGGCCTCTAACCTGGGCTAACCGGGATTTCAATTTCAGCAAGTAAAATCGAAAAGAAAACTTGGCAAGGGCAAGAATACCACTTACCTCAATTCACAGCGAAGCTTTGGACTGCTTTCCTCCTCTTCGCACGGATCAAAACGGCCGCAACACCTAAAACAAACACTCGGCCATTAATGGCGGAAAACTTCCAAAACTGAAAATTCCAAACCTCCCAAAACTCCACGAAAATCAAATTTCTTACCGTAGGAATGAAGGTCTCGACGAGAGCAATCCGAATCCACTCTCGGAATCGAATTCCGTCCACAAACGCTCCGGGAATCGGCGTCCGAAGGGAAGGGTAGGCGGTTTCTCCGTTTCCTCTCGTACAGGACCGGCGGTTTCTTTTAATCGGAGAAGATGATCGTTCTATTCATCCTATATATATATATATATATAATTATATAATTATATAATTAATTACAAAATTACATAAAGCACCAAAACGACGCGAAAACCGAACTACCTCGGAATTCGACGAAATTCGCACCGTAGCTAAATACCCACGCTACGAACACAACGGCGAAGTCGAAATTAACTTTCGACGAACAGAACTCGAGTTATACCCAAACAAAGCCAAACACAAACATCCCCCCGAGAGGCCACACCGGGTCACCAAAACGACTCGGTTTGCTAGGGAGATCTTGCCAACAGGCTACCAAACAGGGCACTCAGTTCTAAGGAGCTAAACCATACTCCACACATGGCACAAGCCACGGAAACGCGTCATCGTAACGCCAAACGAGAATAAAAAAATAATCGCTGAAAAAACGGGGCGTTACACCCAAGACGAAGAACTTGGCCTAATGAAACCACACTACAACAACTCATCTAGCTAGGTACACAACTCTTCCAGCTCACGCGGGGCCATACAGTACGGTGCCTTAGCAATGAGGCGAGTAACCGGCTCCAGATCTATAACAAACTCCACATCTCTCTCAAGCAAAAGACTAGGAAGACTAACGGGGAGGACATCAGGGAACTCTCACACCACAAAAACATCCTTGATACACGGCAAACTACTGATGACCTCCACAACAAACGGAATCAAAAAACTTCCGAGCACATACCGCAAAAATAATTGGGGAATCCTTGCGCCAAAATCCGTACACACTCCTGGGGCGATCGTTGTCCATCTGGAAGTCCAAACGCTTAACCTTACATTGGATAACCACATCATATCTGGACAACCAGTCCATGCCCAAGATCACATCAAAGTCCTCCAGGTCTATCACCTTTAGATCAGCAAAAGCTAGAAAATCGCCTAAAAGAATAGAACAACTTTGGATACCCTGGTACGACACCACTGAGTCACCAGAAGGGCGATCAAGAGTCAGACGATGACGTTCCACGAAAGCCCTAGCCACAAACGAATGGGTAGCACCAGAATCGAAAAAAACGTGTGCCCAACGATTCTTTACCTTAAACTTCCCTATAAAACCGCATACATAACTAGCTAAACAATGTCGAAACTATAGCTAAGAGCAGAAAAAAAAACTAGATTGGAATCTAACCTGAGATCACTTGGGTGAACGTTTGCGCTTCTTCCAAGGTCACCACATTCAACTTATCCTTTTCTTTGTCCAAATACTGCGGCGACGACAATGCTTGAAGTGGAACTGGCTGTAGCAGGGGCTGAGACCGCGAGCAACTTGAATTAAAATGCCCTTTTTGTCCGCACTGGAAACAGACCCTTTCCTTACCCCACCAATGGGCATCATCATGCCTTGTTCTCTTACACGAAGTACAAACCAAGTCTTTCATGGGAGCGCTCTGAATTGCATGCACTTGTTGTTGCTTCTGAGCTCCTGACCTCTTGAAACACCTTTCAAACAGATGGCCCGACCGGCCACAGAAATTGCACACCTCTTTGATTCTTTTCTTTGAAGCGGGACCAGACTCCTGAGAGTTTTTACTATCATTGGACTTCCTCTTGTCCTTCCTCATTTATATGCCTCTATTCTTGGCATTATCGATAGCTTCGACCTTAAGTGTAGCTTCCACTGTCTCAACATAGCTCTCAGATCCATAAGCGTTAGACAACTGCTGGATGTCACTCCTAAGACCACCCATGAAACGCTTTACACGGCTAGCCTCAGAGGCCACCAAATCCGGGGCAAATCGGCTCAACTTGCTGAACTTTATCTCATACTCACTGATCGTGAACTATCTCTATTTCAAGTGCAGGAAGTTATTCATCAAATGGTCTCGCTCGACCGACGGTAGAAATTTCTTCAGCAATAACTCCTTGAAGGTCTCCCACGAGCATCCATTTGTGAGGTTATCCTTCTCTCTCAATCACCAGCTCTTTGCAAGACCCTTAAGCTGGTAAACGGCAACCATCACTCTCTGGTCCGTAGAAATTCCTGAATACCAGAACATCTCCTCGATTGTGATAATCCAATCATCCAACGCCATGAAGTCAGCTCTACCATCATAGGTAGGAGGTCCTAGTCGCTGAAAATGTGAGATAAAATTCATCTCTGGTGGTAGTAGAACTGGAGGCACCAAAGGAGCAAGAGGAACGGGAATAGCTTAACCCACAACAAGGTCTTGCACTCTCGGTTGTTGCCCTGAAATGACAATCAACAGCGCCTGGATCTGCGATTACATCTCCATCATCTGTCTATACAGAGCCTCATTACTCTGTCGCAGTCCCTCAATCACAGCCTCACTCTGCACACTAGATGACTCATCCTCAGACTGGGGAGTCGACCTTGTCGCAACATACTTAGGCGGCATCCTAAGAATACAACGAACAACCAATCAAAACCTAGCTTAACCGCTAGAACTACACAACTTAGTTCAGACGATACATGTTTAAACACTTGCTCATGCTACTAACTTGCTCTGAGATTTTCATTAATGAGGTCATGCTTAACTTAGGATGATATACTGTCATCCCATTGACTCATGTGCACAAACTATGAATGCATGAATTCTTATTATTTTTGCTTTAAATCCATGTGTGCACGTATGTCATCATGTAGATCTTATCTTGACACGTATGCTAATGTTATGTTATGCTATGCATGTCGTTTTATGCATTCTAATAAAGGCCTTAATATATTTTATGAGCGGCGTCCACATGAAATATTATGCATCTCATACTACATAATATCGTATGTAACGAAAACGCAAAATCTAATGTGCATTCATGTGATGATTGTTATGCATCTCATACTACATAACAGTCACATATTGCTCCCTATGAGAATTCATATACAAACACATATTATGCATCTCATACTACATAATATGCCCTGTATACTTCCTGTCATGCTTATGAGTGTAGTGTTCATGCTTCAGCCAAGACGTACTGATGACACTTTGGTGTGTGTATGAAATGGAACAAAACCACTAAACCTCTCTCTGATACTAACTGTCATAACCCGCATTTTATCCGCATGTATATGATATATCAGAGTAAGAGAAAACATGTGTCGTGATGCCACGCTGAACAGGGAATAACTGCTGACGCTCGGGCAAGAACCTAATCCTAACACTTATCATGAAGTTCTCAAATTTATCTTGAGGAAAACAGATTTTTGTTAAGTTTGACGGTCGTATCCCTCAGCTCGGTGAATTAACTAGTCCACAGATAAAAATATAAATATACGCTATGGAAAATACTTTGTTTATGTAGATTAACATCCTACATGAGCATAAACTTCCAAATAGGACAACTCATGAGATGCATATCTCTAGGTTTAATATAAGTATGGAAATAGCTTTTACGTTAGTTGAAATATAGTGACTTTGGTTTAAAACAATGTTATGCATGAGATAGTCAAAATGAGATTTTTTTATACTTAAATTAACTGATATGCATTCCTAACATAAAACATTCCCAGAGAGCAAGTAAAACTATCAAATAATCTAGAAGAAGTTTAGCAGCTAGCAAGTAACTTAACAAAATACCAAAGCATCCCGTGGGCGTCAACAACCTGACACGAACCCACCAAAAGGCATGTATGTATGAACTAAAAAAAACAAAGCAACAAATCTACCTCACACTGGAGAGGAAAGAACAACTACAATAGTTGCAGGACACCAGCAACAACCAATCCTAGCTACTCAACCGGCTACTGCTCCAAACTTGAGGCATTTAAAGAAAAGAATACATCAGCGAGATTGTACAAGTGGCAAAAGAAATCAAAGGTAAATAACAAGAGAGGTTAAATGGTTATCTGCCCACAATAGAAATAGCTGTTAATCCACAACATACAAATCATAAGGTAATAAGCAAAAGAAAGATTTATAGGGTTTTAAGTATAAGAAATTGCACCAAGTGCGATGTGAAATTATGCTTTATTAACATCTACAAGTTTATGCATAAGAACATATATGCATATATATATATATATATACACACACACACACAGATCAGCTCAAAACACGTGAATCATTAACACACGGTAAAAATGGTAATAAGTTGGGGTCATATTGCCCAACACCAACCTTCAGACCAAACATCTCAAAAAGGCACTGTCGTGGTGGCCACATGTCCAACACAAACTAACAGTCAATAAGAAGAGAAGAAAAACCCACAAGGTGTAATGATTCACAAACCAACTTCAAGTTGGTGGTCATTTATCCACTGCCAACATAGCCACAAATAACCATGTAATAAAAACCTATAAAGTGGTGGTCCTCTATCCACTACCAACCCAGGGCCACAAATAACCATGCATTATATAACCATGCAAAAGATAGATAACCAAGGTCACCGATAGCCATGCATTATATAAACCAACAAAACAAAAACTAAAGCTTAGCATCAGATTTTCATGACGATGCAAATGGAAGAAAACTAGAAGTTGCTAAGGTAAACTTGAGGAACTGAAAGTCACTCGACGGACACATCAAAATTTCCAAAAACACAAGCTCTGAGATCACTCGACGCCAAAACACAGGCTTTGAGTCCACTCGACACCAAAACAAAGGCTCTGAGTCCACTCAATGCCTAAATAAAGGCTCTGAGTCTACTCGACGCCTAAACAAAGGCTCTGAGTCTACTCGATGCCTGGATAGATACAGTCAAAACACTCGACTCCTAGCTGCTTCACTCAACGCTCTTGACGCCAAAGTATATTCACTCGACGCCAAGCCTGCTTCAGTTAACGCACTCAACCCCGAGATACAATACTCAACGCATTCAACATTTTTCACTCAATGCAAAGCCTTCACTCGATGCCAAAGGCTGAACACTCAACGCACTCAATGTCATGGCTACACTCAACGCATTCAACGCTTCTCACTCAACGCCAATCCTTCACTCGTCGCCAAAGGCCGAACACTCGACGCACTCAATGCCAAGGGCTGAACACTCAACGTCAAGGGCTGTACACTCAACATACTCAACGCCAAGGGTTGTACACCTAACGCCAAGGACTGAACACTCAACGCCAAGGGCTGCTCACTCAACAAACTCAACGCCAAGGGCTGTACACTCAACGCACTCAATGACAAGGGCTGAACACTCAACGCCAAGGGTTGTACACTCAACGCCTAAGGAAGAAACCTAAAAGAAATTATGTCTTTCCTAAATAGAGGTTAATTGACTTATAATAATTAATTTTCTTGACAACAGCTAAACCTAGACCAAGACCAAGTTCTATAACTTAAGAGAAAAGGAGGGGTGGACAAGGCATAAGCCCAACATAGGAAAAAAATTCTTCCTCACCACGGTAAGAAGATAAAACTAGTTTACTGCTATGCTAAGTACTATACAGCTGATGGGTTACACCTTCATTTATAAAGAGGGATTCCCCATGATTTCCTTCCAAAATGGGGATCATCGGGTTGACCAAGTCAACCTCCCCCCCCCATAAACTCCCCATGATGAGGAAAATATGGGGTGTGGGCCCACTCCCCCTCTCTCTCTCTCCACCAAAAAACCTCCCCCTTAGGGGGAAACCGCCGTCGCCGCCGCCACCGGACTGGTCGCCGGCCAAGCCGCTGCCGCCACCGGACTGGCCTTCGGCCAAGTCGCTGCCGTCGCCAGATTGGTCGTCGGCCATGACGCCGCGGCTAGCCCGGCCGTGGCCGCGGGCTAGGCCGTCGTGGCTAGGCTGCCGCGGCCAGGCCGCCCCGGCCGTTGTGACCAGCTAGGCTGCCGCGGCCAGGCCATCGCGGCCTGCCGGCCAAGTCGCCGTCGGCCAGGCTAGGCCGCTGCTGGCCAAGACGCCACGACCTACCGGGTCACCGCCGCCGGATAGGCCGCCGACCGGCCAGGCCGCCCAACCGTCGGCCAGGCCGCCAGCCTGGCCACGGCCGCCTGGCCACGGCCGCCGCCAGCCTAACCGCCGCCTGGCCGCCGGCCTAACCGTCGCCTAGCCACCGGCCGGCCACCGCAGCCGCTCGGTCGCCCCACCACCGTCGACGGCTTGCCCGCCATCCGATCGTGGTGGGCTCTCCTCGTCGTCCGATCTGGTGGGTAACCACCCACTAACCCACTAAGTTAGTGGTAGGGCCCGCCATTATCCTCTCCCGGAGGCTATAAAAGGAGCCCCAGGGCCTCCTCATAATTCACTTTTTGGCTCCCGGTCATCTTCTTCCTCAGGGAACAGCTCTGCCAGACTCCTCCCTCGGGTCACCCTCCAGCCACCTCGAGCCACCAGCAGGAAAACGCCCAAGTCTCGGAATGAACGAAAGGAGGAAGACGGCCACTGCAAGCGAACAAGCGTTAAAGCTGCGCTACAAACTTCCAATCACCAGAACCGCTCCTCGGATTCCAGTGTCCAAGTCGCTCCCGTGGTGCGGCCTGTCGCCCATTGGGGGCAGAAGTCTCTCTCTCACCCCCCCCCCCCCAAGTTGTAACGGGGAGCGTCATGTCGCCCCCGATTCTCCCTGCACATTGTAACTGTAAACAACTAGTGGATTTTGACCGGCACAGATCCGGTCACGTGGTTTTTTACCTAGTTGAGGGGTTTTTCGACATCATCACGTCTTGTATCAACCTCTTATTTTCATTGACTGTGTGCGCGCTCGACCGCTCAGTAAGCTAAGATGGTCCAAGCAAAGTCTATCCGACCGAGGCATCGAGTTAGTCCGCAACAGTTTGGCGCCGTCTGTGGGAACACGATTCCCAACATCCTTCGGAATACAATATCACCAGCATTGCCGCTTCCAAGTTCCACTTTAATGGCAAAAATAAGCATATGCACCACTGAAGGATCCCTTAGCAGACACGCACGCTCCCACTCTTTGGTGGACGTACCACTGACAGCTGAAGCTACTTTCGCCCCCGTCACCGCTTTGGAGGAGCGTGTTTGTTAGATGGAAGAGCAACAAACCGAAATGCTCACCCTGCTCCGAAGCTTGGGAGCACCAGCCATTCCCCCGCCTCTGCCAGATCATGACCCGACGCAAGAATTTCCGCAAAGAAAAGGACAAACTCTCACGGGACAGGAAGAATGGCGTCAGGTTGTGCCCCGTCAGCATAACCCTCCAATGACTGGGGAGCAACATCCACCTCAAGAATACTCCCCTCTGAATATCACCCGCACTGACGTGATGCACGTAATGCGGAATGATCCAACATTCCACCAGCCTAGAATTCCTCAGCCATTCAAGCAAGCTAATTTACTGCCATCAGAAGAACTCTCTACCTCAACCAGACATTTCCTGCACAAGGAGTATGACATAAAGAAGGAATTCTCAAGCACAAGTAGCTCCCCCGCACCCGCAGCATCACTCCAAGAGATATACGATCACCACCTCGCATATCCTCATTATGAAGAGAACTTCAGAAATGTGTTGGGTCTCGATGCCTCTGCCATGAAGCAGAGACTAAGTGAACATCTACCCAACTACAACTCACCGGACTCCTGGGCAGTCCCGGGCTCAAAAGATGGCTTCGAAAGCCACAGTTTCAGCGGAACACACAACCCACTGGCACACGTTGAGTATTTCGAAGCTATCATGCATGCTCACAATACTTCAGAGCAACTCATGGTCCAGGCATTTCCGACAATGCTAAAAGGGGAAGCTCGAGCTTGGTTTCATTCTCTACAAGAAGAGAGGATAGACAGCTATATTGAACTCGCAGCTCTCTTTATCAAAAGGTTCATAACGGTCAGAAAGCCCTCACCGGAAAGTCCAAGTCCGAGTAGAGTCCAGAAAAGGAAACTAGAGAACGGTGTATACCCTGAGCATAAGAGAAACTGCGATCAACGCGCAAGCACCTACAAAGGGCGAGAGTTGCGTCAATTTGCGGCGCTCAACGCCCCTTAAGGCAGTATCTTTGAAGTAATTCGTGACCATTCGGCCTTGTGCATGCCCAGGCTGCTCGCCCCCGACCGAGGAGATTTATCAAAATACTGCGAGTATCACCGGGGTCATGGCCATAACACCAACGAATGCAATCGGCTAAAGGAAGAAATCCAAGGACTGACTAGTATGGGGGCGGTTGATCAATTCCTATTAAGAAAGAGACTGCCTCCTAGTCAGAGCATGAGATGTAAAACCGTCAGAATTAGCGAGTCATCTACCGAGTTGAACCAAGTTCTAGTGGACGGAGAGAGTACTGTTAATGTGATGTTTTTATCAACACTACTTCAACTCAAGCTAACCACTAGTCACCTCGAGCTAACGTCTGCCAACGCGCGTGTTTCGGGGAATGCCCCAGTACCAGTCATTGGCACCATCACTCTCCCGGTAACTCTTGAAGAAGCACCTATGTAAGCATCCTTTGACGTACAGTTCGTCGTCATCCAAGATGATTCTGACTACGCTGCAATACTCCAACAATCACTCCTGGATGTCTTCCAATCCCGCGCTCGCCACTTCCATCCTTGAGCTGTTTCCTTTTTCGCTCATTTATTTATTTACTATTGTAAAAATCGCAAGCTCGAGCTTACAAAGACTATCTTTTCATTATTTGCTTTATTAGTGCTTAATCGAGAAATGGTTTTATTATTGCTAGGTCGCCCAACCAGATCGAATATATGCATTCTCCGACGGTCGGATTGAGTACTTACATTCTCCACCAATGTTGTAGACCATCGCCCAGCCATCGCAAATTCCCCGTGAGGGCCTGCCCCCCTCACGAAGAAACCTGCAAACTAAGCTGTGAGCAGCCCTCGTGCAACCCCGTGGGGGCATGCAACCCTCATGAAGAAGCCGCGAGCATCCCTCGTGCAAACTAAGCCACGAGCAACCCTCGTGCAAACTAAGCCGCGAGTAACCCTCGTGCAACCCCATGGGGGCGTGCCCCCCTAACAAAGAAGCCGCGAGCAGCCCTCGTGCAAACTAAGCCGCGAGCAGCCCTCGTACAACCCTGTGGGGACCTGTCCCCCTCACGAAGAAGTCGCGAGTAGCCCTCGTGGAACCCCGTGGAGGCCTTCCCCCCTCACGAAGAAGCCGCGAGCAGCCCTCATGCAACCCCGTGGGGGCCTGTCCCCCTCACGAAGATGCCGCGAGCAGCCCTCGTGCAAACTAAGCCGCGAGCAGCCCTCGTGCAACCCCGTGGGGGCCTGCCCCCCTTACGAAGAAGCCGTGAGTAACCCTCATACAAACTAAGCCGCGAGCAGCCCTCGTGCAACCCCGTGGGGGCCTTCCCCCCTCACAAAGAAGCCGCGAGCATCCCTCGTGCAAACTAAGCCACGAGCAGCCCTCGTGCAACCCCATGGGGGCATGCCCCCCTCACGAAGAAGTCGCGAGCAGCCCTCGTGAGAACTAAGCCGCGAGTAGCCCTCATGCAACCCCGTGGGGGGCTGTCCCCCCCTCACGAAGAAGCCACGAGCATCCCTCGTGCAAACTAAGCCGCGAGCAGCCCTCGTGCAACCCCGTGGGGGTCTGCCCCCTCACGAAGAAGCCAAGAACAGCCCTCATACAAACTAAGCCGTGAACAGCCCTCGTGCTACCTCGTGGGGGCCTGCCCCCCTCACGAAGAAGCTGCGAGCAGCCCTCGTGCAAACTAAGCTGCGAGCAGCCCTCGTGCAAACTAAGCCGTGAGCATCCCTCGTACAACCCCGTGGGGGACTGCCCACATCACGATGAAGCCGCGAGCAGCCCTCGTGCAAAATAAGCTGCGAGCAGCCCTCGTGCAATCCCGTGGAGGCCTGCCCCCCTCACGAAGAAGTCACGAGCAGCCTTCGTGCAAATGAAGCCGTGGACCTGAGCCGTGCAAACTAAGCTGCGGACCTGAGCCACGCAAACAAAGCTGCGGACCTGAGCCGTGCAAACTAAGCCGCAGACTCGAGCCATGCAAACCAAGTCGCGGACCTGAGCCATGCAAACTAAGTCGTGGACCTAAACCGTGTAAACAAAACAGCCAAGAAGACATAAAGAAATAATAATGTCATAACAAAACAGAACTGGAATGATATAGGATGGACAATCAATGCCAAAAGGCAACAACAATACATGCTAAACAAAGGGCAAAATACAATACCCTCAACTAAACAACGAAATGCAAATGCACAACGACAAAAATATGAGTGCCACTACTCGTCCTCGGCATCCGAGTCAGAACACTCATCCTCAAAAACATCGGCAAAGCTGAAGCAGGATGTGTCACATCCTAGGATCTTGCTAACAAAGCAAAAGGCCTTCGAAACACAGCGTCGGAGTGCTAACTCACGAACATCGTCCATTTGAGACTCCACCTCCTTGGACCAAATCTCATCACAAACCTCCTCTGGAATCAGACAACGGTCTCGCATATAGTCCAATGATTCCAGGTACTCTGCAAGTCCTGCAGCCTTCAACTCTGACACATGGCCATTAGAGGACAACATCTCCACTTATGCCTTTGTCGCCCGAAGCTGATTCTCAAGGCCGGTGGCTTCCACCTGCACTGCCTGTAACTGGGTCTCTAAGCCTGAAGTCTCCTCCTTCAAATGCTTCAACATCTAGGTGGTCCTCTCCACCAGGGTCTTCTCCACTTCTAAGGCCACACGTGCATCCTCTAGCTCAGATTTCAGCCCCGATCCGATCCGATCCGACGAAACCGCGCAACCAATAGCATGCATCCCAAGTGCACGCCCGCACCCAGGAGCACGCGCAGCCAAGGAAAAGCTCACCCGCACGCGGAAAGGAGCGCACAACCTAGTACGAGCGCGCACGTGCGCAGACAGGAGTGCACGGCCTAGTACGCGCGCCCCCCGCGCGGCCTGGAATGTGCACCCGCGCGCGGTCTGGTGCGCGAGCACCTAGAAGCGCGCGCGGCATGTTACGCGCGCGGCGAGGTGCGCGCACGGCCTGGTGCGCGTGCGATCTAGCTTGCACGCATCCTGGCTCGCGCACACCTGCGCGCGAGCGGGAGCACGCGCACCCACGCGCGTCCTGACATACGCCTGATGCGCGCTCACCCGCGTGAGCGCTCACCCGCGTGAGCACGCACTCGCGCGTGGCCTGGTGCGCGTGTGCCCGCACGTGCGCGCCTACCCGCGCGGGCAGGTGTGCGCGGTCAGAACCACGCCCATACCCACACGCGCCTCCCTCGGCCTTGTTTGACTTCTTGCCGGCCGTCTCTCCTTCGGAAAGTTTCTTCCAGGTACCTTCAAAGCGCCGCCTTTTAACGTCTCCGCCTTCTCGCCGGAGGTTGTCATGACAGTAGGGAAGAAGATGGCAGTAGAAAAATCCTTCTTCTCTCGCTCGCTCCGCTCTCCAACAACAAGGATTTGGGGGGCAATTGATTGGTTACACCATTATTTATAAGGAGGGATTCCCAATGATTTCCTCCCAAAATGGGGATCATGGGGTTGACCAAGTCAACCTCCACCCCCCATGAACTCCCCATGATGAGGAAAACATGGGGAGTGGGCCCACTCCCTCTCTCTCCACCAAAAAACCGCCCCCTTAGGGGGAAACTGCCGCCGCCGCCGGACTGGCCGCCGACCAAGCCGCTGCTGCCTCCGGATTGGCCGTCGTCCAGGCCGTCGTGGCCAGCCAGGTCATCGCGGCCAGCCCGGTCGTGGTCGTGGGCCAGGCCGTCGCGGCTAGGCTGCCCCGACCGCCACCCAGGCCACCTCGGCCGTCGCGGCCAGGCCGCCGAGACCAGCCAGGCCGTTGTGGCTAGGCCGCCGTGACCGGCCAGGCTGCCGCTGGCCAAGCCACCACGGCCTGCCGGCCAAGCCGATGTTGGCCAAGCCGGCGCCGCCGGATTGGCCGCCAACCGGCCAGGTCGCGACCGCCAGCCAGGCCGCGGCCGCCAGCCAGGCCGCGGCCGCCAACCAGGTCGCGGCCGCCAACCAGGCCGCAGCCACCGGCCAGGATGCCCGCCCAACCGTCGGCCTGGCCGCCAGCCAGGCCACGGCCGCCAGTCAGGGTGCCGCCGGCCAGGGCGCCGCCGGCCAGGACACCGCCGGCCTAACCGCCTCCTGGACGCCGGCCTAACCGCCTTCTGGCCACCGGTCGGCCACCGCAGCCGTCCGGTCGCCCCACCACGGTCGACGGCTTGCCCGCTGTCCGATCGTGGTGGGCTCTCCTCAACGTCTGATCTGGTGGGTAACCACCCACTAAACCACTAAGTTAGTGGTGGGGCCCGCCATTATCCTCTCCCGGAGGCTATAAAAGGAGCCCTCGGGCCTCCTCATAATTTACATTTTTGCTCTCGGTCATCTTCTTCCTCAGGGAATAGCTCTGCCGGACTCCTCCCTCGGGTCACCCTCCAGCCACCTCGAGCCACCAGTGGGCCACCAGCAGGAAAACGCTTAAGTCCCGGAACTAGCGAAAGAAGGAGGAAGACGACCACTGCAAACAAACAAGTGCCAAAGCCGCACTCAAAACTTCCAAGCACCAGAACCGCTCATCGGATTCCAGTGTCCAAGTCGCTCCCGTGGTGCGGCCTGTCGCCCATTGGGGGCAGAAGTCTCTCTCTCACCTCCCAAGTTGTAACGGGGAGCGACCTGTTTCCCCTGATTCTCCCTGCACATTATAACAGCAAACAGCTAGTGGATTTTGACCGGCACAGATCCGATCACGTGGTTTTTTACCCGGTTGAGGGGTTTTTCCACGTCATCACGTCTTGTGTCAACCTCTTATTTTCATTGACTATGTGCGCGCTCGACCGCTCCATAAGCTAAGATGGTCCAAGTAAAGCCGGTCTGATCGGGGAATCGAGTTAGTCCGCAACAACATCCTATAGTAGACAAGACAAAAACCAAAAAAGGGATAATAAGGAATTTAATAAAAGGCTTGGCAAGGGTGGAAATCACCACTTGCCTCAAGATCTTCAAAAATCCGGCCTCACGAGCATTCCGCTTCAATGATCGATTGCAAGAACTCTAAGACAACGATTCCTGAAATTTTACAGGGCAAATGAGAGTCAAGGTAAAAAACCCTAATGCCAAAAGTCCAAGAAAATAAAATTACCTACCACCAACGCGTAGATCTTGACGAGAGCTTTCCGGATCTACCCTCCGTCGACGATTTCGAGTACCGGCACCCCTACAAGTGGTGGCTGAAAACCTTACGAAACCCATCGCCCTCTTTCTTCCGCACTCTCGGTCCGATAGCTTGGGGGAGAAGATCGTGAATAGTATAATATTACATATATTATATAATATATATTAGACAAATCTATTATAAATACACATATGATATAATATAATATCATTTTAATAATGAAACTCAGGTACCGAGACTAAATATGATATAATATAATATCATATTATAATATCATGATATAATATCATATTAAGATAGTGAATTATATAATATACGCATAATTGTTAATAATGAAACGTCCAAATAACCAAAAAACTCGAATCAACTTGGATTTCTACGAAATTCGCACCAAAACTAAATATCGATGTTATGAATCCAACAACGAAGTCGAAATTAAGACTCGACAAACCAAACTCTGGTAAAAACTCACCGAATCTCAAAACACCAAAAATTCCAAAAAGTCTTCATCGAGTTCCAAAACAAACCTGGCTCGCAAGGAAAATCTCAAAACACACTAGAAATTAGTCAAGCTAATATTCTAAGCCAAAATCACGGATACCAAATGAGCAAAAGTCATGCTCCAGCAATGGTGCCTGTCAACTACGTGTCAACGTAATGCCCTGACGTCAAAAATACGCTATTAGAGGAATTAAAATAAACATCGGAAAATCAGGGGCGTTGCAGAGGTGACCACTTCGTCATCAATAATCCTGTCAGGCACAAGAAAGGTTTTGGGAAACCTCGGGAAAGCCTTAGTATGAGTAGAAGTATTAACATTAGTATCACCAAACGATGTAACCGCAGTAGAAACCGTAGGTAAGAGAGATTAAGGATCAAGTTCACCCCCCAACTCCAAAGAAGACGAAGCCTCACTAGAAGAGAACGGAGAGGGAAGTAATTCTGGAGGTGGAGAAATGTAAGGTGTTAAATCCGATACGTTGAAGATAGGGGAAATACCCCATTCATTGGGCAAATTCAAAACAAAAGCGTTGTCTCCCAATTTTCTAATGATCTTGAAGGGGCCAACTCTCCTATTGGCCAATTTCTTGACGGTGCCCGAAGGGAGCCGATCCGGGAGTAGGCGGACCAAAACCAAATCATCAACATTAAAAGTGGATGCTCTCCTATGTAAGTTAGCATGCGATTGATAAGAAGCATATTTAGTGCCTAATTTTTCTTGAACGCATTTATGCAGATCATGAATGTGTTGAGCGAAATCTTGTTCAAATTGACTTGACTTATAAGTAGGTGGAAGTGAGATCAAGTCAAGTGGCACGGACGCCTTATAATCATGCACAATCTCATTCAGTGAATGGCCGGTAGACTGATTCTTAGAGTTATTATAGGCAAGTTGAGCATGGGTAAGAAGCAAATCTCAAGTGTTGTTGTGGTCACCCACAAGACACCGCAATAGTTTCCCTAAGCTTCTATTAACTACTTCTGTTTTCCCATCCGTTTGCGGGTGGTAGGCGGAGGAAAATAATAGCTTGGTGTCCATTAATTTCCAAAGCGTTTTCCAAAAGTAGCTAGTAAATTTTACGCCACGGTCCGTAATAATAGTTTTAGGAACTCCACGGTGGCAAACAATTTCTTTGAAATATAGTTTGGCGATGTGGGATGCGTCACTCGTCTTACTACAAGCAATAAAATAGGCCATTTTAGAGAAACGGTCTGCAACCACTAATATGGAGTAATATCGGCGAATGGATGGGGGAAGGCCTAAAATAAAGTCCATGCTCACATCTTCCCATGGAATGAAGGGAATGGGGAGCGGTGTGTATAACCCAATATTGGTTTTATTTCCTTTAGCAAGTTGGCAAGTCCGACAACTACTAACCATGCATCTTGCCAACTAGTGCCTTCAAACCTGACCAATAAAATTTATCTTCCACGAATGAAATCGTTTTATCCCGTCCAAAATGTCCACCTAGTCCACCAATATGGATCTCCCAAATGATGAAATGATGTAGTGATGTTTGCGGGATACACAACAATGCTTGAATAAATATCCGTCGCGGATATAATAAGCGGAAATAGTAGTAGGGGAGTCATTTTGGGCACTCAAGTAAGCGTCCCTAAAATCCAGATAGTGCACATACTCATCCTTAACCATTTCAAATCCGATAACTTTAACTTGCATAGTAGTTAATAATAAAGAGAGACGACTAAGGGCATCAACGACACGATTTTGTGAACCCTTAAGGTGCTTGAGGGAAAATGTGTACTCTTGAAGGAAAGTGACACTTTTAGCATGACAGGGGCTGATTTTATGTTGAGAATTAATGAACCTAAGTGCTTCATGATCAGAAAGGAAAACAAACTCCTTGGGATGGAGATAATGCCTCCAATATTAGAGACAACGGATGACCACGTAGAATTCCCTATCATAATTGGAATAATTTAGTTTTGAACCTGATAACTTCTCACTAAAATAGCTGATAGGATGTCCCTCTTGGCTTAACACACCACCAACACCGATTCTGGATGCATCACATGATAATTCAAAAATCTTAGTGAAGTCGGGTAAGCGAAGAATCAGAGCCTCCGCCATTTTAGTTTTGATTGTTTAGAACGCAATGGAGGCAGAGGAAGTCAACCTAAAATCCCCTTTCTTCATACACTCTATAATGGGTGTCATAATGTAACATCCCGAAACTCAAAAGAGGAACGGATGGCGATTTCGGGCCAAGTTGGGTTCTAAGTAGGCTGACACGACCTGTGACACGGGCGTGTCACAGGGCATGTCGTGCTGGAGGTCGACGTTTTGCCGAGAGGTCGACGAGTGTCGACACTGAGCATACGGCCTGTGACACAGGCGTGTCACAGGGCTTGTCGTGCTTGAGGTCGACGTTTTTCCGAGAGGTCGACGATTTTCAGTCGACGAGCGTCGACACTGGGCACACGGCCTGTGACACGGGCGTGTCACAGGGCGTGTCCTGCTCGGGCAGTTTGGCGAGTTGTGCTGAGGCTGTTACACGGCCTGGGACACGGGTGTGTCCCAGGGCGTGTCTAGCATACGGCATGTGACACGAGCGTGTCACATGGCCGTATCCCGTTCGGGATACTTCGGTCCTTTGTCGATTGAGGCACACGGCCCATGATACGGGTGTATCACTTGAGACACGGGCATGTCCCAAGCCGTGTCAAGGGCCGTGTCCTATTCTGAAAGTTCTGGTTTGACAGCAAGTGAGGCAACACGGCCTTGGACACGGGCGCGTCACAAGCCGTGTTCAGCCCAGGAAATTCTTTTTCAGGGCGAATCGTGGTCTTTCATTTCCTTCAAGTAGCATCCTACGGCTCAGGCCTTCCCCTGCAGGTATTAGGTCGGGAATAGAGTTTCAAACCCTCATTCCATTTAGATCTTTCTCTTTCTAAGGGTTAGAGAGAAGGGAGAGCAAGGAAGAAGGTGGAGGAGAGTTCCGGTCGCCGAAGAAGCTTCGGAGCCCCGTTTCTCGAGCGGAGTCCAGATCCACGAAGGCAAGATCGTTGCGGTGGTGTTCATCCGACCAAGTTTCTCCATGGCTAGGAAGAGAGGCCGTAAGGTAACGACACTTCTCCTCTTGGTTTTTAGGATGCACGCTTATCATCTCTTTTTTTAAGTTTTTTGGCTCCAGATCTCTCAAATGAGAGGGTTCTGGGTTGCCTTGGTTCAAGAGGAAACTCCGGGTCGATTGTGTCCGTCCCAGGCATGTTTTTGCATTAGAGATCCGCTTCGTTAGTGGATTAGGTATTTTGGGTGAAGCCGTAGTCGCGACCGTTAGTCCGACTCGGTGATGTTTCATAGCGAGCCTTAAGGATTCAGTAGAAATCCGTTGTGGCAAGTTACCGTTGTAATGTATGCGTTTTCCCCCTTTTCTTAAGTAAGTACTTGTAGCCGAAACCGGACAAGGTTAACTCCGGATTGGCGGTAGATGGTTTCCTTAGTGCACGGGAACGTTGCAGTACAAATGGTGGATTAGGGTGGGAAAGTTATGGTTGTGTTAGGCTAAGGCGTGGCTCTGTCTCCATGGTTGGCTGGCTATCCCATGACGAGCAAGTCATGTGGGGAGAGTGTCCCGGCGAGACTAGTCCCCTTCTGTGAGACTGACGAGAACGCCAAGCGTAGGGCAAGCCCGGGAAATGAAGCCATGAGCGGGTGGGGTCCAATAAGGGTTCTTAGAATCGGTTTGTGTGTGAGACGAAATCCTGACGCGAGAAGTCAGAATTTGCAGGCAAGCCTGGGTTTACCCATGTGCGGGTGGGGCCTTGGCAAGATTTTCCGGCTTGTTTTGCGGCTTTATGCCAATGGGGAAATGGAAGTACCAAGTTGATATGATGATGTGCTAGTTGCATACACTATAGGGTGTCTTGGGCAAAGCCTGGGTCTGCATACATGCTGCATAGTAGGCCCCTTTTTGTTCTGTGCTCAACATAGAAAATGTGATTGTTGTATGAGACATCCAAACCTGTTTTAAAGCTTTACATGTTTATGTAAATGGTATATGAAGTGCTAACTTGCAGGTTGGAGGGGTACCCCGGGGTCCGTTAGGGGTGGCTGGAAGGAGATGTGTTGGTTACACAGTAGAGGTCAGCCTTTGCTGACCCACGTCACTACAAATTTTTACAGGGCAAGGATCGCAAGCGGGAGCAAGTGCGCCGGCTGAAAAGCCCTAAGCCTTATGAAGTGTTTGTCGTGCTTTCTAGCTTGTTTCCTTTTGATTGTATGCTTCATGTTTTGATATTTTCCGGCTTGCATGCCGAGGTAGCATAGGAGTGCTGTTGCACATTGTTATTCGACCTTATGGTCTTTCTGTTTTGGACTCTTTTGTTGTAAAGACATAAGGCCGTGGTGATACTTCTGTTTTAGTAGTGGATAAATTCGAGTTGTTTGGTTTATTTTCGCTGTGTTTTGTTCTGAGTTTTGAGATTGGATAGTTAATATCTTCTTTTAACGCCAAAGCTGTGGCGTCTATATGTTGTGGGGCCCCGACCGGACCCATATTATACGCTCATTATAGGGGAGGTGTTACATTTTGGTATCAGAGCCATATTAGCGTTCCAAGGAGAGGATTCGTAATCGAAAGTCATAAACGAATCGCGTGTAAGAAGTTGTCCACATAGGAGTATCGCAGGACCATGTGTAACATCCCATTTCCGGCTAGACCCCTAGGAGTCATTTGGTCGCGACGGAACCCTAGGAAGCCCAAAAATTGAAATAAAGCGATAAATATTTCGGGTCACGGGTTGGTCACGCCCGTGACCGACCCGTCACGCCCGTGACTTGGGCGTGACTACTTCGACGATCGTCGATCTCCACGAGACGATCGTCGAACGTGCTGCCTGGGCGTGTCACGCCCGTGACCAAGGTGTCACGCCCATGACTAAGGGCGTGACTCCTCCCACGATCGTCGATCGTCGTGAGACGATCGTCGACCTTGCAGCCCGGGCATGTCACGCCCGTGGCATAAGTGTCACGCCCGTGACCTAGGGCGTGACCAGCCTTCGGCGATCGTCGAGCTCAGTTCGACGCTCGTCGACCTCAGAAATTGCCTTTCGGGCCTGTCACGCCCGTGACCTAGGTGTCACGCCCGTGACTTAGGGCGTGACCACCATTCGATGACCGTCGATCTCAAATCGACGATCGTCGGCCCAGTATTATCCACACGGGCCTGTCACGCCCGTGACCCAAGGTGTCACGCCCGTGACCATCCATCGACGATCGTCGATCTCAGTTCGACGATCGTCGAACCCAGAATTGGCTATCCGGGCCTGTCACGCCCGTGACCCATGTGTCACGCCCGTGACATTGGCCGAAACGACGGTTCAGGGCCGAAATTATTCTAACACGCGTGGAAATAAATGCTGGTGTGGGAAGTTACACCAGGAGTAATTTCAGGCCGTTTTCCTTCTGTAATTATATAATAAATGAGGAAGATATGGTCCAATAGGAAGCCGCCAGCTGGACACACCTGTTCAGTTTCCACCGCTTCTTATCCCTTCACTGTAACCGAAACGTTAAGGGGAGAACCTTCATGGCCATAAAGGCTTTACCCATTCACCTTCCCACTTTCTGACTTATAAAAGCCCACCTGGAACCAGAGGAGAAGGTTACACGCTCAAGTAATCGGATTAGATCCTTGTTCTTGCTGTAGGAGAAGTTCAGCAACGCCACCTCCGCGCCATGGCACCCCATCGTTCTTCTCGCCTTCAAACCGCGAACAAGGTCCTCCTCTGCTCCTTCTCTTTCATGGGTAGATCTTAGGATTCTTAGAAAGGAAGTTCGCGCTCAACGGAGCCGGACTCATCTCTCGTTTTCATGGAAAACCATGAAAAAGGTATTTTGAGTTCGCCGGAAACCGCCACCTCCGGCGGCCAAACCACCGCCGACCGCTAGCCATCGCCTCAACGGAGGTGGTGGTGGTGGTGGCTGGCCAGGGAAGTGACCGGACGGCCGGCGACGGATCACGAAAATGTTACAGGAAAAATGGCTTCCTGTGTTCAGGTTTCGGGTTCTGTAGGAGATGAACAGTAGAATCAATATTATAATACATAGATTATTATATATTACATAATGGAAAAATAGATTATTTGAATGTACTTTGAGCCTGCAAAACGAGGCACTTAGAGGCCGAATTAGGGAAAATGACCAGTCACAAAAGTTGTAGCCCTCTGGGTCTACTTTAATTTAAAATTGATTTTATTTGATTTGGGTGAGTGGTTTGACCGCAGCACTCATTTTGGTGGGATCAAGACCTGGGCTAACCAGAAATTGAAATGGTTGCCCACGGTTCATAACATGTCCAAATGACTTGAAATTTGGGCTGAAGGTCTATAATATGTATGTCGAGAGGCTGTCCAAAAATGAGAATTTTTGGAGAACTTTTGCCTAAAGTTTTTGGTAAAATTTTAATAAACATTATAAAATTAATTAGGAGATGAAATTATGTCCAAACTCCCCCAAATTTTGGGTGGTGGTCCCTGACATCAATGTTAAGATCTGTACAAAATTTCAACTCAATTGGTCGAGTTTTGAATAGGGAAGTATCAAGTCCTAGATAGGTCTTGGTGAGGGATACTTTGGGGAAAAGTACAATTGGAAATGGAGTGGACAAACCTCCTCAAAAGAGGCTGAAGTTGTGGCCACTGATTTGTTAAGTCTATGTCTACCCTCTTGGGTAACATGGTGTGGATTAGGGTGGATTTTACCCTAAGAGATCGGCTCAAACCCAGTGTGTGGTAGTTTGAGGTTTGTGAAGGACATAGGAGCAAAAGCTCTTGTATGCCCTTGAAATTTGGAGGAGAGTGGCATGATATGCTGAAAACTCTCTGGTTGAAATGGTGAAGGCATTGGAGGTAATTAGGTACCTCGGAAGTTGGGATTTTGGTTTAGGATTAATATGTATTTTAGATATTTTAAGCACTAAATCTAATCCAAAAATTATGAAACTCGGGAGGAGGGAGTTTTAGGATGTTTTAGACTTATGATAATTTTCCTGGAATTTTATGATTGATAATTATTATACTTCATGTGTTAAAGGATTATTTGCCCGACTTGTTGTTTCAATTCTTTGGAGGCTTTAAATTAATTATAATCAGTTAAAATTCTGGATTTAGATCTTGACTAGTAGAACATTGATCTCTGGATTTTCATAGAATTTTATGTTGAGTAAATCTAGTACTTTATTCACAGATGATAGAAAGGGCTCTTATGTTTAAAAATTAATTATGGATAAAATACTTGCTAGAAAATTATGAGACTTGGCCAGTGCTAATTTTAGGCCTTTATCTGCATGGCATAAATTATTTATAATTTTTGGAAGAATATTTTCTGTACTTGATTCATAAACAACAGAAGTTAGAGTTTATTTCTAAAATAGTTTTCATGCCCTTTTAATGATAGAAAAATTATGATACTTAGGATTTAACCTATTGAGATAACCTAGTATTTATCATAAATTTGCTGGACATCTTGCATGAGAACTTAGGGTAGTTCATGTTCAAACTGGTAGCCCTTGGGATTTTCGAGGAATTTAATTAAATGCCAAATAAATTAGGAAAATTTCCATTTTCTGGACTTAGGTCATTTATATCATGGTAAGTCTCCAGTAAATAATTTAGGGCATTTGGATGAGTAATGGATCGTTGCATAACCGGTCCGACATGAAGTCTAGGTCGGTCTGCATATAGCTATTGTGAATTGAAATAAGACGTGATCTGAGGAAGACATTGGAGTTAAATAATTCATTTTGTTTGGGTGGGCAATAGTGGAGGAAATTGCAATAGGAAGACAAAAAGGGTAGCGAGAAGTGGTGATAGCTAGAGTTAAGGGTGCTCGGGTTCGGCGAAAGATCGCTTTTCCCGAAGAGAGGAAGGTTAAAAATTACCCTAGGATAGTCTATCGTAATATGAGAAGGGAATCGGGCTAAGGGAGATAAACCAATAATAATAAGTGCCTTGTGAAAGGGAACTTCGGGCCGTAATGCCGCCGTCTTGGTTTCTAGTGCCCCTTGAGAGCTCTTCACGGGGAATACCGGGGCAGTCCTGGGCTAACGTAAACTGTAATAACAAATTGGCAAGAGTAACTTAGTAACTAGGGCTGCACCTTTCACAATCACGGTTGGCACAGGGAGTTTGATGAGAGCTTCGGCTCGGTTGGTTGGAGACAGACGTTTGGTCCGGGGAGCTTCGGCTCGGTTTGGTGTGTTTTCGTATAAACTTGCATGTGCATAAGATAGGAAAAGTTAAGGTGGTGGGTTGTATGATATCGGGGAGTTCGATTGCACCGACACCGATATCGTTGACTCGGCGAGGTGGTTAGCACTTCGCCAACAGAAGTCCGGTGCGCCAGCCGGCAAGAGTACGCAGGCGTCCGCTTAGTGCACCAAGCGTTGAGGCGTACGATAGGTCAGACCAGTGGTGCTTTTACTGGTTTTGAGGTGGGCGAGGCCTAACCCACTGCTTCCGTCCGCCACTACGGAGGTATCCTGGGAGGTAACGGCTCTGAAAGGGGGAACTAAAGGTCTGTGTGCACAGAGTCGGGTGTGTGAGTTGCACTTGCATGTTTCATCATACCCACTAGCATGTCATAGCATAATCGTTTCATTAAACCCTGACACCTAAAGTATAAGTGGTATGGGACGCTTATACATTAGGACCTGCAAAACGACCCCTTGGTCTATAAGCTTGTGTGGGCAAGTTTATAAATCAAAGGTTAATTTCAATATATAACAACCATTGCTGTTTGATAACCGACACCCCAAGGTATAAGTGGTATGGGACACTTATACGATGGGAGCCTTGCTAAAGATCCTTTTTGCTTATGTGTTCTCGCATAAGTGAAGGTTAAATTCATATATTTGCTTTTCTTACTGCTAGACCTATTATAACATTCATATTAACTGCTCACTGAATACAACTTGCTAGATTAAGTCCACTGTCACCTGATTACTTTTACTCTCTACAAATATGTCCTCCCCTTTCTTCCTCTCCGCTCGGTACCTAGGAGCCATGGGGGAAGGGGTGGGGGATGATAGGGCTTAGTCTTTATGACTAACGGTTTTCGAACCGCATCATTTAGGGGATCGTGGAGCCCAGCATGGAGGAGCAGCCCCAGAGATCGGTGCGCCTGGAGATGGGGCAGTCTAGCTCCGGAGTTCATACCGCCGGGACCGTGAGTCTCGACCTTGAGTAGTTTCTGTTTTGCTTCCGCTTGAGAGACTTGTAGTGAGGACATTTTGTGTCGGGCATAAGCCCGCATTTATAGTACTCTGATTAGTGTTATTCTGTGGACACTCCCTTCGTGGAGATTTTATCTTATATATATGTGATTTATCATTGTGGACTGCATTGTTCTTACCTCAATTATTGAGCTACTTATTGTGATCGAAAAGGCCGGCAGAATCGGCGCGTTGTAGTGACGACCTTCCCGGGTGCGAAGGTGTCACCGCAAAGCGGCGGTTCTGGGCATAAGACCCCGGTGGTTGAAAAAGAGAAAAAAAAAGGGGTCTTACACCATGAGTGTCCTTGTGTTTGAGTCTTGCGATTAGAGACTGATTTGTGTTTACTTTGCTTGTGTTAAGAGTGCAAGCAACGAGGCGAGAATGTCGAGGATGAGAGAAGAGCTTTCGGCGAACAGCGCTACTGCGCAGGGTCCTTTAGGCATGGGGGTAACCCCAACCAATTTTTACCGCATGCTTGCAAAAGCAATGGTGGCAGCCCAAAATGCAGTGGCAGCACAAGTAGCAGCCCTCGTTGCTCAGGTAGCAACACCTGCTACCCCGGATATGATGACGGCCGCACCGGGTGGAGAAGCCAGACGAGTAGAGCTGATGGCCGAAAGGGTGATTGTCGGGCAAGGGGACCGACAAATGAAGTATTTTCTGAGCTTCCATCCTCCAACATTCAAGGGAGTCGGTACGCCGACTGATGCAGATGATTGGTGGGTACGGATTCAGGAACTTTTGAGGGCGGCAGAGATGCCAGAAGAGAAGAAGACTGAGTTTGCAGCCTTCATGTTGGAAGGAGACGCCAAGTTTTTGTGGGTGAGCCATAGTGGCTGGCAGTTTCCTAGGCGCACCCTGTCCATTGATGAGTTTGGGAATGCTTTCCTGAAGAAGTACATTCCCACATCGACAAGGTTAGCCATCCAGAGACAGTTTCTGCACTTGGTGCAGCGAGACAAGACCGTGGACGAATATGTTCAGGAATTCACTAGGTTGGGTCATTATGCGGGAACGACCATGACGGACAATGAGGAGAGGGACAACCTCTTCTACCACGGATTGAGGAATAACCTGAGGCAACCCCTCATATCTATGAAACGCGCAGGTTTTAATGAATTGGTTGAGGCGGCCAGGATTTTGGAGAGCGTATGGAGTGAACCCAACGCCGCAAGGGTTTCACACCCAAGCAAGGAGAAGGAAAGCCTTCTCAATCCCAAGGAAAGTCTGAAGGGAGCAAATGGAAGAAAAAGCCTCACCCGTACAAGTCCGGTGAGAAAAGCAGCTGGACGTCCGGAGGGTCTCGCCCAAAGGGACCTCTGACGTACTTTAATTATGGCAAGGTGGGGCACATAGCTCGATTTTGTACTCAAGGAGGCACTGAGCAAGAGCCAAGATAGGAGCAGACTGTGCGCTCCGGCCCTAGTGTCGCAGAGAAAGGGAAGATGGCGGAGTCGAGCGCTTCCCGATTCCAACCGGTGCAACCAAGGGCCTACAAACTTGGACAGCATGAAGCGATCTGTCAACTCGATGTGGTGATAGGTATGAGAGTTTAACTTTAACCTTGGGTTTCATACTTTCAAGCCGTTTATGTTTGTTGCCTATGTTTAGGCTTTGTGATAGTTTCTGGATACCCCGTTAGGGTATTGTTTGATACGGGAGCATCACACTCCTTCCTTACGGAAAGCTTAATCCGGAGGATTGGAGTTGAGTCATTCTCAACGGACGCAGAGTTGAAGGTGCGCATGCCCAATGGGCCATCCATGACTACCAGGGCTAAGGGACGCATTTGTTGGAACTTAGACGGAGTCGACTTCATGTTGATAGCAGCGGTCCTACCGTTAGTGGAGTTTGATGTAATATTGGGAATGGACTGGCTAGTAGAGCAGCATGCCAGTATTGACTGCCTATCCAAGGTGGTAACCCTGAGGAGCGAAGGGCAAGTAGAAGCTAAGTTTGAAGGTCTTCACGGAGTGGCCTGTTCCCTAGTTTCAGCCATGCAGTTGGTTCGGGCAGTTAACCAGGGAGGGGTAGCCCTTGTAGCGTTGTTGGAGGTTAACATTTCCAGGTTATCCCTTGGAGAAGTACCCGTAGTGGCATAATTCGAGGATGTGTTTCCTGAGAAGCTACCTGGAGCACCTCCTCGACGGGAGATTGATTTCTCTATTGAGTTAGTGCTAGAGGCTAGGCTGGTGTCACGTCCACCTTTTAGGATGGCACCAAAAGAGTTGGCCGAACTCAAAGTACAGTTATAGAAACTGTTGGAGCAGGGATATATTAGGCCCAATTCTTCACCGTGGAGCGCGTCGGTGTTGTTTGTGAAGAAGAAAGACGGTAGTATGCGGTCGTGCATAGACTACCGAGAGTTGAATAAACTGACTATCAAGAATAAGTATCTGATTCCTTGGATTGACGATATGTTCGACCAGTTGGTGGGGTCAGTGGTGTATTCTAAGTTAGACCCGAAGTCAGGATACTATCAGTTGCGAATTCGAGACGAGGACATACCTAAGACAGCGTTTGGTACGAGGTATGGTCACTTTGAGTTCTCGGTGATGTCGTTCGGGCTGACGAACGCACCATCCGTTTTCATGGACTTGATGAACCGAGTATTTCGCAAATACTTGGACTCTTTTGTATTCGTCTTTATTGATGACATTCTGGTGTACTCCAAGTCAGAGGCAGAGCACGAGACTCACTTGAGATTAGTCTTACAAGTGTTGAGAGAGAACCAACTTTATGCAAAGTTCTCAAAGTGCGAGTTCTGGTTAGAGAAGGTGGTATTTTTGGGCCATGTAATTAGTGGGGATGGGGTGGCGGTAGATCCAGCAAAAGTGGAAGTCATCCGGTATTGGCCAGTTTTGAGGACCGTGGTGGAAGTCCGAAGTTTCTTGGACTAGCTGGGTACTATTGAAGGTTCGTGGAGAACTTTTCGCGAATAGATCTACCCCTCACTTCACTAACTCGTAAGGATCAGAAGTTCGTGTGGACTCAGGAGTGCAATACAACATTTAACACCCTAAAGGAAAGGCTGATGACAGCTCCAATCCTAAGTCTGCCGAAAGGGACTGAGGGATTTCAAATTTTCAGGGACGCATCTGAATGCGGTTTGGGGTGCGTATTGGTACAACATGGCAGCGTGATCGCCTTTGGGTCTAGGAAGCTGAAGCCTCACGAGAGGAATTACCCCATTCATGACTTAGAATTGGCGGCGGTAATTTTTGCGCTAAAATTGTGGCGGCACTACGTTTATGGTGTGAAAGTGGAGATCTTCACGGACCACAAAGTCTGAAGTATCTCATAGATCAGAAGGATTTGAATATGCGGCAGCGTAGGTGGGTTGAGTTTCTTGGAGACTACGAGGTAGCGATTCAGTATACACCAGACAAAGCCAATGTGGTGGCTGATGCCTTGAGTAGAAAATACTCTGGGCAAGGGAATTGGATCGAAGCTCATGATGAGCGATTGAGGCGGGACTGGGAGTCCCTTGGCATGGAATGTGTAGCCAGAGGCGAGTCTACTGCGTATCGGTTGAACTGGATTGAAATGCAGAATAATTTGTCTGATCGTATTCGGGAAGTGACCCGTTTGGATGTGGATTTCCAACTGTTCGTGGAGGAGGCTCAAAAGGAAGAGTGTAGTTCCTGGGAGATGATTGATGAGATTCTGAGGAAGGGCGAGAGGATTTGTGTACCGCAGTTTGGCAAGCTCCATGAGGAGTTGATGTTTGAGACCCACTTCACAAAGTACTCCATTCACCCAGGCAGTACAAAGATGTACTTGGCTATGAAGAAATCCTATTGGTGGCCTGGTCTGAAACGGGATGTAGCTTTGTACGTGAGTCGGTGCCAAACTTGTGCCTTGGTGAAGGCCGAGTGTCAGAAGCCGGGCGGGTTCTTAAAGCCTCTTCCTATCCCCGAGTGGAAATTTGATGACATCTCCATAGATTTTGTGCATGGGTTACCTAGATCGCATCAGGGTAATGACGCAATTTGGGTGATCGTGGATCGCTTGACCAAAGTGGCACACTTCATCCCAAATCGGAAGGAGGACAGCGTGGAGAAGCTGGTGGAATTGTATGTTCGCAACATTGTGCGACTACATGGAATTCCTAAGAGCATAGTTAGTGATCGTGATGGACGTTTCACGTCTAAGGATTTGAGGTTGGTTCAGAAGAGTTTGGGCACGAAGATCAAGTTCAGTACGACTTTCCATCCTCAAACTGATGGGCAAACCGAAAGAACGAACCGTACTATGGAGGATTTGCTGAGGATGTGTACTCTTGACTTCGGCAAGAAATGGGAGGATCACCTCTTCTTGGTAGAGTTCACGTATAATAACAGTTACCAAGCAAGTATAAAGATGGCGCCAGACGAAGCTTTGTATGGGAGGCGGTGTCGAACACCGATGTCTTGGACAGAGGCGGGAGACACCAAGCTTTTGGGAAAAGAAGTTGTAGTTGATGCTTGTGTGTTGGTGCGAACCATTCAAGAGCGCATGAAGGTAACTCAAGATCGGCAAACAAAATATTTTAATGCTCGCCATAGGAATGTGGAATATGCGGTTGACGACTGGGTCTATCTGAAAATCAAGCAGTTCAAAGGCGTTTCGCGGATTCGCCGACTCAAGAAGTTGAGTCCGAGGTTTTTGGGACCATTCGAGGTTATAGAACGGGTGGGAGAAGCGGCGTACCGGTTGGAGTTGTCCACAAAGCTGAGTGGATTACACGATATCTTCCATATCTCCGTCTTGAGGAAAGCTTTGGTGGAGGCTAGTGTGGTGATCGAATCGGCAGCAGTGCCGATAGAAGAGGACTTGAGGATGCGAGTTCGTCTAATTATTATAGAAGATTCAGAAATTCGGCA